>OY720105.1:12695278-14034861 GCA_963082835.1 Leptogaster cylindrica | reverse complement strand
TTCCTGTACCAGGTAGTGAGCAGGCTGCCTACGTTGTGCACATATTCCCGTCATGTGACTTTGCTAATGAAAATCTCGAACGAGCGGCACCCGACTTGAAACATCGGGTGGCTGAGATTGCACACCTCTTGATCGTTATAGCAACAGTCTAAATTTCCTTGATGTGACCAAAAATCTAAAATAAATTAAATAATGATAAATCAAACACTGACATCCATTAAATATTAAATGTGACGACGATCTAGAAATTCTAATAATCATTCTATTCGATAAACTTTTTTAGAAAATTAATTTGATCATCTTGAAGAAGAACTTGATATTTTGTTTGGCTAATAAATACGGACACTAAATTCCTTTTTCTACTAGGAAATTGTATAAAATAATATTTAACAAAAACAAGAAAGAAGGAAAACCTACAAATTTATAAAAGTTGTATTAATTTTCGTTTTCGTTCTTAACGCAGTGTGAAAATAGTTTTTGAAGAAGAAATGTGTAAAATATAAAGATAGATACAATTTTCTATTTTGATCTCAGTTTATAAGCAATTTCCCTGTTATATTATTATTACTTTTTCAAATTACTCTTAACTTTTTATTAATATTTTTTTTTATATTACAAAAACAAAAGTTTTTGGGAAATTAAATGTTGGCAGATTTTGTATTATTTACGGGCAACACTGAGAAGTCAATGTACAAAATTATTTCCTTTGACAAGCATTTCTTTCGATAGAAAATCATTAAAATAATATTGAAGAATTTAACCTGTTATTTTTAGTAACAAAGCCAATCAAATCTTTCCACAATAGCATAATTATTTTTGTCTTCACGATGATTTTATACTCCTATGTTTTTTAAAAATAAATAATTGGTTTCAAATTTCATTCCAATCTGAATTTGAATATTTCACTAGCTAAAAATGCCGAAAAAAAATTACTTTTTAATAAAGCAATTATTTGTAATGAGTAAAGTAAAATTTCAGATTCACACACAATATTGCAAATAAGAACGATTCTCTGTTCAAATAAAAGAAAATTGCTGGAAATATTGTCCAATCGTATGTTGATTAAGATTGTTTCTATTCACATACCTAGTAAGACTGGAAAAATATTATAATTTATTATTTTTTACTGTGCTTTACTTGTCTGGTTAGACAAATTGATTTCATCTTTTCCAACATGATTAGAGTTTTTTTTTTGTTGAATTGACTTTCGACGTTTTTTTTAAGTATTTGAAAGGATAAATTCATTTTGGTGTGAAATTCTTAAAAGCAATTTTTCAAATTTTTCTAGCGCAACAATTAAAAACAATAGTTGACTGGACACTGCCCTGATTTTACAAAAGTTTACCATCGCCAATAATTTTTCTTTTTGTAATTACAATGTTTCATATGCCGTCAACACTATTTCACTGAATGCTTTAACATAATATTACACAAAAATAATAATATTTAAGATGGAATGTACATATTTGTTATATAAGAGATATATATATATATATATAAATGTTTATTTTTTTTTATTACATATAAAATATTTTTTGTTAGCTTGACTTTATTTAAAAGAAATATATAAAAACTTTGTAAATTACTATATTCTTGTAAAAATACTTCGCTACTAAATGTACAGTTAATTTAAAATATATATATAAATAATAATTAAAAATAATTCTAGTAGAATAGAGCGAAATATTTTTATGATTAATAAAAAAGCAGTTAGAAATAGAATTTAAACATGTATAAATATTTTTAAAAGCAAGAAATTAATGCAAAAGATGTTGAGTTACTTTCCATTAATTGTCCCCAACAGTTACAATACTGAAATATATTTGTAATAAAGAGGGTGATAAATATATTTCCTCCCATATTTATTTATTCGGATCCCTTATTATTACAAATAAAGAAAAACAGAGACATACAAAAAAACCAACCACAAAATGTAAAATACAGCTTTTAAAGTAAATTTAATAATATTATGCATATATGAGTTTGTGTATATATATGAAATAAAATAAGAAAACTACTAAAACAAAACAATAAAAATCTATTTGAAGCAAATTTTAAAGTTACAGATAGAAATATAACGAAACAAAATGTAGGTAAAAAAGTTCTAATGAAATCCGTTAAGGTTAGAAGTAAATGCTAGTAGTGAAGGCGTAAGTGATTGAAATAGACAAAAGAAAATCATGAAAAAACAAACACAAAACATTAATTTAACATTATTAATTGTAATGAATTTAATTTCTTAGATATTAATAAAGTACATATTACATATTAATATTATTAAAAATGCTGTGTACATATTAATATAAAATTTTATGAGAAAAGAAAACAATAAAAGTAAAAATTCTGTAAATGTTATTTTTACTTTTCTTTTTATATTAAGTATCTAATCCTTTTTGGTAATTTCTTGCGCCCAGCGGATTTTTGTCACTATCATGTCGTTATTGGGGTCAAAGATTAAAGATATTTTGCTACCACTAAATTCTGCTTTAAAGAGTATTACGCAAATTCATATTCCCTAATCCCTATATTTTAAAAAAATAGGTTTCTTAATTACATCGGAAGTGTAAACGAGGCTGCAAGAAGTAATCAAACCCACGAAGTTCTTTTTTGTACCCCAATCTGGACTGACCTAACATTCTAGGTAAATTTTAGAATTCCTTCATCAATGGTCTGATGCTGTTGAACAAATAAATGGCTCTCCTGGCGCGATGTCCGTCTGACTGACCAAACGATAACTAGCGAACGCTTGTACCTACAAGAATGGAATTTGGTACAATAACACTTTGTTTAAAATTGTTCTTGAAATTTTATGGATCCCAAAAACTACTTTTTTAATAACTTAGAACAAATGTCTTTTTTAACAACGGAAAAATATCTGCACGGGTTTTTACACGATTTGTAAACAAACGTTTCTTCTGTGGTAAAACGAAGCCGTCCTTGGTTCTACATCTAGGGTATTTCGTAGTTGACCTACACCAATTATTATTTCCGTATTAGTTTATCCTCAAATTATGTTTTAAACAACATAGAATATAAATAATTATCCTCCTTCCAGGAGATATTGTCAAATAGCAAATGTTAGCAAAATATAATTGTGTGAGAACGATGCGTGATCGCCGGAGCGGAGAGGAATCAGAACGGACCTCGAAAACTTTTTTCTTTGTACTAGGCTAAGCTTGAAGCATTTGCTAAGGACGACTCTGCCAGTTTCGATATGTCCTAACTTCTAATTCCAAACGAGATATTCGCCAAAAATCCAGTAAATTAAAACTCATAAGTTGCTTTCAAGAAATAGATTTTAATATTTTTAATTTATATTTCAATTTCACCTAGATACAAATTCTTATCACTTGAACCTGACAAAATAATAGGCTCGGTTGGATGAAAGTCAATATCATTAACACTTCCATTGTGTCCTGGAAGTTTGTATAAAATGCGTCTTGTTGTCGTGTCCCAAACGTAGACAAATCTATCAGCAGATCCTGCAGAAACCTGTAATAGACAAACAAAAACAATTTTATCCAATCAATAAAAGAACGTGAACAAATGTAATACCTTGCTTCCGTCCGGTGACCAACAACATTTTAATAAATTTTTCTCGAAATTGTGCTGATTACCAGTGAAGATTTTTACACATCTTTCCCCTGGCGCGTAAGGACGAACGTCCCAGATTCTTAGCGTATTGTCCATAGAGTTTGAGAGCACATAAGAGCCGTCAGGAGATAGTGCAAGTCCCGTTATTGTGTCTGTGTGACCCCTTAGCTTGTACAACACCTCATTCTTTCTTACATCCCAAATTTTTATATCATTGTCAATTCCACCGGATATAATTTGATCCCCGGTGTCATTGAAGCAAACTGCAGTAACTTGATAGACATTGTCGAATGAGTGAACTGCGAATCTCTTTCGTGCATCCCAGATTTTGATACTCTTATCATCCGAACCAGAGCATAACATTTGTACACCACGTCGAGTTCCTTGCACAGTGTTCACAAACGATGAATGGCCTTTCAACCTTCGAATTCGTGTTCCAACGGAAACATCCCAAATGGCGACTGTTTTATCGGTGGCACATGTGTACAAATTGGCTCCATCTGTTGAGAAATGCGCTTCTAAAACAGCTCCTGTATGGCCGGACATTGCCATTATATTTTCGCATTCGCCATACACATTCCATATATCTAAAGAAAGTAAATGTGAGCATCAAGAAATGCACTCTTCTTATATTCCAGTGAAATTTACAAATTTGGCGATCGAATCCCGAAGATACAAGAAGTTGCCCATCTGGATGGAATTCACAAGAAAAAATTTCCCCTTGGTGCCCTTCTAAAAGCATTATTGGTGCAAACAAATTTGAAATCCTTGGAATGCCCTAAAAGTGGAAAATTATAAGTAGGAATTTCAAAAACCATTTCATAACTTACGGCTTCCATAAGAGCCTTATCTCGGTTGGTATACGCCACCAAATCATGTTTTGATCTTTTTGAATCTGATGCTAACACTAAACTATTAGAAGTTCTTTTCTGTGCCATTTTCAAGAAAATATAAAACTCTAAAACAGAAATCAACAAATCTTGTGCCGCTGCGACAGGTTAGCGTCAACTAATTGTCAAATGTTGTTGAACTTTTCAACAATTTAAATTGTTATAAAATCGCGACCACAAAGTTACAACAATATTAATAAACCATAATAAACCAAGCTTCATAGAATGATCTTCACATCTTGATTTTGTGATTACTAGTGATTAAAATTATATTATCAATATTTATTATTTAATCACTTGCAATTGCAATTCTATGTATGCAAATATAACACAACGCTTTTTAATGGTAGCACTGGTTTTTAGTTGACAACTGAATACAATTGACGTTCACAACTTTGCGATAAAATTGTAAACAATTTTAAACTAATAAAATAAGGAATATTACAGAAATGGCTAACATAAAACAAGACTTGGACGAATATCTCCTGCTGCAAAGCGATCAGAAAAAATCAAGCGGATTCAAAATTGATATGAAAATGCCGCAAATAAAAGTTCCAGAAATGGGAAAAATATTCCGAAATTCAGAGCCCGTGGAAGCAAATAGTTGGCTGAAAGACACACAAGAAACTTGTTGTCCGAAATTAGTATGTTATTACTATTACTGAATATTTAGTGCTATTGTTAGATGAAAATGTAAAAATGTTTCTTTTTTAGACTCGCCTACAAAGAATTTTAGGATTTGTGACTTGTCTTGGTTTGGGAATTCTCTGCATGGTATTATCAACATTTTACATACCCGTTTTGATACTAAAAGCCAGGAAATTCGCATTACTATACACACTAGGCAGTTTATTTTTTATTTTAAGGTAATCCTTTGCTATGATTTATTTGACCATTACCTCATTGTATTCTTTTCAGTTTTTGCTTCCTTTCTGGTTTCGTGGCATTTTTGAAGCAAATTTTTTCTCGTTCACGTCTGGTTCCTTCTGCAACGTATATTCTGTGTCTTTTTTTAACCTTATACTTCGCCCTAGCTGCGCAAAGTACTGCATTAACGGTTCTTTTCGCTGTCGCTCAAATTATCTCATTGCTTGTAATGATCGTTGGATATGTTCCCGGAGGTTGCACGGGAATGAAGTTTTTCGGACAAATGTTCAAAAGCAGTGTGTCGAATACATTGCCGGTTTAGTATTCAATCAGGTAATCTGGATTTAAAATGTGATATTTTTAAAATTTCGTAAATATAAATGTTTTCGAATAAATTGCATTCATTATTTAAAAAAAAACAAAAACAAAAAAGCAAATTAAAAATTTTATATCTTTTATCATTTCACCAATTGGTTTTTTTTCAGATTGATTTTCATCCAAATTCCAAATTGCAGACGAAAAGAAAACTTCTACTACAGAATCTCAAAAAATCTAGGAAGAAAATTTTGACATTTCTACGTGACATTTTTATTTGGGTTTTGTACTAAATTATTAGAACTGTCAATTTGGGAAGTTTTACGAAGCAAATAAAATTAATGTTTTTCCTACAAGATATGACTTTTTCCTCAATTTTGTTAAGTTGTTAATAGTTATAACACCGTATTTTATCCTTCCTCGTCCGCGCAGAGAAATGCTTGAATGTAATGGGAAAAATACGACAATAGAGGGGCGTTCCATGTTACTTTCTTGCCGTTGCTTGGAATTTTGTATCGAAAACTTATTAAATAATTACCTATAGAGGTCAAAAGGTGGCGCAGTGAATGAATGTTTAATTAGTAAATGAGATCAACAGTTAGTTATATGTTGTCACATGGATCCGGTGAGCCCATCATGTCTCATCCGGATTATGAACAACATGCTCATCATCACGGATGTCTGCTAGTGCTGTTGCGAGGAATTGGCCCCTTAAAGCCAAGGTCATTGCAAAGAATCTTTGAACGGGTTCAGAAAGTAAACAATGTGAAAATAACAGGTAAACTTTCAAGTAAGCTGCATCGATTTTATCAACATTTTGTTCGATATTTGAAGATTCTGCGGGACAGCACCGAGATGTTTGGATCAGATACGTTCATGATCATCCTGTCGAGAACAACGATTGGGGTGATTTTCAGGCCCATCGACGTCTGCTGGGCTTGATTACTATTGGAAAATTTGAAAGTCAGACTGAGCTAAATGAATTGTGTCGGTTGCATGAATCATTGAAAGTGAAATACACGTCAACATTGTTCGACTCGAGATGTATATTATTTGGGCCTCCGCAGAAAATAGAAATCAATAATTCTAAAGAAAATGAAAGTCGGAATAACGTGGAGGATTACAGCTCTCATCCGTCTCCGAAACTGGAAGATAATTTTTCAACTCCGACTAACTTTAAGAGCACAGCGTTCTTCTACAACGAAGGTGACCCTTGCCGAGACTTAGAACCCAATCTTTCAGATTTCATCAGTTCTATTTTTTGGATACTCGAATCAAAACGATTGGAAAGGTCTAGAGAAAAAATTGACAAGGTACCACTTCTACTTGCTCCTTTTGAAAAGAAAGATTTTGTTGGTCTGGACTTGGATTCCCGAAACAATAGAAAGAGATGCATTGGACGTGTAACAAAAAATCTGGGAGATTTAACATTGCAAGCCGGCCTAGTTTCAGAATCTTTGAACTATTATCACTCAGCCAGTGAAACTCTACGTGCCATAAGTGACTCTCTTTGGCTTGGAGCAGCGGAAGAGGGTCTTTGCGCTGCTTCAGCAATTCTTATGTATCCAGGAATAAGGCAAACAGAAATTTTTCATCGTAATGCAAGCCTCCAAGAAGGAATATCACCACAAAGAAATCTGGAGAAGAGGAGATCCACCGACTTGACTCGCAAGGTTATACTTGAGAATCAGATCTCTGGCGAAGGCACTGCCACCTCGAATTCATCCTCATCGACTTCGGTCTCCTCACTTTTAACGTCGAGTTCCTCGTCATCAATATCTGGTGTTGGCATTAATGGCCGCAACGATTTGCCACTTAACATTTTAACATCTGAAGAAATCGTAGTGCACTACCGGAAAGCCATTATAAATTACAGCAAATATCGTCACGCGGCTATTGTCGAAACAGAAGCGGCCTTGAAGGCTGCACGAATTTGCATCGAACAAAACAAAAATTTGGATGTGGCTATGTTCTTACAAAACGTGCTGTATATAAATTTAAATATGACGGAGCAAGAGCGTGTAAAGCGGTTCGAGGTCATGACGGATTTATACCAACAAATTGGGTATCGTAGAAAAGCGGCTTTTTGCCAAAGACTAGCCGCCTGGAAGCATGTAAAATTAGGCAATCCAAATCCCGATTGGGCGCAGAGTTATCGTCTTATGCTTGAAAGCTTCCCTGGATACTTATTATCCCTGGACCCTTTGGAAGTGCTAGAAAATTCCTCCGGCTGGCCAATGCTGCAAATCGATTTACTGCAACAACTGATTACAGCTGCTCGAAGATTAGGCCATTCAGCTTTAGCGACCAGGCACATGACGTTCCTTCTTCAGACTCAGTGGGATCATATGGGAGCGGCGGAACAGAAGGAAATGGCCCTGCAACTACAGGTGTAAATACAAAAGCATGTTCCTTGCAAGACTAACTCCATTCGTTTCAGAACTTAAGTGCCCAATGCGAAGGTTCCCCTGTGCCCCTGGTGCTTGAGAACGGGACTGTAATTCCACCAGCTAACCTGACCGACATACCGTACTGCATTCAGTTCCAAGTTAAAGATTCTCCAGCACATTTGAAGCCCCACAGGATAAATATTGTGAAGGGCAATCATGGACCCTTTCTTTTCACCCCTATTCACTTCAATTCTATAGATAGGCGAGTCACCAAGAAGAAAGAAAGCAAAGTTGGTAAGTAACCAGCAACAGCGGACTTTTAGTAGAAACGGTCGTGTGGAATTCTCCGTAATCATAAAGTATATTTCTGTTAATGTCCATTGCAGGCTTCTTCTGGGTTCAGCATGATTTATGTGAAGTTACATTAAAATTTAAGAATATTCTGCCGTTTGAGTTGACACTGTGTGACATGCGACTATTAACGAACGGGATAGTTTTCGAGTCCTTACCTCAAACGATAGTGCTTCAACCTTCTGTGTCCACAGTTGTAACACTTCACGGCACTCCAATCGAATCAGGGCAGTTAGAAATACAGGGATACAGCACTCATACGCTGGGTGTAAAATCAAATTGTCGCCTTAAGCATATGAAAAATCGAACGTTTCCTCCAAATTACCTCGTTGATGTAATACCCGCGATGCCCCGTCTCAGTGCTCAGACGTCGTTGCCTCAAACTGCAACATTCAGTTCGCTGGCGAACTCCGACAGTGTTATAACTTCTGCCAGCCTCACGATTTACAACGGTGAGACAGCAGAGTGCATAGTAACAATTACAAACGAAAGCAATGTGCCTGTGGAGCATTTGGAGACCATAATACATTCAAATGTGGAAGCTGAACTGCAAGGAAGGATATTTAAAATCGATCAGAAGGAAATCGAATCCAAACTTCCGATCGCCTCCAATTGCAGCATTGACTTCGCCATTCAAATATTTGGTGAAGCAGACTTTTTGGGTACTCAATCGCAAATAGTGCTCGCTTCTTCGTCATCCCAATCGGGTGGTGGTGGTGTTACTGGGTTAAACGATGGGCCCCATAGTTTAAATTATTCGACGATGTCGTCCGGACATGCTAGCTTACCCAGTCGAATGAGTTCTCCAACGCACCAAGCAATGTCCAGGAGAACAGATCTTACTTCTAGTTTTAGGTCTTCTCATTCTGGAGGTCATTCTTCCATTGCTACATTAAGCTTTCCGCCTCAAAGTGGGGGAAATACTGTTCAGCATTTAGAGGCCCAACTGCGTTTAAAATACTCAGGTGGAGAAGCCATGGAAGAAGGATACTGCAGGCAATGCGCAATATCGTTCAACTTAGAGCTTCTTCCAAGTGCCCAGATCACTAACTGGGATGTGCTCCCAGCTGAAACGTAAGTATGAGCCATAAGTGCATGCAGAAAATAACTGTGCAACCTCCAGACCGTCCCAATTCTACTTGGTGCTTGATATATCTAACCTCACCGGTCAAGAGATGACTCTGAACTACACACCAACGAAAAGTATACTCATTGAAGCGAAGGAAAGTTGCAGGGTGCCTATTCCAGTGGATAGATGCTCTCTTGAAAAGCTATACCAGGATTCCATCACAGAAGGCGGCGATAGCAATGAACATCGATGTAAGCGATTGCCACCAATCTGCTTTATTCCAATTGTTGAACTTCACTTTTAATCTCAGCTACTTTCTCCAACTTACCGTCAACTGATATTAGTGAAAAGGTTTGCTCAGAGCACATTGCAGAACGGGTAAAATTAAATTGGACACTTAACGCTACTGAGACGAAGGGCACAGCTTCCTTGAAGGGCATTACTCTATCTCCAACGATGATTGATCTAATTACAATTGCTCCGTTACAATGGGGTCAGTAATTTTGGTGTATGGCGTATTTAACTATTTCAAATCCCATTGTCTTTCAGCTGTGACATTAAATAGTGCTCTCGTTCAACCACAGTCCGAAATTGTATGTTTAACAGGGCAATGCGTAGCTTTAAGCATAACTGTGTGCAACTTATCGCATTCTCCACTGCGGCAATTGATCCTCACAATACAATTCTACCAGGATTATCAGAATGGAGTTCACAACTATCATTTGGAGACGAGAGTTTCAATGTCGGGGCCAAACCAGTAAGAACTGAAATTATATTTCGTCAATGTTTACTTTTCAGTAACATGTTTTCGCAGGACCCTCATACCAGTTTTGAAAAGAAATGAAAAAGTACATCATGAATGCACCGTTGTGTTTTTTACACCGGGACGATTTAAGGCAAATATACAGTGCCGTTCTCTGTCCTCGTCAAGCTCTGGAATAAGCTCGAGCTCCCAAACAAATACTCTAACTAGCTCCTGCCCAGTTCCTGTGAATTATCAAATGCTTCATAGCTTTGCGCTGGCCTCGAACAATGCGAGCTTTCATGAAGCACAGCACGTTTGGAGATTCATACCTCCTGTTGAGGTTACTGTAGTAGAATGAATTTATATAAATTTATTTTGTTAGAATTAGCTTATGAGAAAAAAATTTTCCATTATTTTCGATTCATTATTAATTTGCAATTGCATAATACTGAAAGTGCATATTTATTATTTAAGATAAAAGTTCAATGTAAAAGTGAAATATATAAATCTTCTTTTTAATATTATGTTGTTATATATTTTATTTTTTTATGAATGTGAAAATAAAGTAATTATTGAAATCTATTTCGGAATGCTTATTTTTCGTTGGAAAACATTCGAAGTATGTATTTCAAATCCTAGTTCAAAATAACTTTCCTTCTCTATCAATAGAACATTTAATCGGGATGTGGTGATAAGAACCACAGTAAGTAAAAGATCCTGGACACAACAAACGAACTACAATTGCAACGGTGATAAATTATTGATGAATTTGAAAAATGTATTTGGCTAAACTAAAACTTTATTTAATAAAATTTGCTCTACAAACGTAAAGCAATTATAATTTTGTGTATAATTAAACATTTCCTTAAATACAATAATATTCTTAATATACTCACAAACAATAATTTAACAAATATTGCCGAAATGCATAAATGCACACACGTAAATATTCAACAAATATGTATAACAGAATGGAAGGACAAAATACACAAAATACAGTTAATATACAAATTTTGAAACATAATATAGGTTTGCTCAGCAAATCCTAAATATAGAAAATATGGCAAATTAAATAACATTGATAATTCTAAAAAATATAATTTAAAATTTATGAAATTTTGCATCTTAAAATAATTGAAAAACTCTTCCTTAAATAATGCAGACACAAATTTAACCCTTTTGTTTAGCAATTAAAAAAAAAAAAAACAACTTTAGTATCGGTTGCTGAATGATTTACCATTCAAAAACGTAAAACTATAATAAAGATTTCTTACCTTGCTAAAATATAATTTAATATTCTTACTGTAGGTACACTTTCATTTCTTAATACAATAATTATATTATTCAAAATTTTATGTACCAAAAAACAGTGCAATGTAAGGGGACAAGTTTTCCAAAACTCCTATTTAGTAGCTACGTAAGTTCGGATAAACTTAATTTGCGCACAATCACTGTTCTTATGATCTAACATTGCAATTGGTGATGTACAATCGAATTACAACCAGGATGTCCGGCATCATATAAACTCGGTAAAGGATAACTTATTTGATCTGCCCATGGTTTACGAGATACACTTTGCTATTCAACGAATCCACTATTGTTTCATAAAACTCCGTTTTCTTTTATAAATCGCGATGAGGAAAACATATAAAATACTTCAGTTTTGGTCTATTTCAACCAAAATCTTTACGTATGCCAGAATGTTGCGTCGATAATAAATCATTTAACTAACATGAACAATGCCATGCAAATAAACATTGAATAGTATGCGTTTTAAAATATTGACGTAATAGAACAATTTCGTTTTATATAATTTAACACACAATAAGGTAAACAATTCCTGATGGGGATGTAAAGATTTGATAACACGTTTCGAAAGAAAATGATTTTTACGTAGGTACTTAAGGTTTTGGAAAATAAAGGACGGAAGAAATTTAGTGTGTTCCACCGGTGGGCAAGAGATATGTGCTTATAAAAAAGTTGTATCGAACCAATAATGCTGATAATCCTACGATGATGATATGACTGAATCTTGTTTTAGGAGATGCATATTAGGCATAGGCACTTTTGTTAGTACAAATTTTACTTTCGATTCTTGCGATTTCAAAAGTCTTTCGCTTTTACTGTATGCTTTTGTTTTATTATTTCAATAATGAACCTTTTGAATCGAGCACGAAAAAATTATAACTCCTGAAATTTTAACAGTTTTCGTTTTGAGACAGGTAGATTTCAAAGATCGAATAAAAAAATTAGTTAGTCGTTCGCCGTAAATCCAATCCAATCAACGCGACGGATTTTGAGGGGTGAAAATATAAACCATAAAAAAAAATCATATTTCCAAAACTATTCGAGGTGTACCCATGGAAACTCGGAATATGCGATGCTCCAATGTTACCCAATGTTACTGAAGAGAACATTTTTGCTGCACGAGTTTTGCTCAATAAGTTTTTAAGTAATGAATTTTTGAATCTCGTATCACGCTATTTCTAAAGGGTGGACATTCTTAAAGAATCTTTTTGAAATCGCTATTAAAAGAAAACGATAAGATATTTTTCGATAATTTTTTCTTTTTTTTGAAGAAGCTTGAATTTTTCTATTATACATGGAATAAGACATCGTTAAAATGGGTTCCCAACTGGCCTTACAGAAGTGCACAATCTATTAACCCAATTTTTCAGTACTAAATAACCGCTCATGATAACTGATATTTTTTAGCCGAAAATTGATGAAATGAATTTGGATAACATGTGGTTCCAACAAAATGGTGCGACCGATGTGCTACACGAGCCGCGAAATAATCGTCTTATAGCGTTCGAAGTTGGAAAACGTGTTATCAGCCGTTGCGTTGGTTGTGGCGGTTTCAATTGGTCAGCGAGCTGCGTTTTGACGCCGATAGACTTTTTCTTGGAGTGCCGTCAAAGAGCGTTTCTACGTCAACAGCACGAATGTTGTTGCAACGTGCTACTGCTAGTCTGCTACTAACATATTTTAACTATTGATTAACAATGCATAGACAATACATTGGATTGAAAAATGTATTTCGTTGGTTTACTGGGGAAGCGAATATATCCAGGGTGTGAATGCACATCTAATTCTACGCCGAGGCACGCCCTGTTTAAATTTCCCTATAGAAATCGGAAATTAGCTGACGAATGGGCAACTGTAACGGGAACTCAATGGACCCCGGCGGTATAAGACATTTGTGTAGATGCCACTTTAACCCCAATTTCATTCTAAGCAACAGGAATAGAGTGATATTAATACCGGGATCTTGTCCGGATAATGAGCCAAGAAGCTCATATGCCAATGCCAATGCCGCCAATGTTGCAACAGGCACCATTGCCTATTCTCCACTAGTCGTCTCTAATTTATCCACCGAAATATTCTCTTTAAAAAACATAGAGTTTTATAATTTATTTGAAAAAGCATACAAAAAAGAAAGGCAGACAGTGTTTTGTGAAAGAGGCTAACTAGAAGAACTAACGGATACGGGGAACAAACCCCATATGTGTAAGTTTTGCCGGGCGAGGGCGGCAGAAGCAAGGGCAAGGGCGGCAGAAAGGAGGGACGCTGAAAGGAGGGAGGAGCGACGTACAGATGACCCTCAACAGGACCTGAGGAGGCGATTGAATATCGATAAGAAGTCGCAATAAATGTCCGAAGAGAAGATGTTTGTGTTGCATCGTGCTTTTAAGCTACTAATTGTCAAAACGCTATAAACCCAATCAGTGCCTATAGCGCTAATATAATCGTCTTCAGGGAACGTCGTATGTCCAGTTATCTTTAGAAATATTAATGTTAAGCTTTAGTTTAAGAAATAATTTTGAAAGTTTCCCGTTTTCTTTTAATAGGGATTTCAATAAGATTCTTAAGATGGCCCACCCTTTATGTTTCCAAATTATAATGAATTTTTACTCATTCGAAAATAAGTTCATTTATGTAATTTATAAGTTAACTTGAAGGCACTAAAAAGTAAAAACAGATCATTAGGGTCACTTGCGGAAACATTGGAAGGCAAAAGTAGATAGGTAGGTAACATTTTTGAAGAGTTTCTTTTTGAAACATTTTTAAGTCAATCGCTGAAAACCGTTTCAGACAATGAGGGAAGGCTAAGGGTACAGCATTTGCAGTGCGGGGAAAATTATCAACTATTTGTACTAATAATATAATAGCTAATCTATCTTTGCCGAGATAAAACATTGCTACACCTAGTCGTCCCTGTACAAAGCACCATGTACATTGTACAATTAGTTGTAAGTAAATATATGTATGTATATAGGACTTAGTATACATTATTAACATTACTTAGTTTTCTTACACTGTTAAGTAAGTGTACAGTACTGGGTATAAGAGAGATAGACCACTTCAGCAAATGTTAATAGCAAATAGAATTGCTGTTCAAATAAAATTTCAATATTTTTCTTTACGATGCTATAAGAATAAATAACAATTAATTAACAACATTTCACTAGAAATCGTCACATTCTCGTTCTCTCTATAAAGCATTTTGATCCATTTGCTACAAGTCAACTACAGCTTGCTGTACATAATCGCTGTGGTCTATTTTAAATGCACACCACCGACTGTACAGCTCAAAGTGCACTTTCAAGCTATGGGAATTTAAGTTAAGGGTCCCAGACGATAATTTAACGAAAATTAAACTTGGCCAACATAAACGAATTTGTAAATAGTAGCTCAATTAATTGTTAGACATAATTCTTAATTGCGGCATCCTACATTAATAGCTGATTTTTTTCCGCAATTTCAACGTGAGAGACTGTTCAGAGCTTTTAGAATTTCGAGTACAGTTACCTGGGGTCGCCGCTGATGCGGTCTCATGGAGATTAGTAGACACCAATTTTCGCGATAGTGAAGAACTTTTAGTCATTGCCGTTGGATTTGTGGTTCCTAATACAGTTGCTGAAGATGATGATGGATTAATGGATGCATTGTTATTATTTATATTAGAGGTTTTTCGAAGCAACTTCGTGTTGAACTCTTCACACTTGTCTTTCTCTATACGTGTGCTACTCAACGACCTCTTGCCACGTTTCACATGATTATTGTTAATAGGAATTGATGACGGATGCAAATTAACTGAAGCAGCATTTAATTCCAACGTAATACCAGGCTTGGAAAAACCTTCATTTAGCTTGTTTGATGGGATGGGATTCGAATTGCTGTCAATTCTGCGCGAATACAAATTAGTAGGCGTACTCGAATTATCACGTAAAAGCCGAGTGGTTGTGGCCTGTTCCACATTCATTGGTGTTCTCACCCGCGCCTTCGATCGACCCCTCAAAGTCATGTGATGCAGGTGATGGCTAAGACGTGATGATGGTTTTCCGTCATCCCTAACAATAGGAATTTTACTTTCCGTTATAGAAGCCATTAAACTATTGTTATTTGAAATTAAGCTATTGTTGTACAATTTCGTTTGCTTATTTATGCTACTTAATGTTGGTGTTGTAATGTCATGTGTGATGTTTCCAGTATTTTGCGATTGCTGTAGCTCCGCTTTACGTAAGTGCACCAAACCCATTCTGTGGTGGATTTTTAATTTCCATTAAACAGATAGCTACTTAGCTTCATTAAAATATATTGGACAATTGATAAGGATCCATGCTGGGAGTAAAGCTCAAAGTATGTACGTACGGTGTAGAACATGCAATAATCTCATTATTTATTTAACACCGATTATTCTCAGTGTGCATTCAAAATAGACTCCTCATAAAAAATAATCAAACAAACAAAAATTTCTATATACGAAATTAAACTCCGCTAATAAATGTTGTTAATAAACACAAATACTACAATTTAGAAACAAAAAGACAAAATTTTGAATTTTTTCTAAATGTAACGAAAGTGTAAAAACGTCTTAAGAACGAAAAAAGAAAATTTGAAGCACTCGCACACGCTGTAAAGAATTGAGTCAAGCTACAAAAATGCCTATAACTGCTTTTTGCTTATTTTGACCTATTTTTATATCAAACTAAAGTCAAAATTCTTAACCAATTCTGAAGAGTGTCTTAGTATCCATAAGCATTGAAAACCGCAAGCATAAAAAATAAATAACTGCTAATTTTTGGGAGACAGGAAAATACTTGGATAGCAAAAAGTAAAAACCATAAAAAACAACGTCCAAAGCTTACCTCTTGCTATAGATTGCAATACGGTTAGAAGTTTTGGTAACGGAAGTTGTTGTTATTGTTTCAATGTTGTCTGGTTTAACTGGTAAAGACGTCGAGTGGTTAAGGGAATTGCACAGGTTTGCATTATTGCGAAATGGTTGTGATCTGGCACGAGTATGACGCAATGGATTATCACAGTCACTGCAAAGACAGTAATATTTGCATAAAACCAAAAATACTTAATAAGCAATTGTTATTTTGATTGTTTGCTTCTAGATCTTTATCTTTAAAAGAAATCCCATGAAATAAAACTGATTGTTTTTTATCAAAACAGTCAATTACGTTTCAATATCGTAAACTAAATTCAAATCATCCTGAAATCTTCGTCCTACATAAAAATAACGTGTTCAGTGAGAAATACTTACAGATTACTAGCTACATTAACCGATCTCGAATGATGATGCCTTCTCATTGCTTTGATTTGGTTTAGTTTGTCCCCCTGAGTTGGTGCTGCTTTTAACGAGCTTTGCTTGCTTCCGGGATCAATAATGGTGCATTTTGCACCAATTTTTCTGGATTCCTTATCGGATGCATCGGTGGAATTGATTGCGTCTTCATCATTACCGTTTTCGCCTTCTTCATCATTTAAATTCATGGTGTCGACCTTCTGGGAAATTCCTTTAACTCGATGGAGCAATCCGTCAGTGTTATCGTTTTCTTTCACCTTGCTGCAGAGTCCTTTACTATATATACCATGCGAATGTTTCGTAGTTTCCATGTTAGTACGTCTCCTATATTTTTCTCCCTCTGTCCATAGCAACTGTTCTTTACTATAAAATGACATAAAAAAATTACATGAGTCAATCGTAGTGAATGATCTTTTTCCATGTTAGTTGAAACTTACTCCTCCATCCACTGCTGTTGATGGCCAATTACCGATCCTGGGCGACACAGTCTCAACCAAGCAATGGCTTCTAGGGCCGTAAAATTGTAGTGTTTCATAATATAGGCACCGATTAGGCTCCCAGTTCTACCAAGACCGGCTGTAAATTGTTACTTGGTCACATTGAACAAGGCTTTACAAAGAAAAATCCGTACCTTTACAATGCACAGCAATAGCACCTTTTGTCGTTTCACATATTAGTAAAAATTTCTTTAAAATTGCATCACTTGGAGTACTTCCGTCAATAAAAAACAAATCCTTGTGCTCAAAACCGGCATTTTCAAAACTCGACGCATTGTAAACTTTTGCATTCAAACGGATAATTGTTGTTACATTGTTTTCCTTAAAATATTGAAAATACGTTTCAGGAGAATGGCATGGATAACCATTTGCAAGAGTTTTTGACTTTTGGTGGGGACCGCAAAATGCGATAAACTTCTCAGGAACGATCCAGTTAAAATCTCCATTTTCCACGCGCTTAAAAAATACAAAAGAAATTAATTTCAAAAACACTGTTCCCCTTTTTACCAACACACTTCATAATACTCGTACTCCTCAGCATCGAAGTCTTCAAAATCGAAGAAGCCGGCTTTAAGGGCTTTGTACACTGCATTTATACAATCTAAAAGAGATATCTTATACATACTAGGACCGTAAGAGGCATCACAGAAGCGAGTATAGCTGGGTATGTCGCCTGCGACTAAGGGTCTGTATGCTTCTTCGGGGGTTTTGTTTAAGTAAATTACCTGCAATATGTGCGTATTTTTATCATGCTCATAACTTAACAATCGATCAGAGTCACTTACAGCATACGCACCAATCAGGTAGGCAGCGTTTAGTCGCTTCGCCGGATTCATTGAAGTGTAGTGTATAATTTTCTTGTTGGCATGCCATTTGGAGTTCATCTTGCGGTTCAGTTTCTGGCAATATCTGTAGAGCATGCAAATGTTAAGGGGCCCGAAATCATTATAGAAGTTCTCATAGACGAAATCTTCATCAATGCTGAAGTAATGAGTGTTTGTAGTATTTTTGGGTTTGAAGTTCTTTTTGAAGGCAACAAAATACAAGCGATCTGTAAAGGAAAAATTATATTTTCCGGGAATGATGAAATAAAACACAAAAATGAAGAGGTGGAAGCCGTTAATCGTGATGCATGTAAGATACCCGGAAACACAGCGAAAATGGTTTGATATTAAAATATTCCAAAGAATAAGTTATTCAATGTAAATTTACGGTGATTCAGGAAATTAAATACAAATAAAAGAAACAACCCACATCAAATTATTAAGAAACTCGAATTTCTTCAGCAAACATTAATTACAATAGTGCTGACGTCATTAGAATTGGGTTTCAACAAATTTCACAAATTATAAAATTGTTTTGTTCTCATTCGGATTATACTCACTTCGGTGCATTTCTGATGCCGAGGCTAATAAGTCGCTGTTGTCATCGTCCATATCTTCTAGGACGAGAGCAGATTGATGCAGTTGATGACTCCTGATCTGGAATGAAAGTTAACCGAGTTTTATTGAGAAGCACGAATAGAGACCACTTAATTTCTTCATCGACTGACCAGAGGTACGCGCAGACTAGCTATTTACTATTTAAGTGAGCTTTTTTCTCGAAAAAGTGTTTCACCCACGCCAATACCATTTTTAGATAAATGTTACTTTAAAAACGCCTGAACACCACCGATCGAACCAAGTGCTCCAGTGAAGCAGCAGAAGTTGTTTTCTGGAAATGACGCAATTATATTCACGTGGGAATCTATCTTAATGAAAATTTGATATAATTGCGGGATTCAATAAAAGTTGCATTAATTGTTTTAGCAGAGAATGATCGGTGAAAAACGAAAAACAACTTTTCAATACAGATTCAATAGCAACTATTCTGTATCTTTTACTAAATTGAATTATTTTCTATTAAACGATATGTGTGCATATTGTTTTTCAGAAAAATAACCCAAATAATGTGCAAAATATTACTGTAACATTAATCCAAAATGAATTTACGATGTACGGTTTTGTTCCCTGAACTCATCAAAGAATCGAAATTTAAATATTTTTATAAAGTACTTCAACTTTGATTACTTCTATTAACAGTATTGTTTTAGTTTAAGACCAATCCGTATGCATGTTCTGCTGATGGCTGTGGGGCAAATAACTCCTTGAAGCCCTCCATTCATTATTAAACATCCTGCCGCTGAAGGATACAGAAAAGTGCCCTGTAAGTATGGCGTGCGAAACTGCAAGTTCAGAATTGTGCATTTAAATTGAAAGTGCGAGAATGTTCTGAGTAAGTTGACCAAAACTATCCGAAGTGCGTTTCGACTCCAAACTGTCATCAAACTGTAACGATTAACACGCACGTTGACAAATGTAATGATTTCTCCGATAGCACTTGGAAAAATGCTAAAAATACACGTCGAGTTTACTATACACCTAGTAATGTTATCTGTCCTCGCCGTTTCTACTTTATTTAGTCAAGTGTCGTCACAAATGCAGCTATAAGCCCGCGATAACTAACTGACCCGACGCAGGAATGTTGATGCTCGAAACGCAAATTCAAAACTTAAACAGATGTGTTTGTGAAACTTTTCGAGCTGTAATTTAATTGAAATAAACACATAAATTATTACCATGCAGACTGTAAAAGTGACACAACTCAAATATTTACTTTAAGCATCTAGGATTAATTAAAAATTTATATCGTCACCACAAAGTGCAAGATTTTTCTTTTTTATTTTAAGGTACCAATTTTCACTTCTTGATTTCATGTAATTTACTAAAAAATTTAAGCGAAGATACGAAATTTTGAAATATTAAAACGTTTTGCCAAATCAGAGTCGCATCAACACTTTTTCTGTTTTTCTGACAGGTAAACTTCGTTTTTTAATCTAGTACTACAACAAGTGAGTGAGTTCTACACTGTGGAAATGTTTAATAAAATCTATTCTAGGGTATTTCTAACAAAAAATTTAAAAATAAATTTACGCTCCAAATAACATGAAAATAACATAAGTAACCGACTATGTCTTATTAATATAGTTCATACAAACTGCCTTCATATTATTGCGAATATTAAACCGCCGTAGAATATTTAACATTCAGTTATTTTTACACCTCTCCTCTATGCTCTTGGTAGAATCGCCTTCTTTTTAGCTAATTTTGATAATTAAAATTTCAGAAATAACTGAATATTGCATAAATTTGTTGGAACAGTAAATAGATTATTTTCGAAAAAAAATTTAAGTTTTTTGTACCTTTCGGTACCTACTGTTTGCTAAAGAAAATTTAGAACTAAAATTTTGGCGAAGAACAACGTGCACTTGAGGCAGTACGAATTTCCCTTTCTGAGCACAAGCTGCCATAGTAGACCTGTGATTTTCACTTCACCAGTTCGCCAGAACTCTGAAAGTATTTTTCGGGATAGGCTGTCGGGGCACATTGGATGCGTTGTGTAAAATTCAAAGTGGTGTTTCTGGTTCAGTGCAGTTCATCGAACATTTGCGAAAAAAATTAGAAATTAAGTCAGCCTAGGATCTGTGCGCGCAAGGAAGGAGCATTTCATCATAATTCCTATGGAAGATATAGAAACCATTGTCCTAAGCAGTGAAACTGAAAACGAGCTGGATACCTCAGCAGACGTCATGGAAATTGACGAAGTTTTGCCACCCAAAAACAATGTAACGTGAGTAATCGAATTGGTTTAATGGAAAATTCGAAGTTTATCCCGTACGAAATTGTCCTTTTTCGCTGTAGAAAAAATTAGAACGGAAGAGGAAGTGACGAATTCGCCATGCTGCTCGCGTAGTCATGACTACATTATGTGTGTATCCAAATTAAACGATGCATTTTCAGTTGTTTCTAGTTACGACAAATTGTCCGCGTTGTCTTAAAATTTTCCTCCGAATTTTGAAACGTCAAACGAAGCCCACACATGTTCAACGTTCGTCTTTGTTTTTATATCTTTCCTTTATCGCACTGTTTCCCTGTCTACAGATAAGTTCCATTTCCAATATATTAAAACTTTTGGCCATGAATTTTTCACGAATTTTACTCCTATGTAAATTTAATGACACTTTTTTGTGTTGATAAACGAATGTTGCGAAGAACACATTTATCTGAAGTCTAATTTGCGATCTCAATTTGTGGTTTTACTGGCGTCCACACCGCACAACTGCGGTCGATATGACTAGGGCAGTATTTCCGCTTCCGCGGAAGAAGTAAATATGAAAACCCAATCAATATCAATACTAACAAATCTTTTTCGCTCTTTACGTAGGTAGACTAAGAATAAATTGTTGACAAATTATTCTACATGTATTTCAAGAAACTGCGATTTCAAGTCAATTATTCATTTCGACCATGCACACACTTTTATTTGTTGCCGAGCAGTGTCCAGTTATGCTGGTGGTAACAATGGTTAGAAGCTTAAACAATATTAAGCATTGTTATCTAAAACTACCGTCTACCGTGTCTTGAAAGCCTGCCAAATTTTATTTTAGTAAGGTGAGGGAATTTTCCAGCAAAGCAAAATAAGCTTGGAGCTTTTGCACCATTTATTGCGATATTCGCGGGGTTAAAGAACTGTTGTTCACTAATCGATATTTGTACTAAATTTTGTCGGCGTCCTTAGTTTAGGTAATTATGGTAACCCAACGACACGGAAACGAGCTTCGAAAAAAAAGTATTTCTGAGAATGCACACAATACTAATAATAATAATTCTGGGGTGATTGTGGCCACAATATCCAAATGGCATTGAATAACTCTTCCTAATCGCGGAAGGAGTGGCAACAATGTTCAGAAACTCATCTTCTGCATGATTGAGCTGAGAAGAAGCCACTCCAACGATAATCCCTGCGTGGGTGTTCCCCGAATATGATATGGACATTGAATCAATATTTCTCATATCATTTGTTTTTTTTAGGATTGCCGAAGAGAAGAAGAATCTGGGCAATGACCAATACAAAGCACAAAATTACCAGTCCGCTCTGAAGTTATACTCAGACGCAATCACAGCGTGTCCCGAAACAGCATCGTATTATGGTAACCGCGCTGCGTGCTACATCATGCTGGGGAACTACAAAGCTGCCCTCCAAGATGCTCGGACATCCATTCAGCTTGACGGTAAATTCGAAAAGGGATATGTCCGCATTGCAAAATGCTGTATTACTTTGGGGGACATAATTGGCACGGAGCAGGCAATTAAAAAATTGAAAGAAATCGATCCGACGAGCACAGCGGCTAGTTCCGAAGAACACAATTGCGAGCAACTGAAACAGTACGAAAACAGGATCCAAAGCAATTACGAGAAGCAAATTTATCGCACAGTGGTGTACTTTTTGGACAATGCTCTAAAAATAGCGCCGGCATGTCTCAGATACAAATTACTCAAAGCTGAATGTCTCGCGTTCCTTGGTCGAGTTGATGAAGCTGGTGACATCGCCATTACAGCTATGAAGATGGACTCCTGTTCAGCGGATGCAATCTACGTGAGAGGTCTCTGCTTATACTATAGCGACAACCTTGAAAAGGGAATTGTTCATTTTGAACGAGCTCTTCAACTGGACCCAGATCATTCCAAAGCAAAGGAAATGCGGCTTAAATCGAAGAAACTGAAAGAGAAAAAGGAAAAGGGCAACGTCCTCTTCAAGTCTGGTAAATTCAAGGAAGCTCACGCTGTTTACACAGAGGCATTGGAAATTGACGCTCATAATAAGGACATGAACAGCAAACTTCTGTACAACCGTGCTTTAGTTAATTCGAAACTGGGAAATCTTAGAGACTCCATCACCGATTGCTCCAAAGTGTTAGAAATCAACAGTCAGTATCTGAAAGCAATTCTCCTTCGGGCCAAATGCAATAATGAGCTGGAAAAATATGACGATTGCGTGAAAGATTACGAAGCTGCACTGAAAATTCAGAAAACCACCGAAATTAAGAACTTGCTACGCGATGCCAAATTTGCTCTTAAAAAATCTAAACGGAAAGACTATTACAAAATTCTGGGCATCACCAAAAGCGCGAATGAAGAAGAAATTAAGAAAGCGTACCGGAAAAAGGCCCTCGTCCATCATCCAGACCGCCACGCCAACTCGTCAGATGTTGACAAGAAGGAGCAAGAGCTGAAGTTCAAGGAAATCGGTGAAGCGTACTCTATACTCTCGGATCCCCGCAAGAAAATGAGATACGACAGCGGACAAGACATGGAGGACGACCAACACACAGGTGAGCACCGTTGAACAACTACAATTACTGGTGCGGTAAAAGCGAGGAAAATAAGATTTAAGCTTGGGGATTTTTTAATCGAGCTGTGATTCTATTGAATGTTCCTAAAATGCATTTTTTTTTACAGATATTGATCCTTCAGACGTCTTCAGACATTTCTTCCAGTTCTCGTCTGACGATGGACCGTCGTGTGAATTCCAATTCTCTAGAGATGGTGGAACTACTTTTAACTTCTTTTAATGTTCTTGATGCGGATAATAAATTCTGTTTTTGTTGAGTTCGCAAATGATGTTCACAAGTACAGGATGACTAACTTCTGGAGCTAGGTGCAAACTGCAGCCCTTAAACCGTTTAACTGACAATTTTAAGCAAAAACTTCAATTACTTTAAGCGAACACGTTTATTACGCCCATCAACAGTGTAGTGTTTAAGGAAATAATTAGTGAAATATCTTTTAAGTGTAATATCTACAAAATGTTCATCTTGCTTTCCATGAACTGCAGTTCTCTACAATTGATTATACAAATTTACTAAATGTTTGGTGTGGTCGATTCATTGTGAAATATTTAGATACTTATAACTGCAAATTATATTTTCTATTAAATTTTTTCACTAAAGGGTTATTTTAATTCAGCATTACGTCATACAATATCTGGTGAAAAATTTTAGTAATGTGATAACATTTTGATGGTAATAAAATGTAAAGCAGTAAAGTATTTGTTTTATTAGTTTTTAATAGGATTTCTTTTTAAAATTAAGTTCAATTTTTTTACATTCATTTAAGGATTTTATTGGCTTCGAGATTTTATATCATTCTTTGTACACAGTTCAATAGCTGTTACCAACTGTTCATAAATAGTTTTAACCCTGTCCTACTTTGTGTTTGCATTCGTTTTAGACTCTTTATCGCGCCGTTGAATCTTTGTTCCATCCTGAAATATGTTTTGTTTTATGAATTTTTAAAAAATGTAGACCCTGTGAAATATCCTCATACCGCTTTCTTTGCTTTCCCGCGCTGGATGTGCTTGACTTGTTTCGGCTTCTCACTTTCGATTTTGCGTCGGAAGTATTCGGTGTGCTCCTTTCGCCAAATCCTACCATATTCCCAACTCAGCAAGAGATTCATTTGAACGGGACATGACTGTAAGTAGATGGTTTTGTAAATGCTTTGATCCTAGTATTCTTTCATACGTTCTTTTCATAAGAAGCTACGAAAGGCTTCTCTTTGATGTACTTGTGGGAAATCAAGTTGTCCTTTGGCCTTAAAAGATATGCCTTGGACCACTCAAATTTCGTTTTGGACGTATTCATTCGTCAAATATATAACTGTGCGCTGGCAATCAGAATAAAAAATATGTATAAGATGAGTAATATGCGCGGCGTTTTTTCTAAAAGAATCAATAACGGTATATGCACAAAATAACTGTTGAATTTCACGTTTAAATTTTAGCGATTTGAATTTCCGTTAGGATTCGATGTCACTTGCTGGATGAATTCATGTTGTCCAATGTTTTATATTGTAGTTTTTCAACACGTATAAAATAATATGACGTAAGTATTCGTTAAAGGAATCTACGATTATTTGAATTCTTGTTGTTTGAGAAATGCACTTTAGTTCTATTTAGCATAAAAGTGTTGCGAACAAAGAGTGCGGGAATCTTTTCTTTTTTTATAGATTGTTCAAATTTGACTGTGAAGTTCTGAATTTTTGAGAAATTCGTTTAAAATGGTGAAGTTGCAGTCATCTGACGGAGGGATTGTTGAAGTTAATGAAGAACTCCTAGAAAACTTTGGAATAGTAAAGGAACTACTCGAATTAACTGTTTCCCAACAGAGTAACGAAGTAATACAATTGCCTGACATAAAAATGGTTAGTCTCGAAAAATGTCTTCAATGGGCTGAACACCACAAAAACGAACTTTTTATAACGAATAGAAGAATACCGTGGCTTGAAGTTGATAACCAAATCTCTGAATGGGACACGAAATTTTTTGAGGAGAATAATGAGGTTCTGCTTGAAATAATTAGGTAATTATGGCAAAATTTCGGCGATTGCTATTTTCGTGGGAGCCTGCAAGATATAATTTAAAAAAAAAAAAAAAAAACACATATTATAATATTAAGGACCTTTTCGAAAGTCCTCACTAAACCCTAAACACTAAATTCTAGTCCGAATTTTGTTCCCTTGTTCACTATTTTGCTCACTATTATACCCTGGGCACACGAGAGCACTGAAGTGAGTTCGTGACGTCATAGTGACGTAGCCCATGTTAATTTCCCATAAGAACTCGCCATCGAAACCCACCCCCGGGAACTCACTTCAACTCGGCACACTACTACCAGCGCCGTAAGTTCCACATTTGTAGAAAATCTTTGTACTAAAAAGTAATCAGCTGTGAAATGTTATTTTGTTGTTTTCCTAGAATTTTCGTGTTATTGTTACTTTACAGCAAATTTAATTTGAGAAAACACATCAACATTTCACCTTGTAATCTCAAACTCGTTGCAAGAAACTCACTTGATCGCTATTGCGAATCCATTTTATGTTTACTTTTCGCTAAATGTCAACAAATTTTTAAACACCGATTTTAGTGGGGTCCGCGCACGGCAGCGGAACTCACTTCACGTGACGTCACGAACTCACTTCAGAGCTCTCGTGTGTCAGGTGTATTAGGGTGATTCAGATCTGCCTTCCACACTAAATTTCTTGCTTATTAGCTGATTGTCACAAACAATACTTTATTTCCAACAAATTCACTTAAAATGATTCCATTTCGAATGCACATCGAAATACTTACCTCCGCCGTCGCCTTTTTCTAAGCAAAACATTATGGTCCATCTCCAGAAAATTGCAAATAGTTTTACGATTTGAATCTATGAATCCATAACAGTCTGTCAAAATCGTAAACAATATCGAAGTATTTAGTGGATGCTGGTGGAATGTGGAACCAGTGATCAAGGGAGCAATTTAGCGTACTCGCGAGTACACTAGCTTCTTGACAGCAAATCTAGTGAGCAAACCGATTTAGGGAGCAGAGATTCGAAATCACTATTCCCTATTTCGGACAAATTCGGACAAAATCTAGTGTGGAACGTAGTGTTTAGTGTTTAGTGATGACTTTCGAAAAGGCCAAAATACTCAGGGACTACTTCATGATGGGAGAGTAAAGTTTTTATTTTTCAGGGCTGCAAACTATTTAAATTTAGAAGGACTCTTGGATGCAAGTTGTAAATATTTGTCTAATATTTTACAAGGAAGATACCCCCAGGAGATTAGAATGATGTTTAACATAAAAAACGATTTCTCATCCAAGGATAGTAAAAAACTTAAAAAAGCTAATAAAATCAAATTCAATTTTGGATGGCACAATCTCCTATAAATTTAAAATAATATTTATTAATCTCTACTTGTTTGCATTATTGTTCTCAGAAATATGCAGATCTTGAAATTGTTATATTATGTTTATGTAGTTATATTGCTTTTATTGTGTTTTCATTTATTAATTAATATTCAACATGGTATTTCCCCTTCAGCGGAGTACTAAAACAGGGCAGTTCAAAAGCGCCGCCAGTCAATCATTTCTCGCTCTATTACTGCTCCAATATTCACACTAGAGTAGAAGCAAAGAATATCTACTCTAGAGTAGTTTTAATTTTTAACCAGCCTAGAATTAACACTACTATTGGGTGGCACTTCCCCTTTTTGCTCTGTAAATGTGATTAAAATGAGACAAAATTTAGTTAAAAAGTGCAATTTAGTTAAACTGCAAGAAGTAATAGATTGTTCATTATTCACAGAATGCAAAATTTATAAGTAAAAAAAGGTCTGCAATCTTTTCAATACAAATACAATCATATTGAATTTCTCCTTGTCCTATTGAAAGTCAATTTGCGGAAGACGCTTCCAATTGTCGGGCGTGCCAATTCATTACAGCAATACAAAATTAATGAAATAAAACGATTTTGTGATTAAAGAGCGCACATACACTCTTGAGGAATATAAACAAAAGTAACGAGCTCTGACGATTGGAACGAAACGAGAAATGAAACACTTTGTTCCATTCTGACAATTTTTATGCGCTGAATGCTGAATGCCAGTCCACAGGCCGACGACACACACACACACACAGGTTTCAGCACTCATCTTCGCGCACGCGTTTCATCCACGCGTTTCAACACCATCCGTTTCTTTCACACCTTGGCACCGAGTGCATTTCGGAAAGTGACGTTTAATCAACAAAAAAGTGAAACGGAGCGAAATTGCACACTCTCGCCGATAATCAAAAGTTTAAAATACGAGGACAAATTTCTGGAAAATCGTATCGCGTGTTTGTGTTCCGCAATAAGTTAATAGTCAGTTTATTAGTTAAAATATTTTAATTTTGTTCATTGTGAAAATTTTGCTACTCGAAAAGACTTGAAACGCTTTAAGGTGTGGGCGTTTCTGTCAAAAAAGAACATATTTAAAACAGATTGAAGAGGTGATTTTCCATTCGCAGTCTAGAAGTGATTGTAATTGACGTGAAAAACAGAGTACTTTAGAAAATTGTTTAACTTGAGAAAAACTTGTGCAAACTTGACAACAATATGGAAATGTGTCGTCGCATGGCTTAGAAATTTTTAATACAGGTAATTTTATCTGTTCTTTCCTAAAAATCTGTGCTGCTCATTCAATAGTTAGTGCTCATCGGTATCGAAAGGTATATTTGCAGTAACTGCGAAGTTTGTTTTAACGGCTACAAAATGTTCCGAGTGCCTTTGTTCTGTCTGTCTGTCCACGTCGCTGGTCCCTCCAATGGTTTTCCTGAACGCGAACATATTGCAGGTTGTCGCTATGAAAAATCTTGGCATATGTTACAAAACCCCTTAAACCTCTGAAACTGTGAAACTTGAAATGCCTTCTAGACGACGAACGCTTCAATAGTTTCTTATTGGACAACATTTAATATAATTCCAACGTAAAACACAGAAACGCATTTTGTTGGAATGCAACTTATTGCATCATCAACAATATAATTGTGCACATCAACTGGTGGTATCGATTCGGCGTTGGAGCAAGGCAAAAAACAACTCGTGTGTTTCAATTTCAGCAGACCTATGCTCATTTTTTGACCGTGCAGTCTATTGCAAAGTGGTGAATTTTGCTTTTCATTTAGTTCCAGAGATAACAGCCTTTTTCCTTGTTAATAACAAAATTTTGTGCTTCAAGCTAGTGCGACAGCATCTACCTCAGCAAACCCCTTTCATCCCTTCTGCAAATATCCAAGGCCGTAGCACCTGAAGCGTATGGTTTATAAAACGTAGTTTCCAGAAAGCTTTTGCAGTCTTGAAAAGATGTTTTTATATTTTATCTCTAAACGGAAAACTGACAAACTTAAACAATTGTATTTTAATAAAATTCAAGTAAATAAACTTCAAGGCCTGCAATTTTAAAGCGTTATTTTCAAAATCGCCGGTTAATTGAAGTGAATGGAACTAATTCCGGTAATGAATACGTTTAACACCCTGAGCCATTATAAAATTACATCAATCAGCAATCACCTGTAAAACTGCTGGAACGGCACGCAAAGGATCAATTTATATGTCTGCCGTGTTTCTGTTTGTGTCATTGCTCTCCTTTCGTGCTGGAATCGGTATTTATGATTTAACCGAGCAAGTGACGAGATTTTCAAGGCACCCGGAAGAAGCACACGATCAAATAAAAGAACCGCTGATATATTTGCATTTTGCACAACACGTTGTGCTCGGGCCGAGTAGTTTTAAGCCTGCAAACTTGTGTAGAATTTAGAGGACGCATTTCATTTGAAATCCCCCAATATGGGAAGATAGGTGACTCCGCAAAGGTTACAGTGGCACACATTCCCGCATCATTTGTCAAATTGCGGAAATTATTTTGGTTAGGTGTCTCTCTCCTTGCAACTCAGTCTGGACAGTTTCTGCCTCGCTTTTCGCAGCTCCCCTTAACGTTGGAATTTTCCCCAATTACTCCCGGGGGTTGCTGCTCTCTGATTGCAGTTGTCGCTGCGTTATCTGAAGAACGCCAATTATTGCAAAACAGACCTGAACACGTATCCACTTGTCGATACAATATTCGCAAAACGTACGAGGGTCGGAGACGAACAGGGGATGGAATTTGTTCGTTAAATGTGCAACAAGTAGTTTTCGGTGTTTTCCAATTGCTTCCCCGCCGTTACCTGGTTTGTCTAGAAATTTACTCTTTTTGCACTGCATGGGCGGCAGATTTCCCATCGGGATATATCCTGACGCCCACTGGAAGAAGCCCTAGCGCGGTGTGTGGGTAGTTCTGGGGCGACAGGGTTCTTTTACAGAAACTGTATTGTTCGAAAATTGGTGGTTTGAAGGAGACACTCGCGCAGGGGATGGAGATAGATTTTCTGAAATTTTTACGACTTCATGTCATTTTAAATAGAAGAATTATTGAAGGATGTTAATTATTCATTTCTTTATCGCGCAGAATGACGACCATAATATTGAATTATTTTTATAAATAATATTACGAAAAAAAAGCCTTCAAAGGAATCGCAAATTTTATAAGGTCATGGTAGGTCAAGTTCTTTTCATTTTTTCTTTACCTACTGCTTAACATAAAAGCAATAAAGTATGTAATTTAATTTATACGAAAATTTTACTATTTTAAATGTTCTAGAACAATGAAAAATATCTAGGCTGATGAAAACATTTTCTTTTGCAGATAAATCGTTCAGAAAATCCATTTTGGCATCGGAGCGAAGGATTTATGTTTTCGAAAGATTTTTTGTAACATGCAAAACTAATATTGTAGAATTTCAATTCTTGGTCCCGCGTATAAAATTCTACAAATAGGTTTCCGATGGTGAAAGCTCCGATCCTGTCGCCAACACCGCCCTCTTCTGCATCCATCTCGCCCACTAATGAAGATCGACCGATTGAGTTGCTAGAAGCGAGTTCAGACGCCCCGGACATATCCTTCCAAGGACCACATCATCGCTCAATTCCAGAGGACCAGAATGCCAATTCCTTCAAAAAAGTGAAAATTCGCATCAATGACTTAGTTATGGCTGATAGCAAATCAACAATATCGGATTCGGCCAAAGTGAATAGTGACAAGGACAGTGTGGATGACATTAACAATAGTATAGAGCAAAATGGCCGAGGAAAGTGTGACATTGAAGCGACGCAATTGATGTCACTTAAAACCTGTAGTATTGACGAGCACGGCGGAGTAAAAGTGCAGAGTGATTGTCCAAAAACAGCAAAATTGTTGCCGCCAAGTGCACAGTTTGGCTCGGCATTAACAGTGGGGATCACCCAACCAATAGCCCTGCCGCAGCCGCCCTTCCAGCCGCCGGTCACAGCTCAGCAGCAACTGCCCCAAATTCCTCCCGCTCAAGCACAACCAACGGCACCGCCAGGTCCGCACCATCCTCATCATCATCTGTTCCCACTTCATGTGATTTCGATGCCACCACCACCCCCAGGATCTGCTGCAGCAGCCGTGACTGGTGCATGGCCTATGCTAGAGGCTCCCATTTACGTTGATTCAAACGGAGATCCTCGGCCTTATTGCCCTGCTCATTCGCAAGGACCTCCACCGAGAGAACATCGTGTTCTGTTACAACTGGACGCCGGGGTGTCTCTACCCCTCCACATTGCCGGGAAGAGGAAAGTCTTTCGAGGTGAGTGCCCTTTAAACAAATTCAAGGTCTTCTATTGATTAGGATTCGCTTGTCCTCTCCATTGTACTCGATCATTTGATTACTTTAGGCGACGAGTCTTTCTGCTCCTTGACATGTCATGTCAATGTAGTGCTTTGCTCCCAGTCTATTGATCGCCACCAGCACAAGGGGTAAGATACTGTCGCCATTCGTCCTTGAACAGTGCCTCTTCGGGATTGTATCCAGTTGTTGCTTGTGTAATATAAATACGCAATTCACAGCGTGCAGCAATCTGCAGGGTGGGTGTAACCGACACACAGATCGTTGCATTTGAAATCCTTTCAAGGAACAGAAACTTTTGTTCACAACTGTTCAGATTATTTCCTCATCATTCTGTTTTAGTTATAGTGATTTTTATGTTTGCATCAGATTTGTCCTTGGAAATCGTCAATTGCCATTTGGTATGTCAAAACAAATCGCTGTCCAGACTCTAAACTCCAGAGCATCTGCATCATGCCTTTTGTTAAAACTGAAAAAAGCCTTCAATAAGAATGACTCTAAAATCAGATTAAAATCATTTTCCCTACGCAAATTATTTCTTTCGTTTTTCAGTAAAATTAAAGTTAAACTTACATCGTGAGGTTGCATCAGATGCAAGAGTACTCCTTGGAAATATCGGCAGATAATAATAACTTATTCGCAGGTAAACAAATGACTGGGTGTGGACTTCTGGAGGTGTTGTGCGTACAGTGACTCGATTTAGGTGTAAACCGCGATCCGCTGCAAGCCAACTAGGTCTCCATCTACTTCAAGCGTGTAAAAAGTCTGCTTGAATTAATTCAAAGCAATGGCAAAATTCACTATGGCATGTCACATCACCTTTCGTCAAAGGAAGTTACACAGAAACGTAATCTGACTGTGTCACAATCCATCTTTAATTTTTCCGACCATGTTTGGCACTCTAGAAAATTCAAGTAGGCTACACTGCTGTCCTGTCTACAACAAGGATTTTTTACGGTAATTGAAGGTGAACGAATAACGAATCAGACGTCCTGCATCAGAGTTCTTTCTCAACAATTGATGCCCATGAAAAGCTCGGGAAATCTAAAGTTCTCCTCACCTGAAATCATCTTAAAATATTGTATTCATTTGCTTCATTGGGAAAATGGAGGTGGGAGAGCTTTACGAAGATAGCTGTTACTAGGACAACATCATCCCACCTTATCAAAGAGTACATGCGGGAGGGGAATATACCTATGTATCTTGTATATGCTCTAGAAGAACTTCTCTGGAATGTTATAATCTGACCGAAAGGATCAAATGTTTTAAATATTTTTTGGATTTCCATTGAATCACAAAGTTTATTGTTTCTGTGAGTACTATACTTTTTGTTGGATCTTACTTTGAAGTTCTTAGAATGAATTACAACAATATCTAAGAATATTTTGGTTTCTAATCAGAATCAAAGTTCCGGTGGGAAGATCAAGATAGTCACACATTACTTCCATTTTCATCATATTGTTGTAGCTATAAGACAAATACGTTTAGAACGCCAAGAATATTGGTGACAGAAAAAAAGAATTGGGAGCAGGGGTCGTTCATTTCAGACTGCCACTACTGCACGCACGACCATAACCTCGAAAATGCTAGACCCGTCGACATGTTTTTAACTGTCGATTAGCCAAATGAAATGCGATCGAGCTTAAAATCAATAGGCATGATCCCGACAACCTACCAGATATTTTGCTTCCAATCGCACCAAATTCAATATCTTTTGACGGCAGTTATCGTTGAAAATCGAAAAATTATAAAACCCATTATAACTCCCTTGTTTTACTACTATTGAACTTCTTATAATCTAAAACTGAACAGCTCAAAGAGCTGAACAAAACGCAGAAAGAAATTTTGAAAAAGACCGATTTTTTAAGGAAATTATGACTACTTGAAAAAAAAAAATGGAGCAATGGACAACGGACCGACATCAAGCTAAAATCTTCCAAAAAGTGTTTTTAGGCACTTCCGACAAAGATTCCATGATTTTTTCGGACACCCATTTTTCCCAGCATCACCATCCATTCCTATATATTAGGAACATGGAAGTAAAATGTACTATTGCTTAAATTATTAAAAGTTTTCAAAACATTTTACTACAATAAAGCAAAATATGCGCCAACAATTTTCCGGATGCCAATGAATGAATGAATTGCTTAAATTTAACTGTTCCAATTTCCTGCATAATACCATCGTCTAAATTAAATTCATTTTATTGTTTTCTATACGTTTATGCTGGTAATAAAAATATTGCCGTATACCGACTCGCATGGCAAATGATGGCAACTCCAGTGGTATCTGGTGGCAATCACTGCGCAGAAGAAATGCACAAATGCAAAGTCACCACTACTGAGATAGTCGAATGCAAGTGAAATTCTTCTGGTAATTCGCTGGAGGTTATCAACCCAAATTGAATGCTAGTAAATTACACGCGATCATAAAGTGAAGGAATTTGATCAGCTCGAGCATTGCGGTTTTCGAGCTTCATGAACGAAGAGAAATACATGAAGAGAAATGAAACATCTGTGGATTTTTATACATTTTAAGTTGTTCTAAGAAGAGAACAAAGATTTTACTATATTGTCGAATTTAAAACTACCGATACCAGAGGATGAGAGTAATTTTGTAGTCAAGGCAGTGAAAATCCCCTCTCGAGCCACCAACAACTCTGGAAAACAGAAATTTTGCTTTATGGAGTTTGTGTTTGATGATGAAACACTCAGGTTTTAGCCGATTTCGAAATGGCCGCTAGAGGCGCTTTTCCGAACATTTCAAGAGCTGAATACCCCTATCGATCTACATCTTTCAGAAACTTTGTCGCTCTAATGTTGTACTCAAAAATTCGACCAAGTTGTGCCGTCTGTAATGTACCATAGAATCTAATCAGCAAAGGATATTTTTCGGCCGATTATGGAATGATGTTTTACGTGTTTCAATAACAGACTTACCCCAATCTAATGAAATGAATATCTCTACTTAGCAATAGAACTCAGAAAGTATAATAGAATAGCCAAGATTTAAAGAAGTTGAAAATAATTCAGCGCAAAGCTGGCTGTACTATCTGCGGTACTTACTTGCGAAATGTGGCAAGATCTTCAGCTGGGACATGAACCAGACTGAGCCAACATCGTCGATGTTGCTTTCCTTTTTTTTCCAATCGTCTTCTTTTTCTTGATATATTTGTGCAAAGAAATCCGAACGTGACAAGACTTTTTCTTTTGCCGCATTCCGATTTCAGCTCACAAATCGAGTTTTCCAGTAATGCAATGTTGTTAAAAGAGGAAGAGGGAGAATCTGGCGCAGGGCTAGACTTAGAATAAAAGGATATCTGGTATCTTGACCGTGGTTTTTTCGCGATGGTTTACGTGTCTTCAGAGAAGCAGTGCAGTATAAAAATAAAACAGTTCAAAGTTATTCCAGACGAAGGCACTACTTCCAGTTTGCTTGAAGCGGGCTGGCATCGGTGAATTAAATATGTTCAGAGTGCCCCGAAAAATAGAGACACTTGAAATTACATCTAAATGCACCCACAAGCCAGTCAATTATGTAATAGGCATGCAACGCAATCAAATTTGCATATAAAAGATCGCTCATGTATGTCACTGACCCTCGTTCTTTCGCTTGTGTGGTCCACTTTCAAATTCCATAAATTCTTATTTTTGCTGCTTCAAATTTGCCTGGATTTCACCAGTTTAAACAAAAGGAAAATAATTACTCCCCAAAGAAGGGAGAATTTTCACAAAATTAACCGTGGATTGGGATCAAGAAACTCAGTCGAGATCGCAATCTGCGGCGCTGCTCGTGAGAAAAAGAAATGCCATGAAAACAATTCACGACAGTGAAGACAGCAAAGCAGGCAAGTTATGTAATTGCCAGAAAAAGTAACAGGCAATACCGAAATCGCAACTAGATGAAAGGCATTTTCGATTATTGTAAGTCACCAGTTATTATCTGCGCCACATCCGCTTTGCCGAAGGTTAAAGTTGACTGTAAATCGTCGCTCCAATACAAGCCGAAGACGCTCCTGACGCCGCGATCTCTTGAAGCCGATCACTCGAAGGCCTTTCGAATTCCTCAGCTGGTATACTATGAATTAGGATCGCTGCACCAATGTTGGGGAATTATAGGCTTTTGTAGTTAACTTCATTCGCTGCGCCGCTGTAATCACGTTTCGTTTGGGGTGAGAGCAAGGCCGTTGTTGCAACAACCGAGTCTGCATACGAAATTTAAATAAAAACTGAGCTAACATCATTTTGAAATTTCAATGCGGGCAATTTCTCTATTTTCTAATTGGGAGCAATCTATTTCTCTCTCTTTATTTTTTAAATTGCCCTCAAATTATATTATTGTGGAATTATTGATGTTTCTAAAATATCATCGTAATGATATTTTCCATTTTAAAGAGTAATCGTATAACGTTTTAACTGACACTGGCATCTTCAGCATTGTATTTTAGCAAAGATAATGTTCGATAGATCATTCGGTTTGTACTGGAAGTTGAAGCCGGAGTCACGCAAACGCAAGAGTAATCTCTTGGAAACAATAAATTCAATGTTGCGAAAATATTAAATATATAAAAAACTGAGTGCTTCCGGTTCTCTGTTCGAAATCCGTAATCTCTAAGAAACGGCATGTCAAGATGGTTGCCACTTACAGAAAGTTGATTACATAAACGAATCACCATTGCTCACGAGCGTTTGAAGGGCGTTATGGTTTCGTTAGTGCTACACGAATTCCGTTCACAGTTTGAACCGCGCTCGTGTAGTGTCTTAATTCCGACCTAAATCTGCCGCCGCTTGTAATTGCATGCATTACTTCATTCAGTCAAAATACGACTGTTCAAGAGTTCGACAGCGTTGCACTAATTACTAATTAGAGCCGCATTGAGTCGAGCCCTGATTATGCATGAGGCGCTTCTAACTTCGCTGCATAAACTGCAGGAGTGCTGGGGAAATAAGGTCAGAATGATGACAGATTCGCGGCCTACGTCCTGCGATAGGGCAAGCATTCCCTGAGCACAGTCCTCGTGTTTCAATAATGAGAAATTTTTGCTATTTTCATGGAAACTTTCGACTTCCTTCCCGCATGCCCTAGACGTGGGACTTTTAATAGTCGTGCGGCTGATTATTTCAGCTTTTCATTTCCGACACCAGCAGTAACGATCCGTGACTGGGATAACTTGGAAAACTCGCTTTTCGTAGCGGCTCCACAATTTCACCATCGCGACATAATCTCCTGCAGTGGTGTGCCTTTGTTTCTTATTTTACATTATTTACGTCTTCCACCGAATTTGGGTTATCTCAGGGGTTATATTTTGACCAAAAATTCTATGAAATGTTTGTTGAACATACTCTTCGCTGAGCATCAAGTGATGTAATTGGAATTCCTTATCATCAGGGGTTTCCAAATAGTGATTTTTCTGTAGAAATGTCGAAAACGCAAACTAATTTTCGTAGCAGTGGTTCGATCTAGTCTTTCAGCCACGTGTCCTTGCAGACATCGAAGTTGATAAAGCTTCAGGAAGGAGTCCACTTCGGACACCCAGTGTTTTGAAACGTCTACCAAAGTACCAACTTAGCGAGGTCATCGCGGGTAACATAACAAGCTAAGGTGACGATAAGAGCCAACGGAAATCTCGTGTAATCGGTGCAAGATTGGATCCCCTTCGGTTGTTATCTTCATTTCCTTTTTCTAAACGACACATTATAAATTTCTTTAATAAAAAAATGTCATAATTAGCAGGGAGACAAAAGTTATCAGGGCGATACACTTTTGTTGTTGTCAATGAGTTTCGCGAACTCTGTCTACTCATTCAAAATTCTTCAATAATTACGTGTAAAATATGTATAAAATTTTATAAAAATACACCTAGAGTGCAGTGACTTTAAGATAACCATGATTATGTATTATAGGTCAATTATTTTTATAAAATCATGCAACAAAGTTGTGGTGATAACGAAAGCTAATGGTGGAAACGATTCGAATATGTCGATACGTTAATTACTTTTTAGATTGATTGTTCCAAACAGTAATATTAGAAACTTTTTAAATAATAGACCTTTTCAATTCTAGATTTTTCTCAATTAGTTTCACAGTAATTTTTGTTGTTAAATAGGCAAAAACAAACACAAAATCAAATGCAATATAAAAAGTTAAACCATAAAGAATTAAAACCGGAACTTATGAGACCAATTGATAAGCAACTGATTGCAATGAAAAAATGTATGCTTTGATAATATGTAGTAAAAAACATGTTTAGCGAAATGCTCCTTTTGCTTACTGGAGTAAATCAGTTTTTCATTGCTAAAGTCAACTGACATAGGCAAAGGCAGGATAACAGAAACTGTAGGACTTCTGAATTACTCCAGATCCCTCTTCCTACCTTCGCAAGTCTGCGCTCAAGACCTTCAAATTCCTATTGGACCCTAAGAAAGAAATCAAAGCGGATTTGCTCAATGGCATCAAACTACTCATAGGAAAGTGAGTTTTTTCCTCCAAATGGAGGCAAGTTCCGTTTTCTAATCCGGAAATTCTTCGACTATGTAAATCTTATCATATGTTTGTTTTCGTGCCGCTTCTTAGCTCCCTCAATATTTTATCGTCTAGGCTTCGTTTCACTTGGATAAATGGAGTCAGCGCAGCGCTCTGTGAGGGTAACAAACCATGTCTCACCAACCAGGCGATCCGACAGATCGAGACTGGTGACTGGTGAGCTGCTCCAGCTTCTGGCTAAGTGCAACTAACCTGCAAGAAAAACTAACATCGGCCAGTAATAAATACACGGGAAGACATGAAACGCCAGTAGAAACTCGTACGTTTCGGTTTTTCAGACAGTCGACGATTACCAGGAGTTGCTGGGGAACATCGCGACTCCGAAACTTTCTAAAAGAGAAATGCTCTATTTTAACTGGTTTTCTGTGATTTTTCATCCAGAATCGCTGACGGTAATGACATTCTCACTATAGTATTGAATAGCAAGAAAACAACTCAATAGTGCGCACCTAGTATGATGAGGGAAGTGAAAAACAAATCCCCGGCAAGTCCTGATCATGAGCGATTTCAGAGCTCTGGGCAGCTATCGACCTGAAACCTTGTGACAATTCTGGAATGTGTAACTTTTTACCTTCCTGGGGAAATTTGGACAATCGCAGTTCTCCAACAGAGAAAAGATCATTAGGTATAATTAGGAGCACGGGCTCACGCTCGCTCTTTTGTCGTACACCTTCCATGTCAAGTGTTGTAGTTCACGCGTGCCAGCACGAAACATATTACTACATTTCTTCGTTTGCGAACTTTTGCTAAGACAACCAAGGAGTTTAGGTCACCTGTGATGTCATCTACTTAACACACCTTATTTAACCTTTTGGATGGCTCATTAATTTCGAATGTTTCTATAAATTGGTATATATGAGCAGACAAAAATGATAGGTTCAATCTGGTCGTCACAAAACTTACCTAAAGTGTGAGAGTGACAATTGAAACAATTTGAAAAGGACTTCAAACTCAACTTATATTTGGTTTCGAACGTTTACTTTTACTCTTTTTGCACCCCCTACCGTTTAGTTTAATTTAAAATCAATTCTCCCTTTTGTTAACTATTTATACTGCAATGCACATTTTGCAGCTTTAAATTTATATTGTCCTGTGGGAGCCGGTATAAGTTCCTTTGGTTCCGTTGCTGCATCCAGGTAGTCCGATTCGGTTCTCCAGCCCCCAGTGAAGCGAGTGGGTTGTGCCAATGACGCCACAGCGCACAAATTGCTTTCGATGCGGGCATTTCAAGCAGGTCTGATTCAGCAAAGTTCCTGTCGCTTGTGTACTGGGGCTCTGTGGTTTCGGTAGCTATCAGTTTTTCGTGGTCACTACACCCACATTTGAATTGCATCAAGTGCATGGAGTATAATATTGTTTTGGTTCTGCAAAAAAATTCATCCTAAGGTGTTACTATGGTCGATCCCTGAAAAGGGGATCCAAATTAGTTTAAGCCAACTGCAAGGCCGAATTACAGACCAGCAATGCCCAAGAGTTCCCTGACGAAATTCAGAGATTACGCCTGCGTACTTAGTCCTCGGATATTGCGATCAAATGCTCCAGTTGGTGGGCCCACTCAGCTTTCCTCGTTTTGTGTGCAACCGAGTTCTTTGGAGCGGAAAAAAATCGGGAAAAGTATGAAAATAGTTGTCAGGTGGAGTGCAGCACGATTGCATAAGTCAGTTGTGGTTACGACACCGTTCGAACTAAACTTTTTGTGAAAAGACGACCAAAAAATCGACTCGGAAAAGAACTCTTTTTCTGATTAGTTCAGCTTCAAGCTGATTTCCGAACTGCTTTGTGAACACAATTTATCAGCACAGCACACTTCATGCGAATCCTACGTGGGTACAGTACTTCTTACATTTTCTTTTTCAAGTAAGAATCTGTTCGAAAAATGGGGATAACACGACACAAAAGATTTTAAAGAGTTAAAGAATAAAACTATAGGATAAGCAGGGGAATTAGGAAGTCTGTTTTACAAATTTACCTGATTGGGACTTTTTTCTTGTTATTTTCGTTATATCTCTACTTAATAAATTTTATAGTGCGGAGAGCAATCTTTTTACAGGTTTTATTTTTTCACTGTTTACAACAAAATAAATAAAAAATTAGAATGTATTTTACCATGGCTTTTCCAAAACTTGAAATGAAATAGTACAAACTCTCAAACATTCATAAAAACAACTTTAAAAAAACTAAGAAAACCATTATTTTGAGTTTGTCAATTAAAAAATTTATTTTATTTTATTTCGTTTTAATTGAAAAACTCAAAATAATTGTTTTTTTTAGTTTTTTAAAAGTTGTTTTTGTGACTATTTTACTATATTTTGTATTTTGCGGGGGAAGGTCAAACATTAATAAACATTCAATGCTAAATATTGCAGGCTTTTTGGTGGTAGAAAGGAAAGTAAAAGTAAACATGTTTAACTGCGATTTACTAAAAACAAAAAATTTTTTAACGCGAATTTCGTGCTGACATTTTTTTTTTAAACTTTGCATAATTTGTATACCCTAGATGTAGGGTATATTAGTTTTGAGCGAACGTTTGCAACGCCAAGAAATAATCGTCACAGAAAACAAAGAACTATATATTCATGATTGGGAAGTGAAAAGAAACCGTTTTATGCATGTCCGTCTGTCTGTTGTCTGTCCGCCTGTCCAGACGATAACTCGAGAACGCTTGTAGCTAGAAACTTGTAATTTGGTACAATTACATTTGATTAAAATTGCAAGGTCAAGTTTGAAGATGAGCAAAATCGGGCAACTCCTTCTTAGTGTTGCCATATAAGCATGAGTCGTTTTTATACAAAAATGTTGATATAAGACTGAGTATATTTTTCTACATCTAGGGTATCACGTAATTGGTGTGACCAATTGCTTCCTTACTAGTTTAAAAGTGTAACTAAAAGTAAACCTCATGGCCTATAGGTTTCAAAATCATAACACGAAGAGTTCATTAACAGAAATATAAATATTGATTTTTTTGTAATAAGCCAACATGACAAAAGAATGACCACGAAACTTTGAAAAATTAAATACCATTTTGCTAATATATGATAAAAATCTATCTGATATAAACTAATTTCAGTTCCAAGTTTACTAGAGTTCATTCACATTTACAAAACATTACTAATAATAGGTTTTTGAATTGTATTAAACAATGAAAATAGTTCTAAATCAATTTTAAAAGTTACCACCCAATTTCCCACAGTGAACTTTGGTATATTATCATTCATTTCATGGTTGAAAATAAATTAGTTTCACATGGGTAGAAACTGTAATGCGTTTTTTAAGGTAACAGTCTTCCCCCCTCTAAATGTTTAATGCTAGAAATTCGAAATAATTATAGTTTGTTCTTAATGAGTTTTCAGTTTGGTATTTCATACATGTCAAATACAAAAATTTTAACAAGTATAATAAATAAAAATAGTTAAAAATTTACCATAAAATTCCCCCGTCTTACCCTACTCTAGTACATTTGCTTTAGTGATATTCAATCCATGTTTTCAATCTTTTTTCTATTGGTAGTTTTCAGTGCCAGTGAACGGACATCGCGCTTTCATGTGATCCAGTTCGGTTGACACGTTGCCTCATAGAGCGAATGAACTCTATTATCCTGCGCGATTGACTTATTAACTAAATATTGGTTCCAGATATTTGTACGCACCCCGATGGGCCGATGTCTGATCTGGATCATTTGATTCCGATTTTACGAGTGTCTTTCATTTAGACCGCTGCATTTCCCTCGGCTACTGCAATAGACCTTAATTGCTGGCTCCCAGTTAGCAGCGCGTTGATTGAATTCGATTTTTATGACGAACAACCGTTTTCAACACTCTATCTAATTGGAATCGTATATAATACACATATGTTCCATATTGCAGAAATCGTTTTCTTGTGAGGCTTTTATATTGCTTCGTTGGCATCCTTTTCTAACTATTATGAAATTACTTTGCCTTATTTTGCACTAACCATTTTATTTTTCAATTTATTGCAGGTAAGTGATTTCATCAAGGTACGAAGCCTCCAACCCGTGGGAGTTCTATCATTTTGTGCTGAATTCACACTGGATTTGCGTAACAAACACGTGCGTAACAAATCAAACCTACTTTTAATGTAAAGATGGCGTAAGTTAAAAAGCATTCGCGTTGGATTCTTTTTATCAAAAATATCCTTAGGAGTTATTAATTTTTTTGGGTGCAAAACGGTTCATCCTAGGGTTTAATTATATTGTCGCACTCCTTAGCATTGGATGCAACGTGTTGCAACGTCCAAAAGTGGGAAGTATTGGGTTCGAGTGCAACCACAGAGAACTTTTTGAATCGCGTGTGAAATGCGACCTTCAATGCTCGATTTGAATGCGTTTAGAACGATTGAGAAGTTTAAGATACACTTTCCTCTCTTATCGTATTTTTCATGTGATTCATGTATTACTCTGGTTACTCAACAGTCAACGATCAAAAACAATTCATACTGCCTTTGTATTTGTTATGACCGGTGTCAGTTTCTCTTGGTTGGGTTTGTTTTCAAAGAAGACACGTTGGCTTCAATTAACCAATTGCATTTTGGTACAGTTAGACTAAATAATGCAAATAACTTTTAGCAAATATACAAAAGTGATTTGACGGAGCCAATTTTTATTATTTTTTTTCATTATTCAGTCTTTGCAATTACTAAGGTTCCTTTTAATAGGTTACTTCAATTCAAAGAATTACAATTGTCACGACTGTGCTTTAGCCGTAAACTATATAACCGACATCTGAAGGCAATCTATAGTTCATCATTTCAAAAATATAATTATTGAATTTTTAAGATCTGTGACATGAATGATGTCGTCTTGAAGCTTTCAATATACTCTTGTGCTTTTGTGGATTTGGTTTACATCTCTTTTGTGAGGCGTTGATATAACGAGAGAACTTCAATTTGGAATTCTCACGTCACTTGAGCAGAATTGAGTTATACACTGTGTAGGCTTGTAATAATTATAATTGTTTATAAGTCCTGATTGTTGCATTTGCATTTGCACTAATCTGGCTGCCTGAAAATCGTATCGTTCTTCCCAGTTCAATGATCTACAGCGATGGTAAAGCTGCCATGGATTTCCCTCTTCACAAAGCCCTTGGAAAAAGATACACTAACGACTGAGTACTGACGCAAGTGTACATGACCTATAATTGCAACACAAGAAACAACCGACGCAGAGTACTTAGTTATGTTAGAATTCGATGTCGAGGAGTTTCTGTGTCTTTGCATTTAGAGTGTTTCAAAGCGAAAAGCCGCGATCCCTCCCCGCACCCTGAAGGTGCATTGCCAGCCAATGACAAATTGTAACCTGAGTCTATGCCCAGACAGTGGTACATGCAGATCAATTCCGAACGTCTTTTGAAATTCGAAATAATTGAGAAAATACGTCTGAAACTGTCAGGTTTTGTAAGTTTTATGGGTGCATCGAACGAGACTGAAGTGAGGCTGTCACTTGGAAAACGTTACAGCGAAAATATCAATTATTATTACTTGCAGAACAGCATCGGTTAATAGCAATGCTTATTTTCATTAACACTTCACCGAGTACATGGGTGAAGACCGTTGATCAACGTTTCCAAAGTCAGCAGTAACTCACTCTGATCGAGGAGCATAAACGGTTGCTTTATGTCCGTCGTAAAAATTTCATTTCGTACAAAGATTTTACAGATGCAGCAGATTTTCTGTATCCTTTAAACTCTAAGATAGGTAATAGCGTTGCTCTCGATAAAATAGAGTTATATGCTCTGCAAAGTTACGATGTCCAAGTCAACTTGTGGACCTGAACTATGCAATTATTTCGACTTGCCCGCTAAGCATGGAATTAAATTAAGTCGTTAGTGTATTTACTCCTCATTAATTATTATGTGATGTTTCTTGAATTGAAAACTGTTTTTAGGAGATAACAAAGCATTACTGTAATTAGAAATTCCCTAGATGAAGAACGGCAGATTTTTTGAAGTATTTTATTTAAAAAATCGCGTAAAATTCATTCAAGAGTTTCGAAATATTCTGAGCGAACTTTACATTGGTGATATTCATTGTATTCTTCTGAACAATATTGTTTTCTAATGAATGTATTTCTTTTTAGTTGAAAGAAAGACGATTTGGTGTTAGAAAATGTGGGTTATATACTTCATAAGTAAGATAAACTTGAGTGGTTCAAACTTCTCGTAAAGCTATTAAATTAATATAAATTGATTTGATTTTGGATTTAGACTATACAGTATACACGTCATAATGAATAATAATCGCAGTTTGGAGTGTACAAATACAACAGTTAAAGCACAATCAATTGTGTGTGCTCAGGATCCATTTCAACTATGTACTTACTTGCATTCACCGACGGAAACATTCGCGGGCGATGAGTAAACCAGGGAAAAACAACAAATTAAATGAAGATGATGCCACAGCATGACGATATCACTGATTGGTGGCAGGGATCCATTGCTCTTACACATCCGCACGGCTGTCGCTTTTGGATTCGCTAGCGTTACAAATTTGCTGTCCCAACTACATACATTGAAAGATGAGCGCAAAGCTTTTACGCAGCAAACTTTTCTGAGTAACTGTAATTGGGAATTCCAGCTAAGATAGTTGGGTTGATTACATGATTTTTCGTTTTGTGATGAAGCAAGATCAATATAGAGAACTCGAGATGTGGTTGCATACAAATTAGCGATTTCAATTTAAGTATGTAGTTTAAGCCGGAGGTACACGATACGGAAAACGTCGTATTTATAAGCGATACGCCGTATTTCATATCGTGTGACTCGACGATAAGCAATATGGTGTATCGCTTATAAATATCCCAAAAATTTCGGAATATTTTCTGCACATCCAAGCAATTTGCGGGGTACAAATTTCCCGAGTCACACCATACAAAACTTTATGAACACAGTTTTGAGATTACTGCTCTTACGGGCGGCACGGCGTCGCGGTAATCTGTGAATTGCAAAATACAGGTTGCAAACTCATTTTTGCTTATCGTGTGACTCGATGTGTCAAAAGTGACATCCACAAAGATATTTCCTTATAAATACGACGTTTTCCGTATCGTGTACCTCCGGCTTTAATCTAAAATTAAACCGCCCAGTGTTTGTAGTTGATTTGAACTAACGAAAACGTACCGATCGCGATCATTGAGGAATCGAAAATTAATCGTGATAATCATCATACGCATCTATTCTACTCACAGTTTATTGTCGGCTTTCGGCTGGCGCAAAAATATGTATGTAACTTATCATATAGCAAGTTCTAGTAGTCACTAGTCAGTCTCGCTACTCGCTAGCCCATTCGCCACCCTTTCTTTTGCAAACGTTGCGATCGAAGATCGACTTCTGGGGAAGAGCATCACTGCGTGTCTTCGGGCGCATGCTGTCATCCGGTCCAACTTGTTAAGCTCGCTTTTAAACTCACTACGCAAGGCAAGTGGCCAACTCGATCTCCGCTGACTGTGATAACTGCTGCAGTGTCGATCGCCAGCACCCTTGACGTCACCACCGTCCGGCCACCATCATAATCGTTTTACTGCGGCCGGCTATGCGTTGGGCCGTTGGCTAATCTACCTCTGAGTCTTTTCCGCTGCACAGCGCCAGTTCTGGAGCAACGGTCCATATTTACGTGATGGGCAACATCGCATAGGACGCCGAATGGAGCCACTGAGATAGGGGGTTTTCTCTTTGCCCCACGCCACTCATAGTCCATAGATCTCTCTGAAACTTCTCAGCCAGCAACCGAGTCAGCTTGGATTTGGGAAACCTGTAAGGCGCCCGGAACCTGGAGACTTGGAGAGTGGCGACTGTTCCCCGTCGTTGTCGTTCGCGGACCGTTCCAAGTTGCTCTCGATCCACGGAGGCAGTCTGATTTGAACATTCGAATTGGAAAGTTCCGTCGCGTATCTTTTCGTCCGTGTTTTAATTTTTTGTTACTTCCAGTTTTTTTGTTTTTGTACACTAATTTAAGCTTTTGTACTGATCCCGTCTTCCCAGATTATCTGCTAGTTTTACTTCTTGGACATTTTCCTATCGCGTATGACCCTGTTTCCCATTAAATGGTTAGTTAACGAGTAGTTTTGGTGCTTGCTTGCTGATGAATTGCAGTGCACGCAGTCGGCTGTTATGAAAAATAATGTCTGGTGCAATTTCGGCATTTGAAATGCAGAAGTGTGGTTGCTCTCGAGAGCTCATGTAAAAGGTCTGGAGCGGAGGAAAGTGATTGGCTGCGCAAGAAGAAACCTACCGCGGCGTATTCAGTGATTATTAATAATATCCGCGGGGAAAATTATTGGAATTACTAATAACGGCGCGATTATGAGTGAGTGATGATAGTGTGAATCAAGCTAGAAGCAGTGGATACAAGGCGAACTGGCCGCAAAAACCGCCCGCTGCCGAGCTCTCCACAAAAAACCGAACGCGAGAAGTTGCCCTCGTCTCACCTTTGAGGCTGCGACTGCTATTGATGTCAAAATCCTCTTGGAGTGGACTGTGCTCAATTTTTTTTTGTTTCCACGCTCCCCCGCGCCTATTACATTACAGAAGCAAATTAGAAAGGCGTCTTGTTGTTGCTGGCTCAGCTGCTTTGGTCGCTTCGACCGCTGCTGCCGTTGGCATTTGTTATTGTTTTTTTGCCAGGCGTTATTATTAGCCATTATTTCTCGACTTTTTGCATTCCTACCCAGCTCTCTTACCTGCGCTGCTGTTGCGACTGGTTACCTGCCCACGGCACGAAAACGTTTCACATGTACAGGGTAGAGCAGCGAGGTGCGGTGTGTAATAAGGGAAACATTTCTGAAATGGCATTGCAAATGCGCTTTCTCCCAGATAAATTAATGATTTTATTGCACGGTCGGGTATTGTTCCAGGAACTCTAAAAACCAACAATCTTATTTTTCCACAAGGAATGCGGAGTGACTTGTGCTGGGAGCCAGAATGCCTCATGCTAACAAGTGGAGGAATTCGCGTTAGCCATTGTTCGTTGTTGCTCGCGTAACGCACTCGTCAATCGCTGATCGAATTAATAATTGATGAATCACATTGCGGAACTCGTCGTGAACTAATTGCCCGAACATAACCCATTCAGAAATATTGAAATTGGAAATAATAACGTTGCCATTCGTGATGCCTTGAATTTTGTACGCCAAATTCGAATGATAATGACAACGTTTTAGGGAATAGTGAAAATTGTTGATATCTTATTTCTCTATTCGTAACCGCCAGCAAAAAAGTCATTAAGTTAATTAAGTCATTTTGTAATTCCTTTTAAATATTTTGAATTTCTAATGTTATATTTTTTATCAGGTCCATTCAATTTGTTGGTCTTTTGGGGAATGTTTTTTCCAGTGTTTCACAAAAATCTCTGGTATTATAATGTTTTGCAAAACTCAATGTTGTACATATTTCGTAAGGTGAATGAGCAACCAGAATTAATGATATTCTACACCTGCAATCAATATTTGGACGTAAGTCTCAACAATGAAAAAGTTTATAATTCTATTATATCTGTACTACTTGTCCGTATTGAGAATTCCCCGCGTACTCAAATTCTGTAACACTTAAATTAAACTGCAAAATGGTTTTTATTAAGATGTTTCCTTGACAATTTTTATAATAGCTGGAGAAAGAAAACGCTAAATTCATCTGAGATTGAGACAAAGTGAAATATCTGGCATACTTCTCACAAGTTATAACACTTGTTTTAAAGGTAAATCCGAGGAAAATCCAAGAAGCCGATCTTGGGGGAAGTAGAAAAAATGGCTGCACACAGTTGCGCTCTATACCTGACAAGCATTGCAAATGCATTGGAATTCCGTTTTGTAGAGAGAAAAATACTCAAATATTCTTAAAATTGTGCGCGAATGTCGAAAGATGGTGTTCAACATAAAACGATGAAAACGGGATTTATGACTTTCCATTGGGGACAACTTTCCTTTGGAAGTTTAGATGGACGGTGAAATTTAATGAGAAATTTTTGAAAATTACCAATATACTGATAAATGAAAAATGATTATTTACCCTTTGGTCCAACTGCGCAATCTGTACAAGAGCAGCGTCTGATTCCTTATCGCGAGAACTCTGTTTTCTGCTTCCGACATCCGCTTTCGATGCGATAAAATTGTTCAATCTTGCCGTGATGCCACGCCATACCAACTTCGCCCTCAATAGAAACGTACGCTACAGCGCATTCAAAATCGAAATCGAAGTATAATTACCCAATTCGGTAACTTATTGATATCGCTGAAATTCATTCTACATTCGTTCGAAGATCTGCATTCGTGCACCCCTGATTATCGACTACGGGAAGCGGAAAGTGAATTACAGGGCACAGATAACACGGCACGTGTCGCGTGATCCGGAATCAGATGAGCTGGAGACACAGAAACGGGGGTGGTTTTGTTTCTGAGTACTGAATCATGTGCTTCCATGTTCGCAGTGGATTAAAGAGCGGTGGTGCTCGAATCCCGCTCAACAGCAGTTTCTAATTTTAGAGGCTCACTTATGTTCCCTGATAAACAATTCGCCTTCATATTCGCTTATGAGGACCCAAATTTCATTCATATGAAACTCGAAAATACGAAAGTTTGATAAGGATTTCTCGGAATGATCCGCTCCATCTATCTTGAAGTAAGATTTTTACGTCTAATAGTTGTGTTTGAGATTATTCCGGGAAGTTGTGCAAGAATTTCTTCGAATACCCTAGATTTGCAACCTCAGAAGAACTGAATTGATCTGCCTGTAAGGACATCTGACCATGAGCGGCTGCGAAATAGTTTGCTTTTACTGTTCGAAGTTTATCTTAGCAACGAACATCGCTCCTTCAAAATTCTAAGTAATATTTTTTGATTGAATCATGTAAAACATTTAAAAGTTTCTTATCTTAGCAGCACAAAAAAATTATTTCCTGGAAATTTCTCGTGTTCTCAAACTAACCTTATCACGTTTTTCTTATAATTGAATAGTGAATAAATACGAATCTGATTAAATTTTAAAGCATTTTTTATATCTCATATCAATGACTTTCGGTTACATTTAGGAGCTTATGTTTTCCCTGTGAAACTGCCAAATCGAAAATTAATTGCAAATTGCTTTCATTGAAAAGTAAAAAAACCAATTCAAATAAGAATCTTAGTTGAAATTTTCCTGATTCTTGCTTAACAACAAATTGAAAGGGTTAGATAGAATATTATGAAGATTCAATTAAATTTTACTGGATGACGATGGGAACTCCTCCGATCCTTCAGATACCAATAACAAATAAACAGTGTCTGCGATTTCTCTGGATCTGCAGATGAAATTAATCTAAACTGCTGAGGAGCCGGGGCAATTAATGCCTGACCAAATCAAAGCAATCATTGAACGTTAACGGGCTCACTCCAAATTTTGTGGCCATTTGCTTTTGCAGGTCTCATTAATTAGAGGATTTCCACGCGAATTGTATGCGGTCGTGACTCTTTAGTTGCATTGGCATACCGCGTGCAGACGTCCAGCGTAACTCGAGGGTGCAGGGCGGCACGAGGGCAGTGCAACTAATCTTGCAAGTGACAAACAACACTAGTGCCGTGTCGAAAACAACAGAGGAGTCGGAAAAGCATGTCAACTCCATTGTGGCGGCGGGCTGCTTGAAATTGATGCGTAGTGGGGGGAAAACGTTCTTATCAACACCACCGTTTGTCGCGCACCCCCGCCTCCTTCGTCCACGTCTGGCCGCGGCCGGACTAGTTCAGCACACTACTAGTGCGCACTTTGCTCTAATTGGAAAATTACACAAAAACTGCCTCCATTGAGAAAATTCATTGAGTGACGAAGTGACCTTTCCAAAGCGGAACGTTCTCAATTGATGAACGGTGTCCAGTAAGACGCAGAAATTGCATTAGCGTGGCGTAGTTATGCCAAAGACTTTGACCACCCGGCTAAGTGATAAGGGCTGTTTTGGGATGAGATGAAATATAACATGAAATGAATACAATTCGACGTTTAGGCAAAATTCACTACGTGAGAGCGCAACTTTTCCTTTTTCAAAATCCGATTAATCTTAACTGCTCAATCGGAGCATCCTTTGATCAAGCCAATATTGAATATGGGATTGTATGTGGGTCGCGACATTGCACAGTATAACGTAGAAGTTATTGTATCAGAAGAATTTCTAGTCTTCTTATAAGTGTGGACATTTTCTGGTTCTGCAAATAGGTAATGGAACGGTTTCGCAATCAGTTTGATACTGTACTGCAATAGTTTGCACATCAAAGATAATGCAGCGATCATCGGAAAACGGGGGCAGCAATGAATGAATGCTGCACTGGATAATTCTGAGCCTAGTTATTATTGACCGAAGATTGGCAATCTATACAGGGACTGCGGCAGGGAAAACAAGGGGGTATAGTCAATGCGGTAATTTCGAGAAATATGCCCAGTGCAGTGGCTTATCTCTTGTGCTCCTTTTCCAAAGTGCGGGAACAATGTTCAGTGCAGTGCGCACTAACATCGAACCTATGTTATCTTGGGGTATTGCAAGAGGTATCGAGGAGGTATCTACTCCATTTATGTTAGGACGCATGGAACAGATCTCCAGAACTTTCACCCCGCCACTGTTGATTTTGTTCATGTGCATTTGCTGACACTCACCGATTTCTTTGTGATGCTGGATAAATATTTTTAGCTTGTGGTGCAGTCGTGGAACAATCACAAGAAAAACATTTCCAGCCCAAAGATTTGTTTGAATGAAGATGAACCGAAACAGACAGAGAGAGAGAGATAGAGAGTGAGTGCAGTGGAGTCCGGTACAGCACGCCAGTAGACAACAGTGTTTGTTTTAATTGAAGTTGTGGACTTTATTTCTGTTCTCCGCAGTCACAACTCACAGTCAACCTCCGTGGTTCTTTTATAAAAATCCGCTGAAATGAAAATATTTGTTACACGTTCCCCGCGAGTTGTTTAGCATGTAGCACGCTTGGCGATTAGCGACGATCAAAGTAACGGAAAGAGGTCAAGAAACGGACAAGATAGAGAAGGAAAAACCGCAGTTTCAGCGACAACCTTGGTTCAAAGTAAATTCAAATGGGAAGAACACACTCACAGCCTGAACAAACTTACTATAACTATGGCTGAATCTTTCCCACCCATATTTTTTAGACCTGTTCGGCGCAAAATGAGGGAAAATGTTATAGTTATGTTATGATCAGAAGTTTGGCAAATCCAGGTTCCCAAGGTAGCCAAATGGGATTCGGTAGAAAAGAGAAAGTCCAATTCACAGCGAACTGCGAAGCCAACCTTTCCCGATATCTCTGTCGTTCGCGATATCTTCGAGAGTGCGCTGAAATATTCGAAGGGCGGTCGTCGATCGGATAAAGTTGGCGCAACCAGAAAATCAGGCAATGGAACATGGAAAGACGTAGACAAGAGTGTGGCAAGGTGTGCGGCAGCCAAGCAATACCTCCGCGCACCAGAGGTCGCTGGAATTATTTGAAACTCAAACAAGAATTTCCGATGGAATTTGGGACCTTCACGGGTGAGAGACAGTGCGTGCACAGGCATGAGGTAATAAAGAGGTTGCTGGCGTTGCCCCTCTTCGAACGTCCCCATCGTTCGAAAATAGGTCGCTAACACTTTACATTCAGGATTCAACTAACAGGTTCAATTTGTGAATTTGTTTTCTGAAAAAATCAGTTTTTGTGACTGCACAGTGCACGTGTAAATTGCTTCAACTTGCAACTGTGCGCTGAAATGCAATTATCACTGTGCACCAGAAATCGTTAGAACAAGATAATAATTCAATATTAAGAGGGACAAAATTTCAGGTTTATGGGATTTTAATATACCAAAATTGAGATTCATGGAATTTTGAAATTGGTTGTTTTGGAACGAATAGCGGTCGCGTGTCTCTTTCGCACGGCTTCAGATTATTTGTATTCACATAAATTTATTTTTGGATATACCTACCTAGAATAAATGTAAATATGTTTACGACATATCTCCTGCATTATTTGAAAATTGTGATCATGTACCAATGAAGATTTCATGCAGTATCTTCATAAAAGAATGACTGAAATCATGATACAAAGAACATAAGATATATTAGTAGTACGTATGAATTTTGACAGCTTTGTGACGTCACCATCTGTAAATGCGAAGCTTGTGTGGTATTCTAGCTGGATTCCTCTTCTAAAGAAAATACAATAGAATGCAGTCGTATAGGCTTGAGATTTACAGATTGTGACGTCACAGAGTTGTCCAAAGTGCATACGTAGTATGCCTTATATCTTTGTATCATGAACTGAAATAGTCCTATTAATACCAGAATTAAGAAAACAATAACAGCATTCTGCAGCAACAGCAAGTCGCTTTCAGTCGCGCTTCTTTCGTGATAAGTTAATTTTGTTATGAGATGAGATGAAATCAACGAGATATTGTCGTTTCCTTTTCAGTATGATTTTAAGCTGTGCAAACAAATTTAAACATCTTTCTTATTAATAATAAGTCAGTGATAAAGAAGTGTTCTGAAAAAGAGTTAGTGTCAAGTGAGCTAGAACAAGAGCCCAAACGTTTCCACATAAACAAAGAATGGTGCGTTTGGTTGTGACGTCACCACCAGATCAACACCTCAATCACACCAGCGGCAACAGTTCAAGTTTAAGCAGCGGAAATGGTGGTGCGCAGACATCACCCGACGGATCGCTACCACCATCGCCGCCGCTTATCCATCAATCTGGAGGAGCAACAAACACTTGTGCAATTCAACAACCCCAACATCAACAGCAGCAGATAGCAGCGCTCCACCAGCCGCAGCATTTACCCGCTGGACCGATGAATCACCACCACATCCATCATCATCATCACTCCCATCAGAACGAAAATGGTCATGGAACTGGCGGGGGTGGTTCCGTAACCCCGGGTCCGACGGGAGGTCCCAATGCGGCCACAGCCGGTGGCGGTGGTCTCTACATTCCATACACTGGGGAGTTTTACCCCGCAGAGCACGGGTACTTCATTCACCCAGAGATGTGTCCGGCCCACCACCCAGCTATGTGTACGATGCCTTCGGAATTCGGTAAGATATGCCTGCCGGCCTTTTTTCTTCCAGTACACTAAATTTTTCATTGGGCTGCTTCATAAGACTTAATTAGACATTAATTAGTCCCAATTACCGGTTGGACCCGTTAGGTTGTCCCAGGCCCTTTGCGACTTCTGTAACCGTGATTCTGGAGTTTCAAACTGATGACCGACTAACTGCTCGAGTAGGTTACTTCAAGTTCACAACTTTTGAATTGTTGGGAAAACAGTTCGTCGAAACTTTTTTATTAATTATCAGTTATCACATAAACAAATCAAAAATAGCGCAATGAACATTGCACACGTGTGAGGTGTCAATTAGCAATTTTCGGATTAGTCAGTAGAAATGTGACGCGGAAAAAGTACTTTCGAAAGCCATCGAGAAACAACTAAATCCATGGCAGAGCGCATACAATGTCGGGCGTTGAATATTGATACATCAAAATGTGTTCCCGCATAAGTGTCCTCATAAACCACTCTTGTTCCTCTCGGATGGCACCCATTCATCGTTGATGCTTTTAATCGTATAATACTTTCAAGGTCGTTAAACTTTTCCCGGTCCCCAATTGAATCACTGTCCGCTTGCAGTTGCAGTACGATGCCCTCTTTGCTGACAGCAGAGCAGATGCGCCTCGGGAAAAGTGATCTATTGTGGGAAATGCATCGCTACAACACTGACGAGGCCCTGGAGAAATGTGGGTCACAAGTCATTACCCGTTTTTCTTTCCTGCAGTGTTGCCATTCATTCTCGTAGGAGCTGATGCAGTATCGAGTTCGAAAAGGGATGCACGCGATTGTGGTACATCTAAAGAAGTGAGCACTGTTCCCTCCTGGTCAGGGAAGGTTTCTAACAAGCAAGCCCGCGCCGCTGCCACAGTGCAATAGTCCGTGCATTCGTCTTTTCATTAGTGCCGGCTCTTGTAATTAATCCAGATTGCTTGCGGTTGTAGATTACCAGTGCAATGGCAGATTTGCACAAATTGCCCCTTCAAACTGCGGCGAGCCCGAAACAGCGCCTAATTTGTTGTCCCTCTTCATCAAACGCCAGCTGACTGACCTCTGGCTGAGCCTGGGACTCAGATCAATGGTTGCTTTTACTATAGTCCCCAGAACTTTCCCATTCGCTCCATCGAACGATCAAAACTATGTGTGGCAATTCTGCCAGAAGACAGGAGCAATTACTCTTGGCTCCGCTTGCACTTGCAATTATTATTGAATCAGACAGTTATTAGCTGGCTGGGAATTTATTGCGCTATTCTGTAGATTGTATGAGTACGACGAGACACCATTTCACTAACAACACAATTTTGAATATGTTTGAGACAAAACAATATTGTGAACTGCTCGAGACGTACGATTTCCTTAATGATGTCAGCACCTACCTGTAATGCCTACCTGTAACTACCGATTTCCAAATGCTTTCCCTTCGGAACATTTCAAATCCCTTTGTTAGTCATCTTGTCCGAAATCAACAGGCTTTAATCTAAAATGGTCAATTCCTGCAGGATTTTGCCTGTGATTTTTTTTTTGTTTTTTGACTGAAATAAAATATTACTGAAAACTCTCAAATTTGATTCCAGTTTCCAGGAAGGTTTGAGGCATCATGGTTATGAATATAATTATGGCTCTAGTTTCTAGTTTAAGGCATCGGGCGAAAAATGCAACATCGCAAATTTCGCCATTTTACTTCCCAAAATACAAGGGAAGTAAAAAAGATGAAATCAAATAGTTCAAAAAATTGGGATCCGATTATTTTTTTTTTATTTAAATATCAACTATTTTATATAAAAAGTTGGGTTTTATTTGTATACTCGTACATGAACGTAAAACGTTGAAGCTGTTGTTAATTACACATCAGGAGTTCCCTTACAGCGTTTTCCTTATTTTTGCAATATTTTTTTGTACATCTATGCAATAAATTTTGAAGACCCACAACATTGACGTTGTAAACTTTATTATACTTTTAACAAATAATGTCTCCTTTAAACCTTGATGAATATTGAGCAGTTAGATGATTTAAAGATTTATAGGTATATTTTATAATTATTTATACTATATATCTACTCCTATCGTTTGATGTCTTTTTGTGGAACCCATATTGCGGTTGACGGGTTTGATCCGCTGGGTTTTTTTCTAGGGGTGATTATGCATATTTAAAATAATGGTTTCTCAAGGACATGCCCTTGCGCCCGATATGTATTCAGATCGATGCTGTTTTTATCCAGTTTTACTTTACTTTAGTTGGGCACGCGTGACGCGTTGCGATGCGGGTTCATGGGGAAAGCCGAAGCTTTTCGCGAACTGACAGTAAAAAGAGTTGGCGTGTTGCTTTCCTCGACGCGATTATTTATTGTTTAAAACCTAGGAAATGGCTGGTTTTGTATAATTGGTTTTTCCGGTTACTGCTATCTAGCGCAGGAACACAGTCAATTAAGTGCGAAAATTACATATCTTCATTGAATAGCAGTTGCAGTATCAGGGAATTAGGGGTTTTCTATTATGGGCGGACGTTCGATCAGAGCAATGTCCTCACCCCAATATGAAAAGTAACGTCGGACAACTTTGAACAATTCTGAATTGATAACGACTGACTGATTGCAGTAATTGAATACAGATGCTGGAGAGGACACCACATGTTGTTCTGTTTGAGTATTCAAACGTAATGTACCTACATACATAATTGAGCCCTTTTTCCTAAAGATATATAAGTCCACTTATTCATAAATTGAAGTATTGAATGGCCCGTGTTATATTATTGAAACTAGTGGAATTTTATTATAGTTTATGAAAAAATTTCATTTTCTAAAATAATAAAATCGGAGAACTATCAGAAGTCTGCCATAAAAACTGAAAAAATGCGACAGCGTCTTATTTTAAAATATAAACATAATAACAGTAATAAGCAAATAATAAGAGTAAAACAAAATTATTATGTAAACCGAAAATTATACCTACTTATCATATTATAAATTTTACTGTTCAACATTTTTGATTAATTTCACAACATTGATTCAGTGCTTATAAACATAAAAAGAGGAGATACCTACTCCCCTTACCAAAAATAACAATAACAAATTTTTTCCGAAATTAGGCTTGTACCACTTTTAAAATTAGGAACTGCTCGATTATTACCGAACATAATTAGGTTGAAATTATCCAGATACAAATTACAATTATTCTGACTGGTTTCGTAAAGAGGCCATACAATTTCCCAGAAATTAAATAATATAATACAGTATAAAAGTGATCATTATAGAAAGAAGAAAGTGCTCTAGTTCTCCTAAATTAATGCGCGCCCAACGTGGGTGAATCTTTGAAAATTTCAACAAAAGTTATTAAAAATGTTGAAGAACTTAATTGCCTCGCGTGGAATGGTGAATTATTTCATGGGGCTATCTGGAATTCTATTCATTCACGCACAATATCGAACTTAAGAATAGGCTTATGCAAAAAGCATATAAAACAGAAACGGTACTCGTCCAGAAGTGAATTGTTTGCGTCGAGAACAGTGAAATTACTTCATCGTGGAGTTGGGGCTACCAGTTTTAGATAATATTATTATACGAGTCAACTGGTAATCAGCGAATATTAGGAATTTTTCACCTGAAATTGATTAAGGTGCATACATCAAACGACATCGTAAGGTTAAGTTTGCAAGGTCAATTTGGACATGGGTCGGCTGACTGTTTTTTGTCGCTAACTCAATTTGTTAGTAATTTATAAATTAAAGCATCGCCAAATAGAATTGTTGTTACACTGAGTTGTCTAATGATCAGGATCAAGTTTTATTAGTAACAAATTCATTGAATCTGATTAAATTAAAACGGTTCCTTTGGTTCATGCTCCATGCTCATGCAGCATGGAGTCTCGACACTGCGGTATGAGCCAGGCTAGGAGTAAGCTTTTGCTGGACGAGAAAAAAGTAAAAACTGCACACCTTGACCAGAATGGATAAAAACTTGCTTGGCTCCAGCAAGGTCATCAGAAGACGTTCCACCCAGGCTAGGCAGCGCAGTCGCTTCATTTGGTCTGACTGCGATCCAATCAAACTCCCGAGGACGTGGAACACGTCGCGCCCCTTGTTCTTCTTCAGGTCTTCTACCATCGTCCAACTAGCGTTGGTGGTGCTTGGCGTTTTCGAATTCCGGTCGGGAGACCTGCGTACGTGGATCTCCAATAAAACCCCAGCACGGAATCTGCAGAAACAGCTCCTTAGCTGTGGACGGGCCGCCAACATCAGCTGTTTGGCAACGTGCTGCCAGGAGCCTGGTAAAAATAGATTCGCGATTGCCTTGGAATATTATCGCAGCTGGACCGCAGCGAGCCTCAATTGATCGGTTAATTACCATCGTCTACGTGTACTTATCTACGGAATGGCGTCATACAGCCGCCACTGGTTGGCGACCACCGCTTTTCTGGCGGTTCTTGGGGCTTCAAGATGGTGCGATGATCTGCGTCAAGTAAGATTTTGCGACGACTCGATTCCGTTTGCCATGCTCTGCGAAGAAGAACTTATTGATGTAACCTTGAACTTCTACATGAAAACAGTCTAAACTGGGAGCCACGGTCAGCGGATCTCGAAAAGTGTTTGAAATGTAAAAATGTCGCCGTTCTACGAATGTGTATTGCGACACCTTCATCATCGTTGGAATCGTGCTGAATTGTTTTGCATTCATCATTACAAAAAAAACCACAAAAAAAATGTCGGTGCCATTGGGGAAATATGTTTTGCACTCATTGACTTTCAGATTGTTTGTTCGTTGCGCTGCAGATTTTGAAAACGAACCAGCCTTCGCTTTTCCAGCCAACAAGCCTGCGTCCGGGAGGAACGGAGATTTGGTTTGCTAGTTTCCGCTGCAACCAATTCGAACTTCAACATGGCTGCCTCTGTATTCGTGGGGAATTCCGGTGGCACAGCGATTTGGAAATTCCATGGTTAATTTAAAATCATTTGTCCATAAGCTGCAGCTAACGCTGAAACCTGCTCCAACCGACGAAGCTGTTCAATGTTTCTTTTGTGGTTGATTTGCAATTTGAATTGTCTTGAACTTAACTCGATGCGTGCGCAGAACATCAACATATGATACAAAATTACTTTTCTAATTTCTTTCCGGGAAAATTCAGTTAAAGTGAATTCCTTTTTCAAACTACAAAAATTCAACAACTGAATTTCAGGCTTTGCTCCATTAAAATGCTGTTTTTAATGAGAAAAAAAATCATTTAAGATTTTGGTTTTGCAGTTATTACTGTTAATTTCATTTTCTCATTACTAAAAAATTAAACAAAAAACCTAATTACATGATACCTATCTTATAAAGTTTAACATTTCTTGTGTTGTACTCAGTTTCCGTTCAAAAAAACTGGAAAAACCAAAACAATTTTGCTAATATTTCAACTTCTTTGACTCAGGTAATTTCCCCAATAAATTCCTGTTAAAGTCAAATTCCAAAAAATTGACTCTGGAATCGCATGCAATAAAAGTCAAGTTTTTTCAGAGTCCGTTGTTGGTAAATTGGTTTTTGAATAAACTCGATTTGTTCCTGTTTCTCTTTCGCAAAGAGTATCGTAATTAGTATCTCTTTTCTCGCTTAAGTAAAACGAAGGCCGTTTCGTCGATTCTTAGAACGTGGCTGTACGAAAGAAACTCTTCGATCCACGAGCGCAAATCCACACGTCGCAATTTATAAACTCCTTTTCACGAAGTGAACGTTTAAAAAATGATGGCGACCACAGCCCCACTCTTAAACCGGAATTCACTTCAGTTTCATTTGCACGAATTTACGTTTCATGGAAAGATAATGACGATCGGTCACTTCTGCCTAGAAAAAAAAATTATTTTTGCAATCAGATTAATAAAGACATTGCAATGAAAAACCGTGAAAGGCAGAATTGAAGTTGCACACCGTGCGGACGCAATCGTGACTTTTTGCCTGCAATCGTTTAATTTGCACAGAAATGTGTCGCCGCGCTCTTCACAGATTTTGACCAGTTTTTTCCGCAAACGTTATTTTTCTAAAGAAGATTGTTTTCACTCTGGCAATATGCAAATTTAGTTTTCAAGATTCTTATTTCCACAGATGATTTTGAAGTTCAGCTCTTCTTTCTTCTATGCTACATTAAAAATCACGAGGTCAAAGCTTTCTCGTTTCCACGGAATTGTTTTTATGGAGATAATTTGTTTACTCCTTTTTATGTCCAAGCGTGTTTCGAACAACAAAGCTCATGTGTATCTCAAATTCCCTGGTTTTCGTGGCTGCTGAAGACAAAAAACTGAACTAACGAACGATACCTGTTGATGTTTTGGTTATTCTGATTTTTTGCTGCTGTAAAATCCAACAAAAGTAACATATCACTTGTTGACTGTTGTTCAATTTTTTGTTATTTTTTCTCTTGGAATTTTGCTGATATGTATATCTTCCAGCAGGCTTTCGATAAGAAATAAATGCATTCATTTCTGACTTGGGTGGAATTTGTCAGAGAATTGTTGGTGCAATGCCTGCACGCAATGTTTAATTGCATAACAAAGGTGGGAAGAAAGAAAGGGAATCCCGTGCTGAAATATTTCAATTCCACCTCCATGCAAGCCACTCGCTCTGTGCTCTGAAAGTAATAGAAAGTAAAGGGGCAATTCGCATCAACGCCGCTCATTTTGTTTCGTATTCTGCTTTCCGCGGAACGCTCACTTGAGAAACATTGATCTTCCTTTCAATTTAACGACGATATTAGTTCAAAAGTGATCAAGTTTCACCTTTTCGAATTCATAGCAGAAATCCGATAGCGGTAATTTCCGGAAATGCATCGTGTTACAATTGAAGAGTTCACCTCGAGAAAGGGTCAAGCGATGCAATGCATAAATCTCAGGGGTATGCTGTCGCAGTTGCACTGTCTTATAATATTAACCTTTGCTCGACTAGTTGCTTTGCTAGAAATTGGGCGAAGTTTCAGGATCGAATGCTGTTCCTGGATCACTCCGCCGGATCGTTCTTCCCGGATGGAGCCTTGAAAACAAACCTGCGAAGATTAAACTGAAACCGCCATACCGACGTGGCAACAATATAGTCGCGGAGAAGACGTTCAGCAGACTTTTTCTAGCACGGTAGAATACAGTGCAGTGCAATTCTGTGGAAAAATGAAAATACCGTTTAGTCCCTACTTACGATGCAGAAATATTTAGGTCACCAGCAATAGAAAAAGCAGAAAACCACGCGGAATACTTTTCAGCTTTAAAGAATTTTTTGCTTGTTACCGTGAGATCGTGGATAGCTTCGGGCGTGGGTAATTTCTTAATCTGTCAACCACTATGGAATGTCTTAAGTACAATGAAGGGGTCGGGGTTGGGCCTACCCATAGCTTTTCACCGCCGAGTAAAAGCAAATAATTGACACACGCTCCTCTCTCTTGCTGGTAAGGAAAAACGACAAGAGCGAGCGTCTCGAAAGTCGTCAAAAATTTCGTTGTTTACATCTTCGACTAACTGAAATAGTTCCTGTGTCAATGACTCCGTGAAGATGGATGCTGGAAGCAGAGCTTCCAACTCCCAAGCACGCAGGTAACGCTGTTCAGGTAGGAACTCATTACGCGCAGATGGCAGATCTTGGACGGGTTACAACCAGTTTGCTGTCGTCCACGTTTGTAGATTTTTGTCTCACTGAGCAGCACATCAAACGACAGTTAATGATCTGCAAGGTATTGGTGGCTGATCCTGTTGCCGTTTCTGCGAATTATCAATGCCTAGAAGTGCATTCCACGGCGATTACATTGCACTGCAGATATTGTCCACGCGGTAAATGTGCGTCATATTCACCTTAGCAACAGTCATCTACCTGCAGTTGATGACTGACTGCTTGCAAAATGCGGTCTTCACCGATATCTTCAGCTTGCTGCCCTCTATTTTCTGTTGTTTGGGAAACTAATTAGTCTTGAACTCCCGGATGCAGTCTTACAACTGTAATCATGAAAAAATGAAGCTGAGTGAAAACTGGAGAAATTCGGTTTTATACGTCCCCAAATTATCTGGTTTGCCTTCCGATGGATAAATTTACAATGGCACTCTATTTAGTCATAGCATTTTTGAGAATTAGTAATCTATCAACCTAACTTGCGGATAGATGTGGTCATACTGCACTTGAAGTTCATATCTTTAATGGGTTGGACACTTGGACAACGAACTTCAGTTCTGCTTGTCCAACTAACAGACTCCGAAGAGAGGCGTATTAGTTACAGAGATCAAATGGATTCTGATTTTAACCGAAAATAGTAGAAGATCGTCAAAATTGCTTAGGAGGATTGCCATGCCCCATCCGATTACCATCGGGACATTCGTAGAAAGCTTAACACGTACGTCGTACAGTCGTACAAACGCTGCTTGTGCTGCGCGTTTCTGCCCTGTGACTTTGCGGCTGACTGCTTCCGCGATGGTATCAAGCCTTTCTAGAGCTCCAGCCTCTGGAGGAGGTCGTTGGCGGCTCTCTACTTACTTATACACGGATTCTGCATCACTTATTTCGAAATGCACGTGAAATTTTCGAACATGTTTTCGCGGCAATAGATCTTCCGATGCCCAGCCAACTGCATTTCTAATTTGAACTACATGAGTTCATGGTCACCGTGGAGATGTGGACGAATCTCTTGTCATTGACTCCTACAGGAAACAATGACAGGATCAGATCAGCAGTGCATGATGGCCATACACATCCCATGCCAGTAAAGATTTCGCTCTTGCCAAATTTGTATGTGAAACGAATGTAAAGAAACTGCAGCAATACGCGATGACTTCTGACCTTTAAGTACAAGTTTCACATTTTAAAATGCATTTGATGTGGATTTGATGTAAAATAATGAGCTGTCATTTGTAACTTACGGTTATATGTATTACTATAAAGCTCGAGGCTGAATTTAAGGCTTTTATGTTTGACAATTTATTCTCTGCCTCTAAACTCGCAAGACATGAAAATCCTTGCAATTATAACTTCTTGTAGAGTCTGTAAACATAAAATGGCTGAACTCTTCCACATTCATTCTCACAGAAAGCCTCATATGAATATCCATGAATGTTGTAACCAAAAACATGAATCCGAACCTATTTAAATATTATACACTCTCTTGTTTGATCTTTCGAATGTATCTGATCGAGGATTAATTTCAGTTGTATTCATTTATGGAACTAGCCCAACCGTGAGTTTTCGCTAACATAAAATTTCCACTAATCTCTGTCATGATTCTTGCAAAATTGCATCAGAGCGGCGTAATGCTTCTCAACATTGTAACCGCGCGATAATTTCGTTCATCAGTACGTCATGAGTTCAATAAAACCAACAGCCTTCACTGTTCGGTGTTCGAATTCCTCCGCAAATCAGGTTGGAGTCATTAATAGGCTCGGCTCGGCAGCAAGAACTCGCACACAGGTATAATGCCGGTCGCTGTGGCATTATAACAATAATAATTTGGTCCAATTTCACTGAATAAATCACAGTCAAAGCGGCCGAATGAGTCTAACGGAACAAATGACTGTTGGCACGACTGAGATTGGCTTTGGGTTTGCGTTTTGAAACTGGAACCCAAGTTGGCTGAAATTCGCAATTTAGGCTCGACTTAAAAATTCACCTATAGTTATCTGCAGTGTGGCCGCTCGACGATCCTGGACCGTTGCGGTTCGGTCGGTGGCGACAACTAGAGTTAATTCGAGCTGAGGTTAATGGCTGGGAAAAAGTGAAAATGTATAATTCTATGAAGAGAGCCTTTTTGATTTCGACCTTCATCGTCGCCATTCGGCGGCCGCAAGTATTACCATCATAAGGCGAATTTTGCGAACAAAATCGCGGTCTTCATACAGTGCCTTACACGATGAGAAAGACGGCGACTTTCGCAAAATGCACCTTACTGCTAATAGTATTGTTTTCGTCTCCCTGAGGAAAATTACCATGTGCTTACGAAATGTGAAGAGAAGACAATGTATGCATTGTTCGAATAGCGCTGAACTGTTCACAAAAAGTGCCATGGAAAGACAGGTGAACAGGTGTCGCTATAGCAAAACTAATGATCTATGGAGAACTCGTGGAGTCACTAATGAAGAAACTAGCGATATGATAAATTTCGGTGAAGATCAATTTCTTGAGGACTATCGTCATCTGACCCAAAACCACGCACAATTTACATACCTTGCATTTGGGAATTGTAAGTTGGTGATTTGGAAAACCATAAAATGCTTAACGCCAAACTGCGGAATGAGACGAGGCGAAAAAAGCACGGCGAAAGAGTTCGTGGGACAAAAAAAAAAAAAAAAACTGAAATACAGGTTGTACAATATCCGGAAAGAGTTTGTTGCAGTAGCCAATTGAGGGTCTTTGTGGAATTGCGCAAATAATTAAATCGATGTTCGTACGGTTCTTAATTAAACCCCTTTGATCACTAATAACAGGCGAATACCTTCTTCACTTTGGCTGAATTTCACATAATGCCTCTGGTATTGAGCGGTTCCACTTTGAACGGCATCGGGCAGGAGTTTCTTCAACTTGTTGCTGGCTGTTGACCGAAGGCCGCTCGCTGCTTTCAGGTGTGACCAGAGCCTAAGCGCAGCTGAGCATGGCCTGCGTGACAGGTTGCCGAACTGCGACATATGTACTCGTGATTGATCCCGAAGATCCTCAGTTGCTCCACCATCTTTGTTCGTTATAAAATCTTACAATTAATTATCGATCAAAGGGAGACAATGTTTTTATTTTATTTTTCCTAGCACAAGTAACACTTGGCAATTTAAGAAAAGAGTGTGTGCTTAATTTTCAGTTGGCAAAAGCAATTTCTCATTGTTAATAGAATCATAATATAGCCGCCCGCGCCAGTTAGAGCTACACAACTTCCTGAATGAAGTAATTCACGATTTTAGAATCTAGACCAGAGACTGCAAGTGCATTGCACGCGAAATTAGAAATTGTTTCGTTGGAGATTCATCGCTTGGTCGAGATTTGGTGTTTAAAAGTCGAACGTGGCGATCTGTGGTAGATACATTCCTTCGCTACTCACGATTTCCATGAGCCATTAGAAATGTATCAGACATTCATATCTGGTTTTAAATGAGTAATTTGTTGTTCAGTTCTCTGAACAAATCTCTGCTGAAGATATTTCAAGCGTGTTACTTAACTCTGTGGTCCAGAAAGTATTCTATCGAATTGTGTAGTTTATAGCACAAAATGTGTGTTCATCTTATTTCATGATCTTCGTTTATGAATTTTTAAATTTAAAATTTAAATTTAAATTTAATATTTATTCTCAATTATCACTCCATTTATCTTTTTAGGTCCTACAACCGTACAAATGGTTTCACAAAATCGGCCACCCCCAATACCTGTTCCTGTCCAGGTGCCACAGGGACAGGTAATGCAGCAATACGTCAATGAAAGTGGAACTTTGACGCATGTGGTCCTTTCTCCATCGCAGTATCAACAGCTCCACACAGGACAAGGCGCGGTCACACATCTTCATGCGCCATTTGTAAGTACCGTTTTGCTTTGCGTCAAGGAGTTTGTCCTTGGTGAACAATTAGATACAGAGAGATTAGATACAATTAGAACGGAGAGTCAGCGCGGATCAAACTGTAAGGGCTCAAGCAATTTGCGGAAGCTTAATTTCCTGGAACTGCTTCTCATGCCAAAATGCACATCCGCGTATTCTGTTTGCTCAATAGTACCAACACAAGGATGTATTATTGTACTGTGCTTGGGTCCCTGCGCCGCGTTGATATGTCGCCCACGAATGCCTGCTCTAAGCGAAAAACCCGATAATAACGACAAGGAAAAAGTTCCACCCCCATAATTGTGCAAAACAGTTGCTAGTGTTTTTTGCCTGCTGTGCAGGTCATGCAATCTCCAATCCCTGCTCGACATGACAATACTGCAGTGTTCAAACCAGCTGGGTTGGAACGCCTGTAAAAATGTAATTATACAAATAATCTAATATTTATCAAAACGAACAGGCTTCATTCGCTAGAAGATTCTACGAAGATAATCCAATTGCACATGGGCTGTCGCCTTAATTGTCATCATCCAATTTGGAACATGCAAGACGGAACAATAGAATTGATTTTTTTTTCAAAATGGCAATTAAAATTTAGAAACATAAGGACGTTTTTTCCATCATTAAATATGTTAAATGTTTGCATACTTTTTGACAGAAATAATAGACTGTTTGAAAAATTCTGTAAGACACTTTTGAATTTAACGCATGTACTATTGTACAATAATAATATGTATTATTTGATCCTTGTACTTAAAAGATCGAAATCCTTGAAATATCGATTATGGTATAACAAAATGAATCAGATAAGAAAAGTTATAAGCTGCGCTCGTAGCAACACAATTGCCCTTCAAAGATAATGGAATCAAATGAACACGTCTGAATTATGCCTGAGAGCGAAGACTTCGGTTGGTCACTGAGCCAAGTTTCATTCTTTGATTCCAAAACGCTTTAAAATTTATAGAAAGTGCGAAGGTCCTTCGCATACGAATGGACATCTTATCGTGCAATGTCATCCAATCACTTTGGGGACTGTACTACAAAATGAAGATAGTCAAATGTGATTTTTAAAAGATCATTGGCCGCAAGACACAGGCAGTGTGATCACGCCTGTATTCAACGGCAACAATGACGGTGCCCAAGATTCCCGGGCGTCTGCTGCTGCTGAGATGATTTCGCCATGCAATTGTTTGTCAGTTGATCAGCAATTGCAACGTCTTGTCCAACATTGGGAATGCAGCCAGCCGATCAGATCGAATGCCAGTGATAGAATGTTGTAGTGTGGCAGTCGAGCTAGTTGAGCATAAATTGATTTATCATTGCGTCGTCATAATCGGATGAGATGAAATGCAACGCGTGTTGCAACGTTCATTGTCGGTTGAGTTATCTACGCCAACAACCGTGAAATGATCTTTGCCTCTACTCCCAAGATAATTAATACTTGTTAATAATAAGTAGCCTGTGTGAATTATTGCAGATACAAATTGTTCCAAGCTGAATATTAGTCAACAAGCAAATGAGTCTTTGTTCTTAACACTTTGTCTCACCTTTTCCATTCCGACACGAATTTACCATCGCATGAATTACCAACTCTTATTCGAGTTGTAGGATAACTTTAATATGGCTTCACACCTGGTGCGATAATCAAGATGTACTTTCCTTCAATATTTTTTCGAATTAGTTGTAGAAGGTCGTGTTGAATCAGAAGTTGTAGACAAGAAACTTTAAACTCTAATACATATTACATGAGTTTCGTAAATTGAACGAATGAAAGAGGTATCAAAATATAGAATTTACACCGATTCTGAAGGAGTGCAAATATCCTACCATAAATCTGACACGGAACTAGGGAGCTTTGTTGGTAGTGTTCATCATGAATTGCACTGTTTTCGTTTGTCGAACAAACAAAACACCTTAAGATCTTTCGATGCCGTGCTCAAAGGCGATCTTATCTTGCTCCCACTTCGATTTTTGCTGCCAGCAGAGCGCCCCTTACGAAGTCTCCCCAGCAAAATTTGTAGAAGCTTTTCTTATCAGTGGCGGTTTGCGTTGCGAATTACGTGGCCCAAAAGTCTCCATTTTGACAAACAGCTGGGAAGCTAGTGCGGGAGAAGAAGTGATCAGTATAGTTTTTTTGTTTTTTTTTTTCATAGTATTGTCCTGGAACTAAAACCCACGGAAAATGAACGACAAAGAAGGCGAAAAAGTGGATGAGTGCTTGGAAGTTACATACAGAATGACCGTAAGTAACTTCCAGTAGTTTTGTGTACGTGGGCAATTCCGGGGTTCGCTGAAGTAGGAAAATAAATCATCTGCTATACATTTTTGTTTTGTTTTGTTGTTTTGTTTGGAATTTTGCTAATTCATAAAAGAATGCAAAATTTAATATTAACGTTTATCAAATGCTTGTAGATAACAGCGAATGGAACAACATCCCACTTTTATGGGCCTTTAGCAACAGGTTTTGCAGGACCCGGAGGTGGACCACATTACCATCCAATACCAAGTAGCCACATACAACCCCAGCCGATGTCACATTCACCACATTCCCCATCGCCACCAAACAACTACCACAAAGATGAGCGAACACAAAGGCAACATTCAAAACTTCTTAGGAAGTTAGACCAAAAACGAGAAATGAGTAAGAAAATAAATGGTCTGCTGTCTATCAACAATTGTAATTATCTTATTGTAATTTAGGTTCCACGATGTCCACTCCAGCTCATTCCCCGTCACCTAGGAAAAATGATTTGAATGGACTAAGGAGAACATCAAGAAATGGAGCTTCTTCTGTTGGAACATCAGAAGATGGTGAAGAATCTTCTAGTGTGCCTGATGAAGAAGATGATTGCCAAACCATTGTAGAGCAGCTGTCGGCAGTTCAGAAACCAGAGGTAGTAATTGATTGAGATTTTGGCTATTTCAACCAAAATTAATTCGTTCACACTCCACAGGTAACAGACATTACTTCACGCTCCGCAATGCTCCGGTGGGAAGCGCCTCCTTTATCGGAAAACTTGTTAAATAGTCGCGATCTGAGGTACGACGTTTTATTAAGCGATCGAGGTAAAGAAGGGAAGTACAAAATTATCTTCAAGGGCGAATCTTATGTTTGTATGATACAAGATTTAAGGCCGGGACAAGAATACTTCGTATGTTTGCAGGTAAAATTATTTGATTTGTCTTTTCCTGAATGTTTTTAAAAAAAAAAACTTTCGCCAGGTCCATTTTGATAAACTGCAAGGATCAGCGTCTGAACCGACGGTATTTACTACACCACCTTGTGAACCAGATCAGCCAATACCACCGAAGTTAATTGCTCGTACAAAGAACTCGCTACAGCTCCGCTGGAACGCGCCACTAGATAACGGATCACACATCCTAAACTACATTCTTGAATACAATGAGGGCAAAGGAAAAGAATTTGTAGAAATCATCAAGACCAAAGGCAAGCAGTACACTCTAAACAAATTGCAGCCATCGACATCTTATAGTTTTCGCTTATGTGCAATCAACGAATGTGGACCATCATTGTATTCGGACGTTGTGACCTTCAGCACTTGTGGAAATCCCCCCATAACACCAAAACCACCCACTCTGCAATCAGCATCATCGAACTCGTTGCGCTTGGCATGGGAAAGACGAGCTCAGGATGAAGAATTTATTCTTCAAATGTCTGATCGTGAATCTGGACATGGCTTCCTAAACATGTATAGTGGATTGGAAACGAGTTATGAATGTAAAGGCCTAAAACGGTCAACTTCCTACCAATTTAGAATTAGAGCTGACAACGAAGCGGGCTCGTCCCCATGGTCTAATGAAGTAAACTATAAGACACAACCAGAACGCCCCGGAAAGCCAGCGAAACCCCAAATCAAAGGCAAAATCCATGGCACTCATTTCAAGGTGAAATGGGATCCCCCAAACGACCGCGGCGGCGCCGACATACGAAAATACTACTTAGAAATTAGTTCTGGGGCAAAGTTTGAACGAATATATACAGGAAGCGAAGCGGAAGCAGTTTGCGATCGGCTTAGTCCAGGAACTACTTACCAAATTCGAGTAGCGTGCGAAGGCCCTGGTGGTATGAGCGCTTACTCCGATGTTTCTACGGTGACCACAGAAGCAGTGGTGCCAGGGATCCCCAACCCACCCATTTGTGACAATCTTCCAGGGCCTTATGCCGCTGTACTGCGATGGGACAAACCCGATTACAATGGCGGGGCTCCGGTTTTAGAATATGAAATACAACTGAACGGGTTGAACTACGAAGATCAAATAATTTATCGTGGGAAGGACTCTTATTGTATTGTAAAGGACTTATCTCCAGGCGAAAATTACCAGGCATGTGTGCGTGCTGTGAATAGAATCGGCGCAGGACCTTGGTCGGACCAGTTTGCATTTTCAGCTGGAGCTGCTCCACCATTGATTCCTGATCCACCAGAAATTTGCGTTCGTTCTGCAACGCATTTGACAGTATCTTGGAAGGAGCCAGTTGTAAACGGCGCTCCAATTTTGGAATACCAGCTGGAGAGCTCTAACACCAACAACTCGAGCGATAGTTTTAGCAGCTGCTATCAAGGCCTGCATACCAGTGCTGACATGCGCAATCTCATACCTTATACAATTTACTACTTCCGCGTGAATGCATCGAACAGTGCCGGAACCAGCCCCTACTCTCCGATTGTTTCGACTCAAACGCCAGCCGCAGCGCCATCGGCCGTGCAAATCAAGCACTACGAAATTACTGCACATGACGTTACATTACACTGGACGGAGCCTGATGCCAATGGTTCTAACATTCTACACTACCTTATTGAATACGGAGACAAGTCAGTATCCACTGAAGAGAATATCACTGAGTACACAATCAAGAACTTAGCATCTGAAACAAGTTACAAATTCAAAGTTCAGGCTGTGAATGGAATTGGTGCTGGCCAATTTTCTAACCCACTGAAGCTGACAACGCTGCCGCCGCCTCCCGATCCGCCAAAACTAGAATGCACAGGATTTGGGCACAACTTCATCAAATTGAAATGGGGCGACGGAAGGAACGTAGACTTCACCAACTACTACGTGGAAATGTACAATACTAGGGCCAAGGAATTTCAAGTGGTCCACAGTGGCACCAGTTTTATGTGTAAAGTGAACAAACTTCAAGAACAAACCACATATATATTCAGAATATGTGCTGAGACAGATCGTGCTGGTTTTGGAGAGTACTCAGATGAATACATGTTTAAGACTTCCGCAACCCAGCCCAGCACGATAAAAGTGCCTAGGATCGTAGATACGAACAGCAACAGTAGCAACAGCGCTGCAGTGAGCTCCTCTATTACTGGTAGTCATTCTAATTTAACCGGAATCACAGGGACCCCGTGTTACACTAATCCACTTACTGTCGAGTGGCAACATAGCAAAAATGCGTTCCCCGATCCTGTGGAGTACATTTTACAGCAGTCTTCTGGAAAAGATTCGGAATACACTGAGGTGGGTTCTTCTATTTTGTGGTCGTCATTTTTAAATCGTGCAAAACTAATATCAATATACTTTTACAGATTTATCGCGGTTCAGAAACAAGATATACGATTGGGGATTTGGAACCAGGCTCAACGTACCTATTTCGAGTATGTCCTGTTCGCGTAACATCTTGCGGTGATCTGCCGGGAGCATTTACGAGTCCCCTACGTTATCAAGTGCCACATAGAAGTTCGGTTGACAGTGTTGACGCTGCTCACTCGGTACCTAGTACAAATCACCTTCATCATCGGGGAGCCATCGGCGGTAGTGCACATTTCGACCTAAACAATCATTCCGACGATCTTAGTAAGGGTAGCAACGGTGCTGTTAGGCGTTGTGTAAGCAAGTGTACTGCAATCTACACGAACCGAAGACGTCTCAGCGACCAGGAGAAAGCTATCCTGTGGGTGGTCTTCTTCATGGCCGCCACAGCATGCTGTGCCGCTTTAGTTAGAATGTGCATGAGCTAAAAGCAAACGCTGAGCTGCGTGCGATTTCTGTCTCAAGTGATTAGTATAAATTGGATGAAGCACTTCGTAATAATTATTACGTCTTACTTTAAGGGGTTTTAGGTATAAATATTGCTCAAGTTTGTTAACTAAAAAGAAATTATAGTTATTGAGAGAAAGTGTCCTAAGTGTTAACTATTTGTCTCTACATCTATTTTGTGAGCATTTCTTAAGATTCGGCGATAATCTTTTGTTAAAAAATATATTATATATTATATATTATATGTATATTTTAGAGGAGGTCCACCTAGTGCGACAACCAACATTGCATTGCATTGATTGTTATTCCATGACATGTAGCAGATGAGGTACATTGTAAAAAATATTTTTTGTTGTGTACTTTTTTATAATTGTATTTCTACGACGTCCACTATCGAGTCGAATGGGTTTGGATTGCGATTAGTTGCTAGATGAAAAGATTCGTGCGTTGTTTTTGTTTGTCCAATTACAGTAATCAGTCTCTTATAAAACTAACACTGCCTTTGTCTCTGACGGTGTTTTATTTATTTTACCGATTGTGATATTAATTAATGCGTCATTCGCAGACTGTAAAAAGTCTGTATAAAGATGTTTAAGTGTAGAAAATGAAATCAAACACCATTAAAGGAACGCCCACACTGCGAATGGACAATTTAGGTAAAAATATTGCTGAAATGTCTATTTTATTTTTTACCAGGATTTACCAGAAATTGGGCGCACGTTTCATTTGTCCCTAAATACAAACGATTTAGCATTTTACTTCTTCACATCAGAAACAAACGTTTCAACTCCGCTTTCAATTTATAAGAAAACAAATTTCAGTTACAAACGTTTTCACTTATCCTTTGTTTTTAATAATCCACAGAGTAATTGAATATAACTCATTAGTATTGCTGAATAGTATTGCTAGATAACAAAAAGGACATTTTGTACCTGCTGCGGGCGATGTCTTCGATGGATCTGTACATCGGTACTCAGTAGTAACAATCGCAATATCTGCGTTTTCACATTCCTGCTTTTATATTGTTCTTTGCTCGATTCTGTTCTGGTTTTAACTTTTTAATGTTATTTAAAACTTAAACTAATTGTATTATTTGCAAATTATAAATAAATTTGATTAGCATAATTAATCTTTGTTAGCAATGGCGAAAATCGCTGCAATTCCACATGCCCTAAAAACGCATTTTTTTATATGATTATACTGAAATATATTTGTTGCAATATTTTAATACTTCGCTCTGTGTATGAATTGCAATATATGTTTAAATTAAAGTTAATTTAAATTAGTGTTTTAAAATAAATTTAATAAAATTTTTAACAAATACAAAATAAAGAGAAAAAAAAACAAAAGAAACGAATATGAAATGTTACAAAACTGCAACGTCTAAAAGTATTATGCTATTCCTTTACAAACTCTCTTATTAAATTTTTACGTTTTTGTTATTAATTTTTTTTATTATCAATCATTCCACACAAAGTGTATAAAATGGAAAGGATGATATAAATAATGATTCTGAATATTGATTTTATTTTTTAAAACTTATGTAAAAACGAAATAACAAAGATAAAATTAAAAAAAAAATCATAAAGTTATTATTATTTGCACGTTTTGCCTTTCTATCTTTGCTATGTTACGTTATTTTGTAAATAATCAAAAAAAACAATGATATATATACATATATTTTTAATAATCATTTATACAGCAAAAAATATATAATAAATATATAAAATTATATATAAATATATATATTAATTCAATGTTATATACACTTGAAAGAGAATAAAAAAATTTTTATTTGCTTTTAAACTTTAATTTGTTACCAGCTTATGTGGCGAAATGGTTTTACTTTAGTGAAGCTAACAAAAATTCGAATTCTCGCATTTTTGAATAATATAGCAAACATTTAGTAATTATTGTTACAATTCAAATTTACAAAATGGTGCTATTATGTTTTTCAAAAAAGTATTTCAGAGGTTGAGATTTATAGAAGATAAGTTGACCAAATTCCTTTTGAAGTATGTAAATTCATGATAAGTAATACGGCAAAAGAGGGTGTGTTTAAAGGGTGGCCAAATTATTGTGTGTACTTGTTGAAATTGACATGGAAAAAATTGTCATTTGTTTTACAAAATGTGTTAACTGAAGTACATAAATTTAATGGATAATAACAAAACAATAATGTGAAATGTTCTTATGATAGTTTGATTAGATGGCAGCCAAAAGAAGCGGTGAATTCAGTTCTGTTGGACGTTCGCGTAAGGGAACACAATGTATTACTTTCCGATAAAAATCGCAGGGGGTAGAATACCGGTTTTTTAAGAACAATTTATGTAGTGGTGATAAGATGGTAGATCAAAGAAAGTATATTTCTCGGAGCTAAATCGACCAAACTAATAAAATCTGAAATCAGTATTCTTGAAAACCTCGTGCATTACTGTATAAATTTATTTAAATAAAAACGTAACAGAAGGAATCTCACGTTATTGCTGGTGTAACTGTAATGATGTACTTGCGTGTTGCGGTACGAAATTACAAGCACAAAGCTCAAAAAATGTACATTTTTGACTGTCTTTATAAAAAAAAACGTTTAAAACAGAAATAGAAGTACTTTCAGAAAGTCTATTGGGAATTTTAAAATACAGAGGCAGAATTTTTGCCAGCAATTTTCATTAAAACAAATCATAAAATTTGCCATTAAATTTAAAACAAAGTTATTAAACCATTGCAAAATAACGAATGTTGAATTGTTCAGGTAAGGATAATTTTACCAATAATTAATGTTTGATTTGCATCAATTGGAAAGATCGAAAAGTCGACTTTGAACATAACGTTGAGGACGTGAGTCGTATACATATATGTAAGACTGTCATTTATTAATATTATACTAATGTACAAAAATGTATATTTAAGAGAATTACAGCGAAAAAATGTTTTTTTTATTAAGTTTTGGTTCCTAAATTCAATTATTTAAAATGTTATAATATTAACTAATTCGCGCTATTTATTATGTAATTATTCCGAGCTCAGCTCAGTATTTCACTACATCATATTTACTGGTGTGATAATCTTGTAGAAATTTATATCACAAAACACATATTTTATAAAAATGTTTTAACAACTTGGTAAACTAAGTAAAGCTTCTAATATTATATTGTAGTAATTAGCACACAGCAAAGTGTATGTCGTGTACGTACCCCATACTTAGACAGCTGGGTCTTGTGCAAAAGGTCTGTACAGATTTGTTTTACGATTCTAAAATAAATATAAAATGCAGCTAGATTCGAATATGACTGAACCTGTCTTCCAGTCTTCACAATTCGCTCTGGACCTCCTAGTTTTATTCTCCGATACTATTTCTAAACACACTCGGGCATGGGTTCGATAATTCCACCGTTTTCAAAAGTTAACATTTATTAAACAAACAAAAACTAATAACTGAATTTTTTTTCAACTAGGGCAAATGTTATACATTATTACTATAATACTATATAGCTACTAGAATACTAGATAAATGCCGGTAAACTTCAAAAATTTAGATGCAATTATGGAGTCAATTAGGCAATATAAAATCCTCCACTTTTGTACATTTTATGTTAGGCACTGATTTAATTATTATTTACTGCCCACAAATTGTATTGCATAATGTCTTCATTATATTTTTAAATAACGGTCTTTTGATGAAATAATGATATTCAATCAGTATACTAAAAATTTTGAAAAGATTTTTGAAGGGCAATTGACTCAGACCATTTGCACAATCCAAATATTTGTGAATAAATAATATATGTGTTAAATAACTATTGTATAAAAAGCACCCAAAATGAAAAACAAAAAATTGTATCTTCATCATTTACCGGATTTTTGAAAATTGTAAAAGAAAATGTGCAACGAAACAAGAAACCTAACTTCGTATAATTAGAATACACTTAATCTATTCTACTAACCAGCCGACAAAAAAAGAAAATGTTAATCAAAATTGGGAACATGCAGAAAAATATGGCTCTGTAGAACTGCGAGTACAGCCAAATGGGAACTTAGAATAGTGAACAATTGATATTGTTTAAAACTTGCTGTTAAATTTGTCTGTGAAATGCTAGAAAGCGACTTTGTGAGGACAGTAATTATTACAAACTAATGTAATTATACAGTATATAAAATCCATTTTATATGCGATATGATTACGTTAGATAAAATAATATAAACTACTATATTAAATATATTATATTATATACCTACATATAAAGTGGAAATATATATTTTATGTAAACGCATTTCTTTTATTTTGTTTTGAGGATGGCATCGATAATTTTACAGCAGGGAAACGACGGCCTATGAGCTAAATCAATTTATTTACTTCGATCCTTATTAATACAATTTGTTTGCTATGAAATATAAAAAAGCATATTATTCAATATTCATGTAGCCGAACGTCACAACATTGAATTTCGTCAACGAGATAAAATATGAAAATATTCGCAAGTTTCACAGCCCAGAGTGACTTGTCTGTAAGTTTTCTATAGAAATGGAAAGTTGTTCGAGTCTTTGCACCAATTGCATCATGTTCTCATGCGCTTTTGCAGCATTCACTTCCGTACCGTTCTCAAGGGAATCTTCCTCGGCTACTGCTAGTTCAAAGTGCAGTTTGGCAAGGCTTTCCTGTTGTTCCCGAATTTTGGTCATTTGTTCCATTGTGCATCCAGATCCTGCAAGATAATTAATTATTCACACTTGTTTGGACTCAGTGCTTAGAAAGTACCAAAAGCTTTCAGTTTTCCAGAGTGGAAGTCCTCCAATAATCCTAAGAGTGCTCTTTCCATGTGCTTGACATCAGGAACTTCTGAGACAAAAGAGTGGTGTTTTATTGGTCGGTCATCAAATTTATCACTACTTGATGCTAAGCAACTGTTTTCTTTTCGACTACAGTCTTTGGTGCAGTAAACGAAATCATAATCAGGCAAACACAAGAAGAACATAAAAAAAACGAAATTCGTAAACCAAAATAGGGTGGGTTGAAAAATAAACGCAATGCCTATGATCTTGACTGTGAGATACCTTTTAGAAACTTCCTTGGCCTCGACTTGTACTCAAATCTAAGATCATCCTGCAGTTTGCGCCTTTCGTTAATGTAAGTGACCCGACTGGGTCCTTTGTCTGATGTCGCATGCTCTATTGAGCAAGAAGCAGAGTGACTACGCGTCGTGTCTCCGCTGGAGATGCTTTTTATCTAAATGCAAAAAAATGAGACCTTGATGAAGAGCAATCAATTCCAAATATCCAATGTTTTCTTACCTTGTTCTGTGCTATGGGGGACGTTGCAGACTTTGGAGCACTTTGGGGGCCACTTGTGACTTGACTAACTGGCTCTTCCTCGGTTTCTGCATCGTTCGTTACTAGCTTCAGTCTCTCTACAACTTCATCATTCGCCTCCATTATGGTTGCCCTTAATTTAAAGCAGCTATTTTTTGGAAAACATTGTGAAAGTGCTCCACAATTGATTAGGCCTTTTTATCATTTGGCAGCTGTCAGTGCTGACTGCTGAGTGCACCAAAAGTTCTCAAACTGTGTACGACATCGAATGCCGATGACACTAGGATGCAGTGAGAAAAGAACAAAAGGAATTTCAAAAGTGAGAAGAAAATTATTATTACTGAGAATAAAGGAAAACAATTGTTTTTGAAACGACATGATGTAAATATCGATCATCTTGAATCATAGATGCGGAATTCAAAATTCGCATTTTGAACAAAGAGTTCTCTGTGGATACCAGAAAACCAATTTTAAAATTAAATTCAGACCACAAAGGAATAAGACATTGGGTTGGGTTGGGCATGTTTTAAAATATGTTTTTAAGCTTAATAAGTTTACTTATTTCCGTACGAAATAGAACGTGTACATTGGGCAAACACATTGTCCAACATTGTTTTTTCAATTGTGGTGTACTTACTACTGCACTGCATTTAGATAAGTACATTTTGCAATTATTTTTAGATCCGTCAAGTGCACTTGGTAATTTGCTACAAAGTTATTTTGGAGTTTCGACTTGTAAGTAGACTGAAATTCTCCTCGAGACATATTTCCCATTTAAAAACTCCTATTCGATATATGTAAATAGTTGTGTTGAGGAATATTACTTATTATTGAATAATAATATTGAATAATCCTATATGAATTATATTTTTTTTAAATTTTTGTCTTATATAACAGTGATAGAAGTAACAAATACAGGAATATGGCTCTTCCAGAATCGCTAGAAAAGAATTACAAAATTTTTCAGGTATAGTTTCTGTTTTGCAAAATAGATTTCAATTGAATTTCAAAAACCTTTTAGGCGAAAAATAATCTTCCTGTTTTCCTGAAAGGCGGTCCAATGGATAAAGGGCTTTTTGGACTCACAGTGGCTCTGTGCGGTCTTGGATTGATAAATATTGCACATATGATTTACACTATGGGATTCAAAAAGAAGAATTAAATACAAGCAAATGATTTAATAACTTGAGTATTAAAAAATAAAGCAATAATAAAACAGTTTTACATTCGTGTATTATACGTTGCATAATTTGAAGTTATGGTTTATAATAATTCCATCGATTATGTTAGTAAATGTTGGGTGCGAAATTGTGATTTGATCATTAATTCAGTTTTCCCTGTTACAGTTTGTTGATACTGGCTTGAAGACGTTGCGTCCATCAAAAAATATGAGAATTCTGTTTGATTTCATTTCTTCCCTGATATTATAATTGATAAAATTCCTTTTTTCCTCTTCAATAAATTTAGCGGTTTGATGTTTTTCGTAGAATTGGGCACATTTCATTTGTCGAAGCAGTTTGCTAGTTTCGGAAATTTCCGAATTTGCACACTTCTTCGGCACGTTCTCAGAATTCAAAATTAGTTTGAAATCACGAAAGGCAGTCTCCTTATCAGCAGTATCCTTTGCGTTTTCCTCAGTGTATAATTGGTGCATCGAATGTGAATCATTTTGAAGAACTGGTGCACTTTCCGGATCTGGAACAAAGTTATTACTTTTCCTCAGGAGCCAAAGCGTGTTGCATATTATGAGATAACACAATGCACAAATTGTCCAGAAGAGAATTACTTGAGCTGCGGTTAAGAGACTTTTAACGATGTACCAAAGTAAAGGACATACTACGAACCAATAAATTAGCGAGAAAAATATTACTAAGACCGCAACGTAATTCATTTTATTCCTCGGCATTTTAACGAAAACTGAGCCAGAATCAATCTTTCCAAATTTTTTCTAGTCGGGGGAAGTGGTTTGTGGTTGAAGTATTTTCAAATTGAGCTGTTAACAGATTAGAAGTAAGTAATCTCGTTTCAATAAGAAAGAGAGAATCGTGGGATTTAATTAGAAAGTTTACTTGTTCGTGGATGAAAAGCAATTTCAAATGTTCTCCCGATAATTCTAAAATTTATGGTCACCTACTAATTACACCACAAACAAAATGTGAATGTGACGTCAGAGGGGACTTTAACATTTGTTCTTGCCGGCGATTCTGCGAAACAAAACAAAAAGTCAACTCCCTTTTTTGGATTTCTCAAGGGTTCTGAGGGATCTGACTTTTTAGGTTGCGATTGTGAATGTGACGTCAGAGGACTTTGACATTTTTGTCTTACGGCGATTTTTGTAATATTTGAGAAGAAAACTCAAAAGTCAACACCCTTTTTTTGGATTTTATCAAGGGTTCTGACCTGAGGGTTCTGACTTTTTAGATTGTGGTCTGCGGTAATCGTAGGTTCAAACCAGTTTCAAATAATTATGAAAAATTGAAAAATGAAAATGACGATTGACGCTAAAAAATGCCTAAAAACTAAAATAAAATTTGACGATTACATACACAGGCTTACAAGGTTTTTGACGCCTCAAAAATCAAAGCTTTCAAATAAAAGTCAAAACATTGATTATATAATATTTTTATATATTCATAAATCAATGGTCAAAATAACCTGACCACAGACTCAAACCTGAAACTCGTGCAAAAGCGCCTTTAGCGGTTGAACCGTGAAATTGTTAACCAGGTTTTTTAATCTGTATGCGCATAGCGCGGTCGCACCCCGTTTTTTATGTATGTGTGAAGAAGCATTTTTCAAAACAGTAAGCAGGGAAGCAGCAAGGAATTGCATGTTCCAATTACACAATATGGCAAGAAATACGGAAGTACAATTAAATAATCCGCCATCACATGTAATATCAGCAGTTAAATTTGGCCCTACATCAAATAAATTTTTGAGTCAACGTTGAAATAATCCTTGTCGCTCTTTCAAAATAGTCGAGGTCATTGAACCAAGGGGCGCTACTTCCCTTCTAGCAATTATGTAATAGATAACAACAAACCGTTGATCACGAAAAAGAAGCACAAGATTCAAGAATCTGTTTTAATCCTCTGCAGCAATCGAGCTCGAAGAGTACTTAAATTTAAAATACTCTCAAAAAGGAGTTAAAACTAAAAGTGTTAGTTATTTTATACAAAAAGTCAGGTTAGGCGCTTCGCTGCGTTTAATTTACTAGATTTAATCCGACCACAGCGAACTTCAAGTCATTGCTGTCAAATGAAAACGGAGGAAGAAATAACCCGATAAAGATGAGTGGAAGCGGAATATGGAATTGAACTGTCAGAAAATGTGTAGTTCTTAATTTCTACGTGATTTGGTTAATTAAGTTTTTGTTCAATTTAAGAACTGTTTAAGCTGATCTTCTTCTGGTCGTGTTAAAACACTCTACACTTGCTAAACCGATTGCAGAATATCACGAGGAGCAAAATCGCTTGTGATTGTTGCTCTAGGGATATTTCCCTTGTTTCTGTGGCGAAGTGAAATCTAAACGAACATTTTAAAGTGAAAGAATTTTGCGGATAAAGAACCGTAGTTGGAGAAAAGTAAGCTATGGATGAATTGTCCCTTACGGAAACGGAGTCTCGGTACTATAGCGACTTGTTTCTCTGCTGCGATGTAGACAAAACTGGGAAAATTCCTATTTTAAAGGCAACAGAACTTTTTCGATCGGCAAATTTGTTGAACGATGTAATCAGACAGGTAAATGTTGTTCGCAGTTCGGAAGCTGCCTCTGCTGGCGAAGGCGACGATCTTTAGTACTTATTATTTATTGCACAATAAACTCGATGGCGATTATTTCTTCGCCCTTTAATATTGGAAGAATCCACTCACCAGTATTGATTGGTATTAGAAAGCGTTTTTCATTAGAATATTTAGTGCCTACCTATTCTTGAAATGTAATGATCCATAAAAAAATATAATGATTACTCCAGTCCTCGGTGCGTACAAAATCATCATGGATCACTGAAATTGTAACAAACAAATCTGATGCAATTAAACAATAGTTTAGAAATTTAAATGTGCTTCACAGTTCACACAACCAAAATTGGATGATTTAGTTTTTTTTTCATTTTCTTTACATTTTAAAAACATTTTTTACAACTGAATCGTTATCATGTGATTCTCTGTTCGATACAAAATGTTGGTATTTCATTTGTTTCCAAACCAGGTGTAAAACAATTAAACAAAAAATCGAGATATTTAAGGCAGGATAAAGAAGAAGCGAAGTTCGATCTTAAGAAGACTAAATATTCAATCTGATAAATTGGCAGTAGTTGACCTTGTTTTTCGTAACCGTACAATACAATAATTCTATCGTAGTGTAAATAAATTTGTTACAATTTATAGCTACTAGGCATATGGGATGGTGTCCTGAAATAAAGTATGTTCCTTCTCTTGCAGATATTCTCACTTACAAGTGTGCCACAATCAGCTCTTCATATCTCGCGACCACAATTTTACGCCTGTCTGAAATTAATCGCCGCTCACCAGGCGTCAATTTCGCTCCGACCAGAACTCATATCCTCTTCCGTTAATTTACCACTGCCACGATTTAGTTGGAAGGATTCTCCAACATACTCGAAGCATCCAACAACTAGTCATTCTGGAGGATCTGCGGCGATTTCTTCAGCATCAGTTGAACCTAATGGTTCTAAGGCGTCTTCTAGTTCTTTAACGGAAGCTCGGCAATGGTGTGAAGTTACAACAGCCGATTTAATTGTATTGACACGCAACACGGAAATGCAGCAAGATCCTTCAAACTCGGACGTGCAGAGTACGGATTCTGAGGTGGAGCACAATGAATCCAGTGGAAGAACTAATGTATTGCACTTCGTTTGTTGTAAAATCATAGATGCTTACGTTTTCGTTTTAACAGAGACGTCGTCGGAGTGGTTCACCTGAGGCTTGGAGTACAAATAGCGATAGTCCAACACCAACCAATAGTGTAGCTGAGCGCCCCTGGGTAAAAGACAACTTATGGCAAGGTTTACTTGGGGACGAACACAGGCAACTCTTAGGAACTGAAGAGGAATCGTCGGATCGTCACAGCTCAGACGATGATAATGAAACCGATCTCGAATCTGTTTACCAAATAACGCCAGAACAACGAGAATATTACCATAAACAATTCAAAGCTGTCCAGCCAGATCCTAAGGGACTACTTTCAGGACACATTGCTAGGTCAGTAAATGTTGCAGCACTATTACTTTCTTATTGTAGCATTATTTTCCAGGGTATTCTTTGAAAAATCTCGAATACCGATCGAAGAACTGCGACACATTTGGCAACTGTGCGACGTGACAAAGGATGGTGCTCTAAGCTTAGCTGAATTTACAGCCGCAATGCATTTAGTAGTTTTGCGTCGCAACAATATTCCCCTGCCGTCTACATTACCGCCCTGTTTGCATCCCTCAATCTTAAATCAATCCGTTCAGCTTGTTGAACCACCAGAGGCTGACCTGCTGCATTTAGGAGATGATGAAAAAGTAGAAGAGTGTTCGAACAATACCCCTAAAGAGAAAGATTACAAGCGAATAATATCGGTGCATCCAGAGAAAAACGTCTTGAATATTAGCACTTTGTCTACAACTTCACAGGTATCTCATCTGTACCAATTAGTGTATGAACAATCACTAGACAATCTCTACTTGCAGACTAGTACAACATCTCGAAAACATGGAAATAATTCTTCTAGCCCTCCTGCTCATGTAGCTCGTAGTGCTTCGAATACTCCACCACCGGCAGAACATATATCGCCGCCCACGCTTCGATCGAAGGACTTAGTTAAAGATTGGACGAATCAAAGTAAGGTACGCAAGTAGTTACATACTTTTGAGAAACTAAACTAATCGCATTAATTGTGTTTTTGGTATGGTCTAACATAAATATATTACTGTATGAAACTAGGAGTGGACAAAGTTTACGGAATCTCCAACGTCTAACGTTTCAAGTCCTGGTCCGAAACCGTGTAACTTCGACATGCAGCGTACTGCCCAAGCTGTGGTATCCGATCCTCAAATACTTCATCCAGTTCCACTACGAGTTACTCCAGTTGGTAAGAGACTGAGTTGTGTTGTCACTTAAAATTATAATTAAAAAATATCAATTGAAGGTGCTGAAGTGACTGAAGAAGATGCAAATCGTTTGCACCGAAAATCTGAAAATTTAGTTTATGAAAATTCGGCAGGAAATTCACGTGACAGTGAAACCAGTCCGAAGCACCCGCAGCAAATTTCTCAACCCAGCCAATCGCAACAGCGGGATTCCTTGCCGAGTAATAATGACTTGCGTGCTATACAAAGACCTCAGCCGAAAAAATTACCAGCTAAGAGTATTGGAGCTATTCCTCCTCCGCCTCAAAGGGAATCAAGTGTTGGCGGGACTAGTGTGGAGTCAATTGACGCTGGTTCTACATCTGCAAGTAAGAAGGAACCACCCCCATTACCTCCTCCACGGCCTCATCGACACGCTCGGAGTAGTAGTTTGGACCTAAACAAATTGAAAATGGGAGGAAATCCTGCTCAACCAGAAGTGAGGACTGAGTTTTCTATTTTGATTTTAATTTTAACTTTGGTATTTCTTAGATGATTGCCCAAAACAGCTTGGACGTTCAAATAGATACATCCAATTCGGGGTTCGCTGATTTCGCTCATTTTCCAGAGGGAAATCCAATGGTAAGATTTTCAAGATAAATTTTGTAAAATGTTCTAACCACGTGCATTGATAGACGAATGATGAAACCAATGATGCGAACATTCCACCGCCATCACGTCCTATAATATCTTCATTACACAGTAATCAACGTGTGAGTGCTTTTGAAGTCTATAGGAAACCCAACACCCCAAGATGTTCCCAGTCTCCTGACTCTTCTCAACGTTTGCAACCGCCTCCTCTGCCTTCAACAAATAGTTCTTCAACAGTATCAATAACATCCGGTCTAGAATACGAAAAACGAGTGTCGGCGATCAGCGACACTTTGCGTCATGTTTCCTTTAAGCCAGATAGGAATATTGCTGAAGTGCTTCGACATCTCCGGGAGCAAAACGCCCTCCTTCTCAGACTCTGCAATGATCTCAGTGAGGAACTCCTCACTGTGCAACAGCGGAAGGAAGAAATTCGCAGTAAGTTAGAAAGCGGTAGTACTGTATGTAATAGTAATGTATCTATGAATGTGACGGGAGGCTCTGGTAGCAGTGGTGTTCAATCCAATGTGTAATCAATACAAGTTTTCTACTTTCGATATCTGAATTCTACATCCACGCGAACCTCAAACTTTTTATAATAAATTATTTGAACTGGTACATTTAATGATATGAAGGAATTTCTTTATTGTTTGGAAACTGCAAACACTGGACATCTAGATGCTGCTTAGCTACTCTTGTTAGAGATTCTCGTTTGCTGAGTTGGTTTTGGGTATATGATTCTGGAGAATTTGGCTCCGACAGTGGAGCGAATGCTCAGGTGATTAATTTTGAATTAGGGTGTTCATTAAAACTTCGGCATGTAATGTGTTGAATATCTTATCAATGTTCCTAACTTTGTTTGTTAGTAAATGTTCATGAACAAATCTATTGCCGCTATCACATCTGATTCATGCACTATAAGAGTTGCTTTTAAAATTACTGGTGAACTTTTCCTTTTTGAGTGTTCCTGTTCATGTACGTCATTTGTTTCTAATTTATTGAATGCCGTTGAATATCTCTTTAATGAATTTGCTGTCATAAACATAAAACCAATGCTTCGGACAAAGCAATCGCCAATGTACAATGGATAGATTAACTGCCCCTACTATTAATGCACACTGCTAAAAGACGAAAAGTCATAAATCTCAAGAAAACATTTTTCTAGTTTTACTATTAGAAGTTTAATTTTACCGAACAAGGAATCTTTTTTAATTTAAGTAACGGATGGAAGTTGTGTAACAAGAGTAGTGCAGCAGCGTTTGATTTTTCCTTCGAAATAAAGGCAAAACAACTTTGTTAAAGAATCTTGAATTAATTGCATACTAAAAGTCCCAACTAAATTCGAATTTAGTTTCTAATAATTTAACAAGTGATAAATGCAAGAAATCAAATAAATCGAAAATATAGAAGTTAATGTAAAATAACGAAAACCCATTGAAAACGTTAAAATAATAATAATTTAAGTATATTTTGTAAGAAATATTGCTTTTAAAGCTTTATAAATTTGTTAAATGATTAAATATGTTGCCAAAAACTTCACAACTTTATAACTTGAAAAAAAAAATGAGTGGTTAAAGTTATGAAACAGTTATTTTGCTATACAATTTAGCCTTCGTAAATTGTAAAATATTTTGTTGTTGAAATGAGTTTGTTAATTACTATTTTAAGGCCTTACTGCTCAGTAAAATAACAGTAAGTAATTGGCAGCTTCTGACTATAAACTAGAAAAATACTATCGACGCGATATATAATAATTATAACAATTATTGTGATACTGATTGCATTAGTTGGATATTAAAATTCCACTGAAATGTATGTAGCCTAAAGAGTTGCATTTACATCACTATGTAGCACTAAAATTTACGTGGAAATATTGTAATCGTTTTATATTCATTTATATACGAAGAGGAAAACTGTTCCTTGTGGGAGTAAAAATTAATTCGTTATGCAATTATTGACTATCATTGATATTATTAATTTTTAGCCGTTTAATCACACTTATTTTGCACTAATAAATGTCTTTGCAATATAATTATACATTTATACAGAATATTTGTGAGAAAGTATTTTCAATGATCATGAATAATTTTCACGAAAAGAAAAATAGATGTGTTCCACCGAATATGAAAAGGATTTCAGTAAAATCAATTGTGACCATTACCAAGGCTCGCTGTGTTCCCCATTCATGTAGGATTGACTGGATTCTGCATGATTTTTATTGGTGTTCAGTATTTTAGACATGCCATAAGCTTTTAGATACAGAAAGTACAATAAGCAGCATGAATTTACATGAATAAAAAATTAAAGGAAGACTTGTGATAAATTCGAAATATTACCCGCACCACGTCGATGAAAAATTGTGACTTTATTTCCAAGGTAAAGTTTGGATCCCAGTTTTTTGTAACTGCTAATTGCACCACAGTCGCTTACTATGGAGCAATATCTATTTCTAAACAAAATTTCCCCGATGGTCAGGTATGCGTATGAGGGCTGAGCAGCATTATCAATCATTAGCGAATTTAACGATCGGCGATTGCATTCGAAGGCCTGAGGGATGTCTGGAAGAGATTTTAGGGAATTAATGAAAATCTGGGAAGTCTGAAACCGTAATCAATCGTAATGTTATGGACCTTATACGGGATATACGAGTGCTTTTGTGAACCAAATGTATGTACATAAATAATATGACAAAATTTGAAAATAAATTGTTTTTTGTTTAGTACTGCCTTTCACTACATGCCCTGGTAGAACGGCGTTTCTAACTCCTTACTAATTTTATGTATAATGCAATCCTTAAATGCTTCAGATGAGTATGTTTTTAATAAAAGAAGAGCAGTTAAAACGGCTGGATTAATGAAATGCGCGAGAAAAAATTTGGTGAAATGAAGAAAATGATTATTATTTACATGATTTGCTTTTCCCCTTCAAAATTGCTTTCCTAAAAAAACAAGTTATATGTTATTTGAGAATAATCCTAAACTACTAAATTCCGATTCCATCTCACGGTCGCATCTGCGGTGTTCTTCCTAAACAGCTGAAAGTTAATGAAATAAAACAATTTGATTTTCATGGTTTCGGTTTTGGTAATGCAAAATTTGTTTGTAGTTAGACGTTGGAAAAGTCTGAAAATCATAGACGCGTATTTCATTGCTAGACTTCAAATATTCATGTGAAAATAGATTTAGTATACTGGATAAAATGTGTCCTTAGTCGATTTACCTGAGTATAAAATAATTGTAATATAGAGATAAAGTAAGTAATGAAAAATCAATATTATTTCATCTTTTTTGGTACAGACTACAAAGATTTCTATTTTGTACTATTTTCCTATAACTTCTTATAAGAGAATAATGTAACAATTTCAAATTTAATTGCACAATTTTATTACAAAGATCAATAAGAGTTTTTAATGTTACAGGTTACACATACCTAACATTGTTAGGAATATTTTTATCAGAGAAAAATAACTTAAATGTTGTTAAGTACTTGAATGAATCAATATTAATGAAGTTGTGAATGTAAAATATTATGTATAATAAACAATTACAAATCTATGATCGTGTTTCTTGACAACAATTACTCCTGCTGTAATTTTGCATTTATTACTTTTGGTTGAATAATATTAATTCAGATCGAATTTGAATTACTAAATGCCTAAGATGTCTAAATACTTATAATTCAATTAGGTGGCATTATATTTAGAAAAATCAATAAAAATCGTAAATGCCGCAGAATTGAATATCTGGAACCACAAAATATAATACTTTACGTAATATGTTCCCTGCGGCGGGCAACAGGATAAAGGATTTGAGATTCTCCGCCAAATCAACTTAAAAGCATTTTTGCGTTCAATTTTAAATATAAATTTCAATTTTCTTCCGAACAGTTAAATTCTTTTGTTGATAAAGTAATTGGTGAATTATTAAAAAAACAAAACAAAATGCTTTCATTAAAAATCAGAGTTGAGAACGAAATCTTGTATTACCAAAAATAATAACTACATATATGAATACGATGATAATGATCACATTGCGTAATTCATTTTTGTACTAAAAACACGCACCTGCCTACGACACTTTATTCCTTTCTCATCAAAAACAATTTATTGGCAATGGAGCCGTTAAAATGTTCGATATACAACAAGTAATCAATCAATAGACAATTCCAACTGCTTGGATGCGGATATCGGTTTCTTTGGAAGCATGCAAATAAATCACTGGATATAAATGCCATCACTCTTTCAATCTCTGCGGTTATAGGAAAACAATGTCAATGCAATCCACCACCCGCGGGAGGAAATGTAATTAAACAATTTCCGATTGAAATCAATATTGCCACGGAATGCAGCAAAAAACGTAGAAAAACTCTTATCACTGTGTACAAAAATGAAATTTCTAAATCCCTACAAGATACTCTTTATTCGCTTTAACAATTCTTTTCAATAAATATTACGAAATGCAGTCACAGGAACAATATTGAAGAAGGTTCCAAATAAAAATCAGTAATGAACGTTTTCATGTACAAGCAACACAAAAGTGTGGTAAACCAAGAGACAAAATGTTGCAGTCATAAATGGTGGGATTTCATATATGTAGAAAAGTTTTGATTAAAGTACAAACAAATTTACAAAATTGTTCAACCAAAAAGGATGTCTTTCAACTGAATTGCAGTTTTCTATAAAATTAAAACTCCTGTTCTCGTTAGTTCTATTGATTTGTGAGAGCAGACTATTCTTCTCAAAAGCAAATTAAAAAACAATTTTCTTTCAAATTACAAATCTCTCAGAATAAATGTTCTCTTGTTGATAACAATAGAACATAACAAATCGTTTGAGGTTGCATTTAGCAGTCCACGGGAAACGCAAGCACCTACCGCCAGGCCAGTTACCTGACTGTAACTCTAACGGCCTCCTCCTCCTGCTCATTTAGTATAGAGCATGTCCAGCATGAATTGTTTTCCGATTCAATTACAATTAAAATTATTAGATTTTTAAAAATTCAAAATAGAAATTCCCTGAACATGTTCAAAATTATAAAACAATAAAAAAGCAAACATAAAAATGTTTCTTGATAAATTTATTTGTTTTTATTTTTCAAGGTTATTTAGTCCATAGAGAGCACGTTGCAACTTACTATAATAAACATTAACGTGACTTTTTTCTTCTATTTACAATGAATTAATATTTTTCTGCAATAACCCTGCGGCATTAACTCCCAGGACACCGGCCACCAGGTTTTAATAAAATTTAAAAAATCTTCCATATGTTTGCTGCAGAGTTGCGCATTTCAAAGGGTAGTTCTACATAATTTGCGATTGCTGACAATATGAATATATTAAATACATCGAATGTTATTTTCCATATCGTGCAATATAAGTTTGATGATTTTTAGTAGATGCAGGATTTTGCTCTCACATAGCTTGGCCAGAATCCGCCATGCAGAATGATTAGTTTTCTTGCCTTCAAAATTGTGTTTCTGAATGATGCCTGAACACTTTTAACTGTTTTGAGCCCAGTGGAGGAGGATAGCTTATTAGCTTCCAGTGTGAAGAAAGTATCCTTTAAAGGACTCATGCGCTACCCCATTCAGCTTTTCTGTTTGGGCGTTTTGAGTGCTTCTATATAAACGGAAAGTTTCACTGGATTCGCTCGCATTTTTCAACAAGTGGTTGGCCAGAGTCGTGGACTTGTGGAGGTCAATTTTGATGGTGGTCAGTGATTGTGTACATCTTAAGTGTGATCGTCGTAAACGAGTCAATTCTAGTAATATCCGTGGACTGAGGTTCTTCGAAGTCTGCCGTGAAAATTGCTTGTTAATAATTTTGTGTAAGATAAAGGTTTGAAAGTTAAAATATTCCGAGGGGATTACAAATTGGAGTGAACAAAGTATATAATACATATAAAAGCAATATAATTTAGTAGAGTTGGAATGTGTTTTCAAAGGGAAGGATTTATTCTTCAGGGTTGATGTTGAATGCCGACGGGCGACAATGTCTGATCAAACATCTCTTGAATTGTTCCTAGAGCAAAACCTGCAGTTGTTGTTGGAAGCCACAATTCGGAATTTTTTTAACCGAATTCAATAAACTATACTGTTTGCGGTAATGCTATTAATAAAAATAGTATGTATCCCGATGAAATCTGAAGCATAAGAAGTGCTGAAATAATAATATCAGTATTTTGTTAAGAAATGAAAAAATGTGAGGGAGGACGGCATTGTTATATTTATCAGGGATCAAAATGCATTGTGGAGTTTGGGACTCCAATATCGTTTTCATTCTATGAACGATTTGGAGGGAAATAGAGCTCCGAATTGTATTAATTTCCATTTATTTATTTCGTCACCGAATAAACTTATTTTACGATTTTCCAGTGAGTAAAATTAACAAAGGAAGTTTTCCTATTCAGTTCATAAATATAGAATCAACAGGGTTTAAGAGAAATATGCAAGGATTAACTTATTTTTAACATATGAAAAAACGGCTATCAATATTATCTTTTATATTGCTGATATTGTGATGGGAATAAACTAAAACTCGATGTTTTATTAATAATGTAAAATATTGCAGCCTTGTGAAATTTTGCCTTTAATAACTTTTTTATCAAGCACCCATATACGAGTGTAATTTTTTTAAACCCTGTCTCATATTTCTGTATATGTTTAGAGTACAATTTTGCAAACCCTTTTCACGGAAATGTTGATGGGACCATTTCAAGAATGGAATATGCTGGAAACAAGTTGGGTAAATTTAACAAAATTCGATTTCGATTTTCTTTTTTCATTACATGGTAAATATAATATCTTATTGATTTCTGCTTAAATTTTGAAGTCATATTAAATTTCTGATTGTGTTCATACGAAATGTAATTGGACAACAAGAATTTTATGTGTCGGCATAAAACTTCAATCGACTTATTCCACTTTATGGTAAAAACATGTCTGCCATTCTGTACCATCAAATGATTTAACTCAATATACATTTATGATAATATGGTGATAATCATTTTTATCCACGACGGTACGGAGATGGTATATGCGTTTGGGGTGAGAGGATGTTTGTTTGTTTGTTTGTGCAAACCAATGTCGCCATTTATCTCCAAAACTACTAGTTCGATTTTGATGCGGTTTTCAGTGATGGGTTTGGGTTTGATTGGTGCATGTTCTTAGATAGGTGTTACGGTGACAACTCACCAGGGGGCGCTGCAGTAAGCATTTGTTTGTCCAAAACCAAAACTACTAGTCCGATTTTGATGCGGTTTTCAGTAGTGGGTTTGTTTCTGGATTAGTGAGGGTTCTTAAATAGGTGTTACGGTAGTAACTCACCAGGGAGCCCTAGTAACCTACTAGGGAGCCCTGCAGTAATATATTTTATATTAGGTAGGGGAACGTGGGGGAATTGTGCGCACCTAAGGGGGAAAAATTTTTCCTGCAAATTCCTTAGACAAAAATTACCAACACACATGTAAAACCCTTTGGTATATATCTATGATGATTGACAAAAATTACCATTACGATATCCATTAAGATTACTTAAATATATATAATTTTATAACAATATGACTACCGTCAATTGTTATACTAAGTGAGTCTTAAATAAACTAAAGATCTACACTTACCTTGCTATTTTCTCGGGCACAAAAATAACATCACATGCTACACATTTGACGTTTGGTCGCACATAACCTCAAAATTTTCAGTAGCGAATCCCACATGGTCGCGTATTAGTTCTCGAGTCTCCCGCTTGGCTGCAGCACCTACTGAAGCCTCTCATCTTGTTTAGTTTATTTAAAAAAATGATGCGCACGATTACCCTACTCTCCCTTACTACATATTAAGAAACTCGATAGATAAGTATTGCTGTACAGAGTATCATTTTTATTTATTACCGTCATTTTTACTTATTACTTATTATTTTCATTCTACGTAATGATATCTAGTTGAGTTACAGCAAAGCCCCGGGCAAAGTTTAGTTATAAATACTTATATTTTATTACTATTAAATAAACTATATTGATATGTAGTACAATGTACCTACATAATACCTATGCTCTCTAAAAAGTTTGAAATAAAAAAGCAAAATTAAAAATTTTGAAAAAACCCACGACGGTTAAACGTTATTTGAATAAGGATAAAATAATTAAAAAATCCCCGACTTAAAGAATTTAAACCCAAGAATATCCGTCGGGGGCTGCCATTACTATTTTAAATTTCAACATAAATATAAATGAGTATTGCAATATATAAAATATCCCCAATTATTCAGGTTACTATAAAACTGCAAAACTAGTTCATTTAATGGCAGCGCTTGATGAATATTCTTGGGTTTAAATTCTTTAAGTCGGGGGTTTTTAATTTAAATTATTTTATTCTTTCTACTTGATTGACTTTTAGTAATGACCGTGTAAATCGCACATCCAATTATATTTTACTTACATTTCGATCTGTCGAGAAGATCAGTTTCACATATAATAATTTCTAATATTAGTATTCGGAAAAGAATCTTAAAAAGTGTATCCTGATGTAATTGAATACTGGTTAAGATTAGAAATTAAAGAAAGGTATAATTAATTACAATTTGAAGCGGAATAAATTATAATTCTTTTGTACGCAGTTTAACGTTGTGACAATGTTGTAAATGAGTATAATCCGTGAAAGTAATACACTTGTGGCGTGAAGTTAGAAAAAGGCTTTTAATATTTTTCCTGACTACGATAATGAGTCTTCCTCTACTCCCTTCTTTGGTATACATTTTTTTCCTAGAATAGAACTGCTTGAAGACTGTGGGCTGTGGCATAACAAAAAAAACAATATACACTAATTAAAAGTTGGTCTATGAGATGTTTTCCCAATATTATTAAAGTTGGTTTTGCTGTAAATGGAGATTTATATATTTGTTATATTTTAAATATTTGGCAAAATTCCTTTGATATAGCGAATTCTTATATAATTCTTAATAAGAACATCAATAACACCAATTTATCTCCCTTAATAATCTTTTCGTATAATAACAAATTCAAATCTGCCGTGTCTTTTACTTATATTACTTAATGAAGGAAGTAATTTAAGTACTTTGATCGACGAGGCGAATTATCCTGGTTCAGAGAAAATAAACTTTTTAACATAGATTGTAAATCGAATAGAGGTGTTATTGTTAATACGTTAGAGACACTTCGGCATTTTTGGAAATTCTTATCTGTAAATTTGTTTTTAAAGTGCACACTGTACAGAAAAGGACACAAATTGCTTTTCATAATTAAAATAGCACAAACGGATGCTGTAATTAAGCTGTATTCAAAATTTGAAAAATCTCTTAAGCTTAATGTTATTAAGTTTTTGATTTTTGTTTACCTTCAGTGAAGTTTTGATTGCGTGGGGAGTGGGGACTGATTAAGTAGAACTAATTTCTATGTATATATTATGAAAAGCATCGGACACAAATACTATTGAAAGTAAGGACATTTTGATGTAACGACTGGAGGTCGAAACACAATTTCATGTTATGCTAATTCCTGATGCGTCGAATAACTTCAAAGCAATTAAATTATCCCAGAAAGCAGAGTGCTAATTACAATTTTAATTTCAGATTTGTGAGGCAACAGGAAGCAGGTCGTTGAAAGTAGGAGGGAAGTACCGTCATGATCGGCGTGTCCGCATTGTACCTTCTGTGGCCTGTAATCAGCCTGATTCTACCACAGAATGTTTCCTGTTTTGTACCGCAACGACAAATGGATTATCCAGGAGATCCAATGTCAGAGATTCAGAAAGACGACACAATCCAAAGTTTTAATGAGAACACAGGACAAGATCCTTCTAATCCTGGTAAGTATCCATTTAAATGTAAAATAACAGAAAGTCGCAAAACATTCCGTTCCACTTAAACCGGTTTTACATCTACATACATACATGTTCAATGTTCATACAGTTCGTTACCGTTATATGGTGCTTTGCATGATTTCAATGTTGCTAGACGTTAATTCTCTAGGCATAAATCCTTGTAATGTGGCGCTTTCACTCCCACCACGACCCTGTCAACACAAACTCTGTTGTTAATGATATTAAACACAACAACTGTAAGTATTACCATATTTGTTCAGACGTGTTGCTTACCTTTAGGATTATTAAATTCCTAAGAAAGAATTGAAAAAAATTACCGTAGATGCCGTACTCGGCGGGAAACCGTCGGACTAAATACCGCGTGTCACCGCAAGTTGTAAAATGAAACATGTTACAATTCCTGCGCCCACGTATCCATCCATGTATCTTGTTTACGATAAGCTTACCTCAGCAAAGAAGATTGAAAGTCTTATCACTTCAATTAAACTTAAACCGTTTCCTCTGCAACATTTCTGCCTCGGAAGCAGAGCAATTTTTCAAACATTGTCATGGCGCAATAAGTGTCTCTTAACAATTTATAAACCAGACGTGAAAAGCAACCATTTACTTTATACCTGCCAACAAGATTACAATCTGCGGGGGATTACGAAATTTTATTATCTGTAGCCAATATATTCATTCAGTATTTTGATTGACAGATAAGCTAAATCTAATAATTGCTACTTGGGAAATTTCAATGTGGATAAGCACAAAAGGATTTCACTGGGTATAAAGAATTATTTGTGTTATTCGGAATACTTTCGCGGTATCAAAATTAACAAGGATCTTTCTGTATTGTCGTCATCGAGTGTTAAGCGATTCCGAACTGGAAGAGGTGGGGGATGGGTGATTAGGCCTTTGAATTTATAAATTTTGTAGGGAAGATGTTTGAGTAAATCAGTCATGTTCATCCATATTCCATGTAACCTGGAAAAATTTTAATTAAAATAGACAGTGACGGATTTAATAGCTTGGCTGTATTAAAAAGTTTCTTATTACCGTCACTGTCACACATTTGTCTAAAAAATTAATTACCACTAAAAGGATTTCCGGTTTGTATAATTAAGTTGAAATAAAACACTGTGAGGATATACTGTACAATATACAAAACGATATTGCCACGATAAAATCCTTTGAATCACGTAATAAATTACTCGTTCCTTTTCAATGGACTTTCAATAATTATTTCTATTAATTATAAACGTTGTTTAAATAATAATGAGTTTCTTTATATGAATAGCGAATATGATGATCGATTATATTGATGATTCACAACTTAAAGGATACAAGCAAAACTTACTAAGGCAATTAGAAAATGGTATTCGGGAAGAAAAGGAAATTATCACCAAATCAACCCTTTTAATGGAGCTGTTGGAGGTAATTGATTATTGGAGGAATCTAAATGGTAATAAATACAATTTATTGAAGGATCCGAATATTGACACTCTCCCAGTCGTTTACGTTGAAAATGCACCCAGCGAGGAGCCTGCCGAAGTGGAGGTAGACAAAAGGTCGGGATATACCAGAAAATATACTTGGAAACGACACACTAGCAAGCATAAAGGGTGAGAGCGACCGGTTCTTTATTGAAAGACAGAAAAATTTAAAAAGGAAAACACATTGGTTGTTAATTTTCCAATTTCGTGGAAGGGGTAACACCACTCTAGCATTTTCGGAGAATCGAAAAAATTTTTTTTTTCGTAAATCGTTTATAGCGTCAAGAATGTTTTAAAAAAAATTTTAGTTCTGGGGGATACTAGAACAGGTTCATTTCAGGGGTAACACGAACACCACTATAGTATTCTCATTTTTGCTCATATTTTTTCAGTTTGTTGAAACTTTAAACGCGTTTTGCTCGAAATCACTTTTTTTCACCTCGCCGGGCCAATAACTCTTACAGTTTTTAATCGATTGACTTGAAATGTGGTACAAATGTACTTGTAGTTGAAATTAATACAAAATTGTTGATTTTATAAACAATTTAATAATTTTTAATAATTTTTTCCTAATTTTTTGGTAGTTTTTCTTTAAATGCTCATAAAATTGACAAAAATAAATATTTTTTGAAACCCGTACGCTGTTCCCTAGATAATAACATACTAAATCGAAATTATTTTGTTTCGTTTTTGGAGATTCATCCGTCGAGGAGAAATTGGTCCGGCCATGCAACCCTCTCGAAAAAAAGTGCAGTCACTGCACTGCACCTGCAGCCGCCATTTTTAATTAAATCTTCAAAAAAATTTGCATGAACATTATTGAATAGTGGACCAAAAATGAGTTTATATTTCAATACGTTATCTCTCAGAGATTCTTTTTTATAAGCTCCCGAAAATCATTACGATTATCGTCCGCTAGTGTGGTGTTACCCCTTAACCTTTCAACGAACGTTTTCTGACTTGAATTTTTAAGTAATTTAATTATTCTTGAAAGATTAAGTTATTTCCCAAATTTAATCCAATATTGTTTCTCAGCAGGAACTACGAAGTAGATTCGTTGTACCTATGTGTGCCGACGAAAGAAGACATCTTTAAGCTGCTGGTTGGATTACACGAGAACAAGAAAGGCAATCATGAGAAAACAATTCACTTCTGCAATCGAAGGCTTCCGGCTAAGTCAATTTTTACGAATATTAGATTTTTGGGGTAATCCCGATTCCGGATGCCAATTATATTATAATGCACTAATTAAGTTAGACCGTCTATAATTATTTGAACAGATATAGTAAAAACTCTTTCCATTAAATGTTTTTGTCAAATGCAATGCTATTTTAAAAATATTCAATTAATTAATTAATATGCTAAAATGTATAAAGTGGAAGGCAATTGATTCTTGGACTCTTGAAAACGAATCATATCATGTATTGTAGATGTACAAATTCATCAAATAAATAATCATAAATAACTGCAGCAGATGGGACCGTTTATCGTTTTTATATATTTTTTAAATATTATTGAATTTAATGTAAAATATTCGTTGAGAATTTGAGATTCAAAAAAAAACTTATTTGGTTCCTTAGTTTCTATGGTGGTCACAAGATGGCATCGTCCTAAATATGGATGGATCCCCCAACGGCAGCCACTTATTTTGGAGTTCACTGTATTTCGTAGACAGATTTCTATTCTACTCAAAAGATGGCAGCGCTCATAAATTAATAAATGTCAAAAAGACAGTTGTTTTTAAAGAATGACGGATTTTTCCCCTCCGGAAATCGGGAAATTCAGTTTGTAAGAAAGATATGATAAAATTAATTAACTATAGTGTTTTTGTTTAAAAGTTCCTTGACTCTGGAGTAATAAAGTCATGAAATAGTGCAATGTGACACTGATTAGTAAAATTGTTACGGCTTCAAATACTACTTTGCAATATATTATTATAATCGATGAATTTTACTTTTCGTTCTGTGGTTTAACATTCAAGAAAGTGTTCAAATGCTGATAAATATTTGACAGCACTTTGTTTGTGATTTGGATCTCCGAACGATATGACGAGAACTTTGAGTTGCTGTGTAAATAAGTGAGAAAATATTGTTCAGAGTAAGATACCGTCTAATCGCAATACCTACTTGAAATGGTTTAAAATAGAATTGTTTCTGTCCAAAAATGCAGTAAATTACCTACTTAATATAAGAAGATATACTAATTATAAGAAATTGAAAACGCATTGAAAAATCCAATTGTCCCGCTTTGGTTTGAAACTCTTGTTACAAAAGAAAACCTGAAATCCTTGCTGTACAATTGCCTTAAAATTTGAACCCTTTTTTAAAAGTACAGTGTACAAAAACACACATGACGTCATACTATCAAGGTCGACTGATGGAAGTTGCTAAACTACTTTTCAGAAGAATTGTGATCTACCTCAACCAGCTCTGAAGGCACTTCAGACCATTGCGACCGAAATTATCTCAGACGGACGAAACATACCGGCAAGTGTACTTTACGCAACGAATGGTCATAGATGACGGCTTTGGATTAACACTTTCACCCGTAATTTTGGCAACGTGACGCAATAGTTTGCAACAGCAAGAGTTGTGTAACGCTTTCGAAAACAATAAGGTAGGTAAAAATTAAAAATCAACAAGGTATGAAGCTCTTAATGTGCTCGTTTTGAGCAGTTGCATGAGTGCCAAAAAACTACTGGTAAAACGGCCGTTCTTTTATTGCCAGCCAGTCGGGGGGACTTCAAAGAGATGATTGAAGCCTTGGTGATTTCAATTTCAATGGTCGATAACTGTAATACGGTTTTTGTTGGTTGTTTTCAAACAAGTTTCAACACCCTCGCATTGAATATCTTTCCTTGTACGGTTTTTGAAGGTACTTATCAATTATCAGCGGTTCCCTGATAAAACGACCTTCGAATGTTTAAAAGATTTTATTGATTTCAATGTAGTCTACTTTTTAAAATTTGGTCTGAAAACCTTAAAAGTTATGTTATTTTTTGGGACAAAATGGATGTTAATATTTGATATCAAATGAGAACGCAATTTGGTGCACGGCAAAGTTTATGAACAAAAATAATTCACCACGAAAGCATTTTAAATTTTTTTCTAATTATCAATATAATAAATTTATGGTATAAAAGCATACTTAAAATAACCGCGTTTAATGTATCAAACAGAAAATAAGCCAATAGTTTGTTGCTTTCTTTACCGGATTTTATGATGAACCTTGCTCCTGCCTGAGCAACTGCAATTATGTATTATTTTGTGGTTTCAAGATCATTGTTCCAAAACTAAATTTTCAATACAGTCAAACTGATCAAACTTCGAGAAATGTATATGTTTTGACGGTGCTGGCTGCAGTTGATAACAGAAACCGAAGTGAATGGATTGTTAAACTCTTCAAATCGATTATATTTATTTATAGACACTTCCGCAGACGTACGAAACTTTATTTTAAATCATCTAAAGTGCGTTATGTTGACGTTCCCTCCTGATAGCCAGAGCACAGTTTCATCGCGGGGAACATGAGTCAACATCGCTGATAATAAATAATTCGAGAGCTTAGATTTGCATTTTAGTTGCAATCGACATTTGATCGACTTAAATGTCGCTTCCCACTTTCACAAGATCAACTGCATGAAAAACAAACCGCAGTTCAAGGTTCAGTTTAATTGGATAGAAACAATGGACCGTTATCATATGGGGTCAGCCAACATTTCAAAAACATTCTTCACTTTAATCACTGGACATTATCAAGGAGCTCCATAACATGCAATCTTTCGCATTGTTTTTTCTTGCTACTCTAATAAATTTGGTGACCGCCTTCGTCTAATCAGCCGAAGTGGGCATTCTGGGCATTCGATAGCGCCTGCCTATCAAGAGATTACCTCAGGTACTTGGTAGTAATTGGTTTATGTCCAGCTGCTTCAGATTATCTTTGGATGAAGTGCGGGAACCTTTGCTCGGAAGCACTTCGATAAACGCAGCCCACAGTTGCAGTCGCGTTAAAGTAGCTTCGCGGGCGGCCACTTGGCACCCAGTTCGTCGGCGCTCCAGTCGTGCTGGTCTCTGCTCAATTTTGCTGAAACTGGCAAAAGGTCGATTGGCAGAATTTATCGGTTTTCGTTTAGTGATACCCAGTTACGTGCATGGCCTAATTAAATTTAGAACTACCTGGATTTTATACAATTGATTTGTGTGGTTGGTAAGTTCAGTTCGGTCAGCGTTTTTCATCTTTTTTCTGTCAAACAAGCTTAAAAATTCGGTCGTCATTGGACATATTATTTGGATTTGAAATTTTGTAAAGGTGGCAAAACAAACACGAATTAGCTTCGAAGAAAGTGAAATGGTATCTGAAATGGATTAAATTCAAGAGGAGCCTTGTGATGAAAGTTTGGTAATAAGGAAAATGAAGTAGTTGTTGTTTAGAACGAAGAATTAGCAAATTCGAAATCCACAAAATCCAAAAAAGTCTGGATTTACTAAAAGTTTGACGTTATTTTAAAATAATGAGATTGTTAGCGCGAGTTTCTTTTTTTGTTATTACATGACTCAACTTTGAGCTATCCATGCATAATTCTGTTATGGCAATGTTTCCGGGCAATCTTTTGCAAGTGTGAACAGGTGAACATATTTTTGCAGTATCAAAAAATTAGGCAATTTCGAATTTTTCTTGGATTGTTTTGAACTCATCGAAAAAGTAATCATAACTTTTCAGAATAATTTTTCTCATATTTTTCGGAACTGCTTTGATTTATAAATACCTTTTTTTTGTTCATAATTACAGCAAAATATTTTGAGCAGCACTATTTTCAGTTTCGATGCGCAATTTAGTTGTAAATATTTTTCAAAGTGATAAGAAAGCAGGAGTTTTTTTCCTACTTCAATTTAAAACTAATGACTGTGAAGAGCATTGGCTATGCTTATTATTTAACAAAGAAACCACTTGAAAAATACTCACTTTTACGGGCATGAAACTGTGTTGTTGAATTATTGGGCGAATTTTGCAAATTTCCGACAGCGCCGCAGATTACTGTGAAGTGGCATTGCACAATACACATACGATACGGAACGCGTTGCAACAAGTGTTAAACAAACATTTTGTAGATTACAACATCATTATAGATGTATTATGAACTCTTGTAAAAACTATTATGAGTGCGCCGATACCATTATCATTCATTTTACAGCGTACGATTTTGATAAAATGTGGAAATTGTTATACTATTTAAATTTTTTTGTTCAAAGCAATTACTGAAATGTTGTCAGCATTCAAGTTACATTGCATTAGATAACTAAACGGTGGTACTATAGTAACATTTCAAAGCATTGTTTCAGTTAATAAACAAGGTATTTTGGTTGGCGTTAAATAATAATTAACTGCATAATAATGAGAAATTTAAAATTACTGGTTAAACGTTTGCTTTTGCATAGCTAAGAATTCGGAAAAGACATTTTAGGTTGACTAATTGTTAATGATTTAAAAGTATATGATATAAGAGGAATATGCAATTTCGCTTAAAACAATATTCATTCCATAATAAATAAAAAAAAATTAAAGTTTGTTGTTGCTTTAAAAATTGAAGTCAATTCTATAGTTTTTAAATTTTCTTTGCAGATGCCATTATCAAACCTTTAGTCCAAGCTGGTTGTAGCATTATATCTGTAACACTTCTTCGTACTTAGCCTAAAAGTTAACAACAATGTGTTGCAAGTCTTGCAGTGTTACGCAGAGAAAACTTTGGGTTTTCGGTTGCGGTAGTTTCGTCGCATTGCTAGCAATACTCTTGGGTTTATTATGGCCTGCGCTGTATTTGAAAATCCTACACTCTGTAAGTGACTTTTCCGCGATTAATGCTGAGTATGTGTGTTGATAATTTGTTTACTTCCAGGAGCTGGTGCTCAAAGAGGGAACGATGAATTACAAGAACTGGATATCTACGCCTATTCCTATGTATTTGGAGATCTATATGTTCAACTGGGACAATCCCAAGGAGGTGTACAATAAAGATATAAAGCCAAAGTTTACGGAAATGGGGCCTTACACGTTTCTAGAAAAGCACTCTAGGGTAGATCTCAACTGGAACGACAACGGTACTGTGTCCTTTAATCAAATTAGAACTTGGGAGTTTGTGCCTGAGCAATCAAAAGGCCGTTTAGACGATCGAGTGCTTTGTCCAAATGCTATGTCCGCGGTATGTTTTATAGTTTACATACAAACTTATATTTTAAATTCAATCTAGTTGTTTCTTCTTTAAATGATAATTGAATAATTCAAAATTGTACTTATTTGTGCTGTTTATATTTTGTAGACTGTAGCCTACATGATGCGGGATAAGTCCAAGGCAATGAAGATCATTGCGAACTTGATCTTAGAAACACAAGGTGGACAAATGATTCACGACAAAACTGTTAAAGAATGGCTTTTTGATGGATTTGATGATCCATTGCTTGACTTCTTGAAAAAAGCTAACACCTCCGAAATAAATATTCCATTTGACAAATTTGGATGGTTTGTTGACCGGAATGGATCGAAAACTTACGACGGCAGATTTACAATGGAAACAGGAGAAAATGTGATTACTGATCTTGGAAAAATTACACATTGGAATGGAGTGAATCAAACAAGATACTATCGCGATGAATGCGGTGTAGTAAATGGTACCAGCGGCGAATTGTGGCCGCCGAATTTAAATCCAGATAAAACGAAAACCATTTTCGTTACGGACATTTGTCGGCAAGTTACTTTGTATCCAGCAGGAAGTGTCACAAAACTAGACGTGGAAGGCGCGAAGTTCATTGCTGATGATCACGCTTTTGATAATGGGCAAAAATATGAAACAAATAAATGCTACTGTAAGGAATATAAAAAGGATAAGGAAGAAGAAAAAAGCAAGCAATTGAAGAACGATTATGAAAGTGAAACAAATGCAGAAAGCAAAGACAAAGAGACTGAAAAACCCAAAGAGTGTCTAATAGGATCTGGAGTTTTGGACGTGTCTGAATGCCGGTACGGGGCTCCGGTGTTTGTTTCATATCCACATTTCTATTTGGCCGATCCAAAATATCGTAAAGATATTGAGGGAATGGCACCAAACAAAGATAAACACCAACTTACCATGTCTTTGCAACCATTCTTAGGGGTTCCACTGGAAGTCAACGCACAATTACAAATCAGTTTACTTATGCAACCATATCCGGAATATTCGTAAGTTCCTATGAACATTTTTAAATTTCACCAAAATATTGTTAATGAGAAAAATTTTCCAGACTGTACAAAAATATACCGAAGCCAGTGCTGATGCCCCTGTTTTGGTTCAGACAACGAGCAGGGCTGGATGAATCATTGGCAGAACAAGTCAAGGTAATAAAAGAGAATGTTTTAATTTAATCAGCTATAAACATAAATCTCTAAAAATTTCAGATGGTGTTAAACCTTAGGAATATTGGAGAATATGTTGCATACGGTTTGGGAAGTTTAGGTCTAATTATTATTGTTGTTGGTGTTGTACTAACCGTTCTGAAGAAATGGAAGACTCATACATATGATGATGAAGAACTTCTCAGTAATTAATTGGGGAATTGTATTGGGAGAAGACTCTCTTTAACTGAGAGTTTTGTTTTCTACCACAAGTGCCAAAAATCAATTTTATGTTAGTGAAGGTATTAAGGTATTTGATAAGACTTGTTGTAATCAAAAAGTGTTTAAATATATATTTTTTACTCATTTTTGTTTCTTAATGACTTCGATACAAAACAAAATAATAATGTACAGTATCCCAATCGTAATTATAACAACTGTATTGAATGATATGTTCTGATCACACTCAAATTAGGGAGAGATATTTTTCCAAATATTCAATTGCAGACGTAGTTTTAGTTAATAAAATTACAACTGGATTTTCAAAATGAGCAATATTTCTCTGCCAATAAATACTTTTTGAATTTATTTATTCAAAACCATTATATTTTTTTAAATTTTTATGGAGGTTTTCATGCATTAATTTTAAATTTTGTTATGCCTACTGCATAGTATGTTTTTACTTAAACTGTCTCTCCTTATATGTAATATTGTTCATCTAGCCTTCTCGGTTAAATTTTCTGTGCTTACTTGATTTTTCAATACAAGTTAAGTTTACCTGGCTTGTAGCTTCAAATTCAGGAAAGATTTAGAAAAAATGAACCTATTAGTCCAGGATCCAGGGTTCATTTTTGCAATTGATCACTATTAAGCTAATTTTCCGTGAGTAGCTTCATTTTGATGAGACGCCCAAATTTTTCTCTTACAAAAATTTTCGATTATGGTACCACGCAATTTGTAGGACAATGTGACTGTTAAATTATATAAATATAAACTAAGCAACAGAAAAAAAATCAGCTAATTAGTAATCACTTTTGATGTTCTTGTTATCGATACATTTTGGAAGGAGGAGACTCTTTTATCAAACCATACATTTTGTAGGACAAATATTTTTTCGAATAATTCAGATAATTATCTTGAGATTTAACAAACAAAAACCAGTTAGTAATCAATTTTTGAGAATCATTAAATCGACATAATTTTCCCTGCTACTCCTGTTCGCTACAATAATCGAAAATTTTTAATTTAATTTAATTTTTGGGCGTCTCATCAAAATGAAGCTACTCACGGAAAATTAGCCTTGATAGTGATCAATTGCAAAAATAGGCCCTGGATCCTGGACTATATGACCCATAGCTTGGAAATTTGGCTTACAAGCAGTAATTATTTAGGTGCTATATAAAATAAAGTTTTAACAACGAGATGAATAAAAAAAAAAATTTCTTTCGGCAGGCCTACAGGCTGAACTAATGTAGATTTCAACTCACGATTTTGACGTGTTTTTGATATCGAGAAACTAGTTATTGATTTATATATTACTCATCAAAAGCTTTTCAACGATACCCCACAAATGCGGTTTTAAAAATTTTGTATTTCCACCACCGCCCCCACTCGTACCCTCGCAACCCCTGAATCGTTGATGTCACCGACTCACCGTACTATAAACTTCATAGGGGGCACTGGGGCAGTCTAATTTAAGCAGACAAAATTTCTCTCTAAACTCCATTTCCATAAGGGTCAAGTTATAATTTTTTCAAAATTGGGATTCGTACTCGGCATGAACCGAAAAACTATGAAAAAATTTTACGAAAGTCATGACATGGTACAGGTACCGATCTCAAAAGGTAGCTTTATCTTCGAAATCTACCTAAAACACATTAGTTTTGCACTTCAAATTCATTCAGTTTCTCACTGTAAGGTAAAGGTATAAAAATAAATATTATAGTTCACTATAATTTTAATTAGTAATTTCACAAAATTGTCTAACACATTTTCTTCATTTACTTTAATTGGTATTGAATGGCGTTGCTCAAAATATATGTAATTTTTAAATCGGCATCATCTTTCGTCATCTTCAGCGATCACTATAAATAATATGTTGTAAATGTATGTTGGGTTGGTTGTCTATGAATTGTTATGAAATTAGAAGAACTAATTGCTCTTTTCTGTATCACAGTATAAATAAATTGGCTGAAATTGCCGTGAAAAACACATGTGAAAATGTGTACTAGAAACAGATTTATGCATTTCAGAAGTGCGAATTGTTTTCCCGGGGAGCGGGGGTGTTGCTTTTGCCTTTGACATTGAGTTAGAACCGCTACAAACCTAGCGACACTAACACGTGTTGTGTTCGATTGCGTGTTTCGATCCAAATATTTCCTTCGTCTTCTCTTTGTGTTGATTGGTAAGAAAAACATAAAAATAAAAACTAGGGAACTGTTTTTGAAGCCTTAACGGTGCAGGTAATTGGATGAAGGCTAGTATAAATTGCAGCCGCGATTCGCACATTCAGTCAAAGTGCTCTACGACCTGAAAACGCGATTTACAGAGAAAACGTAGGACGTGAATTATCCTTTCTGATCGAATCACATATTATTTGAAATTTTTTCTCCAGATTTATTGTCCTGGCAAGTTTGTACGGAGCAAGGATCCTTACATATTAAATAGTTCATCCCAGCACCTGGTGCGAAAGATTTAATAAGTTTGTTTTGCTTGAGTGATATTACATCTATCAAAATGGTGGTCAACTTCAAAGTCTTCAAGAAGTGCTCTCCAAACGGCCGAGTGACCTTGTACATGGGCAAGCGGGATTTCATTGATTCCATCTCCACTGTGGAACCAATTGGTATGCACCCGTCTTCACGGATTACTTACAGTGTTTATAGTTGAAAAACAATAGTTTCAATAATGCAATTGTGGAGCTTCTTAGAATCCATATATAGCAACAATATTTCTTGCTTTTTTTTCTTTTTTTTTTCAATTACGAAACGCTAATTTTTTCCTGTGAATAACAGTTTTTTTTCAATGGTTAAGAATTCTTCGCAGAAGTTTAACACTGCGGTCAGTTGGCTTATAACATAATTAATTAACAACTGACCTTTCTGACTCTTGGCCAATTCGCGTTGCGTGTTAAAGCAAACTAATCCAATTAAAAATCTGCTTTGCACTTGAACTGCGTTTAATAAGGCACAATTTATTATATTCTAGACGGCATCGTTGTCCTCGATGACGACTACGTCCGCAACAACAGGAAAATCTTTGCTCAACTTGTTTGCAACTTCCGATATGGACGCGAGGAGGATGAGGTTATGGGACTTAACTTCCAAAAGGAGTTGACTCTCGCATCTTGCCAAATCCATCCCCAGGAAAAGGCCGACATCAGCATCACCAAGATGCAGGAACGGCTCTTGAGCAAGTTGGGCTCTAACGCTTTCCCATTCGTCCTTAACTTGCCACCAAACTCTCCAGCCTCCGTTGTTCTGCAGCAAAAGGCTGGTGATGATAGCCAACCCTGCGGTGTCCAGTACTTCGTCAAGGTGAGTAGGACTGCGTATAAAATGAATACATTTGAAGTGATTGACTTCCAATGTAATATAATGTCTAGGTCTATGCCGGAGAATCCGAAATAGACCGTACTCACCGCCGCAGCTCGGTATCACTCGGAATTCGGAAAATTCAGTATGCCCCAACCAAGCAGGGCATCCAGCCATGCACAGTTGTACGTAAGGATTTCCTCTTGTCTCCCGGAGAACTTGAGCTGGAAGTTACCTTGGACAAGCAATTATACCACCATGGAGAGAAGATTGCCATTAACATCTGCGTGAGAAATAATTCCAACAAGGTTGTTAAGAAGATCAAGGCTATGGTTCAACAAGGAGTCGATGTCGTACTCTTCCAAAACGGTCAATTCAGGAATACCATTGCCTCGATGGAGACGAGCGAAGGATGCCCAATCCAGCCTGGCTCCAGCGTTCAGAAGGTGATGTATCTCCTTCCTAACTTGATTAGCAACCAGAACAGGGCTGGAATCGCTATTGAAGGTCAGTCCAAGAGGAAAGAGACTACCTACTTGGCTTCCACAACTCTTTTGTCGGTACCTGAAAATCGTGATGCCTTTGGAATCATTGTTTCTTACGCCGTCAAGGTTAAGCTTTTCCTTGGTGCCTTGGGTGGAGAGCTCTGCGCTGAGCTTCCATTCATCTTGATGCAGCCTAAGGTAAGTGCCCGAAAACTTTTTGCTGATAATACACTGATGGTGACAAATTGCAGCCCTCTGCCCGCGTCAAGCAAATGCCTGAGGACTTCGAGGAGAACACCGAGGAGAAAATCCTTGATCTGTAAATTGATGTTGACGACTTCAACGCCTAGACCTTTGACAACGAAATCGAACGACAATCTTGTTATGCAAATCGTGGAGCATGATTACATAGATTTTTTTGTTTTGTTTACACCTTGCAATATCTGATGTGTTTCTCAATGTAGATGTCTTCGTATCCAATATAATTAACTTGTAAAAACGATTTATTGTTGTTATTGGGTGGGTTAATCTACCTGCAAATTGCAATGCTTTACCTTATTATTTCTTATATAAATATTACGAAAAATTATTCAATAATCACAACTTCAACGAAACGAAATTATGTTTGTTGACATACTTTGACAAACACAGCATAATTAGGTCTAATATAGTCGTTGTTTTTGGCCAGTTTGCATTTCATTCCTGTGTTGTTGAGGGCGTTCCTGAAACTGTCTTCGGTTATTGTTCGTTTCCTAAAACATTTATCTCCGAAGTTCGAGTTTGTGGGAATACTTTTGTTTCTATTATTCTACACAATAAGAATAATAATAAAAAATAAACTTTGTACTTCGAAATTGAATAATAAACTACAGGGAAGTTTCAGTGCAACAAATCGACTTCCTCTCATCACAATACAAATTCATTTCCTTGTTGTCTTGATATAATAATTTCAGGCTGAAAATAAGCAGTTTCATGAATTTGTAATTTAACTAAGAAAAGATAATGGAAAATTTATGAGAAACAATATTAAGGATTCGAAAAAAGGGTTAAATTCATCGCTTTTAAATAAAACTTCTTCTCAATACGAGAGTTTCGACGATATAATCATTAATCAATGCAAAAGAAAAACTTCAACCCGAAAGTATTCCAGACTGTCTGGAATGTAATTTTATCTAAAATAGAAAAGTTCGATAGTGGTAATTACTTTGTTGGCGAAAGAGGAGCTTGCAAAATGTTTGTTTCAATTGATTCGGTCGACTTTGCTGTAGAAACACTCGTGACTCAATCGGCATGAGCTGCAGTTCAGTTACATGCGAAAATTACTAATTAGCAACAAATAAAAGTGGAGTATACTCAAAGTGATCCAATTAGTATTAGAGATCGTTGAACATCGCTCATATTGTAAAAGATATTTTTGAGCTCATATTTATTATCTCTTTCAGAAATTTTCAAGTCATAACTTTAAGAATGGAGCAAGTCCAGCGAAGCTCATATTTAATATGCTTCCAAATCCGACTGCGGAAGTGCGGAGTCATTTTCTAGGGAAGTTATATTTTTAATTGCGATATCGCGTGCTTAATTGCATTTTTCGTTTTTGTTACGAATTCTTTCCATTTCTCGCCAGGAAAGTCTTGGTATTTTCTCAGTGATGCTTGACGTCTGGGAAACGATCCAGACTGCCTATTCCGGAGGTCCTGAATGGAACGGAAGTGTGATATTATCCCTAGCCATTTAAAGTATTCCAGAATGCTGATTCCCATTTAACTGCTTGCAGTGCTGCATTCAATAAAGCCAGGCGAATGCTTTGTCTTCCTTCATCATTGCACTTAAGGGTAGTTGTGGACATTTTTGGCTCTTCAACGGTCTTTAAGGAGCTTGTCGTGTGAATTCTTGGAACTAAGTTTTCACAATTTGCGTACATATAGTTTTTGGATTTTTTTGTGTAGGTACTTCGGAATTGAAATATTTTACAGCATTTATTACAGATTACCTTAATTTCGAAATTCGGCAAAATCTTAAAATTCCTAAAGCCAACATTTAATTTGAATATCAGGGAGGAAGGAGCACTAAAAGCAATGAGCTTCGCGATAAAATCGTTAAATAAATTCTACTGAAAAGGGGAGGGAAGGTACAGGTGCTATAAATAAGCAGATAAATATCAATACAGAAAGTAATCATGGCTGTAATGTCACGTAATTAAAATCGTTTTATTTCTCTGTTGTTTTGCAGATTAAGTACCCACTCCCGGATGGGGCTTGGAGCCAATAAAATTGCACAGTTAATTGCTAAAGGATGGCGATTCTATCCAAAGCATTTAAGTATATCTTGAATGAATTCAGAAGGAGATTCTCTCACCATAAATTTTTTTTTTGCATGAAAGATTTTCTCAACGTTTAACGTTTTCCACATCTCTGCCCTTAAAATATGTTGTCTTATGAAAAAAAAGTCAATTTAATTTAATTTACTTAAAAGTGCCCCAAATTGAATGAACAAAATTAAAATGCTCTAAAAATATTTCAATTTGGTTTCTGGTTTGTTTGTAAATGATAGAAAAAACTGGTGAGTTTAAATAATAGTTTGCCTAAAACCGTCATACCACCTAATTTGTTAAAAGGATTCATACCTTTTGGTAAAACTGCAATGGAAAAATTGTTTAATGTACACAAAATTACACGGTAAATATTCCTTTGACTTTTACAACAAAATATGCTTTTATTTCAATCTATTCAGATGGCGAGGCTACTACAATTTTTTGTAGCGCTCTTATTAACCACTTCCAAGCGTAGTGACCTCCCTCCACCGAATCTCACAAATGCATAAAGCTTTTTACGGGCATCTGCCCGCGAGCCGAAAATAATTTCAAAATATCTTGTCCTTCGGGATTCAAAGTGCGCCAAAAGATTTACTGAAACTACGAACAAAGGTAAAAAGAAACCTCCTTCGCTTTTGTAGAAAGGAGGTAATTTCGCGGGGTGGGCTGGCTAGGGGAGCATGCTGAGGAAATAATGTCAAAAGACTATATGCAAATATTGGTGAAAAGGACCGACGACTCCGAAAGGAATTCTAATAACAATTTGAAAGCATTAGTGGTTTAACGAGAATATTATATAGATTGGTTATGAATTGAAAAGAATCCTTAGAGAAGTTACTAAGGACGAGAACGAGGCTCTGTTTGTCGTTTGAGCTGATATTGGACGAGGGTTTACAAATCTGTGTGGCAAACTGGAAGTTCTTTTAAATGGAAACTTTAATTTAACTATAGAAGGCGAGAGAACAAGAACTATTTCTCTCTTTTAGTTTTCTCATTTCGGTATGCCGGTGTATGAATTTCAATTTTCATATGAAATGCTATTATATAGAACACTCCCATGAACCATCTATTTAGTATATTAACATGTGAAATTTTAGAAAGATCTTCGAAAACTATATTTTCTTGGTGAAATGTTCTAATTCTCTCAAAATTATGACTTATTTCGTGGCACTCCTTGCTTTTTCCTTCACATTGTTGCACGAACCCGTACTCTCTGCAGCCGTCTGTGCACCATTTTCCCACCGTTCTATTTTTCACGGAACTGCCCAGAAACCACAAAGAACCCATTGGAGGTTTAATGGCATAGAAGGAAGTGCAAGGTCCAAACTCCAAACGGACGACGGTGGTCTGCGCTCTGGCGCTTCTCCCCGGCAGGATTTGGCCACAAGAATGGGGGTCACATATGAATCTTCGGAACGACTTCGCTTGCAAGAACTATATCCCCGAAAATAAATTGCCACGTCATTTCTTTCTCCAAGTACTATATCACTCAAGGAATGAAGGGTCAAGTAGAATTCGAATGTGGTCCGGTAATCGAAAAAAATTTTCTAAAGCTTCCTTGAACAGGGATACCGGAGCGAAATTGAAAAGAACACTCGCCTAACGATTCCCCAAGGAGAAAAAATTAAATTGATTGTAATATTAGCAAAGTATCAGTTTCTGAAATCTCTGCCATTTGTCAAATCTGAACAACCACATCCGAATCCCTGCGAAGAACTCATAAATAGCATCTTTATCTCTTACGCTACAAGACACACCGCACAAGGACTCACGAAGACACGGCGAGCTTTTATTCGAACACATAAACCTCCTGATCGTGGTGTGCTTTCCATCGTTTAAGTGGTAAATCCTGGAACATATCTCCGAAACGTTTGCAGACCTGAGCGGACAGGATCTATCCCCGAAAAAAAACATTGGTAAAATGTTTTGTATTCGGTGCCCGCTAAAGTGGAAGAAATATATTTATTTCGTTGGTGTACCGGTCGCGACCGAAAAAAAAACAAGGATTTCGATTTGGCCAGGATTTACATAGTTACCTAACCAGGATCCAGCGGGACTTCACCAGTGGAAACTCACAAATGGTAGACCATTTCTGAAGAAAGTGATTGACTTAATCACGACAAAGGAATCTGGCTCAAAGCCGGTAAGATTTCATGGCCGCGGGTTCGTCTGAGTTATGTTCACTGTTTGATACGTCAGGTAAACAGTAAAACGGAGATAAGTCCTTGCAGTGGAAAATTTATGCCTTCTCTGAATTTGATGGGCATTGCTGCTCAAGCAGGTTCAAAGGAGACTGCGTTTCCTCATATGGAGACGAAAGTTATCATCCATCTCCAGGTTAAGCTGAGAAGTTATTTTCATTCAGATTGTTCATGTAAGGATTCGAAGGATTCAAGAATGTTTTCAGTTCTTAAGAACGTCAAAGGATTTTCCGCAGTATCCGAAACAGCTTAGCTTATCAATTATTTTCAAATGCCAATTCCCAATCTTCAAATACTGGTCGAAGGTAAAGTTAAAAAACCAAAACGGTCAATTAAGCAAGGAGAACAACGAAACAAATGGAGTCATTTACGGGAAGTATGTAACGGCATTACGCGCTCCAGTAAAGCCATTATTCTTGTAACTGATCCCAGAAACTTCAATTCCAGAAAAATTGTTAAATCTCCGCATCACCATCGATTTATTACATCAAGCATTAGACCAGGGCACTGTTTGGAATTTCAAGCAGTAAATGAGGCGGATGTCCTTTCGGGAATCTCAGCCCGAAGGAGTGAAGTTTTGTAGATTTAAGTGCCCTCACTGCAAAAGCTTAGTTAAAGTGGGTGACTAGAATTCACCTCACACTCTAACGGCAGCCCGTAAAGGATTTTGTCGGAATTCAAGAAACATTTTTTAACGCTGTCAAGTGTTGCTGATTCGAAGCGGATTCCACAAGCAAGAAAAATTTTTGGATTTATGTCAGGACTGGCTTACACCGAACTGTGGTCCTGCTGTGCTTTAATTCTGTCAACTTCAGAGGATTCAAAACAGGAGCTCATCGTGGATTTGTGTAACGGTGTAGGAATGCTGAATTTTGATACAGTGACTGAAATGAATGGGAGAGTGAAACATATAAATTCACGCAGCCTGCAGTCGGGATGTACTCCTTCCTACTTCCAGGTTGATAATCAGGAATAATGTGCAAAATCTAAATTCACTTCTAAGCAGGAGATATTTCTTGCCCTCATTCCTTTCTGAATTTCGAATTGAATGGAGGAGAGGACTTTGAAGTATTTTTTAAAGCAGTTGGAAAAAGTGGATTCCCATTTCTAAACTCAATAAATAACGGTGCACATCCAGAATTCCAGACTCTGCAAAATATTTCATTTTGTTAATTAGTTTATTTACTATCGATTCACAATCCACGATCTTTGGACTCTGTCATTCAATTTATCAGAGAAATTTTCTAATTTGTTTGCTATGCGATTTTAATACCAAAATTCCAATCTGCTCATTTCCAAATTTCACCTCGTCGCGTCGGTCGGATCACTTCGACAAGAATTGATGAACTGCAAAATTTCGGTAATCAACTTCATGAAATTGCTCATTCAGTTTTTATAGGGCAGAAAACCGTGAGAGCAACTTTTAATCAGCTCAATTATGCAGTGCAGCACCGGTAAGCTGTGACACTTAATAGTCACAGAGTTGAAGATTGGTGAAATAGGCTAAAGGCCCCATTTCGAGCTCGTTAACTGCACTTGAAGATGGTTTAATTAAAGCAATCCTCGATTTCAGCTCTCGCTGGTGGCAGTCACGTCACATATGGTCTCTTTGCCAGGTTGTACGTTCTCATCAGACCCTTGAATCCTTTTTATTATTTGAGTTGAATTTTCCCTGTAGAAATTTATCAAATTCGCACAAGTTCGAGTGAGAAGCATACAATTCGATAAAAAGAAAAATGAAAACGAGAATCCTGGAAATTTATGGCAGTTTAGGGTCAGGAGGACGGCTTCTTGCCTTCATAACCACTGGCATTTTCGATTGCTGTGCAGACCTCAGAACGAAAATGTAATAAATTTTAGGAACATATTTCTTCGTAAGGTTATTGGCATTAGCCACAAAGCAGGTGATTGTGAATATATTGAATAATGGATTTGCTTAGCAGGCGTCAAATGTGAATTCTTGCTGCTGCTGTCTAATTCTCTTTCTGAGTTTCCAAACAAAATAGAGCGAGTGCATCCTTATCCAGTTGAGGTAATTAAGTCTACTGGGCCCGATGCTCCTTCAGTCAAGAGGAGCTGTCTGTCGCTTTCACATATCCCTGTGGATCAGTTCCGAAAATGCATTTCTATGCGCTTGCAATATTAATTTACTTTACAATTCCTGTAAAATGCAAATGGGTTCTTTTGTGAATATATGCAAATGGAAGCAATTTTAATTAATCGAATCATAAGAGTGCACATGGAACGCGCTGGAACTGTAGAAATTGGTCAGGAGCTACTTGTACATTTGGGTTGACTTTTGCTTATTCCCTTGCAATGTGCTGCCTTACATCCATTAATAGGGCATTGATTAAGCAAATTTAATTAATTTCAATAGGTCCTTATCATTCTGGATTAAGTGCTTGTTTGAATATGCATTCGAACGGGAAGTCGATGGTAGCCGAACCGTCATCAATACGCTTCATGTATCCTGGCGTGCAATACTCTAGTTTTAAGTGAAACTGGATGTTTTCTAATACCCCACTTAATCTTGTTAATGGCGTCACGTAATCTAGTCGGATTAGTCGTGTGCCACAAAACTGAATTAGTTCTTGGAATATCTGTTGACATTTAGCGTAAGGTACCTAAACATGATATGGATTCGCAATAAAACGGTCAGTTTATTTTGCTGCAAGCAAGTAAAGACAAAGAAAATGTGTTTATTACGTTATTTTGTATTAAATTTTCTGTAATTAAGGAAATATTTCGTCCAAAAATTATATTTCATAGCTGATTACTTTTTAGTACAACTATTCACTACTATGTAGCACATACAGCGCTCACAGCAGTATATATCGAGTCGACTCAAAATACAATAGGTAGATTTGTGAATCGAGTTCGAATTCATAATATAGGAAATTTACATAGACTACGGTCATTTTGACGTTATTAATTCGATTAAAAGTGCTCTCTTCTGTCCGGAGTAAACCTAAGTCATTCAGATTACTTTTTTTTAAATTTTTAAATGGAATGTAAAATAAATAAATACCTACAAATTAAAATAAATAAAGTAATGCAAGCAAAAAAAGTAGGTATACCCGGCGCAGCGTGCGTCGTTCTAAGTGAATTTTACTGTAATTTGTTTCTAGTTCGCCTAACCTAATTTTGAAGTCTGCTTTGTAGAAACTTTTGATGATAGGACTTAGCCCCATTGCTTCTACGGTAGAGCCTCCACTGCACTTAAGAATGATTGTCGAGTAGTTCAATTAAAAGTTACCGTACAGCATTTTCTATTCGGCTCCAAATTTTTCTTTGGATAGAAAACAAATATCTTGGAATCTTTTATATAAGAATAAGTTGTAAAGATTGATGTTTTCAATCTTTTAAGTTTTAATCTCGCCTTAAACTGCTTAAAACAAAGTGAAATTTTTGCATAGTCCGCTTTTGATCGAAAGCACGATCAAGATACAAAGGACTCCCACTTTGTTTGGTCCTTCCGGATCCATTTATTCTGAACCGATGTCACCAACCCAAGTTACACGAAAAACTTCTGGCTGGTGACTTTTATCCCGATTGAAGTTACGATTCCGGGAACGGAAATATTTTAGCAGTTTTTGTTCGATAGAAATTTATGGCCTCTATTAGGTAATGGACCCAAAAATAGCAAATGGCTGATTGGCTCTAAAGGTCGAAAGCAAAGCGGCGTCCAACTTGTTTCGCTTAACATTGATCGAATATTTAAGAAAAACTTTTATTTAGAAATTCATGTTACAGACACCCAGAGTTAATGCGATACAATTGAGAGCATTGTATAGAAGTTATTTGTAATTTTTGTTGGAAGCACGACCGTTATTTTCGTAAACGAGTTCAATCGATTGCACATTAAGTCGGATTATATTTAAGGAAATCCTTTGTAATTAGAAAGTTCGAGAACCAGTTGGCTAAATGAAAGTTTATTTAGGATAATCTGCAATGAAACCAAGATTAATAATGAAGATGAGGAGAACTCAAACTTGAATTATTTTCTAAGTTTTTGGTCAATGTGGTGCAATATGGGTTTCCAATAAAATTGTAATCAAATTAGTGTCTGGCATGTTATAGGCATTTTGTTCAGGAAACTTTATGGAGCACGAGTGCAGTAAGAAACTAAGTTAAAGAACATTCCCGTCAAGTCCTTCCGTCGTGTTCCATCCTGAAAAGCATTCATTTTTAAAAGTCAGTCTGCAACATTGAGATAAATTCAGCGCCTTCATAGAAAATGTGTAGAGAAAGTTTTAACTAGAGCAAGGAGTGTAGAAGGAGATTTTAAAATTTAAGCTGAAAAGCACATTAACGTCTAAGGCAGACGAGCGTTAGAGCGAAAGTTACAGTAGGGTGTACAAATACGCGAACTCTGAGCGCATTTCCTTTGATGCACTTACTTAGATGTGCACAGATATAAAGGAACTGAAAAACCTTCTTTTATTTTGGCGCTGAAATTAATGGACCCAATTTTTGAGAGTACCGAGTATCCACTCCTTGCACACAACTCTGTTCTCCTTTCGCGTTTATTTTGCACATTTCATTTATTTTGCATAATTGAAGCCAACTATAGTGTTGGTGAAGAGTGCGGGACGATTGTGCTTCCTGTTTACAACCCCAACGCAAATTACATAGTTCGGAGGTAATGAAATTGAAACAATGCAGTTGTTTCTTCCAAACATACTGAACGGTATTCTCTATTATTGATTAGTTCAAATTTGAAATAAAATTAGTAACAGTTTGCCGCAACCGAAAAGGGAAATTATTGAATATATTGGTCGAGTATTTGGAAACAGTTTTCCTGGAAGAGACGTATCGTGATGTGTTCGTGCCTCACGAAAGTTATGGATGATATTTATCACTCTATTATTGAATTTTTGCTTAAATAAATGACCTCCTTGCATTTGTCCGACATTGGTTCGGTTTGGCGACAAGGAGTAAACATAAATTTCCCGCTGGCTACCAACGAACGTCGGTGGTTGGCGAAGCGGAATTCGGGGGATCGTAAATTTTAAGAACACCGCTATTATTCTCATGTAAATACTTGAGAGCAAGTGTCCACGTTCGTTGGGGACCGGAACCGATGTAAACAAACTTGGAGGCCATGCGCTTTCCTTTATGGCATATCATTTTTATGAAGAACTTGTTGCCCTGCTTGGGGGACTCTAGCAGCATTCATGCAGCAAATGCAATGAAATGAATAATAGCAAGATAAAAATTGTTCGCAATGCTTTATGATCCGGAGAAAGGAAAATGAGGAATGGCCTTGTTGTTTTTAGCGAAATGAACAGAACGAGCCAGATTCTTGTTTATGTTCTTTTTGCTATTGTATAACATATATGTATACCTAGTTCATCTTTGCCAGTGATCCTTAAAATTTCGTTAATGTTGGTCATTCGTTTTGGAGTACCTATCATATAATAAGTAGTCGACGTAAAATTGTTAAAGAAAAGTAAGTGTTTTGTCAGTATTTATTTTGGTTTAATAATGTAGATACTAAATATTGACCATGTCATAATTAAAAGGATTTGTTGCAAATAGAAATAATGAAATACGTATATAAGGTGCAGCTCCCAACTGGAAGGTTCCGCAAAAGTTCCGCCATATGTTCGACATTATAATCCAATTCTGCATCATGATGCTTTTGTGTTATTTAGTGACTTATTCCTCTGCACATTGGGTTGATGGAGCAAGTCCTAATCACCGAGCTCCAAGCTGATAGAAAAAGTGCCTTAATTAAACCAAGATGTAAGGACTATTTATTTCTGGGTAGAGTCAAAACTGTACTTGTAACCGCAAAACCTAGTGAAGAAGCATCAAACGTTTTTACCTTTCTATAATCCTGGCTTCCGGCACTTTGAAGGGTCCTTTCAATTCGTTGTGTGCTCATCCACTGGAAACAAGGATTCCATCGGAAAAATGCCACAACTGCGGTAACGTCGGTCGAGAGAAAACAAATTTCCCAACTGCATTTCGGCAGAACTGCAAAATGTTCGGCTTATCTCGAACGTTGCGCTGCGGAGCGGTGAAGATGTGCACGATGAATTCTGGGATGACTTCATACACTTCGACCAGGAAAACTTTGTTCGGTTATTACAACTTTCATTACTTAATGCAAACGAGATACAATTAAGAAAATTGTTTCTGTTTGTATTCTGCAACTTGGTGCAGTATTGTTGTTCTCGATTGGTGGCTGTTGCATTGTTATGCGAAATAGAACCAATTTAAATTCTATGTTTCCTACACAGATAGTTACTTCCTTTTATGATTACATTGCATTTTTGATTCTGGACCACCTTGAAGATGAGTGGGCGGGAATGCACTCTGCGCGGGAATTGTATTTGCTGTATCCCCAATCCCCATCCTAATGGTAAGAAACCAAAGTCATTGAGCACAATCCGTATTCCGCTGCGATTGCACTTAAGTATCAGAATTCATGAAAACTGTTGTATAATATTTATTGAATATACTTTATTCAATTCACAGCAATATAAAACAACATCAATTTATTTAAATTCATATTTTAGATGATTTCAAAATATTCAAATAATACCGCGAAGAAAGTACTTCTACCACAGACAATATTATTATTTATCATTTGGAAATATTATTCTTATTGTTTAGGTATTTATACATATATATATATATATACACATATATAAAATCATAGATATATTATTTGTCTGTGCTTCTACCTTCTATAGTACCTACTCCGTTGGGACGGAAGCTGTTTGAATGCAGTCGAAACTCTGTTCAGCTTTATTTATATTTGATGAATTTATTATCGACAGGGACTAGAAATAGATCCCTTTCATAATTAGACTCTATATATTATGCTGTTGATTCTTTCTAATTGATACTTTCGGAGGGTAAGAAGTACTCCCAATATTTGGAAACTCACGCCAATAAGAACTATTCCTTTGAGGCCCCACGAAGAAGGAATTTGGGAATCAAACAGGGGATGAAATGCAAAAAATTGAAAATTGTCCCGTTAATCAATAATGAGTCGTAGTTCTATGATCATCCGATGCGACTGGAAATGAGTTTCGTCCTGGATTGATTCCATTTGAGTTCACCTATGTCCAGCTCGCGTACAATGCCAAAAATATTTTGATGTGGGGGGTGGTATTCAATGTCCTGGAGGCGTTCGTGCAATCCTCTTTCCTTACTTGTGAAAAAAAAAAATTCGGTAAAACTTTCTTTGCGATGTAAGCAGTGAGCAACAAAGCAGAACTATTTCAAGGACATTTTGATAGCATCAGGATGAAATGGTAATGGGTCAGTGGAATGTTGTTTCGGATCAAGTAAATGAGAAGAGATTAGCGTAAAAGATGATTTGAATAGAATGGTTTTCGAATAGCAGCTGTTTTCAACAATCCTGATTCCTGACACGACAAATGGTCATTGCAAAAAGGAAACTTTCATGGAAATCAACATCTGTTGAAATTTCCTTCAGCTGGCATCAGAAATTAAATTTGATTGTAGATTATATTCCTTAGTGTGCTAATTTATTCGCTTCGGGAACCCAACAATTGGGGCACGTATCCATTTTATGAGTTTTCCATTTGAAAAACGACCATTGCTTTTGAATGAACTTTTTAAATGTACGAAAATAAAATACAAAAAGAGTCTTTGTACTTAAGTACATAAAATTCCTATAGTAACCAAGCAGAATCTTTCATCTCCTGTCGGATAGTTAAACAACCGACTGGAAGGATCTGCTAATTACTTAGAGGCAGCCTTTTTAATTAAAAATTAAAAACGAGACTCTTTGAATTTTTTGAATGCGTGCTAATTCTAGCAGAAAAGGAAACAACGCAAATATGTACATTGTACATTTAGTTCAAATACTGGCGGTCGTTCCAAAAAGTTTTAAATTGTCGTACCGGAATAAAAGCAGAGAAATCCAATATCTAGATTATTGTGGTGTATTATTCGCACGGAATGTTATTGGAACACTCCTTTTCTTTCACTTTCATAACTCTTTGCATGTGGAGGTCCTACGGAGTACTGAAACGTTTCGCACAAGAAATTTAGTCCGAGGAGAGGCTGTGGCTGAGATGAATTCAGCATTTTTCAAGTTTATTCAGCAATGAACGCGAGTGCAGACTCATGTGCCTGGTCACTTGTTCAACATGTTTTAGACTTGAGTTTTGATTAGCAACATGAGACATTTCATTCTGTAGAAGAACTGCTGCTGAAAGAGGAGCACGGTTATGGAGGTGTCTTACTCCTGTCTAGCCTACCCACTACTTCGCGCGGAAACGATGAACTTCAAGCCAGGAAACTTTTTAGATTGCTTTTTGTTCTTCACTAAAAGGGTGTGTTGTTTTGTAGAGAGGCGAAAATTGACTACTGTGGCACTTGAATGGAAGACACATCGAATGCATGAAATATTGATAAAATGCAAAATAGTTTTTGCTCAAATCAAAAAATCTGCAATACCAGTACTTTTGTTTAGCTACTCTCGGAAATTTTCTTAAATGATGTTTACTGAAGTTCATAAATATTATAATAACGGTTCTGTTTTAACTGGCTTAGATTCAGGAAAAAAACAAGCGTTTTCCAAACGTAAGAAATTTGTATACGAAAAAGGGAAACTTGAAGCCATAATATTAACAAACGACATGCTTTTGTTCAATAACTGAACATTGCACAATTGGAAAAATTTCAATTCCCATTTCCTGCAGAATCCTTTTTCATAACAGAGTACAACAGTTATTCAAGCAAAAAGTTTGTGTACAGCTCAGATGAGGAATTGTTATTGCAACTTATAAAGCCAACCGAAAACAACGAGGACTTTGTTGACTTCCGGCCATATTCGATGGACTTTTTCTCTTCGAAAGTTGACTCTAGCCACAACAAACAGCCGTAGGCCCCCGCCTGGATAGGAACGGAGCCAATAATGAAATTGACGTATTTTATCGGGCAGAAGTTTTTTTTTATTTAGAGAGGACATTGCAACAAAAAAAAATACAGTCTGTTCCAGTGCAAGATTGAATTTCCCGCTTGCAGAATCACTGAGATTTCGTGAAAAATTAGTTCAAATGGAAAAATTACGGAGACGGAGAAATGGAGAACCTTAAAATAAACACGTGAACCAAAAATCGACAGACGGATTCTCATTGACTGATTCTTGGAAAACTTTCGAGGGGATTTGCCTTCGGTCTGAAAGAGTGCACGAAATCCTGTTGGATTTGCAGGTGCTGCGAATGTAATCCTTCCGCATAGCAAAATTGGATTACTGTTTTGCGCGTGCTAAAACAGTCTGGTAAAATTCGAGGAGCAGCTCCGTTTCGGTTACATAAGTTCTACCAATTTTGGAAAATTACTTTCGCCAAGGACGTGCCTGGAAAATATCGTTCCGGTTGTTTTCTAGGCATATGTGATTGCTTGAAGAGCAGCGAAGAGTTCTTGAGCTAACGTTTATCTCCCATTTAACGGGATCTCCTCCGGGCCGCTGTCAGGCAGGACTACATTTTGGTTGACCACTGGGAGTGGTTTGCAAAGTGTTTTAAAACGTGAAGTGGAGCTTTAAAGACGCCCGATCTTCTTCGGGCGAGGTCCTTTATTGACATTTGGGTGCTCTCTTGGCAAGTAAATTGCACTTAAATTGAGGATGCTGCACGGGACGTGACATGGTTGCTAGAGGGAAACAAGGAATTTAGTATGACTCCGGGAGTTTATTCGGACCCATTGCTGAAACAGGATTTCTTACCGTTTCATTTGTTGCTGCATAGCGTGAAGGAAGCAATGGAGTTCAGAAGTAAATTCCATGATATAATATTTGTACCCAAGGATTCGTTTTTCCCTCAATACTATATTTGGTTTTCTATTTATTTTATGGTTGATATGCAATCTGAACTTATTTTCATCAATATCAAATAAAAAATGAAAAATCTTATTCCTTTCAAATCAAAATGTGAGTATGGAAAAACATGTTCACGTTGCTCATGTTACATAATAATATGTAAAATATATTGAAAGCGCATAATACTTGGTGAATTACTTAAAAACCCCATTCCAGCTTTCACCCTTGACTGTGTTCCGTAAACTTATTGCACATTGAATTGAGTTGGGCTAAAAACCGGACATGTGGCTTGTCCCCATTCTGTAAGTATCTCATAACGCCGGAAGGATAGCAAAATTTCCACGGATATAATCTGTGAGATTACGAGAATGATCTTTGTGCATGGAGACCCCAAGGAATAGAGAACTATCTTAGTACGAAGGTGAAAGTTGCCAAACTTTATGACAAAGACAATTTTCCATGAAGTTGAAATTTGCATAATTCAGAAGTGCACAACTTCCTCAGATTTTTAGGTGGCATGAGGAGGTCATGTATTTATACTTCAACACTCCCAAAAGTCATTTCAAAAAGGAGATATAGAGTAAGTTAACTTTAAAAATTCAGAACTTTGTGGAGAGCACCAAAGTAAATCATTACTATAAATTATATGAAAGTTGGCGTGGGGACGGGAAAAGGAAAACATGTGTCCATATATGCATAAATAAATTATACATTAAACCTGACCTGGATGAAAAATAAACTTTAAAAACCGACCATGCTTCCAACTGTCCAGGTTGTCTATAAAAGTTTCGCAACTTTAATTTTTCCTAATTTCGTTGAAAGGAGCTAATTGGATTCGGAGGAATGTCGCTGAACAGCAGCACGTACAAGAACTGAAATTAATTTTGCGTTCTGTATTTAAGATAATTGGAAATTGTTCGTCTTCTGATTTCTAAAAAGTCTACAAACAAAACTTTTGCGGCGTTTCAGTTCAGTGTGGAGCTTTTCTAATTTCCAGGTTTTATTTTATTCTTTTTGAACTCTGCTGCTTTCTGCGGATGACTCACCTGACTGCACCGCATCGTTTTTTACACGTTTCATCGCAAGACAAACTACCATTATTTTCATCCCTATGAAAGGCCGTCAATCAAGACCTAATTAATTGATCTAAAAAGAACAAATAAATTTTCCAGTCTAAAGAATACAAAATTTAGGAAAAAGGTGGTTTTCAACTTTAATTGGTTTTCTTTACTTTTCCGAGACTATCTAAAGAGCCACTTTTCTCGAGAACTTGAACTTTTCAAATTACATTTTTATAGACCTGCAGAGTCAGAAGGGTCCAAATTATTTAATGGGCCCTTAGTAAATTTATTGATTTATTGTTAAGATCCGCCTCCTAATTTAATTTAATGGTGCTAATTTTGTCTGTTATCAAAGCAAGCGAATTCAAATAAGAATGCTCCAGACAACTCTATTGAGCAAATAAATAAGTTAATAAAAAACTTTTATGATGATCAATTTTGTATTTTATAATTGAATCTCTCTTCAAATTGACGCACACCTGAATCGAGCGCTCATACTTTAATTGCTGACATCAAAGATGCTGGCAGTTCGTGCCAAATTAAAAACACTGCACACAATTTCATTAAATGTACCTATAATATGATTCAATTGAAATACCCAATAAAGAAACTTAAAATCGCATTTCTTTTCCACAAAACTATCTTTAGTTAAGACGCGGCGGTTGGTCCATGAGGACCTAGCTTTCAGTGCACTCCATTATTTACTAGTTTTGTATTGACCAAACTCAGCAGTTCCACAGTTTGCATCTGAACCAAAATAATAATGGAAATCGAATCTTGATTTGGTTTTCCTCTCATTTATTCATAAATTTCCGATTTCTTTCACAGACAACATCCGCACAGCATAAAAATGGCTACTCGCATTGTTTATCTCTGTACGCAAATGAATTTATGTATTTTCCATATATAATGAAATTCCGGAAAATATATTTTGTAGAAATCTGACGACAAGCTCTCGACCCTTGAAATAATTTTTCACTTGTCCAATTTTTGGCGTTCCAGGGAAAGGTTGAATTTATTGGTTCACCAATCTTGATCAATCGGTCGCAAGGGTATTCCGGCAAATTGAATGGAAGTCTGCGCAGTCGAATGGGAAAAACTGTGTATTTGATCTCTCAAGACGAACGACAGAGAAGTTTTGTCTACCTTCGCAAGCATGTTACCCCTATCCTTATTCTAATTCGAAAATCCACAGATTTAAGGATTGTTTAAAGCATAATAGAATTTTTGCGCTTTATCTTCACGTGGCATGTTCCATTCCGAGGATCAAAGGTGTTTATCGCTGATTTAACCAGACGAGTGCAGCAAAGCGGCCATTGCAATACAGTGGCAAGCGAATCCACTTCCTACCGACAAGAATCTCCTCTTAACTTCTTATAGTTTTGCCATGGGGCGATGGGGGCGTACTCCAGCAGGTGTGGTGTCCTTAAAACATCATGTATGAAATATGTGGTGAAACAAATGCCGCACTTTGTCATGGGAGTTTGCATGCACAGGATATCCTCCGTCGTGCACTTAACTTCTACCACTTTATCACGACCTTGCCGCGTTTCTTATGCAAACAATTTTCCCACAGGAAGACCGATGCTGACATTGGTTAAGTATGACGGCGAAGAATGAGATATCCTTCCCGGAGGGGAAAATTTATGGAAGTGTAGATATCGTCGGAGTGCATTCGACTAAAATCCAGGATTTCTTCAAATTTTTGCGACGTTTTCATAGGAAAGACACAAATCACGATTTTATTTTTTTCCAACTGAAACAACTTTTCTTTTGTCTCTATGCAACTTGCAGTTTTGCAGTTAAGACTCATTTTTTGTGATTCTATTACACGTGTGGGATTTGAAGATAATTTCTGCTGGCGCATGTATGACGTAATGCCATAGGACTTAAAGGGCTAATATTTTCAATCACAAAACTCAAATCAGGTTTTAAATTTTCAATAGCCAAATTACTCTTTATTTAGAAAAATTTTTTCGAATTTTTATGTATCTATACATACATGTAATGAAAAAAACTCTTTCTATGCTATCATGTGAACGGTTCACAGAGTCCGTTGTTTTTTAGGGAACACTATCCTTTTCGTGAAACATGGGAACTCCACTTCGAGGCCGCATATGAACTAATCGTCTCACTGGGGCCCGGTCGGTCATGGCTCTCTTCACTTCGTCAAAGTCTAAGTTTTTTTCCCTGCACAGGTCAGCTACAAGCCTCTCATATTCTTCAGCAGTGATTTCTTTAGACCTACCGAAAGAACAGTTATGACCAGCAAATTTAAAATAACCAAAATTACTCTAATTTATCCCAGAATTGGGCAACATCTGATTTCTCGAAGAGGTCTTTTTTGAGAACACCAGTTTGTCTCATCCACTTTTCACATAGTTGGAAGTTTATCTTCTGCTTATCTTCTTTATTCTTCGATGCATAATGCAGAAATATGTCCTTAAAAGTCAAGTTTTTAACATTAACATATTGTTCCATTGCCGCAAATTTAGTAATTATGTATATTCCAAAAACGTTGTTTGTGTTTTAATGTACTGTAAAAACAAATTTTATTTGATTACTTTGATGTTCATGAAAACAAAAGGATACAACTGAGTCATGGATTTCGAAAATTAATTATTGCAATTATTAATTTACAGTAATGATAAAAATCAAGGACATTCGTGACACGTAAAGCTACTCGTGCGGTTTCACGGTTGCGTATAAAATTAGGAGCATTAAGTATAAAACATGCAAGAGAATAATGTGTATAAAATTAGCGGCGATAAATTAACAACAAATTTTTACATTCCAACAAAGTATAGGCTATTTTCCATTTTCCGAATTGAAGCTTGCGGCCGTCTGTTATGGTCGTTATACAATTTATACATCGTGTCGCTGTAGACCCTAAAAATGCAATTTTATTGATTAGGGGCAATGAGAAGTACCCTCGGAAAATGTGTTCAGAATCACTCTCAAAGTCTCAACTCAAAAGAAAAGCTTGACGCAGACTGAAAAAAAAACGAAACCAGTGGCAGCGGCTGCGAAAATCCCGTAAGCGCAGTTTTATTTCGTAAATGTTCGCAGAAGTGCTTTCTTTTCCACTTATACACCATTGTCCGGAAGTCGAGCTGGGAGTATAAATTACGGTCAGAGCACACCACGTAAAAGCGTTTTTCTTCAGATGCTTGAAGCGTTTACAAAGTGTTTATTGACAGAAAGACTCGGATTTCTCGCTGGAAAAATCCCAGACGACCTCAAAGTGCACCAGACCAGAGCAACTAACATCTGAGGATAGATACCATTATTTCCTGGAATGATTTTCCAAGAGAAGTGTTACAATTTGCGGCACTAATTTTTCTGGCAACAGGACAAAGCCCGGAACGAACTGCACTTGATGATGTCGTGAAGTACTCGTAGTTTTCCATTTTCATTTTGTGTTGGTTGTTGGCGATAATTATTATGTTTGCCAATAAATGAATTTGCTCAACGCGTTTGCCTTGGAGTCATGTACACACTACATACATAATATAGCGTACATAATGTAGAACATAAAGAGCCCTTCTAGTGCCGCACTTCTTCAACTCGTCGAAGCGAAATCATTTTATTTGGAAAGTTTCCTGTTTTGATAAACACCGTGACGTTAATATCAGGAGACAGATTACTTATTTCGAGCCTTCCGGGCACATAGCAAACTTTTCCAAGCACATAGTTTCGACGTAGAGTTTTCATGCTAACAATAAGACAGATGTCTGAAGTAGCGAACATAATATTTTATAATGTTGCTTCAGGAATCCCCATGGAGGTAGATAGATCCTTGGGACGCTAAAGTTGACGGAAGTGGTGCGGGTTTTGAAAACTTTGATTAGTTTCGGCGGCTCCCACAAAATCAGTGATAACACTTTCTTCCTCTCAGGTGGTTGTGATTAAAGTGTTATCATTTAAGGTATGTAAATGAGGTTATTAATAAATTTAATTTGAAGTTTTCTCCACAATAATGTAATTCATTAGTCTGTATTTTTTTTCCATTATTGTCTTTCGCATATTTTTCTTCAACTTCCAAAGTTTATACTGCCCATATACCTAACTAATTACTTCTCCGCCATTTGAATCGAAGTGGTTGGGCAGTTGCCCCAGAACTGGGTTCTATCGAACTAAAACTATCGAGAAAAGTTGGAGCTCAATTGCAAGTTTGTGTTATTTGATAATGCCGCCCAACACAAAATTTAGCTCGCATTTAGCACCTAGGAAAGTATCCTTTTCTGCGAGGAAGCATTTTCCTTTGGTGATTAATTTACTTTTCCCAACTGCAGTTTGGCCAGCAGAACTCTCCAGTTCGAGCAAAGTTGGTCAACGAGTGTAATTTATGGCGGGTCGAATGGGAATTCATACATCTGTGTGCAGATCTCCAGACGATTTCGGGAATCGGAAGGATGCGGCAAGAAAACCCGCTTTCCGTGTTTTGCTGATTAAAGGTTCGATTTCGCTACAGGACATTAGGAACAGGTAACGAGCTGATATTGCAATTTCGTCCAGTTTGACATACCACTTGATATTTTATTAAGTGCTCCTGAATAAAATTGATTGCATTTCCTCTAAATGTTGGCTCTTCTCTAATAGATTTCATCCGTCTGAAATTGATCGTTTGTGTGTATCATGTACATACATAAGTACGTGGTTAAGTTTCACAAGCATTCAAAATGAGAGAATAATATAATGGATTATTCTAAAAAAATCACATTTGCTTTAACTATTAGGACACAAATACATTAAAACAAATAAAGTTCGAAATCCATGGACACTTCCTTTACACATACATATAAAACGGTGAAATTTTGGAGCTTGAAACGTGCTTTTCGAATGTAGGGGCAGTTCCCAGTTGCAAACTAAATTCCGTGCTCAGTGGCCGCGAAATTAAGGACAAAGAAATGGCGACGCCAGCGAAGTAGAAACAAATCTGTGTCATATATGTATGTAGATTTCCAGAACAGAGCCCGGCAGGCAGCTTCCCAGTTCGTTCACAAGCGATTATTATAATTACTTTGCGACAACCATCCGGTTAAAACTTAAAACGCATGCAAAAAAATGCTGTACTTTGGCGATCTTCTACTGGGAATAAGTGGGTCCAGGATCCTTTCTCTTGCAAACGGGTGGAAAAATATGTACTGGCATGCATAATGCATATTATAAAGGATATTTCTTACAATTGACATGTTCATATATCCTTAATACTCATAAATTAAAAAACGCATGATCAAATACTGTACTGATTTGTACAAACGGTACTTTTTCAAATATAATAATATAAGTAAGCTTTAGTATCTACTATTTATTTAAAAGAACCCTTAATGCCACTATTTAGGTTAACTATTTTTCAAAATATACCTATAAATAAAGTCGCTTACCTAATATAAGTTTTTCTAATACCTACATCTATAGGGGAGACTGAGGTAATAAGATGATAATCAACACTCAAGGGGCAATGGGAGTCCCTACGATTTCTCGTAAAGTTGGTAACGTACATTGCAAATTGCGCGCCTTTATCTGGAACTACTACACGAGAGCTCGCCTTCTACACAGTTGTTGTTTGGATGTTATTAATATGAATAAATTTTTTCTCGTTTGTTCAAAACACATGATCAATTTTCTAATTTGAATAGCACTGAGGCACGTGAGGCAGTATCATGTTGGAAATTGCGCAAATTTTTCAGAAGAGAATTCAATTTGCCATTTATCCGAGCAATTCTCATATTTCCGAGCAAAACATATCCTTGTGTGCATGTATTCGTGGTTTTCAAATTGTTCTGCATCCTTGAAGAATTGGTTTGAGCAAATTGTTTCCCTGACACGACCTACAGCGGTTTCTTATCCTTGTCTGAGGCTGATATTCCTGGCTTATGCAAATGCGTACTTCTCTTCGGAGATACAAGGATGGGCAGATTTGGCAAGTTAATGGGAGCCACTGTTAATGTTTCCTTCTGTTTCTGTTCAGCTTCATGAATGATTTATTCGCCGTCATGTAAACATCCGTGAACAAGCCTTGCAGAGTGAACAGAGTGATTCTTAGGACATAGAAATTATGCACAGTACGTGGTTATTGATTGCCTCACCCTCGGCATGTAAACTGAACCGATTCCGACAGAGTGTTTATAATGACATTTTAAGGTGCATCCCTGAATAACGTTCCCAGCGTTAGAGTTGTTTAATGGGAGCAACCGTATTTGTTGGCCTCATTGAAGCTTGTCCACTTCTTGGTTACATATTTTAGAATCATCTTAATGCTCAATTTAATCGAAAATTTCCGGGAAATTATCCTCAGAACCGACACCTAGAAAACAGGGAAAACTGTCCTATGTACTAGAAACAATTTTGCCAATTTAATTCCTGACGAAATAGTTCTGAAAAGTCGTTTTTATTGCGAAAGAAGCTTCCAGCGCAGTGTAAGTTGATCACTGTCACCAGAAGCACACAAATTTACGATTATTGCCTTGCATAAAACAGATCCAGTTCGACCAGGACACTATGTAGTGTGTTGGGATACACTATAGCCGAAACCGTGGATTCAGGCTATATACATTTTGCAGTCGTTTATACATACTTTATTTGAAGTTAAAACAACAGAAATATAGCGGAATTTCGGAGCCAGTGAGCATAAAATAAGGACCCAGTGAGCGCCCCAACTTATCATTGAGGCTCTTTATCTATTTTTTATCCTCTGACCTGATAAATTTTTCGCCTTCCATGTCTAATACTCTAATATACGAGCAGAGTTACATCTTGCTGATTACTCCATCACGGCTCCTCGCACACTCCTCTGAAACTTCCTTGCTGAAGGAGAAAAGAGGGAAATGTAGTGGAAAACCAACTGAAATCGTATCGTGCCCACGACTGTTTGACGAACATTATCTCCGCGACACATCGGACTAGCATTTAAGCCTACAACATGTCGTCAGCGAATTGACGCATTAAAGTCTTCCATTGAATATTTAAACCAGTCCATTTACGTAACTTCCACCTGTAACCTTGCAGTCCTGTAAGGGCTGTTGCAGTGTTGAACGGCAACGGAAGAGCAAATGATTCTCGATAAACAATCGAATGGAATGTATATTGTACCTACCTGTAATTAGCCTTCTATTGAGGTAACCAGCAAAATTATTAATTTTATGGTCATATGTGCATCTGGATGCAAGGATGTGCTTTGTTGATGGCTTAACTTGCACAACTGAGGACGCATAGTAGCTTAATTGAAATTCAACACGTACTTGTGCATGTGCAGCCAAATCTTTCTTAAATGCGCTCCCAAATCTCCACCGGAAACTGTTGTCGTTGGGTAAATCAGCTCAATATCCTAAATTGCTGTAAAAGTTGCATGCCCAGGCGTCTTGCGGGAGAGTGGTTAATGAAGTAATTTTCGGGTTTTTCGCAAACCGGGGCCTTCCCTAAAAATATATATTTCGGAATTTTCCGCACAGAGGTCACAACATGTGCCAGCGCGACACTACAAAGAAATAAATTCGTGAGTTTTAACAAAAAAATAGTGCAGAAAATGTCCAAACTTTTAATGCAGACCGGGAAAGCTATTCGAAACGCTGATTCTACAAAGGCACCTATGCGAATCCTTGGAAGTTTCGAGCACACAGATGTTGCTAATTGTGGCGAGTTCGTTTAAATGAAACACGAGGCCGCACTGGTGTTGATGTTGGGCCCCGAACCGTACTTTTCGTCTACGAAAAACTTGCAGTGTAAACAACTATTATTAAATAAAACCTTGCAGCTGCATGTGGCATAAATTTTACTGGTAAATCGGGTTGCAGAACTTTCGCCTTTATTCTGCGAACCAAGAACAAACACATCAACCGCTTGCTATTTCTGCTGGAGCGGAGGATCGGCGAGTCCTGCGGCGGCGTCCGGTGGCGGACCAACAGCACCGAACCAGGTGATTCCACGCCAAAGGGAAATACTGAATGCTCTCAAAGCATCCGAGGCTTTTGCAATAATTTTCTTATTCAATTCCCATTTCCCGCAGCTGAGTGCGGCTTATTTTTGCATTCCGGAGAATGGTTGGATGGTTTATAACAAATCGCGCATCACAAACAACAATCTCAGCAGTGGCCAGTGTGGATGCATAATATTTGCATCCAATTACTAGCGAATTCAAAAATGATTGCAGATTTAATACATCGGGAAAAGGCTGACTCAAATTGTTTGAAGGAGTGCTGCATGTGCAGCAGCGGGCGGAGAAATTCACCCTGCGGTCAATGAAAACAATTCCATTCATATTTTGTTGAACTGAATTCTATTCATGAAAAGCTTGTCATATCCTGGATCTCGGGGCAAAGAGCTTGGGAAGCGTGTCAAGGCGCGGAAATTGATTTAAAGCTAAAAGTCACACCATAACATTATGTGACGTGGCGAAATGGAAAATATTGACTTAACTATCAATTTGTCTCACTCACAACTTCCGCCATTTTGCTGACATTGAAAATATATTCAAAGTACAAAATGAAAAGAAGAAAAAATACTGGAACCTAAATTGATACGTATTACTTGCATAAATGAATTTAAAGTATGCAAACAATTACCATTAGGCGAGCACAAAGTAAAGATGATTTGACTTCTTCTGTTTGAAAACAAGGAGGCAAGAAAATAATTTTTATATTATATTGTTAATTTGGTAACCTTTTAGTACTTTTTCCATTGCGAATAAATTCTCTCATAATCATTTTATAATAGTGAGGGAGTTCGTGATATTTTCCAAGTGGGTCGTTATCATTAAGGAAAAGCACATTGCCAATAAAGGATCCCCGCGCCTTACTTCCTCGAAGCTCTTTGATTGCCATTCACTTCGACGAAATTCAAAGGATGAAAATCACTGCCATCCTGGCCCCTTTCTCCGGTGTTTTGCTAGATCCTTTGAGTCAATTGACAACTCTGGAATGAGATTTAGTTCTTCCTGCAGCCTGCTGGCTGTTGTTCCATTAGAGAGCGATAAAGGCGCCTTTAAAAACTTTTCGAATAGACTTTAGAGGTGTTTGAGTTCTACAAAATCTGGTAGAATATTCAGGAATGCGAGCTTTATGGTAATGTCATTATTATATGGATTTTTTTCCATGAAACACGAGAAAGGAAAGTGAAATTAATTTGACTATAACCCAAAAGAATACACAACGCAAAAAATTTATCATTAATTAATACGCTTTGGTGGATTGGACTGCGGCCTCCCAACCAAACTGCTTAATTGAATATTCATTTCCGGGTATTGCACTAGGCAACACTGGCCCAAGTTGAATTGTTTGCTTACTCCATTCGCCATTCGGTGTGTTGGGGCAACCTTGTTTACTCATCTTTTGTGTTTATTGTCTAGAAAAACGTTATTGATCAGCAACTCTTTGATAATAAACATTTTCTTTTCGCTCCGGTCATAATGTACGCCTTGAGTACTATTGCCAAAAGTTTCTCCATAACTTGATCCTTCCTTTACGTTCTCATTCGGGGAGAAGTTTTTGATAATACTTTTGAGGAAACTTTAAAAATAAACAAATTCTGATGAAAATTTGTGGCGGTTGACTTGAATATAATTCGGAAAACTTTTTGCATGAATGAAGGCGGTTTCCTCATGAATGACCGTTTTCGATTCTACTCGGAGTTTTCATTTGAATTTGATAGGTCAATAAATCTGATGACGGCCATTGTTCTCGAGGAAATTCCTTTGAAGCACTTTAAGAAATTATCAAGGTTCAGTTCGTATTCGGCAATCGCCTTTGTTCAATTTACCACGACAAATCTAGGTTAGGAGAATTCGTTTTCCTGCAAAAAAAAAAAAGAGTTTTCTTGTAATTTATAACAGAACATTTTCTTCTCCAATGAAATTTGTGCGAAAATAAAAAAACATTATTTTGAGAAATAAAACGAGGAGATGACACTGTGCCGAGGAGAATCAGATCCTGACTAGAATCTCTAGCGTGTCTTGAATTTTCGGCTAACACACTGTTGAATTAGTTGGAAAGCAGTTGCAGTTTGTTGTTACTAAAGCTCAACCCTCCATCCACTGGGAGAGCACTCAGGAGTAAGCGTTTTTTAATTAAAATCGAGGATGGAAATCCATCGAATAACACACTATTTGCATTGCATGGATTCAAACGGAACTGTGTTAACTTTTTTCAACAATTACTAATGGCTTTTGATAATTTTAGGCAGAGTGCACTGTTGTTGCAACTAAACCAAAAACTGGAAAGTTCAATTGCCTTTATTGCACTAAATCGCCAAAAAAGTTTGATTAATGGAGGTTGGATTCTGAGGACAAAGCCCTCGCAGTTATAGAGGTGCACTTTGTTTATTTACTTTAGAATCAAAATACATGCAAATGGACTTTGTTTGATTTGCATGTGGTGATATCATTTCCCATTGATCCGAGGCAGCTAACTCTTCTATTATTGCATTTAAAGGTTGCAAATAAACTTCATATATAGTGCAGAGCTAAGCGAAAATTCCCAAGGTATTTTTGGAGGACGCTAATTAGGTTGTACAGGTGTGTGTCTGTGTATATACCGTATAGTACAGAAGCCAAGGGGAATTTTTTCGAAAGACTTTAACTGCTTCTTTGTGGAGCTTGTGGATCGTCCAAACAGGGATAATGAACAAAAGTATGACTTTAAATTGGATTCATTTTTTCCGGTTGCATAAAAAAACTCCCTGACTGCAGGCGAAAGTGCACCTGCGATTGCCGAATGTCTCATTCAAAATTCAGGCGCAGAGTTGGCGATAATTTAGCGAGTGTAGAAGCAATGTGCCTTTCCTTTGCTGCAAAATCACCACCACCAGGACTCAGCAACGGAACAGGAAGCGGCTTGTTGTTGACCTCGAATTCCTTTTTGAAATGAACCTACACAGTTTGTACTTCCAATTTTCTGGAAAATGTTAATTGCAAGGAGAAGCTTCATTAGGGATTGTTGAGCCTTGCGAATTAAGCAACTATACAGAAAAAGTGTGGCGGAAGCCAGGATGCTTTGACAAGCTGTTTATAAAATAAAATTCATCAAACAAAATAATTCCATAATCCTTCTGAAGAAGAATATTAGATTAAGTTTCCCATTTCGATGAAATTTCTTTATACCTTCGTTTTACTAACAATTGGGTTACATTTTAGGTCCAAATGCTGTCCCATTGCTTCAATGCGATTGTTTGAAATATGTCTTGCAGAAAATACGGTTGTGTTACTAAGTAAAATTTGGGATCGAAATCCTACTTGATGTTAAAAACAGGAATCATTTGATATTGCGAATGAAGGTAAAATGGAGAATCAAAATTACTTAGATCGATTGAATGAAGACCTTTTTAAGAGGAAACCGAAGTATAACAGGAATGTACCTACATCAGAATTGGGGCGTGGGAAACCTAGATGTATTCATCTAGAAAAATTTGAAATTTCAGCCAGCTCGGCCGGATCAGGATTCGCTTATTGTAACAAGATTATAATATTTTTCAGACCATAAATTCTTTTGATCAAGAAAGTATAATGAAGCAATTACAGAGCCCAAAAAAAATTCTGATAGAAAATTCTGAGGAGCTTTAGAAAATTTTGTAACTTTTGCCAGTCCCTTTACCATAATATGAATGGCATTTCGTTGTTGGCTTAGAACTTTCTATTTATATTTTGAATTTAGTAAGAATGTTTTGTGATTAAGACATGGTTTGAAAATATGTGTTATGTTCGGACATTAAGTAATGTTTTTCATGACATGTTTCTGAAAATATCGTACAAACATTTGAAAAAAAGTTACCTATAAATTTAATATTTAATTTTGTTTTCTTCTTCCTAAAGCCCTGAAGCAACTGAGTTGAGAAGAAATTTGCTGACTAAAATCATGAAAGCTCTGAAATGTTGACATTAAATTGCCATTAACTCCTCGTTGTCTTCGTCAGTGGTGCCAGGCTCAACTAAATCTGGATGCTAAGTTTGGAGCACAGTAATTGAATTTAATGGAGATGGAATGTGAAGGTACTTTCTATATATAAAATAATCAATTATTCTTTTTTATCCGACCTGTGTATGTTGAGTAATCAGTACGTAGCTTGAGGTCAATTCCAGTGGGCATAACGAATGTAGGCGAAAACCACACTTCGTACGTATGTACAATCACTGAATTCGTAAGCCCTTCGTAAATCAATCCTGTGTCAATCAGAAACAGTAAATATGAACACGGGGACACTACTGTTTGCCCAGTTCCTGCAAATCGTTCTTTATAAATTATTGATGGTTTCCTCAGGGATTCCGAAATATTTTATAAACATTCACAGATTTTGCAATATTTCAGTAATTTTGGTCAAACCGAAATACTTAAAGGATTTGGGAACGTAAAAATTTAAAACTCATGAATCATGACATGTTTTACGTCCTAGTATTTTTTACTGGTGGTTTAAAAATGATTCCGGGATGTCGATAGCACAACGTGGGAAGAGATTAAGTTCGATAAGTTAAACGACGTGTCAAAAATTGATATAATGCAAAGTCGCGTTTTGATAAGCTGCCGAAGATGCCTCTCAGAAAGTTTCCTCCAAAAATGGTATATGTAATCCTTGCAGATTACCTTCAATGGATTTCGTCCTGATACAACGATTAGAGTAGCTTAATCTGTTCAGGGAACTTTAAGGAAGATAAAGAAGTTCAACGGAGCACATATATTTAGTGGGCAACTTTCCCAACTTAGCATTAATACGATGCTTAATAGTGTCCTTTTGCCTCGGATTTTTATTATTTTCTGATCCGGATAAACCAATCCAAACTTTCTCCGCTGGATGTCCTTCCCTCGAAAATTGTGCCAAAGGATGAATTTCAATGTTGAATCCCACCTACCGATATTGTAAAGTTTCGACGAACCTTGTAGTTTAATGGGGAGTAATGCCCAATCCTTCTCAATGACTTCGGCATGGCGCCTTCGTGCAAGTCAAAGTTACAAAGCAGAAGCCCGATAATTGCTTTTTAATTACGTCCATAGCTCCACAACAGTGATTGTTGCACATAGGGATGGAAGATGACACCAATTAATTGTAGCAACTTATGGCATGTAAGTACAACCTGTCAGCAGTAAATTCACTTGAACTTCAATTACTTAACCCATTTTGGAAATCGATACCTTTCTACGGTCCCAGTGCAATTAAATTTGCTGGTGTGTTATGGAAATTTGGAAAGAATTCAATTGTGAGAGTAAAAAGAGTTTTGCAACTGTATGTGAGTACTGTTTCTGGCATTTACAGTTCTGAGAAAGTTAAATTAACTTAAAGTTAATTTAAATTAAATTTAATTCAATTATGCAAACATTGTAAATTTCAATGCATTCGCTAGAGATAAGAATCTTCTGGCTAAATTTGAACTACTACGAATCAAAACCGCTATCTTTTTGAACAACATGCAAAATCAAAATGTCAGCACTCGACAGAAAGACAAGCTTAAGGGAACAAATGTCAATGGACAAGAAAAACATTTGCCCAGAAACTTTTTCTTGAATACCCTTCGCAAATGGAAAGATATTAAAAGTTCTGAGATAAATCAGAAGAGGGAGCTCGCCGCTCGCGTATACATTCCGATGAAGCCAGCAAAACTCAAAGTCAGAGAAGTTAGAACCTTTCAATTAAAGAAAGCAGCTACAGAAACTCCTCTCATCCTGGATTCTGAACGGCGATTTATTTAATTTCAGCACGTAATGACTTCAGTAGTTGGAAGTTTCCAACCGCCAATTTCAACCGAAACGTGATTTTGGGCTGTTCCCGTTTCTAGCAGCGGAATCTTGAAATTGCATGTTCAAAATCCAGAAACGTGTAACAAGAACATCCAGCACATCCTTAATGTAAAATTCTGTCTTAAGCTATCAGTAAGGACTTCAATAAAACGAGAACGTGGGTACAAATGTATTAATGAAGGATAAAACGAAATCAGAGCTGATAGGACCAGAGAACGGTTGTGAAGGGTTTGGGTTGCTTCGGTATTGTTAACACCTCTAATATTCAATTTTATTATGCATAGAATGCAGCCAGCGGTGACGCAATGTATGTTCAGGAAAACTGTAAGCGGTTCCTCGTGGGAGGTAAAGTATCCTTACACCAAATAGGACGTCGATTTGAATATGCGGCCATTTTGCACTTTGTTAAATTAATCCCGAATAAAGTGAACCTTTACAAACGAAATTCGCTTCAAGGATGCTGCTTCCAGCAAGGAATTATTACTCCTGAAGCATTCAGGTACGATGGAAATCTATTTTCGGTGTAGAGCTCTCTACTTAAGTCTGAGCCTCATGCGGCAAGGTTTTTGGCACCAAATATCGTCCGCATTTTCATGACTCATTGTCGCGATTATTTTAATTACAAAATGTCTGCAAATCCAAATCCTGCCAGAAAATTATGATAATCCCCTTTCATCCCCTACTAAACTTTGAAATTCCGTTCTGCACCCTTGCCCGTTCATTTAACGATAGGTCGAATGCCACCTCGTTTGATGGTTGTTAGTTACCTTTCCGCATTCGTCCGTGATGCTCTTCTTCACCAACAATCCGGGTAATTCAATCGACTTGAAGTATCTGGTCTTGATGCCAAAATCGATAAGTGCAAATGAAAGTGCAGCTGCTGTACGAAAGTGCGCTGATGGCTTGGCGCCCGCTCCCCCAACTGTAATTGCTGTAAGAAAGCAGACGGGGACTAGGGAGGGCTTCTTGGAATTGCTCGCAAGGACGAGCTACGAGTATCTCAGAGTGTTCAGACGTACGATGTACGGTTATTGGTAGCAGCTGATGTAACTCGCAGACGATAAAGTGTAACATCTCTGACGACATCCTTAACCCTACAGTAAGTGATTAGCATATTCAAGGATCAAGTGGCAAGGACTGCGGTGGTTGTGATAAAACGCCAGCCTTAGCTGCTTCTTTTCTTGCGGATTGGGGTTCAGGGTCACATCCGTTGGTCCTTCAGAATTCAGATCCACTGTCCGATGTAGTTTCATGATTGATAACTATATTAGAAAATTTTACTCTATAGTAAATTAAATTATTTTGCGGTTAATATTACCAAATTACTTTTTATTACATTTTTAAAGTCTTTTAATACCAGGATATTTGAAAATTGCAGTCACAATTCCATTAAGCATCTTAATTTGCGAATCTGATTGAGGGTCCGAAGTGGTGGAGGGGAGAGGGATGTAAGACTTTCTCATTAAAATAGCAAATGCAACGGGTTAAGACTGCGATTGGAAATTACAAGCCACTGAAATAATTAATGACAAACTTTCGGCACACTTTCATTATTTTTATTCAGATTTCTAGATGATAATTTCGTAATTAAAAGTAATTCACTTCAATTCACTGCAGTCAGTGAAGTGTACACTTCCAGTGTCTTGCTCTTCAAGGAAGGTGAGAGCTTTATTATTTGACTCCGGCTGTGTGTGCTCGATGGTGGACGAAACGAAGGGCGCTGTACCTTAGATGCCCTTCCTGAACTGATTGCGACCTGAGCATTTTCCAGTCGCTGAAACTCTTTGTGACAAATGTTTCTTCCTGCCATCCTTCGTCTTTAGTGCTAATTAATATTATCGGAAAGGATTGCTTTTCAACTTGGAAAGTTTATAAAATTTAAATGCTTATACAAATACATATTATATATAGTTCTTTTTTTAACATGGCATCTCTAATTCACTGTTTTCGATATTGCCTTAGTAGTGGGCAGACAATTTTGCGGTCAATATAGAGTAAATGTACATATTTTGGGGTAGTTAATGTACATTATGAATGTATATCGTTTTTGCTAATCGCCACGATGAAAATAAAGAACCCGTTGCGGGTGTTCGCGATATCACTGGAAATTGGAGCACATCCTGCATCATGGGTGAACGCCGGACGATTCTGGATAAATAGCATTACTAAAGTCTAGTCACTAGTCAGTGAAATTAATTAAATTTTCACCAGTGACTAGAAATTAATGAGCAGAATTGAAAATTAAATAACTGCACTCCCACGAAGGAGATATTTCACAATTCCACACTCAGAGCTAGTGGGAATTGAGTCCATGCGATAGGCACGCCCTCATTGACGTCCATAACACCACCATGTGAAATTTATTCCCCAAAACACTTGTTATTGCACATTCATTCTCCGTGCGGCGATAAGCCGCCGTAATTTTATATCCATATATTATTGTTATGGGTCATCATGGGCCGCGACTATGAGCAAATCTTGATTGCTTGCGTGCTCCCAGTGTCATCTGGTGCTTTATTTAACGAACTGTTTACAATAAATAAAACGAAAGTGCGTTTTAAAAGCCTTCGTGACCGGGTTTAATTTCCTGATTCCTTATTTGTTGGATAATCATGTGAGTTATTACGTTAATCAGCATTCACAAAACCGGCCAGAAGGACCTTGTATATTATTGGGAAAGGAATTAATTGATATTTGCCCTTTTAACTTGGGAATTGACTTTTGTTTTATTTTGAAAATGCAAGTACTAAATAATTTTTCCCCATAATACGTACATTATGAAGTGTCGTCTTAATATTATAAATGTGAGAGTTTGGATCTTTGTTACTCAATCACGCCTAAACCATTTGTTCGATTTGTTTCATTTTTTTGTCCAAAGGTATTACAAAATATTCGTACTTAACAAATATACAACACTTTTTCTTTCGAATATTTTCAATCAATCGAATATTCGAATGCATCAAAATTTATAAAAATACAAGATGGCGGATTTAATATCCCAATTTTTTTTAAATTGAAAAGGTTTTTACGATAATTAGTATAAAGTTAATTGTGAAGCCACTAATTTCGAATTTACTATCTTTTGTAAATATAAGATAGCGGATGTAGTATGGCTTCCAAATGGAATGATGCACTATGGCGAACAAAAATTTTTAAATAAAGGGATCTTTTGAAAATTAGCAAGCGAATTTTGAAGCTACTAATTTAGAATCTACTGTGAGAACTAAAAAAATTGAAAATGACGGATCTAATATGGCGACCAGAATTTGTCAAATTTGGGAGTTTGTATCATAATTAAAATTAGTGCAAAACATAATATATTGAGGCCACTAATTTCGAATCAAATATCTAAATTTAAAAGCTAATGATCACTGATCCGAAAATATGAGGAATGCTAAAATCATAAGTAGTTTCAATACGCCGCGAAGGGTGAAACCAGGTATCTCAGTTGGTTTGTTATAAACTGTTTTCCTTATCTGCTTTTTTTGAATACTGCATTTAAATTATTGTACAATTTTAAAGGTGAATACGGAACACTTTGGTCATCAAATTCTTTTTTCAAATTTGTTGCTAAACCTTGCTTGAACCTAAATTTTACGATACTAACTCATTAATTACATCGATTTATTGACAGAAAATTTGCAAGTGATTTGCAAAGCAATCGAACAGAATATAAAAAACTAGAAACATTCCTTTAAGGAAACTTTTTTATTTGTTTTCAAAGGCCTTCCTGTTCTGTTTTTCTACTGATGGACTTTTTGTTCCGATTTCTTTTAAAGTGCTTATTGAAGGGGCGTCAAACTTCGTAAATTGTTATTAATTGGGGAACAAGGACTGAGGACAGTTACCTACCTGCTATACCAATTTCGCATTCAAATCTCTTCATTAATCGTGTTTTTCGTCCTGATATGCAAATAAGTCCTAATGGATATCGGAGTGAGTTTAGAAAAAAAAAATTGGTAGCGAAAGAAGCCTGTGAAAATTACACAGATTATACCTTCTATATTCCCAGAACGTAAATTGGTACGACCCGTTTTTCGTCGTACAATTCGAATGACCAGCAGTTTGGGTTGAAGGGGATTTCGTTAGAAATTGTCAAATAATATTACTTAACAATATTTGAAGGCCAAAGCAGACACTCAATATAAAGTATATTAGAAAGATGAACAAATTCAAAAGCAACAGCTTGAGTGCATTATAAGCCTCGAAATTCGAATGAACACAGATAATTTAGCCATTTAGGTAACATTTGGGCGAAACAACACACAACAGAGTTCAACACTGCCCAACCAAAACACTTCCGAGCGACCTCACAGGATGTATACAACCCCAGCAAACATAACGATTCGATATCGATGCGAAAACGATTCGTAGAAGCGAAGTAAAACTTCGATCTCGAAATCGTTCTCGAACCGTTATCGGTCTGAATGCGAACCGAATGGAACTCTAGATCGGAAGACAATCTCGCTTCGATAACGGACAAATTTATCGAATCAATCTCGAATGATTTAGTGGTGTGCAATTAGTACATAAAGATCTATATATTCGAAATTTTTACGAAAAAGTGAATTGATATCGCATCATCTCTGCGAAGTAGAAGCGAGGAAATTCAATGACTGAAGTTATTCAATGAAAACACTCATTTTTTTTAAATTTATATATTATTTAATAAAAAATAAAAGAAACAGCACAAAATAACACAAGGAATTTCAAAATTCATTTTAAGTAAAATAAAAAATAATACACTCACTAAAATAATAAAAATAAGGTATAACAAACTACAACTTTTATTTTAAAAAACACTACTTTTCCACAATTGTGTCATTACCATGGAAAATATAACTGAACTGAAGAAATAGTTCGCAAGAAGCTGAATAAAAAATGAATTTTACTCGAAGGACTGTTAGAACTTCGAGATTACTTCGCTGAAACGAAGAAGTATCTACAAATCAAGAAAACCACGAATTCAGCTCGTTATTTCGATAAATAATCGAATGATAGATTTGTTGTCGTCTTCTAAACTAAACCTCTCCTGCTCTTTAAGTCTTCGAGAATTTTTCGCTTGGACATAACATCGAGAAAATGTTTGCTGGGACAATATGGATTGCTGTATACAACGACAGATTTAAGGGTGATTTCGGTCGGTTTGGGATCCGGAAGTGCGCTCTAACGGCCGAGCAGCGCAACTGATGCACAGGAGGATGCAACTCGGGAGCAGGGAAACGCATCTTACTCGAATTTAGTACCTTCAGAGATCAGACATTGACGCCGATAAATTCCGATATTTGCAGAATGCGGCGAGGGTTTTGTGTATGCTTCGGCAAGTCCCCCGATAAACATTTGGTAATCGGAGCCATGCAATGCGCAACATGCGTGAATGTGAGTGGTCGAATAATATTTGCGTCTGTTTAAGTGTTTTGCTTAGATATAGTGGTGTGAGGTTTGTAGGAAATGTTGTTGTTTTGCACGTTGCAAAAACAGTAACTAGAAGATTTTCTTCACATACCTAGTTCCGCAATGCGACATCTGAAACTGAAGTGATACTCCAGAACAGCCAAAACTGCTCGCTTTAACTCTTGGTTACTCTAAAAAAAGCAAATGCATTCGGATGCAGTAATACTTAAAAATTTTATTTCGAAAAGGAATAAGAAAACTTTTTATTTAATCTTTCCATTTTCCTCGCTATAATAATTTATTTATATTGTATAGTTACATACTTCGGGTAAATACAACACTGGCGCGTTTTCTTTCACAAGCTGTCCGTCGAGATACATTCAATTGCACCGAGGACATCTTTAGATGAGTCAGTTCAAAAATAAAATTATATTGTAATGGAGATTGGCACAAAAGAACGATATTTTAAGTGCATTCAGCGTGGGGGCTGGTGAATTTTTCAGAAGTGTGCAACAAAATTGGTAAAAACTTTTGATGGGAAAAGTTGAACCCTCCCTTGACTAACGTCGACAAAAAAAGTTGAATTGTGGCAATTTTTATTCGGAAAGAAATTATAGAAGTTAGGCGGTCAGCCACGGAGACCGACTTCGGAGAGCGCTACCGAAATGAAAAATAGGACAAACGGCGGCATGCGATTCTGTCATTAGCAAAAGAGGTGAGCGCCAAACACTGCGATTAGAAAATTCTTCGACTTTTTCCATTGGAATCCAAATACTCAACAGTAGTGGAAACACCTTGTTTACTAAGCCCCCAAAGAATTTCACTGGACTAAAAAAAATAATCTGATCGTGTAAATTTTTTGCTTTCGGAAATCCGACATTTGTGGAAATCTACGACATTCAGCTGGAGCGAAATTGTGGGAAATTTGAAATCTGAAAACACTTTTGATTGGAGCTTTTATTCTGGAAAAGTGCCATTTTTGCAGACTCGCATCGTTTAACGGCGAACAAATAATGAAGACCACGAAAGATTCTGAAAATTTTTCACAAAAAAAATGTTGCATTCTTGTGAGAGCTCTGAATTCCTCCGAACACCCATATAAATTCCAAACTCATAAAATATTGAATGGAGAAATTGTTTCAACTAAAGTGGTCTACTACATGCTTCAAAATGTGCCGCTAAAAGAAGCCGTGCGAAAATAAATAAAGAAATCAAACTGTGACTTGCAAGAGACGAAAGCGATGGCGAAAATTCAAATAACAAGTTGCCGAGCGAATTCGATCGGTCTCCACTGATCTATGAACGAAAACATCCTTGCGAGGCTATTCGTGCCAAATGGGCGGTAAAATGATGCCTTCATCCTTAAACACATTACTGTAGCGTCGTTGTAGGGCATAAAAAAATTTATAAATTGTCCCCTCGACGATAAAAGTAAGTTTTCGTTGTCGGCGCTTTTCCGAGGAATCCCCACCAAGTGCGTTAGAGCAGGCGTTTTATTGCTACTTAAGATATGTTTACTTGAGGATAAAGCCTCTTGGTTACTCTTTATTGACAATGACTGTGTCTGTTACGCTCGGCAAGGTGTGGGCATACTGCTTTTATGAAAAAATGTTCTACACGGATGACGATATGTGCTAACAGGCTAACAAGGACGTTTCCCCTCTCTCGATTGTTCGTTTGGATTAAGCAATGCTTGAATTCATTCGAAGTGTTCTTTGAGTTAATTTAAGACGGTAAGTATAGGAATTCGATGACTGGATTTTTCATAACAAATTTAAGATTAACAAACTTAAAACCAAAACATTTGGTGACTATTTTGAATTCTTTAAGGCTCGTTGAGTCTGTTATAACCCAGGAAGTGAAAATTCATATATTATAAATTATTAATATCACTCGTAATTAATTTAAATTGTTTAATAAAACGGTAGTATGACTACTGACTAGTCCTTAATGAATATTTTACCTGCAAATCTGCAGGAAGCAGGTGCGAGTCAGGAACTGGCACACTTCACTCCAGTGAGTGCTCGGATCAGTGAGCTGGATTATTTCCGGTCTCAATTGCCGCCATAACTATTGATGCATGTGCCCTCCGACGGCATCCTGATTCCGTCAGGAATTCAGCATGTCTGTGCTTTGTTTTTTTGTAATGCGGACACAAACACAATGCCTATTAAAAATTATTAAAGGATCCACTGTTTATGGTGGCATATTTTCGGTTACATATGCATACATAGGATATGAAAGGGCAAAATTAATTCTTCAAACATTGGTTCTAAATTTACTCTTGCAGTTTTTAAAATTGTTGCGCAGCTTATTTTTTTTTAATAAATTTTAGTATTGTAATGTTTTCAATTCTCCTGTAATTTTTGTAGAAGCATTTTTCATGAACATTTTCTTCCTTTTGTGAAAGGCAATTATAGTGGTTGTTTTTGCCAAGGTTTTTTATTTTTGCACAGGATGTCTACGTCTTTAACAAACAAAAAACCCCTACCTTTGTATTTTCCTTTTTCAGCACTAATGTAAACAATTCTCTTGGGACTGTGCCAACAGTGATCATCCCTGCGCTATTGACAAGGTGAAATTCGCCCATCAATAAACCTCTTCTGATAATCTCTCATCATGCATGGAAGGACCTCTTTTGCGAAGTAAAACAAGAGACGTAAAAGCACTTCCGCAAGGATGATTGATGGATGGTCCTTGCTTGTGCTTACGCCTGTTAATATATTAAAGGGATACACTTTTGGAAATTCAAATATTTACCGTTATAGCCTTCCATTTTCCAGTTGGGTCGAGGTCGTACATGATTCTAAAAGTATGATACTTGAAATGTAGTCATTTCGAAAAGCTTGCAAAAATTTCAATGAGTTAGCTTCAGCTCGACGCAAATGAGATTACTTCCGAAGCATCCTCATGAATTCGAGAATTCTGGATAAGTGGTTTCATCTTTACTGACTGGTTTTCCAACAAAGGGTAAATGTTTGCCTCAATGCTAAAATATCACTCTTCGGTGACAAACAAAAATTTTACTGAAATGAAATAATTACCTTATTTTCCAAAGTACACAATCTCCAGAAGGCAACCCCTTCAAATATTTTGTTTAGGTTGCTTATTTAGCTTCAGTTTGCAATGGAAAGGAAATCGTCCTCTGAAGAATAGCAATATGCAAAAATTACACATTTCCGTAGTCGAACTTAAATTAAATCTAGAAACTAAACCAACGAGAAAGTATCTTTAATAATAAAATTATAGCAACATTTTTTTAAACATAAACGTGATTATATACATACAAAATTTCATCAAAAAATCAGTTTACAGGGCTTGGGTATTTGAAAAAATAAAAAAAATAAAATATTATTTGATTCGTAGCATTCCGGAAAGCCCCGAAAATCCGTTAAAACAAAATTCATTTTTTACTGGATTTCACGCTTCCTCAAAGTTATTCATAGCCCAGCTTCAATGAATCCGATCCTAAGGCATTCCGATGTGTACTTTCAATAAAACCACGCAGAATTCACAAATTCCGTATCGTGTGATCAGAGAAATTCTGATTGCAGTGTTCCTACCGAGCAACACGTCATTCAATGGGAAAGCGAGTCCTCGAAGTCGCGTGTCGATTTGGTTATTCCAGAAGCGCGATCCCTTCCGCCCTCCTCAACTTCCACTGGGTATCCACTCAAACGCACAGACTTTCGAATGTAAACAGAGAGTCTCAACAATAAATGCCACGAGCACTTTGGAAGCCAGAACAGCATAATTTGTCTTCATTGTTCCAAGATTTCGCAATTATTGCATTTTCTGTGGGAAATTCCAGCAACCGTTGCAGTACTAGCACCGCGAGGGGGGGAAGGGGGGGGGGGGGTGATAAATAAACTAAAATAGAGGAGGCACGGATGTAGTTCATTCAAGCATCGGTTTCTAGTGGGAAAATTGTGTCAGGAATAAACGTGAAGGACGAACAAACTAGTAGATTTATGTCCACGGGAACTGCCTCTAATTTCACCCTCCTGTTTGTAAACTTCCCGCTACTTACAATATAACTTGACAATTGTCATTAAACTCTGGTTTGGTCGAAGGGGAAACATTCCTTTAACTACTGACCGCATAATTTTTTACTCATCAAAAATTATATTTGACCCAAGGAAGTGCGACACAAACTGTTTTTTAATTCAATTTCTTATTTTATCAGGCCAGAGAGTTGTCAAGGTGATGTCTAATCAACAGGAAGTGCATTAAACATTTTTGCCTAGAAACTTTCTGCAGCATCAATGTGCATTCATGTTTCTATAAACTTTGCAACAATTGTTGCACCCCTGGCACTTCAGCTAGTTTTGCTGACCTTTCTGAACATATTGCATTCCCTTCTAGCAATGCTTGTTTTGTGTAGGTACGTATACGTGAGAGAGAACACAATTCGCCCAAGGGTTTTCCATAGCATTTAAGATAATCTATTTATATAGCTCACTTAACCCAATTTAGTGCAAAGTTCAAAAAGTTTTTCCGAAATTAATATAATTTACGCAAAACAATTTAATCCATCAAAACTATGCAAAAACGCTTTGAAGCGAACCAAAACATTTGAAAATAACTTCTATTCTTCCCAGAAATGAATTTCCAGGTTTCCCATAGGAGCATATCAGTCCAGTTTTAGAAAACCCATCCATCTTCATTCGCGTGCTTAACTAACGATCACCTGAGGGTGGCGCAGCATTGAAACGCACGGACATAAATTTCGGTTACAGCAACATATTTCACGGTATCGTCGAGGGTTAGTAATAATTTTTCCTTAATTTCATCGACTTTATTCCATTAAACAATGCATCGTCCTCTGCTAATGGGCACCAATAACTCTTCTTTATGATATATGCAAATTTGATGCATTACGGCGGACGAGAATTGAGTTGCGGCCGAGAAATTTATTGAACGTAATTGCGGTGCAGCGACCGAAATTTCGTTTATGTAAAAACAAATTGCAGCGAAAACATCCTGCTGGTTCAATAGCCATGGAAAATATTAATTATTAAAATGCCGTCGATAAAATCGTCCTCGCATTAAGTGTACAGGATCAAATCTTCTGTTCAAATTTCGTAGGCACTAAACGAATTAAATTCGTTAAGCTCCATTGAAGACGACGAGCCTTAAAAGCAGTGGTTTTTCTGCACCTGATTATTTTATTCAATTATTTCGTATTGTTTTCAAATCCTTTGATTCTATTCTGCTAAATATGCAAATTGCTGCAACGAAATAAAAAAAATTAAAGCAATCAATTGTGTTACAGAAATATCTAAAACAAATTCATGCATCTGAATATGTAAATATCATATTGTAGAATAAAAGCTCAGTTTTTTAACGTTGATTCGCTGGGATAATCAATGTTTTCGGCATTGAACCTGAACGCGACATATTTTACAAATAACAAAAAGAATTTTCCAGCGACCTGCAATCATCCAAATGATTGGAATTCGGAATGATGCATTTTGAATTAACCTGTCTGTGAGTCTCCAAACTACGACATATTTCCAAACTACATACGATTTATGCTTCCTGTCCCCACTTCCTCCAAATTCTAGAATGTTTTCCGTCGGCCCGTATCCTTCGGATCCATAAATATCTGCTCTAATAAACGGGAACGCGGCGAGATATCTCCACCACAATAAAATTCCGAATTGCATATAAATTGGGTGGAAGTGAGCGATTTTGCAGGCAGACCCAGGAATTTCGGCAGTTTACGGTTGCTCCTTGCGGGTATTCGGGTTGAAAAGAGGAAGGCAAAATTTTGTTTTCCCACCGCCTCGGCGTGAATATTTTATGCCACTCTGGGAATTCATCTTCACTGCAATGAACTCAATATCAGCATCCTACATCGATTGGTTCTCAGTCGGTTGCATTCAATCTCTGCAAATTTCAGTAAAATTTGATAGCTTTGGTTTGGGAAATTGTGGTAACCTATTTTAAAACACTTTTCATTTTACTGGACAATGGATCCGAAGGAAACTTGACCGAAAAGGTGCTGCCCTTGGGAGAGTCAAAAACAATGGATTTCAAATAATTTTTCAAATGCTGTGCGGATCAATATACGAAAGAATTATTAAAACACTGAAAATGGATCACTTGTTTTTCAGATTCTAAGCCAATCTCCTTAAAAAAATTTACATATTTAATAACTCGGCTCCTCTCCTCGGTGGCGTACGTAAACAAATTCAAGAGCGCTCGGCCATTAACTCGCCTGGGTGTTTAGGCGAGGGTGTACATACCCTTGATTGTGTACAGCGCCTTCGGGCCATTAGCATAAAATATGTCCTGTGTATCCTGAATTTGCTTTACATGACCCAGGACACTTATGGCGTGCGCCTAATAACAAGGCAGGTGGTCCATAAATTTACCCATTAAGCCGGTGCTCCGGAACTCGTCTTCTTGGTGTTGTGGTGTCCACAAACTGCGACAACGCAAATATTTCAGTGAGTCTGAAAAGAATTCAAAAATTCATGAGTACGCCTAAGGTGCAGAAAGAGAGCCTATTTGGGCCATCATATTCGCCTTCGAGGAGTCTCAAATCTATAAAATGTTTTCCAAAATAATTTCCAGTAAGGACATTTGCGGGTATATGTTCGAATAGGGTGTACTCAATAGACCAATGTAATGCATTTCAAATGAGACACGAGATAAAAACGTTTGGAGTTCCTTTTAATAGTCCTCGTTTGCTACAATGCTATTGGTTAACTAAACGAAAATTTTTTATTGTTGAGGTTTCGATCTTTGAACTAAACATTCTTTGCATACATAAACTGGACACGAGATATAAGGAATTTATTAGAAAGTGCACAACGCACGAGAGTGGAGTGTGGTATCCACGTGGATAGCTGAGCCATTCAAAGACATGCGAACAATCCTAGGGATGCTGCCAAGGAGCGAATCCAAAGGACGTGACGTATCTCTCCTTTTACCAAGGTGATTTAAGTAATATGTTTTGGAGAAGGATCTTGTTTTAAATTTGAAAAGAAACGAGATGATTTTTTGAAGCGGTGCTGAGTGCCATCACCTGAATACGTTCCCGAGCGCCGGAGAATTGCTTCAGTTTGTTATTTAATGCTCCATTTGGCATGATTTATGCAAGGATGCGGCGATGTGCATCATCCTAGCAGTTTCTGTCAGTGAATTTGGATGGATACTTATTTCATATGTCGCTCGTGAAAATGCAGTCAAAAACTTATCAATTCCTCTTCCAGGAATATGCAGTAAAGGAGATCGCTTCCGAAACCCTCTTGGAACTGTGCGAAGGAAAAATGCTTTATGTGTTTCAGTGAAAGTACCTCGGAGCATGTTCCAATTGCTATGCATAAAACGTGCCAAAGTCATGAACTGGGGCAGGGATGATATGTTCTTAAAGAACTCGTGAAATGCTAATATATTTGCATTGCTGCACGGTCCTTCACGAAGATGGTGACAAATTTATGACTTGAAATATGGATTTCGGCAAAAACGTCGCACTTGAGAATTCAACGCGGGTAGATTTGCAAACGAAATCTCGTTGGGATGCATCGGGCCATCAGATAAACAATTTTTATTAGTTGTTAATGTTGTTAAACTGTGGTGATTCAATTAACATAAACAATAATTTGAGCCATAGTAAGAGTGACATGAATGTTTTCATTCGTTACAGAATCAGTTATTACTAAATAGAGGTATTACTAAAATTGCAATTAGTTTTGCAAATGTAAAAACATTACATCGCATTAAAAGATTTTAAATTTGTTTCAATTCACTTCTGAACAAAAAGGCACCAGCGATTTATTTACTTTTAAAATATTTTTATGAAGTTGTTTTTAGTTTTTTTTTTCTATTTATTTGTAAATAATTCTGTGGTCACTAATGTTTTTTTTTGTAGACAGTATTTGATTCTAAAAATTTCGTGGATCATTCGTAGCATAATTAAAATCCTTGGGAACTTACAAAAATTACCGAAAGGCTGTTCGAGGCATGAGGCATGTCAGAGTAAATCCTAAATAGAAATAAGCTTAGCATGAATAAGAGAAAACTTTGAAGTTTAAGTTGATAATTCTTTGAAGAATTTCCACTATGTATTTACAAGTATGGTAGATCTAGTTTAGGATTAAAGAAGGAACATGAAAGGGTTCCTCTTCTCGTTTTCAATGAGAGAGTAAAAACTCAACAGAAATCCAACGGACAGTTCAAAAGATTTTACCATCGGGAAAGTAATTTGTTTTCCACTAAAAGATTGACCAGCAGTACTTAAAGAAAAAGTTCTGTGCAGTTTCTACGTTGTTAGCCAAAATTGAAACCCGAGAACGGATTTCGTAGCAATTCGGTAATATTTGATTTTGGAAAATTCTTGCGGCCATTTTGTAAAACTTTTCTGTATTTAAAAATATTCATGTTTTGATATTTCATTCTGAATCCGAATTTTTAGTCTTGTTGCAATTAACGAAAAGCATGAAATAATATCAATACTAATGTCTAGAACTAATTTTATGACTAAACTTAGGTATTAAACGTACCTATTAAAATTATAAATTCAGTTTTGGAGCGAATCAAGCAGAAAACTCCGTAAACCGGGCGAATTCTAATACGAAAGAAAACGTGCAATTGAAAATTATCCTACTTTTCAAGCAAAAAAATATACAATCGTTGGAACTGGGCCAGTTGTAAAATGTTGGCAAAATTGCCAAAAATGTCTGCACTCGGAGAAAAATCAGCGACAGTTAACGCCTGTTCACCAGCATAAATCAGCGGCTAAAAAATGGTCCAGACTTCTGTTTGAGTGGCAGCGTTCCAGGCCAAAGATATTCCTCGTAATTACCAAAATAAATGTGCAGTATCAATAAACAGCATAACTTGCAAAAATAATTCCAAACATAAAAATGCATAAACGGTCGATGTCCTTGTTAGGGCGATCATTCCAGGCTTGTGTCAAATTTTGAAAATAAAAAAAAATATTGTGGAGCAATCATTTTTCATGCTTTAATTTGTCTCATTTCAATACCACTGTCAGAGCCATTTACAATAAAACATGCCCCTTTAGAATCACACCGGTTTTGAAATTTCAAATTATACCTGTCACGTTCCAGTTTGCCCTAATGGAACTCATTGCGGATTCACAGCACAGCGTTTTCCAGCTGCTGACGCGACACTGTTTTTGGAGAAAATTGAACAAAACTTTAAAACGGTTTCCGAATTCAGCAATCGTTTACGGGGCAGGACCAGTTTAACAAAAGACTGTATATGGAAAAATCAATTCATTTTATTCATTCAATCCAAATTAATTATTTCGCAGCTAGGATATTTTCACCATTGGAGTCCAATAAAGAGTAATTTGACGAGGATCTCATGAATTTAAAGCTGGGTGCGTTTAAAAAAAAAAAAAATCGTTTTTATAACTTATTTGGGTATTCTTTTGAATAATGCTGCAATTCTCTTTTAGAAATTGGTAATTTAATTAAGTTGTAAAAGGTTTTATTGCTGCAATATCAAAGAGATGGAAATTAAAAAAGCCATAAGGTTTATGCTATACGTAAAATTATATAATAAAATCGATTCTTAAACATCCTTATCAATTAATCTGTTGTTGCCAGGAAACAGGTTTCATTACTCGACAATACAATTAAATTAAGTTATTGGATAATAGATAGGAATGCACAAGAAGCCAATTCATTTGGAAGTAGATTAAATTAATTCAAAATGAGAGTATCCGCGAGAAATCAAGTCCAGGACTTCACTTGTTCACCTCCGAAGCTTAGTAAATTTATTACTTGTGGATTGCAATATCAATTATGCATGTTCTTAAGCTCCCCAGGCCCCATCGACTTCACGCTCTGCCATGCAGCAGAAATTAATTGCATAAACAACCCTTTGAAGGTATCCACAACAACCACAGTTATTACCCTCCCCCGACCTGTACTCTTCCTGGTAATATTATTAGAGATTATAAAGGTTCATTTGGTTGACATCAGTCATTATTTAAGTAGCCGAAGGGAAGGAAACTGGGGCTCCGAAATGTTCCTCATTAAGGTAAGTGATGACTTTCAGCGCTGTTCGACTGTGTGTCTTCATTCAGGCATTACATCTGGTTAAACCCTTTACGAGATTAGGACTCGAGGACAGAGGTACCGTTTAAATTTCTATTAGGCAGTGACGAGACGTTAATGAGTTAATGACCGTGACTTTGTCATGTAACAAAACCCTCTTGGAATAAATATGATCACAATAAATATAACGGGAAACCAAATTTAATTTTCTCGTACAAAAATTTATCTATGGGGAGAAATCCTTTAATTTCTTACATAATTAAAAGTAATGAAAGGAATTTAAAATATTTCAGAATTATAAGCAAGTTAGGCTCGCTGATTACGGTAATACAATTTAAATTATTTAGTTAGCGCTAGTTTAAATTAGAACAATTAATATTTTCAAAGTAAAATTGTTATAAAAAGCTTTTTTAATTTCCATTGTATATTTGACGATAATTAAACTCAGCCTTTGAACATGATCTCTTTATTATAACGAAATAATATTCTATACACCAGCAATTATATATTTACAAGTTACAACATAAAACCTGAGATTCCTGCGACCGTGACGACCAAAACACGCCATCAGCACAAGGCTCGCGGTGAGATTTCATCGCTCAGCGATAAGGCGATGACAAACACATATTTTTCTACGTAATGGAATTTTGTCATGAGACGCTAAAATTTAAATAAAATCAATTTGTGGTTCGTACTAAGTATTTCCTCAAAATGCCCAGTGTAATTTCCTTTTTGTTCGCAGTTTCCAGATTAAATTTGCGAGTATTATACATTAAAGTTCCAATTGCAAAGTGAATGCATCAAGGACGATGTGTTGTCGCATCAGCCACTTAAATAAATTTAAATGTGCTCGAATTAAAAGTTCAAGTACGAACTAAATACCTTTTGTTTTGTACAAATGAATCTATATAGAAATTTGTGTTAAGGATATTACATTTAAATGTTAATAATTACCGGGAAGCTAACACTCCGCACATTAACGCAATTACCTCGCCATATTAACTCCAGCAAAAGGATGCAGTCATTCGCATTATTTTAATGTGTTCATATTTCCTCGTTATGACTTTTAAAAACACGAAGCATGGCCATCATAATGTTTCCCAATGGTGCACAGGTTTCCCTGTGTTGCCTAATTAACGACAGGGCAATTATATTATTCCTGCAGATGAAGTCGATTGCGTGCTTCATTAAGTCCTTCCTGGAATACGCAAAACTATCTTCAGTTGTGCAGCTCGTGATTTTGATTTATTGTGTCAGTGGTTTTTGATAGGTGCCCATTATAATAGTCCTAATAATGCTAGTTCCATCGTTCTCTTCTGACATTTATGTACGTACCTATTTTGTTTGATGTAGTAAAAATTTCAATGAAATTTATTTTTAACGGAAAAAATTATAACAAACTGGGGCTTGCCAAATGGAGCACGTCTAACGTAAAACATTCTGACAGTTAATTTTCTGTAAAAAGTACTCGCGATTGCAATCCTTGCTTCCTTTGGCTGCCAAGTCTCAGTTGCTGCAGTTGAGCAGGAGAAAACTGTCAGAACTTCACCAGAAGGAAAGTTAAGTTACTTGGAAGGATATGGACGTTGTTGAATCTGCAGATTGCTCCAACACGGGAAGAAAGCAAATTGTTAAAGATTAGTGAAAGAAAATTATCATCAATGAAATCCTTTTCAGCAGGTCTAGCATCTCGGCTGAAAGTGATATTTGTTATCACGCATTGATAAAAATGAATTCAAACCGTCATTTATATTATTTTTAACATTTCTTAAAATTTACACCTTTAAAGCAGAAATTGTCGCTCCTTAAATTTCAATTGATTTTGCTTCTTTGCACTGTCGAACTCTTGCACAGTGAATTTTCAAACGTGTCGTCTGTCTCAGAGAAGAGAACAAGTTTTTTTGCAATTGGGCGATTATCCACAGATTACGTTTCATTTGCAGGGCATTCAGCAACAGTTCTATCCATGCTCCTCAGTCCTCACTCCAAATTGGTCACATGAAAGCAGTCAACTAATTTCATTAGAGCTCACCACAGGAACGTGATTTCGGGAAACTTTTCCTCAAATCGTCCTTTGAATCGGTGAAAGCCAAACGAAAACATTTCCTCTAGTTTCACCTCTAGAATCTAGAGATGTACAGTCGATCAAGTTCCTGTTAGTGATGCAGGAAGAATTTTTGCATTTCGAGTTCCGACATTTGAAAAAATATTGCAATGCATTTTTTAATCTTTTCAAACAACAAATGCTTCTGATAATTTTATTAACAATTATTTGTTTAAATTTGACTGTAAAGCATTTTAAAACTGGAATTGCAAAATTTTATTTTTAATGTTTATACACAGATCCTCGGTTTATCCTTGTGTATATTTTATAAATTCAGTGAAGGTTGTACATCGAAAACTTTGTGGTGTTAAATTTCAACTTGGTCCCAGTTCGTTGAGGCACCGTATAAATGCTATAGTAGTATAGTAACGCTTGTGTTTTCCAGATCCACCTACACATGTTTGCACTTTTTCAGAGACTTTTCCCTCGTGGAGAGGAGAAGTTGCAGTTGCAGTTGTATGTGTGTTGAAATTTCCGCTGAAGGCAAGAAATACAAAATCACTTAAAAGTTTTGTCGACGCCTTAATTTTTGAGCTCGTTTAACATGGGAGAAAATGCGTATTTTTGCAAATTTGCGAACTTTGAATTGGTTTCAGAATAGTTCACAAGGTTGTTGCATTTATAACGGGAGCAAGGAGACGATGGAAGCCTCCAGTGTTCCTTGATTGCGCGTACCATTCCGAAAATGCTAGACACTTGATGTATTCCATGCTGATAAATTACGTTTGTTTATGCATTTCCTGGGCGCATCCCTTCTACTCTCTGCTCAAATTAAAATTTTCCGTGGCTAACGTGCATTCCAAGGCACTCATTTGAAGGGAGCTTACAGACGCCCGTGGGCTTTGACTGCTTCTTATTTATTTTTGCAATTATGTAAATGCTTGCAAGGTTGAGGGAAGGGCGAATGCAATTTTATGGCGCATTTAATTGAGTTATATTATTGCCCCCGTCGACAGGGTGGTGAAAGGGTAAATTTGCGGGATCCGTGTGCCTCCTTGTGAAATCGTGAAGTTTTCAGTTGTCGGTTTACCATATCCCTGGAAATCGAAGTTAGGGTCCAACACTGACAGCAGACACAGAAACCCTTTTAATCTCCAACATCTCATCCTATCAATTCAACCAACGAACATGTTTGATGATAAGAGCAGGATAACGTAAGTGGGGGGAGTGTGCACTGCCGTTAGGATGAAGATTTATGACATCGGCACCTCCGGAGCGCGATTTACGGTATTAAGTTGAGGAAAAATCCCACACTGGAGCGACTATCTTGAGCAATGACGGTCATATTTCCACTGTAACGCCAGCAGCATTATTATTCTCAGCGATATGCGATTTCAAAGCAACTCTTTGTGAAGGACACACATCGGGGACCAGGAGCGTTCTTTCGACGAAAAATACATATCGTTTTGCTGAATGATGATACAAATCATGGACATGACACTACCCAATTTTTCATTTCACGTTCCTCCATTCAGGCAAAGAACTGCCACTTAACCCCGTCGGGGTTAGTTGGGGGGGGGGGGGGGGGGGGGGCTCCTTGGCTAGTTAGCAGGGAATCGCCTCCACGCGCAGAGGAGGATGCGAGGCACAATATCCTGTAATCCTCCAAAATCAGACTTTTGTGGACTTTTGACATGCTCTTCATTGTGGTCATCGATAATTAAATCATAATTAATTTCCCGCCTGATATGTGAGCACAAATAGTTTTCTGGACGGCCGATTGCAAATTTATATGCAAATTTCGCATTGTCCGAGCGCCGAGTGCGGTCCATTGAATGCAGCAGTTCAACTGTCACAAAACCGAATCCTGGTAAGTGTTTTCAATGACCTCACCTCCTCTTCTGACTGTAATTGAGTTCCAATGAAATTATGCAATGCTTTACCCCGTTCAGGTCATCGAAAATATATTTGTTTTATCAAGTGAAGCAAATCTAAAGCGTTCCATTGTCCACTTCTGCACGGTTACAGTAATTACACTAAAAAGGGCTTTATAATGACCATAAAAATCTAAACTGGGTCAATTTAGCATTGCAGGTATTTAAAACAGTTTTCATTCGGGTTGTCTATACATGAATCGGTTTTTGCTATTTTTTTCATTAAATTTTAGTTCTCAAATGTTTGTAAATACATACTGTCGAAAGTGTTACTTATTGTTACTAAAATATTTTCTTATTTATTTTGAAAGGCATATATTCTCACTCTCGTCCTCACTCCTCAGCGTATGCGCCAGTCCTTAATTATTTACTGTCCATTATTACGTGTATGTTGCAAATATAAACAGTTATGTCTTACGAAAATAAAACTTTCCCGTTTATATAATTCCAATCGCCTATTAAAGTTGAACAACAGTCTTAGTTGATCCTCTTGTAGTCCTGAGTCCTTTCAAAAATTTTTTCTCAAGATATTTCATAATTTCCCTGAAACAGTTCTACAACTTTGCTCCAACAAATATTATTGTTTACTTATAAAGTTTTATTGCACTTTTTCTTCCGCATAACTTCAGCCATTAGCGAACTTCCTAAAAGGAAGCAATTTACTCCTGACAGTGGAACATAATAATTTCCGAGATGCGCCATTTACATTACAAATTTGGAGAAAAATGAACTTATACAACATAGTGTTGTGTGCTTTGGTTGTGTGTGTGTGGACCCGGGAAGCAAGATCACGACTAAACAGCTCGAATTATGCATTGCAAATAGTGCACTTTGAAACGAAAAAAACTTCGTACAGGAAAAGCAGCAGTAACAATATTTCGAAAGCTGCTAAACTAGCATAACGAAAATTACCCTAATTTTCCGTGCATTTGAGGGCTATTTTGCCATAAATTTTGAATAGTTATTAACAATAAGTATTTTTTATTTCTTGTTCCCTGTCTTATGCTCGACAAATCCTTCAGCGTGGCGGAGAAAATTGCTGCACAACAATTATCAATCGAATACTACACTCGCGAGCTGCAAGGATGCTTTAACGAGAAAACTCCACGTAAAACGAAGGTCAATGGTTATCCACAAATTGATATTGATATCCTTGGGGACTTGTACGGAATTAAGAATGGCCCCAAAATAGGGATTGCTTATCATCAATTTTCAGTGAAGTGATCGATACAACTATCGTGACACTGGTGACGTTCCGGACATCCCTTCATGAGTTTCAACAAGGATTTCATTGTTGCTCCTGAGTGGAGTGCAGAGATCATGCTTTTTTATTCCGCGCATGTAGTCTTAATAAAACTCTCGTTATTCTTTGTCTCCGACCTGGAAGAACGAAGCTTTGCTTATCTGTGTGGGCCGGGTCGGGGGAAGTCTCCTGTCAACATTAGTTTCGGAGGTAATATCTCGATACATCTGGCCTAATTGCGGAAATAAGTCAACCCCGCCGGGAAAATGACGCGAGGGGCTCAACAGACAAATTATCCGAAATTGTCCACATCTGGCGAGCTGATGAAATTACAGCAACTTCCTTGTGAGTAATGATGTGAGAGCTACGCCAAGATTTGGGGAGTCGGCTTTTGTTTTGCGAGGAGGATTTCCGGATATGGACTGAGACAGATTGTCGAAGTTGATTGCAAATGCTAATTAATTATTGCAAACGGAGAGAAATTCTAAGACGGAACTTTTTGCCGTAGGAAACTCATCTCCGTTGCCATTGTTGTTTTGATTAATGTCAATTTCGAATTGGCGAGTGCACAAATTTAATTTGTTTTTGTGAATTAAATTCTCATTTGAATATGAAGGCGCCTTCATCCGATCGATTGAATAAACCACTCCAATTCTCGAAGAGAAGTGCAGGTTTGCTTTATGAATAATGAAAATACCTACTACAATGGTTTTTGTAAAAAAGTTTTTTTCGTTGAACTCTCAGGAATATCTCCAGAAATCAATGCTAATATTGGAATCCTAGTATAAAATTAAAGGCACACGGCTTCGGTGCACAATTAGGCTCCCTGAATTTTTTTCTCAAGGAAATCATCCTGAAATGTTTATGAAGATTTGTCAAAACTCTAAAAACAATTAGCTCCTGTCTGAAATTTTTTTTATTTTTTCTATCAGATATTTTTCAGTTTTTGTAAAGAAAACACTTTTTCGATTTGTTTCCTTTAAAAAATTCAATTAAATCCTGTGAGGAGGAGAAGATGTACGGAAAGCAGTAGAATCATCTGCTTTCGTTTTAAGAACAAAAATATGTACCCTTGATAAAGAGTCTCAATGAAAAGCAATAAATCCGGGTATAAAACGAGGAGAGTCGATGTTTTTGTCCTAAATTTCTAACATGGGAACTGTGCAATATGCTCTTGTTCCTTTGTTCCAAAAGGAGCCAATTCCAGTTTCATTATTCTTACATCAGCACTGATAGGTATAATGTGAGCTTTTTCGGTACAGTGAAGTTGGCTGATGCTCCCTTAAGATAGCATTGAGGAGGGAGTGGAGTGCCGACGATAACAGCACAACTTCGGCTTGCTTTCGAGAAAGCGGATGAGAATCAAACGAAGTACTTCAATCAACGAATGGAAATTGTTTCGACGAATTCAGCGAATGGAACAATATTTTAGAATAGATCAAGGTGGCGGCGGCTCTCCCTTTATTACTTATTTCAACAGACAAAAGGAACTTGTTAATCAGCCAGACAGTTTGGAAAAAATCAGCAATTTCATTAAGGAGGGCACAAACTGTGGAAACCTTATAGAAATTATCCCCAGAATTTAAAAGGTGCAAAAGCATTATATCTCATTATCGTCCTAAGTTTTTCTAAGGTTTTCCCCGGGGTTGAAAATGTGTTATTTCACTGCTGGAGTTCTTAGATAAAGCCACTTTCCTGTAAGTTTATAATTGAAGGCATTTAATTTTCCCATATTCCATGCCAAACCACCCCACACCAAAGCCATGAGGGAAGAAATGCTTTGCATGGGACTGCTGGAAACGTGCTGTGGATTATGCAGATAGGAGAAAAGAACTCTATCAGCACACACTATTTTTCTAGGTAGATGAAAGAGTTGGTGATAATTAAATTATCTCTCCCAATGGGGGACTTCCACATTCAATGCTGTGAAAAAAAACCTGATATAAAATTGCAACTTTGAAACACTTTTGTTTAAGTCTACACCATGAATATGCTATAGAGGTGTTCTAAGTAGAATGAATGTTGGAAACACAGGATGGCTACTTTCACAGAGGTGTTTTCAATACTTTTATTTTACTTAAAACAAAGAAATTTTAATAGGGTTTGTGAAAAAGAAAGTGATACATGGTTAATTTTTTTACTTGTTAGGTAAGAACATTGTAAGCATTGTACCTGCAACTTGTATAAAAATACACTTTTTATATTCCTTTCAAAACGATATTATAGAAAACTTAACCAACTGTAATATGTACGTTTTAATATATATACATACTATAACAATTACTGGATTTAATGCTTTTCATTAAAACAAATGTGACGTGAATTAATCATTTTGCACGAAGCACTGTTGTTCTTTGTCTTAATGTTATTGCACTAGTTCCTGCACATTGGGGGAGTGTGGAACGAAACTAGTGCATCCCACATACACAATTTTTCTGTAAATTCAATGGTGGCATCCACCAGAAGTGGAAGCACATGACGTCTCCATTGTCGAACAAAGTTGGACACATCTCCGGAAATTTATCACCTGAGCGAAAGCAAATTTTCTGATAGCCTCTGGGAAATGCGACAAGCTCCTTTCCGAGAATGAGCTACAAAATGTGACAACGTACGTGATAAAAAGGCTTGGAATTACTCGAATCATTTATTATAAGGGTTATGCAATGCATTGTTGTGCATGAGAAAACATTCTGAGTGATGTAAGCAATATTCTGCTGGAGATAAATGTCGTTTTTTATGACAGTAACTTAAATCTTGGCGGAGCTCATAAAATGTGAGTGTGTGTATGAATGTGGAAATTGCAACAATACAATTTGCAAATGGAACAAATTAAGCACTCAGAAAACTTTTGACATAATGAAGAAAATGGCAAAGCAATGTCTTGCCAATACAGTCGAGGCAGATTTGAATTAAAGGCTAATGTGCTCTGTTTGATAATAATAATAATAATAATAATAATAATAATAATAATAATAATAATAATAATAATAATAATAATAATAATAATAATAATAATAATAGTAATAATAATAATTTTAATTGTTATTAAAATGATTTCAGAAACAGAGTTAACGTTGAAATGCAATAAATTGTAGTATTCAACGAAACAAAAAAGTGTTCTACTTTTATGTGGAAATGTTTATGAACATTATTTTAATATTCCAAAACGTGACAGAGGTATTTTCCGGGAAACCTGAATAGGGATGTGTTTTGGACTAGCAATCTAGCACATTCTCGTTGCAGGAATAATTTATATTTTGCTCCATCGCTATGCACAAATTGTATTTGGGACGGAGGACAATGTGAAAGGATTGTTCCTACATTGGTGATAAATTTTGCGTACGAGCACCTATGTGCGCATAAAAAAAAAGTCTGATTTCATTTTCCTCTTCATGGATTTACGTAAAAAACTTATTCAATAAAAAGAAGCATATGCTGAAGGTACGTGAAAACGGGAACTGGAAACATTTACAAGTTTACATGCGTTCCCCCTTTTGGGGGCAGTCGAAAAAATTCTTTATAAATGACCCGAAACTGAGGTGTCCTTTTCTGTTTCGATAAATTTCCAATACCCTCTGGCCATATTGGCTCCCTTGGAGTTCATACTGTTCTCAATTTAGTTACCAAGCTTCATGTACTCGAACAATTTAATTCCATTTAAAAAACGAAGCTCTGAAAATGGAGCACAGTAAAATTGTATCTCACGGATTTCTACAATTTTACACCATTATTTTCAAATTAAAAAGCGTTAAAATCAACGTGATTACAATTTAAAATTATGCACACCCCTTTAGTCCCTAAATCACCAGGATTTAAATACTAGGTATTCAATTTCGGGAGTAAATGTGCTAATTTTGAATTCATGTCACAAGAGGAATTATCTCCTGACAACAAATCTAGTGTGGGAAAATCTTCTAGCGTTGTAGGATGATACGAAGGAGGAGTCCTTTCAATTTGACAAAAAGCTTCCTTCGAGGAATCAATTCAGTCAGTTCGATTTAATTATCCAGGCGTATAATTTTGAGGTTGGAAACAAATTTGATAGTCCTGATGGGAATTTCAAGTAGATGTCCTTGAATAGAAGAGAACTGAGATTTCGAAGTAGAATATAAGGACTCGGGGAACAGCAAAGTAAATATCGGATGAAATTGAGGTCGAGTGATTGCCAAACTATTTACTGATTAAAAAACGATATTTCGGTACTCTGGTAGATTTTCAATTGTGATGCACATACACAATGTACATAAAAACACCATCCCTAAACGATTCCTTTCAACTGCATCGTATGCCACGAGGGTTTTCATTGTTTAAAATTAGCAAGGATGCTTCTTGACGTGTTATCATTTCAGCATCACGAGTGACGGAAGTGAAGATAACTCTAATGGATATGGCACGAGTGCTCTCCTGCTTATGCCCAATTGGCCGTGCAAGAATTGTTTCCCACCAGCTCCTGCATGTATAATTGTATAACGCCCATTTGCAAGAAACACTCCATGCTCCCAGCTTCTGGATTGCCCATTCTTCCTCAAGCGCCGTCTGCTCCACACGCCTTGCACACACACTGTAGATCGAGCTCCAGATAAACGGCTGAGATAAATTTCAGTGGTACATTTAGATAAAGTTCAGTTTTAATCATCTATTCGGAGCAGGATGCGATGGGATTAAAATCAATATTTCCGGATGGATGTACCCGAACTAAGTTCAATTTGTCTGGTTTGAAGTCAGCTCTGCCCGGGATTAGTCTGTCGGAAAACTCTGCGCTTTCAGACATTTGTCACACTCGCAAGGACGAAATTCCAGCAGCGAGTGTGTTTGGCAGTATTTCAGGACGATATCTCGAAAGATAGACAAAGAAGATGTCGAGACTGAAGCTAATCACCTCGCATAGAATTAAGGACGATTTCAAATAGCAGATCCTTGCGGTATTTAAAAAAGCACTTGTTTCTGTCAATATTTGCAGATCTGTTTCTGCACAGAGTAATCTAAGAAAATCCGTTTTGGATTTTTTTTAAAATACAAGAGATAAAGTTATTAACGAAGGTATTATGACACACAAGAACATAATTTGAGGATTGGAAACTTTTCTTGTCTGTGTGGACGCGAAATTTCCGGAATTCAGGATTATCATAAACAAGCAATTTTTTCAAATGTTAACAGCATCCTGAACGTTTTCGATATAGACAAAAACATAGAGCTTTGTTCCAATTAAGGTTGAGATAAGTATGTAAAATATTATATCTATCTATAAAACAAATTGTTATAGCACGTGTTCGATTGTTATCGATTAAAACTTCAATTTATTGTTGGGCAACTCATTCAACCATAATTTTCGCGAGTGCGGCATCCCCCGACATATTGCTGACACCGTGACAGATTCGCCATGGCGAAACAATTCGCGATTATTACGGCGTATCACTAGTGACAGTTGGCGACAGCGCGGTTTCTACATATTGCACTCGAGTTTCACTTCCAAATCGCAAACAACCCTCGCTGCAAATTGTCCCCATTATTCAACTGCCGCGGCCGTCAATATTTTAGTAGCAGAATCAACAAAATTTAATGTTACTTCCAAAGAAGTTTCTTCATGAGTTTCATTCAAATGAATTATTGAATATTAAAATTAATTTTTAGAAAAGTTGTAAGTATGTGAATTTAGTTCACAAGTCAAAAGTTCCTTTATTTGTAAGTTATCTATTGGAGAAATCCCGAGCACAAAATCAAATCTTTTATAAGGACGAAAGCGTAGTAAATGTGAGTGTATTCCTTGCAAATTGATTTCGTCTTTTATCGATATCGAAATGTTCTCCAAAAAAATAATAAGATTATATATGTAAGCAAATTTGACATAAAAATCATTCAACTAAATTATGAAACGTTCAATCCCTATGGTGACCTCTTCTTTGTTCATCTGGAAATTCAGTCAAATTGAAAATCGAAAATTGCAATCTTTCATTATTTTGGAAGGAAGGCAGTGGGAGAGGGGCCTGGGGAAATGCGCGATTGTTTTTGAATATTTACTGAAGGCCGGGAAGAACTCTTGTTGTGCTCAACCAAATTTAGATAAAAGCATCTCTACCTATGCGAAATCAATTCCGGAATTCTAATAAACTTCTTATCTCTGACGAATTCACCGCATTTACGATGTTTTCGTTTACGATTCCACAGCATAAAAATTTATCTGCCGTAAAAGTTTCCCATGATGAATGGTGGTGCACCGTGGAAGCAGATCCCACAGGAACATGTATGTGAACATTTATTGCTTGTATTTTTCAAATTGATGGAGTAATGGACAAGTCTGCGTTGCTTTTCAATTAGTCAGTTCGAAGGAGAACTACATGAAAGTACGCTCTGGAATACAAACCCTTTCTCCCAAATTAGGAACTCTGTTACGCTGAATAAATATAATGTCGATTTTTTTTCGCGACTAAAAAAAAACGTTCCAGTTGTTGGAGTTTTACTGTTTCGCCTAAAGTGTATATTGATTAAGATGTTCCTGACAAAAAGCCGTGCAATGTTAAAGGGTTGCAATGAATCGCTATCTCGATGGTGTTTTTGCAACATCGGCATTATTATTCCCAATAAGGCAGCATCCTGCACCATTTATGGTCAATAAATAAAATTTGCTTAATTGTAATTTATTACAATTACAGTCACTATCTATTGGGGCATTTAGTGCAGGATGTGAAATGACATCTGATTGTAATCGATATCATTAAACCTCACCGCTGTTTAGTGATTTTCCAATTGCGGCATTATTTAGTCCTTGCTGTAATTCAAAAGTGCTTTAATAAACTAATGGAAACTGTTTGGTCCGAAGTCGCTTGGCCAATTAATTTTATTTGGCTTGGCTGGTAGCAATTATTATGTTATCCTGTATTATGACTGCTGCAATTTCAATTGATTCATGTGCCCGGCCTTAATGTAAATAACTTTTGATTAAATATTTTACAGGAGGAAACAATAGACAGCACTTTTCGATTTGAATTCGAAAATATTGTATTGTCTGATAGAAATTAATGATCTCTTGAACCGCACACATGAACCAATGCAGACAATCAACTAATGTAATTGATTAAGTTTAGTTAATTAGTTGAAACAGATCACACAAAGGTTGTGCTCATTTTCCGTCTTCGTCGTGTGCTTGCATTATTCATGGGCACAAAGTTAGGTTTCATTTTATTTTACTTCAGTTAAAAGAAGGAAAAAGTACTTTCAAAATTGCCACGTAATAAATATTCAATGTACATTACTTTGCTGTACCTGTAAATGAAAACTAATTGCAGTTGCACGAATCGTATATTGCAGACAGAAGTGTCAACAATAGTTCAATTTCGGAAATTGCGATTTCAGCTAATATTTGTTCACTTCAACAGATTACAGATTATATTATAATAGTTCAATATTCAATGGTCGCAATCAAATCTGTAAATCGACCCAGAAAGGATTCACGTCATGATACCTAGCACTACAAAACTACATTCAAAACAAAATATGGTAAATTAAATGGTATTATATGAATAAAAAATGTACGCAATGATAAAAGTATTTACGGCGAAGGACTTGATTTGAATATACATAAAATTATTCGGTAATTTAATTACGCTAGATATTGCAATTTGTTGCTTTAAAAATTGCACAATTTGCGAAACGTAATTAGAATTAAGAGTACATCAGGGGTTGTTTTTTATATAAATCTAACCAATAGTACCATAAATTTTTTACGAGGCCATCACTTTTGTTCGTGGATTGCGAATTTGAGTAAATAAAACTGCAAATTGGCCATACGCAGAATTGCCGATCGCATCAAAGTCGTAATCCGCAATCATAACCAAACTCACAGTCGTCTTTGATTTTTGTGGTAAGGGAATCCATTGGGGCGGGGTGGTGACGGAAGCATTTCCAGGGCATTTATCAGATAAGCTCGGGAATATGTGTGTATTACGTTACGAAAACCAAGTAACTGTTGTCGTATGACTTTAATCAATAATCGAATTGCATCATCTTATGGAAACTTGAGCTGTCTAGAATTCACGAAATCTTTTATCGCAGTAGTAAAGAAGATTAACGCCATAAAAGAGAGTCTTCCTTAGCCTGTTACTGTTTACTCAGCAAATCCTGTGAGTTTAGTGTACATAGAACTCACACGCATGTACACGGATATAGTGTAGAAATGTTCTCGCATCAATACGTCTTTTGCAAATTATTCCGTTGATAATGAAAATTACAAACTATTTCCATGTTTTGAATTTTTCCCATTCCATCAGCAGCAGCGGCATCTGTTAACTCCTTTTGCCAATTTATGAAGCTTACATTTTTACATGCAGTTTTTTGTGTGTTAATATTTACATAATTCATAAATAAATCATTTACAAATATAGTTTTTAGGTACTTCTACAACAAATTTCTTTTTCAGGTATGTGTTCGAAGGAGAATTCCGGTACACGTAGAAATATTAGCTTTCCGGTTCCTTTTTTGTTGGATGAAAACGAAATAGGTGTAAACAAAATTGTTTAATACAATTTCAAGTCTTTCTAAATGGGAAATTCATAAAGCAGAACAGCAGCATGATGTTTATTGTAGTCACTTCTGATTTTATGTCATAACTATATTAGGTATTTATATATTTTTCATTAGGTTTATTCACAGTAAAATTCCGCTAATTTTAGATTGACATTTTTCTGATGGCTTAATTACAATTTTCACGACTTGACTCCTGCAGAGTTTACAGGAAATATCTTCTTTTTCAAGTTTCGCAATCGTCGGTGATCCCGAAAAGCCGAATTCTAAAATCTAAATATCTTTTATGTATATTAATTAAAATTTTCTTTAAATTTTCTATTTTATTTTATGTTACTGCTTTTAACTAAAGCACTCGGATAACGTTAAATTTTTATATATAAATTCCAATAATCATGGAAATACTTATTAAATATCGAAAAATTCTCAAGCATAATTTACAAAACGTTACAATATAATTCTCCGCTTTGAAAACTCTAATGACTTTAATGCATCTGTTCTATTTTTTGTGGGCTTAAGACCGAAACGTTCTGAACTTTCAAAATAGTCCAGAATCCATTAACTTTCTTCTAATAACTAAAAATAAAAAACAAACGGGGTTTTCAATGGGTTTGACACTAAAACTTACTACTTTATTTTGCATGGGTTTGTTTACGAAACTTGGTCTTCAGCGAGGCTCTAAGGCAAAGTATCTACTTCAATAAGTGTTTGTTCGATGAAATTTCCCGTCCTGCTTTCGAGGATCTCTCTTGTCTTTGAAAATAGACATAAAATATGGAAACTTTTTTAATCTCGAACGTGCAGCTTTATATGACGTAGACTAAGTGCTCCTCACCTGAAAGGTACACATACCTATTTGAAAGCACATATTTCAGAAACAAACAAATCCAACCAGAAAGGGTTATGAAGCTGTGCAAAAACTTCGAATGGAGTTCTCTAGTTGGCGTAACTGCATGAACCTGGATTTCAATTCAATAACAACCAGTTAATTTATTTTTTGCTTTCAGGCAGTCACAGTGAGGTCCTTAGTGCAATCATCCGATTAAGTAGAACAGAACCTGGAAAAATTACACTTGTTAGCAACATAAGGCAGGATTTGATTAAAAAGCCAGACCACTACACTGTCGTAGAAACCTAGTAATGAGTATAATTCAGACGGCAAACGGGCGAAGGATAATCGCACCTGGAGAATTGTTGCCCAAGGGGAACCAACGACACGTCTACACCTGCTGATGCTCATTTGAATGCACCGAGCATTGCACCGATTGAAACACATGTACTAAACTAAGTGCTTTCTCGAGTTGTTTTCGCTTTTATTTGCAATAATTCCTGGGCCCGATTTGTGGAAGTTCTGCAGCAAAGAAATTTATGAAAATTATCATTTTACCACAGAAATGCATCAGAGTGAAAGTTAATACTAGCTTCAAAGCTACAAAGTGCATCCACATTCCACATTCCACATTAGTCGTTTGGCTGGCACTGTGTGCACTTCTATGAATTTAATGCAGTTCATATTTGTCTTGATGCAATTCGAATTTGAATTATTCATACTCAAAGGTATTTCGGCTTTTCAAGATGGAAACATTTATTTTCATGATAAATATATGTATTGTTGGAAGGCAATTCCAAAGTAAGTCAATTTAGTTTTGAAGCTATATAAACTTTATAAACAACTTCATTTTGTTATTTGAATTAAGTGAGAAAACTTTAATATAGTCATTTTCATCACATTAACACACTTCCGGGAAAACTCTTTGAAACGTTGAATGTTTTGAATTTTTATTGAAAAACTTCAACACAAAATTTTGCATGCAATCAACATGTAAATGCGGGCTGTGGCTTAACTTCGGCTTGCCGAGCACACCACTGTGCGAAGGAGCTCCGTCTTGCCAGGACAAGAAATACTACAACAAATCTTAGACGAGTCAAAGGATCAAACAGCTTTTGGTAAATTCAGAGGCTAATTCCGCACGGAATAACTTCATCCGTGGTAAAGTTGTGCTTAGTTACTCTGGCTGATTTTCGAGCTCAGGGCAAATGGTAATCATTTTTAATATTCATAGAAATTTGTAACATGTATACTACAACTTTCACTAGGTGTACCAACTGCTCACTTTCCACGGAGTTTAAGTTTTAATTATAATATTCGAAGTAATCCGCACAAAAGTACTTCCGTTGGCAGCGAACCGAATTGTTCCTAATGTGCAAAAGTTTGGTGGACTTCCAAAAGTTTTGCATTAACGAAATAAGTCGTAAAAGTCAATATTCAACATGAGGCTGCTTTCATGGTCCCCGGTGATTGCAGAAAGTCTTGCTGTCGGAATGGCGAATGATGCGCTGTATACGTGCCCCGGCTTCCGGAGAAATACACGCGCTCCTACTCATCAAATCACACAATCATGCAAATAATTTCCGTACATCATTAACAATTTAGTTTGTTTTCTATTTCATTAGCATGAGGAAAGGAGTCTTGCTTTATGACTATTATGGCTATTGTACTTATAATAAGCATTGTTATGATAATTTATGCACGTAGAGATCTCAAATGAACTTTAGAAACAACATCAATCACAAGTACTAAAACACAAATTAAATTTATTTAAATGGAATAACACTGTATTAAAAATAAATTTCATTTGAATCCATTCAAAAATATCTGTTAAAATTGCATTACAACATAGGGTCGAACTGTAACAGGTGAAGTTTCCAATTGACACTAAAATTGCATTTGCAACGCAAACACGTTCTTATTCAATAAGTAACATATCAAAAAACACGTAATTAATTCGTTTAAGTCAACACCTGAAAATGAACATTAATTCCACAGTTCAATTTTACTTTGCAATGAGTTGGGCAATATATTATGTTATTTTAATTAATTTCAACATAATTAAATGAAATTCATTTGCATTGGTATTGAATATTTAAAAAAATGTTTACTGCAACGAATTTGTCCGCATTTTTCACGTTGATTTAAATTTGTGTTACAAATTAACATGATTCTTTGATGAAATGAAATTAATACATATGTATGTTCAATGTTGATACTATTTTATTTAAAATATTTACTTTTGCGTAAAAGAAGTGCGACATGCGCACCTTGCCACAAACCAGAATAAGGTGACCAGAACTAATAATAATACATAATATTAATTAATAACTAATACACTAATAATAATCATGAATTTTTGAATTTTCAATAAACCCAAATTTTCCGTTTCAATGGGTCGCGCGAAGTTGGAAGGAGGAGGAGCGGAAGAAGCGTTTAGTAATTCTCTAGAGGAAAATTCAAATTTGAAAGTATTTACTAAATTATTATAAATCAGGAACAACGTTCTGTAACCAGGAAGGTTCTGCACCTATACCAAGATGGAAATAGCACATTAGCTGACAATTCCTTATCTAGGCCCATAATTTCTCACGAAGTGCTCCCAAGAGCCTTGAAGTGCGTCTATGAAGGAAACACCCAAACTGTAATTTGTTTGAAGTTAAACCTGCGATTTTTGCGGGAGCACTCCCAAGATTGGCGTAAACGGAAACAGCTATTCGGGATCAGATCTCAGGGGCAGCGGAATGTTCCACTCGACATTTGCGTCGCTGTTGTGTTTTACATAATAACTAAATATAATTTATTATAATTTAGAGCTTGAATCGCGTCTTCAAAGTTCCATTTTTTTTTTTAGTAGTGTGGATATGAGGGTTCAGGAATCAGGATACTCCCCTTTGCCCCTATACAAAACACGAAATACCCAAATTTTTCACCCCAAATTTTTTCGTTTTTACGCAGTGTTACTATACACAACTTTTGGGTCCTGTCGGATTTCGACCCCACACATTTATATTCTTGACTCCTTGAAGTTATAACATTGTTTGAACTGATCGTCCGGTTCCATTCAAAAATAATTTTCATATACACGAAGAGGGCGGAGGATTTGATGCAAGACAAAATATTTACTCATTGTCCTGGGCTTCTAGCGGGTTTGCCTCTGGGGCACAAGCAGTTCAATTCGTGAGCGTAACTCCGTGGACTTTTCAATTGTTTTGATAAAAAGTTAATTACATTTTACAGGAATCATATTTTATAACATTTATGAAACATTTCAGCAGCGCCGCGAGATATGCAATCACAGTATGGGCAGTTTAAACTTGTACTGTGTTTACAGAAGCAGAAGACATTTTTTTACTTTTATTGCTTGTTTCCCCGTAAGGATGTGAAGGGATAGGGAATGTAATATTCGTCCAGTTTATCTTCTAAATACTTTCCAGCTTATTTTGGCATCGTGCCCGAAAAAAATGCTCCACTGGATAGTGGCGAGAAATCAATGACTGCAACTATCGATGTAAGTACACCTCCAATTCGAAGTAACGAGAGTTTTAGGTTCCGCAGGCAGAAGGCATCGTGACCTATATCACGAGCTTGACCTAAATAAACCAGAGAAAAAGTCTGCAAGTGCAGTTCTGTTCAGTATCTATCGAGCAGATGCTGAGTCTGATGCACTTGATCTGCATTACCAGAACTAGGCAGTTTGATTTACGTGGAACTTAGAAGCCCTCATCAGAATCCGGACCTAAGCTTCTGCAAACAGACAACGCAGACGAGCCCTGCAACAAATAAACAGGGCTATCTGTGGAATGTAATACCAATGAATGTCGCAAGCCGGCATGATCTATAAATTTGGTTGCCAGGCTATTTTGGTAAGGTCCTTGTTTTGGGTTAAGCACTTGCCAAAGACTGACAAAGCCAGCCAAACTTGTGTTCATAAACTCCGAAAGACACCGGTGCGAGCAATTATTGCATTTGTAATAATTCAATACGTCGGTCAACCAAATGAATTGTGGCTTAGTGAGTGCTTGTTCATCGCACCAGTGGACTAGAATAACAACGATAGCATGGAGATGAATGAGACTCCATAACGCACGTCGCCCATCCGCATTTGTGGCTAACCAGAACTATTATCTTGAGGTGTATAGCAAGGGTCGCTAACTCGGCTTGATTTACAACGAATGGTAACTCCACACACTTGGCTTTATTGTAGCTTAATAACACTTGACTTGCTTCTAGTTGTTGAAAATATACTGGATGTCCCTACAACTTGGTTTTCAGATTCGAATTTGTGATAAGGAAACAGTGATTTCCAGGAGTGTTTACGTGGATTAATCTATTATGTTTGCAGTTATAGTGGAATGATCAAACATCAGGGAAGGCTACATAAATTTCTTCAGCCTAATTTATTGGAACAAATTAACGCCCCTCAGCATTTATAATAATTATTATACAGGTACTTGTTTTTTAAGTTTGTCTATTCATGTGAAATTATTATTAATAATCATGAACCACAAGTGGATGTCTCCTTCGAATAAGTCACTTAAATTTGAATCAACCGAAGCTGCAAATCAGTTCGACTTCTCATTTCATGCATCCTTCCGGCACGTCACGAGAGTATGAAAATCAACTGTTTGAAATCGAGTGGGACATCCTCACAAATAGCGACAACAAGTGGGAATAGGATACTCCAGGAATGCAGCAATAAAACTCATCCCCGTCCTTCGGTACATGGTCGTTCTCACCTGGTTCACCAGGCTGTAACACCTGGAGTTAGTCACTGCCAGCAAAGGTGTCCCCACATCATTGAAGTCCGTCGGTGCAGAAAGGGATTAGGTTTAACCCTGCACTCATTCGGGTTTCCGCAGCGCAATTACAATAGCTCTTGGGTCGAGCGCCGGAAACCAATGCACTAGAAGTGGTCGACGATAATCAATGGCATCCTCTTATACAATGCAGCCTGCCCAGAAGGAACGTGATACAGCGGGGAATACCTAAAGGTGCGGATGGGTGGCTGCATTGTCCACTGTCCAGTCCACCGGCGATGGAGCGCGTGTCGAATTGAGTTGCAAGAGCACTCCAAACCAGAGAAGAGAGTGCTGGCGATTGGCATGTACGTCGGGTAATGCTCCACTTCCTTGATGCGTCTAGCGCCAGAAATGGAGGCAGAGTTGGCGAAGACCGATACAACCGAGAGGCGATAAATATCGGCAATAGCGGACGCTAATTATGATCGGAAGTGTGATGGGCTAGTCGATTGCAATTGCAAAGTATCCGCTCGGAATAATTATGATGCGATTGTAAACTGCATGCGTGAAGCGGGCGCGGGGCCCCGTTTAGGTCAATCAATTTGCAGACGCGATGTAACGTCTTGCATCAACATTCACCCCAGCACTCCGGTTCACAATGTAGCCAACCAGTAGCTACAAAATAAATGGAGATTTCCAGTGCAAGTCATTGACACTTCTCTACCCCTGCGGCCCTGCACCGCAACTGATCCTGCAAATAATTGAAAGACTTTTCGATACAATTCTAAATTGGGTTCGAAATGGCGGCGTCGCGAACCTTTCGCACCGCGGTATTGATTTGGCGAGAGTGGCGGAAGCAAAAGTCCAACATAACTGACAAGGTGTCATTTGCCAATGCTAATGCAAGACTTGAAAGAAATTCCAATCGATTTATTATGACGTAAACATTTTCTGCAACAATAGCACTTCATAGACTGAGTGAACACTGAACATTGTTCAATACTTCAATATCAAAACGACAATTCATCAACAAGTAACGCTTTCCATCATATCCCTTTGTAATCGTATTCTTTTTCACTCCCCTCGGAGTGTTCCCTGCTTGGAAAATTCCATAGATATCGGATGTGGAAACCCCTGAAATAAAAGTACCACTTACAGACTTACAGTGCAACATGCCGCAGTATTGTTCGCATTGCATTCGCGGGTAGTGTGCTGCACCAGACGACGAAACTGTGTCTATATCTAGTTTGTTCTTCAGCGGCAGATGTTTCAACTTCAACTAAACGAAGGATTTGAGCAGTTTCCATTGTATTCAGTTCTATTTTTTGTAACTGGCTTTATGATGTTATATCATTTCAGCTGCAACCCCGTTTTTTTTTCATTGATTCATTCAGTCATTGATTTTTTTCTAAACCAACAATTTTACTTATTCATGAAATTGAGGCACCTTTTAAAACAAAATGTATTTGCATATTATTCGCAGGACGCAAAACCGACTCTGCATATTTTCTCCTTCTGTTTATTCTGAAAATTACAATAACATTTCAAGTTCCTCTAGCCCCAAATCGTAGTTGTCGTTACCCTAGTTTCGGGATTACCAAAACCATTCCAACGAACGGCAAAGTGACCAACACTTTACTTGATGAAGGATGCGAAGTTCTTCTGTATGATGAGTTTACGAGCAACTGAATCTCCGGGGTCAGCTGGCTAATAGCACTAATGGCCGAAGCGGGGGAAAAGTTACTGTTAAATTCGTTATCTACCCTAAACTGATGAAAATTGCTTCAAAGCCGAATTTGTTGCTTCTCCGCTCCAGTTGGGCACAACAAAAGGCAATATTAGCCGGAGAAGATATTACTAGTCAAACAGTTCAGTCTGCTTTAGCCAAACTGACTTCTTTTGGAATAATTAACTGGAATAACTCTGTTACAGAAATTTAACAGGATTACCAAATTCATATTATAAGTTAGAAAACAAAACCAAAGTTTTCAAAAGCTGTTAATTTTAAGTACCTACGAATAATAGTTCTTATGATAACCATTTTATACACAAAAGCATTGCAGAAGCAATCTGAAATTTAAGGTTCAGAGGTGGATATCATCCCCGTGGTCAGAATATGTTGTGTTGCAAAGTAATGTGATGCAAATTGCCATTTCATTATTTTCCACTTACGCATTTCTTTCATAGACCGAAATCTAAACTGATTGTGAGTGCCATCCCGTTTGCCAACCCTTGGCCCTCGTCAAGTTCTAATTGAATCAGCGTAATCACTCTCTTAGAAGCATCTGTGGCTGCCTTAATGACGTGGCTCAGGAGATGAGAAAAGTCCAAAGAATTTAATTACAGAAAAACACTCATCTCAAGGGAGGAAACCTACAAACGAGATAACATAATTCACAAAGCACGGATGCAAGATGGCGGCCTCCGCTTTTTACGTACCTTCTCACCTTCAGAGAAAATTGTTCACGATTCAGTTTTAATTCAACTTTTGTTTTGATCTAAACTGATTTTTGTACAAATTTTATGATTTTTGAAGAGTGACAAAGTGAAAAGCCTGTTGACTGTTCAGCTTACTTCAATATACCTTTATAGTATTTGATACCCTCTTTCTTTGCTTTGCGCCCTCGAATAGTGTTTGATTATTATTTGTTATTCGTCCCGCACGTGAGGCTTATATTAGGGCTAATTAGCATACGTGTCCTTGCTGAACTGAACGGAGCGCACCGAACAAGCTGTGACCCACATAATTTCCGAAACATGCAACTCGAGCAAGTGGAGAGGACACTACACAAACAATCAATCATTCCTCGCTCCAACTGCTGTCGCCAAGGACCGGCTCCATTCAACGTCTTTTGGAAGTAATAAAGGTGTTAAGGAAATGACAATTTATCAGCCGGAGATTTGCGGCAAGCTCGAGTTTTCGGTGCAAATGTGCGAATCCGGTGCTGACAAATCACTCCAAATTTGTCTTCGGTTGTCCTCTTTTTGACAACAAATGTTTTTCAATTAATTCTTGAGATGTTTTTATAAATAAATATTTGCGTACCTGACATGTGACATGGATCACATTTCCAGAGACATCTACTCAATGGAGTTTGTATCTTGGGATGCAAATTTGTATGCTAAGCCAAAGTCATCAAATGCAGTTTGATTGATTGAAGATGTTGCCAAATGTTATAATTGTTTTTTTAAAAACTCGATTGTTCTTTTTATAGAAGCATGAGCAAAGGACATAGGTGCATCCTTAGTGGAAATTAATAATAAAAGAATGGTTTTTTTACACATCTCATTAAAATTACTGAATGTACCGTCATAAATAACGTACTCCATTATTTTATTAATCTTCTGTTTGATAAGTTTAATTGGCAAAGGCACGTCAATCGCAGGCGGGATGGAATTCAAACAGGAAAAATCAAGCTGTCAGCAAAAACCCTTTGAAGTCTCTGATCGGAAGAACAGAACTCACAGAAGTGACTTATCGTTCTCTTAAGAGTGTTTACAAAGCTTTTGTTTATAGAATCCGTCACCACAAAGACTACTGTTTAAAAAGTTGCTTTCCTTATCGCGACTCCCACTGATATTTTGACTATATACAAATGAAATTCGACGTAGATCAATTTCAATTGGAAGTTTTTCGGACTGGTTAAGAATTTAAAAAAAAAACCTTTTGCAACAAAAGCTTACTATTTGCTGAAATTATCGTTCTTTATTTTCATACATAATGGAATAGTAACAATAAATAATAACTATTCAACTAAATTCCACTTTACTAAAGTATTTATTTCTACATAAAAATTTTAAGAATATTTGGCACGAAAAATTTTTTTAAAGGTATTGAAAATGAATAACTTATGCCTTGGAACAAAAACCTTTGCAATCACTGACCGTTTTGCATTCGACTGTTAAAAAATAATATGCGAAATAAAAAAAAGAAACCCACGAAAATTACGAGGGTTAGAAAAAAAGCCATCAGGCACAACTGAAGGTCGTAGCAGAGCAACTGGAACCTAGTGTCTTGTGGTACCTGAATTTTATTTTGAATCTTGTGCACAGGTTCAGGAATACTTTCAATGTTGATCTTCATATCACCGTTTAAATTCTTAAATTTTGATTCACCGGGAATTTCTGGAAAATTTTCGTAGAACAGGCACTTGCAAGTTTTCCCAGTTTCAAAAGCGGGGTTATCCTGGCTTCCTCCATTTGTGCTGCGATCTTCATTTGTTTCCATTTTATCTTCTATTTCAACGTTTTGCCCAAGGTTTAAATTTCCTCCTTCAGCTTTTGGTTGAAATGGTTCAGTGGGTATCTCTGGAAAATGTTCGCAGAACAGGCACCTGCACGTTTTCCCAGTTTCAGAAGCGGGGTTATTCTGGCTTCCTCCATTTGTGCTGCGATCTTCATTTCCTCCTTCAGCTTTTGCTTGAAATGGTTCAGTGGGAATCTCTGGAAAGTCTTCGCAAAACAGGCACTTGCACGTTTTCCTAGTTCCAGAAGCGGGGTTGTCCTGCCTTTCTCCTTTTGTACTTTTGTTTTCTTCATTTGTGTCCATTTTATCTTCTATTTCCTGTTTTCCAATGTTTAAAGTTCCTCTTTCAGTTTTTGGTTGAAAGGCTTCAGTGGGGATCTCAGGAAAATTTCCCCACGACATGCACTTGTAAAATTTCGGGATTTCAGGAACAAGTTGATCTTGGTTTCCTTGAATTTTGTCGCCCATCTCCCGTTTTGTCCCCGGATCTGATTTTCCTACTCCCGCTGTGATGTCCTCAGCTATATCACTCTCTGGGCAAGTCCGAAAGGATTGAACTGATCCCCTTAAGGATATTTCGGTTGTTATTTGCAAATTACGGTTAACACTATCAAAATTCTTACGAGTCGTTTTCTTCCTGAACAGTCGGCATGAATAATATCCACGCGAGACACTGTGACACTGAATCGAACAATCATAAGACACTGATCACAAAAATCCAAATGAAGCCACTTAAAAAGGTCTACTGTCGCGTGATCTCATAAGAATGATAAGCCCAAGGAATCGAAGTCGCTCTTCAACCCGTCCACTAAAAAAATGTCCACGGCGCGGTTTCGTGGGCCGCGGTTACAATGTTTTTCTTGTCTAAGATTACTGTTGATTGTTTATCCAATAACTTCCGATGAACACTTCAGTATGTGGTTTGAACTCTTTTCAAAGAAAAACTTTGTTTTTATTGAACCTGATCATGTCGAATTGCGAATTGGTAGACGTACCTTTTTTGACCATCATGATGGTGCACAGTGCACACTTACAATATTAGATCTATATTCAAGACATTAGTCACTATTTTGCATCTATTTTTTATGTTGTTTATGTTTTCAAATACAAGGCTTATGTATGTAGGTACAAGTATCTGTATAAAGTATCGTAAAACCAATTAAAAATGTATTTGGGTTTTTTTAAATTGATGTTACATTGTGTTAAAACACCAGCTTTTCGTTTTTGATCTATAATTGTAATACTTGTTAACTTTTTATTTTATTAGTTTTATAAATTTATTTTATTAAGTTTATTAATTTGGGGTCTTTCCTAAAAGTGCTTGATTCTTCCTTCCGCTTTAATAGATTCGAGGTAATCGGGGTAATCGGGGTAAACGTAAAATATAGACGAAATTTTAATAATGTGGCTTAACTAAGTACAAAGCGGGGGAGTTGCTCCAGCGTCATGAGTGCACTTAAACATTCGCAGGTTAGTGGTGTCAAGTTTCACCCCACAGCCACCTCAGCCGCAGCATCAAGTGCGGTGCTTTACTGGAGAATGCTTAAAGCAACGATTATGGATTTAAAGTAAAGAAAAAATGCCTAGACTCCACCTGAGAGCTGCTCGGCTCAATTCCAGGCAGTCACACAAAGACAACCCTTTCAGAGCAGAATCTGGTCGGAGTTCTGGATGAATGCAATTAATTATTAACGCTTTAAGCAAATTTCGCAGATGTGCCTAACTTTCGCATTCTGTTTTGACCCGACATTCACTGGCTCCTCGAAGAATGTAGGTGAGCCTTGCGCAAACCAGTGCTCTCAAGTGTCCTTACTGAACGAGGACAAAACTCTTAAGTGAAAAAGATGTCTGAATTTGGCGATCAAAAATGTAAGAAATTGGGAGGTTTTTAAGAAATGCTTCTGAACAACGAGCAGTTTTTTTCTTCTAACATCCCTCCCTCTTTCCGCTCCTTCCAGTCGTTCTCTGATAAATGAATAGTTCGTCTAAATTCGGTGAATTTAAACACGCGCGTTCATTTCGTTCGGCAACATTTTCTAATGGCAACATGTTGCAGTGCAGCCGGCAAGAAAGTGGCATCAGGTACATGCGCGTTTGTATAGCAACAATAATATAATATCGTGGTTTCAAGTCCGCAGTCCCTCAGTTTCGAACAAACCGTGATGTGGATTGGTTTGGTTTGGTTGTGTATTGAGTTTTACATCTTCGTCTTCCAATTCGTACGAAACAAAAACTTAAAGTAGCAGTTGCGGACATCCTCAAGTTTCGCGTGACCTCAAGCCAAGTACCTAAAGTGACCGCGCTGGCGGCGGAAGTGTTGGTGGTTTCATCTTCCAGGATACACGGCAGCGACCTCCGAAGTGTTTCCGTTGAAGTTGGAATTGCGGAACTTACGCGGGATTAAGTGGATCTTGGAGCCGTCACTCTGTTAATTTGTGAGCATAAATTTGCGAAAATTAAGTGATTAGGCCTGGGGGTGGAGTGCACGTGGTCGTTATAGCGCTGCTCAGGAGTGAAGAAAGTTCGAAGGGTATGTGTTGATGGAAGGAGATTTTTAATGTTGTGTTGTGTGTGTCTTCAAAGATATTGCGCCCGAGTTTCATTCCAGATGTAACTGAAAATTCTAAATGGCACCGAACAATGTAAGTTAAATTTTTTATGTTGCTTTGTTTCTCTTTCTAAGAAAAAGTGCCATTGCAAAAACAAAAACGAAAACCTTGCACAGACAACAAATATCAACTTCACTGCAAATAAAGAAATCGTATTCTACTCTTATTTATATACATTTCATTACCTTTGTACAACCCTTTTTCGATCTGTCTTGTTTCAACGTTTATTGAAATAATTTTTCTGTTAGTTGAATTGGAACTCTGGTGGCAGTTTTTTTGCTGAAATTAATTTTGCAAAATTATAATATTTATTATTAATAGGGCCTCGGGAGCATCAAACATCAAAGATGTACATTCTCCATTTTGGAAACATTATTTTCTCAGATTTACTGAGAAAATATTTCGGAATCAATATACCTAATAATCTTTTGAAATTTATTCAAAACCAAACCGATTTAATCGTTGCTTCACATAACTCAGCTCTTAATAAACTTCACGCCAAAGTCCAACTTTGCAATGGACACGAATAGAAGCACGAATGCACATTTTCACCGAATTTATGGAACCGAATTCGTTTTGATTTATTTGCGAAATTTACGCATTTGCATCCTTCAAACTGTGATGTACCACCCAGATCTTCCAGTGATACAAAATCGCAAATTATATTTCTAATAAATATTTGTAGATATTTGTTGTTGGTTCAGTCTTTGAATGAGAATTTCAAATCAAACCAGTGTACATAAATTTCATTCGATTAATGCTACTGAAAGGTGAGGAAAGTGTGAAAATTTACGTTTAAAAGGTGTCATAACCCCACAATGGCCACCCCTTGCGTTTTAATCTCCGAACAGCATTAATTCGCAAACACAGGATCGGAAACGAAGAGCAAATGTCGCCGTTCTCAAAGGAAGCGAAGGTTCGAAATGAAATTATTTGCAGGACCAGAACATTTCAATTCGCTATGAAAATCTGATTTGCGTGACGATTTGAATGGGAGTCACACCTTAATCCTCTCGAGTTAGTCTTCATTGCAAAAGCCATTTCTGTATTGGCAGCTCGGAGTTGTTTTCGGTGTGCTACTTGTAGAATAAATAAAATATAACTTTAATTATTTGATTTGCAAATTTCAAAACAGGAGAACTGAAAAACATTCTCAGTATAGCAAGGGAACACGTGTTAACCGAGAGCGAATCTAAAGTATTTTCTATTCAACGATATCCTGACAATATCCTTGCAGGCATAACACGGGCCGTGTTTAAGGAACCCACTAAGGCGCAGTAAATTCCTCCGTATTATCCTTGCTCCAGAAACTTTTCCCGGAAGATATCACGAGATTCGAGAAACCACCACAATGTCTCTGCGAATTTATTTTTGAAATAAGTTGGTATACCTGCGGGAACCGGTGCATGTTTTCGTGTATTCTCCGTGTTTGGGATTGCGATTCGCTGGGTTGAATAGTATGGGGAGGGATTCCTTAGGAGCTCGCTACAAATCTTGGCAGAGATTCCACGAAAAATATTGTTCAAGTTGAGATAATCCTTCCTTAGCGGAAGGCACACATATGAACCAAAACGCTGCTCCAGTCCGGAAATTACGCCATTTTATGCCGCAGATTTCGAGGACGAGCGGAGTGGAAGAGCACCGCCGAAAATCTGCTTGTGCATTCTGAGTGCGCTCCAATGTTTGTACTGAGTGCTCAAAATAAATCGAACACAAACAATGGTAAATGCTCATTACGAAAGAAAAAACGATTAAAAAATGATGAAGTGCAGTTCGTGAACCAAATGCAAAATGTTTTGCAGATTCGATCTTAAGCCGGTCCACTTTGGTCAGGAAGGGGGAATATTAAACAGTGACCATTATTCACATCTGACACGTTAGACGGACCCTGCTGGAGCATTCTCACTCGGACCCGACAACGGACTCCACATCACGTGGCCGGTATATCACAAGGAGACGACACGGGGTCTCCTGGGGGCGCAGTGCAATCATTTCGGTTTGTATCTGGTGCAATTTGAGACTATCCGATGACCTGGACAGTTCGGGACTTTGTGGAAGGGCTTTCGATTTCCCGCAGGACAATCTGATAAATGACTGGCTCACTCCAATAAGGAAAGGCAGCGCCCTGGAATGAGTCCGCATCAACTCCTGTGGCTCAGGTTTCTCCGTTTGGCTGTCACATTCAACTAACTCAGTAAATTTTTAAATTCTCGCTCAGCTGGAATTTCTAATATTGTAAATGAAAGTCGCGAAACGACTTAAACCTTGCTCCTATTTTGAATAATAATAACAAAAATGTAAGTTTTACTAAATCACTGTCCTGAATTCGGGATATCATCAAAAATATTATTACGATACGCAGAAATTTGTATGCAATGAAGGTCTACCTTCTACAGGACCAACAAGCCAAGGCTCCTTTTCAACTGAAAGTCAAAAAGGTTCCTCATTGTAGTCCATTTTGTCACAGTCCATAAGTTTTCGCCGCAACCTCAATTTCCCATTCCAGGAGGAAAATTGAGTCCTCTCGTGATGCATTTTCGGTCACTTCCCTTCAAACAAAACTTGCTGTACAAACACTTTATTACCCTCATCGAGGGTGAGGAGGGTGGAGTTACGGTCCCTCTTGATTGCGAAAGTTTGAATTTTACTTAAGTCGAGAATTGTTACTTGAAATTAAACTTGTTGCGCCATGAGAATTTCGTCGGGACTCGGTAGCAAATTTTGTACAACGCTTTGAATATTAAAAACGTTTTGATGAGGAGATGATAGAATCGGTCCAAGTGGTGCGGGACGATGTAGGGCTCTAGCAATCAGTTCTTCGTCAAAGCACTGCTTAGCGTGGAACTTATCCCAATTCGAGTCAATTGAAGCTCAATAAACATTTGGTCTTGTGATTTCGTGGAATATACACGTACAAACGGCACCTATTCATTAATGCAAATAGACCGTTTGCCCACAGAACGACCTGGATCATCTTCCCTGGCATCATGGCTGTTTTTCTGCTCCCGGAAAATATCTGTTGTCCCAAAACATCTCGGGAGAGTTACGAGTTGGTGGCAATCGGCTGTTTTGCGATTGCTACCTTTTGTTATAACAAGACTGTTTTCCCGACCAAATATTGCCGAGTGTTTTGGGGCATTTCCATTTTCTATTTCAACAAAATTGCTAGTTTTATGTTTCAAGTGCTCCACATGTTTTAGTACTGTGCCGAGTAAGAGACAAATTGTTGTAGGGTGGAGGAGGTGAAAGCACAGACAGATATGAAACCGTTCGGCATCCCTAGAGCTATGACCTGAATTTTAGGAAATTTTTATTTCAACATTTTTCTAGCTTCCCACAATTTGTTGGCAAATAAGATGGCAGCACCAGCACGCATTAAAACGCCCGATTGCTCGTTCGTTTTGTGTTAAACAGACCGAAGTTGGTCTTTTTTCCATTCCGAACTGTTCAAGGACCACTTTAACTTTTTCTTGTTTTATTTAAATGTAGAATTAAAAGGAACCGATGAAATCAAAACTCTGCAATATAGGTACCTATGTAGAAAGAAGCGGTGTACGAAAGGAAGCTAAAGAAATATCCTTCCTCTTTTGCGTATGCTGATTTAGAAGATGAATCCTGGGGGCAAGGCATAGTTTTTGGTTCAATAATAGCATAATCAATTATTACATAATTTTGTTTACAAGTAAATTACATTTCTCCCATTTCGAACCTATTTGCCCAGGGAAATAATAAACAGGGGCTATAAACATCGGTCGAAATCCGCGCAGTTATTTTTTATTGCCTCATTTTAAGTGATATCCTGGGGGATGTACCCAAAAATATTTGCCCTAATTCTTGCTAAATCTCAATCTGCTCGCTCTCACAAATTTTCACAGCAGCTTCGATTGTTGTAAAATTGTTTTTGCGGAAGCACGTGATTTACTCCCCAATTCCTTCCCCGGGGGCGTGTAGAAAGTATCTGATGCTCCCAAAGTTTTCGTCTCTACGAGAAAAGCCCATAAAATTTGCTGGTCGTAAGTAAATCGGAATAATAAAAGAAGTTTCGAACTTTTCTCAAGTCAGTTTCAATTTATCTGAACAATCCTTTGGGCGACAAATCAAATTTGAACCTCTGTAAATAAAGCTAAAAAAACATAACCTAAACCGAAACAGGAAAAGGGATGCTCAATCAAAATTATAGGCGGCTGTCATAACCACAAAAGCGTAAAAGAAAGTGAATGCGATTGCTACAAAGGAACGAGATATCACCCGATAAGCGGCGGCGAAGGGTGGCATCCCTAATGCTCTTACGGGGAGGGAACTGCGGGACGACGGTGTGTGACGGGTTTTATCAATGAACGCCGAGCACCAGGGAATCCGCAAAACGGTCAGGACTTTGCGATCAAATTTTATTGCGAAGCAGTAAAAAAGGGATTAGTGCAGTAAAAGTGAAAAGGATCCTAATAACAATTTTTATTTGCCTTGCGGACAGTTTTTCTGATTTCTGTTGTCCCGAATTGGTCCTGGATACGTGACGCAAACTGGACCCGAGCAGCCCTGTTCAGTGTTCGTGTCATTGAAACTGCTCAAAAAGAAATTGTGAAAATTTCTTGGGCAGAAGAACAGAACCGTCTTGGCACCCCTTTTCGACGTTGACCGAACTCGTAAAGCAGAAAGCATGTAAGCACAGATGTGCGCATCAAATTTGCATTCTGATAAAAAAAAAAACATTGGCGATGGATGCCATTTGCGCACAATTCAAATTAATGCTCAGAAAGGAATTGAAACGTGTCCCTTTTATATCAGCGGACTTAGAATATATGATAATCATTGATATCGAAAGGGTTGAGTAGTTTTTCCGGTTCACAATGCGTTCACCCTCGAAAGGTAATCACGATCACGTGCACAATTGCTGGGTACGAGCGGTAGGGTAAATTTTCTCGCAATACATCCTGTATTTGCTCCGTAGTCCTATTGTATGCTAAATCAATATGAGTTTGGGCAGTCGTTTATTGCGTTGTATTCGACAATTCTGAATTTAAGGCGCATCATGAAACAATTTCAACACACCTTGCCAAACTAGCAAGAAAAAAAGAGTTAAATGACACCTAAAGGAGAACAAACGTTTGGATTACGCACATAAACAGCAGTAGCCATGCCACTGACAACAACCACCAACTGATGTGTCCGTCATCATTGGAGCCGCTTTGCAGACAAATGTGGAGCATAACAACTCGAGTACTTCTCTGGAATGAGTAATGCATCCTATCTGTATTAAATTTTCGCAATATCTTTATAAAAAAAATTTTTTGGAACCAAAAAACTTAAATTCTTTATGATATTGTTTCTCGCTGGCGAAGTGTTCCTGTCGTGGCGGTGACGAGCAATCGTCACTCAACTTCAGGGCCGTTTTAAAAATTGTCTGCGGAAATTCCGACAACTCCTGCAAAATACTCCTGACAGATTCCATAAAGTGGACCCATTTCAAGCAACCCATTATCGTAATGCTATTTCTCCGCTGTCGACGAGGAATGGTGTTGGATTCGCCTGCTCCACGCCAGTCCTTTGTGCCCTTAAATAAAGGATCATGGAATGACTTCTATTACCTCAGCAGCAATTGTTTAATATCAATAAAATATCTCCGTTAGCCTTATTATTTAAATGTATGCCTCAAGCACTGAAGGAGCTTGCATAATATATTGGTAATGCAAACATTGCCTGAGACTCTTCTAGACGCGCCAGGGTTAGTTAGTGATTGCGCACCCCGGGGGAAATAACCATCCATTGAAGCATGAGCGATTACATGAAAAAATTGAAAATATGAAACATTAAAAAAGATTTGTGCCGAGGGCGAAGATGTCCAACTGCTCCAAAAAAAAAGCACCAAATTTGATCATAAAACACAAGTGCCTTCCAAGTATCACGTATAGGCTGGAATAATAATCACGTCCTACTGCGATATAAATTACATCCATAACTCAAGTCCACGACCGTTTAAAGGGGTGTGAAATCATTTCGCGGTTATTTCCTCCAGAACATTCAGACAGCCTGGAACTGAGAGCTTTTGCCTTCAGCGGCTGCTACCTTTTTTCCATACATGTGAAAAAATATGTACCTTCTGCTTATCATTTCACCTCAAAGTTGAAAGTCGTTCGGCAGGGACAGGACCGTGGGGCGTGGGTGTGGAAGCTAACAGTGTTTGTTCCTCCCTGCCCCATGTAAATAAAGCGTGTTTGAAGGTCGCAAAATCACAGGGACTCAATGCCGAAATGTGCTTTCCTAAAAGATGAAAATATACTCAATGGATCTGAGTGTTTCTCAGGGACCTGTATTGAGTATGAAAAGGTAAACGAACTGAAACAATAACTTTCAAAGACCAAAAGAGATTTACATTTTATTATATTATAAACAACTTTGGAAATCATGAAATTCTCATGCCTGAAGATGTGTTTTTATGCAAGGTCCTGTGAGAGAATGTTGCTGTGGCTCTGCGGGGATGCAGGATGCAGAGCCCACTTGCAACAACTGACAAGGCTTTTCCCATGTGGACTGTCGCAAATCTAATTTAAATTAAATCGGTGGCAGGAGTAGAAGGTCCAAAATTCAAGTCGGCGATCATGCTGTGCCTATTTACACGGATTAAAAAGTCAGGCGCTGACATACTGCGGCCAGGAGTTAACGAATTACAGTGCTGGAGTCCTTCGAACGAGTAATGACGGCACTATACTGTCACTCAAGCCTGAAACGGTATTAAAATTGAATGGGAATGCTTTCACTTATAGGACTTCCGAACGAGGGCAAAATAGACACAACGACACAGGGTTACGGGCTCGGGCAAAGGTTGAACTCACAGAGTGAGACCGAGTCCCCAGCTCGAAAATACGCCATGAATTCCTAATTATCATTTAACGCAAGAGTTGATTTAAAGCTCGACAAACGTATATTAGAAAGATCTCGGAAGTCGGAGTCAATTCGTTGCGTTGAAAAAATGACAGCGGCATTGACTGGGATGAAATATAAAACTAAGACGAATAACTGGAAAGAAGAAAACTCCTTTCTCTTTTAATTTCTTTTCATGATTTCCATTAAATAAGAAATTAATTATGGATAAGCATAAGACTCATCCCGATTGTAGTCTGCGTTACTACCAAACATTTTTAAGGAGCAATCTCTTGCAGTAAATATTGAAATAACAGTTCGTGCTGCAAAAATGCTCTTTTTCTAGGACTTTTTACTTTCAGTGCGTCTTTCTCAAGCATTCAACAAATTTTAAACATTCGCTAGCCGAAGAAATTTGAATAATAATAAATAAATTCTCAGAAACTCAGGAAGGAACTAATGATATGTGTCTTTCTTTACAGATATAATCATGTGTGCAGACAAACTTCCATAAATAACGGAGGCAAACGTTACTCACAGAGAACACATTCTTTATGTGCCAGTTCTTCTCTGTAAGTACAGTAATAGTAACAATGAAGAACTCAGTTCAAATAATAATAAGCTAAGGACATTATTTCCAGTGCAGCAGAGGATGGACATAACTCAATTCGAGAAAATTGAATCTGTGTCCGTAAAATACAATTTCTGAATTTCATTATCCTTTAACAAGACGTGTTCACTGAAACTCCGCCCGAACGGATACGGAGAAAAAAGTAACTTTCACTGTCTACAAAAAATATTCAAAAGAAAAACTACTTTTCTCAGGTAGAAAAGTTCTAAGCGACTTTCTGAAAACGTGATGACTGATGCGATGGGAATTGAAGAAATGAATTTTTATCGCTCTTGCGAATGAAAATACATCGACAAAAGAGGCCAAAAGAATGCATTCGGCTGTTAGAGCCTGATCTCATTTTATTAAAAAAAATGTCTGTCCAACTATGCTGTTCATAATAATTCCATCAAAACGCAAATAAAACAATAGGAATGCAGAGGGAGAAGGAAGAATGAAAAGGTAATGCATCTTTTGCCGTTATTAACACCGATCTTCCTTCATTTGCATATTTTTGAAAAGAAGAATCAAGTCTTAATAGACGACCCTCATTTAAGAGGATTAGCAGGAAAACAGCCAGCCGTAATTCAATTACAGCAATTTATTTTCCGTATTAAGGACCAATATTCTCCATGGCCATCTTCAGACTGCCGAAGCTCTTAAAAATTGTCGGTCCAAGGCCCCGGTATCATAATAAATTCGCTTCCGCACGAACAGATGATTTTCCAGCACTCCTCTCGACTTAGACTGAAGTCCTGCAATTTATCATGCCACCTCCATTTCTGTCATTAAATAAAGTCCTGAAAATTTTATGAATTCTGAGAAGAAATCGAGGAAGCACTCTCGTTCAATTTCTTCCGCCTCCTACAAGCTACAAGCATTTATTTATGTGCTATTCCTTTTGCGAAATCAAACGCAAAGTCTTGTGGATTCCTATGATCCAGAAGTTAAATGTCAAACTTGGGGATGTTGTGCGAATATTTCCCAGAAAATGTAGAACCTTATATTTGTATCAGAGCTTAACCTCGACTCAAATAGATGACTACTGGAGAAAGGTGGGCTGGGGGTGTAGGTACACGTACAGGGATTCAATTTTATCAACTATTTACTATATTATTATTAGAAATAGCAATTATTAAGAGCAGAATTTCATTTCTTTGACTGATTTGTGAACTATTCTCAGCTAACTTGAAAGAAAATTCAATTAATATAAATTAAATAGCAAATTTAAGTAGATTCCAAAACGCAATTCGTTATTGCAAATTAATTTTATTGTTATTTCTTTGTGTTCTGACAACTATAAATTATATCTACAAAACAAAGTTAAATCGGCTATCAGCTTTCAGAACGCGCTTTCTAGGTACACCAAACAAAAACGAGTATAATTTGGCTTCAAAAGGTATTGCGACGGGCGGAAACATTTTAATGAGAAACACATTAGATTGAGTTGTAAAATATAAGGAGGAAAAATTACGCTATAAAGCGAAAATTCAATTTTGTAGAATTTTTACGATAACTGCAACATTTAATGGCTACGCAATATCGACCCTTCAATTTGACGGGCTCGAGTCTGTAACATATCCAAAGTCACCTTTGGTCCTGGAAACAAAGGATCGTAATAATAACATTATCACTCCATTTGGCCCAAATCATTGCCCATGACAGTGATACGTATTCGGGTCACACGAGATATAAACCACGTGTACCTGGTTGGCCTACATAGTTCCAACTTCCATTACAATAAAAATTTCCAGGATAACGTTCTCTACAATGGCCTGCCGTAATTTCGTGGACGAGCCCACAAAGGATCCCTCGATTTCTGACTGTGTGCAAAACCATTTCACCTTCCGAAAGAAATGCTTTGAACTTGATCCAGCAGCTATTGATAGCCTTGTTTTATAGATGCGTTCGAATTAACAACGAGCCCTGAAAGGTGAGCAATTCTCATAAGAAAATCTCCTCAAAGTGCCTGTTTCCTTCAAAGTGTGGCATTAAGGACCAAACACCATTTGAAATCCACCGTGAGGAACCAAAGTTCTATGGTGGCGTATTCAGATAGAAAGTTAAATGGAAGGAAGGCGCAAATACAATTCAGAACTGAGCGAATTGATGGACTGGCCGTGGGGCACTGGGGTGCGAGTAATGGCCCAGTTACGGTTATTACGGTGGCCAAGGTCTGGCAGAGCCATTTCCAGCAGGAAGGCAAACCGCAAGGATTCCGGCACGAGGAGACATCGCATCACATTTGTAGAACTCTTTTGTAGACAGATCCTGTAATGTGTTGTGTGTCCCAGTGAGGCTACGGTCGCACGCGTTTCCCGCTGCCACACAACCGCCAATATGAAATATCCATAAATTCCGGTTTATGGTTCTAATATCGAAGATTTTTATCGCTGGTGGTTTCCTTCAGTGTTTTGTGGTTTTTGGTCAATGGGGAAAAGCATAGGCGAAAAAGATCGGAGAAATCTGTGCTCTCGCTTGAGATGCTATTAAGTTCATAAGGACCACTTATTATTAATTATTATATATTACTGGTGAACAGAGTGTTTATTGTTTAAAAACAACCTATAAATGGCAGTTTCGAAACGATTGACTGGTCGGCAGGAGGAGAAACCCATCACAGTATGCCCCAAGCACGCCCGCCACAAATTTTCACGTTTTGCTATTTCCACTGGAAAAGGGAGCGAAGGAATTTTCCAATGTGAAATGACAAAAGCCCCAAGTAATCATAAAATGCAATTAGGTACATTGATTAAATTTTGCAAACACTGAACAATTCAAATGCTCTCGCTAAATCAATTAACTGGATAAATGCAACGGTTATGGCGGCTCTTTGACAGCGTTCATTTCGCAACTTGTATTTGCTAAGTTGTGCTGCGTTCCGCCATTGGCTGTTGGATTTAGAATATTAAGGCGATTAGGAACTGTTTAGTGAAATCCTCCGTGCATCCAGAAACCACATATTTATTTGGGGTTTTTGCAGCATTCGCTCCATGCATTATATAATATTTGTTTTGCAATTCCTCTGAAAAGGTCGCCGCACTTTAGGAGGACAACAGCGAAAACGCAGTTTAAACATATTTAAAAAGTTTCTGATAACTTTTAATTCTATGGAAATTTCATAATAGATAATGACTTATTTAAATTGCTAATGGCTTCAACACGTTTTAATTTTAAAAATGCAGGAAGAATGTCTTCTGTTTTTTTAAAAGTGTACGTTAAAAGTATATCACAGAATTCTATCAGAGGATGATAAATGGAGGATGGCACAGACATTAATGTTTTCACGCTCTCATGGCTAGGTGCAGCAGAAAAATCGTGGTCAGCAACAAAATGGTGTAAAAAATTGAGGAAAGCGTTTACATTTCAACTCACAGAGTTTTCAGTTTTCCCAGTGCGATTAAGTAACGTGGTTTCGGTGGGGGTCTTGGAGCAATCAGTTTAAAACAAGGGCATTTAGCCCGATGAAATCCATCTGCAGAAGACGTAAATGTGCTCCGGGCCCTGTTGAAATGCGAAACCACATATTCCGGTCCAAATTTTACGCTCCTTAGTCAGACTTGTAACAATGGCGAAGAGTGGAGAGTGGAGATTTCGCTCTGTTTGCCTTCCTATCCTATTTCCGAGTGTTCTAGATCTTAATTGCTGCCGACACGACAAATGAACATTGTCCGTTCGCAGCTTTCCCATGAAAATTAAACGTTCTACGGGTTGGTTTTACTCTGATTTAAGTATTTAAAAAGCAGCTAAGACACTAAGACGGTCCTGAGATTTATACTACCAGGCGAAAGGAACTATTCAACTTCTTATGATAGTTGCGCTTGTAGTTAAAACCCACAAGGTTTGGGACCATAAAAAAATGTACACTTTGAATTTGCGTACAACAAAGCATGTCTGGAAATTTCATTAAAGTCCACATATTAAGTAATGTACGATGAAACAATCTTTTCAAAAAATGTTGACGTTCTTATCTCAAGTTTGACCGCAGGGAAATTATCTTTCTGGGTTTGGTGTGGAGTTGGTCCAACTGTTCTGAACACACTTCCCAATATGTTTTAAAATAAACCTCATATGTTTCATATGTGTTGCATGGTCCTGCAGCTTTGTAAGTCCAGTTCTGCTGTGGAACATCTGTTAGAGACAAGCTATTATCACAAAAGGTTCCCGCTTTAGACTAAAACAATGGCAGAAAGTTACTTATGTGCTCTGTTATCAATACTTATCGTAAAGTAAATCCGTTTTGCAGGCGTCGATTTTCTACGCAATTTTTGGTCATCGCCTTAAATTTATGAATACCCTTTTTGGGAAAAAAGAAGGATTATGTACCTAGATTTGCTTGCTTAATTCGATTGTCTTCAAGAGAAATCGGTATAAGACCTGAAAATCGAAGGCGGACTCAATAATCACGGTCGAGAAAAGTGGCAAATTAATGGACATCGATATCTTATCGGAAATCCTGCCTGAGGTTGATAGCAAAAATCGTAATTGCTTTTACATACGCCCACGGACCACGGTTGGTGCTAAACTCCTTATCGGTCCATTTTCCGTTCGGGCCTCAGTTTCGTACTGACGACATCTTGCTGTGAAAAGGCTGCCTTGGAATCTGTTAGTAAATAGCCCTCCATACACACCCGAATCAATGGGACTTAATGGTTATTACATAACTCAAGAAAAATGGCCTGTTAAGGCGCGCCATGATACAAAATGTTGATTTCGTGACTGCTCCAACTTCCGCGAATTGAATGGCAGCGGTGCTTCCAATAAATCGGTATCAGCAACCTTTGCGATCGATAGAACAATAGACAGGACATAGCGGGAGATAAATGGAAATTGACAGGGTGAATAGATGCGGTTGAAGGAAGTAATTGATCCAGTCCCTACTTCCCATTGCTTCCCGCTTTGTGCGAATTTGTGATATATGGCTGTAGCCTGATTCAGGCGTTATCTGACATCACCGATATCTGCAGCGCCGCAGGACGAGGTGCCTCTAGCCCAGCTAAGCCTGGTCCTTCCACATACTTGCGAGCGCATGGCTTGACAAGCATCTGGTGATAAAGTGCGAAGGAGGGATAATCTTTATTGACAAATTAATGTCGATTAAGGACTGGAGACAAATTGGAAGCATTTACACCAATAAACATTCCGGAAGTGTCTTGCATTTCCTTAAACGATGTGACAAATTCAAATAAAAAAATCTTCGTTTATGGTTTGAAATAAAATACAAAAAACACTTAATCCTTAGACAATTCAATAGATAAACGAATCCCAAACTTCCAATGATTATTTCTTTAAAACCCACAAGTAAATTGGATAAAAACTTTTCATGCCGATGCCAGGCTACCTTGTCGAACACAAACACACATGGAACGTTGACCCATTAACTGCTGAAAGGCAAAAGGATAACAGAATAGCAGAACTTCTTCGGCGCTTTAAATATCCCCAAGGCCACATTTACCATGCAGGATTGATTTTATTTATTTACTACTAAAAATCTTATGAATGCACTGGTTTGCTCTGCTTTCCATGATGAGAATATTTTTGCATATTTTCCATGAATTTCTGCACTGAAACTGGGTTACTGCAATCGTTTTCAAATACTGAACAATTTTTTTTTTCAATAACTAAAAAAAGTTAAAAAACTTTCTAGGTTATTGCCCTTTTTGCAATTTGATCTTCTTTCATGATTTAAAAATGGCAATCGACAAATTATTATTAGTATGTATATTGATGTTGTTCCATACTGAAACGGATGAATATGTGCTCAATTCGAAAGCTAAATGTTTGGGTCTTTTGTTGTTAAATTTTCATGGCGTGTCGCTTGCGTCGGTCGGCCAGTTGTTGATGCATATCCTGCAACAATTAACGTTTATGATATCATATAAAATGTATACTGACGATGGCAGCGAATCTAAACATAATTTCTGTTTATAAACAATTTTCCACTAAGCTAAAAAGGAAATTTAATCTGAAATGAGCTGAATAATTAAATAACAAATATTATTCCAAGAGCAAAAGACTGAAATATTTTGTTTAGAGATGCCCACAAATGTACAAGGACCTGTATAAATCACAAAACTCAAATGAACTACCTCGAGATGAACTGTTATTAGTTTTAGGAAAACCATCATACTATAAAATTACTTAACTGTCGAAATTGCAGGGGAGCAGCAGGATCCGACAACCGACTGGATTAAAAGGAAATTCTCAGGAGAGCCGTCTTGCTCTTCACTCTTCAGGAATGTTCATAAAGCAATCTGTAAAAGTTAATGCCAAATTTGATGATTGGAGTACAGCTTCGAGCAAGCAAAATGTCCGCTTTTCGCATTCTGGGCTGTTCTAAGTGAATTCGCAGAAATAGAATTCCATGGACTCTCAATGGATACTAGTATCAAATGTGGTTCTCCGAATTGCTTCTGCCATCTGAAAATAATAATCTTTTCAAAGTTTAACAATTGCACCCTTAGGGAAGTTTCTGCTTATTTGGCACCAAAACTTGGCTCGCTGGCTTATTTATCTAAAGTACAATAAATCATTTTCTCACCACTTAAGTCACCAACTTCAGTTTCTAGGCGAATTTCGTTAAGTAAAGACCAGATAACCGGATCCATAGAGGAATTTATATTTGGCAGTTGCATTTTGGCAAAATGCTCCATTTCTAAAACGGAAAATCCCAATTAAAATTCTGTTACCGAATTGTACTCGTGATCTATGCATATTTAATTGTCTAGTAAAAAATGGGAAAACAACTTTTTCTGTTACATTTGATTTGAACTCACCCTATCGCGTTCTAAATGAACTGAAAATGATCACACGATCTGCAGGGGTGGAGTGCGGCAAAGGGAACACACAACCGCATTATTTCCTCGTCAAATTTAAGCAACATTTAACAAAAGCGTCATTAAATTACTTTCAACTGCGGTGAAGGTTTCTTACACTTCGGTTCTCACTTTCCACACGAAGATGCTTCGTGCACAAGCTGATTATTTAATGGTTCGTCAAGTACCACTTATCTCACCGGGCGAGGCGGGCTCGTTTTCTGAGAGGGGCATTTATCAAAGCGAAGTATTCTCGGGAAAACCAAAGGGAAGGAGTTGCAAAGCTGGATTGCTTTGCTAAGTTGGAGTGTGCACAAATTGGATATCAATTATGCCAGGACTAGGTTCTTTAGGAACTCACCTCTTTTGCATCTCCTTTGATGAAATTTTAAGTAAGCTCCCTTGTTCGAGGTGATTGTGCTGATTCCCAATTCCACTCATTCCACTCCTATAATACTCTTCTTCTAAGAAGTACAAGGATTTGATTTGAATACGGAATTGCAATAAGCAGTCAACACAAAATAGAGTTCGAGTGTTCGACGCAGTGAATTAATTGGCAGTGAGTTAATTGGTTGTTTTTATTGCTTGATTAGATTAACTGGCAGTTCTGAAAAACAGAGAGGATTAAAACACCTGTCTTCATATAGTAATATATCTCAGGTTACGGCCATTGCAGTTCATCCCCTGAAGGAGTTCGGATTCCCACTCTGCGGTTATCGCTGTTCCAACTTAACTGTCAAAACGACCACCGAGAAGTCCCACATGGACTCAAAATCAAACATTCCTGCCAAAAAATTGCCAGATTAATGTTGAGCTTCCATTTTCGCCACAGGACGAAGTTATGGAAGTGGACGAGACACAGTTTGAAAAAGCCACAAACTGGATCAAGTGTCGCCCATCGCAACGTGTTGTATGTAAACGCGTCAGTGATCCACCCCGAGTTGCCCGGAGACATGCCATTTTCAGTTGTCCAATGAAATGCGCTCCTCAGCACAAGCGAAGGACAATTGCTGGAAGACAGTTTAGCAGAGGACATAACAGAAAGGACCCCCTAGGGGCTACGCCGCCAGAATAGCGCTGTACTTCCCATTGTGCATGAGGACATCTCAAGACCGTTCAATTGGAAACGTCACTACGAGTATTTTTTACGGGAGGAAAATTTAAAAGTCGAAATTAAATTAGAACTACAAAACGAACGTTCGTTGTTACAATTCAGGTCAACCTACAAGTTCTTTTCGAAGTATCTCATGCACGTTTAAGCTGTGGAAACTGTATTTTTTATTGTTAAAAAAAATTGTGATACCATACTGAATTTGTTCTTATTATGATTTCTCGTAATTTACGCCAAAGCACGTGAGACTTGTGCATTCCAATTTATTATGTTTTTTACAGGAATTAATAATGTAGAGAAAACTTTTGTGCATAAATCTTAAATATATTATATTTCCTATAATTCGCAAAGTTTAATGAAACCACAAAATGTTTTTAATTTAAACGCGTGCTTATCTCAACCAATCAGAAATCAGTATTCCGACCGCCAACGGTTAACTTCGAGTGATGCAATTTAAGTTGCAATGAAACTGTGATCAGCACTTAGTATTAAATTTATATTTCAGCTCGTGGCAACTCAGAAAACTATCAAAAGCAATTTCGAAATATTTTTCCCATTTTCGGACGCTTTCATATCGCACTTGCACCGAATCCTTCTGTATGGACCATGTTAGTTTAAATTAGAGTGTCATAAGGACCAGCGGGTAAAGTTTTCGCTGTTGGGCAAAAGTTTTTCAAAATTTTCGGAAGTATCAGCCAGAATCACGACATGTCACAACTCACAACACGCTTGTTATGGCAGGCGCCGCTTCGCTCAGATCCGCACTTGCTGGAAATTCCAAAGCGTATGTGAAAAGGGTTATCTTCGTCGAGAAAAGGAAACTTAAATGTAGCCCAGGGCTTTGGATACGAAATGATTCCGTGTACGTATTCATTATGGCTGAGTTGACTGAAAATGCTGCCAGTCCGTCGAGACTCACGACCTCTCTAAATAGGGCTACAACTGCGGCCCCCTAGCGACAGGAAAGTATTTGCACCCTTGTAGGGGATTCACCGATGAATGCTTTGCAAGCGCGATTCATCGCCGGAATGCATCACGGCTTGATTGAGTTACTCGTAACTTCATAGGCAGATTCGTTTTCATGAAGTAGACACTAGACAGTGTATGTCGCTCCGGTAAGATTGCAGTGATAAGAGGACTTTTTCTATACCCGTTTCCGGTAATGACGACGTCTGGCCAAACAGCCCTTCTACCTTCCGGTTTACAGGAAACTAGTTAACGTGTGACACAATTCCTCCACTGAGCATCAGATCCTTCTATTTTCTATGCCAATGTCAATTTGCATGGTACAACTTTTATTATAATAACACTTGTGTTGCAGTGTGCAAGAAACCAAATCGTCCTGTGAGATTACAAATAGTTTCATAATTTGCTGCTTCATGAATGTTTTGTTCCATAAAGTTAAGCTTGAGCACAAAATTCCAAAATTCGAGATAACTCTCCCGAAAATTTCGAAATTCACCACTTAAAATGGCATAAATTGACTTCCACCCTGGGCGCTGCACTGAGAGGATATGTGGTCCGGAACTTTGCCAACACTGTAAGTACCTGTAACATAAGGACCCTGCACCTGATGTGCAATTGCATATGCAAACTCGCAACAGCAATTATACTCGTCGACATCAGTTCTACAGCCACCTTTTTATAGCTTTTAAATGCAGGTTCGAACAGCGCTTCCGTTCTGCGGTCTGTTCTCATAAAGTTTGCAAACGAGGTGCGCATCATTAAATCTACCGCACTGGAAAATAAGTATTTATTTTGTGCGATTGGCAGTGACTGAGTTTCCTGGTTTTAATTAAAAACTGGAAACATTGAATTTAAAGTACATTCGGCAGTTTGCTGTGCTTATTTTTAATTGAACATTTTCTGCTTGTGGAGTAATTGAATAAACATATCGTGATTAATGCAGATAAAGTAATGTTTATGTTTCCGTGAGACCAACAGTTTTTTGCAGATCATTTATATATTAAATAACATCCCAATTTATTTGCATCAGCTTTGAGAGTTGAATAATTTTGAAAAAAAAAAATTATTACGTAACCCAATTTTACCAGGAACATCCATATTTAACACCAGAATCGATCCTTTTAAGATTTGGTGTAGTTATTCCGCTTATTCATATTCAAGGTGAAAATTACATTCCCCTGCCCCACTTCCTTATATCAAATCCCATCCAACTTGAAATATAAATTTTCCAGTGAATTCTGCAATTACGTCTAGACCTTTAATTTACGCCTGAAGCTTCTAAAGGAATCCCCGGGAAATGCTTTCACAATTAGACTGAAGTGAACACTGAACAATCGTTTTCGGATGCATTCTCCACATTTTAGTGAACTCCCTTCAAATCCAACAAAAGCCAAGAAGTGCTGAAGCGATCTAAAACTGTCTCTCTATTGTTCCAGGTCGTGCACGGAGCCAACAGTCTCAGTTCGCCAGCTCTTATGTACTACCGGTAACATCCACTCTGGAAAACCACGAGGTAATTTAATTAACGCAAAATGTTAACAAAAGACCGCGTTTCTTATTTCGTCCAAAAGAGCCCAGATGCCCAACCGCCAATTTAAATAGTCTCAGGAGCATTTATTTTCTTAGACGGTGTTTGTATTGGATATTTTGTCGGGAAAATTAATATGTGGTACCTTAAAAGAATATTGTTATAAATACCTCCGTATTACAATCTCTAATTATATTGGAACGGAACTATTTTCACACCACACTTTAGTGCTTTTTTATGCACCATCTTGAAACTTTGCAGATACCAAAAACTTTCCTTTGTTGCGGGCCTTTTTAATAATTAAGTACGAATTTCTCTTTTTTCGATAGGAAAATTGTTTTTGCAAGGTTTTTTACACGATTTCTTAACTGTTTCTTCTGTGCTAAAACTATGCCGTTTTACATCAAATTAGGTATACTAGTTACGCACTAGTTATTTTAAAAAATCTAAAAAGTGTGACTGAAATTTGAATAAATATCGCTCAGTGAACGAATTTAAAAATCAACAATGTAAGAAAAAGATCTTCTAAATTCACCACAATAATGGAAAACCAAAAAAATGTAAATACTTTGGATGGTATGTTTCATTAATTCTTGCGAACCACTCGAGAAAGCGTCCCTGTTCTATTCAGCAATTCTCCTACTCAAAATAGCTTCGAAATAAGCAAACACTTAACCCTTTACTAACACGGATGATGAATAGTTCTGAGGAGCCCTCATAAAACCGCCAAGTTATCTGTGAAGCCATTTTTCAAGTGCTCTGCAGCCAGTCAAAAGTTGTTGCAGTCGCGCGGTTGCAACTAATCTCTGGCACAAGAGCACACCTACTCGCATAAGTTAAGCTCGAATTCTCCCCCTGACTTCCTTGGCTGGAAGGAACGTTACCATGGAAAATTTGCATAAATGTTATGACGAGGTAAAAGTTTAGCGCTCGAATTCAAAATCATAAAATCTACCCAGTTTGCTCCACGAGCTGCAAAAAAGGTGAGGATGGGGAATCTTCTGCCGACCACGAGGATTTGGACGTTTGGCTCCACCTCGATCCGACTGAAACAGTAAACTATCCAAGGGAAATGAAACTGGAGTTGATAATTCCTGTAGGATCATAATAGAATGTAATTAAAATTCTCGCCTTGAATAATTTTTAAGAGCCTGCTCCGGAGCTCTCGGCGGCCCGTTAATCCGGAGCCACTGTGAAAGGATTGCTCAGTTAATGGAAGGTTATCCCGAAGGGTCTACTTGCTGTACAGGATTGTACCCTTTCCCGTTCCCATATTCGGTCGGTTCCCACCCAAATTGTACACTCAAGTTACAATTAACATCATCTTAATAATTAATTTATTCCATTTCAGATGCTTCTCAAGTTATTCATCTTCTGCTTGATGCTTCCGCTCATTACGGGGGTAAATAAATGCCCTCAGGAATGCTCCTGTTCTCTGGATGACAAAAGACGTCTGCAAACGATATGTGTAAAAGGTAAGTGCTGAGTGCTCCATCATCGTTCTTTTCCTGTAGGAAGCTCATGGCCTTGCACAACTGTAGTCAATCAGTGCTTCAAGGATCCCAAGTTGCCGCTGGAATGACTTTAGGAACGAGCGGATATGAAAAACGTTCGTTTCAGCAGAGATGAATGGCTGCCCACACTAAAGCTTCATCCACATCGGGAAATTTAATTTTATGGATTCTATCTAGTTGTAATAGGTTTATCGACTCCTCGTTGGAGGAAGGGAACCTTGCCTCAGTAGGATGCTCTTGAACGTATTTCTGTGCTCGGCCAAAAGGCACTATTGCCTCCCTTCTTGAGTGCGATTCGTTCCGCGGAGGTAGGGGCCAGAGTCAGCTTCACAAACACAAAGTTTTTCTGTAATAAAAGAGAAGTTTTCTTTGGAAGAAATGATCGATATTTGTGTTTGAACGTTGATATCTCTTTTCAAAAACTAATTTTTATCCGTGAATTTAGATTTGATTTATAATAATGTTACCAAATTAATTTAAATTTTGATTGAATGAATCAAAGAACAAAATGGTGACATTAAGTATAGATATTTATGTCATTAATTTTATTTGTTGTCTGTAAAATTTCTTCTAAACAAATTTAATGCATAAACGTTTCAACCAAACAAATTCTTAGCAAAAGATTGCCATGTTTAAAAGGGATTGAAAACGTTCCTGGAACTCTGGTCTCTGGGCAATTTTACCACCTCTACTAATTTACAGGTGCGTAAAATATTTCTTGAAGAAGACTTAATGCATTCACCGAGCTATTTGTTAACTCCCGCAGACAGGTAATGTAGTTTATTCGGGTTAAGTCTGACGGCCTCCGCAATTGATCCTATATCAAGCAGTCAAAAGGATAAGTGTACATAAAAGAGTTCTTTACACGCCTGATACACATTTCTGTATGTGGGCATGCCATAGGGTGCCCTACTGCCCCCACACCGAGAGAATAAGGGTCGACACCTTCAAATAAAAACATTTCCCATAGATCTTTCGAAGTTTCTTTTCCAGCTTAGTGTTCTGTGCCTTTATCTCATTTTTATTCAGACTGCCATTTAAGAGGCCATAAAAGCAACTAAAGTCCTCATGTGCTTTCTTATTCCAGGTGGCATGAAGGCCGTCCCAGTTAAGGAGCTCGATCCAGATGTCAAAGTTATTATAATAAAGGGACCGAAGAATTTTCTCACAATTGGACCAATATTTACGTCGTTCAGTAAATTGGAAGTTCTACGGATCATCGATTCCAACGTTCCAGCCATAGGGAAGAATTCATTTTGGGGTGTCAAAAGTTTGCGAATTTTAGGTAAGTTGAAGACAAATAATCCCTTATGCCTGCGGCAGGGCAAACAGCCACCCGTCCGAGCGTTAAATTGGTCCACCAAAGAAGTTTTGTCCCAATAAAGTCGTTTTCTTTCTTCCATTCCATTATCTGGCCCACCGTGAACGTGACGTGATCCCTTCCGGATTTAAACTTTTTCCCAATCGCTCGGCGTCTGACACCGCATGCTTGGGCACTTAGACCTTTCCAAGAACAACATAACCACTGTGACTGATGAAAACTTCCGTGGCCAGGATGATCTGCATGAGCTGGACTTGTCCAAAAATAAAATCGATCGAATGGCAAGCGGAACTTTCTTCCACTTAAAGGTGAGACTTTGACTGGGTTATGGTGTCCTTTGGGGCTGGCAACCGTCCCCACCAAAGGACTTCGCGTTTTGACAATGCTTTAAGGGAACAATGACATATTCATTTATTTTTTAAGGACCTTCAAAAACTTACATTGGCTGATAACTCTATCCAAGAATTGATACAACGATTGTTTTTTATGTTGGGCAAATTGAAACACCTCGACTTGAGTGGTAATCCTCTGCAAGACCTGCCTCCAGAGGTTTTCAAGGATGTTCAGGTGCGAAATATATTTTTTATTAATTTTGGATTTTGACAAAAAACTAAACAGTGCCACGCTTTAAAATTCACCATATAATTTTTTGTTTTTCAGGAATTGAAGACTTTTAAATGCCGAAATTGTCAATTAAAGAAAATTAATCCCCAGCTATACAATTTACTTCAGCAGCTCATTGAACTGGACCTGAGTAGAAATGAGGTAATTTTGGTTTCTAAATTTCAATTAATACAATATTATGTTTTATTATTTAATATTATTTTGGTAATTTTGGTAAATTATATAAATTTTGTAAAAATATTTTTTTCCATATTTATTGTACTTATGTTATTAGTTACTAATGAAGAATCAAAACCAATTCGAAACGTGTAAATATTCTTAATAAATACTCATTAATCAAAGAAATTAATATTATGTTTTGTACAAAAAATTATATAAATTACGTTTCCGATTTTCAGTTCAAATTTTTAGACAAGGATGAGTTCAGTGACTTGAGACGACTACGAAAACTAAGTTTGGACGGGAATCAACTGTCGGTAGTAGTCGATGGATTATTTCGAGCACAGAAAAGCTTGCAATACCTTGGTAAGTGCTCTGTGGCGCGGCGGTACACGAACTTCACCAGATAAGGATGAGGATTTACTAACTAAAACTTTCTGCACACTTTCAGATCTCTCGTACAACCGTTTGGCGAAGGTTCCAAATGGAGCATTTGAAAACTTATCTAATCTCACATATCTAGATCTATCGTACAACAAATTAGTTCGCCTGGAACCCCAGTCTGTTCGTCACCTGACTAACTTGCGAACTCTCAACATTAGTGGTAATATCCAGATGGATTTGCACGAAATCCGAGAAACATTTGAGGTAAGTTCCCCGTTCGTTTCCTTAAACAAAAAAAAAAAAAGATCAAATTATGATAGTTATTTTGGTCGATTAAAGTTTTGAGTGAGGAATACCTAACCACTGATTATTGGGCTGAATGTCCTGGATGTGCGGGTTCAACTTTGAGGAAACTGCTGGAATCAGCCGGGTCTAGGTAATTCGCATGATGCTAATGCGACAAGCCACGTTTACTGTTTTTTAACAAACCCGAAAGCACGTCACAAACGTATAAACACGTCCTCACACATCATCGAGCTAATGCCCTCCCAAATATTAAAGGAGGGGATTTCCGGCCATCGTTCGCATTGAGGTGCCTTTCCTTGGTTTCGTGGGAGCAAAAGAGCGTAAATAATTTAATCTCTTCGTGACCCATAATCCGGCAAATATTGACATACATCACATACGACGGTTGGTTTCCCATGGATATTATTAGATTTGACCAAGGATGACATAAAAGAGGTCGTTTCGTTCCCAGGTCCTTGTGCGAGACGAGACGCGTGCTAGAATACAGAGCGGCTGGAGTACGTGTCAAAGCAATGCCAATCCAGCTGAAGGTCTTGCTGTGTTTTGTAAGGGATTTCTAAGGAACTTCGCAGTGTTGCTCATGAAATCAATCCTTCATAACATATTCGAATATCCTGCAATCATGAATGTTGAATAATTCTGATGTGTTAACCATTCACAATTGTAAATTCAAATGTAATAATAATATTTGCGCATAAATGTGATACACGTCAATTGAACAAATACTAGAATTTTTCTCTGTAAAAAACGTGAAAAAGAAACAGTAGGTACTCTTTGAAATTTCCTCATTAAGCCAAGGTGCTATCGCAAACACTAGAAAATTATGCACACAAAGTAAAAAATGAAATTCAAACACCGTTCTGGCGCGGAATTTTCGTATTTTATTTTCCTTTAAAACAATTGTAATGTGGCGGCACATTCGCAAGTTAAGTTCTTTGTTCGTTGAATCATGAGATTCAGGAATTAATTTTCACGGCAACCTTACGGCATTATTTCATTTCAAACAATTATTTTCCTTTACCTCTAGTTCAATGTATCTTTCCTCAAAGGCATTAAGCTTTTCCGCAGAATATAACGGTGTTTTGCTCTTTAATATGGTTGTGCCTTTTTCAAAATATTAGCTGATAAACCTTCTTCCTGCATAACACCTTTGAAATGTTTAGTTACTTAAAATACGATCTCTTCTCGTACAGCGAATCCCCCATCTAACTTCACTGGCCATCGCTGACATGGGGCTGCTCCCGATGGGTCTTCTGGTGCCCTTCCATCAACTGCGTTACTTAAACATATCTGGCAACCAACTGGACGCGGTGACACTGCAAGTGATAAATCCGTGCAGGGAACTCGAGGTAAGTTTCAATGGTGGCGTAAAATTATGATCATTTTATAGCGGACTATATTTGTGATTCAATCAGTTTCTGGACCTCTCCCGTAACCAACTAAACGGAATCAACGACAATGCAGCCGTCATAATAAAACAAATTCGCAACGTGCGACTGGACAATAATCCACTAATATGCGACGCTTGTCACATGGGAAGTTTGTTGGACATCGTGAGACATGTAAGTAGGGGTTGTCTTCTTTAGCGGGGGTAACATCCCCGACTCAAAAGGGCTGGGTAATGAAAAAGTTGACAAATACAAACCCAACACGTACATTGCAGCTTCAGTGGGACACATATCCGATCTGTTTCCTCCCAAAGAGCCTACGTGGTGCCGAAATTACCGACTTGGACTTGAATGGATTAGAAACGTGCTTGGAATTTATCACAGACGAGGAGCAGGACGCTGCCAGCACTTCGCATAATTTTCTTGAAAAAGGTAGGCTGATCTCGGATACATATCCGCATATCCTCTTTCTATTGATAAACACTGCGAGCGCCATGAATAGCAAAGGATGCACTAAATAAATATTTAATTCGCAGGTGGCCTTAATACTCTTGCCATTCTTGGTGGTATTATCTTCGTTCTAATTGCCATCATTATCCTTGCTATGGCCGTCTGCTTTTCCAGGCACAGAGCCAGGTACTATACTCACGAGGATAAACGGGCAGCAGGTATGTATCATTTCCTCTGAAAATTCGTTTATTCGCCACATCGTCCTGGAGTAACTAACGGTAGGCATTCTTCTTCCTGGAAAATGTGCATGTTCCCAATTTGGTAGGGCCAAATACAACATGCAAACTTCGGGGATTTGTTCGTTTTGCTCCGATATGAATTATTTGTCGGCCATTTGAATCCGCCCTTGTCTGGGAATTGTTTAACTTTTGTGTTGTGTCAAAACAGTAAAGACAAGGACAAACCAAACGTTTCCGAGAGCAAACGAATTCATGTTTCAAGCTGCTTTAAATTGACCAACTGGACATAAAAGTCATTAATTAGTGTCCTGGGGAATAGTTTCGGCATCATTGCGATAATCCCAAAGTTTTGTGTTTCGGGCAAACACACGAGCAAAACAAGTGAGTTCGAAGCTCACAGTAACCGAAGAAACATCATTTGTATGCCGAGGAGATAGGTTAACGGAGGTTAAAATTCGAATAAAGCACATGCAAAGTTACAATTACAAAATAGATCTGTTTTCAATTGCACATCAGGAGCTTACCCATTAATATCTTTACCTTTGCTGTATGTTGACAAATGATAATTGTCATGGTACCAAACTACAATATAATAAACATTAAATTCTTGCGATATACATTATACATACCTACATTGTTAATTTCCAAAATGTTTGTGTTTTGCTGTAGGTATATTTTTCTACTTTAAAAAGTCATAATATATTCTTCAATCATTTGCTGTGTTAGACTTGCTATAAAAATGGCCTCACCTCTCGTTTCTTATAGGAGACGGCAACAAATGCTTGGAGAAAACTGCGGAGACACCAATAATTAGCAATAGTGAGATAAATTTCAAATTTCCCATAGATGACAGAGTTTGCACCATCGATGAACTGGTCCTTCCGCCTCCCCCGCCACCTCCCGCGAAATCACCGCCACCCCCACCGACCACCAGCAACAAGGAATGACTGGATGAACTGAAATCACCATCTGCAGCCCGAGATAATTAAACCGGGATTCCACTGGGATAAGAACATCGGCTGTATGTAAGAAACTTTTGTAATCGTGGTCTAACTGTTTTCTATAAGTGATCCTAGGAAAACCCAGTGATTTCTTTATTTTGTATTTGTATGAGTGTTGTGTGTCTTAAATATTAAGAAACCTGCAAACTACTTACAACTTCTCAAAGTCTTGTACATGCAACTGTGTGTAAATATGTAAAAAGGCAGAACCTAAGTTTTAGGGTTTGTACGAGTACTCTACAATTTTAACAGAATTCCTTAATTTGAAAATGCGCTCAGCCCATCGCTCTTTTTTAAAATTTAGTTTAAAAAGACCTTTATCCGCTTTTCGCACAACATAAAAATAAAATCAATAGTATTTCACTGTGTTGATCAGCGTAAAAGAGATTTGGTAGGTAATGGATTAAAATTTATCGTGGTGTAATTGATTTGACAATGTTTCGATCTCGGGACAAAAAAGCAATGTTAATAACCAAAAGCAAGCGACGTTATTGAAAGGTTTTGCGATGAATGATTCCTTGTATAAACAATTACACTAATTGCATTTTGTTTGCTTTTAAAGTAAATTGGACAAGCCCTAATAACACTGCAACGTTTTTTGAAATATTTTTTCGTGATTATTGCCAGGTTCTCCAGCGAAACTTTCAATTTTGCTTTCTGCAATCGGCTGAAGTAAGAGTAAATTTACGGAGACTGTTTACGGTGTGTAGGTAATGCATTTAATGCAGAAGGCGCATTCTCTGCGACCCTGCCCTTGCACCTCGTCCTGTTATTCGGTAGTTTATTTGAGAATCCCGCTTGCAATCATCGACGGAACCAACGCTTTAGGGAGACCGTAAAAATTCAATTAAATACTTTGAAGAAAATAAATAAAACGCCGAGAAGCCTTCTCGCTCCTTAGTCCTTGGGATCCAGAAACTTGTCAACAAGTTTCCACTTGGGGAAAATGAAAACAAATAAAGATGCCGGAAATGCGTTTTCGTGCTTTCTGTCTCCTTGCAGCCGAGCGTCCTCACAGTGCAGAAAGCATTTTCAAATTAGGAATTTTAGAATAGTGGTAACAAGCTTATTCATGTCACAAGAAATACAAGTAAGAGAGAGTTTTAATACAAGTAATGAGAAGTAACTTTAGAATAAGTGCCGGATTTGGTGATGTTTTAAACGTATTCTGTATATACAAGCACTATGTTTAGGTAACACGGTAGAAAAGTGTGCACCACACGAAATTTAGTGTTAGATATTATAGATTTTATTTCTCAAGAATTTGATAAGCAAGAAAATGTTTCAAAATTTTCAAAATATTGTTAAAATTATTTTCAAATTTATATCAAGTTGATCTGCTAAGAAATTTATCTAGATATGTTGAAAAAATTGATGAGTTCAAAACAATCCATTGTTTCTCTTTCAAAATCAGTTTTTGTTAAAGTGAGAATAAGATACACACAAATCACTGCCCTTGTGTTAAAGTGCGTATTGCGTAACAAATATAGAGAACATTGGTGAAAATTTTCTGTATTTAAAAAACATTTCCGCTGATTGTAATAATTGATATCTTCAGTATCGTTGTCAACCAGGACTTCGCACACCACACAGCTCAAATAAAAAATAACTTTGATTAACAATAGGTTCAAAATAACCAGAAATTAATAACTTTTGTAAATCGAAGACAAACACAATACAATACCTACTGAAAAAAATTTATACAAACATTTAAAATTCAATAATTAAATGAGTTAATTAATATTCAATATTAATTTATTTGTTTTTTCAAATAATTATCTTCGTGTGATTTAACTTTATATGTATTTGATTTGGTGTATTTTTTTTGAAAAAAAATAATTCTTAATTTAATAAACTAACAATAAAGCTATTCAAAGAAATACGCACTGGTTGATAAATTTCAGAAATATTTTTCTTTTTTTCACTCGCTGAAAAATCATTTTAAAATTACAAAATAATAAAACAACATTCACTAGAAATTCAATTAATTTTCATGAAAAATCTGGTAGAAAAATAAGCTTTATTTTTAATTAAATCATTGGGAGTATGAATCAAGAGTGAAAGAGCACAATTCCCATACACCGTCCCAGCAAAGACCACAAAAAGGGCGATAGCCATCCAAAACGAATTCGCATTGCTTTGTGCTGACTTCAATATTGCTTTTCTGTTAAATTCAAGGTACAAATAATTTTTTATATTAATCTGCTAGAGGACGAAGGGTTTCAACAGAAATAAACCGATCAATAAGGGATTTATTCAGAGTAATTTGAAGACGATGAAATCATCACTTCAAAGTGGTTAATTCCTCCGTACTGCATTTGAATTTTATACCAAATAAACGCGATCTATAAAGTTCTAATTGTTTATTATATATTTAGCACAGCTTTTGAATATGTAGATTGAAAACGAACCAGAGGACAAAATCATGCGATTACTTCTTTTCAATTTCCTATTATAGTTTTGAGGAAATTTTTTTATTTGCATGTATTGCATTTCAAATGTGAAACCAAACGTAACTTAAAATGTTTGTACTTAAGAATATCACTAGATAGTTATAAAGTAATGATATAGAGTAGTTAATAACAATAATCTAAGTAAAGACGCACGAAACGTTTCAAGATCTTAAAGTATTTTTGCAATCTAGAAATTCTACGACATTTAAATTTATTCCTGGCATTGTAATGTTGACGCAAGGCGTAAATTTTTCCATTGCACAAATTAAATTTTCACCAGTGTTCGAGAGGAATGAGAGGAAATCCGAAGTATATTAACATAAGACATTATAATAAGTGATTAAAATTTATTTAGTTAGAATCCTTGAAGTTGTTTTAGTTTTTCAATAAAAATATATTTTGCTTATTTATGCATTCGTTTAAGTTTCCTGTTTCCCCCGTCGCGTCCCCTCAATATCTTGGCAACATTATTTTCCAAGATTTGTTGCTGCACCTTTGATTTTGACTTCTTACAAACTCCATTGAAATGGGGAGCGTTCATTTGTCTTATGACTAAATAGATGACATCTCGATGATAACTCCACCCAAAATGCATAACCGAAATTTGCATTTTATGATTTATAACGTCCGGAAATGTCTGCACTGCATATTACATACCTTCGTAAATAAGGTCGCCGTGTCCTTGGAGCCTTTAGATAGCCGACGGCCGCAGATAATGTAACAAGGTATGCAACGCATGCATGCGGAAGGCCTACGGACTCCACTAAATTAATCCCATCTCGCTTTCACTGCTATTATGCATCTGCAATTTACATGATCCATAAATCATCTGGACAGAACGCCATTGGCCTAGTGCAATAATTCGTTCCCTTATTGAAAAAAAGTTGGCAGCATCGGAGCATCGGAGCATCATTGTTGCGTTGGATGGCGTTGTCTTCATCATTGAATACGATGGTTTCGACTTGCATATTTGCATTAAATGAAGTTTCAATAAAACTTACACGAGCCTCTGGAAGAAGATTTAATAGATGTTTCCAGAGAGCAACAAACACTGAAAACTATACATAAATAGGAGCTTCCGTTCAGCACATGTACTACTGGTTACAAAGGTAAAGCGAAGATGTCCTTGCACCAAACGGAAAATACTATTTTAGTTCATCAAATCTAAGCGTGAAATTCTCATTCCCGAAAGCAACCCTAAATGAAATTCGAGAACTTCTCCTCAACCCTTTCCCGGATTTGGCAAAATAGACACCTAACAGGAACTGCTAAACGAATTAAGCTTGGTATCACGTCAGCAACTCGGAACTCATTGGACAATTAGTTTATCCAGCAACTGGTAGTATTGAAAATTAAATTTTTGCCAAGCAATTAATTATCGGGATATCATGTAAATAAGAATTCATAAATTGAATTCGGCGACAGCTGTTGATTCTCAAGGGCTGCAGATCGTTTTACTACTAATTAACATCGTGGCTATAATTCAACAAACATCCCTCCCAGCAGGGTGCATAATTACCTTGTAAAAATTAATCAAATTATACTCCGTCATAAAATAGCAACCAACTCATTAACATGAGTTTATGGTTACTTTCCTGCCATCCGCTGTCAACTGCTGAAAGGCTACAGAATCTGTTCGTTATAGATGGAATTTTATTATAAAGTTACTGGTAATGGTAATTAAAAGATAAACTGCCGCACTCTAAAATTATAATTGGCTGTAGAACTCACAAAATGAAATCGTAAACCGAGTTCTGGTTTCATTTCTACCACCCAAATAGGGAAATGTTTATTTAAAAAAATACTGGTTTTCGATATCGTTCCATTCCGCTTCCTTTCATCGAGGATCTATTTTCATCCAGTTTCCTATTGACCCATGCACACTAAAGTTCTGCTTACCTTGTCCTATAAAAAAAAATACATTAATCTCTTTGTAAAAGTGCTCATTTAGCACCAACTTTAATTACATTACATAATTCGCAATGTTTTATGAATTAGAACGGAAAGCATCAAGAAAATAAATTTTCAAATTTCATATAATAGTGAGCAAAAAGTCATTCGTTGTTTATTTAGTATTTTAATTTATGAAACCTTTGTAAGAATGTGGCTTACATAGTTTGCAACAATAAACTTTTTCTTATGGCGTGCTTCACTTGACAAAGGTGCCGGATTAGTTTGGGAAATGTATAAACATGTTGAAAAGTTCTGTTGTTATGGAATTTGTATTATGGATTCTGAAAACACCAATTGACAAAGAAATGTAGAACGCTAAGCGGCAGCAGCTGCTGAATGATTGTTATCCTTCAGATTGCATTTGATAAACCTCATGATTGCGATAAGATGAAGCAGGGACTCAGATAACCTTCATCCCGGTTCCCCAACTTCCCGGCCGCAATACCCTCTTTAAAAAATATTTTATCATCTGGTACCCAAATGAGATTAGGTTGTCAGAAATATTTCGGAGGGATAAACAACAAAAGAAGTTTTAATGGGGTTGTAATTAGAACTCACTCCTTTAGTCCTTTTCAAATGCTGTCAAAAACTGAAGTGTATAGAAAAAAGGGATCTGCTCAACTCATTCTAAAATTAATTCTATGAATTAAATAGACCAGGAAAGGTCCAGATTGAATCTGTAAACGGGAAATTTATTAAGAGAATGTCGAGGGAAAGAAGGAGTAGTTTTGGCAATCGTGTGATTTCAGAAAATGACTGTTATTTTTGTTTAATAACATCTCCACTGGGAGGAGATCATTTCAAATTATGTCGAATTGGTACATTGAGTACATTTTAAATGAAATCATCATAATTTCTTCTATATTAATGAAAGTCTTAAATTCTATAAATATTCATTGCTATCTTAACGAATTTTATAGCTTCAAATTCAAAAGTTTTTTTTTGACCTCTTGTTTGCCATATTATTTCAAAACAAGCTCTGTCTTGTACACGCTATTATGAAAAAGATTATTTTTATGGATTGTTAATCATGTATTCAGCAAGCTCCACTAATTCGTGAATATTTATGGTTTCTGGACGTTCCAAAATATATAAGTACGGGCCATTCCATGGGAAATCATCAAAAAACAAATAAATGGGCCCGCTGGACTAATTTTAATTTTTTAAATTTTCTTATAAAATGTTCCTTCATAGAATCTACTCAGAAAATGGTATTTGAAAAAAATATTTGTGTCTTCTTTTGTCACTAGCCGCCATTTTTCCAACATGGCCCACATTGAATTTCTTGAAAACTGTGCTTTGCGGAAGTTATATAATATCTCAATCTCTGCATAAGTGAAAGATAGACCTGAGAAATAAAACCCAAATTTATTGATATGGGCTATTTTTCTATATAAAACTCTTTGTGTTGGGTGCATTGAAAACTATTTAAAATAAATACTAAAATTTAATCGAAAAACCTTCTAAATGTACACATCTTATTAAAAAAACAGATAATGTTAGTTGAAATTTCTTTGTTTCGGTATCTGCTCCACAGTGATTGAGCCAAATCTCGCACTATTGATTTCTAAAGAGCGAATTGATGAAGCGTTAATGTTAAGTAATTTAGTTTTGCGGTTACCGCACAAACTGAGAGTACATTAAATTCAATTCAACTTTATGAAGCCACAAGATTAGCCAGCTTCCAGGCGAAGGCAGCCTCTGATGCTTAATTATCCTACATCAGCAAACATCCTTGAACAGGATACATACATGAAAACAAGATATCAAAACTCCCAGGCCATCAGTAAAGTTTCCTTTCTAGTGTTTTATCAGCACACATGGGTTCTTCCTTGAAGGAAATTATCTCAAGTCGAATACCCCTTGCGAGCAGCCCCTGTTGGTAGTACACTTAAGACGCCCATAAACAGCACCCCGCTACAGCAATTAAAGCCTGACTTCTCATGATGGGAATCGCATAACTCAATATTTGGGAATTAAATGTAATTCTTGGCGATATGGAAGACTCAAGACGGGGTTCGCAGAAAGTTGGGACCTGTCATAAGTTTGCCAATCTAGAGACTTTACTCTGACGTGCATTGACCTTGAAAAAGACTACCAAAAAATTTAAGAACGAACAACTTCAATTAGCATTTAATTAATTGTGGGTTGAAACCAATGATTTCTCGTTCTTAGAGGTCCGTCCCGGTGATTTATTTCGCAGTCATTAAAGCAGCTTGACGGAGGTACCGCTAACATGGTTTTCGTGGGCGTAATATTCACTCTGTAGTAGGTGGTGATGCCTATAGCAAAGACTTTTTGATTGACTATTCAAGTGTCGCAATAAAGCATTGTTTACTGTTTGGTCCAATCTCGGAGCGCAGGATGACGAAATGAAAATACAAAAGCCTATAAAAACCACGAAATTTTAAAGTATAATGAACAATGAAAAATATTTGAATGATTTTATATTCTCTTTTATAATTTATAAAGATTGTATTCGTCTTTTCTCAAGATAACCAGAAATCATGCCTTTCTGGAATTGCGAGTGAATTCTAAGTAGTTTTCCTTACTCCAAAAGGTTATGAAAATTCACCATTCACCATGTGTTCTTATTATTTTTGGTATTCAAAATATACATTTACGAAATCCATGCTCTTCAAAGATATTTTGAGAAGTTAACATTTGCTGTTGTATTTTGTTTTAGAAAGCTGAAAAAGCTTCGTTTAAAACACACACAAAAAAGCACTTTGGTTCGGCAGGTGTGCAGAATCTTCAAAGTGAATTTTCCATAGAATCCTTTCCATATTCTTGAATCTTGACTGTTGATTTTTAAATCACATTTTCAGTTAGGAAACTGAAACCAATTTCTGGAAATAACATAAAGTTTATGATTTCTGCCATAATCCTAAAGGAAATTGTTAATAATTACGAGTGACTGATGCATGAAACGCTGGCAATTGCATTCATTGTTTGTGCATTATGAGAGCCATGAAGGTTGTTTCGGTCATTGTGACATAATTTGAACTGAAAACTTAATGGACCGCAACCAGAATTCTAAGGAAGAGCTTCACTGCACTTCTATTCCCTTCTATCAAATTCCCGTCACATGCAGAGGGCACATTCATAATCCGCAACGTAACCTGGTTACATTATTAATAATGTTTTGTGGTTCCATCTATTCCAGACCTAATAATTCGCTTAGAATGTATCCCGTTCCTACGCCAGTGAGAAAAGTTTATGGTTTCTGGAGAACAAACAGGGAATTCTACTTAAGGTGCTCCTGGCTATACAGAATGATTATTTCGAATATCCCCCCAAAAGAAAACACCGGAGCAAGCCGAGTGAAAAATTAAAGGATTTTGTAAAAAATGATATCACCAAAGCCAAGTAATTTTTTCCTTTGTTTGGCCAAAAAGAACAACAAAACTTGAACGTCACAGGAAGGCCGTTACTAGGTTAATTCCCATCTAATATCCTTTTTGTGCCGCGGATTGGAATAAACGCGTTCCGACATGTTGTTGCGGACCGACAGCTAAAACATGTACACACATTTCATCGTCCTTGAGATACTGTGTGCGAAAGGATTTAACACATTTTCTGAGGAGTGATGTCAAAGAGCAAGTTGAACATTTATGAATGTTACGCAACATTTGAATATATTCGTCGTGTAGATGGTTTTTAATATTTTCCAAATTTGGTTTATTTGATGTGATTTTTCAACATTCACAGCCTCATGAAATTTGCATACAGTTTATCGATAAATCCAAGTCAGAATTATTTTCTAAATTTTTTAGTTAAGCCGACGCGGATGTCTATACGCAAGTGCAAATGTTACAATTAAAGGAAATATACTCGGGTGAAATCTAATACTTGGCATTAGTGGGGGACAGGGGTTGCAAGTTTGTACAGGCGCAATAACCTCCTCCCTGTTGATTATCCAATCTTGATCGCTCATCAGTTCCCACTCACTTTTCAAAAATCACTTTTCTCTTGCACACTATATTTCAAAACGAAACTAGAATATTAAATAGATTTTCCAAAACAGTTGACCCTTCCACTTGTACTTTTCCATTATATATTCTCAATCGAAAACTGATTTTTTTTAAAAATCACGCTTTTTATAAGAAACTTTTGTCACACGTCCTTTCTTTCCTGACATTTTACAACTCATAATGCAATACATTTTCAGTAAAATGAAGCCATTTCTCAAACACAAAATTTAGCATTCCTCCACACATAAGAAGTTTTAAAATAAATCAAACAACACAAGGCAAATAAGACAAGTCCATACGGTGTGCGACGCAAACAACGCTTCCAAAATATATTTATTGTTTATTAATCAAACATTATTTTATCAGAAATCGACAAAACATCCCAAACAATGAATACCTACTTTCTGCAGATATTACAAACGTTATATTAAAAGTCTGCGTTGATCTGTAAAATCTGCGGCTGCCATCACCATTAAATTTACGAGAGATGTAATATGCCTTATAAATAATTCCCAAAAATACTTTTACGTTCCTGCAAACGTCGAGCGTAGACATTAAACACTAAGTTTTGAGAAGATTTCATTTCAGCGTTCTTCTAGAAAATTTATGAATAAAATATGAACATCTCGGAAAATTCATAAGAAGGAGAACTTCGCCACTTACCATATAAACAAAGTTCTAAGGTTTTTTTCTTATATGGCGGCAAAGTACGAACGACGCTCCTTCAAACATGGTTGACTTTTGCCCCTGATTTTAAATTAGTGCTTAAGTAAATTTTTGGTATTTTGCACAGCATGAATGAGAGCGGATTCCATTAGACTCTTTTCATGGAAAAGGCTTCAATGATTCCATCACACGTCCATGGACTTAAAAATAGGAACATATTATGCAAGCACGTTTTAGTTTTTACGAGGCAAAACAAATAAATGATAGTAACAAAAGGGGAGCGTAAGAGGAAGCAAATATCAGAATAAATGGATTCTTACAAATTTTGTGTGCTTCCCCGCAGTATATTTTGATTAGTATATGTAGTGTAGTTGTACAAACAACATACGTACCAGTTTATAAATAAAACACGCAACGATGTTAAATTTATCATGTTTCAAATTAATACATATTTTAAATGATATGTAGTTGGTTATTCCATTAAGAACTTAAGAGCTTTCATTGTTAGTTGTTAATAAATTGAGATTGCTCAGAAACCCAGATAATCCCCGAAGGCGTCGACGTGGATCCTTAACTTAGACAAAATAAGCTTCACCACTTCACATCTCGAATGTAAATTACTACAATGAGGAATCGAATTAAAGAACAAATTAAAAGTTATGAACGGACCCATTCCAGCTGTGTCTGGAATCAGTTTCACTGTCTGTGTGGCTGTGATAACGTCCCTCGAACCCCTTTAGGGTTCGTTGTGCAGAAGCACTCCTCCTCTTACAAACATTATAAAGCTGCACAGACGCTTCTTAATTGTAATTATTTAACATCACACTTATTGACCGTGGCTTAAGTTTTGACGCTTACGCCTTCGTGCTTCACGCCAACCCTCTCCGAACTTTTCTAGTAAATTAATTAAGCCTCTTCTAGGACCCAAGTCGAACGTCTGTACAACACGAGAATTTGCTTTGGTGATTACTCGTGGCTGTTGGTTTTGCAACCATTTAAACAAATTCGGGGGTAAGGGCATAGATACATAGACACTCTTGAAACTTGCCCCCGACCCCGTCTCAAATTATTAGTGTTTCCTGCGATTTTATTACAGACACAAAGTGCCAGACTAACTACAATAAAAGTAGTCGGAAATTAATTGAGGTTGATTATAATTTAACTTTGGACTGGATTTATGCCTGCACTAAAGTACACATGCAAAGTGGGCACATAAACAGCTAACGAGGCTAATGACTGACTATGGGCTTAATGTTTTCTAATTATGCTGAATTAATTGTAATTAATTGCCAAAACGTGATCCTTAGAACAATTTTGGGAGCGCGCATTAAGATAATATGTATATTCCAGAATTATGACAAGTTGTCTGGTGGAAGATACCGTGCAGGATAAAATCTAATTATATTTTCCATATCCAGTAATGCACATCTGCATTGTACTATTTCCGAATGCCACAAACTCCCAATTGATGAGCATTGTTCTGTTACAAGTATTGTGCTGGACTTTGAAGCACACTTTCTACGTGGGAAAAGCCAAAAGAGACAGATCAATTATTACTCGGAAGCACAAAATTACATAGACTAAAACTAACCAAAACAGGAAACGGAAACCATAAACCTCTCGATAAACCTACTATGAAATGATTTTGTTGCTTTTTGGAAAAGATCAAAAAACTCTTGGAAAATAAATTGATGCACCAATTCATTGATTTATAATTCCAAATATAACACCCGAATAGCATGATTATATGCTTTAATTATGTTTAGTATTAGTTCAAAATTACGTGCAGGCACACGAGAAGAAGATCGAAAAGGGCAATTTCATTTGATCCCCAAAATATGATAAAAAAGTTGTACGGAGAGTATAATTGATTCAGGACAATTATTAAGTACTAAAAAATGAGGGAGTGATCATGACGTATTTCATTTGAAAGAAACCGATAGAAAGGGGAAAAACAATTTTGGGGCAAATTGTTATACTGGGGAAATTGAAAGAAAGATCGCAGCACAGCGGCCATCATGAATCCGATTAAACTGACGTTTGTTAAAAAGGGGAGGAGCTTGTTCACAATTCACATTCTTTCACACCCCAAAGAAATAGATAAAAGGAACAGCTGGAGCTTAGTATTTTACTACCACTAACTTTTTCCATGTTCAACCTGATTGGTTAAAATGTTGAGGAGCCATGATGTTTTTTGATAACAACTAGTACAGAAAGTATAATTGGTTTAGGCCAATTATGAAATACCCTAAATGCAAAACGGCTCAGTTTTAACCTCAGAGTAAGGAGTAATCAGGAGAAGGCATGAGCCAGAAAAAGTGAAGCATTTCTTTATATGTGGATGTGTCTCGTTGCACATGTCGTAGTCACCAGGCCCAGGCACTACCAATGGCAACCATTTGACAGCTCGTTATACAGAAATTATTCATGTAAACAAAATTTTTAAAATTGAGAATTACATAATTTTATACATAACAATTAACATTTTTTCACAAAACCTTTCACTTTCCTTTAAAAAAATTTGATAAAAAGCAACTTCATCACAAGTTCACAAAGTAAACTGTCTTGACCATATGATCATTTGACAGCTCGTTATACAAGAAAAAGTGCTTCATTCACGTACACGATTTTTATACGGAATGCCTTCTCCTGATTACTCCTTACTCTGAGGTTTTAACCCAGAAGAAACGTTTGTTAACAAATCGAAATCGTCTAAAAAACCGTGCACAAACATTTTTCCTGTCGTAGAAAGAGAACTTTGAAGTTATTGAAGAAGTTATATGTAAAAATGAAAGTTTTGGGTTATGTAAAATTTTAAGATCGTGTAAAAAAAAGTTCCGCGCAATTAATTAATTGTAATACGTAAAGGTATCTATTTAAAACAATATATTTGACGAATAAAAGTTAATATGTAAATATTCAATAAGCAAAATGAGCATTTTTGTATAAAAATAATACAGATTTATCCTATATCTAGGGTATAATAAAAGGAACACAACAAACGAAAATTTGACAATTATTCAACTTTTTCTGCCCTGATTCTGTTTCAGTTGCTTCTGTAACGTTCTCGAGCTGGAAACAAATTTCGCGAAGAGCCTGGAATCTTCCGAAAATCAAGCGCTGGTTTACACCGACAAAGCGTGCAATTACTTGAGCTCGGGGAACGTGAAAACGTTCGTCCCACGAGCGAGAGCCAAACGCGGGTTATTTGACATGCAATTAATTCCCTCATTTACCATAAAAGTGTTTAAGAGCTTCCTTAGTAGGATAGCCGAAAGTAGGAAGTACGAAAACGTGGGGTCACTGTCATAATACCTTTTTTAAAAGAACTTCTTAATACTTCCCGAAATAATTAGGGTGCTACACCGTAACAAATGTTTCCGTTCCAGTAGCGGACAAAGACAACTCCCTCGGGATAAGCCCGCTCCTGTTGACCATACTTAATTTTTTGGCATTTTTTAAGTGGAAAAGATTTGTTCGTCGGAAACTCCCGCGGGAGAAACATAGGTCTTGAGCAGTTATAAACTTGAGCCTGAAGGTTGTTATTAATTGCTACTTCTTCTCAAGGATTTATGAACTTTCTCCACTTCCTTTGTGTTCCTTAATCCTCTTAATGTAATTGAGTTAAGTCAGTGAAATTGAATGTACCGTGTTTTGAGTACGCATATGGTTACGGTTAGTATATGAGATGCCATCGCGTAATCTTAGCAAATTAATTACGATTTTATTTAAAACATATTTAAAGTAAAAGAAACTATTACCAACAAGACTCTGAAATATCTCCGAAAGCATCGAAATGCAATAAATTATTGTTGAAAAGAGAACAATCAAAAGACATTTTCCTTTTTGAACATGTAAAATTACTTAACAACTGCTTTCGCTCAACTGGAAATACGCAAAAACGTACAATATCATAAAATTTTAGTCGTCCCAAATGCAGGATCGCAGAATCTTCAGCGGCTCCCTTGGCCCATTTCAACTCGGCAACCGTCGTCGTTACTTCAACAAGTCCTGGCTGTTTGTCCTGCCAGCGTCAGAAGATTTCTGCTTTGATACTCATAACTTTTCACTAAAACGACACTGACGAGCGTCAAATTTTGCATAGAGAACCGTTTTCTATTCAGGTTTTATGAAAACTGGAACATTCAAAACTGTGATTTTATCCAAGAATACAACAAAAAAACGATCCAATTGATCCTTGAAATAAAAACCCAAGCTTGGAGCACAAAGAATCTCCCATCGGAATTAAGTACGTCGACGTTATAGCTCTGACCATTAAGCGAGAATTCACGCTTTAAAAGACGTTATCGCAGACTTTTTTAATATTGTAAATAGTACGTCCCCCGGCTCCCTTGCACCCACCCCTCTAATCAATATAAATGTGGAACAAGAGATTGCTTTCAATATGAAAACTCAAAAACCCTAGGAAAGGTAAAAACGTGGACAAAATGGCAACTCCAATAACAATGTTGCATTCGATTGCAAGTTCAAGAGTCCTTTCAAATAATATTTCAGCACTTTGTGGGACCAATACGATTATTTGTTTAATTGCATTGCGTACCTAGATCTCATTAAATCCTCGCAAAATCAACGATAAGCAAACTTTTTTCAATTGTTAATTATGGACAGAAAGAGAATTGCTCTTCACCTGAGAATGAGACGCTTGAAACGTGTCAACTTTTCATTTGCAGAAAAATTCTCATTTTACGGCATGAAAATGGCATCGAAGAATGTCTTTAAGACGAAAGCGTTTTTATGATGAATTTATATTACGAGCACGATGATGTACTTGCGCGGAATTCCAAGAGGACTCAGGGAATCTAGTTTGCCAACATATACGGACGGGACGGGCTTAAAGGAACTTGATATCCTGAAACAAATACTTTCAGGACATTACTGAAAGCAAGGAAGTTGTACGAAATAAGAGCCACGCCAGATAAAATTATTTCAGTTGCGATTCCGAAACTAAAAGTTCTTTGATATCATCTTGCCGAATTTTGTGCCGATTCTAAATCCTAGAAAAATATCATTTGAATTTTTCTATTCCAAACAGTTCAGTGCGAATGCTGCTTAAAAAAATTTTAATATTGCCTTTTTAAGTGTAAATAAGAAACCTAAGTGTAACATACAATGTCTGAGGAGAGTAATTTTAAAATATTTTTTAAATTTTAATAAAACGTTAATCAAATTGCTGTCATCCTCCTAACCATAAGATGCATTCAAATTAGATTTTCGTTTACACTTAAGAAACCCTTCGAGGCTTCGAACTGAAAAGCTGGAGTCCTGCAGACGCTTGAAAAGATTATCTCCAGCTTTATGGTCGGAGGAAGCGCGAAATTCGCTTACTTTGCTGTCCAAGCGGATTTCACACAGCAATTTCACCACTTAACCATTTAAATATTTAACAAATTTGTTCTCCTCAATTTTCCACTTCGCTTTGTTAGTTTCTGCTTTGCCTTTGTATTCCTGCAGCTCTTCCGCTGTTATATAAAAATTTAATTTAAAAAGGTAAGTTTAACTGAGGCAAGTTTTAATTGTCAGCGTTTTCCTCTCGCGATTCGGCGACAAACTGTAAAAGAAAACTACACAAAGTTATTTGATTTTAAAGAAAATTTTCTTTGATTCGTGAAACAATTTTCGAAAAGAAATAATCCATAAAATTTTTATTTTCTCATAAGAATGCATTTGAATGCGATTTCGATGTCGTAACTTTATTTTTTGGGAGCCAAAAGCAACAAAGAATCTCAGTCGAGAACTCGGTGGAGAGTCGTAAAAAGGATCACACTAAATTCGATTTTTTAACTTAAATACAAAAAATAAAAAATATAAAAATTGGAACCACATCAACTTCGTATTTCGCGTTGAAAATTGCTTTCCTGATTCAGTTCACCGTCACAATAGACGTATTCAAACCGGGAAATATGAACGAATGTCTAGTATCTATGCGGGTGGAGCTGGCGCGGATGGCGATCAAAGTATTGAACGGCTGACATTCCTTGATGGATTTCGCCATCATTTTGCGTTTTCGGTGCATTCAGAATTTTGAAATTTCTGCACGTTAAATATAGACCTTTTTACTCAAATAGTTATTGGGGAAAATTATTTCCGGAGTGGATTGAATTCAATTAACAAAACTTTGTAACTGGACACAAACAAATGAAATTGAAATTTGCATAAAGTAAATCTGTTCCTGGGCAGGTATAAATTTTAATGTACGCCAATATTTAACTCGTCTTCTTAATTTGATTATACGAAAATATCGTTGGTGGTGAAAATCTTAAAGTGCTTGGATTATACGATTAGAGGACTTTATGCAGCTTATCCTGAGTGCTACCAAACAAGAAGGAAACACAATTACCTTGAGAAAACAGGAAGTTGTGCAGCCAACTTCGTTAAAATTACACTCAGTAATTAAACAACGGAACTGAGCTTTCATTGTGCGTTAAACACTGAATTTACATAACAATGTCATTGCGGTTAACTGGGGAGCTTAATGCAATTCTAGTTAACGCCATATTGCCTTAGACATCTGCATATGGGATCTGCACTACAGCCGACCAGGACATGGAGAACTTTTAAGTAAATTCTGCAGACGGGGACAGCTGCGAGAAATTTCGGGGTGCTTAAGTTCGGACTCTACCGTTTGATCAGATATTTTCAAAGCCCCATACCAAAGCTTATTGAAATTCTTTACATTTAATAGATTGTGTGATCGCTTTGTTTTGTTTTTTATTCCAAATGTAAAGACATGAAAATTGGTTAACAGTTGTTCCAGATTTTGTATTGGAATTCAAATTATATAAGTTATTTTTCTACTAACTTACCAATATATTCGAAATTTATAATTGCATAGCAATCGACTTCGCCCGATCTGTAGTACAATTTTGTAAAGTTTCCACAATTTGACCGAAAATAACTTTCCATTTGCACCAAATCACGCTTAATGCATTAAATAATTCACCCAAGATGTTGTTGCTCTCGCTGCTGTTGAAATGAGGTTCAGGTTTGCAAATCGCACTTTGCTAAATGAAAATCATTAAAATCATTGTTTCAAATGAAATCAAAATTACAAACGCAATGTTACTTCTCGTATTTTCGGCAAACAAGTCCGATTTCCTCTGCGGTTGCTGAGATTATGTTTCAATCTAAGCTGCACTCGAGGACGTTTTTCATCCTCTTCTGAAGAGTCTGATACATCCATTTTCCTTTTTCTTGACTTAAAATCGTCTGCTTCATTCTGTTTTTGGAAAACAAAAAAACTTTATAAAATTACTAAAGGAAAACTCAAATTAAACTATAGCAATTGACCAGATTGAATTCCTCAAAAACGAATTAGCCTTACCAATGGTCTCTTGTGAGGGCCAATGCAGTTGCAATGGTCCACATGATTTACCATGTACTGAGTACTACTGTATTTGCGCACCAGACCGCAATTTATAAGATTGTCCAATGCCTTTTCGACCATTGCGTTCATATTGTGTCCAGCAGGAATATTTTTGGTGCAATTCTGTACATAATTCAACACTTCAACAAATCCACGACCGTAGTGCTTCGAACAGTTTTGAGTCAGAGCCATGAAAACATATCTATTTATTTTTCTTGGATTGCCAGTAGAATCCATTTTTATTATTTTTCATAATAATTTATAATTACAGACAATTTTCGATAACCTAAAATCACATGATTTTGTTTTACATTGACGTGATACTTCAATGCAACTCTTCAACAAGTCTGTATTAATTAGTCTTTTGTTTAAAATATGTAGTTCAAGTATCCATTGAAAACATTGCAGTAGTCTTTTGCAACTGTACAATTGTTGACAGGAAAAGCAACCCCGGCCGCTGACCGTTGATTATTGTTCACTCAGTTATATTTTATTATTACAATTTGCAAACTTACCGCACTACCGCAATTTTGTATGCTAAAAAAATAAAATTCAGTAAACCAACCTCATTTTCGTTGCATACATACAAAAGCTCAACCAAAGCTCGGATGCGGATCAGCATAACTCCACTTTTAATTTTCCATATATTGAATGAACATGTTTAGAATGAAAATGTCACCACAGCGTTATGCAAATTGCAGCAATAATAACACAGTTGGTCCAACAAACCGATTCAATAAAGATTTTCTTGGAATTTGGTTTTTGAAAAATTTCTGTAGATGTCTTCAAAAATTCACCATCAATTTCTGTTTCTAAAAGTGGAGTTCATTTTTGTAGAGGCGAACATCTTTTCTGCACTTATGAAACAACGCATTGAAATAAGTGCAAGGAAGCAGATGTGAAGTTCTCGATTCGGCGAAAGAACGTCGATGCAGCTTCGTAAAGGACGTCATTGTAAAAATGTTAGCTTTTGTTTTGTAATTAGCCATGATTTTTGGCGTAGATTCCCCTTTCAACTATCAACTCTCACGTGGCCGTGGTAAATTACAGTTTTGAAGTATGTTCAAACTATAGCACGTACCATTTTGCTTCACAGTTGCATGAGCAAATAAATATTGCCTTTTTAAGTTTTACCATTAACCGTTAGATGGATTCATTATTGTAGGGGAAGACTAGGCGAGACGGGTCACCTCACTTTTACCCTCTGACTAATATTAGAGCCCAGCTGAAGCCTTTAATTTTCAGAGCTATTGTTGGAAGTAGTCGTTTATCTGTTATTATTACCAATAATTATCCATTAGTATATTTAAATAGTACGAATCTTTTAGTTTACTTTAGTATACTAATCATACTATAATTATATTATTCAATTCAAATTTTCAAAAGCAGATAAATAATTTTGCCGAACTGCCGGAATTTAGGCAAAAAAGAAAAAAAAAATGTGGCATATTTTATAAATCGTTCGCACATTTTTTGACAAACACACACTGTTTTAATTAATAAATTGCATTTTTTCTACATATATTTCCTATATTTCTATTCCATATTAAAAATGCATACAAATTTTTCCTCTGTTTCTATTTCTCTTTCTTTCTCTCCCGATTTGTCCCTGATTTGATTTTGATCAGAATACGCATTATTTCGAATACGCAAAAACTTTCTAGGATGTTGGACTAGACTCTAGGGTAAAATTATGGCAGCAGAGTTCAGAACCCAGAAGGTCCGGACTAATTTAATTTGCGAAATAATTGAATATCGCCGCAATTTCTTTCACCAGGGACACAAACGTCTAAAAACAAAAAATTATTGACCCCACTGCAATCTCCTTAAATGTGCAAAAAAACAAAACCGGCTCGGGGTCGGTCTCAGTCAGTCAGCTAACAATTTGCAAATATTCTTCTATTACAATTCAATTCAGCCAGGGGCTCTCTGCTGCCAAACATGTTTCGATTAGAAATATAATTATTTAAAAACCTAAGCAAAAATGGGTTTTTGTACCGTAGGGCTATTATCATGTTGTTCCCCTCATTCGTGATTTTTTATCACTTATTAATTAATAAGAAATGTTCTTCAGATCGTTTTTTCTAAAAACGCACATCCACATTGTGGAACTAATGGAACCTGTTGGAAGAAAAGATCAAACCAACCCTAGGCGTTTTTTAAACTTAAGTTTAACGCGAGGAGGAAACTCGCTAGATTGCTCTAGATAATGTAATGGCAGGGTAAACAAACGCGAATGATTCTTTTCGAATTAGTCTTTAGTAACGCTTAAATTTAAATCATATCATCATATCTAGTGCATTAGTTCAAACAAACATCAGAAACATTACTTCTAATCTAATTGCAAGAAAAAACGTGATCAGTAGTTTCGTGTAAACCCAAGAATTTGGGGATCAAAATCTGTGCCGTTTACACTAACCTCAAACTATCGCTGCAGTAAGTTTTCGCTAAAAAGCTACAACGATAAAATATTACTACCTAATAATTCTAATTCAGTATGTGAAAATGACAACTGACGCAGTCGCGGATACTCAATGCACTCAAAGCCAACCATCGCAGATATTCCAGAATATTCAGAGCCAGCCGATCGAGAATATCATCTGGGGTAGACTGTACGCGAAGAATATCAAGCTAAAATCTTTGGGTACGACAAACAGATATAAAATTCTACTAGCAAACTCATCAAATTATATTGGTAACCAATTAATTGCTAAGAATTTGATAAATGCTAGTTGAATTCCTTCCCGAAATCAATTCTATAAGAACCTTTTGTATTTCAGATTTGTGCCAGCCGGAATTTAAGGGTGGTCGGGCGGAGTGCAACGACGTATACTTGACAGCTAACGAACTACCTGATAAAATTCTTTGCAGAATTTCAAAGGTTCACTTCACAATCACGCGGGATCTCAACGATCTTTCGAATCCTACTTACATTAAAGTACAATACAAAAGATCACAACTTATTCTTCCTTTTCAAAATGTGTTACTTTCAGGATTTCTCACGAAATGGAACTTTTGTAAATGGCGAAAAAATCGGACAGAACAATAAAAGAATTCTGCAGAGTGATGATGTTATATCGTTGGCACATCCCCAATATAAAGGTACATTACTTATCTCCTTCTTTACGAATATTCATGATCTGATTGATTCATTTCAGCGTTCGTCTTTAAGGACTTCGGGCCGAATGAAGGCCAGGTGTTGCCAAAGGATATTCTATCACAATATTACATTAGTCGCAAGTTAGGATCGGGTGCATGTGGTGTAGTGTGGCTAGTCTACGACAAACGGTCTTGTGATGAGTACGCTATGAAGTATGTCCAAAAGAACCTCCTTGTTGATTCAACAAAACAAAACATCCTGAACGATCCCGAGAGGGTGATCAATGAAGCCAAAATAATAAAAGCGTTACAACATGTATGAAGCAGTAAGTCGTTGTCATATACATTCTAATATGCGATATTTCGTTGCAGCCGTGCGTTATTAGAATGCATGATATTATTGATAAGCCTGATTCAGTTTTCATGGTATTGGAACTAATGAAAGGCGGTGATTTACTTACTAGAATAGTCAGAAACAAGAGGCTGCCAGAGAAGATCTCGAAACTATATTTCTACCAAATGTGCCATGCTGTTAAGTACTTGCATGATAAAGGTGAAGCTTTTGCATAATTTTTGAAATTTTAGACTCACTAGATTTTTACAGGAATTACTCACCGTGATTTAAAGCCCGACAATGTTTTGCTCGAAACCGAAGATGAAGAAACTTTGATAAAAGTTTCGGATTTCGGTCTTAGTAAGTTTGTCGAAAAGGATTCCGTAATGCGCACTTTATGCGGAACTCCACTGTACGTTGCCCCCGAAGTTCTACTAACGGGTGGAAAAGGATCCTATACAAAAAAAGTTGATATCTGGAGTTTGGGAGTGGTTTTGTTCACTTGGTAAAATGTTGTCTTTTTGTCAGAAAGAACGCATAATTTCCAAATTCCATTTTTCCAGTTTAAGTGGCACCTTACCATTCTCAGATGATTACGGTAGTCCAGCTAGTGAGCAAATTAAGAAGAGGCAATTTAATTTTAACCATCCCGCATGGAAAAATGTTTCTTCTTCGGGAAAGCATTTAATTAATGAAATGTTAACAGTAGACCCAAGTCGAAGGCCTTCAATCAATTATGTTTTAAAACACAAATGGCTGAAGGATCCGGATATGGTTAAAAGTGCGAATGCTCTCATGAAAATAAATCCCCCGAATTCCGATGAGGAAAACTTCCGTGAACCGCCAGCAAAGCGTATTCGACGATGAACAATAATATCCGATCAATGGTAGTCATTGAAAGAGCTTGAAGTTTTTGTACAAGGTATTTTTTACATCAGATTTTTGTTATGCTAGTTAAAACACTGGAGTTTCCATCAGTACAAAATAACCGTATTTTTTTCTTCATAGTTTATTAAAAAGATTACGTTTGAATAAGAGAAGTATGCACAACAGTATATTAAGAATCAAAACTTTAATTTTGTGGCTGTTTTTATTTTTTACAAGTTTAATATTTACAAATGTACACGGAAAACCCGTTTTTGTTTTTTAAGAAATGAAAATAAAGGTTCATTACATATCAAACTGATTTTGATTTCAAACCTTGTGTCCTGAGTGGAGGTTCAACATGGCTAGACATGCGAAAATACATAATATACGATCTTCAAGGAAGTATTTGTGAATTAGTATTAAAATATCGCAAGTCCGTTTTTTATATTATAAAAAAAAAAAAAAAAAATATTTCATAATTTTATTCGCTATCAAGGAATATCATGTTTACTATAATGTTCGCCCCAGCCGATAGTGAGTAACTTATTATCAACCCATGTACAATCCCTTAGCAAGTTTAGTGCTTGACTATCTTTATATATGAGTTCGAATTTGGAGGCTTCAGTACATTTGTACACTTTTACGGTATTTGTGTTACCAATAACCGCCATTTGATTCCTGGAAATGCAAGCGTTAATTTGTCTTTGGAAACTAAACAAATATATTACAAGCAAAATTTAATTTTCCGGATAGGGCGATTGAAGACTGGAACATGTTCCAGCAGTTTATTTGGCACCCTTGGATCAACAGCATACACGAATCCTGCTTCATCTCCCAGAAGGACATTTTGACTCATTTCATCGTCATTCGGCCAATAGACCGATGTAAAGGAGCAGTGGTGGTCTTCATATAGAGCTATGGAGCCTATGATTAAGAAATGTGCAGAGTAAAAGAAAGTGGATGTACCTGTAGCAGGCCTGGGATCCCTGTAATCCCATATTAAAGAACTTTTATCCGTGGAGCTTGTAGCGAACACAGTGTTCGAATCCGGATCGCATGAAATTCCAGTTATGCTACTTGAATGTGCATACCGCAGAGTATGAAGGGTGAACAAATCTGCCTCTCCTGTATCCCAAACCTTAAAACATGAAAATTACATTTGCTATCCAATCTAATGAGTACAAATACCTTCAGGCATGCGTCTGAACAGCCTGTAACAATTTTGTCGGGACTTTTTTGGAAAGTATCCATAGATAGAATAACTCCTGTATGCTCTGTCTTCTCGCCAATCATGAACAGACAATAATTACTCCATTCTCGTACTTCACTTTTTGTGGAGAACACTTGAACCCTTCCAGATGCTTGAGCTATTACAATCTAAAAATTACAGAGCTATATTTTATATCCTATTTTTTAACATTCGATTAAGTTACATACAATTCTTTGCGAGATATACTTCACATTGGTGATTGGTGATTCGGAAGGTGAGTTGAACCCAACATCTTGACGTTCTAGCGCTTTAATATCTTTGAAACCGTTTAAATGGCCATCCCAGATCCGACCTCTTATATCATTGCAAGCTAATAAGTACTCTCCCTCATCATTCGAACATAACACCTCATAATATGAACGACTTAAACCATCTCTAGATGATTTTTTCCGATAATCTTCCGAGTTAAGATTTGGATACTGCGTATCCTTGGGTAAATGATCATCATCTGGTGGCTGGTAATCGTTCGGGACGGCGAAGATATCACTATAGTTTGGTCGGTTCATTATTTTTTCCCTGTAACCGTTGTTTACTAAACTAAATGGCGTTAAACTTCATACAAGAATTTTACCAATCTAGTGCAGTCACTAATTTTTATTTGAAATTATTCCTTTTCGCCTTTTTTGTAATTAATACGAAAGCCGAACTGTCTTATATATAACATAACCTAAAAGTTTTTGGTCTAAGATTTTACAGCGGCTCTGGCTTTCCTCAGTTGTATAATTTTAAATTTGAATTGAATTGTCGAAGAAAGGTACAAATTGCTTTTACATTTTTGTGTTTTATGTCGATTTGTGAAATTTATTGCAATAATTTATCAATATAACGTGTAAAATCCTACAATTTTATTATCATTGTAATTAATCGGTGCGTTATGTGTACAGAAGTCGACATAATATTCTGAATCCATGTAAAAATGGCAATGCTGAAAGAAGTTATTTTATTTGAGCATTGCGGCAGTACTGCGGAAATGTCTATAGTAAAATTTGATGACCAAGAAAAGGGAAATTTTATAACACAAGTGTTTTTTTTGGTGCCGTGAACAATAAATAAATAATGTTAATTCAATAAATATTAATTTGTTCCTGAAACTTATAAAATATTAAACAATGCTGCACTAACCAACCATTACGAAAAATAATACATTATTTTCATTATTTATATTAAAGAATCATAACATTTCTTAGTTTGATCCTGCAGTATGGAGTTGTCTAACACTTATTACAGCAAGGATGAATATGTAGAAACGGTAATTTTCACGATAATACTACAAACAGTTTAAAAGAGTTTTTTTTCAAAGGCATCCGGCAATAAAGTTAGCAGACAAACAGTACTATGTGGTTCGCAAAATATTGTCTTAAATGGAAAAGTAATCGTTCAGAGTGGTGCAATAATCCGAGGTGATCTGGCAAATGTAAGGACTGGACGATATTGCATTATAAGTAAAGGAGCTGTGATTAGACCACCATTTAAACAATTCAGTAAAGGGTTAGGCAGTAAACAACCACTTTCACTTAATGGTACTAATGTAAATATATTTCAGAGTTGCATTCTTCCCACTGCATGTAGGCGATCATGTATTTATTGGAGAAGGAGCTATAGTGTCGGCAGCTCTTATAGGCTCATATGTTTACATAGGGAAGAATGCCATAATTGTATGATCCCAAAACACTGGTTGATTTTAAGAGGAATTCAGAGTTGTCTTTTGCAGGGCCGTCGTTGTGTGTTGAAGGATTGCTGCGTAATAGAAGACGGGGCCGTGCTACCACCAGAAACAACTGTTGCTAGTTTTATGAGGTATACGGTTAAGGGTACCATAGAAGGAGGGCAAGGTAATCCAAGTTTCGTTCCTCTTGCCATGCAGGATCAAATGGCAGATTATACCAAATCGTTTTATGAACATTTTCTTAAAGCGCCACCAGCTTAAAACATGCATTGTATTAACTTTCTACTTATGTATTATCGTCTTTTCTAATATAAAATATTTTAAAGATTTATCGGTAAAGTGATTTAGTTTGCAAGCTGTTTTTAGAATTCTGTAAAGATCATATTATAAAATTGTTAATTTACACAAAGATATTGTAATCGTGGGGGGTTGCTATTTCAACGCAGGCAGTAGTCACAAGTTTCCGCAAATGGAAGTTACCAATGCTGTGTCTAACGGAGATCATCATCACTCAAATATTTCACATTTCAATTTTAAATACTGCAAGTCAGTTCGTATGTAACGAACTTTGTTACCTGCTGAAAAGAAATAGATATGTATATATTTTGTACAAATGCTTTTCTGTTCTTTAATTTATACACCTGACCGATATCAGACGTTGTATTTACTTTTAGCAGAATATTTTACTTATAAATACTTATAAAAAATTTTACTTTTTGTACTCAAATATAATCGATTAATTTGTTTTGGGTAATCGATTAATCATTTGATAAACCTCATTTTGATTAATCAGCGATTAATTAATTAATTATTTTTAACGATTATAAATATTTTTCATCCCAAGTTCTGAGATGATTCCTTTTCCTACAATCTTCAACTGGATTCCCAGTGGGAAATGAAAAAACAAACGATGCGAATATCGTTACGTATATCAGAAACAGATTAAAATAATTTTTTTTTTTTTTTGTAAATAAAAAAGTCTATAAAAACACATTTCTCCCTATTATATCAATAATGAAATTGGCAATATTTTTGATGTGGATGAAAAATTTTCTATTAAAAGTGTTCTATTCATTTTTGAAAAAATCTTTAACAATAGATAATATTAGTCAGGATAACACCTCACACTGTTAAGTACCTACGTAAAATACTTACCTTACCGGAAGTACCAAAGTTTCTGATTGTATTGCAAGGTTATACAATTTGTACAGACTCCCAATAACAACATTTGGAAGGAATTCTGCAATCATATGATTTGTTATTGTTTCTTCACAAAGTTTATTTCAAGAGGCAGTAATTGAAATGAAGATATCAATGCCACGGAATATAATATCTGTAGCAAGGTCGCACCTTTTTTCTTGGGAAAAATGCAGAAGCAAACTGGTCGTACAACCGACCCGCGCCGAATGCCGAAGCTGGAACTGATGCCCTCATTTTTGTGTGCAATGAAAATTTACAAAGTTAAAAAATCTGAATGAATTGTTCCCGTGAGATAAAAGGTACTTATAGTATGCAAAGATTCGTGTTGACGCTTCCATTACTATTCCTTTACGATTACGCATATTACAGATCTTAATAATGATGATCTTGTTACTCGGTGCCTTATATTAGAAGGAAAAAGGATCATCCCAATCTAAAAACTCGTTCTCCAGTCCCCAGGCAACTCTGTCGGCGAACGTGCGAACCACGATTCGCAGTACTGCACCTGATACTGTAATTAATGATTCGAAGTCCATTCACTTTTAAAAGCAGCTCAATGCGAATATTCAATGTCAATAACACATGCTGACATGACCATGTTTTTTACCTTCTATTCCCCAAATATGCTGCTACTATGTAGTATGTGGCTCAAGTATTTAATTAAAGTCTAAGTGTATCAACGTAATTCGTAAGCGGCGGATATGAAACTCTTTGAAACTCTGTCGAGATTGTACAGGTTTGCTACATTGAAAAAAACATTATTCGACATAGGTAGGTACATAATATATTTTATAGGTATGTTTCTGTTCATTTTAAATATTTGAAATTTTAAATAATTGAAACAGTTTTAATATAATTAATTGAAATGTATGTAAAGCGTCTGGAGCATCCTTAAAACAGTAAAGTAGACACTATAGACATTCACAGTAGTAAGTATTAAACTGTTTAGAATGCTAGACTCACTGAGAAATATGAAAATGTTCATATTAAAATACAAATAACTTAGATATGGAAGGAAAAGGCGGAAGCATAATTCCGCAATCAATTGAGCTGCAAGTGAGACGAAAAGCAATTACTCTTAACTCGCCTCAAATCAAATGGCAAGCTCTTCTCATAAGTGTTTGTTTTTCAATGTTCACATTTAAAATTTTATACTTTCCAGTTTCCACCTTGAGCACAAGTAGAAAATGTAGACAATGCTTTTTCAGCAATAAAATGCATTTTGTTTTTGATTTTTATGGAAATTCAAGAACCTGTTTCAGTCTTGGACGTTGGACACTAATTGCAAAATGTCTTAAAGCGTACAAATAAGTTGAAATATTATTTCTTGTACCTACTATTTGATTACTCAATATCAAAAAATCCCCACATGAGATAATGTCTGAAGTTATTTACAGAACTTTTTGTACACTTATGATTTAACACAAGCAGTGGATGGAAGTACTGAACCCGTATCCGGAAATCGCCCACGCATTTATGAATGACAAATGAGTCGAATGGGGACCGAAAATGTAAAATAATATTTTAACAACGAAAAAACTGCTCTACAAATGAAACCGAATAAAAATGTAAATGAGGAAATTTTATTATGCATAATCATAATCAGGTGTTGTTTTACATCAGGTGAACACTTTTTTCATCTTTAAGAACAGGGATTTGTGATGAAACTGATTCCGGATGGGCGGGGGAGTGAGTTGAAACTTTTAAAAAATTATACCTCGAGTTGCAGTTTAGAGAGAAACTTTGTCGGTATAAATTAGATTAACCTTCTCCCTATGAAACTTACGGTGCACCAAAGATTCTGGTGTTATGGGGGTATTAATGGGGGTGGGGAGGGGAATTCTAAATTTCCACATCTTGATGAGAATCTATAAATCGGTTTCTCGATTTCGAAATAAACTACCCCAATAAATTCAATCACAATCAGAAACACGTCGAAATCTACTTCAGCCTACCGAAAATTTTTTTTAATAGTAATAATGTTTTATTCAATTTAATACATACAATACATATTTTTTTGTGTTTATTCTGTTGTGTGTTCTGTAAGAACAGCATCTGATATTTTGTTGCAAGTAGCTTTCTAAAAACTGAACCCATCCTGGTCTTTTCTGAGGGTACATTATGATTCTTCAGTTTGAAATTTTGAATGAGTTCAGTTTTAATTGAACAAGTTGGATTAATATTCAGAAATGTGGCAGTTCGATTGTTCGAGCAATGCAATTTCATCTCCGCACAGCTTGTTGCCTGACCCTTAACTAGCCCTGAGCAAGTGCAAATTAATTTCAGCAATGTCTCCTTGGATCTCACTGCATTTTCACGCATATTCACTTAGTTTGATTTATACTATTACCAGCTGAGCAACACCTTGAATTTAAAATATTTCCACGACAATCGGCTGAGATACTGGCATTGGGGAGCGCATTTCCAATTTAGAACCACTGTGACCGCGAAAACGGGACCTAAGTCGAGCCAGTTTTTCATCGTTTGAAATTGTTAGGTGCCAGTCTCCGCACGCCTATTACGCATGAATGTAGCTCATTTATTACTCAGCAATTTGAGTCAATATCGACACGTGCGTGCCAAAATTGCAATTTATAAATTGCTTACATTAACGAGATCTCGGTTGGAAGTTAATGATGCACCAATCGGGCACTCGTATGTTTGTATGTAGTGTAGGTTGTAGCAGTTTCCGTCTTCTGTTCAATTGCAATTATTTAATCATGTAATAATGTAATAGTGGTGTGCATTGTGCAATGTACATATTAGCATACCTCAAGAAAATGCAGTAGAATAATAAGAAAAAAAAACTTAGAATTTGAATTTTCCAAAAAAAAAATCCGTTTATAATTTAGTAAATGCTTTTACAAAATATTATATTTACACTTTCAATATATTTAATCAAGGGGCGTAACAGTTATGGAACTATTATATTTCAAACTGATCCGTTTTCTAAAAATTCCAAAATGTTTAACTGTTCCCACAGGTGAAAACAAATATATACGCAATTATAATTTTTTACCAGAAAATGAAAACAAAAACAAAAGCGCTGCCAGTCTTAGACATGGCTTTTTATTTCTGACTGAATACAATAAAAATTGGTAATCCTCCCAAGCAGCATTTATTTTTTCAATTTTTTTTTCATTCTTCACTCTTTCGTCAAAATCGCCTTCATATTTGATCTCTTCACCTTAAAAAGCATAAAAAAAAATACCACACATGCCTAAGTTCACAAAACTTTAAAAATGTCTAATTTTACAATCATTTTTCATCCCTAAAACCCCAGGGCATATTCCGATCAAGCTGTCGAGCTTCGGGGCACAAACTTGGGCCCAAATGTAGCTTATGTGCGAAGAAACGATTTTTAGCGACCAGAAATTAAGGTAGATATCGCTGACACGGCGGACGGCGGACGGACATTGCATTTTTAGACTTTACGCATCTTGAAACGTAAAAGAACAAAATTTGAGGGGGTGTTAAAAAAAGTTTTCCGAACCGATTACAAAGGTGTGTTATTCAGAGAATAATAAACCAAAAGAAAACAAAAACAGTATTAAAAATAAAAATACATCCATATGTATTGTATGTCTCTCGCATAAATGGGTTGAAATTCAGCGTTCAATTATCTAAGGGTTGAGTGGTCTTTCTACCTTGGGATTTTCAAAATGTGTTTATTCCAAAATTTTCTTCATAGAAAGAGAAAAGATATCATTGTGAAATTTTTTATGCATATTTAAATATATTTAAATGAAGGCTCTTTTGGATTTTTAAAGTGTCATGTTGAACCATAATTTTTTTCTGTCAAAATAACATTTTCAAAAATTTTGGTGTGTTGCTTGATGCATTCAGCAAAAATTAGGCATCCATGCTAACATTTTGAAACAAAGTTTTAACTCGCACTTTAATGCAAAACTTCTTATATGACTCTAGTACAAATATCAAAATAGTAACAAATAGGAACATAGGCACATAGCTTTATATTCATACATTTTGATGTAGGTACTTATTATTTAAAATAAAATGATTAAGCATAATACTTCTGTATTATATTCGTTTAATTACACCTACATCCAAGTCGTTGTTAATATTTTCCAGTCTCCTTATAAATTTTCACATTTCCATTGCAAGCACATTCAAAAATAGTGCATTGAAATTTTTTATTAATTCTATTAATTTATATTTTTGTTATTTTATTTGACTCCAACTGAATGCACTTATTACTTATTATAGTTGTATATTACTGAAAAAGATTTTCCAATCAAACTGCATTATAATGGGGATTTTCAAAATAATATTGAAAACTACAGAAAAGCATCCACTCCAAATTTTGACATGTTTCAGTGATCAAAGTGCAGCTTCAAAAATTAAATTATTTTATTTAACACCAATTCGTTCATTACTTGTATTCCTGGAAAAATGTTGTTGAGAAATCATTAAAAAGTGAATTATATATTTTATACTCCTTAAATTTGTTATGGTCTTCTTATATGAAACATTTTCCCTGGGTATTTATTGTTTCGCAATGACGGTAAATTTATAGATCCCAACAAAAAATATGCAAATTTCAATTAAGAAAAGAATTCTTCTCATTAGAGGGTTTTGAACTTCTGAACTTATTGCAGGCGCCGCCAGAGTTATCCAAACTCCCATTTGTGTTTGAAGAAGGGAATTCTACCGACCGACGATCGGCTTGCAAAGCCCAAATGTTACCGCAGTAAAGTGTAGTGGAAGGTCTGCTAAAACTCTTCACAGAGAGGCCATTGGATTCAATGTTAACACTGCTGGCTAATGTTAACATTAGCAGCGGGGGCTGGCCAGCCAACGACCCATACTAACGCAGACGAGGTATGCTGAAGTTGGAAGAAGCAAATCAGTTATTGGCCGTTGTTCCGCAATCCATCGTTCTGTGCACTTATCTTCTCTATCTTATTTTTCGCAGCTCTATTGCTACCTGGGCTGCTGGAGGAGCGACGTGAACTTATGTTCCACGCCATCGAAAATTCACCTTGCTTCGGTAAAATGACTCCATTCAGTTAGTTTCGAGTTATTGGCAGTGTCGAATGTTCTGCGGAATTATCGAACGTGAATTGCAAGCGTTCCTATATTACATTCATATCTAAGACGTGCACTTACCTATTAGTTTTGTAATTTCCGTGCCTAGCTAGGTCTGTCCATTCGAATCTGTGATAGTAAAGGTAACGTACCAGTGCTAGTGCCGATGTAAATGCAAGAAAGTGACTTACACTTGACTTCACCATCAATTTCACTTTCTTCAGATGACGCACAGTGGTCGGGTTTTCACTGGTATTCCAACTGCATTTGTGACAGCACAATATTCCTATCTATTTCGTTGCGCTCGGGACGGTTTTACTTTTCTACTGAAGCAATGTGTTGCATATCTATTAAGCAGCTCCAACATTCAAAGAGCCTTAAAAATTGAAAAATATTACGAAATGTCAGGTCATGTTTAACAAAACTTCATTACGGGTATTTGCTCGAGTTTAATTTATGTGGATAAATTTTTGTGCGCATGCGTAAGTTGCAAAAGTGAAATCTTGATTTTTCGAAAAAGAAAAAAAAATCTCAATGAAGCGGGTTATCGTAGTACGACATTGACAGACACAACAGTAAATAAATAAGTGTTGCTTACTTGTCCCTTATTGTTTAGCGATTCGCATTTGTGTTTAGTTTGCTTGAAGACAGTTTCATTGCGCTTTTGATCCAACTTCAAAATTGTGAACAATTTCCTAGTCAACAAATACTGGGAATTAGTGATATAAATTTTATTGACAAGTTTGGTAAGTTTTTTTTATCTACGGGGTACGTAAGCACTTCGAATTAAACGCAGGCTTAAGCTTACTTTAAGAAATTCGTTTTCAAGGCCATGCTTAACTGCGAGGTGGGTGATAGTTTTTTACCTTAATGATGAGTTTCTGACGATTGTTGACAACAGTGAAAAAGTTTGTGAGATTTGTTCCAAAACGTTTAAAAATTGCAAGTGTAACAAATAATTACTATATCATGATTATATCATTTGTAGTTTTCCGACATTCCGCGAAAAGTTTTGAAGATACATGTCGAAGAAACCGTGCTTCAAGCCTCCTCCATATATCGTAGAGTGGTATTTCTTATTGTTTTTTTTATTTATTTGTTTACATTTGTCAAATTTTGTAGAAAATTCAACGGAGTGGATGCAAGCAAATTTAATTTTTTGGAAAAAAATAATTTTCGTATGACAGGTCTATATAAAGTTCGAAGAAAGAAGATACTTTATTTAAAAAAAAAAACTGTCAGAAGTCAGAAATGGCGCACCTCTCACTACTATAATTCAATTTATTTGCAGAAATATTTCTCTAGCACTGATTTCACGATAACTTACAGAAAACAGAATGAAATGGAATAAATTCGTTTGTTCTACATATTATATTCAAAAAGTTTCCTGTTCCACATTCAAAATGAAATTTTTGCTGAAAATTTTTGAATGTGCATACCAGAACAAACCAAATACAGTTAGGCACTTGGTTTCAAAATTATTCAAATTATATTATTCTATCTCGAGTTTGTGCTTTTGTCTTCTAACCATAAGAATGAAAGCAATTTGCAAAGTCTAAGTCGGTCAGGGTATCTTTTTATTTCTACTCGAAAAAAACTCGTAAGTTTCATGTTTGAAATGCAGTTTTATTATTTCATCAGACGTGGATAATTCTGCAACTGCTTTAGTGTGAATCAGTTAATGTGAATCTAATTGATACTTTATAGAATATGTTTGCAGTGTTATTTAAAAAGAAAATATTAATTTGTTACATTCATTAAAATCGCTCCCAAGGACTGAGCTCTATATATCATACCTATGTGCTCCAGTCCTTTACTTACTTTAAACAAGCCGAACTTAGAAAAGGTCCTTCAAAAAATATTGCCAACCTTCGAAAGTTATTTCTAATCGGCTTATAAAAATGTGAATAGTTTTTTGCGTTCCCCAATGAAGCAATTGCTTTTGTACAATTCTGTCAGTCATTAGGTGATCTAGAGCGAGTCTTGAAAAGTTTAAATAAAACGATTTTCCATGCGAAAAAAGTCAATTCTATAAACTATAGTAGCATGCTCTGAAAGATCTTCAACGACTTCAAAATTAATATTATTGTGGTTATTCATCGCGAAAATCCTTTAGATTGTAGATGTGTGTTAAGATCATTTTGCACCAAGTATATACAGGAAGGCTTCAAAAACATTGACTTCTGAAACCATGATGTTTTTTAACATAAACCATAATACGAATGATTAACATACCAAGCGGTTTAAAGTTAGAGTCCTTTGTGAAATACCGTGCAGCAGTTTATGGTGTCCTGAAATGTATTGAGAATATACTCACGTTTTTAATGTAATGGTTGCGAATCGCCTATTAAACAATTACGCAGATTAATAAATTCTTTGTCTTAAGACACATTCTGTGCTCTGCTTTTAACAGTATTCCTCAGAGATAATTACACATTATATTTATCCGAAATTTATGTAAATTTATACGCTTACTATAAACCCGAAAGTAATTAACAGTAATGCTTATTATTACAATTTTTATTTAAGAATAAGATATAGAATAAATAATAATGCAATTGTAATAAATGTACCAACAATATTTCAGAACTCCACTGTTGTTAAAATGAAAGGCTGGTTTGATGCTTTTCGAGACGATGGAGGGCCTACGTTGTACTCCTTTTCGAACAGGACCCCAGTGACTGGGGACGTTTCAATAGTTGCGGTTTCAGTCCTATTCGGAACAATTTATGCAGCATTCCTGGTTATATTTCCTGGAGTAAGGAAACAGGTAATCCCCAGTTAATTTAAATAATGGAATCGTATAATTTACCTTAGTTTACGAATCGTCCACTTAGTTTATTTATGCGAATTTATCAATATTAAAAATTATGGGAATTTTCGTTGGTTTTTTTCAGAAATTTACGACATTTTGGACCGTGACTTTGAGCTTATTCGTTGGTTTAGTCATTCTTAGTAAGCATTAATTGGGGTATTATTAAAAATATTACTTATGATTCTGTTTTGGAATTGCTTATTTTTACTTATGAGTTACTGAATAATTTTTTAGTAACACGTCTCGGAACAGCATGGCACGTCGCCAGAGCCACAATTGTCGCTCCTTACAAGGCTTTTTCTAGGGAGAAGCTCCCTGCTGTGATGGGCACCCACATAGGGCTGATGCACGTGAATGTTACTTTAACGGGTAAGTAATTGCAATACGATTTTTTTTAGTAAATTCAAATTGTAAAATACTGTACAACAAATAAAAGGTAACATTGCGTTTGTTATTAATTTAGTCAGATGTTCTTGATATAAATATTCCCAAAAGCGTTTTGGATCTTGGAAGTTGATATAAAACACATGTCTAAATGAAAATTAGTCACATGAAACGCTACAAGTTGCAAAAACTCACGTCGATCGGAATTAATACGTGCTTATATTGATTGTGTTAGATTTTTAAGATAAAAATGCTCATAAATATTTTTAACATTCTTTAACTGCTACAGAAATATTTACAAATAAAATTTGAATGTCGTGAAAAGAATAAAGACAAATTAATTAATTATTGTTAATATTTGTTATCTTTATAGCTTTACCAGTGGGAAATTGGACAACCCGCGATATAGATTTCAATGAAAGGTTCAGCTGGGAGGACGCAAATGACATGGTCAATTCATACAAGGAGGCCTTAAAGCGAGGCTTACCATATCCAATTTTGACGGTTGCTGAATATTTCAGCTTAGGGCGGGAAGGGTTCGCTTGGGGCGGACAATATCGTGCTGCTGGGTACTACGCTAGTATCTTGCTGTGGACTTCGTTGGCATCGTGGCTCCTGATGAATTTACTTTTGCTAGCAGTCCCGAGATATGGTGCTTATATGAAGTGTCTTACAGGCTTGCTATTGGTTTGCACCAATTTGGGTTATTATTTGATGTTACCAACACGACCGCTTGTAATCTACATTGAAGGAGGGCGTTTAGAATTTCACCTGGGCTGGTGTTTTTGGTTGGTCCTAGTGGCAGGTATAAAACAACCGCAAAAGTTTACGCATTCGAATTTTTTCTCTATCTTTTCATTGGCAGGTGTGCTATGCTTATTCGTAGGGCTTGTCATATCGGCAATAGACTTGGTTTGGCCTCATACGTTTTCGACGGTTCTGGAAGTGTATTACGACACTCCTTATGATCGACATGTTATCTTAGAAGAATCACGAGACGTTCGCTATAGAAAGAGAAACAGTAAGGGACTAGAAGATCCACCAGGACTGGGCTCTAGAATCTTGAGGCGATTATCCTCGAAAAATAAAGAAACATCTTTTAATGGGAGTGGAATAGATAATAAAGCTTTTCAACCCGATCCTCCTAAAAGTCCTTGGCGATATCCTTTTCGCCGATCTCAGCAACACCCAATGCATGGCATGGGTATGCAACGAACGTTGTCGCAAGACTCTGGTTCCAGCATAAGTTCAGCTTCATATCAAATTTCCACGCTGCACAAACAGGCCTTGTCAAGGACTCTTCCGTAAGTAAACATGTGTATTTGAATGGATTTGATTTTTGTCATCATGTAAGTATTCAATAATTTGCAGAAAGCCTCCCTTGGCAAGAACAAGGGAAATCGACAATTGGTGAAGTAAATGTTAGCAGTTTAATATTCTGACAGCCGATTGCCAAAACTTTGGCAAATATCGAAGCAAGTGATTACTTCAATTGTGATATATGTTATGTAACATAAATTCCGTATTAAGTAAATCTAAAACACACCATTTTCTTTTAACATTGTATTAGAGCTCTATTTGATTGATGACGTAATTTTTCGTTTATTCGTTTTTAAAATAACTGATTAATAGTTTTAATATTTATTCCTAGAACATATGTAGCAACTTAGAAATTTAATTGAACTTATAAATATTTTTTAAGTTATTTCAATTATTATTGTAAGATTCTATTTTCGTTGCAATATTTGATAAATAAATGATTAAATTTGTTTTTATTTGCAACATTTGAATGATACCATTTTTGTATGCCTTTCGAAAATGATTGCTGGAATGTTTAGAACAAAAGAATCAATTTATCTGCTGTTTTGATAACTTTTCGAGATTTTCAATTTCTTTTTATGAAATCAATATTTCAAAATAAGGAAAAAATTAAGTCAACATTTTGTGAAAAATATAAATATTTATTGAACAAAAAAACATCTACTATAAAATATTATTCGAGTATAATAAAAAAGTTTATGCCAAAAACTCAAAGCTTCTTCATTATCACATTTCATGCTATACGACATTTTTAGATCTAAAGGAAGGACGACAACAATTTACTTAACCGACTATATCCAACTGCAATTTGGTCGTCTATTTCTGCGAACTGTGGCACCTTTATGAGAAAATTTATATCTTCAAAACTTCTTTGTACTAAAACTTGTCATTCAACTCGAAGGACATTTTTCCGAATAAAACAACCTTGAAAATACGTTGGGGAGTAAAAAGAAAATTCGAATTTCAGCATTGTTGTTGGCTCTTAATGCTCACTGTGTAATAAATATTGAATTAGTGAAATTATCACATGAGAGTGAGTATAGATAGTTCGAATTTCAATTTTGAATATATTTATTCAACTGTAAAGCATCGGTTTGATTCTAATTTTGTACTACATTTTGTTGTTATGACTTGAAGATTTTGACTTAAAATAAACGATTTTGTTTTTGTTCTATTAAATACTTTCTTGGCAAAGCTAAATAAACATAAACTGAAAAACCGTATTCGTATACAGTTTTATAATCTGAAAACATAAAATTTATATTCTCTGCACGTTACTTACCACAATTATTTATATTCAAAATTGTAATTGTAAATCTGTTTCAACAAGAAAATGTCTTATTAGAATGTAACGACAGTTTTTATAGGAATTTTGAATTCATATCTTACAATACAATATACACAATACACACAATAAAAAAGATGAAGTTTTTTCTTATTTTTTGAAATTAACCTTACATGTTCTTTCATTAAAAATCGACAGCTCTTCAGCTTAGTCCTCTACTTTAAATATACTATACAAATCTTGGAGATTAAAATATTAGTTTCGAAGATGTCAATTCTTATTTAAAAACAATATAAATTATTCGTTTTAAAGAACGAGAAAAAGGTCTCGTATGCTATAAAAATTATAAAAAGAAATTGGAATTTGGTTGAGATGAAAGACTTAAAACACTAAAATTTATAAATAAATGCATAACGATCACCCAAAGTTTTCGAAATGATGAATAAAATACGGAAGCTTTCGCCCTTTATTGACCTCATCGCAAGCGGACATAACACTTTTCGTTAGGGGTCGTGGTCCACATGAAAAAACTCCTATTTTGGAAACCTTCGGACAAAACAAATTATACATTTTATATAAATCACAATATTTTAATACATACGTAGGAATGCTTCTTCTGAACAAATTTCAAAAAGCTTGACATATCTGGTCGGCCAAAGTGGTTAACTGCCTTTAGACCGGTAAAAATTGATGTCTTAGCCAATCGTTGAAAATGATTTTCGCATATATACTGCAAAAAAATAAACAATCAATTGCGTACATATAAAGAAGAAATAATTTGCCAAAATGTGCTTACCAACATTGTTGTTCGCAAATCGAACTTATGAAAGAATTGTGTAATGAAAATATGAATTTCTAACACGTTAGTTACATCTTTTTTCTCAACATCCCTAAGCACATCAATGAACCACTCAAAATGCTTGTGCGATGGACAAATCCAGAGAAAATATACTTTTTTACACGCGACTCCTGAATAGCGGTTTGTGCTTGTTCCAAAAACCAAGTCATTTAAAATGGAAGCATACGGCGTTACACCGATTCCACCACCGACCATCACAGCTACTTCAAACTTATACCAGTCTTGATTTCCACCTCCAAATGGACCTTCTATTCGTATTTTTGGCTGATCTTCAGGGTTGTAGTTACATGGGTCGAAATAGTTTCTCAGCTTCCATGTCCAAGGACCCTGTGCTTTAATATGGCAACTTAAGAAATTTTCATGAGGTGCTGATGTTAGGGTGAAACTGTGCATCTCGTGAGGGCTAAAGGCTGTGCATGAGAGACGAACCCATTGTCCCGATAAGTACTTTAAATTGGGTGGACGATAAAATTTTATTTTTATTACGTCGGATGGAAGAAGATCCGTTTCCATAACATCAAGAGCCATGTACTTAGTACGAAGAGAGACAACCTACACAACATGGAAATTATTAAAAAGACAAATCAAATTCAAGTTGACGAACCTTATCAAGTGTGTATATTACTGCAGGGCCAACGAAAAACATCCAAAATCGTGGAGGTCCTGTCAATCGTGCTAAGCCATGTATCAGACATATAATATAAAGTACTATATACAGTGAATGCATATTCCAAAAAAAATTGTATGCTTTTTTGCGGATAGTGGGATGAGCAAACACAAAAATTGTGCACATGAGAATGAATAAAAGGACACCAGTCACACCTGTAATTCAAAATGAAGGAAAATTTTGTTTATTGGGCAATGAAAATGTTTCGTAGAAATAAAAATTTTGGTCGTGTCATTTTTCATGTGTAAAACACTCGCCTGTTACTGTTTGAAAGAGCCAAAAAGTAATATTCGGCTTATAATCCGACGCGAAGTGAACCTCTTTTGTTAAACACCTGAGATTCTCGATGGATTGCGTAGAGACGTGGTAGAAATTGACGATATGCCCGACAGTGTGAAGAAGTGAAAAAAATAGAGCCGTACAGGCAGCTATTTTGTGGAACTGAATGTGAGAATCTAGCGGAATATATTGTTGAATGGGAAATTCCTTCAATTTTGTAATCAAATTTCTGCATAATAATAAAAATACATTAGAAAGTTACTTTCACGAATCAAACCATAAAATGTACCTAGACATCGTCAAAAGCAGCAATGAATAACAGAATGACAGGGACGCTGCTGAACCTCTTGTTATAGCTATACCAACGCCCATTATATGCCGCAGATCAGTGTGTTCCGCCATGAAAGAATAATCTGCAAATATTTCAGATGTACCTCATCGTATTCATTAACACTTCGGGCTCAGACTTACGTATGAATCTCTCTACGAACAACACAATAGTTATTATGTAAAACAAAAACAAATAAAAGATGTTCTGGCGATTCTCCTCCAAAAACGTCGTGTATGAGTCCCACTTTTTCTGCAGCCAATGCCTTTGAGAATCCTGCATTGGTTCAATGTGAAACGAGGTCATTCTCGCTACATTTGTCGATGTATCTAAAAAGTTCTGTTTTGCACCCTTACAATCCAAACCGATAGCGACAAACTCCCCTTTATATTCCTTCATCATCAATTTGAAATCTTGATAAGTTAAGTGATTTTTGTGTTCCAATCCAACGTCTTGGAACATTCCATCTATTAGTTCTGTTACTTGGTCATCTCCCAAACTAGTTGTGCGGGCGATTTCCACCAAGGAGCGCATCATTTCACTTAACTCTTCCTTATCGATCACTCCATTGCGATCGTTGTCGCACATATCGAAAATTATTCGTAACTTATCTTCTGTTTTTCCACGAGAAAACAAAACAACTGTTTCTAAGAACTCCTGAAAGGATATTCGACCATCCTGATCCTTGTCGACTATGTTGAACATTTTTCGGACAAACATGTCGTCGGGCTTCATCCCAAGGGCTGCAGCGAATTCGGCTGTAGAAAGGCTGGTGCGCATTACGGTCATAACTTCTCCGTCGTTCGATGCATCTGACCTTCTTCTCCGCTCCCCGGGTCTACAATATTTTAGTAGAAAGCATTTTTTAAATGTACTATTTAATTAATTGATTAGGTATAGCATATATAAAATAAATTCTAACGTTAGTTTTAAGGAAGTTGCAATTAACACTGCTTTTATTTATTTAAAATAAATAATTTATAAAAAAACACAGATACTTACTTCAAACCAAATGTTAAAGCATACGCCTCCCTAAAGAAATACTCTAATCGTTTTTGACGCCTCTCCCTTGTCTCAGCTCTTGTAAGCATCATTTCTCTGTTAACCTAAAAGTACATATTATTTGTGTTCCAATTGTTTAAATATTTTTCATACCTCTATTAATGTCATTTCTTTTTTATGCAACATCAAAAAATCTTCCAATTTCTTCACAAATTTCTTCCTGGCTGCGTAGGATTCAAGTTCCAGCACTAAGTCATGATCATTCGGTACGCGTAATAATAAATATGGCTTCTTTTTCAAATGATTGGGCTGAGATTCTTCCACAGTGATAACATCGACATTTTTCAAATTAAACGTTCTTAATTTTTCACCTTTTCGATCCACTGTGTAAATAGCTGATTCAGGGCCAAATTTCACGGTGACCACCCGTTTATGGTTTGCGTGGAGCCATTCCCGTGCCAACATTTTGTCCACCGATCCCTTGTTTTGGGGACTCGATCTCAGAGCTTCCTGGCGAATCTTCAGTCTTCTTCGCTTGCTGTTCTGCAGCTTAACCACACAATAACCGGCGCCGGCACATAAGATGGGCACAAATCCCAGCAACACGCAAGCATAAATAAACATTAATTCCGATCCGGAGAAATAATCGTATCCTTGAAGATAATTGCAGGGCTCCAATTCAGTGGCGTTCAACTGCATGGGTTGTGGGCAGGGATCCCCATCGCGCCATATGAATATGCTTTTTTGAATGTGACCGGGTTGAATGTCGGTGCTATTAACTATTATATCCCACATGGTTATTTTTTTCAATTCATTTATTTCGTCTCTGGAGAAAATCTCGCTGTTTTCATTTTCAAACCAAAATCGATCAGCATCCCGGATACGAGCGAATTGCTCCATGATTACCGCAGTGAACAATTCACCTGGTTTTCCGTATGACTCCAACATTCCTCCCACATACACGTCAATGTTGTCTAAGCGGTTGTTGTAGGCGGATATAAGCATGCTGAAAAATAAAAAAAAATTAGTTTCATAACGCAAAATTGTATTTTCCAGAAATACAACCTTAATAATTCTGGCTTCTTTTTGAACAACTCGGGATTAATTTCGTTCCAATCCTTCCGCTTTGGCAAACCAAAAGCCACTCTGGCAGTATTATAATCCGGCAGACCATTATCTCGGCCTCTCATAATATTTAAGGCTCCCAAATCTCGTCTCGTAAATTCCATCGGACCAAAAAGTTTATCTCGCACGTCAGAACACAGAACTGGATCCTCTCGTTCGGATATTTGGGAAGTTAGTCCCATCAGGACTTCCTCAATGGAAGTATCCACCAAGAAATCCTAGTCCAGAAAAGTCAATATTAATATCAATGAAATTCAATTATTGGAAATAACCTTACATTCGAATCCCACCATGTGGAGCATAAACGGATCGCTGGGTATCCCATGGGGGTTGTTCTATAATTGCAATTGGCATCTCTCCTACAAATACATAGATTTCATGACATATTAAAAAAACAATAAACTAACAGGAATAAACCTGTAAATTCCTGGTGGAATCATTGTGTGCCCAAATCTAAATGCAGCTGCTTGAAAAATGTGACCAACGCCAGGATGAACATCTTGCTTGTATCCGGAATAGGGCGGCATTTCTGAGCCTAGGAACGCAGGAAGATACTCATACATGATGACATTTTGTAAGCTAGCAATTACAATTCGTCTTGATCTTTGAAATATATCTTCATCTGTCCAGTCGGGATGCTGCCTTTTAACTCTTTTTGCGATGGTATTATGCCAGCGCAGAAATAATATGGCGAAGGATAAGAGGGCTGGATTCTGGTTTGTCCGAGGATCCCCTAGAACTGAATAGTTTATGGTGTGAAAATTATATTGTTTTATATTTTTATTTGGAATTTACAGTAATAACAAACATGAATTCTATTAAAAAACTTACGGAAAAGTCGTTCTGGACTCAACATTCTCATGACATTTGGCACAGGATTATTGAATATGGGCACTCTCATCGTATTTCGCACAGGGAGTCTACCATTTTTATCTGTAAGCAAAGTTCCATTTTGGAACGATCTCATGGCGTTTAGCCATGCCTCGGATGTACTATAAATAAAGCTTCCATCAATCCACGCCGTCATTTGATTTATCTAACAAAAATATAAAATTCCTCATTCAGTATGCGCACGAATATTGAGCATTGTTAAATGTTTACTTGCTCCCGCGGTGCATTCGGACTCTGTCCGGTGTTTCTGTCGTATGCCGCTCTATGGAAGGGAATGTATCGATCACCACGGCACTCTTTGTCATACATCTCATCACATTTTTCTACTTCGATTCTGTGCATTTCTATAGGACACCCAGACTCAGAAGCCATTACGATTTCGTTTGCTACCACTTGACCGAAAAAGGCCAAGAAAGCTGTTCTATTATATTTTGAGCCTAAGCCATCCTGTCCACCCATAAAAAGGCGGCTGAGTCGTCTTGTGGAAGGACGATTAGCTCCCGCCATGACGTAAACGCTGTCGGAGTATGACGGTGGAGCCTTTCGTACTAAATGGCTATCTGCAAAAAATTGTTTTTCATTTTACGCAAGGACTAAACGCAAATCAAGAGAAATAACGAAATTAATTTTAATTATAGATTAATGCATATTATAGGTAATGTTAATATTGTTCTCGTTAGATATAGAATACTCAAATAAACACAACACAGAAGTTACTTCTAATGAAATTGTTACCTACGGATCCCCAATTAGGATGTGCCAAATTGTTATACCATCCATCATATCGCTGCTTTTCGGTGTGACTCAAAATATTTTCTGAAAATGTAAAATAATTCAATTTAACGGATTTATCGGAATTTTTTGTAACTACATTACATTTGTTTTTTTTTAGAGTATAAGCTGAAAATTAAAAGGAAGCTAAAAAAAATTGATTGACTAATTACGATTTGGAGTTAAGTTCGCTTATTGTAATTTAAAGGAATTATCGAGTTCACCACGTGAGTGAATCATTTGTGTCCGGGTTGAAACTAAAACATCTTTACTCTATCATGACGCCATCAGTGTTTTATTAATTAAACTCTCTTTGCAGTCCCGAACTAAGTAGAATAATAAGAGGAAAAGAACACGCAAAAAATAAATGAATTGAGAGAAGAAAAAAAAATGTTTGATATTGATTTGTTGCCACATGCTTTTGAAATACATAACCGAAAGAAAGGAGCGAAGCGTTAATAAGTAACCTTGTTGTTTGAGTAACATAAAGAATAAGCCGCAGAAAAATTTTCAGTAGGCAAAAACCAAACGGCTTAACATAAGGATAAGATAAAAAAATATCTAATTGACAACATGAACGACAATCAGATAAATCCCACACAATTGAACGAAAATTCGCCCTTGATCTAAAAGTCATTGAAAATACAGAAGTATTTGAAATCACAAAAGTCACTATCGAAAGCAAAGTTTACTCCATTCGAATCAATGATTGCAATTTTTGTGATTGATTTAGATCATACACATTCCAATCGCTCTATTTGTTTTACAAAAAATATATATATATAGATATTTTTCGAGCTCTTGTCCATGTGTAGCCACTTGGCCTAGATAATAAAGTATTTAGTGCGAAATTGCATTCTTCAACTTATAATTACGCACACTTGTTACATTACTTTTGTATTTTTAAGCAGCACTCTGCATTAACTAATATTGAATTCTTACTGTTATTGTTTATATGCATGATGATTAATGTCCACTTACTGTAATAATATGGCGGCAATTACTGAGATGCATCAGTAAAATACAAAAAATCAATTTACCTTGAAAAATGCTAAAATTGACACTATTTATTTCTTGAGTTATTTATTTGGAATGCATGTGATTTAAGTAAATTAATTTCAAATTGATTGGATAATAAATCCACCTGATTTATTGACTGTACAGATATTTTAGTATTTTTTTCAATTGATAAATTCTTATGTTCGCGACAATAATACTCAAAATTGTTGCCATATAAGCATTTTCTTTAAATAAATATTAAATATTAAATATTCTTTTAAGAAACTAAATGTTAAGGACAACCACAATATTTTACAAATTTAGATTTTTTTTGGTTGAACGAAATCACCATGTTTTGAAAGTTATTAAATTTCGTTTAAGTTGAATAGAATATTATATAATTTCAATGTTCATCTTCCAAATAAACCTTCCAACGATTTGTGTTTAATACGACACAATGAAACCATAATGCAAGTTCACCTTTTTTCTATTCTTAAATCATCAAAAATTATTTAGCATATAACTTACGTTCCCAATAAATATAATATGTGATCATTTATTATACACTATTATCTTTCATCGTAAATTAACTTGCAAGAATCAATTAAACATCGTATAAAATGTATCAAAATTATTTCATCACACTGCAAACTTTATGCACTCACGAATTCGCTAATAGCAGTGCAATGTGCAAAATAAATTCTGCATTGCAATCACCGAAGTAGAACAAGTGCGTGCAAAGCCGAAGTGAACATCGCCAATGTTGAGAAAGTGAAAGAAATCCGTCCGACCCGAACATTGTTGAACAAAATGCCGAAGGAGGATACATAAATTAACTTGCTTTGCAGATATTAGTGTCAAGTTTAAAGGTTATAGCGCAATTTCAGAATTAATTGTTTTAACAAGAAGCACACGCTGTTAATGTTAATGGCTGTCGTTTCTACATTACTATTCCACTATCCGCATTAACTATAACTCTTCAATGCGACAATTCAAATGTCCGCTTTTACTATCCATTAATGAATTTTAGGAGTCATAAGTCAATTGATTGAATAACTATTTATTTTTTGGAAGTTAGTAATAGAACATTTCCTTTCTTCTAAAATTCTTAAACGACTGTTTTCTGAAGTGGTTAAATGAAAAAGTTTTGTTGGGACCGGCCGCCTTTGAGATTAAATATGAAAATCTGTACAAACCATTCCAAAAGCGAACATAGATTACAGGCTATAATATAATACTTAATGGTCTCCACGTGACCCTAAATAAATTTTTGGGAATTTTACATTCCCCAATTGCCCTGGGGAATTCCTGTTTGTGCCATTGGCCTCAAGCGTGTGCTGTTTTTAAAAATTCAAATTATATTTTTGGGATGCCAGTGACCGAAAGTTAAATAGTTGCTTAGTTCCAGATTAATACTGGAAGTTCTAATCCAAACTATCATGAAATGAAAAATTCTACGAACAGCAAACGCTTTATACGGATCAGCGAGACCCTGAGGACATTATAAAGTTAATTTGAAGACAATTGACGACGGATGCTCATTGAAAAATAGTTGTTATTATAATAATTAGACATTGAACTTTCGTGACATATTTTTCGGTAACTTCTATGAAAAGACGTTTGTTCCATGACAAAGAGTTCTACCTAATGGAGTCCGATGAACACGCCGCACGCTGGCCGCTAGGTGACTCTCGGTGCAAGGCACGCGTCCTTGAGAGCAACGTGTTTGGCTTTAGGCGAAAGTTTTAATTTCAGACCCGAAGAAGGAATGAATTAAAGCCGATGACTTCTGACGGAAAAAGTTGTTATATGTATTGAAATATTTGTTGCAACCTCGAGATGTGGTGATTATAATTCAGTTGTAACTTTCATTGTTAACTATTTCTAGATCTCTGAACCGGTAGTGCGTTTTGCTTGAGATCAAGTGAGTCAACGCAATAGTCACGTAAAGCGGATAGCTGCTCGAACTGTCCAGTTTTAGTGGTTCAGATTTGCTGTATTCGCGGATAGCCTTGAGACAGATTTTAATGGTAATTTTGTTCAATTAGAATAAATCCAGAACTATCACGTTCACTGATGTGTTGTTGTGAAATATGACCAGTTTTAATACCTCATTGTTAAAGGATTTCCTCATTTATTTATTCTATCATATCACTTTAGTTCATTATGCCGGATTCTCATTAATCATATGCCTATTTCTCTGCTATGCCTAAACGCCAAAGTCCTAGTTCAGTTTTGAAGAGAAAATTGTAGAAATCCATATCCGGTGATTATGTTAAGTTAATTTAATGCTTTTCTCATTACATTCCTAGATTTATCACAATGTCTAAGTACCCATAGGCCATAACAATAACAATATTCCCGTATGTTTTCTTTAGATATACATATATCGCAATTCCCTTTAAAATAACTCTGTTCCGGTTATTTTGTTATTTTGTTATTTTGTCTTGTTTCACTTCCCAAGCTTTCCCTTTTCAAAAAAACCCATTACCCAGCACTTACAGGTGCGTAGGTACTTGGTTGGCTTGACCGACTTAGTTTTGGGTATTGAGCAAACGCAATTGTTTGTTGCCACTTCCCATCACCCTTCCACAGCTGTAGCCTACAATTACAACTCTAAGTCGTTCAAGGGAGATTTGCAATTTGGGTGTGAAAGAATAATTGAAATCGGCTTCCAAAGATTAAACGCGATTGTAATCAGAATCACGAATGCGCCCGGGTTTTAGTAGAGCTTTGTACAATATGTATCCTAGTTTGCCATTTAAGTGCTCACATAGGTACCCATTTTGGACGCAGTACATATTCAGTTTGGACCAGGGATCTCAAACCTTTTTGATGATCGGATTCTTCTAATTTGCTCTTTGTTATTGATCTCCTTTTTTATGTTACCAGCGGAAAAAGTGGAATGTGATGTATGTATAAAATCGTATTTATCTACCTTTGTATGTATTACTTAAAAAATTACTAATAGTAAATTATCAGTTTTGTAAATTATGTTCCGCAAACTGGAAGTACATGCGGTTATTATCAACTACCTGGTTTTGAACAATATAAGAAGGTAAATTTTGGAATTGCATTTTATTGCTTATTTATTTTACTATTCGATCAAACTTTATAGACAAAAAAACATGTAATTTTAAGTGACAAAATAGAACACTTTCGTTAAGCTACAGTTTAAAATTCTTGCTTCACACTAGTATATTGAGGATTTTTAAGTATGTCGGTTACAATATTCAGTTATTCTAAAAGTCCAAATTCATCGAAAATAAAGCAAACATACAGGATTTTTTTTTTTTTTTAAATTCGTGTACGCACCCTGTATATAATTAATTTTAACAATGATGGCGGGGAAATGATCGTCATGAATCTGAAAAAAGCTTTCGTGAGAATTTAAGAGCTTTTTGACCTTCAAGTTGGTACAAATGGCAACCGTTAAGGGTTTACTGGATTAATGACATTTCAAATTTTCAAATTTTGCACAACAATCATAAGAATAACAATTTCATAAAACTACCTACTTCCGGTTTCTTCCTTTTTATGAATTCACCAAAACTTTAAGTAGCTTTGTAAATTCGTAGCTAGTAAATCTAGGAATCTGTTGTGTGGATGAGGAACTTACCGTATTCATTCGCAAATGCCAGGGTTGTCTCGGCACTTCCTCTGAGTATTATTATATTTATTAAACACAAGCACATGAGACACTTTATCCAGGTGAAAGGACACTTAATAACACTCATGTTTGTATGTTAGTTTTTTCAAATTACTGTAATCATTAATACGAAAATGGCGAAACGGTGAACTTTAAAAAATTTCACTTTGTAAATTGAGAAATGTGTATTTCAACATAACTATAACTTTTTTTTAATTATTTGTGAGTTGCTCATGGTTTTTTAAATTTTCTTATTTTTCCTTCAAAGAAAATATATGTATAAATGTAAATGTATAATTATTTTAATAATATTCATTCTTATTTTCAAATCTATGACTGTATAGGCACCAAATAAAGTATTTTGACGTCTATTTAAATTTTGAAAGAAAAAATCATATATTTTCTTTTGTTGTTTGTATTGATCCAGGGTCAACATTCAAAAAGAACCGTGTATTCTTTAGTTAAAGAACAAATTAAAAATGTTAAACAGAATTTGCTGCAGCAAACAAGAAATGGAGGAAAAATAGGAATAACAGTTAATGTTCTGTATAATAGTTAAAATGGAAAATTTAGTTTTGTTTGTTTGTAGGTTTTGAATGAAGTTTAACAACCGAGAGAAGGAGGCAACTGATAGAAGCAGTAAGTTTTAAGCACTGCGGATGTGTTACGTTGTCGCAAAAGTCTTTTCGTGTAGATGTGGCTTTGTACCCAGAAGATTATCACTTTTCAAAAATTTCCAAGCGAACATTTTAAACACAGATCATTGTTGTTAATTGGAAACGCTTTATATGAATTTAAAAACTGCATTCAAATTTGGTATTGGTGGTATGCATTAAATAAGAGATTATTGAAGCTGATTTATTTCACAGATTTTGCACTAAATTTCGAGGTTTTCATTTTTCACAAATCCGGCTGTACCCTGAAGAAAAAAAAACCGTGCTTTAACACGATCACTGTCACTTTTAAACTCCAAGCCAATTAAGGTTGGTGCAAATGAAAGTTGAAAACCCGACAAAATTAGTTAACGATTACAGCTGTAAAAACAAACAAAACGAATTCAACAGACGCACACTAACTCAAACTGTTGGAGTCAAGAAGAAAAAAGCACGTTTTCAGCATTATTTTTTTATACATAATAATATCACTTGAGAAACAAATGGTGTTTAAGCATCATCGTTACATCGAAAGTGAATTTAATTTGAATAGGCCTCACACTTACTGCAGTATTCGTTGAGGTAACAAAGTAAATAATTTCGCAAAGCACACCAAAGGGAATCATTTCGCGCTCTTTCTTTAAGCTTGCAAGGCCAAACGAATTTCTTAACACTTCCGATTATGCAGAGTCGCGAAGACGACGAAATGCCATTGTGGTAATTGCACAATTTGAAAAAGAGAAGAAGTATCCCGTCAGTGAGTTCACTTGGTTTTACGCAAGGTGTGCAAGAAAGGTACTTTGCTTATTACACACGAATATTGAAGCGGAAAGACTGACTAATGCACTTGTTTGGTAGGCACTTTTTAGCAGCAGAACCGAAAATATGTATCTCCGGTTTGCAGCAAATTACCTCCGCTAAACTTTTCGCGAGCGTAATGTCAGAATACACGTTCGTCACCGTTTATCTTCACTCCACTCCGGTTAATCTCCACTCGAGGTAAGATCGGTAAATGTCTGTTGATCCACAGTCAGGTTGGAGTGTACCAGTTGCCAGTTACCCACACCAACAGCATATCTTTATTCGGTGGGTATGGGCCATGGTCTTCTACTGATCGTCTCAACTTGCTTAAATACCAGCACAATACACTTGGGGCTTTTCTGTCGGTTTTCTCTAAACCGTTTGGAAAGGCGATGTATGGCAAACTCGCAGGCCCGAAGAACCAATATGAAGCATCAACTCTTTTTCGTCTACCTCGATAAACTTTTGTCAAAATTTTCTAAACGTGTCTCAATGTTGTTATTGCTTTCTTTGAAATGATTCACAAAATCTCAGTCCACGTTGTTCCATAGGAAAATAAACGTAAACGGCATAGATGAAAGCCTAAACAGGCACCACTGAGTCTCCCAATTTCCTTTTAATGTTGCATTTGACCTCCGTACGTAGATTAGCGATAGTGTGTCAACAGCCTTAACAGGTCAGGTAATTAGCAGATCCAGCACTTGGAAATAGGTATTTTAATTAACAATGATGTTTTCTTTTTCGTATCGTTTCAAACAACTTTTCTGTGTTGTGCCAACTAAAAGAGTCTAGTTTTCGTAATTAGCCATTTGCGGAGGATTGTTGCAGATATGGAGGTATAAGAATCTTTAAAACTTTCTGGAGGGATTTCATTTTAAAGGAAATTTAATTATACTTTTAAAAAGGTTTCACATTCATTTTGAAAAAAAAAAAAAAAAAAACAATAATAAAAATCAAAAAGCAAAACGAAAAATTTAGTGCTTCAAATTGGAAAAATAAATAAATAATTCAAAAAACGAGTTGTGCGTTACAAATATCAAAAAAATAAATTAAGAAAAACTAAAACCCCACTACTGGACTTTAACTGACCATTCAAAAGTTATAAACAAGACTTAGTAGCTAATTAGACGTCTATTAGTAAAAATACGGTACTCACACTTTTTATCGTAATGCAGATAATTAATTATTAATGTAGTGCGACTACGGTATTTTTACTAATAGAGGTCTAATTAGCTACTAAGTCTTGTTTATAACTTTTGAATGGGCAGTTAAAGCCGTAGTGGGGTTTTAGTTTTACTTACTTTATTTTTTTGATATTTGTAACGCACAACTCGTTTTTTGAATTATTTATTTATTTTTCCAGTTTGAAACATTAAATTTTTCGTTGTTGGAAAATATGTCAACAGATTAAAGCTGAAAATTCAATAATGTGAACAACGACCTCTGTCCGACAGATGTGAAATAGAACTTTTCTTGCAGATCATGGGATGCGGTATTTGGTATTCTTCTTTTTGAAATTTGAAACTAAAATTTGGTGTCTTGTGGTAGTTGTCCAGAATGACTTAATGGCGCTATCTACCGCATTGTCGCGGAACGATTTCTCAGACACTCGAAAATCGAAAAAAGGGGCTCCAGAAATGGCGGCGTATGGTGTATTTAATTTCAAATAAATTAGACTATATAAAAGAAAAAAAACGAATATGTAAAAACAATATTTATTTAACGCATCAAGTTTAGTGAGAACTCAACCGAATCGTTCATTCGCAAAATATATTCGTATTCCTATTTCCTATTCATTCGGAATTCCCTAATAGCTACGCATTTACTTATTGTTAGCCAAAATCACTTGATTTCCCGTGTTTATCTCAGAAATTGATGCTTAATATGAAATTACATTTTATAGTAAAGACAAGATAAAATTTGTTTTCTGCATGTGATTATGCAATAAAACATTTTTAATAATTTTTAATTATAGCATTACTGCATTACTATTGTTTTTCTTGTGAAAAATATGAGAATTTATTGACAACGCCGGCTTTCATTCAATATGTATGTTATTCATTACAATACTCTACAAATAATCACACTTATGCTACAATTTACTAAGCTAACACAATTTTATACATTACTTTTTACATACTCAACACATTTTCTCTTAAATGATATAACATTCGATTTATTCTTAATACTAAATGGCAAACCATTGAACAATTGCGTATGTTCGATGAATTCTGAAGTCGCCCACATTCCGCAGTTGGTACGGCTGCACATCTCCTACATAACCTTAACACCATCAGAAACGTAGGGGTTACTCCTTTTTTTTTAATTTGAATACCGCCAAAAGTGTATTCAGCTGTTGACATTCGATTCAACCATTTAAGGGTATACAACATAACTCTAATGGGTGTAAACCTATTGCATCTCAGTAGACTCCGCATCGCTTTGTTTTGCAATTTCTGCATCCTCTCAAAGTGGACTTTGATGCAGCATGTATATTGTATATAGTATTGACGAGCAGTATTCAAAGTGAGGCTTAATCATAGTATTGTACACATTAATGGCAGTTAGAGTGTCAATTTTATTGCGGATTCTTTTATATTTTATATTTTCAATAGGACATGAAAACCTCTCATTCTTCAGTTATAAAACTATGCATTAAAATTGACATATTTAAATAGAAGCCGTCAGCAACTTGCAAAAGAGGTAGCGCAAAAATCTTTATTTTGATAACGAGAAATTTTTAGCTTAAGAACTGATTTTTGTACTTTAATCTAGGAGGTTTTTTGTTTCTAAACGAAAATCTATTCATTTAGAAGATATAAGCTATCTTGATGGCTTTTTTAATTATTTCTCTCCCAAATACTGTAATCATATTCAAAGCCTTTAGTGGAACTAACTCTTGCTGGCGAGTGGCGATAATTTTTTTGACGAATACGGATAGCAGGTTCAAGATCTCCGTTTTATAGTACGCTTCAAGTATCTACGCATAACTGATAAACTCATTTTGATAGTCATTCTTGTAGAATTGATTCGGACGTTTCTAGTTGATTCTTATTTCTTGGGTCAGACGCAGTCATTGAGTGGTTTCTTTACTTTGCATCTTTCTATACCATTTTTAGTGTTGATTGAAACTTGTTAGTTCCTTAAGAAGTTCTAGTAAATAGAAGTTTATATTTTGCTTAAATATTTTTACAAAAAGTTTTTGAACATGGAGAAAGTTTTTGATATTGATTTGAATCGCATTGCTCCGTCTGAAATTTCGAACACCACTGATATAAGAAAAGCGGTCAAACTCCGATCGGAGGGGTTGGAGGAATTCGCACCGATTTCCATTCCTCAGTTCTTCAAAAACGCTGTTGACAAATACGGAGACAAAGTTGCTCTGGTTCCGAGACCTAACCCAAATGGCCTGAACGAAAATGTGTCCTTTAAGTAAGAAGCGCTTCTGATTACTAATTCTAGTAAACAATAAATAAACTTTAGGGAATACTACAACAAAGTGAACCACGTCGCCAAGGCGTTCATCAAACTAGGACTGGAGGAACGACATACTGTAGCCGTTCTCGCGTTCAACTGTCCTGAATGGTTTTACTCCGAGATGGGAGCAATCCACGCCGGAGGAGTTGCCACTGGGATCTATCCTTCCAGTTCGGCGGAGGCGGTCCAGCACGTGTTGGAGAACTCCGGAGCAAACATTGTTGTGGTGGACGACTCCAAACAAATGGAGAAGATTCGCCAAGTACGGGACAAGCTTCCTCTTCTGAAGGCAGCTATTCAAATCGATGGTCCTTTTGAGGATTTTCTGCATACAGACGAGTTCTACTATAAAGTAAATTACTTGAAGCAATTAATTTATTTTAATCAGATAGCTTATTAGAGTTTTAATAGTGGTCCGACGTTGGAGCCATGGATGTTGACGATCTGGAGGAAGACTTACATAATCGCCTTCGGACAATAACCATTAACGAATGCTGCTTCTTAGGATACACAGTATGATCTTCCTTATTGCTTCTTTAGTACAGGGGCGGCGGTTACAGGGTATTATTATGGGGGTGGCTAGAATTTTAAAATCGTAAGAGTAAAAAAAGAACGCAATTCGTACAAGTATAAGTGAAGTACAGGTGCTCTTACGATTTTGAAATCTTATATGATCCCCAGTGGGAGTACTACATGACCTGAAAGCCCCCTAAAGTGATGCGGGGGTTCTTAGGTTGCCCTGTAGTCCGGAATTCCTGTCACCAGACCTGCTTCACTGCTTCAGTATATAATAAGTGCCCAAATATTTTTTACAGTCGGGAACTATTGGAATGCCGAAAGGGGTAATGCTTAGCCACGATAACATTACATTTACGATCAAATCAAACTTCAAAAGACTTCCGAACATTATTTGCGGGGAAGAAAGGCTTGTGAGCTACATGCCCTTAAATCACCTTGCAGCCCAAATGATGGATATCTTCATGGCTCTTTTTGTAGGTGCTACGATATTCTTCGCGGACAAGGATGCTATGAGAGGTAGTCTGGTAAAAACCATAAAGAGAGCACGACCTACTGTCTTTGGTGCGGTTCCCAGAGTTTTTGAGAAATTTCAAGAAAAAATAATTTCTGCTGAAACCCAATCGAGCTTTTTTCATAGAACTTTAATGGCTTGGTCAAGAAGTGTTATTTTGCAGCACTACAAGAAGAAACTAGAGGGGTAAGATACTTTTCGTTGTTATTACGAATTTTACATTTGAAAATTGAAATTGTTTATTTATTTTGATAGCTACGGCTCTGAAAGTCTTCAATTCAAGTTTGCTAAAAATTTCATCGCTCATAAGATTAAAGTCGTCTTGGGCTTGGATGCTGCCAGGACACTGTTTGTTGGTGCGGCTCCGACTTTTTTGGAAATGAAGGAATTTTTTTATGGCATAGATTTACCAATTTTGGATTTTTACGGTGCATCGGAAAGTAGCGGTGCACATTGCATGTCTCTTCTTACCTCTTCGAACTGGAAAACGGTCGGCCACTGTATTCCGTACACAGAAATTAAAATTACAAATGAAGACGGCAACGGAGAGGTTGACAATTTTCCTTTAAAAATAACAGTGCCACTATACGGTGTTCATATTAAACAGATTTGTTTCAGAGGACGAAATATATTTATGGGTTACTTAAGAAACGAGGAAAGCACAAAAGCGGCTTTGGATGCGGACGGATGGTATCATACTGGAGATATAGGGCAGTTAGACCAAAACGGTGATGTGTATGTAACAGGACGCATAAAAGAGCTCGTAATTACTGCGGGAGGCGAAAACATACCACCAGTGCATATTGAAAACACCGTCAAGTGCAAATTACCTCAACTACTGAGCAACGCATTCCTCGTTGGCGACAAGAGGAAATACCTGACAATGTTGGTCACGTTGAAGGCAAGTGTTCACTGTATTTTGCCATATTTAAGGCATTTCCTTAATCTCCCATATTCCTCTCGATAGACCGAAATGGATCCTGAAACAGGAGCTCCACTGGACTCCCTCCAAAACAGTGCAGTTGAGTTCCTGAAGAGCGAACTCAACGTGAACTATACAACCTTGAAGGAAATTCTGGAAGCGGGTCCTTGTCCCGAAGTGACGCGCCTCATCCAGAACGGGATCGATCGAGCGAATGCTGAAGCAATGTCGAACGCTCAGAGGGTGCAGAAGTTCGCCATTCTTCCCGCCGATTTCTCTCTGCCCACTGGAGAATTAGGTGAGTGAAACCAACAATAGGTACAGCCAGTTCAAATAACCATTGGTTTTTTCTAGGACCAACGTTGAAGCTCAAAAGAAATGTTATTCTCCAGAAACATCAAAACGTTATCGAAAGTTTGTATAAATAAAATTAGTATTTGTAGTAATCCTATTTTCATATGGCATATTACAATACTCTAAATATTGTTAATCAATTAGTAAAATTGTAAGAGAGGTGTTTATTAAATTTATTCCCATATAAAGGGCGCACTTGTTTTGTATTAACATCATTTTAAAAATATTTGAACCATAAAAGGAACCATGACAAAGCTGTTTTCAAAACCTTCGCCTTATCTTCTCAGCAAAGTAAAGTTTATGTAGCGTATCTATTTATATATATGAAATGTTGATAAGTTTGCTTGTTTTATCACAGAAACGTTGAACACAAGAAAAGGTCAAACGAATGGCGAAGTTGAATTCATGACCAGTCCGATTTAAGCAAGACATTCGTCGGAAAGTGGACCAAGTGCAATGCGGATTTTAGGCAATGACACAAAAGGAGAACAAAGAACAACAGATTGGGAGACCAAATTCTTGATTAACTCTCAGATGATGGATCTACGCGGGTGATAAGCAGTGTTTTGAAACTTCGTTGTCGTTCTCTTTTGTCTGATCATTTGAATGAATATTTCGGGTGGTAAAGTGATGTTGAACTTGTCGATAAGAATTCTTCTACTTTTTGCGACATTATTTCTTCATTTCGTTGTCTGAAAATTGGGAGTAAGTTCAATTTAATTTGGGAAGTGATAGCGTAAAGATCAGGTTCTGTTTTTAGTCAGTTCGCATCGTATAATTCAGTAATTTTCCATAGTGTCTACAACAGTGATTGATGTTGTGCTTACTGAGTTTTCCTTTAGATAATTCTTTGGCTGAAATTTGAAGCGATATTTATAAAAAAGACTTTCAAGGTCAGACTTTTTAATATAATATATTGCAAATATAATTGTTTATTAAAAGTATTGTGATCGCAAAACAAAAACGACAAAAGAGCTAATAAGTTCTTTTCTGGTCTTGAATGTGATTATCATCAATGACCGCACACAGAATAAAATTGTTCTCTTTTTTTTAGTAATTTTAGAAAACAAGCCACACAATTGGAAAATTCAAACGCAAGTCGCCATCTGAATTTGGAACTTATAAATATGAACAAAGAATCGAACATCGAATGCAATCCGATTGCTCCGTCTGAAATTTCGAACACCACTGATATAAGAAAAGCGGTCAAACTCCGATCGGAGGGGTTGGAGGAATTCGCTCCGATTTCCATTCCTCAGTTCTTCAAAAACGCTGTTGACAAATACGGAGACAAAGTTGCTCTGGTTCCACGACCTAATCCAAGTGGCCTGGACGAAAATGTGTCCTTTAAGTAAGAAGCGCTTCTGATTACTAATTCTAGTAAACAATAAATAAACTTTAGGGAATACTACAACAAAGTGAACCACGTCGCCAAGGCGTTCATCAAACTAGGACTGGAGGAACGACATACTGTAGCCGTTCTCGCGTTCAACTGTCCTGAATGGTTTTACTCCGAGATGGGAGCAATCCACGCCGGAGGAGTCGCCACTGGGATCTATCCTTCCAGTTCGGCGGAGGCGGTCCAGCACGTGTTGGAGAACTCCGGAGCAAACATTGTTGTGGTGGACGACTCCAAACAAATGGAGAAGATTCGCCAAGTACGAGACAAGCTTCCTCTTCTGAAGGCAGCTATTCAAATCGATGGTCCGTTTGGAGATTTCGTAGAAAATGAGAACGGGTATTATAAAGTTAGTTTACTCATTCAACAGCCACATGCACAAATTAAGTTTTTGTAAATGTGATTTTAATAGTGGTCGGAGGTTGAAAACATGAATGTTGGAGGCATGAATGACGAACTCCTGGAACGCATTCGAGCGATTGCGATTAACGAATGCTGCTTTTTGGTGTACACGGTATTGGCGAATATAAACTTTCAAACTCTTTTCATTGGTTAACCCAAGTCTATTACAGTCGGGCACTGTTGGTATGCCGAAAGGAGTGATGCTCAGTCACGATAACATTTCGTTTACGGTTCAATCAGATATTAAACGATTTCCACACATAATCTTTGGCCAAGAGAGAATTGTCAGCTATCTTCCTTTGAATCATATTGCCGCCCAAATTGTAGATGTCTTCCTCCCATTGGTCACCGGTGCAACTGTGTATTTTGCTGACAAGGATGCTCTTAAGGGTTCTTTAAATAAAACTATGCGCACAGCTCGACCAACGTTTTTCGGTGGCGTTCCGCGAGTCTTTGAAAAATTTGTAGAAAAAGTTCTTTCTGTAGAATCTCACGCAAATTTATTAAAAAGAACTTTGATGAGTTGGTCACGAAGTGTTATTTTGGAACACCAGAAAAATGTTTTAAAAGGGTAGGTTAGCAATTCTACTTCTACATTTACACGAAAAAAACTTAGCAATTGGACTTATTGTTAGTACCTGTTTCATTTTAATACTTATTATAAGAAAAAATTGTTATGTTTCTTAGCAACAAATCGGAAAGCTTTCAATATAGTTTTGCCAAGAACTACATTGCCCAACAAGTTAAAGATGCTTTGGGGCTGGATGCTGCCAGGACAGTTTTCACAGCGGGAGCTCCTTCGTCTGCGGAAATGAAGGAATATTTGTATAGCATCGACATACCACTTATAGAACTGTATGGCATGTCGGAAAACTGCGGCGCGCATTGCATCACCGATTACACTGCTCCAGATTGGAAAACTGTGGGGCGGTGCATTCCACACACAGAAGTGAAAATCGCAAACCCGGATGAAAACGGTTACGGTGAAGTACGAAATTGATTTCTGTGGAACTATATCATATGAAACTATTTGCTGATTGATGAAATACTTAAACAGATATGCTTGAGAGGTCGAGATGTATTCATGGGTTACTTGGGGGAAACAGAGAAAACCAAGGAAACTTTGGATGATGAAGGATGGTGTCATTCTGGAGATTTGGGAAGCATTGACAAAAACGGCAATGTGTATGTTTCTGGCCGCTTAAAGGAGCTCGTAATTACTGCGGGAGGCGAAAACATACCACCAGTGCATATTGAAAACACCGTCAAGTGCAAATTACCTCAACTACTGAGCAACGCATTCCTCGTTGGCGACAAGAGGAAATACCTGACAATGTTGGTCACGTTGAAGGCAAGTGTTCACTGTATTTTGCCATATTTAAGGCATTTCCTTAATCTCCCACATTCCTCTCGATAGACCGAAATGGATCCTGAAACTGGAGCTCCACTGGACTCCCTCCAAAACAGTGCAGTTGAGTTCCTGAAGAGCGAACTCAACGTGAACTATACAACCTTGAAGGAAATTCTGGAAGCGGGTCCTTGTCCCGAAGTGACGCGCCTCATCCAGAACGGGATCGATCGAGCGAATGCTGAAGCAATGTCGAACGCTCAGAGGGTGCAGAAGTTCGCCATTCTTCCCGCCGATTTCTCTCTGCCCACTGGAGAATTAGGTGAGTGAAACCAACAATAAGTACAGCCAGTTCAAATAACCATTGGTTTTTTCTAGGACCAACGTTGAAGCTCAAAAGAAATGTTATTCTCCAGAAACATCAAAAGATTATCGAAAGTTTGTATAAATAAGAATCGCGCAAGAAACTCCAATAATTATAATTACAAGTCTCAAGCTTAATTAAAAATTGATAACAAACATGTCTTACTCAAATCTTAATTTTAAGAACACAAATGTTTAGTTAAAATCATGTTTGAATATTAAAAATACATGAATAAAGTTGTAGAATTTCGTAGAAAACAGTTTGTCTGTTGAAAAGAAGCTTATTGAAGTCATAAAACTTTATGGCTATCCACGCTGTCATTTCTTATTTAATCTTGGCACTGTCAGTCGTTCGTGATAACAGTGATTAGCGCTGGCTGATGCGGAATGTTATCCCTACAATCGGCGCCCTTGATTGTGATACAAAATACCTTTCAAGAGCCAGCAAGTTGTTAAAACTCCTCATAAAAAATGAAAACATAAATAAAACATAAATGAAAGCATAAATAAAACTTGGCAGCGAATAGGTCAACATTCCTAATCAGTACATTAAAGTTGATAACAATGTTTTCGAGTAATATTGTCGAAACTAGAACTAAAATGGGTTACAGCCAAGTCCAAGTAATTACTCACTGCGCGAAAATATTAAGTAAAAACTTTTGCAAAGTTTTATCAATTAGTGAGAAACTCGCTTGCACATCGGTTGTTAACTACACCAAAGAGCATGCCGGATATATGCAGGTACGTATTGCATTCTAATTTTCGTCTTGTGTTGGATGGTGATTAAAGTTTATATAGTTTTACAAAAGAAAACTAATACATTTATTATTTAATATACGAACCGTTTCCAGAAATTCAAAAATTTACCAAAAGAAATGCACAAAATCGAATTGCCCCAGAGTGCGAGTTTATACATCTATTAAGTTGGAAATGCAGTGATTTGATTGGCTATGAAATTCAGCACTTTGAACCGCTATAACTTTTTTTTTCGTAGGGGCTGTTCCCTCGTCCATTGAGGGGAAGAAATTCTACTACAGCCTGGACATGAACATAATTAAAATTTACGGATTGTAAGAATCCTCTGGCGCTCACACTCTGGACTCTTCGTCAGCGTTGAATAGTGAATAGGAAAACTGTTGGTCCACCCGCCCCTTTTACGGAAATCAAGATAGATACTCCAAATGCAAAGGAATCCGGAGAAGTACGCAACCCAATAATATAAATCTATAATTTGACAACCCTTTCCAATATACAAGATCTGCTTAAGAGGTCGAGATATTTTGATGGGTTACTTTTATTTAGCAAATAATGAGAAAACAAAAGAGGCCGTGGATGAGGAGGGGTGGTTTCATACCGGGGACCTGGGCTATTTGGACAGCGAGGGCAATTTGTATGTGATGGGTCGCTTGAAGGAGCTGATAATTACCGCGGGGGGTAAAAATATTTCCCCGGTCCACGTGGAGGACTTGGTGAAGGAGCAATTGCCGGAATTATTGAGTAACGCAGTCTTGGTGTGCGGTTCTGGTCACCCTGAAGGTAAGGGCCGCATTATTATTAATTCCCGTCTCAAAAATCCACTTCTGAAACTGTTCGAATACGTTTTCCCTTTTATTTTCTCAGACCCAAATGGACCCCGAAACAGGTGCACCGCTGGACGCTCTTCAAGATAGCACAGTGCGCTTTATTAGAGAGACACTTGGCTTGGATTACACAACTGTGACGGACATTTTGAACGCTGGTCCTTGTCCACAATTTTGCGTTTCATTGAGCAGAGAGTCGAACGCGCGAACGGAAACGCAATATCAAATGCGGAGAGAGTCCAGAAGTTCGCCATTCTTCCCCACGACTTTTCCATTCCCACTGGAGAACTAGGCACGGCTTTTCGCGAATCCAATATTTATGCATGATTTAAGACCATTTTTATTTGCAGGACCTACATTGAAGATTAGGAGATATGTGGTTTACGAAAAATACATAAAATTAATCAATGCATTGTATGAAGAAGAAACTAATAAAGTATTAATAAAGTAAAAAGATCTTTAATATTCTTTTCCAAGAAGTACACTTGAACTCTATTTGAATTTTCAAAAATTACTTTGTTATGCATATTGCATAATATATATTATATTTTCATAGTATTAGCGGCACGTAAACTAAGTAATCGTTAATTATGTTTTAACTAGAACTTTAAACGAACTCAAAGCATTCCTGCTCAATTTGCTTTTGCTCAACAAATTAGAAGCACTAATGTTGCTCCGACGATTAACCAAGCATCGCGTATAACCATAGACAAATAAATACATAGATAAATAAATATTTATTTGTCTATGGTATAACAGAAATTCCGTGCTTTTTAAGACTTTCCTAATTCATTAGTGCATCGATTGTTACCACTTTTTACACTCGTTTTTAATTGTGTTGATGTGCCTGGATTTAATATTGCCCTCAAAAATGAAGGCTCAAGCTCGGATTGTAACATTTTCATGATTTAGATTAAAACCTTTAAAAGTGTATAGTAAGTAAGTATTAGTGAAAGAATCTCTTGTTTTGGCATCTTCGAATTTTACTGGCATCCTTCAAAGAATGTGCGAATTCAATCAACAAAAATACATCTTAAATGAGAAGAGAAAAAACATTGTAGGATAACGAAACGAACTTGACGTTTTTTGTAAACAGGTTATGCTAATTTCAGAGAAATCTTTCGTCACCAAATAATTATATTGAGAATTCATTATTTCTTTGTTTTTCCTCGGTTTTCGTAGTTATTGGCGAAAAGAAATATTTATATTTATAAACTTATCATAAGCATAGGTATATATCGTTCATAAATTATCAAAAAGTTGACTTTTGTAATTGGTTTTCAACATTCCTATTGCTAAGTTGTTATGTTTCGAAAAATATTTCCCTTTTATGTTGTGATTCATCGTTCATCGCTCTAAACAAAAAAAAAAGGACTTCGGTTTATTTTTACTGCAAAATCAGTTTATTCGAATGTAAAATAAGTCTGAACCTTCTCACAACGCTGCTTGATATCTAGATCTGATATCCACTCAAGTATTTTCGACGTGAAATTTTACTCCATAAGGTGGAAATCTTGGGCAGAACCGCAGTGAGGGTCTAACTCGATACACGATCGGCTGCAGATCACTTTCATCAACGAAAGGATTAAATGTTTCGAAGTAAAAACTTGAAGTTGTATTTTTTTCGAAAAGAAGTGCAAATATTGTGAATTGGCTAAATTTACCTACTGAGTGCAAAACGAAGTGCAGCAGTTTGTTGTTTATAACGTAAATGTGGAGAAATAAAATTGCTTGTTAAGTTTTCTCAATATGCTGCAGCTTTTAAAAGTCTGTCGCCCGCGAAGATTTGACTACGGAAAGTTTTCTTGTTACTTAAGTAAGCTTTAATGAAATTGCAATTAATATTTTCATTGTTTCTCGATTTTAAAAATAATAATATTATGCACATTTCGTTTTCAAAGTTTGCGGTTTTTCTGTTTGAATAAAAACAAAACAAAATATGATAAATATATCAGCCGCCAACCTTGAAAAAAAATTAAATTTCAGTGTGTTGATTTTCAGTTTGTCTGCTCTTTACTTATTGATGCCATCACCATGAACAAAAAAATTAAAGGCATTCATAAACATTGGAGGATAAATTAAAATTAATTGAAACAAAACCAATATTATTAACTTTATTGTAACAAGGTCGCGGTCTCACTAATATCAGGTTTTTTCGCTATGAGATTTTCTCGCTATGTGGCTAAAGTTCGACTGGTGAGTGGTGGCTTGGGATCAGAAAAGTGCAGTGCCAAGTCCAATGAAACTGGAAATTGCAAATTAGTTTCCCCTAAAGGTACATTATGTTTACCTCAGTCGCGTTGGTCGCTCTGGGAAAAATGGAAAATTATAAAGCATAAAAACGTACTGTATCTGTATGCATAGTCTAAAAACCTCTTATACCATTGACCATAATAAATTTCGTTATTGTAGACTAGGTACAAATTAGGTACATTAATTTTTTTGGAAAGCAAATTGTTTCTAAATTGTTTCATTAATTCAAGACTGACTTCAGTTAGAACTGCTGTTATACAATTCTCTTCTTTTTAGGATGCAGAAGTACCACGACAGTCTGGAAATCTAAATTTAACCGAATAACTCCATCCGGAGTTTATACTATTACAAACGTCAAGGATGCAGTGAAGATCCGCCCAGGAGGTTGGGATGATATCGAACCCCTTTCAATCCCGGCTCTCCTGGAAAGAGTGAGCCATGAACGTGGGAATAAAATTGCATTAGTGTCAAAACCAAATGAAAATGGAAAGAGTCAACATTTAACCTTCAAGTGAGCCCTACAAATAACAACATTTTGGGTGAAGAAATGTTTATAGATTTTGCTTAGAGAATACCACGCGAAGGTGCTCCATGTCGCTCAAGCATTCATCAAATTGGGATTGCAACCGCATTACTCGGTCGGGATCATCTCTGTAAACTGTCCCGAGTGGTTGCTCTCGCACATGGGAGCCATCCATGCCGGGGGCATCAGTGCAGGGATATACCCGACGAACTCGCCGGAAGCAGTCCTGCACGTCCTGGAGCACTCCAGAGCCAACCTCGTCATAGTTGACGACTCCAAGCAGATGCGGAAGATTCGCCAAATAAGGGACAAGCTTCCCCTTCTAAAAGCAGCTGTGCAGATCGAAGGTCCTTTCGAGGAGTTTGTGGAAAACGAAAACGGTTACTATAAGGTGGAAATTGTTTTTATTTTTCAATTAATTGAATGAAGTTAATTCCGAGTTATTGCGAAGTGGTCTGATATTGACTCCATGGATGTGATTGATGCGCAGGATGAATTACAAAATCGATTGAACTCAATAGCGATCAACAAATGCTGCTCCTTAATATATACGGTTGGTTTGTCTCCTTTGAAATGGCTGCATAACGTACATGTGCACGAATCCTTTTAGTCCGGTACAACTGGAACGCCGAAAGGTGTAATGCTGAGTCACGATAATGTGTTGTTTTCGGCCAGAGCAGGAGTAAAGCGATTTCCGGATGTAATTCCTGGTGATGAGAGGATCGTCAGTTACCTTCCTTTGTGTCATATAGCCGCGCAGTACATGGATATTTATATAGCGTCAGTGATTGGCGCCACTGTGTACTTTGCTGATAGAGACGTTCTTAAAGGAACCTTAATTAATGCGTTAAAAAGAGTTAGACCAACGTTTTTTGGTGGAACTCCCAGGGTTTTTGGAAAAATGGAAGAAGCTCTCCTATCTGCGGAGTCTAACACAAATTTATTTCGCAGATATATAATATCGTCTGGACGACAAATTGTAATGCAGCATTGCCAAAATTCATGGAAGGGGTAAGAATGTAAGATAAATCTTGAGATCTCTTTTTGTTTTCTAAACAAAAGAACTTTTATAATACAATAGTTGTTGTAAAATATATTTTAATGCGTGCGTGATGTTCAAATTGAATTTTCAATAAAACATTACTTACTTATTTATTTACAAACTGAAAAATTTTGATACAGGTCCAAGTCATCTACCATTTTATACAGGATAGCGAATCATTTTGTTGCAAATAAGCTAAAAGCCGCATTAGGCTTGGATGCGGTAAGGACTATATCACTTGGAGCAGCTCCTACGTCTGATAGTACTAAGAAATACTTCTTAAGTCTTGGTTTGAAAATTAAAGAAGGATATGGAGCGTCGGAAAGTGGAGGAGTACACACAGTTTTCCTTGCAACCGAATTAAATTGGACAACGGTTGGGATGTCTGTTCCCTACACGGAAATAAAAATTTTAAACACAGATGAGAAAGGACACGGCGAAGTATGCAACTTAATTTGTTTATAATACTTATTATAATTTATTTTTCAATTTTTGTCAGATCTGCTTAAGAGGTCGAAATATTTTCATGGGTTATTTAGCAGACGATGAGAAAACAAAAGAGGCCGTGGATGAGGAGGGGTGGTTTCATACCGGGGACCTGGGCTATTTGGACAGCAAGGGCAATTTGTATGTGACGGGTCGCTTGAAGGAGCTGATAATTACCGCGGGGGGTAAAAATATTTCCCCGGTCCACGTGGAGGACTTGGTGAAGGAGCAATTGCCGGAATTATTGAGTAACGCAGTCTTGGTGGGCGATCAGCGGAAGTATCTCACGATCCTGGTCACCCTGAAGGTAAGGGCCGCATTATTATTAATTCCCGTCTCAAAAATCCACTTCTGAAACTGTTCGAATACGTTTTCCCTTTTATTTTCTCAGACCCAAATGGACCCCGAAACAGGTGCACCGCTGGACGCTCTTCAAGATAGCACAGTGCGCTTTATTAGAGAGACACTTGACTTGGATTACACAACTGTGACGGACATTTTGAACGCTGGTCCTTGTCCACAGATTTTGCGTTTCATTGAGCAGGGAATCGAACGCGCGAACGGAAACGCAATATCAAATGCGGAGAGAGTCCAGAAGTTCGCCATTCTTCCCCACGACTTTTCCATTCCCACTGGAGAACTAGGCACGGCTTTTCGCGAATCCAATATTTATGCATGATTTAAGACCATTTTTATTTGCAGGACCTACATTGAAGATTAGGAGATATGTGGTTTACGAAAAATACATAAAATTAATCAATGCATTGTATGAAGAAGAAACTAATAAAGTATTAATAAGGTAAAAAGATCTTTAATATTCTTTTCCAAGAAGTACACTTGAACTCTATTTGAATTTTCAAAAATTACTTTGTTATGCATATTGCATAATATATATTATATTTTCATCGTATTAGCGACACGTAAACTAAGTAATCGTAAATTATGTTTTAACTAGAGCTTTAAACGAACTCAAAGCATTCCTGCTCAATTTGCTTTTGCTCAACAAATTAGAAGCACTAATGTTGCTCCGACGATTAACCAAGCATCGATAACATAAATTCCGTGCTTTTTAAGACTTTCCTAATTCATTAGTGCATCGATTGTTTGCACTTTTTACACGAACTCGACGTTTTTTATAAACAGGTTATGCTAATTTCAGAGAAATCTTTCGTCACCAAATAAAAATTTTGAGAATTGATTATTTCTTTGTTTTTCCTCGGTTTTCGTAGTTATTGGCGAAAAGAAATATTTATATTTATAAACTTATCATAAGCATAGGTATATATCGTTCATAAATTATCAAAAAGTTGACTTTTGTAATTGGTTTTCAACATTCCTATTGCTAAGTTGTTATGTTTCGAAAAATATTTCCCTTTTATGTTGTGATTCATCGTTCATCGCTCTAAACAAAAAAAAAGGACTTCGGTTTATTTTTACTGCAAAATCAGTTTATTCGAATGTAAAATAAGTCTGAACCTTCTCACAACGCTGCTTGATATCTATATCTGATATCCACTCAAGTATTTTCGACGTGAAATTTTACTCCATAAGGTGGAAATCTTGGGCAGAACCGCAGTGAGGGTCTAACTCGATACACGATCGGCTGCAGATCACTTTCATCAACGAAAGGATTAAGTATTTCGTAGTGAAAACTTGAAGTTCAATTTTTTTCGAAAAGAAGTGCAAATATTGTGAATAATAATTACTACTGTGAAATAATAATTACTACTAATATAATTAATATTAATTATTTCGATTATAATCGATAACATATTCTCGCAAAGATTTTTTAATGATAGCAAACGCATGCGTATTCTTATTTTATTCTTTTTCTACAAAATTGTGCAAGTGGTATTGAAGTTTCTAAATGAAAGAAACGAAAGCAACTAATTTTGTTATAAATTTTATACTTATGTTAGTTTATTATTTGTTAGGCTTTACTCGCTGGACAACGATATCCATAACGCGAGCATCACTGTTTTTGTATTACAGAATTATTAAAGATCATAAGAAAATTACACCAGGGCCCTATTTCATAAAACTATTAGTCTAATTATAATTATTTGCAAATTCGCTAATAAATTGTAAATTATTAGAAATATAGCGTTTCATAAAAAACAGATTTAGAGTAATAACTTATTAGTTCCAGACTAACATTTATTAGCGAAATATTTTTAGTGTAGCAATGTACTGTTGCATAAACTGTAATTATTAGCAGTTTACTTGTAAATATTGGTAATATTTTTATTAGAGTAGAAAGACCAATAAAACTCAAATATGGAAAAATCAACTTCAGGCTAGTTGTGTTTTTGCTGATTATAAGACGAGTTGTAGGACTGAATCAACATTTAAGCACTGTTTATTGTATACGTAAAATCATTTAAATAATTTTCAGTAGTAGCGAAGAGAGTGAAGAATTTTACACCAAGAATCGCTCTTATTTTTTGTTTAATTTTGTCAGAAAAAGGTCCGAACTGAGAAAGCTGCTCTTTTCTTCTATATTTCCTTGAGCTGTATTAGTTTAATTCTACATGAACACAGTTTCTCGTATGGAAACTAAATATAGTTAATTAAACAAATGGATCACTGCACAGATTGCAGTTTCAAATTGTAACGATACTTTCCGTACTAAAATTATTAGTGCAGTGCACCAATAAAATTAATTAAATTCTTGAAACACTATATTATTACTCCATACTTTATTAGTTCTAATAATTAATTACAATTCTATTAGTATATTAGACTAATAGTTTTATGAAATAGGGCCCAGCTGTGGTTTTTAACAATTAATTATCATTGAGTACTAAATAAAGGGAAGAAATAATTCGTGTCCTGCATTCACCAACTGCGAATGGGAAAATAAATCACACAAATATTCGTTCTTGAAGTAACAGTAAACGTTCTGCTTGTACTAAGTATAATACCTATTAACATTAGTGTTTTGAATTTTCATATTTTGTAAAAAAAATTAATTATTCATTAAAGTAAAACAAATAGAGTTGAAAATACATACCTATAAGCCATTGAAGTGGAACTGAGATAAGAGTGCAAAAGGGTTAATGTATATTTGCTATCTGAACATAACTTGAGGCAATTGACCGTAATTTTGATTCAGGTTGAACCATTGACATTTTAAAGATGCGTATTAACAAAGGCTGCCAAAAGCACAATAGTGGGTTATATCATATTTATACTCCTTTCTTAAGACGATGTTGTTCTTACTGATGGATTAATTATAGTGCAACCATTGCAAGATCAGGTCTTCACAGGTAACCAGCATTTAATCAGTCTGCCTGCGACAGTATTTGGGTTGTAGTGGATGGTGCCTTTTAAAAAACGGGGGCAGATATTGTGAATTTTTTGGCATCGGATTTGACTTGATCTTGACTTTATGGATTGGTTTAAGATTTCTGAGCTTTACTGGCGGATTGGAGCGGAGCGTGCGTTTTCTTGTGATCTGTTCACAATTGTTGTGATCTGTAAAGAATAGTGTTTTTGAAGTGCATGTTCTGTTCGTTTATCAAAATTTATAATTATTGTTATCATAATGTTTTTGGGACACTCGACTAAGTCTTCATTTGCATGAGGTTTTGTCATTTAATTTTTTTTTTTTTAAAGTGGTATCGGTTATTGTTGTTAAAAGTACTTGATACTTCTTATACTTCTTATTATTACTGTTAAATATACTTCTGGAAATTGTTCATTACTAAAAGTAATCTATGGTTTCTTATGTATACAATATAAATGAGAAAAAAAACTATTTTCCATACATGGAAATATGTTATAAACTATAAGTGTTTTAACCTTAGAGTTATTTTTTAATATAACTAACAAAATTCATAACTTTAAACTTCTGATTTCATAATACTGGGTTCAAAGGTGTCTGTGAATGGAGTAATGATCAAGTTAAACAATAAACAAAGCTCACGGTCTGTCATCAATTGCTGTGCAAATTATTAAATTCATTTTTTAATAAAAACGTTTTATCTAACAACAACGTTTTCCTTTTAGAAATAACAAATATGAGAGATAATGAAGAGTCCTACAAAAGTCGCATGGCTCCGTGTGATGTCATTAGCACCACAAAAATCACAAACGCCGTTAAAATACAATCGACAGGGTGGAATGAGTTTGAGCCAATTTCAATTCCAGATTTGTTCGAGAAAACAATCCAAAAACATGGGGATAAATTGGCAATGGTTTCTCGTCCTGATCAGAATGGCATCTCCATGCATATTACATTTAAGTATGTTTTGTAAGTGTCAAGTTTACATTTTCTAATTGATTTTGGTGAAATGATCAGAGAGTACAAGATGAGAGTGATGCACACTGCGAAAGCTTTCATAAAGTTGGGACTGCAAACTAAACATACTGTGGCAGTTCTCGCAACTAATTGTCCTGAATGGCTCTATTCCGAGCTGGGAGTTATCCATGCGGGGGGGATTATCGCCGGAATTTACATTACGAACTCCCCAGAAGCGGTTCTCCATATATTACAGGACTCAAAAGCAAATATTGTTGTTGTTGACGACGCCAAACAAATGCAAAAAATCTGTCAAATACGAAAAAATCTTCCTCTTCTTAAAGCAGCTATTCAGATCGAAGGTCCTTTTGAGGAGTTTGTGGAGAAAGAAGATGGCTTTTACAAAGTAAGAGGTCAATAGTTTTTTTTTTATTATTTTATTATAATTGATATCTGGGATTTAGTGGTCGGATATCGAGACTATGAGCGTCGTTGAAGTGGAGGGGGAGTTTCAACAACGATTGAGATCGATAGCAATCAACGAATGCTGTGCTCTAGTATACACGGTGAGTAATAATACGGTTTGCCAAATTTTAATAATTACCAGATAACGCTCCATTTATGACTGTTCAAGTATTTTTTTTTAAATTTCAATGATACAGAAATCTCTTCTAAAATGTGTACCCAAGATTTAGCAAATGCACTGTAGATTTGAATTTATTCAAAAATACATATTATACTGATACTAAATTTTGAAGTAGTCTGGCACTGTTGGAATGCCGAAAGGAGTAATGGTGTCCCATGATAATTTCATATTTGCGGCCAGAGCAGATCTCAACCGTTTTGTGAATGTACGGGAAGGAGAAGAGAAGATTGTGAGCTATCTTCCTTTGAGCCATGCTGCAGCACAATTTGCAGATGTTTTTATGGGCTTGCTTTCGGGGGCAACTTTATACTTTGCTGACAAGAATGCCTTGAAGGGAAGTCTATCTGAAACATTGCTGGAAGTGCGCCCCACTTTTTTCGGAGGTGTTCCAAGAGTTTTTGAAAAACTGCAAGATAAAATGGTTCGTACAGAGATTGATAACCCTTTTCAAAAATATATCATGAACTGGTGCAGAAGTGTAATACTGCAACATTATTGTAAGTTCTGCAAAGGGTGAGTGTAAACATGAATAAAAAATTAATCAAATGAATAAATAAAATGTAATTTTACAGATCAAAATTCGAGAATTTGAAGTATCAAATTGCCAACTTTGTGATTGGTCATCAAGTTAAACGGGTATGGGGTCTAGATGCTGCCAGAACTGTCTTCATAGCTGCAGCAAGTTCAGCAGCCGAATTGAAGAAATTTTTTATAAGTTCAGGAATAAACATTGTAGAAGCTTACGGATTATCAGAAACTTCCGGTGGACATTGCATTGCTCCGCCAATTTTTCCAAACTTTAGCTCCGTAGGACCATGTGTTCCACACACAGAAACGAAAATAATCAATGCAGATAAGAACGGTTGTGGCGAGGTGGAAGATTACGGATTATCTGATTAGATCTAAGATAACTTTTTATTTTGGTCAGATTTGCGTTAAGGGAAGACATGTTTTCATGGGCTACTTAGGAAATGAACTGAAAACGAAAGAAGCTATTGACGAAGACGGTTGGTTTCGTACTGGGGATGCTGGATTCCTTGATGAGAACAATAACCTTTACATAACTGGGCGATTGAAAGAACTCATCATTACAGCTGGAGGAGAAAATATTCCTCCGGTTCGTATAGAAAGTTTGGTGAAACAAGAACTGCCGGAACTGCTGAGTAACACCATCTTGATTGGTGAAAAGAGGAAATATCTGACAATGCTGCTGACACTGAAAGTAAGCACAACTAAAAAGGAATTTGTAGATTAGAGACTTCATATTTTCTTATTACTCAGACTAAAATGGATGTCGAGTCTGGAGCTGCTCTAGACCTTCTTGAGGATGGTTGTATTGAATTCCTTCAAGATAATTTGAGCTTAAGCTACACCACCGTGAAAGAAGTTTTGGATGCTGGTCCTTGCCGGAAGATTTTGAATTGCATTCAGCAAGCAATCGATCGAGTAAACGCAAATGCAATTTCGCGTGCTCAACGAGTGCAAAAATTTGTTATTCTTCCGCAGGATTTTTCTATTCCGACAGGGGAATTAGGTATGTTCTAATATAATCTAATTTCATAATTTGTTCGATTTCATTTTGTGTTCAGGGCCCACATTAAAGCTGAAAAGGAATGTAGTATCTGAGAAATATAAAAATATAATCAACCGACTATACGACTGAAGACAACAATTTTAGATCTTGCTACAAATTAGGGCAGACATATTGAAAATTTATCCTTATTATATATGTGAATTAAAAATATTATTTTTCATGAAACTGGTGGGAAAATCACTTATTTTTCTATAAATTCAAACTCAGACAACGTATTTTTTTGTTTGCTAAATAAATTTTTGAAAAGTAATGCAATTTTAATTATAAATATCCGATCATAAGATTTGTTCCAAGTCTTCCGTATCCTCTTGATGGTTCGCATTTATGTTGGTACAAGAAATGGTAAAAAAAACAAACATCCTATGAATTTCGCAATTTCAAATTGACGCACTTCGTGGCCATAACGGAACTGCAGGTACGTGGTTGCATCTTGAAAAATGCAAGGATCTGGCGTCCTTATGAAACTGGGTACACACAAGGAAGTGGCTGGATAAGTACACGGGTGCTGAGGGCACAATTAATTTGATTTTAAGCTCTCAACGTACACCTGAAGCATAATGAGGGCAGTCACTGGTCTCTTTATCCCGGCACAGTGCTCTGTCTTAAGATTAAATTCTTCAACGTAAACTTTTCCTTGGTAATGTAATTTCTTCTACTTCCGCTTTTCCTTAGTTCCAAAATTCAGTGTTATAGTATCTAAGCGTTGCCTTCGTTTTGTATTAAATACATAAACTATTTAAAGTATAAACATAACATTAAAAAGACTAATATAGCTTCAGTGGCAGTTTTTAGTAGTTTCCTGGTTTAGCTGCAAATAAGGGTCCTTCTCTGTGTAAAAACTTTTCATGCTTCATTTATCTTGTGTAAAATAATGCAAATTATTCCGCATTTTGAGGCAAAACCATTTCTTATAACAGTCTCCTAACTTTGCGGTCCCTTCGCATTGGGATATCTATTTCCATATAATGTTTAAAAGTGTGTGATTTTAATAAATTTTCAAAACTCTGTTTGCTACAAATATCAATCCTGAGTCATACTCTAGTAAAACTACATTAATGTTATCAAATTTCAGTCAAACAATCTACACAAAAACCAAACTAAAGCTTTTGTACAAGAAATACTTATTAAACAAAATCCAAAACAAAATCTTAGTGGTAACTTTTGCTTCTTCAAAAATGGAGGATGTTTGAAAAGCCGGTGAGCATTAATTGGAAATTGAAAAAAATAACGAAAGTGATGCACATAAAATGGAGAGGATAATTCATTCTCCTTGCTATGAATAGCTGAGCCTGCACAGTTACTAATGCATCCTCCGGCTTAGGAAGTAGCTAGTGAAAAGATGTACTTGAGATTTGAATTCAACAAATTATGCGACTTCCGCAATATTGAAAGGACTCGCTATTCAGTTTTATTTTTGAACAGCCCGGTAAACGCATGGCAAGCATCCAAGTTGTTTACGAATATATAGTGGTGCTTGGTGATTCTGTCTCAGGAAGACCATTAACCAACCAAGGAAAAGTTTACAGCCTGATGAACTTTTAACCAGCTCTTATCCGGCGAGGTGCATCAAATAAGGAACAGATAAAAGAAGTTGAAAAAATTGTCTTCTTTTCTCATAAATCCCATATGAGGATAGTCAACAGCGGCATGATGTTGGCTTATGTTTTCGTCCTCCAATGTAAGTCAAGTATCATAAATGAGAACACTTAAATATTAATGGCTTGGTCGGGAGCGCCTCGTTTGATATCCTTAAGTTCTGGTGCTTTAGGTTAAATCAAAAATACGCTGAAAGTACACTAAATAAGATTAATTTTGATCTTGCAAGCACAAAGTACTAAGAAATTTCTGAAACAATAATGTTTTGCGGCTATATACAATCTATGTATAGTAGATAAGTAAGTGTGTGTTAAAAATATGGAAAATTCATTAATATCACAAAATTTATTTTTGAAAGTATTATCAAAAAACTCAACTGCAATTTTTAATGGCGCAGCCAAATATTGCTGTAATTAAAAAAGAGCGTCAAGGCTAAATATTCTGTAAGCTTTGAAAGAAAGCGAAACGGAAAAGGAAAAGCGACATTCAGGATCATTTCTTTGGTCATATAGAAACCTTTCGAGCAATTACCCGCTGCGGAAGCATCCTCAACTTCTTTAAACTCTTGCCATGCGAAAGTTCTTGAAAGGTTTTTCACCCAGCTTCATTTCGGGCTTTGACCTCGTGTGCATGTGTGTGTCACTGATTCGCAAAGGAGCCCAAGGTGCTCGTTAGAGGATGGCGGTGTTGCGATAAACAATAATCCATTGGGATTCCTGCGCAAATACATTCCTCTCCTCGTCTTGACGCTTCTGGCATTGCCCTGGATCCATATCCGGGGTCCTTATCGGTGGCGTTAATGAGCCGTGCTAATTACTGAAGCTATCAGATATGTGACTCGACGGATACATTTCCATTTGAAGCAATGAATTTTCCCACTGAGTTAAACGAGCGAAGATATGTTAGACAACGGTAATCTTATATAGTGTAATGACGTGAAGCAAGGCAAGAAAGACGAGTTTTGAAATGTCGTTCGGTTTCCGAAGATATTTCAATTGGAAGACAGCAAGAAGAGCCTATCTTGCAGGGGGCACACGTAACCCCTGTTGCATGCACCCCCGCAGCGAATACACATTTCACAGTAAACGAGGCAGCTGTCCATTTTACAGCGGAAGAAACTCCTTAATCTTTCAACTCCTCGCAAATGTTGGTCGTTCCTCGGCACTTCGGCACAGGACTTCTTCCATGCCAGACCTTGCCAATCTATATTGCACCTTGGAGTGCAGTAATGCCTTAGCCTAACACGGCATTTTGATGTGGGCTTGTGGGGTTATCCAGCGCTTCGGGCCAGTAGTAGAGAAAACGACAGTTTCGCAAGGACTTTAAACTGCCAGTTTCCATCTGCTCGGCGTTTCGCTTTCCCTGCAATTGGTACGTGCACAGGATGTGAGAAAACTTTTTGTTCAAATGGAATCCTGGTGAAACTGCACGACAGATGCGCACGCAATACTAATATTAGTATTCAGGAGAATCTCAGTAGAAGACGGAAGCTGGCTGGAACAGAGCTTTTTGGTAGTGAATCGTTGTAGTGTACCTTTCCAGGATGTACTCAGAATATCCCAGGGAAGATTTTACCCAGGACTTTTGTGTAGACATGATGTGTGTTGTGCAGACTCCTAATTCGGATTCTCTTGTGCATCTAAGGGGCTCTCTTTCCCGATTCCTGTAGGTATCCCTGACTGGAAATTCTAGAAATCTTACCCAGCAGCTAAATGACGAGCACTATTCGGGGGTTAGTTGGTGTTCCGGTTTCGGGTTGTGCTGTTTGTTGCCTTTTCCTCCTTTTTGATTTTCATCATTATATATCATCATCAGAGCATCTGTATACACATGCATGTATATATAGTGTCCGTTTTTTTGAAACAAGGATTCTCGCTATGAACAAACGTTTTGATAAATGATAGTATACGTGCTGAACACTCTATCGAAATTATTTAAAGCATTTTTAAGAAAAAGGACAACCAGCATCGAATTGGTAAACGTGGTGGAAGTTAATCGCGAATATTATGGGAGTTGCTAAGGATATGTCTCCAACCTAAAGCGGACACAAGTTAAAATTGTGTAAACCATTTAATCTTTGAAATAAAATGGAAAATTTTTATATTTAACCGGTTTAAATGTGTACAAAATGTGAAAACGAGTGTATTTAAAATTTTTGGAAAATTCAATTTTGACTGCCGTTGAGCCACATAAAAAATAATTCAATCTGGATTTGGCCAAAATTGCAGAACGAAACGTGTTGCACGTCCTTTCCTATTGTAAGAGGAGCAGACTGCACTGAAAAGGCGCAGCTCTTCTGTGCGATGGATGAGGCAATTTGTGTTTAACGGTTGGAAACATGCATGATGAGGACGATAAAGTTGCTAATAACACTATTCAGTGAAGTTTGAATTATGTCGAAGTTTGTAGAATTAGAATTTGCGTAGTTAAATCTCCTTTCGGGGCTTTAAACGTTTTGGAAAAAAACACCCACGACAATAAAGGAAGGCTGGCGAGAAGTCGAAGTGTTTTTCGTACGGCCAAAAGCAGTTGGTGAAACAAATTTGTGAAAATTTGTGGCATACAATAAAATACAACAATTACAAGAGCGATGCACGATCCGAAAATGTGAACGCACGTTGGGAGGAGCAGGAGCACAACTGCAGTCCGCAATCGTAGGTCCCTTATAATTTCAATAGGATAACGAAATAAAATGCAGGACATGATTATAATTTTCTTTTTGTATTTAGAATTTCTGATATTTTTACAGTTTTTCAGTATCGGACCGTTCCTTCTAGGGACTCTCTTTGTACCACGCTCATGCGTAAATGCACGCTTGTAGTACAATTCCCTCAATATCCATCTGGGATAACAAAGTTCTGGGACTTTTGTTGATTTAACTGAAATACCAACACAAGTGTCTACTTGGCCACAAAATTTCTCGGTCTTTGAGTTTTCACCCCAGCAGCAATCCCTTGAAAAACTGTATAGAAACGATGGAAATTTCTCTTACAGTTAGGAAAATCCATGTCCTTGGACAACATCCTACGCGATGTTCACTGCTCCTCCACAGACGGAAATTGTGTGGTCCAGCAGTGAATGCTTTCGGAGATCGGTCCTGTTCGGTACTCTTATACTGACGAGGCGTCCTCCAGCAGCAGGCGGCGTTGTGTGCAATGGCAAGATTTGTATCTACAAATTTACGATGAAGCTTACATTAGAACACAGCTTCTAGTGTACCTTTTTAATGTCGTTGATTTCTTTGTTTATTGAGGTACTAGATTAAGTGCAAAACATTCTGCAATTAGTGCAGAGGTAAAGGCGAGGAAACAATTACGAGCAATTCTGGTTCAATCGAATCAATAACATTCATTGAGGTCGACCCGCGTGCCAGGACTGTGAACTTCTTTTTGCTGATATATAGTTGTCTCTGTTCGCCCAATCAGCAATCAGCATATGAGTTTGCAATCTTATTAAAGTGTGGTAATCAGATTGTTGAAAAAGGTTCGGATATATTTCAGATCCCTTACTGTTTTCAGTTCCGCAAAAGGGTGGAGCGCTTTAAATGAATTAATAATCTGGATGCGGTCGAGAACCAAGGCATCAATAAACCGTATGAAGATTAACAGACTAAAACGGTTGGGCGGAAGCAATGGGTTCAATATCCTGGGTTGGATGTATGATCTCATGCTGTAATGAATTGCCTGCTCTTCTTGCAACTTTGATTTGGTTGGTTTTTTGTTTGTTTGGGTGTTGACGAAAAGGACTATCGAATCAAACGAGTCGGTTTTTTATACAATGATCGATATTTCGGATAAGCGCGAATCGTTTGGTTTTTGCTTTCAATAAACTTTTTTGTACCACCTTATTACTAAGTATATTGCCTGTTTTTTGAGGTTTCATTGTAGGTTTTGATTTAATTTAAGTCTTTTCATTCGATTATCAAACTTGTAGACTTGTTGATTGAATTGAATTGATTGAGCCGAAAATAATTTGTTATGGAAATCGTAAATATAATAAAAGATAATAAAAAACCTTATTTTGAGTTTCAATAGACTCTAATAAAATTAATTAATTATTAATGGTAATATACCTATAGATATGCACTGATTGAAAAATTATCCAGTTGGAACTTGATTTCTTAATTTATCATTCTGAGTAAAGTTTTAATTAAAATTTTTGTTATTAAAGCAATTAAATTATTTACAAGAGTAATAAAGAAAATTGTAGTTAGGTATACTAAATTATTTTTTAATGGAAAATTTTTTTATGATAATATTTCTATTCAAATTGTTCACTTTTGAAGTTTACCAATTTCTACTCCACGATATTCTTATAGTTTTCCCATTTCTCAATAAAGGACGAACTTTGGACATTGACATACCTATAATCAATTGCTAAAGTTGCTCGTCTAAAAATCACATGAAGGAAATTTATTTTTATTTTTTACTTGCGGAGAGGAGCAATTACTCCCCCTTCACCATTCTCTTCATTATATTTAAGGTAATAATCCCTTCCTGGCTCTCGGCTGTTTACCTCTCATGGAGGCAGACAATTTTTCATTGAATAGCATTTTGTGTCAGTTCTCACACACTCTGTGGAGCAACAAGTGCCAACAATGGTAAATGCTTTTGAATCTTATTGTATTCTTAATTGTAGCGCATTTTAAGAGTTCCACAAGATCGTCTCCAATAAAATAAAATATACCTATATATGTGCACACTATAACGCGTACTTGACAATAATTAATTAATTAGTAATTTCTGATTTCTGATTGATTCTAAAGCAGGATGAATTTGTCTTGCTCTGTTCTCATCCGTTGTCTGAGTCTGATGCAAAGTTATTGCAATTTCGCGCCTTTAAGATGTGCAAAAAATTAATTTGGGTCATCATATTACTCAATAGGAATGTTTCAGTGCTATTCTGGGGTGCATTCACTGACGGTTCTGTGTCGTTAGTTCCTGGCTTTGTTTCCTTTGAAGTCGAAATGTAACGCAATCATACAGTGTGGCGAACTAACACCCGCAGTAAGTTCATCTCGTCAACGCGTTTCCTTGTTGTATTGATGCACAAGAGAAATGTGCGCGAACACACCTACTAATGCTCTTTTGGAAGTTCTAGGTTAATTAGAATCTGGATTCACATTCACGTATACGACGTATACGGAACACCTTTCTGCAGAAAACTCGAGTCAAAGCGAAGATGGCTTCAAAGACAGGTTCATTCATCATGCAAAACATATTAAATAGTTCAAGGATACTACACTGATTGTGCAGATAGGATATTTGAGGGGCGTTGTTCTTGCTTTGCCCGAAGTCCTTTTTCGTGGAACCCATCCTCAAGGGAAGGTTAAATTATGAAGTTGACTATGAATTCGTAAAAGTGCAAAGATGTTTCCCGACAATGTTTTAATGAGTTTTAGCGTTAAGTGGGAAAAGCGTTCTTTTAAGGAATCAATTAAGTGATGCGCGTGTCCCTTTCCACCACTACTTTCTCGAGGTCACTATCCTCAATTTTTGCAAAAAGTGGGAACAAGCAACAAACTTCTCTATATTTTGAATTTTGAAAACAAATTGTGGTGAAATCAGGCAAAATTATATCTGGATTCCGGGTTACTACTTCATGAACAGAGTTCTAAGTGAAACTAAATGTTTCATTGTTCTATAAAAAAATTGTGCTTCTGAGCAGTATGCAGCTCTAAAGCTTAAAAAATTTACATGAACTCTATTTTAAACTTGTCCTGTGTTCCACTCCTTTGGCCAGGTTGTATAACAACGCAGGAAATACCGAGAGCACAACTTTGATGCTTTGAAATTGACGTTGTGGTGGTCAGGAGAAGGCGGTCCATGAAGGACATCATCATGGAAATGGGGTCAACATCAGTTTGAGGGAAATATGTCAATACCGGTGGTTAGATGCTTCCAGCCCTGTTCGAAATGATGGCGGCCTGCTTTGCGGCGGATGGGCTGAATATCATTCTAATGCACTAGCCTTGGACCTTCAAAGGGGGACCAAAGGACTCCCTTAGGGTCGTTTCTGTTCTGAATTATGGAGTTGAAGGACTTTTGTTAATAATAATCGAATAGCACATGTAGGACACGAGTTGCTGAGATAGTTGCCCGAATGTAATTACTATTGAACGGAATTTGTTCATATTTTCAATCATCGAATATTATAAATTATATTTATGTGCATAATGCATATTCCTTTTTTGTTAAATTATGTAAGAAAATAGAAAAACGTGGTGAAACCGCATCGTATAGGTATAATAAGCAGCCCTTAATTAGGGTTACAGTTTGTTTTTCATATTTTCGTGAGCTTTGTTCAGGACTTTTGTATGTTACGTTCTTTAAAACAAAGCAAACAAGTCAATTTTAGGTTAGGTTAATTTTAGGTTCTTTTGAAGTAGTTGCAACTTTTCTCTTTTGTTTTCAAATCAGAGGCAAACTTTTAATATTCTATAATGAAAAAAGGATTATTATCTTCAGTTCATCCAAAATAGCAATATTTCGGAAAAATTGAAACGAAAAAGTTTAATAGAAAAACATAAGGCCCAATTTCACAGTGTAAGCTTAAGCTCAAAAAAAGGTTTAAATTTTCCTTAAAGTATGTCTTGGCTTCTAAGTGACAATTTTAGTCTTAACTTTGCTTTAATTTAAGCGGCGAAATGTCGTCGCTTAACTTAAGTTTCATAATAAATGTAATGTCAAACGAGCGTCATATGACAATTGAAATTAATTCTAATTTTTAATTGCATTTAATGTGCTTAGCAATTAAATGGATTAATTTTGATAAAAATCAATTAAAAAATTGATCATAAATAAATAAAATTACTTAACAACAGCGGAATAACGTTTTTGGCAAATAGTTCACAGTATACAATACACTACAAAATTGATTCTTATATCTTAAACCAGAAATATCTACTGTGAAATCCGGCAGAATTAAGGTTTAGCTTAAGCTACCTATGATCGCTTAACTAAGCGAAAACTTTAGTTTCCACTGTGAAATAAATTAGGATTGCGTTTAACAAATTCCTATATTTAAGTTAGCAGTACAAAAAAGTATTATTTTCTTAATTGTTATTTTGAGATATAGTTTAACAAATTGAAATGTAACGTTTATAAAGATCCATTTTCTGAGTGTGTGCAGTCATCTGTTGCAGACGGGATTAAGCGTCCAATTAATGTAACTACTGATGAAAACCCCCTCGGAAACTTTTTATGCCTTAAAATGATTTCTTGTCGTGTGCACCTATTAAAAGCTCGACAGAGAAAAATATCACACCGCCCCGCCCAATTAACGAAGCTCGAAGACATCGCTTAAGCTTTTCCACAAACCTCTTCTGATATAATTGTTTGTGTGCGACTCTTCATTTTTGCGTCTGTCATTCACAAATGTGATTTAATGTCACGCTTACCTTTTTCCCCGTGAACAGTTCCTAAACCCCCCCCCCCCCCCCCATACACCTTAAGACGTGTCTAGGAAGGCTACAGGCATGGGGGTGGAATCTGAGAGCTTTTCAGCTACCACGAACACAAGACATTCCCAAGATTTAAAGTTATGTGTAGTTCTGGAGCATTTTCGATTTGCCGTTTTGCAACAGTTTCTCTTGCACTTCGTTACATAATAATTTTAAAGTTTCACTGTGCAGTGACCTGCGGGGAGGCAACCGAAGCCAGTTTACATAATCGCTTCTCAGGCAAAAGTGGACACATTAGCAAATGAGAATGCCCCGCATATTTCAATGTCACCTCCGTTGCTCCGCTGCAACTGCAAAAAGCATCCCAATCCTTTATGTTGATGAAACCGACAAGAGCAGCGTGTGGCTGCAGCTGCACAATCTATCCCAGTGAAAATTATTTTCTAATAGATATCCAAGTTTGAAAAATTCAGCCCATATATTTTCCTAATTGGAAACAGTTTGACGGCTTCTTTTCTCCATATTTTCAGTAGCCAGGAAAAGGTCGAAGACCACTGAGTGTCAGGTGTTGGCGGAGTGTCCAATTTGTTTACAACAATCACAAGGAGCAAAGCAATCCAGCCGGAAGTGAGTCGTGCGGTGTTTTCCCTGCAAATTCATTTTTTGATTTCTTTGGATGAGTGCAGGGAATGCATCCACTTCAATTTATTTAAGCCGCCCCAAACTGCAACATTTCAATGCGAATAAATGAATTTCCGCAAATTCTACATTTTGTGTTTATTCTTTTCAGGAAAAATAAATAAATGAAATTATATTTTCATGTAATTTTTTCCGTGTTGGTTAGTGCCAACTTCCTGAGTTTAAAAGGAGAAATGCTTACATTTGTTGGCTTGGACTTTTGGCGAATTGTTCACCTCAGAAATATTTTTTTAATGAATTTTGAACGAATTTAAAATTTTGAACTGCTGTTAATTTTGTAATATTGCATTTGAGCAGGGATGATTAAAATTAATTGTAAGCGTTTCATGGAATCATGTTGGTGTGTATACCTATATCAATATATCAATAGTTGATTTCAGCGTACGACCTCGTTTTGGTGAATGATTTTGCTTGTGATATTCCTCCATAATCTTTAATTATCTTTTCTTTTAACTTATGTTGTATTGATTTAAATATTGTTAGAATCAATGTAAGATTTTTCTATTGTTCTCCTTTACTCTGCTTGCAAATAAATTCATCTGTCTCGGCGAGGAGCCGACTTCTGAACCCCCCACCCTCTTGCTGTGACCTTATAGAAAATTTTCTTGTTTTTACCATTCAAAAGCACTCTTCACAATTTGAACTCTGAAAGGAATTTTATGTTTCCGTTAAATATTCAAAACAAAAACTCAGTCATATTGAAATTCTTGGAGCTGGAAAACCCAATCATCAGCTTTCCACGTCAAGCTTCAAATTAAATTCCCTCTGTTAGTAGTGTTGGCGATCTTCTGCTTTCCCAATTTTCCGCTAAGTAACCAAAAACTAAGGGATGCTCATTCATCAACATTTGATCCATCTGCACACAACTCATAGTCACTGTGGGCTGTGGAGGAAGGGGACAACTGTCGACAATTAATCCTCTGCAAAATGCATTCTGGTTGAAAGGATAAAGTCCAGCAATCTGGATAACTTCTTACTTCTCTAAAGAACCGTCTCCTGTTTCCCTTGTTGAATTCGAAGACGCGGAGTGAAGGAAGGGACACATTGTTCAGTCCTAACAAAAGTAGGATGGAGAACAAGAATCTTAACTGCAAATGAGCGTTGGTTGGGAGAGGGTGGCTGCATATTAAGCTGCACAAGAAATTTTAAGATATTACTCGGGTGGTTAGCAAGTAGAGACGCTGAAGTTGTAATTTACACCTAGCAGAGGGCGTGCTAGAATTTTCTGAACTTAATTTAAATAATTTACTTTAATATTGCCAGACCAACGTCAGTTGCGCCTCCTCCAGGATGAAATATGCCAGAGCATTTCGTCAGAAGACGGAAGCATTCTCGTAATAGTGTTCACTGCAAAAATTGAGACAAGATTTGGGAAGTTGGATGATGGTAAAGTTTTTTTACGAAATGGTCGATGTTTCAGTACACAATTATATTTCCTTTTCGTTGTTGGTTTTTGTTATTATTGTCCGGCTTTACGCCAAAACTTCCGCTTATCCTGTACGAAGTGCTGCATTGAAGCATCGAATGCACCCCGTGCAAATGTTTAGAATTTTCCTTATGCACTATAAAACACGACTTCCAATCGCACTGCGGAAGAATGTGAGAAATACGGCAATATTTGTTCTATCAGCAGAGATGTGCACACATAACCTCAAAGTGCAGTCTACAATTCAAGGATCCTCCTTTCTTACTTCCTTACCAGCAACAATAATTGCATACAGTTCTTGCTCTAATTTCGTATGCAAGATGCTGCAAGATTCGAGGAAGGTGCAGGATGGATTGAGGGATGATAGTCAGAAGTTCGCCAAACACATACCATTAATATTTGATATTGACAATGGCGCATTTGTGGCAGCGTTGAGGAAGGTATCGGGAACATTTTCGATTCACATAAATAGAATATGGGGGTAGGGATACGTCTCCCCGGAAGATAACTAGTGGAAATTGGAAGAAGATGAAGACTGGAATTTTGCATTTATGCTTTGTTGCTCATTCAAAACCAATCAGTCAAAGTAATTTTTTCTTTAATGGACCTGATATTAATCCGCTTGAGAAATTCAAATTGTGCTCGGCAATCTTTATTGAAAATCGGAAATTCTGTGTATTTACAATAATAAATTTTGCAGCACAAACTGCAGTTATTCGTAAAATTATATAATATTCACACCTATTAATTTATGATCGGTCACATTTGAAGGTGATGATTCTTAATTGAGCTTTCACTTTGTACCTTGTGAAAAGGGTTATTCCTCTCACTTTCTTGGAGGACTCATAACTGCTCGAGGTAACTTCAAATAATTGTTGAAGAAGTGTAGGTACTAACGGCGAGCGACATCCGGGATGCTTCGCTTTCAAAGAAGCACATTGTTATACAAAATTGTTAATTAAGCAGGAGATTTTAGTATTCATCCTCAAAAGAGATTAAGCAACACCCAATCCGTCTATCCACAGTCCCAGCTGGGAAAAGCAATTTCCAAAACACCTCTGTCGTATTCATCAAATTTATTATAAGGATTATCTCTGATCTAACAGGCACTCTTTTCGCAATCAATTATTATTCGTTCAGAATTTAGGCCATACCTACCCTTAAGACTCTTAATAAGAAGGAAATGAATCCCCCGGAATATTTAATCGAGAGCGAGTCTTTTTACCATATTCACTTTGAAACTCTTTCTCTTATTAGGAAACTGTTTTTCCTTTCTTGTTTAACTATTGAGATCCTGTTTTATCACAAGACCAAAATTCCGGATATCTGGGGTAACTAAATGAATGCAGTTTATACAGCGAAACTTCAGCGAATCCTTTGACGATTTATGAATAAGCGAAAACTTCTAGAGGGAAATGAATGCATTTGGGTCATGAATTCCACTAAAACTAGCTGCAATTTGAGCTCGTAGCGGAACTGAGTGCTGTTCTTGCGCCGCTTTATTACATGAAAGGATTAGTTATATTAAATACCATGCAAAATGTTTTCAAAAATTTGGCGACCGAGTTCAATCACCACCGATGTCATGCTCAAGAATATTTATTAGAACAATTTTTAATGTTCTCTTGGCATGACTTCCAAGCGGCCTAAATAAATCCGAATGAAATTCAAATTGCTGTCATGAGAAAGTTTTTAGTTGGGTTAACAGTGATTCCAGACAACTTTTTGCTGACATTCTGACTTGAAAACATCGAAGAATCTTGAGGGTTTCGGATCTGGAAAATGGATATTTATGCTCTCCGGAAACATTCTGTTTTTTGCTGTTTAGCTGGACCTGGAGATTGAGGCAATTAGGAATTCAGTACTGAAGTCACATAGGTATCCAAAAACATACACATATATACATTGTGGTTTTCTTTTCAAAAATTAATTTTTTTACATACTAATAATAATAAAATAATAACATTTTCTTGAAGGTTTTTTCTGGGCCAATATGAAAGCACCTATATCCAGCTACCAATATTCGGAAGTGTCTATATGGAAAGGTGGGGCAAAAAGTGTCTTTGTATCAATGTGTCCCAGACCGCCATTTTCAACGAATACAATTGCCAAAACAAAACCACGTCTTGTGGGGTATCGTTGAAAAGCTCTTGATGATTAGTTTATAAATCCGTAACTATAGTTTCTCAATTTAAAAAAAAATTACCCCAAAAACTGCAACTAAAAACACTTCGAAATCTACCTCAGCCTGTAGGCCTGCCGAAAGGGAGTTTTTTTTATAACGATTGAATCTATGTTCCCCACCTTTCACTTCCACTTTTTCTTTACAGCAAAACCAATCGAATCCCTCATTAATTGCAGTTTGTCGGATTACTGAAACAGGACGCCCAACTCTGACGCTTGTATGCATTTGCAATATATCTGCATTCCACCCACCGAAAATGGACACCCCCATGCTAAATTATTGATCTCGTAATATCGAATTGTTTGTTAATACCACATCTATTTGTGACGCTGAATAGAAATGAGAGTATTACGGACTAGTGAAATCGACAAAACAAATTTGTGTTTAGCCCATATCTGCTTGTCATGAAAGGGTTATGCATTTGAAAATTGATCTGCAAGTAATTTCGATACTAATCTTTCCAATCACTGTTGCATTCACTTGTTGCAATTAAATGAATTACGATTTGTGTTCTTTGGATTATTCCTCTCTGTGATAGGATTACAAGTGCATCAGAACAGAAGGATAATAGGAATATTCATGGCAGAATATTAATTTGATTGTTATCACTTCATAGGACACACTCAACCCAGTTAACCGAATTTACTCTGAGCGTTCTCGCTGTTCCATCGTTATACTATTTTCCACGAATCGTATTTATTTTTTTCAAACAAACATTTTCACATGGCAATTTACTGCAGAAGAGTTTTCCTTACAAGTACAGTTACTGATATCGGTTTTTGTAGGCTGCAATCAATTCCTTGCAGAGCAGCACTTGAACAGATATCAGTACCGCTGAATTGGATAAAAGAACACACTCATAATGCAATCCATGTAAAACGAATTCAGATCGTATGCCAAGAACGCAATGAACTCTCTTCACTTGTCAGAGCAGTGAATAGAGTGAATATAATGAAGACTTTTTAACCTGCATAAACAGGAACGAAAACCCTGAGAAGTGCACTATGAACTGGATGAAAGTTTTCAATCAGGGGCACTCGCCCGCTGAAGTGCACAAACAATTTACAAACGGTGGTACTGGGATCCCGGTTGCGGTGCAGTCCTTATGTTGATTCATTTTCGTACATAATTTAAAAGCCCATTTATAACAGAAACCCAATTTGGAGAGAAAATAACTTTCGTGCTGTTTTTCCAATGCAGCAAAAATGCGATATATGTTTCCCTCTGACGTCCCAAAGTAGGCGCTTAAACAATCTGGAGAAAGGCGAAAGCGAGAAGCAGACGAGAACTGCAGGAGATGTAGACTTACTGTGAATGTTATGTTAAAGTCCTTGTGAAGGAGGCTTTTTGCAGCATGACTTTCCCCGACGCTTACCACTCAGGGGTTTGGGGTTATGCGAATGCGAGGCTGGTGCAAGAATGGTATATTGCGGGCGCAAGTGCTGCTTTTTCAACGGTTCGTCAAATACTGGAATTTTAATGAAGTTGTCTTCATTCACTCAGCGAATGTTTAGTGTCAAAAACGTTTCTATTTTACGATCCCTTCCTTATTCAGGTGAATTTATTAAATACTTTCGAAAATTCTGTTCCTAATCTGTTCTGATCCTATCCGGAGGACATCCTCCCTGCCTCGGTATACCCCAACCAGTACAGTTTATGCATATAGTAATTTGACTTACTATGTTGATAAAAAAGCTTTACGAATTTATTTATAAAATTAAAAATACAAGTTTATTCTTCTAAATCAATATTATCACCTACAAAATACTCTCCATTGCTTCATCGTATACTCGAAACATTTTTTATACTTTCATTTCGATCTTGCCAATGGCCATTGGCCATCACATTCGTCTTCAATTTTGCTATTATCTCTTCTCAGCTGCACTAAAACACCTTCTCCGGACTGATTTTTTAAGTCTACAGCAAATAAGAAGGAGCTTTTGGACTTCATTTGTGTTCCTTTTGGTTAAAGAGTCCTTTTCGCAAATCGCATGACAACATGAAGTTCAGGTCGTTCGGTACCAGTTACTAGCTTTGCACAGTGACAATTCTCAAGCCCAGTTCGTCAATCAAAATGTCTTCAAAGGATCAAGGTGGACGGTAGACGGTAACTTTTACAAATGTCAAGCTATGACACATAAATTTGGTAAGAATAATAATGAGAGCAGATGTCACAACTCAAATCGGTTGCCTGACAGCGCCACACGGTGGTCATTCCTGAAACTTTTTAATCAAGACGGTATACCACTTTCAAAATCAACGGTTGACTTAAATTAAATACTGAAAAAAGAGCAACAAATTAAAGATTATACTAATTTAATATAAAAGCAACAAAATTTTCATAGTCAATAGAAGCTCCTTTGGATTTCAAAACTCGATAATTTTGGTTTTTTCAAACGTTTGAATTGAATTTCCGCCATTCGGTTTAAATTATCTAAAGCTTTTAATTTCTGCACTGATTCGCACTGACGAGTAGAATATTGTTTTTGAAATCCTTTGGAAGATTCTTCCTCTCTGACCGTAATGCTCAATAACCTCCGAAAGCTCCAGGACAAACGAGAAATTTGTCATATCGCTTATAAATTACTGATTGCGATATGTGCTGAGGGACGTCTTCATTCAAATTAAGTTTCTGCAATTGCCATGAAATATTCATCGAGAACTTAAACACTAATTGTGTTATGAATTAGCCCCGAAGACGGCACTTGACTAAATTATGTGTGTTAAGATTTAAGGATGTTCGAAATGCTACAGGGTACAATGTAAAAATGATTAGTCCACGGAGGGAAACGCACTTGAAATTCAATTAGGATGAAAAACGTGTTGTTTACATATTTATTGAATTAAGTAGAATTTAAGTATAACGTAAGCGTGTTCATATTTAACAAAGTAATTTCTTTCTTGTTTCAGGTTTCATTCGTGGTCGATATTTGCTTGTTTCGGCGAAAGGGACGAAATCAGCTAAATATGACAACATTAACTTGAAGAATTTCATCGCATAATTTGATTAAAAATTAAAACAATGACTAAGAAAAAGCAGTTTCTCCGGTACAGGACTCCTGCAAATGTTCGACTTTTTGAAAAGTGATACCGGGAGAAGTGACGAAAGCAATCACAGGACTAGTAGAATAAAAAATAGTCAATTATGTGCAATTCATGATTGTGCTGGAAGCGTTACCGTGAAAAATCGGGTTAAAGTTGAATAGTTTCATTTGTATATTTCTACTAAATGATGCCCCATCGAGTGCGTCTATCTAAAGTGGATCCGTATGAGTGCGTGTAACAATTGACGACATCTCGACATCCTATCATCATTAGACCTACGCACAAATATGGTGTTAACCGATGGTTTTTTAAGAAAATCTTCTAACAACTGCAACAGTAAATTGAGCAAAAAGATAAGCATCAAGAGCAACAGCCCAAACAGCAGCAACAGTGTCCTTGAAGGAGGCAGTTTTGAGAAAGTGCCTCTGACGGCTGCACAACAAACAACCGATTCTACAACTCTTATAGCAGAAACTCAGCTACCCTTAACCAGAGCATACAAAAAGAAGGCGCGGAGGGTGCTCCTGGCGGGATGTTTTCCTGTTTACGCCACCACTGCCGCGGCAGCTTCAATATCGGCTTCTATTGTGCATCTACAGCGGCGTATACACGAACTAAATAAATACTCGTGGATATTTCTGTTGATCTACTTGAACCTCTCGGCAAAACGTAAGTGTTGCTCTTTTGTTTCGTAAGACAAGGTACAAGAAGTAAAACACACTCGTCAGGATATAAAGCCACTTTTGTGCATATCCTGTTCTGCTCCACTTCATCCTGAAGTTGTTTGCAGGATGCTCGAGATCTCGTCATAAAAAGACATCCTTACTGGGAGTTGGGACGTGATGGCGTTTGGACTTCCGTTTAATTGCTTGCACATTCTTCCATGTGCATATTTACCCCACCCACACCGCCACCCAACTGATAACAGCCGGGGTGATTTCTTAAGTTTTGTTTGCATTTATAAATTCACTAATTTCCTTTTTGTTGAGATCATAAATAGGTTTTCTGTAGGAGAACGGAAGTATTTTCTCGTTTAGTTTGTCATTCAGAGTTCGACAGGGGAAATGGGATGAGAAAGATGAATGAGGGTCCTTGGTCAATGGCTGAATTATAATAAATCCGTCATAAGGTACAGAAAGGATATATGGCCAAAACTTCTTGTATATAATATACAGAAATATTATACCTACTTATTACCAGAACTGAGCATAAACAGTACCTATTGATTGGGGTAATTTGCCGAATTTTGGGATATCCTACTGTTTTGAACTGTTTTTTTCGATATTTTTGGATATAAAAAGCAGTACACCACTTTTGTTTATATGATTATGTACTTTAATATTATGTTATATTTTTTTAGAATCCGTGCTTATAAAGTTCAGTCACATCTTTTGGAATGATTTTAGCTGACACTTCACTACAAAGCTGCAAATATGTAATAGATTATTATAAGATAATCCGTCATAATTGATTTAACAACTTGTGTTCATTGTATTCTACATATTGCATTGTGCCAGAATGTGCCGATTGTTGACTTTCAAAGAAAAAAATACGCGACTGCAGAAATCAACGTGCTTTAACCGATCAATTAAATTTATTGTAAAAGTAATCAACAATATTTCCTCTTTCAGTTACTCCTACCTACTGGTAAATGTGATCTTTTACAATGGGAATCATACATCCAACTCGATTGTGTAAACAATATAATTATTTTTAAAAAACTCCTTTCACTATCCACAGCAACTTTTAGAATTCTCTGTTTCATAGGAGTATTCTGAAACTCATTCACAAAACTAAAGTGTGTTTCACTCCTTTCTTCTTGTTTCATGCTTCTCTTCCGTTTTGATTTTAATTTTAATTGTATGTTCTAAGAGGCAAATAGCGAAAGCACGAAAACAGTTTTTTTAATTATTCGCTTTACCCAAATCACACTGCCATGGAAAATTAAACCGTTATATCTTATATGGGGTGACTTGCCTTTCGTGAACAATTCCATTTCATATTCGTCATTTTGTTTCGATTCCATAGTTCCATGTTGGTTGCAATGAGAGCGACTGAGAAACCCTGCAACAGCATATATATGGTCTACATTTGAACTGAACAAGCAATGCTCGAATTTTTGGAAAGTTGTTGCAGAAACGTTAGCACTTCAAAGTGATGTCGAGTCCAGATGGACCCTTAAATGCTAGTTGGGAGGATCATAACTCAACCCAGCCTCAAGTGCACCGTCGTCCATTGCACTTTAAACTGCGGTAATTATCGATCTAAAATCACTATTTCAATAATGATGCTCAAATGACAGGTTGGAAATTGCCCGAGTTAAAAGCAACCGGAAATTGGTTACTGCGGTGTTTCAGAAGTAAGTCGCCATCAAATGAAGGTGGCTGTGAAAATGAATCACCCACGGGAGGATGTGGCACTCAATGGTACTTTAAAGCAATTCCAGGGGCTTGGTAAATTTTTAATTAACTCCGGGTCAAATATAGGTCAACGCGCTCCAAAGACGGCATCTCGTTAACCATGTAGCGCGTTGAAAGGCCCCTGAGGACGCTATAGGGCTAACTTATATACATGTTCACATCGATCGCACAGATTATGTAATAGGTTGTGTCGAAACGAAAAATAGGGTTCAAAAGGGTTCTGGCACCTAGAATATTGCTGGGATTTTTTAGCATTCAACTTCCATACAGAATGAGATATGGCAGGATTTTTCGGATCAAGAAAATTTATTTTCGACATATTCATGGCCTTTTTTATATAATATATGAAGTGGAAAAACAGCACAAAAATTCTCTGAGAGGGTATTAACCTTACAAAGTCATTTTGAGATTTTAGAATTATTTAAACGTGTGCAACTGTTTTAAGTTGTTGCCTAGCTCTAGGCACCGAAATCTTAAACATATTATCGCGGGCCGGATATACTCGTAGCTGGAGAACAGTTGCCATCCAACCTCCCACAGGAATTCACTGCTAATGCATTTTCAAATATGTGGATTATAGGTAAATGCCCAAATTTCTGAACTCCTGTTTTGTATGGAAGAAAATCTGATCGGAAAATCATAAACAGGTCTGTTTTATTTCGTAATGCAAATTACCTCCATAGATTAAATTTTGCAAAAAATATATTCATAAATATTTATTGAAAATGTTTTAACAAAGTCCTGTAAAAATATAAATACAAGGTTTATATGAATGGTATCTAAATTTCAACCTAGCAACATCAGTATACTCTTAAACTATATTCGTGTATGACAGATTGATTAGTTTGGGTCTTTTGCAACTGGAAGTTGAACTCTGCCATTCAGCTTTACAGCAAATACAGCAAACAAGGAGATTTCGTGCTCAAAGTGGTAGAGAAAGGGTGATGGAAACCCTAGTGGCAATGCGGTTCAATTGGGATTGTGGGAACTTCTGGGATGGTTCCTGGTCTTTAAGGAATCCATTGCCTTGTTCTCTACTTTACACCACAATTTCATATTCACTATTCACATTATAATGTAGAAAATCATTCTACAAATACTGTTGATGATGTTTTCCCAAGAATTCAGGGTTAATATTTCTGAACGTTCTTGCGTTTGCAGTCTATGTTACCGTTACTGCCTTCTTGTTCAATACTGGGAAATGTTAAACTTCTCTAAATTACAGTAGCACATTTAATAAATATGTAAAGCCAACAAAATTCTATTGTAGGTTCGCAACTTTATTGTGCGCATCTTCTAAAAATGTTCTTAGCTTAATGGCGCCTTCCGTTGTGGAAATAAATCATCACGTTGAAATAATTTTAAAGACGCAAGAAAATAATGCTTGAAATCTGCTTTCAAAGCTGGCAAATATATTTTAAGTAAATTAATGACACTCCAGTGCCTGAGGGTAGGCAGCAGGCATCAGCAGAGTTGAACGCGGGCACAACGATTTAATTTTAGGATATTGATTTATTGTTTTCCCGAAAACAATGCCCTGCAACAGCAGCATATGCTGGCGGAAGCACCGTTACCCAAGCTCATATAAATCCTTTTATGGATATGATGGGAGATTACGCATAACATGAGCGCGTTTAACGGTGCTTCTGCTTTAGCAAAATATTGAAAAACTGAACAATTTCATTACCTTGTTTGGGATTCACCCGGAAAATCTAGTAATTTGATTACAATGTGAAAATTTTCATAATAGTCCAACATCAATATGAATTTATTGTTGGACGACATTAAATTAATTTTAACAAGAAAAAAGAGAAGGTTTTTACGGTTCATTTAATGATTTTCAAGATGTCACTTTCACATATTTTATCTACTTAAAGTCTTAAAATCGATAAAAGTGTCACGGCGACTTTGTGATTTTTCAAAATTCTGATAAACATCTCGACATTTATTTATTTATTTATTTTTTTAAATTGGTAAAAAATTTTGCGGATGAGTGAAATACTGATGTCCTCATTATTAGGACATGTCGTAAGACACACACATACAAATTACATGTTATATGAGATACAATATCTAGATTCTACTAAAGCGAAAGACCATTGCATCAAAGAACTAATTTTAGAATGAATTCAAAAGAACATTATTTGAAATTTGTAAAAAATCGAACACGTTCTTCGGGAAAATATTCGTTGCTGTTCGAACAGGATAAAAATATTGAAAAAATTTAACAGAAAATTCTCAAGATTCAAACGAATCCTGGAACTGACAGGTAATTTCGTTTCTTGTACGTACACGACAAATGAACTGAGGAAGTCACAAAAGGATTAACCTCTTGCATGTTCTGCTTTAAAAAAGTTCTTCCTCAGTTTCTTTGCATTCAAACTTTTTTATTGGTATTTGTGGGCGATATAAGAAGAGCTATCGCGTAATATAAAAAGGATTGAAGTACGGTTTACAATTTCACTTTCAATGTGTACAATAATTAATTGGGGAAATGGTAAAGAAAAAGGAAAAAGAGGTAACCGCAACTGCATAGCCGCAAATCAATTTTTTATAACTTTATTTGTATAGTTAGTTTGATAAACAAAAAGCTATAATAAGAAGAAATATGATTTGCAAATCAAGTACATTTTAAGAAAAAAAGTGTCCGTTGCATTTACAAATAGTGTAGTTAAAAAGTAAATTACATAATAAATTATTTAGATTTTCCTAGTATATTTTCGTTGAACATTTCAGTTTGTATCGCTGGATATCATGAGAAAAGACTTTTGCACGACCTACTGGATCCTTACAACACTTTGGAGAGGCCTGTCCTGAATGAATCGGATCCACTTCAACTAAGTTTTGGACTCACACTAATGCAAATTATTGATGTGGTAAGTTTTCACAATGAATTCAAAAGCTAATTCCAGTTGTTGATTGTTTCACAAGCGATTTTCAATACTAATCACCAAAGACACTATGACCTGATACGTTTAACGCTACTCGAATCTTTGTTGCAATCAGAGTTTAATTACCTAAATGGAAGTGCATAACGTTCGTCGTCCTGGCATCTGCATACAATTTATTGTCCACATATCAAGCACTGCAGTTTTCAGTGCTCTTGATGAAGTTAGTGCTCTGTGCAGAATTTGCAGGCAGCAAAGTTTGTAAAAAGTTCGAAATGGGTCAAAGAAGAGTTGTTTGCACGGGGGGAGGGAACAAATCTGTTTGCAGATCATGGTTGTGTTTATTTGCCTTCTGCCGCGTTAAGCCCTCTGCAAAATACAAAACGGCAGATATTTTTTTTTTCTGTAGTATTTCCTGTAGGTTTATTATTATTAATTGCTCCTAAGGGAAATGCTTGGGGATTTTATGCACCAGCGCTTGGGTAATTAGCCTTTGAAGACAGCCGGAGAGTGCAGTTGCAATTGCATAGTTTATTTTTGCCCGTTAATTCAGAACTTGTTGCCAGAGTTGGGCTAAACATTAATAAAATGTTTGCAGGGAATGGGAATGCTCTCAGGCCTCAACTGTACGATGCAATGGCTTACGAAACCAGCATCGCTACCCTTATTATGATATTCAAATGTAAGGACTTTGAGAGGTCCTCTTCGCCCTCAAAATTTATTGTAGGGCCAGTTTTGCGGCCATTAAACAACAACGACTTATTATTCATTCCGCGTTTTACGATGATATGCTGCTACCAGAAAATGTCTGACATACACACAGAAATGTTGAATGTATAGCAGAATTTATGTGTACTAAAGGCTTATGTAGGTACAGTAAATATGCTCACGTCCTGGAAATATTGTATGTATATTCTACAGTGGAAAAAAAAATTGGTATACCTTGGGCTAACTTCGAACGAAGATAATTTTGGGTGGAACCCATCTTTCATCCACCGTAACTTTTCAAGTGCTTCGAAAACTTTCGGAGAACTGACAAAGGATAATATTTCACTAAAAGCCGAAATTACTCAACTGCAAGAACTTCTAACAAATTTGAAACCACAATTGATCTACTTCCTCTGGTAAACTACGAAATATTCTTGATGGGCATCTGAAAACAAAACCGCAAATCTCAAGACCATTTTAAGTAGATTTGTACTACAATTTCAGAGAATCATTGCATGACAAGCGAATGTAACAACAAAATGCACAAAACAACATTCAATTCTTTCTACCGATTAAACTTGACGCCCACAAGTGATATGAATTTGCCCTGCCAGCAAATTATCCTCCCCCTCCTCGTCACGTACGCCTTCCCGGGAAATTTATGCTGACCATATGTGTCGTTATCCTGGTAAGCAATGGCTCAACGTCAGACGTGATGTGGTGTAGATGAGTGAATATTTACGCTCACAAAGAGCGTGTTCAGGGATTCGGTTCCGAAATTTGTACTATAAATGAGGAGAATTTACTTGCCAAAGGCTGCAAAATTTTCGTAATATTCATCTATTTTCCAGGTATTATATTTTCATGGTTTTGTTGGGATAGATTTGAAGAGATTCCTTAATAGAATCGCTGAAATGTTATGATAAGAAAAATACAATACTGAAGGAGCAAAATGAATTCCCTTGAGGCACCACTAATTTTATCCACTGAAACCTTAATCGACACTCGTCTATCATCATAATACTTTATTGAATCCATCCATTTGCAAAAAATTTGTAGATTTTTTTCTGTGGAAAAAATTCACATTGGTACTTGAACTGAGTCATTTTACAATTGATGTCATTCTTTTTATTTTTTGCCAAAACGAAAATTGTATTTTTAGAAATACTTTACAAGAATCCCGAAAGTCATTTCCTGCTAATATATCATTGCCAAATCCCACCAGTTCGCAGTTAAGACTCATCCTCTTATCTACGTTAGACAATTGATTTTTTAAGGATATCAACTGAAGTGAAACCTTTTCGTACGTGGCTGCCAAATAGAAATGCTTCACTCCGTAGTGAGCCAATAAATTTCTTATATTAAGTTTACGTGCTTCCGAAATCAACGGAGCTTCTTCGTTCGACACTGATGCCAATCAACTGAAGTCTTATTCTCAAAAGAAGTGAAAAACTGCTGGCGGAAAAGTCGAAGAAGTTTATCTTATATTGAGATCCTCCGTTGCCTTTTTACCAGCGTGTATTGCGGACTTTCGTTTAAACCACTTTGATACACTTCCATAACAATTCTGCTGAAAGTTCACCATATATCTTCTATGGACGTATCGCACTATCAGTGTATTGTATGCCACATTTCTGTGAATAAATCAGAAAATGGGAAAAGAGTAACAAAACATTTTTTTGTACAATTACTAGTAGTTTTAAACATTGCATTTGGGTGTGTCGGAGTTTGTACAACGGTTTTTCCTATTCCCAGTTTTTTTCCAGCGGTTTCAACATCGTTCACATGTAAATTCGTTCTGAAAAGGCAGTACAAAGGACTAAAGGAAGCAACTGTGGCAACAACTTCATTTATGATGACAATGTTTTTTTGGCTTTTGATAATAATTGATGTGAAAAGTAAATTCATTACATTTGTGTAAATGTTCACCTCAATTACTTCAGTTCCCGATTTGGAAAACTTTTTGCATTACAAGCCCATCTTTATAAAGTTGGTGCAGCTTCAGTTTCTATACATTTTTTTTAGTTTTATTTCATTTTTTTATGTTTGGGCATATGTGTATGTTCTTTAAAGCAAAACAATTGCATAGAAATATTTTTTTTTTTTTCACAAAAACATCACATAGCAGTGTCATTGGCCTTTCAACACAATTTACACCTGTTATGCCGTTTACTATTCTATTCTGTTGCTCAAAGCCAAAACAGGGAACACGAGCCGCCACTGTAGACAAAAGAACTCAAGCCAAATTAGAAAAGTGCAAAAAGGTGCAATTCAAAGGCAGAAAAACAACGAGGAAAACATAAAATGCATATTTGCAAGGAGTGTCTGTAGTGTGTTGCAAGAGCCGCAGGTTGTCCTTTAAAGAAACGCTTCATTTTTCACGTGCTCGCCTACGAGTACATTCCAGGAAATATTAATGTATTTGCAATCACTCGTCGACACACTCAAAGGATCAATGTCCCCGTGTCTGAAGCTTAGCGTCAAGTACTTTTCCCAGAGTCAGGGGGAGGACACGGGGGATCCTTGAAAATTCAAGAAAACTTTCTCGCATCAATCATGGACGTACATATTATATGTTGTAGCATATGCTCGCTCATAAGATGGGTTCTGTAATATCATCGATGAGAGCCATCTTAGGCATGACCGCAGGTATTTTTCCTGAAGGCTTTTGTACAACAATGAACATCTTCTGGAACTTGTGTTGGGTGTATTCTTCTCTGGCTTCTGAGCGGGACTGTACCGAGGTTTTTTAGCAGAAATCCGACGAGAATATATGCACGCATAAAGGCTCGAAAAATTCTGGTTTTGAGTGCTCCCGGGAAGAGTGTGGAGCATCCTTGAAACCCTCCGCAGACAGTTGCTGGCATAATATGTGACGGATTCTTTATACTTTTCACCAGTTTAATGGCATGAACAAAGCACAGTTAATGCAATGAAAAGATTCGCGCCGAGATTGTTGGAGCAACGTTGAAATCATTTTGAAAATTTACCAACCTCTTGGTGTTGCTTCCGGAGATGGAGAGCTCTTCTCGCCGTTTAAATTCTTTGCATTTAGTGAAGCGATTCCTCAGTTAACGCACGACTAGACCCAGCAAAGGATACGCATGCCTTTAGCGCAGGTGAATAAGGAAAATCGATATATAGTATGTTCCTAATGGCATTCGCCCCAACACCTCGTTTTAACGGATACTTTCGCCTCATCTACCATCAGCGGCTCCGGATTACTTTCCCACGTTAGGGATGATAGTTCTCCATTCTGCTTCTAGGGTAGAACTATTTACCCTGCGGATCTTCCATGTTTTCCATGTTTTCAGATGGGATGCAACATTTTCGAACATCGCAATGTTAAATTTATGTTTCGACTACTTGAGCGTACTGTAATGTGGCAAAGATAACATTTGTTTCGTTTTATTACAAATTCAAATTTATGTACTTTGGTGTAATCTTATTACAAGTAATTTTCTTTTACCATTGAAATAAAAAGTGAATTTCCAGATCGGCCATTAGTTGCATCAGTGAGGAATTTTCCGTTCTTACTCCAACGAGCAGATTAGCATCCTTAAACGTAATTAAACTCATTCTTCAAATGCCTCAGGCTGCAAATGCTTAAATGCAGCGCCTAAATAGCGGCATTTTACATAATTCATATTTTTGCAAGTGCAACCTTTTGCAAAATTCAAGTTCCACTGCATAGTTGGAAGCAATTTCCACTTTGTGAGGACGATGGGTTACAGTGTGATCTTCCAGGTGCTCTCCTCCTTTGTTGATAATGTGTGATATAAGGATATGTGTGAAGGTTGGTGTACCGCAGGTGAAAGGCGGTGGCCTAATTATTCCTGACGTGGAAACTTGACTAACGTTTCATAATGCTCCCTGCGACATTTGATGACTTTGCTCCGGCCTCGTAGTGTAACTAATTTTGTTGTCACTGTCAGATTAATCACTCTTTGTGAATCAAGATGAAACAATTAAGCTTTTGATGAAATGTCTTAGATGTGTATTTGACCTAAAACAGGCAAGAATTTGAATACATGTTAGACATATCTATATTTGTCATATATTCTATGTTTGTACAGTTTTAGTCATCGACAATAGCAAACCTATTTGAAAAGCAAACTCGAACGATGGAAATGTGTGTCATTCAAGAAACAATCTACTTGAATTCCAAATTAATGATGTGAATTATCCGCACAATGAAACACTATATAGAAAAATCAAATTCAAATTCACTCTGAGGGAAGAATTAAACTACAAGAATACAATTTTGTTTAATTCTCCTAGTAACCCTTATCGCTAGAATACGCATTAGAATCATTCCTATCAGATTCTTGTATTCCATCAAATGATCAAATCACACATCTGGAAGCAATTAATAATGAATTCATTGTCGAGTGTAATGCAAACCTTATCGAAAGTGATTATGCAGCTTAAACAGTCCCAGTAACCTAAGATCCTTCCTCATATCCATTCTGGGTAGCATCGCATCAGTGCCCCAATGTTCCACCCATCGTGGATGCACCCTTGAAGTAACAACGCACTAGAATGCACTCAGACTTGTTGGGCTGAATAAGTTAATAGCGGGGGTAAGTAGCGCTTTTTTCATATATCATTGAGAGTGAAGGGGTTAATACCCTTCAATGCTGGTCTCATCAGGGTTCAGGTTTAATCTCATTTCGAGCGAAATTCGATTTTCTGCAAGACATTTTCCGGAGTCTGCAGCGTTCCCGAAGTGTTTGTTGGATAAGATCACAAGGATAGAGAATTTAACAGGAGCTCTTCATCCAGCCTCATATGCACTGAAGATACGCTTATAAATTTAAAACAAAGCACACGAACATGTTCGGCATCGCTTCAGGATTTAGGGATGTAGAAATTTAGCAGATGTAATTGAATCGAGTGGTTGCGGCTTCTTTTCCAATTGCATTTTTTTGCAATTAATTTGAAAGCTTTAATTATTTCCTTAAAATTGTTTGCAGTGAGACCAAGATTTTTTGTATTATTTTGTATTTTGTAACATTGTTCTGAATACCGAAGAAAATTCACAAAACCATGATTATATTTTACAAATGTTGTTGATAAAAATACTCGAAAAAACTCTGAATCAGAAGAATGAAAAACATTAAAAACTTTACCGCTTTTTCTGAGAAAAAATAAGGGCCCTTTTTTGCCAGAGCTTTAATGTAGAGCTTGTGCTTGTAAATGTTTCACAATTACATGACGGCCGCTGAATAATTCCTGGGCATAAAATTGAGGAGTAAAAATAGTTAAAAGTTTGCATTGTTTTTTTTTTAAAAAAAGGGAAAATTTAAAAAAAAATGTGGCAAACAAAAAACCAAATTAAAGTACCTACTATTTAAATTTTATTACACATGTCATATTTCAAGAATATTTTTTGAAAACCTTTAAAACGAGAAGATTGTGAGCATATTTCCTTACTAAATTTCGGACTTGCCTGTATAGAACTGCTGACAATTCATACAATTCTTAAACATCTAGGAAAATATAACAAAAAAATACAGGACATCTGTTGGGAATTACTGATAAATTGTAATCTCAAGCAGTCACGTTTTTAAAATAGTTTATCACAAAAATTTCAAAACTATATGGATCATAACGGTGTCTAACTTTTTCTCAATCTGATTTACATCTCTGAAGTGCCCATATCTCTGGTTCGCCCCTAGAGGTCCTTTCTTCCTCAGCACATACGCAATCAAGGCTCCTCCACACTTCTTGGAATGCACAATTTTCGGCAATCAGCACAAAAGTTTTGCAAGTGCTGAATTACGAGAGTGCCTTGGTTGCCGATGTCCTCAAATCAAATTCTATTGATGGTCGACTCCCCTGAAGATGCACAATGGACCCGTTTCGTTCAGAAATCACGATGGTTCCTGATAGAGTAATGCAATTTATAATTCGGCGACGTGTTAGTTAGTTTGTTAGGGATAGAAGAGCAAAAAGTCTTACGTTGAGTTCTGAAGGCGTGTACGTGAATGTGGGCGCTAATGCCGGAACTCCCCATTGAAATATCGTCCCCATAACTTTGATGACGACGATGGTACACCAAGGCATCCGGTATTGTACGCAATTGCATCACACCTGATTTCCAAGAAATTCTTCTGTTCAAATTGCCTGGTTTGCAATGCAAATTTTTTCAAATAACCCAGACTGCAATGTTGCAACAGCCCCGATTCATTTCAGTGTGCAAACGAAACCGTAATCCTCTCAAAAATTCCCTGCCACTGGCTTCATTTTGTTTTTTGTTTTTTGTGTTGTTTTCGTTTTCGCTACCAAGTAATAACCCGGAGGTATTAATTTTCATTTCAGGATGAGAAGAACCAACTCTTGGTAACGAACGTTTGGCTGAAGCTGGTAAGCGAAGTTTAATTTCTGGCAGGATGTCGATCAATAAAAAGTGATTTAATTTCCAGGAATGGAATGACATGAATTTAAGGTGGAATATATCGGAATACGGTGGAGTAAAGGATCTTCGAATCCCACCGCACCGGATATGGAAGCCGGATGTCCTTATGTACAATAGTGCGGATGAAGGTTTCGATGGGACATATCAAACCAACGTTGTAGTGCGAAATAATGGTTCCTGCCTTTATGTACCACCTGGCATTTTTAAATCAACTTGTAAAATCGATATTACCTGGTTTCCATTCGATGACCAACGATGCGAAATGAAATTCGGTAGCTGGACTTATGACGGTTTCCAGGTGCGTGCCAGGCCCAGTGATTTTTATATTTACTAGTCGCAAGGACGCCTTAATAAATCACTGGATCCCACGGTTGCAGCAATTTAATTCAAATTTCATATTTCAGCTCGACCTGCAGCTCCAGGACGAAGCGGGCGGAGATATAAGCAGTTACGTCCTCAACGGTGAATGGGAACTTTTGGGTAAGTGAGTAATTTCGAATGGGGATGACACGTGCACATTTCGGTGGCGAAAGAGCCCCACTTTTGCGGTGTACAATATTGTGCCGCAACTTGACTCCATCCTTGCTGTCGTGTTGTAATTTCTGAACGTACCCCGTGCGTCGTCGGTGCTTTCCCCACCGAACCCGAGGATGGGTTGGATATGTGTGTGCACACGCAAACATCTGTCTGGATTTCGATTTGTTGATTCTGCATTCTGGCTAAAGTACAATAATTTATCGACGCCACCAAATTGAGGCACTAACCGAGCCGGGCTCACCTGCCTTCTCATTTCAAATTGAGCAATCATTGGCGTGAATCTGAAATTTTGCTGAAGGCCTTAGAAATAAGTATCCAAATTCAACAATCCGCTTCTGGAACATGCAGCAAAAGCTTTGTAATTTAATTTGTTCATCCGCCCATCCAACCACAATAGAAAATCAAATTATAGCAAGTCATTTAATTAAATTACCCTCGTCGGATTAGTGTTAGTCCTGAAGCCGATTAAGTGAATAATAAAAACGAAGGAAGAAGGGACTTAATTGCGGCGAATTTGTTATTTTAATTAGGATGTCAGTTGCATAGCAGTTTTTAGCAAATTACATGGGTATAGTGTAAATGTAGAGTGTTATTAATTTCATGACCATGTTTTTAAAGAGATTCAAATTTTTATGCATTTTTTTAAGAAGTAGTGTACTTTTCGTGAACATCAGACTAGATTTAAATCAACAACAAAATTATTTATTTTTCTAGGTGTTCCTGGAAAACGTAACGAAATCTACTACAATTGCTGCCCAGAACCATATATTGATATAACATTTGCCATAATAATACGCCGTCGAACACTGTATTATTTTTTCAACTTAATAGTTCCATGTGTTCTAATAGCATCAATGGCTCTACTGGGATTCACACTGCCACCAGATTCTGGAGAGAAATTATCATTAGGTATGTTTATGTGGTTCCTGCATTCGTTGCTTAAATGAGTGGTTGAAGCAGCCATAAATTAGTAAATTAGATACTTGACCTTGTGTGTGTGTGATCCAGCGGAGACCACTTTCAGAGGGAGGCAACTAAAGTAGAAGTGAACAGTTAACATAATAATTATTTTATAGCGATTTGATAGCTCATCAAATATCAATCGACAGATAACTGTAATCAGTTGTTATCGTTGTGTGTGTTATCTAGTGCGAAGATGGTTTATGTGTACTGTAAATTTTTTCAAATTATCGTTACAGATTTTGGTTTTATGGCTATATTTATGCGTTCCATTAATCACAATGTAAACATTTCTGTGAACGTACATACAGTATAATATTTATAGCATAATTTTATGCAGAGTGCTCGTTATATAATTTAATGAAGCACATGCGAGTACCTACAATACATACATGTTTAATTTACTCCTGAATTTTGTCTACTTTTGAATTTGAACCAAACGAAACTTTTTAATTACACCAACTTTTCCTGTTTAGGAGTGACAATACTTCTCTCGCTTACTGTCTTCCTTAATATGGTGGCGGAGACGATGCCTGCGACATCGGATGCTGTTCCACTTTTAGGTGAGCATTTAAAATTAGTTTTATTATTCCATATTTCTATTCCGTTTGAAAATTTCCCATACATATTATATAGGAATTTTCCTCGAACAAATTGCTATTTTCCAAAAATGTCTTACTTTATGTTATAACAAATTACCGTATTTTCAAATTTCAATTCCAAGCATGAATCTTATTTGTACGTCTAATTTTAAATATAAATTTCCCATAAATTCACCAGTAAAAAGAATTCACTCATAGAATCATGAAAACACGATAAAAACTCCATATCAGATGCACTTTTCAGTTTTCCCTAGCAAGAATTGCGCTTGTGTTCTAAAACAAACCAAAAAAGGACATAAAGTGAAGTTCTCCGTCATTGGTTTAAGTCCAAAATATATGCAATCCCGTGTTATGAGAATATTTTCTGTCAAGTGCACAAAGCAGTAACAGTTTGCATAAATTTTATCTCACATTGAAAACTGAATAAGTTATACGAATGTTGAATTTTAAATTCGCACACATTTTAAAATGAACTGCCAATCTTTTTGTGTTTTTTTTATAAGATTTGAACACGTCACATCCACTAAAATGTCAAGCTTGAAAATTATTTTTGCAAATATTAATATTGAAGTGTTGAACGTTCATATTGCAGAGGACGTTCAACCTGTGGAACCTTTGACGTTATTTAAACGTTTATTTCGTTATAAATTCAATTGAAATTCCGCCGGAAAAGTTTTCGCTAGTTCCTCAATGGTTATTGGTTCTACTTCTACATGAATTTCTATTTATATAACTTTAAGTATGATCCGATTATATTTATGTGTTGTTTGATTTGGATTAGGTTAAATTGTCAATATATGGATTTGCATAATTCTCTCTGCTTTCAGGTACATATTTTAATTGCATAATGTTCATGGTAGCGTCATCAGTTGTGTCAACGATATTGATATTGAATTATCATCATCGAAATGCAGACACTCATGAGATGTCCGAATGGGTACGTATATTTCGTTATTTATGTCAGACTCGTTAAATAGAAAAAAATCGATAAATTTTGAATTAAAATCGAAAAAAAAACGTTAATTCCTCTCCATATTTGTATAATAAATGTCTCATAAAATATAAACAGTTCGGATGTGTATATTTTCCGCCGGACAGATAAATGTGTGCCCGCGGGACTCTGTGATGCTGCTGTGCTCATCTTTATAACAACACCAGGAAAAAAAACACCGCAGAGCATATAGTTGCCCTAAGTAACTTCCTGCATTCCGACATCTCGGCTTCCTCCATTCCTCCACATCCTCGACATCCTCAACATTCCGGCCGAGCCTGGAACTCCCACTGCAATTTCCAGCGAACGCTTATTTATTGAGGCCCGATGTTTCTCTTCTGCATTTGTTCAGAAATATTCCATGAAAAATTCAAGCGGAGCTTTAATAGTGAAAACGTACTCCGGATGGGACAATAGTCAAGAGAGGTTATTGTCCCACATTTTAGGACACTCCAGATAGACCTCGGTTGTCTTATTACGGATTCATCCAATTAGGGGTGCAGATCACATCATCGTTAGGTGACGCGATGACATTTGAATAAAACTGCCGAGTAGTTTTCCACCTTTTATCAAAAGTTGCACATCAAAACCCCATCATCCACTGTATAGTGTACAGTGTACACTGTCCAGAATGTGAATATTTTAGGTCAAACCGCAATGTTGCTAATTGGAGCTCAGATACTCCTGGGGTACTTAATTCTGCAGCTAGTCGTGTTCTATCTAGGCAGTAATACCCACTTTAACTCATCACTTAAAAGTAAAACGTACGGGGAAAATTAGGGCTTTCCCAATCCTCGAAAAAAAACATAACTCCACGAATACACTATACTCGTTATGGGCAATCATTTTAGAAACGAAAGAGAAAGGACGATACAGGAACCACACCACTTAAATTATTTAATTAAAAGCGACCAACAGTGTTCGTTTTTGCTGATAGCGAAATATTTCGATGCAGAACCGTTATTTATGTATCATTGCCACCGAAGTTTAATTAAATTAAGCTTTGCGTAAAATGTGCAGTGAGTTCAAGTTAAGTAAATATATTTTTGCCTGAAATGTGCTAGTTGTTTCAGACTTCCTCTTAATTTTTTAAAAATTGAAATTGACCTGTTTTGAAATTTTTTGGCTAATAGTGAAACGAAAAAGTAAAAACCGATTTATGAAATAAGAAATTGAAATTATGAGGAAATTTGAAATTATGAAAAAAAAATATTCTATCACTAAATTGAATATTGAAATATTATATACTTTTAAATATGTACCACAATATTGCTTTGGACTAATTATACAATATTTTCCTTGCTGAACTAAAACGTCATGAACATCATCCTGAACCATTAAAGTATTCGAAAATTTTTTTAAAAATTTCTCTCCTTTCAGATTCGGATAGTCTTTCTCTGTTGGCTGCCCTGGATCCTCCGCATGCACAGGCCGGGCAGACCGCTCACTCTAGAGTTTCCACCAACGCCGTGTTCTGATACATCATCCGAAAGGAAACACCAAATTCTTTCAGATGTAGAGCTTAAAGAAAGGTACAAATTTTCATTAAAAATGGGAAGTGTGTTGTACTAATATTCTCAACGCACTTCAGATCCTCAAAGTCCTTATTAGCTAATGTACTCGATATTGATGATGATTTCCGACATAACTGCAGACCACTCACCCCTGGAGGAACACTGCCACACAATCCTGCGTTTTATAGAACAGTATACGGGTACGTATTCAATTTCAATTTTCTTAACCAACAAAATTTCATATTTTTTCTCTTCATTATAATTTCCTCTTTAATTAATGCATCCAACAAATACTATCTTTTCCGTCTTTCACAAAATTTCATTTCAATGCCGCCATTCGCCACCATTTGAGGCAATTTCTGGCTCACCACAATAATATTTCTTCATAAATATTTCTGCTGAAGGTTTTTCCAGAGCATTGCAAATTTGAGGATATGAATTTCCGCCACACGTAAAATAAATCGTTAATTCACTTATGCGCTGGTATCGAATATTCTACTCTCTACTCGGAAATCCTTTACATTCTGCAGGAAATTCCACTTTAGGGTGGGAGTAGAAACAAGGTCGCAAGTTTATGGGCATAATTACGGTGACATATATATGGCTATCGTGCGGGGCTTCCCACTTGCACTAGTTAGAAGTTACTTAGAAATTGATTCCTGGCACGGTCTATTGCGATCAAGTTCAAGAAATATAATCAACCGCAATAACCGAAACTGGCGACTGGAAAACACAACAAATGCTTATACAGTATACAGTAAATGCAAAAGTACCTGGCAATATTTTCAAAGTCACAGCATTTCTGCGACGACACCTGCAAATATGCAATAATGCAAATGTAGCGATTCGGGGAAAACCAATTTTATACAAAACCACAGCCATAATAAACCATGCTGGTTATTTTATGAGGTACACTATGTAACAACAAAAATAAAATGGTGTAATACAAAATGGAAAATTTCATTGAATGTATGAATTTTCAATCCAGCATGTATGAAGCTTATTAATTGTTAATATTGTATATTGATGAGGTTTTGCAGAAAACAAATGCCTTCGACGGTACAAAATTAATTTCACAGTAGGAAGTTATAAAACTCAAGGGATTTGATGGTCATTAATATTTTATGATGCATACTTAATACTTATGAAATACTTAAATGCGGTAATATGATGTTGAACTAAAAACATTAGTTAACTATAGAGAACTAATCGTAATTGTTCAAGAGAGCATTCCTCTTACAGTCAAGGTGATGACGGTAGCATCGGGCCGATTGGTAGCACACGGATGCCGGATGCAGTAACACAACATACGTGTATGAAATCATCAACAGACTACGAATTAGGGTTAATATTAAAAGAGATTCGTTTTATAACCGATCAGGTAAGTTGCACATTAAACATTATTATTGACGAATATTATACTCTTCCCTAAATGTGCACGCACATTAAATTAACATGAATAATTTTTTAGTAATAAATAATGTAGAATTTGTTAGTTTATTTTTCTTTTTTATTTATCATGCTAATAATCCCCTTCCCAGCTCCGTAAGGAAGACGAGAACAATGAAATAGCCAATGATTGGAAATTTGCAGCTATGGTCGTTGACAGACTGTGCCTTATCATATTCACAATGTTCACAATATTAGCCACAATAGCTGTACTATTTTCAGCACCACATATTATTGTCTCGTAGCCATATGAGAGAGGTTATTGTTATTGGTTTTATCATAAAATCAATTTGTTAATTATTAAATTAATATCGAGAATTTTTAACTAAATCTATATTTAAAAAAAATTAAAATTTAAAAAAATTTAAAAAAATATCTAAAGCCAAAAATTTACATTTAAATTAGACAAATACGTCGAACATCCAAAAATATTCACAATAAATACGTTCTTTGAGTTACCACTGACTACATTTTCAGTTTAAAATAATATTACAAAATGCCTGAAAAAAAAAAAAACAGAAAAAAAACTAGAAAACACAAAAAAAATTGTCAGAAAAAAAAATTAAATATATCAAACAGTGTTTATGTCACAGAGAAAGTGAAATTTTGAAAACGAGTAATTGGAAGTGTTTAGCGAATTTATGAACGATATCCTTTCGCATAAAGCAAACGTGCAAGTCCTTGTACATTCGAGGCTGCGGTTTGCTATTTAGTAATACGAACATTTATATTTACAACACAATTTAAGCTCATTCTCAAATTTTCTATTCTTTTGAACATAATTTCTAAATATTCGATAATATCGAAGTACATAATATTTACATTTAATATTATAAATAAAAAAAAAATAATTTCTACGAGAATTAAGAGATTTTTTTTTTCTATTGTGAATATTGAGAAGAATTTTGTGTTCTTCGCCGTATTTGAAAAATCGCACGTTAAGGATTTTTTTAAATTGATGTGAACTGATTTTACAATTTCTTTTAGCATTAATTTTCAAAACGAGAATTTCGTACTAAATCAGCATTTCCAGTACATACATAATATTTGCTTAACTTTAAATAAAAACAAAAATTCTTCGAGAGCACAATATATTTCATAGAGTAATTCAAGACTGTTTTCTAAGGTTGTATTTTCATAAAACAGAACACAAACTTTACACTTAATAAATATAACTAAATATGAATTTCTATTTTGCCTTCACTAAGAATCGTAAGATGTTCACATGTCCTGAAGGAAAAATTTCACAAGAACACAAAAATCTCCTTCGTATTCATTCATAGAAGAAGAAGTAAGGAGTATCAATTTTTAAAAAATTATTAAAAGAAAATTAAAAGCAATATTTGTTACTTAAGAACAAAAACAAGTAAAAAGTTTGGTATAAATAGATAAAGATAGATTTCAAAGTAATTGAAAAGAAAAACAAATGAAATTTTTATTAAACAAATTGAAATCGTACATTTCAATTGTACATTAAAATTGGTGATCCATGCTCAAATATCAACACGGACCCTCTCACAAAGATCAACTCAACACGAATCCTTTTTCCCTAATCTAGATAATTAAGGTAGATTTTTATATTAAAAGGATTGGTAAAAGAGGGTAAAAATTTAAAACGAAATACAATCATATAGACACATATACAAATCAAATAATAAATAAAATGGTTCGATAAATACAATAACTAAATTTTAACATTTAATATTTAGTTTTTTAAGATTTTTTTCGCTCAAACCAAAAACAAATCAAAAAAACCAATAGATAATAACCAACAGGTAAATTGTAGCGACGTCATCTAGGAAACTACAGTCGAAGTTTCGTTAATTGCATTTTTGTTCTACTCCAGAGAGACTGAGAGTAAACAAAACTGGTTCCGAGTAATAATATCTGCGTGTTGAATAAATATTAAAGGCGGTTCAGTCGGTATCCTGCTGGGAAATATCCCCGCTTCGAATTTTATTGGCTATTCGATTACTATTGTTATAGAAAGTGCTGTGTTAAACAAATGTTCGAGTAAATCATATTCTTAGATGGTTTCCGTTATATCATGGCACTGTGAGGCACTAGACTGTATAATAGAACTGAAGTTTCCATTATCACCCGTTATAAAAATCCTGCGAAACTCTTGCAAAACTTTCAATCAACAAATCAAAACTTTGGAGAAACACTCAGTTGAAATTTTCGAGTCTCATTGATAAACTTTTCACTTGATTTTAAAACCATGACAACAGTTTGTCTACTCCTTTTTTTAACAGCACAATTTTGTTTTATTAAAACATTCATCCCTGGTACCTCTGATGAGTGATGCTCCCTCTGCTGTGCTGATTGATCTTATCTTCGTCCAAATCCTCAAATAAGATATGTTCGTGCAGTTTGCGAGAATTAATTTTGATATATTAATGTTGTAAATTTGTAATATCGAAAACTGAAGTTTTAACCAGTTCGAATTGTTCAAAACGTTAACAATTTAACATATTAAAATAGCACATGAAACAGAGCCTTGTTTAGCTATAAAGATCACAATAACAATATTAATGCTTGTAAAATTTAAAGCACGGACATGACTAGCTCTATATTGACTGAACATACAGCAAAAATCCGAAATTAAATATTAGTTACAGTTATTTGTCTACTATTTGTAAATCTTGTTGAATAAATATATCAGAATTTATGTAAAATACCAAATATATGTAAAAACCATTGTTAGGTAATTACGCTATAAGTTGTTGAATTGAATTCTCTTCGTTTATGTTTGATTTTGCAGTACCTTGTACTAATATAGAATCATCATCTGTAGAATATAATAAATAATTTAAAGTATATAAATAATACACAGAAAGAAAGCCACAATTCTAAATTGAAAAAAAAAATTTGTTTTTAAAATATAATAATAATATCTGAAATAAAAACAAATTTTTTTAATAAATCGAATATATTATATATTGAGATTTTGTCTTAATAATGAATTTAAATAGTAATAAATCATACCTTTAATGGCAATACTTAAATATACTTTTTTCAAAGCGACATTTTTATTGTAGAAAACATATTTTTATTTCAATTTTTCTACTCATATATTATATGAATGAAACTACCATGCTAAATAGACTAAGCATGACTTGACTACTGAATGATAAATAAATGAAACTTTAAATCAATTCCTTAAATCCTTCATTTGTATATTAAACTTTGTACAGTCAGATGAATAATGCTGATAAATATAACAAAAACATTTAGTTAGAAAAAGAAGTAGAGAAAACGAAAATCTCTAACTAAAGTGAACTGTTCGAGGTAGAAATTGAATAAAATCATTTAAATATTATGATAAATTGCAATTAAAATATATTAGTATCAACAGCACGACTGTGATATATTTTAAATGTCGTAAATATGAGACATAATGATATAATTAATGAAGATAATTAGAGTGCCATGCAGACAGTATGGTGTCATATACTCGTTAATGTTACTTACAAAAATAAATTTCTAGTATAAAAGTACTATTAAATAGGAAAATGAAACATAGACACAAAGTACATATTACTTTTGGGAAATTTAATGAATTACTAGAAATGATGTGAGGAAAATCACAGATTTTGAAATTTATTATTGCATTCTGGCAATACTGTAAGGCTCATTACTGAACGGTGTTCTGACGAGAGCTAGAATTAACCTAATTGTGGACTATTGAGTACAGTCTGTCGCGAAATTGTATAAATTAAATGCGTAAGAACTCATACAGTTGAATATCGAACGCATTCCATTCATCGTGAACGATTAATCGAATCTGAAATACATTTAATTTACTTATGAAAGAACGTGAAGTCCAAACTCCAAGTGCAATGCTTCAATTTTCTTTGTGGACTTCAGTCAACTGAAAAATAAATTTTACAAGCACCTGTTTGCTTCGTTGCGTAAATTCGATAATTTCCGCTTTGGTAATTGACACATTTCGAAGCCTCCATATTTCATTAAGGAAATTGAATATTCTTGAGTTGTTGTATTGACAAAATCAGCCCCATTTGGGAATGTTTTCTGTGCTCAATATCAACACTTTGATCGAACAACTTTTCGTCAAATATTAAAGACAATTTAAACAAACTTATTTATGGTCTTATGGGTGCACAGTAGGATGTGTATTTAATTTTATTTTTAAATCCGTTTTCGGTCAATATTTTCGCACAACTAGAAACCAATATTCCGCTAATTTCTTGTTTAAATAGTGTTATAACCATATAAATTAATACACTTGTAATTGTAAATATTTAATATAAATTTAAAATTTTTTCAAAACCTAAAAATAATAACATTATGCTTTTCCACTTAATTTTACTTACCACAACAATTTCACAAACATCCTTGTTATTGTTTTTCATTCATTTAAATGCAATTTCAACTTTAGTCTATATTATATTTCATTAATTTGGAAGAACTATTTGTTTATGTGAACATATTTTCTTATATTTTAGAATTTAGAAATATTTTGTGTAATATGTTTATTATTGCAAACGAATTGGCATTGAAATTGCTCCCTCCCAATCTTCAGAAACTTATGATATTTGGTTTTGTTTATAATTAATTTTATGTTTATCAATGCAATATAATCGAATTCCCATTGCACTTGTACTATACACTTGTATTATAAACTGATTCAGCTAGATGTCTTTTACTATAAAGACGATACTCGTCTAACGTCGGCCAAGATCGGCAGTTTCTTCGATTCCGAAAACCGTAATAGTAATAATTGTAAATAATGAAATAATTTTCACAATGTACAGTTAGTTGTTGAAGAAAAACACGACATACTCAACATTAATTTGAAATTGAAAGCTTTCAATTGTCTTAGAGGAAGAGATTTTATTTTGGATTCATTTTCATGACCGTCTTGAATGTATCACGGAACCATGTGACTGTGATCATGCTTCATCATTGAACTTATCCTCACCAAATGTAATGCAAATGAACTATCTGTAAATCAATGCTTCTCATTTGATGTGTTGTGCGCCTTAATTTCATGTTTCATTTGAGTATTTATAATTTAATCATATTTCATAAGTCTGTATTTTTTTCGTTGTTCTTTTGTAATTTGTTTTGTGTTGGAGAAAAAAACAATAGTATACAATGGGAGAAGAGAAATTTGGTATATGTTTGAAATGTTTCATGATGACTTAACGACAAAACAACAAACTCGATGAGTTCATGGAAATTTCAAACAACAAATTCTGATGTTGCGCAGTTTGTCAACGTCCATATCCTTGGATCGGAAAGCTTCGCAATCATCTGAAAAGCAGAAGGATCTGTATGTATGTACTTACTTAAATCATTTCACTTTTTTCACTTTTTATATCAAGCATGTTCACTAGCTGAACTCGATCCCTATATTATACTAGGTGGGGATTTTTATGACTCTCTTTCTCTCTCTCTCATTCTCTCTTGCATGCTAGCATCACTAATTGCATGAATTTCTTTTCAGTCTTACGTTTTCGATTTTGTATCTTCATAAAATATTTTTGCATTCGCTTGATCATTTTTCACTTCTTTGTGTGTATTGTATAGTCCAGTCATAGTTTCCAACTTTCAACTCCATTGAATTTTTGAGATTTTTTAGAATACCTGCACATCTGCACTAACTGCATATTGTCTTTTAACACTTTTCATACTGATGTCTGTTTTCATTATCTTCAACAGTACGATCGAATTTGAATTTTAACAACTATTAAAAATTTTGGCAAAATTTGGATTAAAACAATTTTATGATACTACGAATTTTTCCATTCTTTTTTACTAAGCACTAATTTTGACTGTTTGATAATTAATTTATAATGTACCTACCTAACATTTATAAATAATAGAAATTAGTTTTTCCCTCCAAAATAGCATTATTCCAGGAACTTCATTCAGTCCGGAACGAGGAAACCAGAAAATAACACTTATAAAATGTTGTATACAAACAATATAACAATATGCAATTTTCAATTTATGCACATTTGATATAAAATCTGTAAGAATTATAAAAAACCTCTTAACATTAAGTTGGAGGACTTAGAGCTCCTGGGAAAGGTGACTAGCGATAGAAGTTATGTGAAGACTGTGTAATAAAAATAAAAACATAACATATCGAATAAAAAAAATCACAAACGATGTAAATACAATATTTTTTTTTGACGCACATTCGCTTGCAATTATGCAACCAAACATATTTACTTGTCATGTGACTGCTTGGATCACTCAATTTCCCAGTTTAAGTAGACCCGATTTAGTATTTAGATTTTTTATCAAAACATATTATATTATATACACAGATTAAGAATAAAGATCTTAAGGCATACAAGTATACAAGCCTGAACCGAAACGCATTTGTTTGACAGCCCCAGGAGCTGGTATTTTAGTGGGACGAATCCTTGTGGCTTGACAACCGTTTCCTGTGTGGTCAGTAAGTGGTTAGTAATAACTATGAAATAACGGTTCATAGCTTCAAATTTTGTATTAAAACAAACTGCATTAATTTGATTGCGAATTCGCCGAAGAAAATATTGATTTTTCTGTAGTACAAGCTTTTTACTACGGACATAATAATTGCTTCTAAATTCTTTCTCTCTCTCTCTCCCGCATTTTTATTACAGAAATTGATCTGCAAATATTCAACTTAGCGTTTTAAAAGCATTTTGCGCTCTCGTAGCGCTTGACTAAATTTTATCAGTGCAAAAATTAAGTTGTTGATGCCAAATATATGAAAAATGTTTATTAAAAAATTAGTACCTATCGTGATTGTGTTTGGACGCACATTTACGTAATGTGAAAAATACCCTGGTGGTATTTAGTTGAGGATACAATTGCCACTCCAAAAGAAATATTTATATCAAAGCAGTGGTGAAAAACGTGGTTAATTTTTCTGCATTGCAAAGAAAGCCGTTCGGTAGTCGTACATAAGTCTTTTATTCGTCGACAGTCAGAATTTGTTCCAACAAATAAGCTCTAATACAAAACAACTTTTATTTATATCCATATTGATATTTGCATTATGTGATGCATATCAACCGCATTGGATCCTTGGGAAGGATCGAAAATCGCGAACTGTTGCCTGATGGAGATTCCAATAATTAGGTTAAGACTAGATGCTCAAACAGCACTAGGCCTACTTAATATAAACATAGAAATTAATGTAATGTCTTCAGTGTTTTCTATAAATATATATTTAAAATCCAAATTTTTCAAATATTATGCGAAATGTTTACAATTAGGTCAGAGTATTTTTTGATAGATTTAACTTTACAATGCACTTATAAAGTTCATTGTTTTCGTTTTATTCAAATTTGTACTAAAATATAAAAAATCGGAATTTTCATTTGCTTTCGAATACTTTTCGTGTTATTCCCTCACAATTGTAATTTTAAGAGCCCAGTGATTTGACACATATTCTATTATATCAGTATTAATGATGAAATATTATGAAATTCTGAAAAAAAAAAACAACAAACTTACATAAAATAATTCCAATTTCATATCACAGAAATTTTGTTAGGCTGCAAATGGCACAAATTATCAAAATGAAAATTAATCACGCAATTAAGAATATTTAATACTGTTATTGGAGTACAAAAACATAAAACCGATTGGGGTTTTGTTTTTTCGTACATTTGTTTACGTTTAAGAAATTTGATACAATTTGATAAAATATTAGTAATTTTTTTAAATCAGAATTTTTAATAATAATCTTCATCCGCCAATCACAGTGAACAATAAATCATAGTCATTATATTCATAGTAGCAATATCAAGTGTTTAAGACGATGATTCAACCTTCATACGTATGGAAAACAAAATAACAAAAACAAAACAGAAAAAAATCATTAAACTTTGTAAGGAAACGCAATTTGCTCACAATTAAGTTCTGGAATCAGAGGATTTTTATTTTCAAAAAAAAACAAAATCTCTATTGTCTAAATACATATTACATATATTGTATTCATTATGAATTCATTCTCATATATTTAGCTAATAATACAATATTAAATTACTAAGGGAAACATTATATAAAAGTAATTGAAACTGAAACTGGCACAAAGACTTTTAAGGAGTATTTAATATATTAATATGATGCGTAATGATAGTGTTTACTTAAATCAATAAACAAACTTTGGAAGGAGTATTAATTCAATAATCAGTGTATAATATAAATTTAAAAAAAAAATAAGAAAATACAAAAAAAAATACAAACAACTAAGCTCTTTAATTCCCTCCCCTCTCTTCTTGATTTCTATCATCGAGCTATGTGAGCCGTTGCACGCGCGCAACTATTATCTTATAAATCCTACTTACAACGTCTTGCAACACAATTCAAGTGAAAAGCAAAAGTCTTCACTTGAATGGAAAAACTTAGAATGAAAATGAAGACAAAACAAATAAATCTAGTATTTAAATGGAGTAATAATAATTAATAAACAAAAACAACTACTGAATTTTATATGAATCAATTTTAACCACACACAACAAAGCAAGCATATTTACACGAGTAAGTGATAGGAAACATCTTGTTTACCTGTTGCTTGATCACATAATTTGTAACATGTTTTCATTAAAATTAATTATAAACAAATAACGTAAGTAAATGGCAAAAAAAAAGAAAATTTTTTTAAAAATTGACATAAATATAGGTAATGCATTAAAAATAAAAATAACTGAGCGTTTCACCTAAATTTACACCTAAGTAAAAAAAATAAATTTTTATTAAATAACTAGAGGATATGGTAAAATTGCAATAGTATTATTAAATTTATATAGAGTCGACACGGTTCTGTTTATATATAAAAGTTTGAAGCGGTTTTGTACAAAATTTGAATATTATAAATCGAATGCGATGTAATATATCAGCATTGATTATGTTTCTCGTTTATTTGTTTAGTGAAAAAAAGAAGAAAATTTAAATATTATAAAACAATTGAATAAAAAATGAAAATTATTATAAAAACTGTCGATTTGTCTCTCATTGTGTAATATTTTTATGTATTTTTGTATAAACTATTTAAGCACTTTACTAAAGTATTTTTAATTTTAATTTCATGCATCAAATTTGGATGAAAATTTTTGGAGCATCCAGATGTCCTTGACCAAAAGAATGACACTATAGAAATATAATATAGAAGAGATAACTAAACTGCTTTGTAAATGAAATGAAAATAAATAATTTCAAATGAAAAATATCTACGAAGACAAATTTTGTTTTTTTCTTTGCAACATTGTTTACATATTCGCCATACTTAAAATTCGTTTAATGTTCTGCAATGAACCTTCGTCGTTCACTTTGCAGGTGCAGCAGACAACTTTAGCTTGCACAGTCGAAATCCACTTACCCGAAGAAATTACCTTTTGTACGGTATCCAGGAAAGCAGCAAGGACGTTCCATGTTTTTCGCCTTGAAGGCACTTTTAGCCGAAGTCAACTGTCGGATCAAAATAGCCTGGCAATATGCCATTTCCTGCCGACAATCGCTCGCTGTTAAATTTAGAAATATTGCTGAAAAATAAAAGTAACACATGAAGCACTCCGATACTTCAACAGTTCAATCCCGGAACACCTAATTTCAGCAAGTAAATTGTCTTTGAAAGTGTGCTCCGCTGCCCAATAATTCAACATCCAGGACAAGGCGAGCACAGAGCTCACGGAGACATCCAACCCTTTTTATTTGCAGTAGTTACCAGGACGAGCGACCCTGTCTGGGAAGCATTGTTCGCGTATGCGGCGAGCTTTAGGTCAGTCTGAATGGCAAGGAACCTTCTGCTGTGCATTATTTACCGTGACCTGGAAATAGCCCGAGTTAACCTTCGTGTATTCCGAGTTATTGCGGGACAAATGTGTTTGGGCGTTTGGCAATTGTCATGAATTTTATGATTTTCAACGAATTTAAACGATTAGATTACTTCATGGAAAAAGGATTCTTTTATGAAATTGCAAAAATTCTGTTTAATGGATCGTGTAAGTAGAAAAATGCATTAGCTTCGCTACTGATTGTAAAAAATACGTAATCGCATCACTGCACTATAGAATATAGATACCTATATAGTAAATTTTTACATGTATTTCGTGGAACATATGATAACATCGGAATAAAATGGGAAATCGAAACAGCTTAAACTAACACGGTCTCAGTTTACATGAATTCAATTTACTGATGTCAGTAAATTTTTAACAAGCGCTTAGTTAAATCTATTTTACTCTAGTAAGAGATATAGGTATAATTTATTATTAATAACGAATTTTTCACAAACTTTATATTTTTCGAAAAATCAAAACGAAACTGATTGTGAGTTTAATTCTTAAATTCGGTTCCAGGATTCCAAATTTCCAAACTACAATAATTTCTCATTCCCAAACAAGTTTCGAATTCTCCTTCCACGAAAAAACTTCTAGAATGTTTTGCATAACAAAGGTTTTCTCATAATCGCAGCCATTGAGTCGGGTGAATGTCATTCGGAAATGCGGTATTCAACACGCCAAAATCTAAGCATTCTAGTTTACAGCGGATCTTGTTCGATCTGCTGGTAATTAACCGTGAGTAATAGAGGATTCCTCACCGGATTTGTTATCTCTAATTGAATTCGCCTACGTTTCTGTTTATTCGGCATCGCGATAACCCCTTGTCCCTTTGCGGTGATTCCAATCGCTTTTATCAACTACGCTGAACACATTTAGCCCAGTTCAAAAGTTGGAGTGAAATTGTGCAACACAATGTGGTGGAACACCTTATCGCAATACTGCATCTCGCATATATACATTTTTATTTGTATATTTTTGAAATAAATAATTCCAACTGTTTGCCGAACTTTGTGTGCGACCAAAAATCGGGCATAGATAGATGCCCCATGTGCAGTTCCTGAAATAAGGACGGGGCAACGGTGGCGGAACCTTCACCCTTCAGAGAAGTTTTGGATATCGATATACCGCAGATAAGAGCACATGTCACTTGGTAGGCAAATAGGAATCCAAATTCACCAATCCAGTTGTGATGCTCTAACGAAGAATTCAAAGCTATGCTTGTTACTTAACATATCAACGCCTGCCATAAATTACACCAACAAAAAGCGAAAGCACAATACGCCGTGGGGCGCACTTAAACTGCAGCCCAAGCTCCCCAGGTATGATAGGCCTATCGTCTTGCCGCCAGCTCAGTTTTTTAGCAGTCGCACTTGCTAGTGGGTCTCTAGTCGCGCAAGTTTCCCGGCCACCGCGGATTTTGTAGCCTAATCTCTAATTACCAGCCGATCTTGCTAATCCGGAAAGCGACGGTTATTTGGCCCTTATCGTTATGCTGATAACACTTTCGTCCCATCAGCGCCTGCCCAACCTGGCTGAGTGTTGTCGTCCGTGACTAGATGTTATAACTTAGTGCAGTCACATTGCAGAACTTCCAGGATTATTGGGTTCTGTGGTTAATGTGTTTACGAGACCGGACTCCATTAGTTATGTTTTTTAATTCGAACGAAAAACGCCTAATCATTGCTAATCGATAGTTTTCGGGAAAAGGATTCGTTCTCGTGTGGCACAACATTGTTCCAGACAACTGATTCGATTTTAACAACTGTGACTAAGCAGGAACAAACGGTCTCGGGAAAGAAGTGTTTGTTTACGAGCAAACGGAAATTGTGATCGTTAAAGATGTTTCATCTGTCTTTTGATGCAGCACGCTTGTTCATCTGTTGGAACAATTGATTCGGAAACAAAACATAAGGTTACGCTGGTCCATTTGTTTTTACAATGTTTTGTTATTGGTAAGTATTTTAGACAGTTCGGTGCCAAGTCAACAGCAAGCACACTCATATCTTTTGAAGTCGTTCGTAATTGTCAGTAAAATATGCATAAATCATTAACTCAAAGGAAGAACAAAGAATAAATTCAGAAAAGGCTTCAAGGTTGAAAGAACCAAGGACTTGAAAGAAATCTCAGTTTGGGAAATTCCCCTTGAAATTAAACACATTCTGCTGCAGACTAATCTTGTATTTGCTACTGTATTTATTTATATAGATGACGGTTCTTTTCTCGCAAAGTATATACTTTTTATCATTTTATTTAAATACTACCGCTTCTTGGCGCCTTCGGTAAGCCTTTGTTTTCCAAAATGTTCGCACACCACCGAATGAAAAAATGCTCTTTTACCAATTGTTTATTGGAGCTTAATTTAATTTTGTCAATTCCATATTCCTTAAAAATTACTTAATTTCTTCAATTTAGCAAAACCGAAAATAAATGAACATTTTTAGCGGAACGATTGCAAAATATTATAAGCGAATCTCCGTTTTACAAAAGACGAATAATAAAGTTTATGAGAAGAACAGATGTTTAGTTATAACAGGGTATTTCTCGATGCAAAATAAACGATATTCTATAATATTAACAGACTGTTTGCACAGCCCATGACAACTCAAATTATACGGTTTAGTTAATTTTTTGGCTGTTTCCAGGTGATTTTCGCTAACTTGCAGCTCTTGTCGTTTTTAATACTAGTCAAACACAAATCTATGGTGTTTAGCAGAATTGATTTTTAAAATGATAATAGATTTACAATATACATACGTACTGCACGTGAACTGGTAAAAGATGTTTTCGAGAAGACGATAATGAATGTGAAAAATCAGACCTTATTGAAGGTGATTGGACTTTTAAGTGCGATTCAAAAATATCGTTTCGAAAATAATTATGAAACTTAACAATTGCGAAAAGCGGAAATGTTTTTTTTACACTCATAATTTCCAAACAAAATATTTTCACTTTATACTGGAATAATAAAAGGGACATGCTTTGAAATCAGCTTCAAATTTTTTATTCCAGCCGCAAACATTCTGACTACTCCAAAAAATGTGGGTTCTGTGCAGCAAATTGAGTGCGTCAAAGTTCCGGTCACTACCTTCATTTTGTGATCAATAATTTCTCTTTGAATTCAGCCAATAAAGGACAATGCTATTTATGGCTGCTCATAAAAAACAATCGAGTATACGAGCAATTAAAGTTTCATTGACTGAATCGATAAATGCTTCCTCATTTCGGACTAAAATGCCTGAATTTAGTGCCATTGTGTACGCTTAGGATAATCAATCGTTGTGGCAATAGATCCGGACTGCAAATGCTGTTTATTTAAAAAAATTTTAATAAGACTGTGAGGAGGAAATAATTGCTTCACTTTGTTCAACTGCAAGCGCCGGAGAATAACAGCAAAATGCGGTTTTTATTGAAAGTGTTAATCCGGCAGCAAATAAGCGATAACGCGAACCAAGTAGCTTCTGCGATACTTCGTTCCTCGGCGAACGACGATCATCTTAGCTAAGTAAATTTCGGGTACAAGTAGCAAGTTGCTGGAGAAACACATTATCGCGTGCAGCCGCTGATTAAAATTGACGTTGGCAATGTGATAAACACTTTTTATTCGCATAAAAAGAAAGCTTTTTTTATCACGCCCACCCCCCAAAATGTTAGCATCTTGTCCGCCAATACTTCCGATTTGTGTGATCGTGTATCTTTGCTCAACATCTTCCCCAAAACACGCGCCGAAACTTATAGTAGTTTTTTTTGGGATCATGTTCATCATGTTTCTGAGCGCCTCAACACATCGCCCTCTGCCACCCTTGCTGCTCCCCGTATTGAAGTGAAGTTCTGTTACCTAGAAAAAAAACATGTTTTGTGGGTGGCATATTCCCAGACACGTTAGAAGAGTTTGATTCGTGTACTCTGCATAATTAATGTGCCGTAATTGTATTATTCCAATAGTGAGCAACCCACCTCCAGCACTAAGGTGTATGATGGAGTGATTGAGTGCGGGAACCGCAAAGTGCAAAAGCGAATTAGTGCGGATTGAAACTGAACACTTTCAGCTCGTTGAGTCCTTGCGGCTTGATTCAACCTTAAAGGATATTTTCGCAGGGGACGAAGGTTGGATTAAGATATATCCAAAGGTAAAAGCCAAAGCCAAAGGTAAGGTTTAAGATATATCTATATATGCAAATGATGAGCCCGTTCATCTTTGCTTGAGTAATTGACACGGTCAGATGAGGAATCTCATTAGTCACTTTGTTTTCTCAATCTTAACATCCGTACAAAAACGTTATCCGCCTGCAAGCGTCGAGATCGTTTAGCAGTAAGTAGTTAATTGAAATTGACACTCGTGACTGCAAGAAATTATGGTAATGCACGGCTTTTGTGACATTTTTGTCTGATATGAAATAAATCTGCACTATTACATACCTACTAAATTTATTCAAATGGTTATTTTTACATCAACATTAAACGTTCTATTATTGTTTTTTGTCTCAGTTAACCGTGTTAACTGTATTTGGCTGTGCTTGCATCAAGAGAATGATGTTTTATATATTTTATAGAACTGCAGCGGCAATCAAGACATGCGAAAAACAAACAGAGACACACCAGAATATTCAGTGTTGATTTAACCTTAAAAATCGTCAAATAATTAGGTCACTCAAGTTGTTAATACTTAACGCATATATGATATGATGATATATGATGACAAGCAGCATAATCGTTTGGGGAGGGAACAAAACAGGTGAAACAGATCTTGTTCCATCAATTCCGCTCATCCCTATTTATCTGCCATTCAGTTTTAGTACCCTAGATTTCAGTAAACAAACTCCAAGAATAATTTATTTTCATTTAGTCGCTATGTTTTACATATTATCATGTTAACTGAGGAGCTATTCCACATTATTTATTCAAAGTAATAATAACAATAAGCAGCATCCACAATTTTATTACACAATGACAATATTTTAAACGTAACTATAGTTTTAACTTAACTTTTTAAAATAACATTAACAAAAACTAATGAAACCCATTGTGAAGGACATCTTAATATATAAAAGAGGATGTGGTATTTTTGTTCCCTATGGACTCCTAAACCACTTACCCGAATTTAATGAAATTTTCAGGGATAGTGTAGCATAGTCTCGAGATTGATCCTGTGAAGTTTCGTGGAGGCCGATACCACAACGGGGTGAAAAAAGGGATGAAAATTTCTATGAAAAACCGCCATTTTGCCATATTATTCTATAAAAACAACATAAAAAATCAACGAATTTCCATCAATATTACAAACAACAACTTTATGCTATTACTGTCCGCAAACTAACATGAAAACCATATTTCTTTATCTTAACCCTTTACGAGCCGTTTTTCACCCAAAGCTGATAAAATAAAGCAGTGCAATTGTGAAATTCATTGCAGGTGCTAAACTAATTCAACTTCGCAATGGCCTAATCTCCCAATAAGCAAGCACGAACCAGATTTATGAACTCAATTACACGAAATTAGTCTCAATTAGAAAACATTTACGTATGATGCAACATTTGATGAGTTGGCATTCGGCGTTTTGGTGGATCTTGTTAAAGGTTTCAGACCTTCATTGATTAGCAAATTGCGACACATTTCCTTGAATATTTCTTCGGATCAAATTTACGGAAACAACTTTAATATTTCTTCGTTTTACTTTCAGCACTTTTAGCAAGGACATTTGTCAACATTTATTAATAAACTTAATTGGATGGTGAACTGCGTGACAGGAAATTCGGATTAAATAAAAAGAAGTCAATTAAATTCGTTCATTAATAAAATCCTGGGGCCTTTTTGGCAAAAGCCGCTATCTGAAAATCGATTGAGAAAGGCTCTTTGTAGCCTCTGCCCCGAGTCGATAGTTTTTCAGAACGATTTTATGAGTTGGTTTTAATATCCGGTTTATCTCGTACTATCTTCCAGTATTTATCCAATAACAACGCTAACCTGCAAGTAATGATTATCCTAATAAAGAAGTAACAACAAATACTAGCGAATGCAATCAAGCAACCACGAGACGATAATGGAAGAGTCAAGTGCTCGCACTGTTCTCGCTCATCGTAGTCATGCCAGCATCGAAGCTCTCCCCCTGGACAATGGTTCGACAAATTCGAGCGCTACAGACGCAAGAGATCAGAAATCTTTTGAAGTCAGCGCTGACCAGCAGATTCCATCTTCTCGCCGTGTCCAGAAATCATTAATTAAAAGGGATTCGTCAGATCACACATTTGGACTTCGATTGAATTTCCGAAAAAGTCATACTTGTGGGAGTTTGTTCGCTAAGTGCAGTTGTAGGGTGCAATCGTTGACTCCATTGAATGATGATAATATCCCCAAAGTAGTTATCGGTGGTGGTGTGAATTGCAACAACAGCCGACAGTCTACCGACGGCAATCGCTGTGATAGCTTCAATTGTGCACGACTTAGAAATTATAGTGAAAGTGATAAAAAGTCCAAAAAGCTTTTTCAATCATATTCACACCCCGACACGGCGTTCATTTTCACGGACGAAAACAAGAACCCCACCAAAGACAGCATAGTCAGAGGTGCATCAAGTATAATTACCAAAAGTGGTAGGGTCGAAATCAAGCATCCCAAAAGGCTCTCTTCACCGAACATCGGAAACTACACAATTTTAGATGTTGCAGTTCATCCAGAGATCCTTGTTAAAATCTCGAAGAAAAATGATGTGAAACAACATCCAAAAGGTTCGGAGGAAGTGGTCGAAGCCGTCGATAGGAGCAGACCGAGGAGCAGACCGCCATTGCGAAGAAGTGAAGAGGAGTGTGGTAGTACTGACTCAGAAAATTCAGTGGATGTGCTCGGGAGTACCAACGGTTCATCAACATCAGGACGAGATCACTTGAATTCGCCAGATCTGTATCAGTTCGACCTTGAGGAAAGTTTTTCAGACATTGAAGACAAGCCAATCCCAGAAAACGGCAATATTTCTACGTCTTCCAATTGTCCAGAGCATAATCCAATTAGTCAGCAACAGGACATCACTTTAGACCATATTGATCCTGCTCAAAAATTTTTCCTAGAATCTGGAATCCTGGGACCTATCGGAAGCAACTCTGTTGGCCTTATTCGCAAAACGTCTAAAATTATGCAAGATCCCTCACTTATTGAACAGGTATTGACTTTTAACACTTCTTCTCTTGGCGAAATACAAAGTTCATCAATAAAATATTCAATTTCAGATTAGAAAAAATTCCAAATTACTAAGAAATTCTCCGGAAGTTCGCAAGGTAAACGACGAGATGGAGTACGTCCGCGGTCTAACACACAATTTGAAGTTGGACAGCAAACAGGAGCGTGAAGAAAAAATAAAAGTCCTGGAGGGGCAGGTGACAACTCTTAAAGAAACCATAAGCAGCCGTGACAATGAAATCCTCAAGTTGAAGAGAGAAATCCACAAGTTGAAGGTGGGTATCAAATTTCGCCCCATATTTGTTTTAACAATTTGCATTGTGCTAATTTCCCTGTTTAAAGTGCGGTACCTCTACATATCTGCCGGGATCAATTTTTTAAAGCTCGGATGTTGACAAGCTCCGATAATAACTCGATAGCTCTAGATTTCACAGACAGCCACACTATAACAATTAGCACGTGCCGCGATGCGAGAGCGGTCAACAAGTGTGAATATAAATCCACAGTCTTGTTGATGCACTATTTATTACACGGTATGGAAACTGTTTGACGCCAAAACTTCTTTTTGAAACAGCGTGCTTTGTTTTTCGAATGTATCATAACATTTCCAGACTCTTGTCGTACCAATAAAGTTAATGTCTACTAGAAGGACAAAAGTCGCTATTACGATTTACGAAGCAAGCTCTAAGAATTTTGCTTTGAATGTTTTTGTAATTCTCACCCTCTCTTCAACACTTTAAACGTTAATTTCCTTAAGTAACCAGCGAAGTAAACATAATTAGGTATTGCGCATTCGTTTTATTTTGAGTAAAAAAGGCTTATTAAATTTCAAGCAGAATTTAAATACTTTAATATTGTTAATATCAAGATCTATTTTAAGAACACAATTTACACATACTAAATACTATTAAATTTTAATGCTTTCAACAATTGAAAGGATGCACTACAGGACGTAAGTATTCTCATTACTTTTTAAGTGATACTTTCTTTCCTTAAGGACATTGAGTTCTATAACAAGAAGAGTAAAAAATGTACTTAGATCTATCGTGAATCACATGTAAAATATAAACATGTCACCAAAAATATTTAAGAATTCCTCGGGATTAATAAAAGTTAAATGAAACACTATAAGCTGTTTATGGTTGCAATATGGACAAATATAATTTATTCTACTGCAATTTATAAATTCAAGAATATGATTCATTAGATCATTCAAGAACTATTGAATCAAGGGTTAAAGTATTTCAAACTGTCAATGTATATCATTGTCTTTAGAGTGTTCTTCAACAAACAACAAACCACATGTCATTAGCTGACGGTGACCTCTTATCTTGCCTCCAAACACAACGTTGCATGCCTGGCCAACAATCGCAGGTAACAAGTAGTTGCCCAAACACAAAAATTGTAAACAGCATCTTCAGGGATAAGCAGCTCTATCCAGGTCGAACTGACTCCTCAACAAACGGCGGAAACAATGAGCTCCATTCGACCAGCTCCTTCATCGCTTCCTCGCATGCAACCAACACTGCTGGACCCCATCAACTTCCGGCTCATCTCAGCAAGAAACAAGGAGTGTCCGGAGAGAGCTGTGACTCTGCCAGTCATCAAGCCAATAATCTTCCGATTCCGAAATTCGACAAGGATTTCAAGTAAGTGCAAAAGTGAACAAGTATAATTCAACCTGACCCTTAATTAGTACCATTCACCGTTCATCCGAACAGAAGGATTACAATCGGTACTCAAATAACAAACATTTTGAATTTCTAAATAATATCTTTCTATTGTTCAGAGTTCATAATATATTCAAATCCTTTCATACACCCAGAAATACATACCTACTTACAAGAGTTTGTGCATTGCAGTGGTATTGATTTATGTGCATTAAATTAAAAGAAACTAACGTTCTTCTTAAATTTATTACTTCACCGACTTTTTATAATGCACACACACATAAAATATTTAAAGCGGAGGTTAGCAAACTCCGTCCCCATTTCGCCTGCCACGCCTGAAATTCAGCTGCAATAAGTTGATATCCTTCTAAACCACGTCAAAAACCACTGAAGTTGCTGCACGTTTTTTGCAAACAACCCAAGAAATAGGACACAGCACGAACGATATTTCAGCACTTGTAGACTTCTTCATCCGTCTGAATTCATTCAAATTTAATTCGTTCCAGATCCAAGCAGCTTATCAAAGATGCCATAATGGATAATGATTTTCTCAAAAACATTGACTCCTCTCAAGTTCGAGAGCTGGTGGAGTCTATGTACAGCCTAGACGTACCGAAAGGTGAATATGTGATCAGGGAAGGTGAGGCCGGGGCTCATCTTTACGTGTCTGCGGAAGGAAAATTTGAAGTAATTAAAAATGGAGCAGTCCTGGGTGTAATGGGACCGGGCAAGGCATTTGGGGAATTAGCAATACTATACAACTGCACTAGAACAGCCTCAATTCGTGTCCTTTGCGAGTCCAGAGTTTGGGTACTGGACCGTAGAGTTTTCCAGCAAATTATGATGCGCACGGGATTGCAACGGATGGAGGACAATGTAAATTTCCTTAAATCAGTTCCTTTGCTAAAAAATTTATCAAATGATGTTCTGGCGAAAATTGCGGATGTTCTGGAAGTTGTAAGTAGAAAACTGAATTTTCATTCAGCACATAAAATTGTTGGATCTGTTTTTAGGAGTTCTACTCATCAGGTGCATATATAATTAGGCAGGGTGCAAGAGGGGATACGTTCTTCCTCATCAGGCAGGGCACTGTGAAGGTAACCCAGAAAATTTCCTCAACAACGGAAGAAAAGGAAATTCGAACACTAGGCAGGGGCGACTACTTTGGGGAGCAGGCATTAATTAATGAAGACAAACGAACAGCGAACATAATTGCACTGGATCCTGGAGTGGAGTGTTTGACTTTGGATCGCGAATCCTTCACTCACTTAATTGGCAATCTGTGTGAACTGAAGGAGAAGAATTATGGAGATGCATATCGATTTCGTGCTATTGATAACTCGCAGAATAAGGCGGAGAAAGTTTTCGGATCGGAAGTCAAACAAGGTAGAGTCCTTAATTGTAATGAAGTCGTGTTCAGTTTCATACTCATAATTTTCAAATTGAACAAACATTTGAAAAGAAAAGACGTGATTATTATAGTCAAATCCTCCTTAACTCATTGGATGGACTGGACTGTTGATCTGTTTATTCTTGCGTCTTCGAATCTGGAAGAACGATCTTATTTAAATACTTTGAATATCCAATTTCTTATGCAATTTGCCTAAGAATTTTCACAAATCAGCGATTTGCGATGAAGTAATATAGAAACTGCCTTCAATCCGATTTTCTTAAACTTCTGCCAACCAAATTGCAATTTCCCTTTCCTAAAGCATATCATGCAAGGATGAGATGCACATGAACATGCATTCCTGGTAAAGGATTTTTTATTAAATTTTCAATGAAATCCAATCGACATTACATTTTTTAATATTGGCTTAGTAAAAAAAAAAAATCGAGAAACTGCATATTTGTATTTTCCATCAGAGCTTCTTGACCTGAAACTTTCTGACTTGGAGGTGGTGGCCACTCTCGGTATTGGGGGATTCGGAAGGGTTGAGCTGGTGAAATGCTACCGAGATAATAAGGTGGAAACATATGCACTGAAATGCCTGAAGAAGAAGCACATCATCGACACCAGGCAGGAGGAGCATGTGTTCAGCGAGAGAACAATTATGTTGTCCTGTAACACACCATTTATTTGCCGCCTCTACCGGACATTTCGTGATTCGAAATATGTTTACATGCTCTTAGAGGCATGCATGGGCGGCGAGGTCTGGACCATTTTGCGGGACCGGGGCAACTTTGACGAGAACACAACACAGTTCATAATTGGATGTGTTCTGCACGCATTCGAGTATCTGCACTCCCGGGGCATCATCTACAGAGACCTAAAGCCAGAGAATCTGATGCTAAATGAAAGAGGATATGTGAAATTGGTAAGTGCTTTAGGATAGTCCTATGGGCTACTTATCCTACTTGTATACAATTTATGGTTAACTGCAATTGGAATCGGTCTCATTTTAGGTCGACTTTGGTTTTGCTAAGTACATTGGATCCAGCAATAAAACGTGGACTTTCTGTGGCACTCCAGAGTATGTCGCACCGGAAATAATTCTCAATAAAGGTCATGATCGAGCAGTTGATTATTGGGCATTAGGCATTTTGATGCATGAACTGCTGACGGGAACGTAGGTTAACCAAGCATCGTATGACATTTAATTGCACAATTAATTGCAGACCGCCATTCACCGCAAATGACCCAATGAAAACGTACAATATTATCCTGAAGGGAATCGACATGGTGGACTTTCCCAAACACTTATCCAGATCGGCGATTATGTTGATCAAGAAACTGTGCCGAGATGTGCCCGCGGAGAGGCTGGGGTACCAGAAGGGAGGCATTCAAGACATCAAAAAGCACAAGTACGACAGACAAAACAATAGAATAACATGAAAGTGATTTTTAATATTTCATAGATGGTTCCAAGGATTCGACTGGGATGGACTCGCTAGCTTAGCGTTAATTCCTCCGTTCCTTCGTCCTGTTTCTCATGCATCCGACACTTGCTACTTTGACAGATTTCCAGTGGACACAGATCAACCACCAGATGAGCTTTCTGGCTGGGATGCCGACTTTTAAAACTGAGCTTTATTAGAGAGCAATTATAAAACAATCTTTGCTTTAATAGATTGTCGCTCAATTGTTATTTGTTTAAAAAATCGTATATTTTATTAATAAATTTTATGAAATATTTAGCTTCTTGCCTTCTTAATTAATTCAGCATAAATTTCCAATGTAATGAATAACTGATACAGAAGAAATTCAAATTAATTTAATGAAATTAATCAATTGAATACAATGAAAGTGCGAATTTGCATTGGTGTTAAAGTTATGAAGTACGAGTTTGGAAAATCATCACTATTATCAGTGTGAACACCATTGTCGAATTCATCTTCACTCATAAATTCCAATCTCTTCATATCGCTCAGCCACTGGTTGCCATCCAAAGTTGTTTCCCGCATTCCAGTCGCTTTAAGTGCCATTAAAGTGTATTGGACATCGACTCGAACAACACCAGATCCTTCAACAACGTCGGAATTTTCTAAGATATTTTCAAATCGAATTAAGGTTCTGCCATTTCCCCAAGGCTCTAAAGTGAGAATATTAACGTTTTCCGGAAGAGCTGGTAATAAATATAGCTATAAATTAAATGAAAACACTGATTAACTAAAAATATACTAGAAATGTTGTTCGAATTACTTTTTGTGGTGTTTGCTGTTGTGCCGGACTAAAGAATGGCCATGGAGGAAGAGTGGTTTTCAGTTGAATAGATCTCTCACGTGTTTTAGTTTCACCATTTGGACGACCATAAACTAAGTAATATTTACCCCTTGCGACAAGGCCACGTCCAAATGCTTTTTCGTCCAGTGCTTCACCAACACCAAAAGCGTCGTCATGCAGGAGCCGTCTGTGTAGCATTAATTCCAATGAGCCATCCTGGAGGCTGCTGCCGCCCTGAGCTCTGTCGGTCAAGAGCGACATTCTTGAACCAGAATCTTCTAGACTGATCTTTGTTGTAATTGGATAATAATTTCCAGACACCAATTCTTCCAAGTGGGGTTCGAATGTTTCGCGTTTATTACGCACTCTCTTTATCATTTCCCGACCATTTGAATCCGTGTAGAAAGTTCCAGCCGACTTTATAGGGGACTTAAAACGCGAAATAATTTCTTTTCCGATTTTGTCCTCCTCCACAGGTATTGGACCTACTAACCACTCAAATTCCACATAAGATTGATCCTTGTACACTCGAACTACTTGACTGATCCAACTGTTGAACTTTTGATGAACTTCCTCCACCATTGCTCCCCGATATGCTTGAATTTCCACTTTTTGTGTTACCGATCGTTCTGTGTTATTCGGACGGAAAATATAAGCTCCCGAGGAACGATTGACAAATTCCAAATTATTTCCAACTGCCCCTTCGTAGTACAGGAATTCTTGATGAAATTCATGACTCCCAGCGGCCCCCGTGTAAATATTCGACAGGAATCCATCATCATTGAAAGTCAGACGTATTTGCTGTAATAATATATTGTAGGTATAAGCATAAATTTCATGAAAATATTTGAGTCAAACTCACCGCATTCCCAATAGTTGTTGTTGCGCCCTTATCCAATTCTCGGCCTCGTCGAACTAATGTTACCACTGGGTCCTTGTTGTCCGATGTTTTCTGAATGGAAAAGGAAACCAATCCGTGTTGTGGGATATTTTTAGCTTGAAAAACGAGCTCATTCTGAGCAGTGCTGAAGCGGAATGGGAGATGCTTTACAGAAGAGGGTATTGGAACAATCTGTGATGCAATTAGAGAATCTAGATTGGAAAACAGGAATATAAAAGATTTTCCTGAATGCAAAGTTATTTGTAGTTAACTGAACTGTTCTGATCTCTGACTTCGTAGTTTCCTTCTGGCACCGGTACACGTACATATTCAGACACAGGGTGGCTCACAGGATTATAAAGGGTGACTACGAATTTTTCCGAATTCTCGGAAACGCTACATTCGCTAATATTCAAATTAAAACAGCTCTCGAATTGTTGTTGTTCACTTGGTTCAACCCCTGATGATAGTAGTGACTTCAGGTTGTCCTTTGTGCGGCTGCTGCACGACTCCACGGCCTCATACAATTGCTTGGCGTAATCAACGGCAACGGCCTGCTTCTCAGTTCCAGTAATTGCATCGTGGTGCTGCATTATTCCCATTGCCTCTCGGAGAGCGTCCAATTTAGCATCCAATGAAAGGTCTCGAGCTGGTGAAAGGACCGACACTTGCTTGCAGACTTGAAGAAAGTGGTTGCCCACCCTCTCGAATCTTTTGAGGGTTGGTCGGGATGTGAAATAGCCTGTCCAAAACGCGTGAGGGTCTGAGGAATACGGGAAGAAATCTTCCTTTTTTCCCGGCCATTTGATGTTGGCATCGTGAAGAGACTTCAAGTAACAGGATGGCGTCGAGTAGAAAATGTTTATTTCAGATTCATTAACTTTTTTGTTGTTGCCATACCTGAAAATATTATTAAGGTTTAACCAAATTTGTACGCACATAATCGCATTCGAGCTAACTTAATGAGTTTGTCGAGGTTTTTGTACCACATATTCGCGTCCTGGTATGTGAAATCGTCTCCCATGGGCAACATAAGGTTGTTCGTTCGGTAATACTGTGCCATTTTGCGGATGTAGTTGAGGAAGGCGTCTATCTGCAAAATCCGAGACCGTATTAAATGAACTCCAGTCTGTTTTACTACAACTTACCCGCTCAAGTACATTGTTATCGGGACTGTGCTTCCCATCAATAATTGGCTCATCAGAGCACAAAACATCAAAGCAAAATCCCGGCGGGGCCGAATAGTGATTGTAGAGGATGCCCGTGAACAAATCGGCAGCTTTACCTAAAGAACCCGAGATTGTCGTTAACCACACCCGAATAATATCTGCATGCATCTTTTACCCAAATTGGCACTGGAATGCCAAACCATTTCTGGTGTTTTTGTTTGAAGCCGTTTCTTCTTATCTTCGTAGTCCAGGCGAGCAAAGAATAAGCCATCGAATCCCATTCCAGCGAAAATAGATGCCATTTCCCTGGAATGTCCGAAAGGGTCAATTTGCCACCCCACTCGCGGTCTGCCGCACATACCGAAGGTGTCGTTCAATTTCCTTACAATGAGATAAATAAGTAAATAAATCGGATTGAATCGAGACCCGAGTACTTAAGACCCCATGCAAATTGATCGATTAAGCTGTGATAGTGTGTTGTGGCCTCGTCATTCATGCTCCAAGCACCGCCAATAAATTCAAGACGACCCTCCTTCACCAAACCCTTCACCTTTCCTTGCAACTCAGGGCTTTGTTCCTGCCACCATTTGAAGAAAAATGCTGATTCAACATAAATGAATCTGCAATAAAATAAGCATTATATTCTTTACACACATGTGGTTTTTTTAGAATATACCTCCTATTGGCGTCTTTCAGCAGTTCTTGCACAACCGAATCCAGGATATACTGTACCCCAGCTTTTTGTGTCATCGTTTTACTACCGTAGTAGTATTGATCAACTGTTTTAAGCCATCCAACATCGTCATGGGTATGAGGAACCAAATGAATATTTATTTTACCGGGGTCCACTTTTGGACAACTCTACAATAATATTAAAAAATATAAAATATTGCAAATAATTGCTTATGATATTATTGCTTTTTTCATTACATATTTACCATAACACATTCTAAGCTTTCAAGACTACCAAAAATCAGAAAAACTTACTGCAAAACCGCAAGTGTTCGCCGAATCCAAATCGGAGAGAAAACCGTTCTTGGGCCTGGCTAAAACGCAAGAAAAGCACAGGAAAACAAGGAAGGCTTTCCGACTCATTTTAATGCATACACTGCGACAACACAACTTTAGTAATTTATATAACTTTTCACGCCGCCGAAAACCGATAGTAACTTCCACCGCAACGGGACCGATGGAACTAAATCACTCAGCTGGACGGAATCAATATATTCGGGATCGACGCTCTAGTTGCTCTGCGCGGCTATCTCACTTGACCGTAATCGAGATAATGATTATGGTTTCGAATATTATAAAAGAAGCTCGTTAAAGTCTTTTGCTTTAATGTGAACAGAATATCTAAATTAGCACTTATGATTACTTATCGGTATTCAGCGAAATGATTGGTAATCGAAAATCAATAATTTCAAGTGGAACTAAGATCACTTGAGCCAGAAACTTCGAACAAATAAAAGTGTAGGCTTGTAGCATTCCAATAACCAAAAACCAACGACCAAAAATTTTGCTTTAACTTCATATCAGAGAAACTGATTTAACTAAAGTTCAAAGTTTTTCTTCAAGAATTCGATTCATATTTTGGGACTTAAAAAACTAGCAGTTTATGTTTGCATGTTTTGTAGGTACTAATTTCAATTATGATAAAAATGCTAAAATTTGAGAAATTCTGGTCGTCATATTGGATCAGTACGTGGATCGTACCGCTTTGAACCTACGAATTATTATTGGCCTAAAAATTCCCTTTGTTCTCATTTTCATAAAAATCAGTTGAGTTTGAAAAGTGTTGGTTGTCAATGTTGGCCATATTTTGTCCGCCAACTTGGATTTAGAAATTTTGATTCGAAATAAATGGCATCAAAACAACCATTGTACTGATTTTCATTAAAATTTGTTGAAATCGAGAAATTATGGCCGCCGTTTTGGATCCGCCATCTTTGACTTCTAAATTCGGTCAGCATCCACCTAAACCATTAAGTGCCAATTTTCATGGAAATCCCTTCAAATTTACAATTTTTAAATGCCTCTACAAATCTTCTACATATTATATCAAAATAATTGCAAGAAAATTGAGCTCTCGATACATTGTTCTTTGGTTTACTTTTCAAGTAGATAAACATAGAACAAATTAACACCACAAGTCAATCCGATTCTAGACTGTAAAAAGCTCGTTTCGTAAAGTCCCATTGCATCCGCAATTAAATTACTTTTGGTGGCATTGGAAACTTGAAAGATAAACTCATCGGAATCCTTTTGATTTCCTATGGCAAAGAACTAAGAAGGTGTTGAACTGTTGGAAAGTTCAAGTTCGTGCCGGTTCTTCGTGTTTCATTCGTTCATTCCCCCGTTTTTGTCAGTTCCCTAGAAGTGTTCTTGTTAGACATTGTAATCGTTGCACACTCTCTCAAGAATTTTAATGAAACCGGCTTCCAAGAACCTCCAGAATTAGAGTCCACAGTGGACAGCACTAGCAGTCGTCGATAGTGAACTCAGTGATTAACTGTGCATTGACCGCGGAGATAAGAAGATTTTCTTGAACCATCCGCACAGTTCGGGCAAAACAATTAATCGGTTGAAATTTAGAACAAGTTTGTTATGGTTTCTCTGGGTGTTGTTTTGGTGGCAATTGTTCTGCACAATGCAGCTGCGAAGCCAACGCTAACGGAAAACATCTTTAAGGATAATGAGGAAAAACCTCAATGTGGATATGCGGTAAGGATAGAAGTTCTAGATTATTGTACTCACAGTCATCTCTCGATTATCCGAAGTTGAGTCAAGGTCAATTCACATTTGCGTACGTACACTTGCACAGCTATTTAAATTGTGTGAAATGATTTTTTTAAGTGCTCAGCGAACCCAACAAAAAACATTCATGCACCTATTATATGTATTTCGTGGTCAAAACTGTACAAACTTCAGGATGCCTTCAGTACAAAGGAAAATGCAGCACGCAAAAATAAATTATGGCAGGTTATTTTAACCTGGTTAAAATTTCATAATTAATATAATTCGATGTAAAATCTTAATTTAAAATTTTCAATTGCTGTAAATTACGTATGAAAATTTTTTATTACCATTAATTGTGCTACCAGTGCTAAGAGCAATTCAGTTATGTTTGTAATACAATATTATAAAATGCAATCATTTCAAAAGTTTCCATTTGCATATAAGTAAAGAGTGATTTTGTGAATCATGCTCATTTTCATAATTAATTTTGTTAAATATTGTAAATATATCCGCTTTACTAGGCAATTACTATTGATGATCATCAATGTAAATCATAAAAAAATTTGTTTATAGTGCTCAGCCGATGTTCTTGATTATTTAAAACACTAGTGCATACACTTTTCAACAACCCTCACCCTTCATTCGTACTACATAATAATATATTGAAACTGAAATATTGTTAGAAATGAAGTGTGGAAATTAAACTAAAAAATAAAAAGAATTGTATAAAAACAAAACGCTGAAAAGCTATTATATTTTTAACGAATTACGTGGATTTAAAAAAATTCTAAAAGAATAAAGGAAAATTGCTTGATGTTATTTATTTACTCGTATTATTGTTCAATATCTAGTGTTGCTTTAACAATGCTTATCAATATTAGACGTTTGTGAAAAACTAAAGTTTGAAGTATTCTTCAAAAAGTTTTAAAACTTCAATTTCAATACAATGCTTTCTCTGTTTCTAGATAGATTAACTTAGTAATTTATCTAAATTTTAATCAATAACTAGTACATTAAAAAAATCTCTTGTAAAACTTGTTTTTGATTGCAATCCTCGAACTAAACATTCTACTATATTAAACAAGTTCCACTTCGACATTATTTTTTCCTCATTCTTATCACTTCTAGAATTGAAGTAGATTTTTGCAAACCATTAATAAAACCTTCTGGGGCTAGAAACTGAGAGTGTTGTTTTGTTACGACCAATCTAATCAATAAATCCAAATTACTTTCGAAAGTGAAGTTGCTTTTAATTGTATTTTGAAGAGTGTACTTAAACCATCGAAAATCTCAAATTAAATGTTTTGAAAAATATTCCAAATCCCTCGTGTACTTATCAAATGAAAACTGTTCGCCATTTTCTGTTGATAAATGAATTGATTAATTTCGCATTCCCTCTTTATGTGGTCGACATCTCAAAATAAATTTTCAGTCGCGGAAAAGCTTCAGTGAAGCGCGGAGTGAAGATGGAAGTGTCCATTACAAATTTGTGTTTTCTTTTGTTGTTCATAAGTGCCAATGCTAGACCTTCCAGTGATTTCTATACTACTTTTAGTGGGGCTAAACAATGTGGTTACAAGGTAAAAATTTTGAAATTATTTAAAAACATCTCAATGACAAACTTTTTTAAATGTAGAATAATTGTGATCCTCCACACAAAATCATTATGCAATTTACTTATATTTAAGATTTCTTTAGATTCGGAGTAATAATTTCAATTTACTCAACTGATAACTCGTTGCTGTACTTCTCATTGAGCACTATTAGAGAATTTAAACAAATTGTTTAGATGAAGACAACTGTTGATCATTTATATGTACATTTTAACAGAAATTAAAAACGTGAACAAACAGTGATATTTTGACGGTCGAAGAAAAATAATAACACTTGAAGTATAAAAATTTATTCTAGAATACTTTACATTTTTAGCTTTCAGAATAATTCAAAATATATTTCATAACTATTATTAAAAATGTGCAATACATCATTCGTTCATTCACTTGCAGAGCTGCCCCAAGCCGAAGGCGGGGATGCTGAATGTTCACATAGTGCCCCACACTCATGACGATGTGGGCTGGCTGAAAACAGTGGACCAATACTACTATGGCAGCCAAACCCTAATTCAGAAGGCTGGTGTGCAATATATCCTGGACTCTGTGATTCAAGAGCTCCTCAACGATCCTGCGAAAAAGTATGATTGATTTCAAAAATTTCTCAGTAAATTCACTGCATTTGTCACAGATTCATCTACGTGGAGTCTGCCTTCTTCTTCAAGTGGTGGAAGGAACAGACACAGGATCTTCAGGAGAAGGTGAAGGAACTTGTCAACGAAGGCCGTTTGGAGTTCATTGGGGGTGCGTGGAGCATGAATGATGAGGCCACTACCCACTACCAAAGTATTATTGATCAGTTCGCTTGGGGTCTAAGGTAAAAATCGGAACATTCAAGACACTGATTACTGTACATATTTCGGCAATAATTTTTGTGCAAACTTAAACCTATTTTTCAGGCGTTTGAATGACACATTCGGAGAGTGCGGTCGCCCTAAAATTGGGTGGCAAATAGATCCCTTCGGACATTCCCGAGAAATGGCTTCAATATTTGCACAGATGGGTTATGATGGGCTATTTTTCGGTAGGTTGGACTACCAGGATAGGGAACAGCGACTGAGTACAAAAACCCCGGAAATGATTTGGAGAGCCAGTCCCAATTTAGGTTCGTATAAACAAGTGGATTTACCTTCAACTTCGTCACATAGTGTGATTTAATATTGTCGCCCTGAATTTATCCTAGATTTATATTATTAATCCGGTTAAAGATTATTTATGAGTTGCATCTTGCCATTTTCAAAGCCAATATGTTAATTCCTTAAATTTATAAGTTTTATGCCTAATAATTCTTAACTTTAGAGTCTGAAGAATAATAATGTGAAATTAGTTTTATGCCAAAGCGAAAAGATTCTCCAACAGAAAAAAAATCGTTCTAGGTAAATCAAATTTTGACGAAAGTTTATATAAACAAATTTAAAATTATAAACAATTATCGGAAAAACCTCTATTGACATCCCGTAGTAGCGGAGGAATGAATATGCAATTTTTTGCCTTTCAAAAAATAACTCGAATAATAAAAGCTTTTCATTTCTTGACAAGAAAATTAACAAAAATTAGACATGAACCTATTTCGAAAATGTGAGCTTTGCTTTCAAGTACGCCCAAATTCTGTGCTCAGATGGTTTCCACAGACTCAAAAAATTGTAGTGCAAATTTCCCCTTTTCAGCTATTGGTGACGAAAGATTCTATTACAAAATGCTTACATAGGATATTTTAGTTTTTAATTAAATTCGTTTTTTCGTCATTCTAATTCTAATTCCACACGAGTGCATGACTGCATTATTTATTTCAAGCCAATTCAAAATTAATCTTATGCAAGGGAAAGTATCTGGAGAAAAAAAATGCATTTATTATAGAAATAATTCTGTTAATTCACGATAATAACAATATTAATTTAGGTATTTATTTAACTTACATATAATCTTTTATTCAAACAATATAAACGAATTGTTGAATATGTTATCTCTTATATTGTAGGTAAATCTTCGGACTTGTTCACTGGTGCTCTATACAACCAGTACCAACCACCCCCAGGATTTTGTTTCGACATTCTTTGCGCTGATGAACCTATAATCGACAACAAACATAGCCCAGACTACAATGTCGACCGACGTGTAAGGGCATTTTTAATCTTAATAACTATAAACTAAAATGAAGAATATTATTACCTTTTTCTAAATTCATAAATTCAAATCATATTAGGTGGCTGAATACATTGAGTTCATTAATCGCCAAAGAAAATACTACCGCTCAAATAACATTATTATAACAATGGGTGGAGACTTCACCTTCATGGACGCTAATGTGTATTTCAAAAATTTGGACAAACTAATTAGGTAAATTGAATCTATTTGAAGTACACACAAATGCCGAGAACTGTTAATGCAATGGGGAAATTGGATTTAAACATAATTTACAAACGACAAGTTTAATATTTGATAATTTTTACTATTCATAGGTGAATGAATTCTTCCAATATGTAAGAAAAGTGGCTGATGGATATCGCACAAACAATGTTCTTATAACAATGGGAGAAGATTTCCATTATCAAGTTGTGGTACAAGAATTTGGACAAACTGATTAAGTGAGTTCATTCCACAAGGCGAGCATGAATTCATAATAAAAATAATTATTAAGACTTGAAAAATTGCACTAACAAATTTGGCATTTGATTGATACTAAACCGCTGTAAATAATCCTTTTATTTTATGAACTTCTTTAAACTCTTGAAACGATTAATAGATATGCAAATGAAAGACAAGCCAATGGCTCCGATGTGAATTTGTTCTACTCTACTCCATCCTGCTATCTCAAAGCTCTTCATGATTCGGGACTCACCTGGCCTACTAAAGACGACGACTTCTTTCCATATGGTTCCGATCCTAATGCCTATTGGACGGGTTACTTTACATCACGTCCAACTTTGAAACGCTATGAACGAGACGGAAATCATTTCCTTCAAGTTTGCAAACAGCTATCCGCGAATTCCCCCAAAAAAGAAAAACAGTTAGAACCACATCTTTCGTTCATGAGGGAAACTATGGGCATAATGCAGCATCACGACGCTGTTACGGGAACGGAGAAGGAAAAGGTGGCTCAGGACTATGCCAAGAGGATCGATGTCGGATTAAGAGCTTGCAGCAGCAACACAAAAGCTGCGCTCAATAGGATCATGACAGGAGAAGATTTTGAAGACGCTGAAGATCATTCTTCTAAAACTAATTATAAGTTCGATTTCAAAACATGCTTGCTCAGAAATATCAGCCAATGCGATGTGTCTGAGGAGAGTGATCGATTCATGGTTACACTGTACAATCCATTGGCTCATTCCACCTACGAGTACATCAGGTTACCAGTTCCTAACCCAAACTACCAGGTCATGGATTATAGGGGTAATGTCATTGATGAATATTGAATATGAATCGTAATGAGTTCATTATGACATCGCAATCTTTTCAGGAGTTGCTGCACCGTCTCAGATTGTACCAGTGCCGAGACCTGTTAGAAATTTGCGATTCAGATCCAGTAAAGCGGCATTTGAACTCGTCTTCCTGGCCAATGAACTCCCTCCAATGGGTTACAAGTCGTATTATGTATCTAAAACCGATAATGCTAAGGAAAACTTAATTCCAACACGAACAGTACTAATCGAGGATCCAGTTACGTACACGGAAGACACCGTTGTGGCAAATAAGGTAAGTTTTCGTCTGTCTAAACATTTCGTTTATTTGACAACTTTAACAACATTGGTTTTTCCAGTACATGAACTTAACTTTCAACTCGAATGGTTTATTATCAAAAGTTTCATCCAACGGCGTCGATCGTGATATCTCTCAAGACTTTTTGTTCTACGAAGGAGCTATTGGGGATAATAAAGAATTCCGCAACCGATCTTCTGGCGCTTATATCTTCCGGCCGAACAACACAGTTCGCTTGGTGACGAAGAGTGCTAAATTGGAAGTCTACTCAGGACCTCTTGTAACTGAAATACACCAAATATTCAACGAATGGATTAGTCAAGTTATCCGTTTGTACGCGGACGTTAACTATGCCGAATTCGAATGGCTCGTTGGTCCAATTCCTGTGGAAGATCGAATTGGAAAAGAAGTTATTTCAAAGTTCAAGTCAAACATTGAGTCTAACGGTATCTTCTACACCGATTCGAATGGACGCGAAATGATCAAAAGAAAGAGAGATCATCGCGATACTTGGAATGTGGACATAAAGGAAAAAGTTTCTGGAAACTATTACCCATTGACAACCAAGATTGCCCTTGAGGACGATGATGCGCGAATGGCTATTTTAGTCGATCGCGCTCAAGGCGGAAGCAGTTTGGAAGATGGATCCATAGAAATCATGGTGCACCGTCGTTTGTTGCATGATGATGCATTTGGAGTCGGAGAAGCTCTGAATGAAACAGCATACGGGGATGGATTGGTGGCAAGAGGACACCACTACCTTATTTTAGGACCCACAAAGTCCTCTTCAGTCACTACTAAAGCTCAGGAGCGATTTGTTCAGCTCAAAAAATTATTACCTCCGTGGGTGTTTTTGAGTGATATATCCAAATACTCTTACAGCGAATGGAGAGAGAACTACAAAAACATCGTAAGTATACCTACTCAAGAATTTTGTACAAAATTTATCATTTATTTTACGTACATTTATTTCAGTTTTCTGGAATTGCGTTGTCTTTGCCGTTGAGTGTCCACTTTATGACCTTCGAACCCTGGCACGATAATGAACTGTTGGTTCGTTTTGAACACATTCTAGAAAAAGATGAAGATCCACAATACTCTAGACCAGTCACATTCAATCTGAAGGACGTACTGAGAGATTTAAAGATTGTTGATATTAAAGAAATGACACTGGACGGCAATCTACTTCTAAGCAAGAGTCAACGCCTGACTTTCAACCCAGATGCTGAAGGTACTATATACGATTTGGTCGATGGTGATGGCAAATTGATTTCTGCAAGTCAAAATCAAGCTTCCGTTGAATCTTTTGATGAACCTGGAACGAACACTAAACTCAAGTCCTTCAGAATGAGTTCAGAAACGGGTGAAGAGCTCAACAAATTGGAAGCACGAGTGTCATTCGAAATCACTGCCGATGATGAGAAATTGGTCAACGATGACGATGACCAGTTCATGATCACAGTCAAACCAATGCAAATACGAACATTCGTTTTAACTTTAGAAGAGAACATTTAAGAAATTTGTAATTCACTAAAATAAATATTCACAATTTATACATTTCTTTTATATAGTGAATTTTATTAGTTTATTATTTAACAATAAAAGTGAAAGTAACATTTCTCGTTTCCATTTTTGTACCTACTAAAACTAAACGTTTATTAAATGTTAAATTAAAAAACAAAATAGTTATCTAAACATTTGAAACATGAACTTCGACCGATTGTATTAAGATAATAAATGATTCAAATATTTTAACAAAAATATTTTTTATTCTCATTTATGGTCAGAATAAATGTTTTTATTTCCATTGGCTCCAAAGAAACAACATATTTATTATTCTGACCATTAGAATTGTCTTCACCCCTTTTCATATTAGAGTTCCAAACTAAGTTTTCTACAATTGCTTCGTCATCCATGTAGAACTTCAAACGTTTGGTGTTTTCTTTCAACTGGTTTCCATCCAAAGTCATATCCTTGATGTTAATAATTTTAAAATTACCTAGAATTTTTTTTAAATTAACTGTCACTGCTTGCGAGTAATTCTGATCCTCATTCTTTTCGAGGATGTGTTCCAATCTAATCAGAAGTTCATTATGGTGCCAAGGCTCCAAGGTCAAAAAGTGAACATTTCTGGGTAGTGCAGATGAAATACCTGAAAACTAGATTAAAAACAATAATTTTTAAAATAAAAAAAAATCCAGAATTGTAATTAGGCTTACAGTATTAGATTTATTTTTCCATTCACTTATTGCGAGGTCATGTGCGGAACTAAAGAAAACCCACGGAGAAAGGTGGAATCTTAATTGCTCAAAACGTTCTTCAGCTTTCATTGAAACGCCAGAAGACTTTGCGGATCCCAGAAGGATTCGATGACGACCTCTTGCAATTAAGCCTTTATGGTACGCGACTTCGTTTAAAGCTTCTGAAACACCAAACCCATCATCCACCAACAGTCTGCGGTGCACCATTAACTCCAACGCTCCTTCCCTTAAACTACTTCCTCCCTGAGGCCTATCAACGAGAATCGCAAATCTAGCCTCATCATCCTCCAGTGCGATTCTGGTGGTTATAGGATAGTAATTTGCTGAGATCGATTGGCGAGAATCAAAACTCCAAGTGTTGCGATGGTTCCGTTTCCTTTCGATCATCTCTCTTCCATTAGAATCGGTATAAAAAATATCCTTCGATTTGATATCGGTTTCAAACCTTGTGACAACTTCTTTAGATGAGTCGCTGGGAATTGGACCGACGAGCCATTCGAATTCTGCATAATTTTTATCTTTATATACTCTAACAACTTGACTGACATACGGAGTAAAAGTTTGATGCACTTCATCAATAAAAAGTCCCCGAATAACGGTAATGTTGGCTTCTTTCAATTCAGTGAAACTAATGTTTGACGCTGGCCGGAATATGTACGCTCCCGATGCTCGATAGGGACCAAGATGTCCTTCATAATACATGAAATATTGAGTTATATTTCGAACTATTCCATTGGATGCCACTTGCGACAAGAGACCATTAGAAAATGTTATGTTTGTGTTCTACGAATAATAAAAAACATAATGAGCATAGTAAAGCCCAAATATCTAAAGAACTTCCATGAAATATGTTTCTTACCTGGTTTCCAATTGAAACGACTTGAGTTCTGGACTCATCAGCATTTTCATTATTCTGTTCGCTTTCAGTATCTTTAGTGTTCTTTTTGAACATAGACAAATTCCTTGAGAAGTAGTATGACTTATATCCCATAGGGGGAAGATCATTGGCCAGGAACACAAGCTCATGCGATGAATTACTTGTTCTAAAAGATAACTGCAGAACTTCCGCTGGCACTGGAACGACCTGATATGGCACCATTTCACCTAAAAATATACCAAAATAACTCTTACAATCGACTCTCTTAACCGATTACAATACCTCGATGGTCTACTATTTCGTATTCCATTGAAGAAACTGGAAGTCTCATGTATTCATTTATAACTTGTCCCAGGGGATTGTAAACAGTTACAACAAAATGATCATTATTTTCAGTTAACGGACATTGGCTAATATTTCTAAGCCAGCAAAATTCTGAACTAAAGTTATCTGAGTCATTTGCTGGACGATATCCTTGCCACCCTGCACTCCTGTTCATACTTAGCCACCTCAGAATCTTGTCATTGTCCAGATGACATCCTTTCATTGCCTTGTAAAGTTGTTTGGCATAGTCATTGGCCACGTGCTGCTTCTCCGTACCGGTGATAGCGTCGTGGTGCTGCATTATTCCCATCGCCTCTCTAAGGGCTGTGAGTCGATGCTCCATGACCTTCGACTTGTATGGCGAGAAATACAAAAGCTGTTTGGATACTTGCAGCAGATTATTTCCATCTCTCTCAAAGCGCTTCAACGTTGGACGAGACGAAAAGTATCCAGTCCAGAACGAACGTCTATCTGAAGCGTAAGGGAAGAAGTCATCATCCTTGGTAGGCCAGGAAATATTTGCACTGTGAAGAGCTTTTAAATAGCACGACGGAGTTGAGTAGAAAGTGTTTATCTCTGGATACAATTCGTTGGTATATCTAGTTGATATCGATATTAGTTTTGTAACTATTTATTATTTATAACTAATTTTCACTTACTTTATAAGCATATCCATGTTTTTGAAATTTGTTTCCGCATGCATGTATTGGAAATCACCACCCATTGTCAAAATTATGTTGTTGGTGCGATAATGCTTCGCTTGTTCTTGAACATATTTTACAAACTTTTTGACCTTGATCAGGATTTGAAATGTATGTAACTATGTAAGTATTAAAATTTCAGTATGTAGTTATGTATACTTACGTGGCTGGCTTTAGTGTAATTACTAATACCGTCGTCTTCCTCACACAAATAATCAAAGCAGAATCCCTTCGGTGCAACATACAAATTGTATAAGACCTCCGTAAATAAAGTCGCACTCAATCCTAAAAAGCCAGAATAGGTTCAATGAATATAAAAAAACTCTATAATTTATTGGATAGCATAAATGGAATATCATATGCGAAGACTGCGTTCCACGATATAATATTTGTTTTCAATTAATTATTAAATACTAACTAATTTAATATAACTAATAACTAATTTAAATTACTATTTACTAGAACAATTGAAACGCACCTAAATTTGGGCTACTACGCCAAATCATATCCGCCGTTTTACTTACGAGTCGATTTTTCTTGTCCTGATAGTCCAGTCGTCCCAGGAATAATCCATCATACCCCATTTGTGCAAGCATAGAAGCCATTTCTCGGGAATGTCCAAAAGGATCTATTTGCCATCCAATTCGAGGACGAGCGCATTCATCGAAAGTGTCATTGAGAAGTCTGAAACTCGTCATGAGATTTACAAAACTTTTCTTAATACTTACTCTCAATATTGAAAAGATCACTCACCTTAGACCCCAAGCAAATTGATCAATTGTGCTCTGATAGTGGGTAGTCGCCTCATCGTTCATGCTCCACGCACCCCCAACGAACTCAAGACGTCCCTCTTCCACAAGTTTTCGCACTAAGTCTTGCAATAACGGTTTCTGTTTTCGCCACCACTTAAAGAAATATGCCGATTCTACATAAATGAATCTGAGAGAAAAAGAGTTATTTTATAACAGCTGTTTATGTGCATAACTAACCACGGAGTAAAGAATATCTATAAAGGAGATCGAAACAAGAATTACATTGACGCCACCGCGGAAATTCGCTACTTGATGTATAGCGAATCCCATTGAAAACGCTGTATTTAAAAGGATAATAACTCAGGCAATATTGAAATAAAATTCAATATTTTTTTACTTATTGTTAGATTCACAACCAACAGCATTTTATAATATATAAATTAAACGTTCTTAAATTTTACAACACAAATATCTATACTGTTTCCCAGCCTTATTGTTGACACTTCTGCCACAGAGACGTCACTACTGCGAAAACATGGCGGAGTCTCTTGTCATATCGATCTCTATCCTAGATATTCTTTACTCCGTGTAACTAACCTTCTCTTGGGATCTTTGGACAGCTCTCTTATTACTGAATCTAAGATCTTTTTAACGCAAGCATCCTGAATTTTTCTGTTGCTTCCATCATAGTACTGATCAACGGTTTTAAGCCAACCAACATCGTCGTGAGTATGTGGAACCAAGTGAACATTTAATTTGTTTGGTTTTATTTCTGGACAACCCTAGAACAACAACCAAATCAAATCAAACCAAATCAAAAATTAGTCAATTCCCTAAAGAAAAGCTTGTCGTGGTGGCGGGTGGAGACTATTTTTTAAGTGTGAAACTAATTTTCATATTTCATTCACATGATCTTAGAATAGAACGATTGTATTTCGTACACGAGTGAAAAGCTCGATAAACGCTGAAGAAATTCAGTTAGCGTATGATTTCGTTTTACTGCTTTGAATAAATGTTCATACCTGGTATCCACACTTCCGCTTACGAGAAGTCTTCAAATCAATTTCAGAGCCGACGAAAATCACCAAATGGAAAACGCATAAGTAAAAAGAAAGACCTTTCATTTTAATAACTATCTAATTACTTCAGCTCCAAATATTGCACCTAATAAGCTAGATGTACAGCATCCACTATTGTATTCTATCCCACGTTTTCTCTACCAAACTTGAACACTGAGTAAGTTATTTGCAATAGTTATACAGATATATCCTACAGCTACAACTCTATTATTTACTCAACTGAAATTTTCTTGTTATTCTAAAAACGTTCACATTCAAAAGTGGCGGCTCGAGTGACGCCATAAAATTTTAAGGGGTAACACCACTCTAGCGGACGATAATCGTAATGATTTTCGGGAGCTTATAAAAAAGAATCTCTAAGAGATAACCTATTGAAACAAAAAGTCATTCTTGATTCACTATTCAAGAATGTTCATGCAAATTTTTTTTAGGATATAACTAAAAATGGCGGCTGCAGACGCAGTGGAGTGACTGCACTTTTTTTCGAGAGGGTTGCATGGCCGGACCGATTTCTCCTCGACGGATGAATTTTGAATAACGAAACAAAATAATTTCGATTTAGTATGTTATTATCTAGGGAACATCGTACGGGTTTTAAAAAATTTTTATTTTTGTCAATTTTATGAGTATTTAAAGATAAACAACCAAAAAATTAGGAAAAAATTATTAAATAATTGTTTATAAAATCAACAATTTTGCGTTAATTAAAAAATCCGTACGATGTTCCCTGGGTATTAGTGTTGTGCAAGTGTGTACCAAATTTCAAGTCAATCGATTAAAAACTGTATGAGTTATTGGTCCGGCGAGGTGAAAAGAAGTGATTTCGAGAAAAACGCGTTTAAAGTTTCAACTAACTGAAAAAATATGAGCAAAACTGAGAATACTACAGTTGTCTTACCCCTGAAATGCACCTGTTCTAGTACCCCCAGGACCATCAAAATTATTTTAAACATTCTTGACACTATAAACGATTATTTAAGCAAAAAAAAATTTTTCGATTTTCCGAAAATGCTAGAGTGGTGTTACCCCTTGGTGAATTTGGAATACAAAAATTTATTTTTCTTGTGTATTTATTTCTTTATTATCATTTTATTATTACATTTTTTGATATCTTTTTTAAATAGAAACAGTGAGACTTGAACATTATAGTCACAAAAAACTACATATTACAAAAACAGAATATTACAGAGAGTAGTAAAATATCAACAAAATTTCAAAGTTATTTATATCTTTAGATTATTGTTTTTGCAAGTTTGCAGCTGCATTCGCTTTTAGCGAACTAATTACAGCTTGCCGAAGTAAGGTGAGTTTGAATTGCAGCAGGACCACAAGATAAGTCGCCATGAAGGTTACATTCTGAAAAAAAAAAAAGAAAAAGAATATTTGATCATATGAAGAACTCTTGGCGCTCTACTTTAGAAAACCTCAAACAATATATTAATTAAAATATTTTACAATATAAAATAAAAAGATTTATGTGTTTCTCTTCATTCTAAAGGAAGTGTTTAAGGTCTTATTAGACCATTAATTATAACAATGTGATTCTGAAAACTAGGGAATATTCTTATGTACAAATGGCAAGTTATTTAATACTTATTGCTTACTGTTGTTAATAGTTGTCGATTGATGTTAGCATATCCATTAAGGTTCATTGTAGGTGGATTTTTTGCTATTGCTACTAAAAACATTTCCACTTCCTTTTGGGTGGGACCATCTACCGCAGTCAAATTCACATTCAGCAATTTCGTTTGAAAATCAAATCCAACGCGTTGCGATGCAAAATGAGCTTCATTGCAAATAATAAACAACAAACTCATACAGTAGAACACAATCAGAAAGAGGCCCGCTTCCTTGAATGTAAGTCCATGATCAATGATTTCGCTGAGGGATCCGTACGTAGCTATTATGGTGGTGAAAAAAATGATCAAGCAATAAATTCCATACATATTCGAGTACGCACGACCTACATTAAAAAAGGACTAAGATCACTGCAAAACAAACATTTTTAGAGCTGGTAAATTTCACCTAATTGTTGCATCATGTGACTTAAATCCACCCAAAGGTGCCGATATTCCGAGAGCTTTTTCGCGGGCTTTTCACTATGCATGGTCTCAATCAGTTTCAGCGACAATGCTTTGCTGGCAGTGCCAAACGCAGTGCAATTTATGTACCTAAAAAAAAAAGGTTACTGTGCACTGAATCAGAAGAAAAACTAAGCTTACCATAAACTGCAGAAACAATTTAACATTGCAATAATTGGCATGTACGCGAAAATATGCCAAAGCTCGAAATCAGGCTGCAAGTAATATTGGGAGAAAATTATCATGAAACTCAGGACCCACGAGAAGAAGCACAAACCCCATGAAATAGGGAGAAGGTTGGGGAAAACTATCGGAGTCCCTGTTACTACCAAGTATTTGTACTGATACGACGTCCACATATTTTTAAAAATAGCCACCTGCTGACCGTGCCTCCAAGACGCGATTGGAATAAGGAAATGAGGAACAAGGATACTGATAAATATTATATTGTAAATAACCTCATCAAACCGTTTATCGGAATTTTTTAAGAATTGCAATGAGCGCTCATGTCCCACCATTACAACTATAACTGTCTCCAAGGACCAAACGAATATGGCCCAGAAGACGGCCTTCGAAGTCCACGAGTAAGTTGTCCGCGGCGAATTGCTACCCGGTGTACTCCGCTGAATGGGCATCACCCCCATTATTTGAAATAGAACCAGCAAACTCTTCGTGGTGTGATAAAACGAGTCGTGTTTATCCAGCAACTCGCTGTTGAACTCATCCTCTTGTTGTCTCACGTAAAAATTTTCCGGGCCGCCATTTTCGTTCGCCAAAATGTCCACCTTCTCCCTGTACCGTTTCTCATCCTCAATAAATTGCTTCTGATTTGGATTTAAAATTGGATGAACTTGTCTCAGGTTTGAGTGCATTTTCACAATTGTGTCTACTGCTCACGTTCACGAACTGGAGAGAACTGACCAAATGAAATGAAATGAATGTTAGTATTGCTCAGTGGACATTTGCCCGAAACAATTCCTTCGATCAAATTATTTAAGATGTTTGCATTTCGACGATAGGCGATAGGCATTGACCTAAAGTGAATTTTTCATGCCATTGTCATTCAATTTCGAGGTCACTGCAACACCAATTTCATAATCAATATTTTTGTAATTAAAGGTATTGATGATGAAAGCAATTTCTTATCTTTTTAATAATTAAAAGTAACAAGAAAACGAATTTCATTCGTTAAAAAAATATGAAACTGTATAATATCTGAATATTGTACCTATATAATTCAAAGAGCAAAGATTTTTTTACAGTTCCTTTATTTTAAATATGTTAGCGCAAATTTTCCTAAACATAGCACACATGTTTTGTAATATAGGGTAGCCTTTGGTCCTTAAATATTAGTAAGAAACAAATTCAAAATCAGTTCTTAATCATATTCTGTAAAAAGATTTAAGATTTAACATTCAAACTACAAAAATTTTAAACAATAAATTAGTTCTTATGACTCCTAGAAATATTTAGCTATTAAATTTAAACTAAAATCTAATTTTGTTGATTTTATATTTTTTATTAAATCGTTTGAAATCTGCTTTGTGAACACAATTTTATTAATTGTTTATTATAAAACCGCAATGTCTGAAATACTTAATTAATACGTTTTGTATATTTTGTGAGTTATTAGGAGTTTGGTGTAGACTGAAAATATAATATTAAAACTGTAATCATTTTTAAAATCAAACAATTAGTGATATTCATGCAATTTAGGTAGGTACTAATTACCTTAATTATACATACATAATGTAAAATTTACCTTAAGTATATAAAATAGGTACCTACAATTAAAAAAAAAATGGAATTAAACTTTGTGATGATAGTTTAAAAAAACTAAACACTAAACTTTTTATTTATCACTTCTTAACCCCCAAATATTATTGCGATGGCAGTAGAACACCGAATACAATAAAACAGTAAAGAAACACCCTTACTACATCGCTCTGCAGGAATAGCAACAATTCTCTTGATAGTAGTCATAACTGCACAAACGAGCCCTTACAATAAATTCGCAGTTTTCGATCTCATCAGCACAACCTGGTGCAATATCGTTCTGCACAAGATCTGCACGAGGGTCCACAAGTTCTACAACATGTTCATGTATCAATTAAATACTTTTAGCATAAGTATCAGAGCAATTCACCTGGACATTCCTGGGTGTTACAACTTCGGAAGATTGGTTCTCTTTCCGTATACCGACATTTGTGAGATTCCTTTAGGCCATTTTCCTTTAAATTTAGATCCAAGCACTTGACACTCCTCTTCTGTGTACCACCGTCGCATGTTTTCGAACACTGAAAGTATATTGTTTATAAATACACATGATTAGGTAATACTTTTCGAGAGAATTAAAACATTATTATAAAAAAAAAGACAATTAAAAAACATGCTTACTTCAGTCCACTCCGAATAATGCCATCTGGGTTTACAGTACTCGACTTCCTCGAATGAACAACTTCGAGTGTTGTTTGGCTTCTCGCTGATTTTGCATTCGTCGTCGTCTACAATTAACTGACTTCTAATGCAAATAACTTGCCTCGACTTAGTTAAACTGAAGCAACTTCCACTGCACTGTCCCCAAGGACTGGTGAACCATTCTCCGCTTTCGCAAAATTTTTCATTTTCGCACGGTCGGGATGTATCGGGTGTTGATCTTAAGTCGCACCTGCCGATGTTAGGAGGAGACCGATCGCAAAATATTGATCTATGTTCTACCCCACTGCCACACTCCGCGGAGCAATGTCGATTCCAATTAGACACCAACCAAATTCCCGAGCGTTCACTTCTATAATTTGCTCGCTGTGCACTAGTGTTAGCGAGGATCATTTGCTCAGGAGCGCGGGGCTGAATATGAACTCTCTTGTTATGACGTCTCCTACCAAGTTTAGGACATTCACATTTTCTCCGCGACGGAGGCGCCTCCTCCATGCACGCCACACTATCTACTTGAATAACGATCCCAGCAGCCAACTCCTGAACGCACCTCGTTTCCCTTTCTCGATATCCTTCCCCATGACTGCAGGTGCAATCCCCCCAGTCCTCCACCCGCCAATAGGCAGGACACGGCTGTGTATTACATCGCAACAAATTATCATTGAGGATCGGTTTCTCCGAATGCATGCATCGCCTTGGTGAGAAATACCTCGCAGGATTATCCCGAACACATCGAATTATCGGCGTTTGTGCTCCTCCACCGCAGGATTTACTGCAAGGACTGAATCCAACAACTTTCCATGAAAACTTATGTCGCCTTTTCTCTGCTGGACGACTAGTTTCAGCTGGGTAATATCCAGACTTTAAATTTATTCCAGTATCATTGCCAACATCCTGGAGAGAATCATCTTCAATGGATTCACCATCCAGAAATTCTTCTTCTGAGTCGTAGTTGGAGGTTATAGGAAGGAGATACTCGTACTTGATACCAGGATTCACATCCTCCCCGAGAACCTACAATAACAACCCAACAATTATTTAAATAGTCTCCAAGCACAAATTGCAATTACCATCAAGTGTATTGGTTCCAAAGTTGGACCAGTAGCAGTAATCCACTCCGTCACTCCTTCGATCTTTCGTCCATGATCACCGTTACTCAAACCATCGATTCGACGGTAATCGAAAATGGTTCCTGCCGCTTCATAAGGCCCACTGGACGTCATCGCATAGTCTCCATTGAAAAGGAATTTTTGTTTAACAGTTTTCAGTGCTATAAGGAATCGAACTAGTTTCTGCGTATTTATTCAAATTCTATCATATTACCTAATAAGTTAATACTGTTCTTCAGTTCTGTGATGGATATGTTAGACGCTCCTGCAGGAAGTGTGGCCACATGAACGTATCCATTCGGCAATGGATCTTTTGTAAAAATCCCCGATATTGGCCTGCACAATAAACCACCGCAGTGTACAGTGCCGCTATTAGCAAATGCTCCCGTTATAATTCCACTTGGGTGTAGAGCCTACAATTTTCGTATATAAACAACTTATCAAAATAGCAGAATAATAACTTTTTTGTATTCATCTATTTGCCTAAGAATATTAATACAAATTGGTCGAATATAAACACTTACTATTGCAATCAAAACCATCAAACTTGAGTTCCGTCCTTTATTTTGCATTTTGATTTTATTGTTCTTCACTTTCAAAGTTTCAAATCAATGTTTATGAAAGTTTTAATTTTTAAAAAAATTCCAATTTACATACAACAGATCACAGTTCCATTCCTAATATATTTCAAACTGTTCAAAAAAAAAAAACACCAACATAACCCTTTGACAAAAATTTGGCAGATTTCAAAATAGAGCACCGACCAGTGATAAGAGTGCCAAAATTTGTCACAATCTACAAGCGGGGTCAACAAGGCCAGGTTCCAATTAAATCAACTTCAATCACCACTCACAATGAAATCATCGCCGTTCAATGACACAGTAACGATAATAATCCTCAAAATGTTTGCAAAGAACATTTCCTAATTATTAAGAAAAGTAAATTTAATGATTGGCTCTGACTTTGAATTTTACTTGAAAATTAAACAATTTTATATGTACACAATTTTTCAGGGACATTTACAAAAGGTAAAATTTTGCAATATATATATTATTTTGCGACTGAATCAGGATTTAATAAATTGTATATCCCAAAAAAGTTATGTTGACAGGTTAGTTACTCTGTAGTAAATACAAAAGTAGTCGTGAATTGGAATTACATCCACCGTTAGTATTAATAGCCCCAGGGGCCAGGATAACTAGAATTTCTCCCATTTATCCAATCATCAGTCGCAAGTGAGTCGTCGCAATTAGTTTGGTTACACTGCTTGAATCGAAACAGCCACACAGGGTATTAAACATTTGGGTGCTTCCGCCGTAAATCGACAATTAACCGAAGCAGGTTCTGCCAGCTTCAATCGCAACTTAAGCTTTTATTGCAACCGGCAAAGTATGGGATTTTGATTGGCAGGTCCTTATCTCAGCAAGTGCACTCAACGCTGCGTCTACCACTCAACTTCTGTGCATTGCGACTCTTTTGCTGTCTAATGCCTGCATTCTGCAAATTACCATTCACTATTCAGTGCTCCTTCATCACCCCGTTTCCCATGGTTTTTTGGCTATCTATCAGATAATGAATATGTTGCATATAAGGTTGCATAATTGACTTTTCTTTTGCAATTGAATTTTCCATGAGCTCTGGAGCACTGAAGCAAAATGTAACGTCTCCCGATTCTTGGAATATCTTAAGAAATTTATTTTTTACTCCTCACGAAATTATTTTGGGGAAAACCCATTGATAATATTTTCAACCGTCTTATCTAAATTTTATAAAAACAGTTGTTCAGTTGTTCAATTTATGTTATAGGATCAAATATAATATAAAGTATAAAGTATGAAGTGTGTTAAGCAGTGCACTTTCCTTTAAACTAAAAGCAACAACAGCTGTTCTCATTAATCGAAATGTATAACCAAGGCGCCTTATTCCAAATGACTTTGAACCGAATTCTTTCCACGGACTCATATTTATAATACAAAGGGGTCACAGAGCTTTGATTACTAATAATTGGAAGCATGATAATGTATATAAACATGCATTTATTTCTGAACTTTATATCACTTAAATGTTTATACAAATCGTAGAATTAAAGATTCATATACCGAAAAGAATTATTATTCTCCAAATTTAATAATAAGGCAATTTTTATTAATCATTTTCTGAAAAAATACTTTTAAAAAAAACTTCCAACTGTTTTAAAATATTAAATCTGAAGACTTCAAACTATTTGAAACACTATTTTTTAACAAGTATTTTAAGAGTTCAAGCACTTTCTGCAATATTTAAACACAACTCGAATCAAATTCAAAATTGTTTCAAAATTGCCGAACTACAATAAAAAAAACAATGATTTTTAAAAAATACTGCCTGCGGCACTGATGTGATACGACATGGATCTGATACACTTCACGATCAACGCCAACTGCCCAAGCGCGATATTTAGCAGCTTTACGACAATAAAATTCGCGTACACGTCGAGTGAAGATCACTCTAGAGCGCGATCATGAACTAACGCAACCACGACAAGTAATTTGCAAGCTTGAGTTCGCTGGAGTCTGGAGATCTTCGACTCTATACACTAGATAAGAAAAACTAGCCTTAAGTAGTTTCTTATTAATTTGGAAGGATGCTCGAGTGTGGATTGGTGGACAATTTTAACTGCTCTTCAGTAATTGGTGCTGATCTTGTGGGTGCTGCTTTTAATATCTGTCGTTAAGTGACCAAAAATTGCGATCACTCTGATGATGAGCGCATGCCGCTCTAGTAAACAGCAAGCACGCATTCAATTCAACAATGTTCTGCACACTCAGTTGGTGTTCTAATTGCTAACAAATTCAATTCGATCCTCAATTTAGTGTAGCAAAAAAAACCAAATCAATAAATAAAAGTTAATAGAACAACTTCGAAGAATGCAACAAGGTTCGTAATAAATAAACGAATTGTTAATAAAAGTTTAGAATAGAAAATGTCAAAATTACATAATATTTCTTTATGTTAACTTTTTTATATATTTAAAGGAAATTTTCATTAATAAATCTGACTACAAGAATTTTTGGTTTCAGATGAAATCGAAATATGTATATAAAAAAAATCATCATTAATGTGAGATCGTGCAACATGTCAGCAATTAGTGTCGTTTTTCGAAGTTTCGAACAAAACATAACTGTTAAAAATTTATTCTGCGGCAGTGCAATTTTCCAATTACAAGATGAAAATTAATAATAACTGTGGCGCTCCCAAGAATTTACTTCCTTTCCAGAGCGTTAAAAAGCAGATCTCAATCTATTGAAATCCCGATCAGTGCAGATTGTAGCCGCGGCAATTAAGCAATTGAGCAGCTAATTGCGAACAGATCACACACAACTTGAACCCAACTGGCAGTACATCCAAATAAAAGGGTTAAAGCCTGCGTGAATGAACAGAACTACAAATTACAGGCGTTCAGTAAAAGGCAAAGATCTTTCGTTCGTTTTTGATTAATTACAACATTCGAGAACATTGTTCGCGAAAGCGTACTTCTGATAGCAGGAAATCACTTGATTCTTCCTGGTTTCCCAAATATTGCACTTTACTTTTGTGAAAAGATCATTCGCCGGATAATATGTATATCGACCCTTCGTAGATTACATGTTGTGCATAATCGATGGGCGGCCGAACACTTCAAAGCCGGTGATTGATTGTCACGACGAGAAGTGCTAATCGAGAACTCGTGGCATGTACTCTGAAATGTCTTCACTTTATGTTCCCATTCAAAACTCTTTTCCTGAGCGTCATAACGTACTTTTGTTACATGAACAAATTATAATTATCTTGCATTCCATGCAAACTACAACGAATTACGTAGCCGCTGGATATACGAGTACCTTGAACAATTTCATAAATGCAATCAACTGCATTATTGATAATTTTACACAGAATTCTATGAACATACCGGTAATTAAACATACAGAACGCAGACCGAACAATTCAAATTGTTATTATAAGAAGAACCTTAAAACAAAAGTCGTGCGATTGCATTTTAAGATTATTTTACATTATGATCATTCATTTATGACTGTTGGTATAAAACATAATAGGCACTTAAAACACTAGCTCAATATTCTGAGATTTCCTGTATTTTAAAGGGTTTCTCACACAAAAATACATTCTTATCGTTTACATTCATTTGCGAATGAATAATTGAGTCCAAAGATTCGCTAGAGAATTTTTCCAGCAGGGAATTTTTGAATTCATTCCATTCACGAGAGAACGAAATTGAGAGAATATTCTTCAATCGCAGAAAATAATGAGAATGAATGAAAACCAATCATTCGGAATAAAAAAGAATATTCTCATCTTTCGTTCTTCCACTTTTATGCGCATTTTGCTCTCTTGTACACTTCTCTTTTTTATGAAAAAAGTTTGCATATTTTTGCAGAAGAGTTTCCCTTCTTAGTTCAGATATTCATTGTTAAAAGAATGAAAAATAATATTTTTTTTCATTTTCTCTTATGCTTATTCTTATTTGAGAAAACAAAAATTAAAATTCTCCGAAGAATAAATTCTTTTAAAGAATAATGAATGAAATTCGAATATCCTTCGTACGCTGCATTCTCACCAGTGACCTCAAATAGGTATCTCAAAAATGCAAGTCGAGAAATATTCTCAAAAAAGTAAATTTCAGCAGAGTTTACGGCAATTCAAACTATATTATAATTAATTTACCTTACAGATTCCGTCAACACAAATGGCTCGATCGCGATAGTTTTTTCTATAATATTCGGCAGGACGAAAACATGGCGTGCCATCAACAACACTGTGATTCAAGGTCGCAAAGTACTTCATACCCACGGGTTTGCAATTCAACTCACATTCGGCGTCCCCTAGAAGAAATAAATTATTCTGGAAATTTACATTTGTTACAAACACAACTGAATACCTTTTATATACGGCTCCCAAACATATTTCCTGCCCTTAAAGGGTACTCCATCGAAACTTGAACACTGTCTTTGTCGGAAATCTGCATCTGCTGCGGGACAATTCTACAAAAAGAAATTAAAACATCGATTGGAACATAGAACTGAAAGTAATTTTACCTGTTCATTGCACAAGTGGTATCTCCTGTAGAGTCCAGTGCACCCTTTGCTGATAGTCCGTTTCCCGGAACTAAGCCTTTAAATTTGGGATTCGAATTAATTGGAGTTTATAATGAAAAAGCATGAGAAATTGTTGCTGATTGAAAGAGCTGACAAAAGCAGATGTAACGGTACCAGAGTGAAAAGAAAGCAAAACAAACAGACCCTACCCCTACCCCATTGATAAGTAAACTCAAATCCAATTCCTATTTTATGGTTCTCGACATTACAAATTAGTTGATTAAGTGTTTAACAAAAAGAAGATCTATCATAAACACTTTTTGTCCCATCTCAAGCTCTGTTTTTCCACTCAGAAATTTTACTGCTTTCCCAGGCCATAAAATACAAAACTATGTAATTTCGCTTTCAGTGTGCGATAATAATGACATCGATTATCAATATTTGCAATAAAGCGACGATCAATTAATTAGAGTAGAACGAATCCCAAAATTAAATTAAATTTATCAAAGTCACTAACTTCCGTCCAGTCCTCATGATGTTATTGCTTCTATTATTAAGTGTGAGGGTAGGACTGTAGAATGTCATCAGTCCGCAAGAATTTTCACGTCCATAGGCATTGATACCCATAATAGCCAATGACTCACTTGCTAAAGGCAGACGGACTCAAGCCAATGCTGAAGATACGCTCCATTGGCGACGATGGTATCTAGCGCCATTAAAGCCCATTGGCATGGAAGGAAGTGAACGAGTTCAGACGAACATTCAACTTTATGCGCTACGCATGCGCCAAATACTAATATAAATCAATACAAAACAGCTGATACCCGCCATCGATCTGCATACGACAATCTGTGACCACAAGAGAGACCCTCCCCATAAATCTGGCGAAAGTTTGTGGTAGAAATGTTTAAGGAACTTCGCCCAGTGGTGATGTAATTGCATTCAAGTTATTTTTCGGTGCGTTATTTCTGGTTAATTGCTTTTGAAAGAAGACCTACTTTGAAACGCATTTCCGTTCTTGGTACATGACTCCACCGCCGCAACTACGTGAGCACTCGCTCCACCTGCTCCAAGGAGTCCATCTCGGATAGGACTTCTTCAACCTTACTCGCGTCTTCTTGGGTGATGAAGCCTGTGTGACTGGCATTTCGTCTGCCGGAGGTTTTGCTGTCGAGGTGCTTTCTTCTTGCCTTGGGAGTGGCGACGTTGCAGCATCTTCATTCCCGATGCTGAGTGTCGTGGTCCCCACGGTCGTTGTTGTCTCAGGTAAAGGTGTCCGGGTCTCAACTTTGTCTAAGATACTAGACGGCGCAGCTGTAGACGCTTGCGCGAAATGCTTCTCTTCCTCCGGATAGACGTCATTATGGCCTGGTTGCTCCTCTTTATCCAAATTTGGATGTGGGGATAAATTATTTTTCTTCAGTTGCCTTTGCCACTGTTGCCTTCTTTCTTCCAAGTCCTTTATCTTGAGAAGATGTTGAGCCAAAGACGTTTCTGTTGTGCTGTTGTGTTTCTGGAGCGCTCTCAACGCAGCCCTTCTTTCGAGCCACTCTTTGTGTATCTGCAAACAAAAACAAGGAAAAAGTGAAAACATTTGTCACATTCCGAAAACTTTGAGATAATGTTGCGATGAGTGAGAAGCATGAAAGATAAACAAATATTTACGAGTACGTAAATATTTTGATGGGGTCAACACCTGAAGTGGATCGCAATTGTGATTTGAAGAAGCTCACTTAATCGTCGGCGACCGCCTTGGGAAGACAGAGACTTCCTCGGGCTAAATGGGAGCAATCCGGGAAGGTACTGATTTGTATGCATGCAACGCGCACCGGAAGTTTGGATGGGAGGCAATAGTAGGCTCTGGGAGATTTCCATCAAGGACAAGCTAATTAATCGACCAAAACAAAAGGTGCTCATAGAGCAATTGCAAACATCTTGGCATGGATGGTGGTTTTTGGGCACGAGGTCGCCACCCAAATTAGGTTTGTTAGGACAGAGGGTGCCGCATTTCGAAATGGTTTTAACTGCAATTAAATATCAAATATGTTTCCGCTCTTTAAAGGTTCAAATGAATTTCAGAAGCAAGCAATACTCATTAGAAATTCGTGACAATGATTTTCATATAAAATCGTTATATTATTATTTTTTTGATTAATAAACACCGAAACCAAATTAATACTTGGTGAAGAATAAATCATAATTTTCATCAGTTTTTAAATCACAATTGTTTCATCCGATAACGTTTCCCAACATAATCAACAAACACAAGAGCATCACCAAAATAAAATGTTGGATCACTTCAGTTTTACATTGAAGTGGGTGACTGAATTTAAGAATTCATAAATTTTCGTGAGTTCACCGCGCAACATGAAGGCACAAAATAAAACAAATATTAGCTCGAGATAAGTTCTGGGCTACTAACGAGCACGAGAGAAGAGTTTAATGCTCCTTGAGTTGTGAAGCAAGAAGTTTTTCAACAAGTGCACCGCAGCCTCCCTCACTCGGGCGACAAAGTATGGTGCTTTTTAGTAGTTTTTTTAAACCGATTTAGGAGAGTGGAGGGGGTTTCTGTGGAGCTTTACTTACCCTAATTTTTTCTTTTGCTGATAACTCCTGGGCTGAAACTATGGAATGAACGAGGAAAATAAGAGAAGCACTGAAAGAAAAAAAAAACATACGTTTAATCTTTGTACCAAAATAGTTATGACAACATTTTTGATTAAAATAGATTAAAAATAAAAGCTCATATGGAATATTTTTTGCAATACTTCTTCTAACAACGTAGTGTATTTAATTGGTTTTCCAAACTTTATCGTGTGTTTCACACACCGCATTATCCGAATCTTAATTTTAAACTAATCTCGTGCAAGTCTGCAATGTGTCCTTGTCTTATAACAAAGTTCGTACAAAATATTAATAATATCTTGATTGATTATTACAAAAGCCAAATACAGTCTTGTTTATTCTAATTTATTAATTAAGAATAACCAAACGTTTCGAATCTGGTTAGATTCTTCTTTAGTGGTCTTTGGGAAAGTTTTAACAATATTAAAAATATAATACAAAATTTAAATACATTAATACTTACAATTCAATTATTTAAAAAAATAAACAATAAAATAAACTATATTATCATTTTTATCAAAATTCTTATCAAATTCCCTGCTGTTTGTTGAAAAAATTTTACAATAGATGTCGTATTGTTTTTTCAGAACTTAATATTAATAATTAATCTTACATTAGTCACTTCCTCTACGGAGTTTTAAAAACAATCCACTGCAATAGAAAACTATATCCACACTCAGAGCAATGCAGTGACAGTGAGGCAAACAATTCAATATTGCATCAACGAAGTTCTATACATCATTCAATTTTCGTTGATTTCTGATTCTGATTTCCTAGAACAAACAGAGTGATGCTTTCTTCCAGTAGCACACCATTGTTTAAATATAGTCAGCTTAAGCCATTTAATCGAAAATCTCTAACACTGGATAACCATCAGCGATTCATCTTCAACGCCAACAAACTCTCCAAAGTTTACAGTGTGAATTTAATATGTTTCCCCCAAGGCACTTACTGAATCGAAAGGGCGTAAATTGCGATCCATTTATCAATTATGTGGCAAGTGTTAATGAATTTATGGGATCGGGTGATTTAAGTTAAGCGATCATCCTCCAATGAGTACTCTACCAAAAAGTTCTTCATTCCAACTCAGCAGTAATTCTTCAAAGAATTTCTTCCGAGGCGGTCTGAAACTGGAATTACTCAGATTTTTGGGAGTTAATTAAGATCAATCTTCCCGAGCATCTTACTTCCAGTATTCGACTCATAAGGTCATTTTATCTCCATGCAGACTTAATAATTGATCTAAATTACTTTTTACAGTTATGTTTGATTTTATTGGATAAGGTGTTGAATTCTAGTTGCACACAGCGTGCTGCAATTAAATCAGTTAAATTTCTCTGCACAGAATGGAAATATTTGTTATACAAAATTCTATAAAGGTAACATATTATGGTTTCTCCAAGGAATATATTATGTAGCACAATTATTTTTATTAACTTTATTATTATTCAGGGTTTAGGCGAGCAATAAAGTCTTATATCCCGGACAGACGAGAGCACTTAATGGAGTTATTGACGTAGCCGTAGACGTTAAGTAAATGTACTAATTTAGCTCTTGTAACTCGATTAGACTCGATGTCGATATACTACTGGTAAATATTTGTATCAACTGTGAAATGTCATTTTGGTGCTTATCATGTTTTTCGGCGAAAAAATTCTGCAATTTAATGCAAAATTTAACGTAAGTACAAACAGATTTTCTTTTTGTTTGTTTTCTTGCAAGAAAATAGACTTATTTGTCGCCGCTCCCGCGAATTCATTTTATGTTCTTTTACGTCAAATGTCAACAGATATGTCAACAATTAATTCCCTAATTCCCTTCGGAGGCAGACAACAAACCCGACTAGATTGCGTGACGTCATTAACTCGATTAAGTCTCTCGCTTGTACGGGGTTTTAAACAGCGGCTAATGTTATTGAAGTATGTACCATAAAAAGTGCCAAACATTTCGCCGACAACTAGAAATCACTGCAAATACCTCTTAACAATCCCTCATAATTTCATAAAAAAAAGATCCCGCGTTCATGAAAGCCGGACTCTCAAGGGCTAATTGAAACTCTTAACGCAATATGACTCAATTTCATTTCATGTAGCGCCGAGCAGGAATGCTATTAAACTGCTCAGATGGGAAACGATTCTATCGTTCAACCACATGTTTGTTTTTATGTAAATCGCAATTGGATCAAATGAGGCTAATGGTCGCAGGGCTAAAGCACAGTGCTAGTTACTGATTTCTCTGATTTGAAATCCGTAATCCATTCCGAGACTCCGAGTACGAAGTCATGTGATTCGCCCGCACCAACAATTAAAAATGAAATTTGTTTAGCTACTTTTCAAATCAACACGATACTTTGCGCAAGGTAATGCCACTTGTCCGTATCCAAGTGCTCGAGCAGAGATTTGTGGCATCCCCCATCATCCCACTTCCCATTCGGGATCAGCGCGACCACAGCGCACGGTCGATCTGCAATTAAATCGTTTGATCTATTAATCTTCGCTCAAAAAGCAATCTTGATTCCCTCAAAGTACTTGAAGTAGTTCGGATGATGTAGAGAAGTTGTGCGATGTCGTTTCTATGAGACTTTTCTCAGCTGCTGACGACACTGAACTAGAATTAAAAACTGCAGCAATTACAGCAGTTTCGTCACATAGAGAATTCAGGACACTCAATAATTCTTGTGCAATTTCAGCTGCTGCAATCTATTATTCCATATAACAACTTTATTTTATTTTATTTTTTGTAAAATGTGCAATAAAATTTACAAAGTCCAGTTTCCCGTTATCCTTTGTTTTTGAATTTGCATTGAATAAATATTTGCTCGCTTTGAAATATTCCGTGGCATCCATTTTCTTTTCTCAAATGGAGATTTAAAACAAAAACTCTTATAGAAAAATATAGAGAAGACACAAATCTAAGATTTTACATGCATTTAAATAGAGCAGTTTCGTTTAAACACTGTTGCTAACTCATACAGTGTATTATTTATGGCGTTTGTGATAACTGAAATCACTATCCGCCATTAGATCAATGCGTGAACGTCAAGAACGTCAATGTTGCAAACAAAGGCTGCCGTAACAGCTCCATCCTGTTGGTTAATAACTGGCTGTGTGGCGTCTAGACTGAGTCTTCCTTGTGCGGCAGGAGGTAATTGCTAGCGGTTCGCGTGCAACCGTCTACAGAGTGGCATTCCTGTTATTACTTCACCGCTCGATATACGATAAAATCGCAAATTAATGAAGATAATGAATAAGTGACGAGGACGTCTATTCTATTACTTAATTTACCTTCATGCAGAAGGATTCGGAGCCGAGTTATTAGCAATGCCACCTGCAATCCTTCCACACAATTCATTCAATGTAAATAGTAAAGAATAATTCTGGGTGTAATGAGAAGACTTTCCCCAGTATGTAATTTGTCTAATTGGACTATGAAAACACATCAAAGGAATTTAGAGGCAATACTTTTTCTTTATTATCAACAAACAAAGAATCAACGAAAAATACTACATTGAAAGTATGTTGTAGGTATCCACAATACATATTGCAAGATTATCAAAGCCTCGTCGAAATTTTATTAGAATTTCATTTCGGTATCGGTTCCATAACCCGCAAAGAAGAACCAAGATGTGACTAATTGACGAAACGTGACCCAACACAAAAGGGTGAGATTTTCACCCGAAATATAATTAAGGAGATTTAGAGATGAGATTCTCCCTCACTGCATTATAATATCTGCGGAAACGAGAAAATGCTGTGATTTATGGAATGCTGTTAATAAACGTTGACTTCGAATTTATGAATTCTTGTATTGTTTGAATATGACGGCAATAACTCATTGTTCTAGATCTGTGAGCGTTTTTGATTTCCTTACTGGATTTCGTGGTCCCCTATTAACAAATAGATGATAAACATTAATTGGAGATAAGCAGGGAAAAAAATGAACTGTTTGAAATGTACGAATTTACCTTAGACAAAAACAGAACGCCATGGTTTTCTTTACTGTCTGATCTGTTCTTAATTGACACAATGTAAAATTAGTTTTCTAAAATGCAAACAGATAACGAATTCAACAGACAACACACCTATTTTAAACAAATGTTTTGAGTGTACTTTAGTTTTTTTTCTGTAACTTTTTTAGGCTTTTTGCCAACGATGTAATATTCAGAAGAATAGAATATTTTAAGTCAATGGTTTTCAAATAAAATCAACCTCTCGGTATATTAAAGTGAGCCATAATAATATTAAATATTTACAGAAAAGTCAAAAGAAAATTCTTACCTGATCCAAAGCATTTGTAACTTCCACATTTTACTGATATTACAAAATGTTCCTCAGTTCAATCGTTAAGTTTTCTATTCAACAATTAGATGGAACAGTTCCCAACGTCAGAATACACTCGAACTTTTGTTAATTGATGAAAATCTATTTCAAAAATAACAATAAATCGCGGTCCACAATCAATGGGAACTATTCGCCCGAATGCTGGAGCACTCCATAAGTAGAGCACAAATTGCAGATCTCTTGTTGTCTAATGGCACTCCTTTGTCAAATAGTTTTCCCGATAATTCCTCAATACGTTTTTTCGTTGTCACAGATTTTCCGGTGTGTTCTTCCTCGGTTGCACAAAACACTTTATTCCGGATCTGCTGCCATACTGAAGATCATCATCACTCGGTTGCGGATTTGCAGGCACAAATGACCCGTAACTGGAGTTCGTTACTAGGCGTGTGAATTGAATGGGTTCCTGCGCTGGTCAACCACTGCGAAAGACCTTCATCGAACTAGGACAAAAGTGGATCTGGTATTCTGGGTGTAGGTTAAATGGCTTCATTAAAAAATTTTACCATAATATTTGTGGTTGTTTCAATCAGAGTTAATATCTTCAACCCTAACCCCATAAAATAGAAAATGCAATTGAACTATTATTTCCAAAAATGTTATTTTTCAACGAATTGATATACAATCAGAATAATTGCATTTCCTATATTTTTTTATAAACCACAAAATATTTTACATAATAATCTTTTAATCAAGTATTATAGATCAATTTCATTTAAAGAATAATATTTTATACAATTTGAAACGTTTGCATGGATATGTTTAAAAATTCTTAAAAGACTAAGAGCAATCTTAAACATTTTCGACTTTATCTATGGTACCTATAAGAAAAAAGCTAAAAAATGAAACCGAAAGTCGCGACTCGCGATGCTAAGAATTCGAAGTGCCCCGAAGACGGTGAACTATTAAAGGAAATGAATCTAACCAGGGTCAGAAGTGGTCAATAATAATAATGAGATCTACTCGATATTCGAGATATGCTCGATGAGTGAGTTAACATTTTAAAAATTTTAACCAGAAAAACTAAAATGAATGCAGATGCCCGCAGCCTCCATACAATGTGTTCATGACTTGCCTAAAAAACACAAAAATAATAAATGAAGAGCTCATTACACTCACTAATAGGTCACATATTTTCTGCTGAGGACTTGTAATTTGTGATGGTCTCAGGTCTGCAACAATCTGTTATTGTTTCCACCTTCAACAACGAAAAAAAATCGTGCAGCAATTACAAAAGAAAAAAATTGAAAATCTTGTCGTCGGGTTCTTAAGAGTGAAGGTGGAACACAATTGAGGACCTCGGCCACAGAAAATTATAAGGTTTATGCAAAATTATCGCTAGTCCTGCAACTGCCAATGATTTATAGGTAAAAAATAAGGGCAATAATTATTTAAATGGATAAAATGTTTTTTGACTACAGAAAAACCTTTTCGATACTTTTCAAGTAAAACACTTAATTGTTTGACTAAGAATGTCTTAACAAACAATTAAAAAGGGAATGTGAACAAAAATTATTCTTTTACAAAAAGTTGCGCAAGCAATCAAAATTGTTGTTTTCGATGAAATGCATTAGATTAATTCAAGAGCCAATATCAAATGATCCACTTCCTATTAAAGTTTCCAATGCAAATGTTTCTTATCAATATTTCGCTTTTCTTTAAAATATTAAAATTCGGTCACCGTCGTCCTTAACCCACCCCAAGAAGATCTTCAGCCCAGACTTATGTAGGGCTCACTACCTATTTTCATGCTTAAAGTGCACTATGTTAATATGCACTTGTCAGCGATCATCACTTAACCCTTCACCTCGCACGCAGATCTCGAACTAATTTCCGACACTTACTATCTTATCTTGGCTTCGTATTGTTTTGCAATTTTTATTTAAGCATCATTAATGATGTAATCCGTCTTATCAATCACAGAACGCGACTGATCTGCCGCTGACTGTTCTTAAAAGCACCCACGATCGCGCGCCAACTAATCGGAAACGTCTTAACTCCGCGCCCCACAAGTATCAACTGAAATTGCGCCAACCGTCCACGGCCAACTTTCAACGAATCATTTAACCGCCAAAACAGATCAAAGGCTCACAGTCCGTCCTCGCATCAAGAACGGCTTCATCGCCCCGTGAGAGAAGTTCTTCGCTTTATCGCCAGGAAACAATATTCAAGTAGAGGAACGCGTTTTAGGTAAACAAAGCCAAAACAATATTATGTTGTTCATTTGCACTAAATCGAAACAGTTTCCGAACTCAATTTTAAGTTAAAACAACTGCGAATTACCCAATAATGATTATTTTCAATTTTCAGATGTTTTCAAGCGGTTGGTTACGGCATTATTTTATTATTTTTATTTATTCCATGCGTACTATTCCTGCTTATATCCTAGATACAAAACCATTGCTTTAACATTAAACTGGTAATTTAAATTTAAATATTCTAAGTATAAATTTAAATAGGTATGTATTCTAAAGAACAAATATAACCGCAGAGTTTACTTACATTTTGTTGTTAACGCTGATAGTGTGAACTTGAAGTAAAATATTCATGGCAAAAATATATCAAAACAACAACATAAGCCACAGTTCATAGAATCAGCAACAAGAGAGAGGAATTCATTTTAATGGAAAATTAAAAGCATAACTTTTGTTATACTCAACATTGTACGAAGTAGGTATGTATGTTTGTGTATATACTCTTATAAGGTTAAGATTTACTTATTTATTTTATTAATTAAAATCATTTAATCCTTTAGAATAATAAAAATTAAAATCAATTCCATAATATACATTTGAATAAATCAGAATCTTGTGGTAAAGCAATTTAATAATATTTTAAATACCATGAAGATGCAGCTTAGGCGCGTGCCGGTAGAGGGGGGCACTGTTTCACGCGCTTCAATAGCTGAATATAATCTCTGTATTACTTCCCCAGCTCCATTACATAAGTTTGAAACTGGTGACGTTTTCAAGCTCCTATTTATATGCAAAATTCAAATGAAATTATCTCTGAGTCTGAGATAATTTTTGAAAGTTGAATATTGTTGTTTGTTTTTTTTTGTTCAACACTAACTTTACAAACTGATTAGATATTGCGTGTGAGCATTGTTGTTGTTGGGATAAATCAATGGGTTCAAAGAACTGAATAAGTTATGATGGACGCTCATATTTATATTCAAATAGTGTCTGATTTTCATTTGCAATATTACAGTCCCAAGCAGCTTATTTACTAAATTTTGTTCCAAATACCTACACACATCAAATTGTAAGTAACAAAATGTGTAGTGATAGAAGTAAACCTAACTTTCTATTATTCTATTATTTTCGTAACTATCATTCCGAAATCACTAATTGGGATTCAATAACTTACACACATTAACAAATCTTTACTTGACTGTTTTTCTCAGGATCTTGGAAGTTGCGTGATCTGTAAAAGGGAAAAATTTGTTATAATTGCTCTATTGTCTAAAACTGGTCGCTTTGTGCAAGTAATCATTGAAGAAATCAATTTTCATCCATTGAAAAATTCAAGCGGAACTTTATAAATGTTTGTTGGCCTTTGACACAACTAAACCAGGAAAACCTGCAATCATGCTGTTGGCCCTTGTTGACCGACGACTGCTCCGATCAATGAATTGTTCGGACGATCCCCACTAATTCGAAGAGTCACTCGGAAATCGCGGAAGATATTAACCCCAGACGAGATCAACAATTTGTATTTGGATCTTGAACGCCCTCAATTCCACAAGAACTTCGGTCTGCTAAATGCACATTAAATACTTTTTAGAGTAACCAGGCAAACACCTCCAGTCCTCCAATGATACTCGTTAGCCACCAGGTGAGTTTGATTGATGATGAGGTGGAAAAGCAATTCACACGTTAATTGATTCGCCTGAGTCTAAAAACCAGAAATTGTGCTCCAAAGATGGGAATCAGTCAAGAATGCAAATCCATCTGATCCTAGAATCCTTTCAGTGTTTCCGCATAACAGCCATATCCCTTGTGTTTGTTACGGGAAATGCGAAACATGTTACGGTATTGTAACGAATTGAATGTGCCCGTGATCCTCGGGTCTATTTACCTGCGTCAATGCGTCACGTTTGTGATTAAATTGACATGCACAGCAGGTAGCATGTTGCGAAGTAGACAATTAATAATGCTTCGGAGCTTAACAATGGTCGTTTAACTGTTGAAATGCTCTAATAAGAACCCGATTTTGTTACTTTCGCTGAATATTTAGAATTGTAGTTGATTATAGATACGATATTGGTGTCCCCTTGAACGTGATCGGTTTTTTTGGTGCGCTCCATAAAGGTTTATGTACACAAAACAAATTTTTGGGCCATTCAAATTATGTACACAAAAGCGGAAGTGGTGACTATTTATATGTAAATAAAAACTACAGTTTACAACATAAGTCATTACTTTAGTTTCCAATTTGGTATTTAAAGGGGAATATCCAAGAGGAATATCCAAATTATTTTTATTATTTTTATCGAACATTATTTTTATCAAATAATGACTTAAAATTTCGATACTTACGTCGAAATCTTATCGCGGATTTATAATTAAAAAGGACATAAAAATAATAAGATCGCGTTAATTATTCACAGTAATTTCAGTACACGATTTTATAATACTGCCGCAGGAAATTTTTCGTAGTTAAGAAAGTTTCGTTCAGACATGAAAAGTTGATCAAATAAACCATTAATGTAATTATAATTACCAAGGGTGATTGAGAATGTTGGCTGCGAGCTGGTTAAACTGAGCAATTTGAATGAATGGATTGCAGCACACTGTAATATAATTAGTAATTACCTTATGTAAACCAATCAGTGATCAACTTGCTGGTAAAAAACCGAGCAAAATAGTTACGTGTCAATTCAAATATTTGTTTTGCAAACTTTCAACATTACAAATTATTTTTTACTACATTACTTTCTTTCCTAACCTATTATTATTTCAATTAAAAATAAAACTAAAGCGTGCTGTTAATGAATTGAATATAATTCTGTTAATAAATATTATAAATAGTTTTTTTTGTTTTTAATTAAATCAAAACATACAAATTTAGTAAACTTAAATTAAATTTAAATAAGTCTAGAAACTAGTTCAAAACTGCATAATGATGTAATTTACAAGTTGCAGGTGTAGCAACAATGGTGTTGATAATAATTCAAGCCGCAAAGACGATCCTTGTTCACTAAATGGCAGTTGGAGAGTTCGTCCTGGCATGTTGCATCCACGTCATTTTGGATTCGACTTACTTTCGTGTCAACTATGGTTTCTGAAAATAATACAGATGCTCGGTTTCAAAACTCAATGTGCGTAGGACATCGATATTTTTTTAATGAATACATCGACACCGGGTTACCCAGTAGTAATATATAAACAAGCATTACCTGGGCAATCCTGCGTGTTGCAAGAACTGTAAACGGGCTCCCGTTCAAGATATCTGCAGTTCTTAGATTCTTTCAGAACATTTTCATGCTTATCAACTTCCAAGCATCTCACGAATCTCCTTTGGGTACCTCCCCCACAAGTTTTGGAGCACTAAACAAAACATTAACTGTATAATACGGAATTGATGACGAAAATATAGTTAGCGTACTTCAGTCCATTGAGAATAATGCCATTTCGCTTTGCAGTATTGCACTTGACTTATTGTGCAGTTTTCAGATTCCTCTGGCTTTTTTTCTGGAGTGCATTCTTCATCGTTAACAATTAACCCTTCTCGTACACAAAGCACATCGCGTTTCCTGAACAAATTGAAGCAATCTCCATTGCATTCGCCCCACTGTCCTGTAAACCAAATTCCCATCTTGCATTTATTTTCCCCGATGCAGGGACGGGAAGTATCAGGAGTTGTGGAAAATTCGCATCGATCAACGTACGGATATGTGCGATCGCAGAAGATAGATCGGTACTCAACTCCTGTTCCGCAGTCCGCTGAGCAGTGTTTGTTCCAAGGCGACATCAACCAAACCCCACTCTTATCATGTTTGGCCCTATTCACAGTATTGCTGACCGTGGTTTTGTTTAAAACAATTACAGATTCTGTACCATGTGAGTGATAGTAAACTCTGGGGCGATCAGTCCTATGCCGCGACACCCTCCGGCGCACTGGCTTGGGGCATTCGCACTCCTCCTCTGCGGTGGGCTTCTCATCGAGGCACAACGACTCATCTACCTGTGTCACGGCACCTGTTGCTAACTCCCGAACACATTTTACAACTCTTTCACGAAATCCTTGCCCGTTGTTGCACAAGCATTCGTCCCACCGCTCCAAGCGCCAATAGCCAGGGCAATCTTGAGTATTGCAGCGGAATATTAATTCGTTGAAAACGGGCTTCTGAATGTGTTTGCATCTGCGCGGAGAATAAAAGCGCGTGGGAACGTCGCGGGTGCATCGGAAAATTGGCGATCGATACCCGCCCCCGCAAGATTTGCTGCAGTGTCCAAATCCAACGAGTCTCCACTCAAATTTCCTTTTCTTTTTTTGAGGTACGTGATTAGTTGTTGTTGTAGTGTCCACAGCATTGCTTTCGTCGCCATTTGTTAATTGCCGTTCTGTTCCGTAATCTAAAGGTACACCGAGTTCGTTCCATTGCATGTCCTCTTCTACTTCGTCAGCAATACTATTCGAGGACACCGGAATGAAGTAGCTGTAGTGTATCCCCGGATTTGTGTCCTTCACCAGAACCTGAGGTTAAAAAATGGATTGTCACAAGTCAATGATATTATGTTATTAGTCTTTAAATTTGTTGGTCAAATATAGGTCAAATGAAAAATAGATATACTAATGTTTTGTTCAAAAAAGAGCACCTTATGTTTGCAATTTGTAGGTAGTATCATAGATATCAGAATAACTAGATGTCGCATCCCGAACAAGAAAATGTATACAATTCTGGGATCTTCCGGAACGTCCCACAACATGTTTCCAAGAGTAAAAGGAACATTTGTTGCGTTAAGCATATTTGTGTATACATTTGGTCATGCGCTTCGACATCGGAGCAGTGAGACGTTTATAGGAAAGGGGCTGCAAGGTGGCGGTCAAGCCAAACAAGGCAAAGACAAGGAACCGAGCGACATGTTGCTTTGATATTCTTTTCAAATCTCAAAGCACTTGACGTCGGCGCGGTGAAACGCGGAGGACGAGGTGTGTGCGAAATCGATTTTTCTTAAGAATTTTCGTATTTTACGCTTGCACATTTCTGGAGAGGGACTATGACGGCGCGCGCGGGAAGCGCGAATATGGTTGTTACCAAATTTTCATTCACAAATTTAGCTTGTTCACAAAAGGGAATTGCATGCTTTTATAATTTTCAGGTTAAATGTAAATGGTTTTTTTTATATGCTAAAATAATTTATATTTTATTGTCTTATAATAAGGAAATATAGGAAAAAAAGGAATTCTTTAGGGCTACATGTTTATTCACTTAATTATAATAAAAGCAAAATTCGTATTGATTGCACTTTTAATTTTACCAATTTTATGAATATGGAGATGATATTGAAAAACTACAAATTTTACTTTTAAGTTGAATTACTCTAAAACGTCTATATGAAAACGTTAATAAAATTTCAGTTGTATGTACAAATAGACTTGACTATTGTATGTATGGACAATTTTCAGTAATACTGTGTCACTAAACATTGTGTATATGTACATTTGAGCATGCGCTGTGGATATTGGAGCAATGTGCATTCTCTCTGACTCTGACATGAAGAGTGATATGACGGTTATTTTCTTTGCCCCACGTGCAATCAGATTTCAGAATCACTTGGAGGCTGGTGCTGTGTTTTGCGATTAGAATTGCGAATGAATGATTTAACTGTTTCAAGTGCTTGAAATTCGTTCTAACTTCTAATTCTTGGGAGATTGTCAGCTAATTTAGTATTTATATATCTTATATTATTTTATTATATGCAATATTGTAGTGTTATTAATTGGTAGTATATCGTAGTAGCATAGGATTCTACTAATTGTAGGAATAGATTTTGTAGTTGTAGATATTAATTTATATATTATTAAAAAATTGTGTACACAGTTCATTTGATTGTGTATACCGTAGTAGTTACTAATATATTTAGCTTGGCATTAAAATTATATACTCAGGAAAATTGGATTTTATGTGAATATGGATGCAATAAAAAGATCTTGTGGTAAAACATGTTCAATTTTGCATTGCAAAAAATCGAAGCGAACACATCCTTCGATTAAAATTTTTGCATGTCCACCTAATGACTCCTACCTCGGACAAATGTGGAGACATAGATGTGGTTTAGAAGATAATTATGGCAATATTTGGATTTGCGAAGACCATTTTCTGCCTGAGCAAATCGGCAAAAGAAATTTAAAAAAAGAGGCGATTCCATGTTTGAATTTGAAGTCGTATGGTGCTCGAGAAGAAGACGAAGAAGTCTTCATTTTGAGTTCGCCTCCTCGAGAGGAAACATCATGTTTCAATGAAACAGAAGATGATTTCCAGTGTGATCTACCTTCCAACCGACTGCTATCTTCTTCCACAGAGAACTTATGCGAAAACTGTAAAATAAATATTCGAAACTGCAAATCTTACAAAAAAAAATACCTGGATGCAAAAAAAGAAATAATCAGAGAACACAAAAAGATGAAAAACTTAAAAAGAAAATATAGGAAACTTTATGTAAGTCATAAGAATTTGTTAAAAAGAACAACTGTGAAAAGAACTTGCACCAAAGTAGTACGTGATCTACAAAAGTCTAACATATCCAACAATTCCAAAATATTTTGTGAAATGTTGATGAAAGATGGTAAATCACAGTGGTCACCTGAAGAAAAATTGCTATGCCAAAATATATTTTACAGATTGCGACAAAAAGGATATTTATTTCTGCGTGAGGGATTAAAATTGCGAATGCCACATATAAGTTCTTTACATCGTTGGGCCCCAGTGGCAAATCTACAACCAGGTGTGGAAAATAGCGCAACAAATTTAATTAAACAAAAAATTGAAACAATGACAAGCAGGGAAAAACTTGCTGTTTTAGAATATGATGAAATAAGCATAAGACGAGAGCTTACATATAACAGCAAATCTGATTTAATTGAAGGTTTGGAGGATTTGGGGTTTTCAAGAAGTCCAGCTATAGGAAAACAAGTTTGCATGTTCATGGTTAGTGGCTTAGTAGACAACTGGAAATGTGTTTTAAATTATTTTGTCACTGAAAAACCGATGGAAGGGAAAATATTGGAAGATATAGTAGTACAAACTTTGAAATTATGCTACAAAATGGGGCTGACTGTAAAGGTTGCTGTTTGTGACCAAGGTTCGAACAACCGGAGATGTAATTCACTTTTGAACATTACACCGGAAAAACCATTTATTAGTACGAGCAATGAAAATGTTTACTTTTTATACGACTTCCCCCATTTGATCAAGTCTTTTAGGAATTTGTGGTTGAAAACCGATTTAATGACTCCGGATGGTATTGTTTCATTCAACGTTGTTCGAGAACTGTACGAACTAGAGAAAAATAACGTGACAAGAATGTGTACAAAACTGACAGAGAAACACATAAAGCCTAACGCATTTGATAAAATGCGAGTAAGTCTGGCTACTCAAGTATTTAGCAAAAGTGTAGCAGCTGGAATTAGAACAGTAGTAGAGCTCGGAAAGTTTGAAAAAAACTCCAACGAAAGAGCTATTGCCACAGCTAATTTCATAGAGAAAATGGACAAGATATTCGATTGCATGAATAGCAAGTCTTGTTACGACCGAAATATTATGAAAGCTGGTATTAAAAAAGATGGGCCTGTTCTGAATTATATTGAGGAATTTGTAAAATATTTGAATGATATTACAATACTCAATCCAAAACAAAAAACTGTATATTGTCTTACAGGTGCAAACCTAACATTGTGCTCTACACTTCTACTTGCAAAAGATATTTTTGATTCACATGAAGACGTTACAACAATTTTGACAGGCCGTTTAAATCAGGATCGGTTGGAAAATCTCTTTGCCCAACTTCGAGCGATGGGCGGAAATAATAATAATCCTTCAGTAAGTGAAATAAGCAAATTGTTAGCGAAAACTATTTCCTTTAACCTACTGCAATATAGCCCTACAAGTAATTGCGAAACGGATGAAGATGAGATGCTAAATATAAATCTTGAAGATAATGATGCATCTATGAATAATGAAGACACAGAAGAATATCGTATCAGAGAAGATTCAGATATATATGAAATATACGAAAATTTACTTACTGAAGATTGTTTCGATGGTGACACTAAAATTGAATTTACTTCATCGCGATATTTTAGCGGTTATTTACTGTATAAAATATTACCCAAATTGAATTGTCCTGATTGTGAAAATATACTTACCAAAGAAGATGAAGTGTTGACTTGTCCTTCTGAGCTCCTAATATTTGCTCGAAATTACTGCGAGAAAAGCGATTTCGGTACTTTGCGTGCTCCATCCGATATATTTTTTAATATTTGCAAAATTCATTTTTATGTTTTTGACAAAATATTTACCAGTCACAAGGAGATAACCGGAATTAAGAAAAAAATAGTAGATGAATGCATTCATATAACAAATCAACATGCATTTTATCATGAATGGTTTAATACCGGAAATATTTGTGAAGAGCACAGAAAAACAATTCTTGATTTTGCCATCCTTGTTTTGCTTCGAAAACATTGCAAATGGGCTGTTACCGCAGGTATAAAAAGTAAACATCCACGCTTACAAATATTGGAGGGATAAGGGCAATTTAATATTAAATGTTTGTATCTTAATTATTGTTCATTAATGTTGTTTAGATAAATTACAATAGTATTAATGTTTTAATGCATGACCTTAGAAGTTTTGCAAAAATAAATAATACTGCTTTAAAAATCGTCCTGCATAAACCTAAAATTCCTTACTGTCCGCTTTGCATGCAGTTAAGATTTGCTTTCAGCGTGGCGCCACGTTTTGGCAAACGAGCCTGTTCAAGCCTGGGAACTTGATCGGGTGAATGTTGGTTTTGGGTATAATAAGTGCATCTATTTTTCTACCTCAAAACCAGCATGTCTAATTCGGCCACTTATCCTTAAATTATTTTTATAAAATTTACTTATTATGTATCTATTGTACATACATTAATCTTATTTTTTTTAAGCGTCTTTTAATATCATCTCCATATTCATAATTGGTAAAATTAAAAGTACAATTAATACGAATTTTGCTTTTATTATAATTAAGTGAATAAACATGTAGCCCTAAAGAATTCCTTTTTTTCCTATATTTCCTTATTATAAGACAATAAAATATAAATTATTTTAGCATATAAAAAAAACCATTTACATTTAACCTGAAAATTATAAAAGCATGCAATTCCCTTTTGTGAACAAGCTAAATTTGTGAATGAAAATTTGGTAACAACCATATTCGCGCTTCCCGCGCGCGCCGTCATAGTCCCTCTCCAGAAATGTGCAAGCGTAAAATACGAAAATTCTTAAGAAAAATCGATTTCGCACACACCTCGTCCTCCGCGTTTTACCGCGCCGACGTCAAGTGCTTTGAGATTTGAAAAGAATATCAAAGCAACATGTCGCTCGGTTCCTTGTCTTTGCCTTGTTTGGCTTGACCGCCACCTTGCAGCCCCTTTCCTATAAACGTCTCACTGCTCCGATGTCGAAGCGCATGACCAAATGTATACACAAATATGCTTAACGCAACAAATGTTCCTTTTACTCTTGGAAACATGTTGTGGGACGTTCCGGAAGATCCCAGAATTGTATACATTTTCTTGTTCGGGATGCGACATCTAGTTATTCTGATATCTATGGTAGTATTTAGTATTTAGTAGTACTTATGTAATTCTCTTATCATCTTCTTGTATTGTACATTCTACAATTACTAATTTGATCTTTGGCACTTTACAATTCGCCGCTACCGTTATTCGCGATGTAGGTGCCTTCATATAGGCTCCTCCACTACAAATCATGCAAACCAATGAAAACTATCATTTCTCTAATCATTGACACGTTTAACTGCGTTTAAACACGTTCAACTCGTTCGGCATCTCAAAGAAAGTAGAGAAAGCTTGGCGAATAATATCCGAAGAACAAATCAAGCACACTCGTCCCATATAACAAAAAGGATACAGCAATAATTTTATGTCACTCACATATTGTGACATCTGATTTATTTTGCAACTTCAATTGCGTTAGATTCAGTCACAAATGAACACGTTATAAAATTAGCAATTACAAACACGTTCCCGCCATTTACCGAAAGCAAGACTAATCCAACAGAACCATTTTTATTCACAAAATAACTTACCAACAAATCAACCGCTTTAGAAAGGAAACCCTCGGTTGTGATTTTTTCCAAACTCTCATTCTCCTCTCCGGATTCATACTCAAAAACGTTATCGTGAAATTTATATGTGCCACTTTTGGAGGGTTCGTGGTCACCATTAATTATGAAGAAATCATTTTCCGACTTCAGTACTGAAATTAAAAATTACGCTAGGAATGATTGTTTTAAATAGCACGGCAATAAATATTCTACCCAGTAAATTTTCGCTGTACTCCAATTCGTAAATAGTTATATTCGCGGCTCCTACAGGAATTGTTGTAATGTGAAAATATCCGTGTGGCAAATGGGCTTTGGTGAACGTCCTTGAAACTGGATCACAAAGAACCGACCCACAACGAACCAGGCTGTCGCCGGTGGTATCTCCGCGCATAGCACCACTACTGTGCACAGCCTGAATAAATTAATAGCAACCAAATAAATTCGAATTTGTAATACGTTTTTTTTTAAGATCTTACCAGAAGCAAAACTGAAAATGTAAACAATGTATCCATATCAACAATGGATTGATTATCTTATAAGTTTAACACTGCGATTATTTGCGTCGATTATCGGATCATACACAAGACATTGTTCACCACGAATTTAAATAAACTGAGATAAAATCCAATTCAAATGCAGCAATTATAGTTGGGGAGACCCCACTAAGCGAGTGTTTGGCAACAACTACGATAAATATTTGTTTTAGGCAGTGATTTGTGTAAACTTTCTGAACAACAAAAAAAATACGAGATTAAAGAATGTTTATCGACAAAAATTAGGAAGCTTTTCTTAAAGTTGCTTCATCATTCAAATAATAAAACACTTCTTAACAAGATGTCCCAATTTGGCAAAATTTGCATTAAGTAAATTTGAAGCAATGATAAGAAGTTTGCGAACTTTGGTACAACAAATCTGAATATTGTGAGAATTCTGTTCAAGTTTTTCACATTTCTTTTTTACCTTGGTTATTGATATTACGTGAAAATGTTTTTCAAGAAAACAGAACCAATTCGATGACTAAAATGACTAAAATTTTACATTATATTTTACTGCTATAATTGAACAACAGTTTTTTATGGTCCGTATTTTTAAATTAAATAATAAATTAGTCAAAATAACATAATATTTTACTGAATTTCAAAAACTTAGTATAATAAAATTAAAAACCTATTTATTGGTTTTTAATGCAGCACTAGTTGCAGCACTCAAAGTAAATTACTAAATATTACGTATTATTGTGAAGTATTCAACTTTTAAAGTGCATTTTAATTTTTATAGCCGAATTAAGATTAAACATAAATAACAATTAATAAGAAAACAGACTGATAGTTACTAAGATGTGTATTTAGAGTTTAAACAATTTTACTATAAATATAATTCTAGTTGAATTGACTGCAACATTCCCAGCACTACACAATTTTCACGAGTTGCAACCACTTCTTGCACACTATATAAATTGGCGCCAAAAATCAATTCAAAACTCGAAAATCAATTCAAGACGAGCACTCGACACTTTATGACTAGCACAAGTTTCGGGCAACGACGGGAGTTCGTGTGAAGACGACTATAAACAGATTCAAAATTTCCTATTTTTTATGACTGAAAAAATCTCTTATTTAGTCATAAAACCGGGAATATTGTCCAATAGCAGTCATTAAAGTCACTAAATGTGGTCCCCAAACAGGGACGTGTCCGTACCGCGAGTGGGGTGATGGATCAAGAATACTTGGAGCTTTTAAATTCGAGGCGCGGAACTGGCATTCCTGACTCTGCGCTGTTGCGTGTACGCAAATGTCGTGCTATTCGCACCACCAGAACTATAAACCACCCACATTGGATTTCTTTTGAGTTGACTAGGATCACTCAGAGGCTCGAAACTTCTCCCAGGGCCAGATGAATAATTTTATTAATTGGCGACGTGCCAAAAGCTCAGCTTTGGTCAGTGGTTTTAGCATAAATCATTAACCGCTAATCCGCTGTTATGCCAAGACGGTGTTACTAGTGACCCAGAGGCCAGAGGCATCTATGTAAATCATATTTGGAATGGTCATAAAACCGGCACGCATGATAATTTGATTATTTTTACGAAGATCTTCTCAGAATTCGAATGGGAAATTCTTGGGTTTGATTCATTAATTGCGTGTACTGAATGAAGGTCTAGTGCAGAAGAAGCTGCTCAAGAGCCAGCGTATATTTAGAATGTTTGCGAGCCTTTCATCTCATTAGTCATTGCATACGCCAAATATTCGCAAACCAGAAGGCATCCTGGAGATAGACATGGATGAGTTCGGTGTAATCGAACAAGCTGTGAAGTATGCTTCCATGTCACAAGAACTGGGCGTAAGTTCCCACAAATTACATCAGGCTCGATAAGAGCACTTTTAGCGGGCTAAAACAGACTCCCCCATTACGATGGCGGCTGGTCAAAATTTCCCGCACGGGAATCACTTCCGCTTCTGATCCGAACGTCACAGCAGCCGATGGATCCAGCAAGAATTGGCAGGCGTTCGATTTAGTCAGCTAGTCACCCTTCGCCCACAGATCAACCTGTTCCGAAGAGGGGTATGCACCGCTAAATTGCATGCACCCTGACTATAATGCAGACGCCTCATTAACTCGAACTTCGAGCATTTGATTTGCACTTAATGTAGAGCCCGTTGAAACACTTTTGCCGTCGTTAAACTCGTGAGTTAAACGCATCAAGGAACTTTCACTGCTGCTGATGTACAACAAGAATCGACCGCAAATGGACTTCAGAATAAGCAGATCAGGAACTGAAACTGCTGACATAACAAATTACAAAACCACTTTGTGCTACACTAATAAACAAACACGGAGGAACAGCCTTGGAGGCGGACTTCGGGACACAGCAGAAGCAGTGGCCGGCATTTAGCATTGTATAACATCTTTGCGACCAGCACCTATAGTATTTAAAAGCAATCGATTCGATTTACAGATAACTTTTAATTTATTGAGAAAGTAGCGGTCCTTTTGAGAGCACCTGTGACCGACCAATTTGCCAACTCTGATCGCAATCAATTTTCGCAACTATGCCTGAATTTGAATTACTTCCATAGGAATGTGATGAACGTAGGTATAATAAATTAAATTAGAAGTTTACAAATGGAAGGTACTTTAAATATTGGTACACTCGAATAACTATTTCCGTAGTCACTACAAAAATTTGAAGTTAAAAGAGTTCTTCTAAATATTATTAGTAACTCCAACAAAAATTTATTTTTCCTGAGGAATCATTTTTAACGGAAAATTTAAATGTACCAAAACAAAGTAAATTTCTATTAGGTATGTACTAATGCAAATTAGAGTGAAAAAACGTTAAACAAAATCACACTCAAAAAGATTATAAACAGGTGCTTTATCCCGATCACTCAAGGTAACTTTTTGCATTCAATCACATTATACACATCACGAGGCGTGTTTTTAATCCGTACTCAAAATGTTGCTAAGAAAAATCCTTAAACAGAAGCAGCAATAAAATTCGCACCGTGTTATTTGAAATTGCTACAGGAACACTTGCAACGCTCAACAAGATTGCCCCCAGGAATCGAGATCACAATCACAACAAGATTAATTTATTGTTTCTTGGCACAAAGCGTACGCCGCAAGATCACCCCAGATCCGTGGCCCAAGAAATCACCGAAACCTGATCAAGACAGAAACAAGATACCCGAGGAGGACAGAGGCTCGATCTTACGATCAATCAACTTGAACTCTGCGACTCGACTGCGGGTGCGTTATTGGATCGCTTGACACTTTCGCGGCGATTAAATCTCTGAAGGATCAAAAGATAAGATACGCCGGAGTAAAATTACTTCAGATTTTAATCAATGTGGGAGTTTCCGGGGGGTTTTGTGTGTGAACTTGTTTCGTATAGAGGATGGTTGGATGCTAGATGCTGATCTTGTTAAATCATTGCACACATTCATGACAAGAAACTTCAGATTGGTTCAGACAATTTGAAAGACAATATCCTCTCCATAGTTCCAGCAGGTTACTCTAATCCGTCTCAAAAGATTTCCATTTGCATTCAGCGATTAATTTGGCAGGCTTAAAATTACTATAGGAAAGCTTTGAGAAGCAATGCTGCTGCTTGTGCCTCACGATTCTTGATGAGATCAGTAAGTGGTCCAGGTATCTTAATGGACAGCAGCAAACATTAGCTTTAACATTTTGCTTTGAAGTGAAATATTTTGCAAAGGTAATTTATGGCGACGAACACGCCTAATGGCGCTTAATTTGTTATTTTGCAGACACTCGAACGACTAGTGAGTTTGGAAATCGCATGTAGAACGATCTTTCAACACTCGAAGCATCGCTGAAGCAAATATCTTTGAATGGCTGTTACAAACAATTTACGACAACGTACCGCAACGATTTAATAAAACATTTTGTTACAATGACACTGTTAACCCAGAATTTTCTTAAACAAATCATAAAAACTTTGCAGGCTTGATCAGGAATGCGGTTGACTAATTCTAAGTTCATAATGAAATTTGTATTTTACCAAGCATGCTTGATGCTACCTCGCATGACGCCATGATTGATTCCATTTTCCATCTTTTCTAGGATATATTTGCCAACCAAATCAAATTAGGGAAAAGTGGGGTACATACACGCACTTACGTAAAATTTTTTCTAGAATGAATCGTGTATTATAAAATAACATATTATTTAAATTTTAATTAAATAATAGTTTAGTAATAATACTTTACAAAATGTGTGGCAAAATTAATGCGTGTCATTATCCACCCCTTGGGGTAATTTTACGCAGGGATGAGCTAATAAAATGCAAGTTAGATTATTATTGTACATTAAATTCAGTTCACACGTAGGTACAAACTTGTATTAAAGTGTATTTTAATGCTAAAAGTAATGACATATGTTTTTTCCTTAAATAGCCCTAACGCCGTGGCCGCGCTGCGTGCAATTAACTCTAAAAAGTTATATGTACCTCCAATATATTCACTTAGAAACTGCTTACTGCGTGGTATTCTCCCCTCTCTTCCCTATTACTTTTTAATTACCCACCAACTTCCTGGCATGCAAGTAAGTCCTTTACAAACCTTAACAATGAGCTAATGGGTATAAGCACTTAGTACTCGTACTGACCTTGCAAATTCCTTCCACACAAACGGCCCGGCCTCTGAAATGCTTCTCAAAGTACACAGCTGGCCTTGTGCAAGGTGTTCCATTGATCACTGAGGAATTCAAGGTGGCGAAGTGCATTTGTCCTTTTGGCTTACAGTTGAGCTCACATTCATTGGTTTCTTCAATTGCAGAACCATTAATTACATGTATGCATTTAAGTTCATCCTCACCTTTCACATATGGTTCCCATTCATAAGAGGATCCGTGAAATGAAACATTGTTATAAGAAGAACATTGCTGTGTGCGGTCCGTTTGGCTTGAAATATTATGGCATGCCTATATGAAAAAACATACTTAACGTATATTATATGTAAATAAGAATATTCACAATTTAGATAAATCCTAAAAAACTTAAACGGTTTTTATAAGCTTTTGTTAATATTATTAATAATATTAAGCTACCTTATGGTTGCATATTCTATATCTCTTGTACAAGCCAACGCATCCTTTATGGGTTCCGCTCTCCAATGGATCAAACTCGAGCAATTGAGGCGGCGAAGTTGAGGAATCTCTGAAAAATTACATTGTACAAAATTTAATAAATCATATAAGAAGTGAGTATTAGTTTTAATTCTATTATGAACTGAATTAACATATTATCCGCTCAGAAATGAGGTAAAGGTCAATGTTCGTATGTCTCCATTGTCTACCCACAAATTATTCAATTAATCCGTTCATATCAACTCGTTGATCTAACACTCATCACAGATCACAACTTGTTTCAATTTTACTTACCGATTTGCATTTGATTTGCATTAAAAGGATTATTACATCGCTATGATGGTGAAGAATTACATCAGCTAGACAAGAAAGGGTTTGAGGCCGCCCAACCCGTTTCCTTATTTTATTAACGAATGCTTAAAGGATGCAAATCAATCGATACCACTTAAGTAAATTACACCGCTGCAAGCGTTTTTAGGTGTGTGCAAATGGCTTCATTTAAACACGTCGAAAACCAAAGTCAGTGTTATGGTAAAAGCGAACATAATAAACCTTTCGCCATTCTTCATTCTCAACAATCGAACATTTTTCGTTCCATGACGGAACAATGGCAGATGCAATAATTTATTACCGTTGGAATCACGGGGGCAACTGGGAGCACAGAGCAGAATCCAATTTGGAGAAAATTGAAATTCTCGTTAAGATGTATTTGACTCCAAAGTGTTCTTAAATCCTTTGCCATTTGAAGAGTGAAATTGGAAAAGTTGACTACAAAACATCACGTGGAATTAAGTTGCAAGCAGAAGAACATATTTCTGCGATTGTCTATGAAGCATCAAAGCAATTGTAATTTGTAAGTAACTAGCAGTCCCCGTGGTTCCGCTCGCGTAGACTATAAATTTATTGTTTTCTTTTTAATTAATAAGTTGGAAATAAAAAATCCGAAAGTGGATCCAATATGGAAGATTCACCCGACGAGTCGTGAATACTTATAAATTAAACATTTCTCAAATTTTTGGATGATATCCATCATGAGCTTTCAAATTTAGATATTTGATTCGAAATCAGTGGCTCCAATATATGTTGTGTACTAATTTTAATTATGACACAATCTCTTAAACTTGACAAATTCTGGTTGCCATATTGGATCCACCATCTTGGATTTAGAAATAGCCATTAGATTCAGAATAAATGGCCTCAAACCATTGTACTCGTTTTCATTAAAATTGGTTGAAATGGAGAAATAATGTCCGCCATTTTGAATCCGCCATATTTGGTTTCTAAAATGGGACGCAGCAGATTAGATTTGGAGTCAGCCCCAAAAAGTGAACAATATCGAACCATGGGTTTAGAGGTGATTGAGTAACAAACATCCAAACTTTCGCATTTATAATATTATTATGACTATGATTATGAATAATATGATTATGAGTGTATGACTCAATAAAAATGGGAAGAACTTGGTAATTAATTGGAAATACTTACTTCTCCACACATTTTCGCTTCTTAATTTGCACTCCACCCCCACACAAAGCTGAACATTTACTCCACTTACTCCACTTTCCCCAAAAATAAACTTTGCTCGCCGTTTTATTGGAATCACTCTCGATTTCGGATGAATCAAAATCTAAATAATCGCTGTCTGATTCTGCCAAACTTTTTAGAGAATTGTTTGATCTGCGGAGGTTGATTCGCGGTAAATTGTTTATATGAATTATGCTTGAATGTTTGTTCGTTTGCATGGCAATAAGATGTTGTTTTACGTTCGAATCTGTCCAAAATGAGTTTTTCGAAGTCGCTGTCTAGAAATTCAATAGAATACAAAAATCAAAAATGTTCAAAAATTATACTTTAACTCTTTCATTTCGTTTACCTGTGCATCGGATTTATTTCGATGCGCACAAAATATGGAACTACTGCCATACAGAATGATGATAATGATCAGCCTGAAAAACGGAAGTGAAAGGATCAATTCCATTCACAACTAAAATTAAAATTAAATAAGGATAAATCAATATTTACTGCAACTGCAGTTTTCTTGACACCAATTAAACAATTTGTCGGAAATATCTCATTCGTGAAATCGTAACGCAAATAAAGTCGCTTCGCTTCGGCCATCAAATCTTTACGATTTGATAAATTCGTTCTGGAATATGCTTGTTTAATGTTTGGCTAAATGTGGACTGCTTATTGCTTGGTGTTTGTTGCGAACGGCAACAGCAAAATAATTAAAGAGTGAAATTGGAAAATTATCATTAAGTCCTAATTCGATTGGCGAGCGTCAGTGCATCGATGCTACTCGTACATCACAATTAAAACCGATTCAAAAGCCAACTAAAATTAGATCAGACACAATAATTGCAGTTATTCAGGGGTGAAAGTGAATTATTTAATCTGCGTCTTAATAGACAAAGTACAATTGAGCTGTGGTCTCTAATTTTGAAGTGCATCTGATGTTGATTGAGCGGAAATAAATTATCGTTCTTGAGCATTTCATTCCTGCAAGTTGGAGTATATTTTCAAGGAGTTCTACATTACGAAAGTTTTCAGCAATCATAGCAACTAGGAAGAAGTAGTTCAAAAAATGATCGGAAAGATTTGGTAGAATTTATCTTCTCATCTCATTCTTTCAATTACTTGCTCATATTTCCCAATGAATTAATGTTTAAGCAATTTGAAACCAAAGTTGTTAATGAATTAGATAACTGTGTAAACTTGTAAAAAGGTTTTTCAATAGGTTTAGGAGCCAAGCAAATAGATGAAAATTGAATAACCTGAAATGGAAATCAAATGCCGTTTTCGTTAAACTGCATCGCCGATCTTAATTGCCCTCTCGCTATTTGCGCCATTAATCCGATGCATAGTTATCTGCGGCATGAAAACTAGCATCAAAGTACCGGCCATTTGCGCGTTTCGGTGACAGTGAAGTCGCCTCCTTTCCCCCGCTCCTTGCCATACCTGACTTCCGGAAGTTCATGCTAGAATCCAAAGCGCACGCCGATTTGCAATTTTGCATACGCAATGGACCATAGAATCGTTTTCGGCATAAATACGAATAAGTGATTGCGCCGATATCATAATAAATAGTACTTTGTAGACAAAAAGTGTGTTGATTGGTTAATTGCCTTCACAGCTCATTAAGCACAACAATCCGCACTTATCGGTTAGAATAGATTTGCAAATAATTCTCGGCTACTGTGAATTGCAGTGAAATTTCAAAAAGTTTATTGACTCGGGCCGATTGTTACTGCCGCAATTGTCCTGGTTCATTGGATACGATATTTATTGTTATTAAAGTAGAATGAAGTATTTATTTATTGGAATTCCATTACGAATTTATAGGGGTGAGTTCTTAAATATATACTCGCCACCTTACTATTTTATGAAGTCCTACATTTTCGCTGATAATTTATTTTTAAACCAGAGATATTCCAAAAAAATTCGCATTAGGTAAATTTAAATCAAAAATTCTAATAATAGTTATAGAATCAACAAACAAACCTTAATTCTATAACAAAACGAATAGTCATTGTGAAAAAATCAACAAAACCCACAATATCAATAATGAACACTAGTGCACGAAATCCGGTCAGAGATAGCCTTATCAAAATAAACAAATTTCGGTTACGAACAAAAACACCGCTAATATTTGAAGCTTCTTTTTCCAAGTGACTAAACAGCTCGCGTTCCAGCCGCCAACTGATTTTAATGAGCTATAATCAATTACAAGTCCGATTAATACACTTCCATTGGAATATCAGAGCTCCTTTTATTATAATTCTGTCCCAATTCAAACTCCCATCCATTTCAAAATGTTTAAATTGATTTTCTAGCTTTTGCTTCAGATCACATGGATATTATCTGAAATTTCATGAGGCGCCTAAGGTTATGAAATGCGTCGTAAGTTCGTTTCGCAACCCGTTTTCGGTTTTGCCAATCAAAATTATTTTTAACATAGCCACAGGCGTTTCAAAGAATACACTTTTGCTTTGTGTCTTGTGATGACATAAAATTAATTGTAAAAATCCCTTAAAATTGTTTATCAAATTAAAATCAAATCAAAAATATTTTTATCGAAAAACAATTATTAAAATCTTGCTAAATTAAATCGAATGGATTCAATTGATTGTATGAAAATTCATTTAAATTAAGTAAAGTACCTACTCTAATGGTTAGTCATCAATATTCCCCAAATATTGTTGATCTTCGATCTCCCTACCCCCGATAAAACAAAATTATTTTCTGGTAAGCAAATGTTAAAAAGACAACATAATCGAAAGAAGATTATCTACAAAATGCAATCGAATATAATTAGATAACAACTACGTGACACCGGTAATTTTCGAAACAAAATCATTAAATGCGTTATCTTTCGATTATGAATGGTAGACCCGATTGCAGTAATTAAGAATAACTTTTCCGTTTTCAGGACAGTGAAATCAGTATTCACAAGTTTCTCTTCCTGCAAGCAAATCAATGGCGGCTACCAGGGAACGCTCTCTTATAGAAAGAATAGAAGATGGTTTTAACGTAATAAGTCATATTTTCATTGGATTCAACACAATTTTTTTCACGTATTTGTTCGTTAAAAGTGGTTTAAAAAATACAACACTGCACGCATTTCTTTGCGTTATTGGGGTAAGGTACTAAACACATTGAAGAAAAAAACTGATATTTAACTCCGAATATGCAATAACAGTATCACTTCTTAATGGCCGAAGCAATTTTGTGCTTATATTCAAACAACAGTTGGACTATTTCGTACTCTAGAAAATCTAAAACTACATGGCATTGGATGATACAAGTTGTGGGATGCATACTAGCAATTGCAGGGGCGGCTATTGAGATCAACGCTAAAAGCACTCACTTCACTACCATTCATGGAATAACAGGTAAAGTGTGTTCAAAACCTTTAAATATTCATATTCTCAAAAGCATAAACTTCTGCAGGTCTAACAGCCACAATCTTATTATGCATTGGTTTAGTAACAGGACTCATTGCACTTTACGCACAAAGCCTAAACCAATACATCAAGCCCGTTCTAAATAAGTCCTTCCACAATTTCCTAGGCTTATCAGGATTCGTCATTGGAATGGTTAGTTTATATTACGGATACAATTATGGCTTAGTGAGTCGAATAGTGGAAAAGTCTTTATTAAATATAATAAGGGCATTTACCATTCTAACAATATTGTTGTGTTCACTAGGACCACTGAAAACCTTGTTTAGAGTTGCGCGAAATGTGATCGATACATGATGATAAGAATAAATAAATTAATTAGTGAAAAGTGTGAATTATTACATGTTTGCAATAATTTATTTGCGATTATAATATTCTAAAAATATTTACAAAAGTGTGAGATCATTTGATATTGCGCATGCATTGCAGTATTATAATAATCTAAATTGTGGTCACGTGCAATATGTAATTATGAATAATGAGATAAAAGTAAATTAATGGCTGATAATATCTTTTATTACTTAAGTTATTAAAAATACTATTTTTTTTTTCAATTTCATGAATATATTTCGTTTGTATGGAAAAGTTATAAACATCATAAAAATATATTGTTTTTTAAATAATTAAACAATGATTTTAATGGGCCTATCAGTGTTAAAATTATGATAGTAATTGTTATACCCTTTAAGAATCCAGCGAAATCAGGAACTATTCTTCTACGAAGGAATCCTGTGTTGAAAGCGAAATATAAAGAAACCATTCCAATAACAAAAGGAAATACAGATAATAAAATGTGAAGAGCCTTATTTTTCACTGGAACTAGATATGATTTTAAACTCTGAGAATAAAGAGAACTAAGTCCGGAAATAAGGGCGAAAATCAAGAGAATTGTTGCGATCAGTCCTGCAATATAAGGATAAAATCAGTAATGGACATTATAAATACTATATTCTTGGACGTACCGGTAATTCCATGAACCGTAGTAAAGTGGACCTCTTTGTTACTAATTTTTGTAATTGCACCGGCAATTGCCATTAAACTGCCGATCACTTGAAGTACCCAATGCAATGTGAGTTTGGTCTGCCTCGAAAACGATGATAAAAATGTGTTTCCAGAGTGCAAACATAAAATGGCTTCAGCCATTAGCAATTGATACTGAAATTTGAAAATATTTCTGACGTACTTACTCCATTATTTTCAATATAATTCTTTACTCACGCCTAGCGCACATAGCCATCCGTGAACAGCGGTAATGGTCACCTGAGACTTAAAACATATCCAAGTCAGGTAAATAGCCAAAAAGCTAATGAAGGCGTGATTAACTACGTTAAAAATCACTTCCGCTATCTCAAGAATGGATTTCCCGGTGATCATTTTTGTTTCTAGATCGGACCACAATCACTCACTAACTAAGAACGTATTACAAAATAAGTTTTACCGTACTCCAGAGCATCGTTTGTCTTATCATCATCCGCTCCTTCCGAAGCTTTGGCGACATCTCGATAGTTTTTCTATGAATCCGTTTACGCCGGGAACTTTCAGAGACCGAGAATCTAATTGAAATAAAAGAAATACAAAATTAAAAGCTAATACGTAAATTCTACGACCTTGCTTCTAATGCATGCAATAATGCATGTCTTAAGCATTAATGTTGGTCAGCTCAAATAACCGAAACTTAATGTGATTGCTTTATTCAAGCAGAATATAAGTATAAAAAGATTGTTGATGTGATTTTCATGTGTTTCGAATGAGAAACTGATAATATATTCCGTGGGAATCACCGTCATATTTTTTATGTATTGAAAGAAATTTGTGAGCTTTCAGTGCTCATTTGTTTTAGCAGATATAGATAAGAGAAGCTTACGTAAAAAACCACACAAGCATTTTGAAGACAATGCATTTTTATTTGTACAGCCGCTCAATTTCGATTCAGACCCGAAAATCTTAAAACATCATCAGATTATTTTTTGCTACGTATTTCAGGCAAGTTTGAAGATATCATTTTCATAAGACTGTAATAATTAGCAAACCACGGCATAGAATATACTGATTCGAAGATACTTCAGAATGCTATTAAATTACTAAAAGCATTCTTCGGCAATGAAACATTCATTGTTTGAAACAATAAATTGAACGATTAATGCACTCGAAACCAATTCGCCTCAAGTGCTTTTAATCGGTTTCCATTCAAACGTGACAAATCCGATCCAAAATGCAAAACCATATCGCAACACGTAACAATTATCTCTAAAGTTAAGAAAAAGAGTCTCGAAGTAAATTATTTCATGCATGTATTTATCACAAAGATAACAAAGCAACAATGTAATGCTCAAGCACTGCTTGCGACAGGTGGGCATTGTTTTGAATGGCTAATGTATACGCGGTGTCTCCGTTTTCATTGGAGACAGTGAGACTAGGATTTCGTGATAAGAGTTCGTTGCATGTGTGCGGATGATTGCCTGCAGCGGCGTACATAAGTGGCGTATTTCCCACAATGTCCATATGGTCGACATCCGCCCCTTTTTGTAGTAAAAGCCTAACAATCTCATGATGACCGCCCGATGCAGCCAAAAGTAGAGGAGATATGAGTTCAGGAGCAAGCTTATTGACATCAGCACCTGCAGCAATGAGCAAGGTCACTGAGGATATTTGTCCATAGTAGCACGCCCAGTGGAGTGGAGTTAAATTGTTTTTATCTAAGACATCAGGATTTCCTTGGGCTTTAATTTGCTCCTCTGTAATTTCGCCTTGGCCAGCGCGTTCATGAAAACTTAAGCACACTTCATTGCAAAAAGTTGCTTCAGTGTTCCCACGCTGCAGATTTGTCAAAACTGTTGTGTGTGGCTTGTAGGGCAGAAATGCACTTTTTCGTTTTCCACTTGCAAGGACACTTCCAAGTGGGTTTAAATCCCACTTCGTCCTAGCAATGACGTAATTGAAAATCATATTTATTATACTCTTTACTACTGTTCTTACCTACTATCGTCATTATCTGAATTTGTCGGGGAGAGTGAAGACATTTATTGCAAGTAAACTTACTTTTCCAATTTCCACAACAAACTTGACATTTGACAATCACGCTGCTCTTTTGTTTAGAGATTGTTTTTTGAATGACCACTAGAGGCGCTTATTCAAAGAGAATGGAGCTGAAAAAGTAAATGGAAACATCGCCAGGGTGCGTTCATAACGTACAAATAATTCTTGAAGCATTTATAATTTGAGAATATTTGTAGAAAGTTTCAATTTTTAAACTTCATAAGTAAAGGAGCAACAAATTTAATTGCTGCATTTCAAATATGTAGTAGATGCATTTGAATTGTAAACTTCCTTATTTTGTTCTTTGAAAGTTGACAACACTAAAGCACTAAACGTCAAAACTGTCAGATACTCAGATATATCTATTCTTGACAAGAAACATTTCCTTTACTTCCTTCGGGGATCTATTTGGAAATATGTCGTTTTCTCCTTATATCGTCACCCATTCGAAGCGTGTTTGCAGCCTCTACAAGAAAGCACTGAGAAATTTAGAGGCCTGGTACGACCGTAGGTGTGTGAATTACATCCTTCTCAACTTATGTAAGAGGGTGCATAAAAACAATTTTTAAATCTCTTTCAGACACATTTATCGATACCATGCTGTCCTCTTACGAGCGAGATTCGATCAAAATAGAAATGTTACAGATATGAGACGAGCAAACGAATTGGTTACTAGTGGAGAGCAAGAACTTTTCGAAAAACAACATTACCAGCCTAAGAAATGTATGGATTCCTCTTAAGATCCTTATTTTTTTAAAAATTCTTATTAATTTCAGTTCCACACAGTCCTGGAGGTTGCGCTTTTGAACGTGAAGTAATTCCTCCAGATTGGGTCCTTGATTATTGGCATCCTCTGGAGAAAGCACAATATCCTGAATACTTTGCACGCAGGGAACAACGCAAGAAAGAATTTGTCGCTTGGTGGGAAAAACAATACGGAAAACCCGACCCAAAAGACTTGCACCATTAAATTCTAGATGTGCTTGTTGTCAATATAGTTTTTCTTGAAGTATAAGCCTTTTATTGATTAGTGAACTTCTGGTTTTAAACCTTCCTGAAATGTGTATATTACGCAGTTTACGAATAACAATATTAAGTATTTAAACAAAATTTTTTTATTGCATCAAGTGGTCGCGAACAAATATAGTAGATTCTTCGCAAATTGTATAATTTCAGTGCCGCCTAATTTAGATTGGCCGTACACCCGATCCACGAATGTAATAGGAACTTCCCCTATTGTAAATTCTTGTTGCTTAGCTCGCACCAGCATCTCCATTTGGAAAACGTATCCTTTGGACACGCACGATGAAATCAGTTTTTCTAATACATCTTTTTTATACAGACGGAATGACCCTGTTAAATCTGATGCGTTTGGCCGTAGGAGTATTTGCGATAAGTAATTTGCCCCGCGAGAGATTAGTTTCCGTTTAAAATCCCATCCAAAGACTCCGCCATTCCCCAAGTATCTAGTTCCCGACACAATATCATAATCCTGCTCCTTCTGCTTCTCAATGAATTGTTGGATAAATTTCGGCTAAAAAATTAACAGTCATTAAAGAAATTTTCATATGTCTGTTTTAAATTGAAACACCAACGTGATGACTTAGATCTGCATCCATTATAATTATAAAATTTCCGGTAGCATGTTTTATCCCATGAATATAAGCTGTTCCCAAGCCTAATTTAGATGGTCTTGGTCTCAGGACTATTTTGTCTTCCCCATAAATTCTCTGCAGGTCCTTAGCCACGTCTAAGGTACCATCTGGACTTCCGTCATCAATTACAATTATCTCATATGGAAATTTACTAAAATTGAGAACAAAATGAGTAACAAAGGACAATCGTATAACTTGAAATCCTGTGTACCTTTGGTTCATGTACTTTACCAGCAACCAAATAATTATGGGCAAATTATCTTTTTCATTGTACGTAGGTAACAAAATGCTGTATTTATCAACAGAGGATGACATTGCGCGAGCAAATTGAAAAACAATTTTTATTAAAATATAAATACAGAAAAAAACTATTTTTGACAACTGGATTCTGATATGTCAACCACGTCCAGATCTTTTTAAACTGTGGATCTTCTTTCTGGCGCCCTGGCGGAAAAATGAAGCGAAAAAGTTAGGTTAGGTCCTTTAGCAAGGTCGTAAACACAGGTAAAATTTATGGAAGAACCTAAAAATAACCAAACTCAAAATTATGGTGTTAGCTCAAGAAACCTGTATTCAATGTCACTGGGATTCAGGGAGCTTAGCACGAATATAATAGGAAATAATATTAAAAGACAGAAATTATGTATTCCACTCCTTCCTAATTCCTGAGCCTGACACTGCCGTTTTCCTGTTAGAAATTTATAATTTGACTATAGAGCATTAAATACATAAAACTGATCTTGATTCCTAATAATTAAAAGTATAAATTTTGTATTCTATAGATCAATAATAATAACTGCAAATAAATCTGTGAGAAAGTATATAGATATTTTACAGCTTCGTTTTTTCAAAATTTGAATCCATATGAGAGTCCAATGGGAAAACTATGCTCGATTACAACCAATTGCAGAATACCACATGGTGTTTACGTTTATATTATGCTGTTGAATAATAAATTAATTAGTATTTATGTAGGTATTCATTATAGTTTTCAACGAAGTTATCTTTTACCTATAATATTTCTCAAAAAAAAGAAGAAGAATCTATGTACTAGACACTAATATATGCTCCCGACTGTATGAATGCAACAGCTGAGGTCTTCTTAACTGATAATCCTTTTCAAATAAGTGCGCATCCAAATATTTAATGCACAACCACGTGCTGTACACGTTTCTAATCACATGTTCCCCCTTTGCGCATGTCCCGTTAATCCTTAGAGCGGCGCTTGCATCGATTAGTGGCAATAGTTCTGAGCACGTCATGCCTCAACATCCTGAAAGTTCCGTCGTTGAAAAATACTTTATCGTTTTACTAACAATATATTTCCAGTGATGCATTCGATATTAATACATCCGAATATAAATTAATGTGTTGAAAGTGTTTAATAAATGTTAACAATTTACCATGAAAGTAACTTCCGTTTGATGATTACCTTTAAGGTGATGTTGCTCGGTTTTGCAATAGAAAATTTTTAAAAATAAGTGGACAATGGCCAAAAAAATTCCCTTCAATGTGGTTTTTGCTTCAGGTATGTTTGTTTGGGGTTTTTTTTGAGTAATTTTCGTTACTAATACGTATTATAATCTCAGTTCGGGTGCTTGACCTACCTATAGTAATTAGATAAATCGATAAAGTACAGGAATATGCCAAAATACTGCTGTACTAACTCGTAAAAGTTATTTAATCCTTCATGATACAGTAGACTGAACCTTGGAAATTTTTCGAATTTGTTTGAAATCAATGAGGATATCAAATCGTTCATCTAAATTGGTAACTTTAAACTGAGGGGTCAGCATTGATTATCCTACTCCCTTCAACCAAAAACTTCCTCCTTCTAAACGCTTCCAGTTCGGGGCTCTCTAATGATCCCTTCAATCAATGCGCCCCCATAAATTTAAATTGTACGTTCGTGTTAGAAACTACTTGAATTATATAATGAGCAATTCACTCATCAGTGATATAATGACCAAAATGAACCTTGAACTTACATTTCCAAATTTTTGGGTACGTCTTGATGGAGGCAATTGAATATATTTAATTATACCTACTCGTATAGTTATATATAGATTTAATTGATCGTTGGGCAAGTACTGAGCTTAGTAGTTAGTGGGATTAAGCTGCTATTTCAACGAATCTTTATCTTGAGTATGAAATCCTTACTTTGGAAATGAGCTTTTAGTAAAAGCAATTGTTCGTGTTGGGCATGTTTATTACACAACCAAAACATGATTTCAATTGTTATTAGTCACGAACAATATCGGGCTTATTGAAAGTAAATACTCGTTCGAAAAACGGTTCAATTATATCGATACTTGCAGGTGTAAAAATCACTTATTCATATTTACGCATTATGATGAAATTGCCTACAGAAAAATAAAATGCGCAACACTATCAGCCTTCATACGATTTTTGTATTAATTTTACGAGTGAATAAACATTTCTAATACATGCGATGAATTGTTCAAATAAATTGGAGGATTTATTATTTAAGTATACTATTATTTCACTGTCCTTTAAAGTTATAAAGAGTGAAATTTTGTTTTATTTTTTAAGTACCTGTTTAAAAATTGTCCAACTTCCATTTTATTCAAGATGAAGACCCTGCATACCCAGCCAGTGAACTAAACGCCCACGGACCGACCGTGCAAGGTTGGCGAACCCGTCCCGACAGCACCACATCGCCGCATGAACTAGTATTACGTTTTCAAAAGCCTGCCAAAATATACAGGATTCAAGTATTAGCCCATCAGTATCTAATTCGTAAGCAATTAATATCAATAAGGTGTTTTAGGAATTAATGCATTTTACTTTAATTTCAGCACAAAAAATAGAACTTTGGCTCCATTTCTCACCGAAAGGAATCCCAAGTACACCTTCAAGCCAGTGTTTCGACTTTTTAGGGTTTATTGCTCTGTCTGATAATGCATCCACCAATTACAAGTCTAGGGAACTTCAAAGTGTTACAGTAGCCCCACGCAACGGTACCCACTTGAAACTTCGTTTAGGTCCACCATATCCTAACGAATTGAATCCTGGCGGACAAATAGCACTGATAGCCGTTAACGTTCTTGGCGAAGAGATAGATAAAGTCGATGAAATTTCGGATAGTGCCAATACTTCAACATCACCATCTTTATCAGATGCGTGTGACATTCCTTTATCGTCCATTTGTGATGATCTTCTATTCTCAATGTACGTTGAAGAGAGTATAGCGCATATTATTAGGGAGATGGAACAGAAAAAATTTAATGCCGTAAATGATGAAAGATTTGAATATGCACGTAAATTAAAGCTATGCATGACCGCCCTTCGTAGTGCCGGAGAACGACTTGGACGATACTCATTAGCAAAACGGCAGGCCGTTCAGCAGGAAGATTTTACGACAGCCAAGTTGCGGAAGGAGCAAATCGAAATGTATAAAAAAGCCGTGTTGAAACAATTACAGGTTGAACAGCTTCTGGAAAAAAATGGAGTAGTAACTGATAACGATTTGTGTTCGGACCTCTATGCATCTAAACCTACACTTCCGTCTCCACCAAGCTTGCAAGATGTTGCGACCTTACTGGCCGAAGGTCAGTTTTCTGGTGCTTGGAGTCCAAGAAGTGCATACGAAGACAAATCCTCAACGGATGGTGGAAGTTCAGTAAGTGGAGGGGCTGGACATAGTACTGCTAGTGAAACCCAATCTACGGGAAGCGGACGAAAGTCTTTGGATGAAATTCCAAATTCTCCGCAACTTAGTTCACTTCGGCGGAGTCCAAATCGTAGTTCACCAATATCCAGCCAAGGATCCCTACGAAGACGAAATAAGAGCGCACCTCGAAACAGTTACGAGGACTACGAAGAGAGGGCCGTACCTGCACTGAGGCAGTAAGAATCATTACACTATCAGTGTCGTAACTTTTATTTCTCTTAGCTGCTAAGCGTTTACTTTGATTTTGGACATTTTTCTTAATTATAAACTTTCAGTTCACATACTAATGAATTTTTAAGGGAATGCCAAGGTACGGCGCTGTTGGACAGCGATCCAAACAGAGGCCGTTCTCGACTAAACGATCGTGAACGACGGCAAGCAGCGCTTCCGATTCTGGTGTTTGGGAGTGAGTTGGTGAGCGCTTCCAATTTTATTAACCATACTTCCAGCTAATGAAAATTTGTGAGCACAGGTTGAACAATTCTATTCCCGACAATTTCAAGATCGGGAAGATGGTCTAGTACGTCTGCGAAACTTTTTAAAAGGTCAAGGCGAGGAATGCTCTGGAGGAGCAAACAAAATAGCACGCAGTGCGGCCCTTCTTCTGCACCGTGCCGTTCGAGATGCTGTATATTCAGTATTTAGTCAAGCCACAGAAACTGTAAGAGCACTATTCCTCGAATTTGTTCCTAGTAGAGTATCAGCAAATGAGGTTGCTCGTTGCGTTGATAGGCTGCTGCCAGAACTATTAGCAAAGAGTGGCGATCCATCTCCTCGCATTCATACGCTAGCGCAACACACTATTTTAAGTATAGCTGCTTGTCCAGAAGTGCGGGAGCAGCATCTTGTTGCTCCAGCACTATCAAGAACAGTTGGATCCGGTACACATCCAAGACTAGCTCTAAGTCGTATGCAAATGCTAGAGCAGCTTGTTTTATGCCAAGGCATAAGTACGGATAAGCACAGTGGCCTCACTTGTAGAGTTCTATCAGAATGCGGTTGCTCGGGAATTCATCATCCTGCAGAGCCAGTACGCAAAGTTGCTGAGAGAATTCTACTTCTAGTGTATAAAGTAAATCCACGACTGGTTCGAAAACAACTACCACCCGATGATGACATCACTAGAAGAAATTTACTGTATCGTCAACTTTTTACTGAATTCGATAAATTAGATATGCAGAGAAAAAAAGAAATGCTCGACACAAATAAGCAATTTTCCCAATCAAATAACGGGGTAATGTCGCCTAAATTGAATCAAACTGATAAAGAACACTCCCTTAATGAAAACAAATTGAAAAACGTTAAATATAATGCAAACACTACTTTCAATATGCAATCTCAATCGAAAAGTCCTGACAGTCAATCTAGTCCTATGAGGCGATCTGAAACAAGAATATTAAAAAGTAAAAGCGGACATTCGATCGCTGATAACGAAGTAAACTCATCATGCAACGGTAAGCAGGAGTATAACGAAAAATTGAAGCAGTCAATGAACTCCAGTAATTCGAGGAAAAGTTCAAATTCGAATTCGGACTCAATAGAAGATCCTGACATTATGTGTGTAGACCTTAGATAAGTTTCGTTCACTAATTGTTGTCTCCTTGTAGAAGATGTGCATTCTGCGACTGGAGTTGCCAAGGAGATCAGTCTCAGCTGGACAAACATTACTGGAAGGCATGTCCGTTCCTCGCAAAATGTCCCCAATGCAGCCAAGTGCTGGAAGTAGCTGCACTTAATTACCACTTAATGAGTTAGTTCATAAAACATTTTTTCGAAATTCGGACCTGTAAAACCAATGCTTTACTTCGTTTCAGATGAGTGTGAGGCCAAAGCAAGTTATGTGACCTGCAAGAGATGTACAGAAGCTGTGCACAAAAGTTTATATGAACTGCACCTTATGGAAGACTACTGTAGAGGTAATTTTTTTTTAAACATTCAAAATACCTTTTTTTTGTTGTTCTACTGAAACCACTTATGTAACAGAAAGATTGCAAAAGTTAGCATTTCCAATATCTTGGGATAACTTTTAAAAGAAGCGAACCTAGATATTTTGAACCAGCTTTATTTCATCAAATGCCATTAAAACTGAAATTTAATACATATTTTCTAAGCTGGACATATCAAAACCGTCTTCCCATTCATTTTTGGCTTTTGTGTTTTCATGAGGAGTAATTTGCGATATACTTTTCTCTTGAGTTTCTGCAGTTTGCCAAAGTTCGTCATCGTCTCCTGGGTCCATAATTGTACGCTTCTCTTTCTTGACTACGTTTTTAGGGATCGCACCAGAATTTGATCCTTTCGGATTTCTTTTTTCCATAATTGCTTGACTTACTTCAAAATATTGATTGGGATGATTAATTCCTTGCTCAAGTACAGTTTCATGAGTTACTTCAAAATATTTCGAGCACGCTATTTGGTAGTGTCCTTTTGAAGCGTAGCTACAGACATCTATAGCATGTGCAGTAGATAATCCATATTCGCTCAACTTTGCCTTGAGTCTTGATAAGTCCCAGATTTTAAATGGACATCCGTGAATTTCTTGAGGACCAACAGTGGTCGTAATGATTTTCATACAAGAATGTGGCGTATAATTAATCATGGAACCTTCTTTACCGTAGTTGTGGCGAATATTGTATGAGTATGATTTTTCAAACTTCTCTAAATCCATTATTCTTGTGAATTCCTCACGCCAAAATCGCAAAGAATCTTCCAGTGTGACTCCGATCCCCTTTAGGAACAAGCCATACTGAATTCGGCCAGTGTGTTTGAGGTGATGTTTTGCCCTGAGAGTGTCGTGGCACATCCTCATACATAAAGGAAAAGATTTCTTCGATAACTGATCGATAGATTCAATTGGAATTCCATCTCCTTTGGAACAAGTGTAATCTTTTCCTGTGTAGGAAGTATGAAGCCCTTTCAATAGATAGAATAGTCTCTCATCATTTTCAATATCTGGTAAGAATTTTTGAACAGCCTGTAACCCTTTTTCAATTTCTATTTGGTAGATATTGGCTATAACTGATACAAAATCGTGTGAATTTACGTATGCGTACCCATTTTTTAAATAGCATTTGCGTATTTTGATCAGATCAAGAACTTCAGTGAAGTAAACCTTATAGAAATCAAGATGTTCGATTTTTTGAACACTTTGACCAATAGTGCTTTCGTACAATCCATCCTTAATTTCATTTTTCTGGTCCTCAGTTAGTGGAGTATAGTCCAGCTTATTAATGTCCAGAAATTGCTTAATGTCGCTCGCATTTAAAGCAGAGAATTTGAATCGAAACACTTCCAATTCTTTCGAAATGAACCACCTATTTATTTAAACAAATTTAAATTATAAAATAAAACGTATGAACGAATTTATTTACCTTTTCAAATCTGAGGATCTGCAATATGCCAATCGTAATATGAAGTGGGATATGTGATCTCTCCTCCTAGCTTCTAAGTCAGATTCATTATCTCTACTTCCAGGGCCAGAAAAAAGTCTTACGTATCCTTGTAAGCCTTCTCTAACCAGTTCAGCTGTAACTGAATCCTTCCATTCGTCAGACAAAAATCTTAAACCTTTGGAGCTAACTTGTTCAAATACTCTTAGTAGTTTCAATCGCTCTAGAGCAAGTTCCTCAAATTGGTATATAGTGATATCCTCTGTTGGTGGGTATTTGTATAATGACACATTATGAGGATAAAGGTGCTCCAAATTTTCACTTTCCGGCTTAACTTGCACTCTTTGTCTAGATTTACGAGTAAAATCCATTCTGATTTTAGTTCTCAAAACAAAAAACACTTCTGTTTTCTAAACACACAGAATCTATGAAATTCCCGCGCTCTTTAAACTGTCAAAGTGTTTTATTTTCACTCGTTTTAAGCCGAACACAACCTGGAAATGGAACAAAAACGCTTTTTTGAAATGAAACAGTTTGAATTTATTAAACGTAATTAAACTTTTAAACTTTTTTATTTGTTACATTTACACGATAAAACACATTTTTAAAATAATAAAAATATATCGTTTTTTAACAGAATTAAAAACCGGAGCAGCACGATGCCCTTTATGCCACGATGATGTCCATTTGCCTTTGGACGGAGGTTGGAAGCTTCACTTACTCAGTACTTCAGGTTGTCCAGGAAACGCAAGACGACGATCGAAAATCTAGAAATCTAATGAAATTTATAATTAAAGAATTTACGCAATCTTAACTAGATTTTAACCGTATTCCAAGGAAATAAATTAACTATTCATGCCTTCTAAAATAAATCTAGGGAAATGTGCAATTCCAAAACTGAGCTTCAAACGTATTGTACACTCATATTTAAGATTCCAAGTGATTCAAACTGGAAAGTATTATGTACTTTAAAGCATTAGAAGGAAGATTTAGAAAATCCCAAGTTTACTTTTTTAAAGCAATTTGAATTTATGGGAAAACGATGATTTTATTGTTGATATAGTTTAAAGTTCAAACTATATTGTGATTTTAGTTAATATAATTGTATCGCGAGGAAACATTCAATTTTCGAACTCTTGTATTTGTTAGCGTCCTATGTAACATCCCATCCAATTCAATGATTGTGCAATAACTTTATACATACATAATTATATTATTCTTAATAAAGTTTTTAATACATCTACACATTTAACTATCAAAAGCACACTTTTATTTATTACTATATAGTAGGTATAGTCTTTTTAAAGTTGGTTATAAATAAATAAAAAACGGACTATTACTTACTCTAATGATTTGTTCTCAAGCACTGTGTTCTCCATTCTATTAATTGACCCCATTAAACTTTACCCTGACCTTATTGCCGTTATAGGAAATTAATTGAAATTTATTACAAAGAAAATTTGATTTTGGTCGCATATTTAACCGAAAATATTGCAGGCAGCATTCGGTTAATACAGAATACAATGAAAACTGCAAAAGACTTGTATTTCTTTAGTTAAAGAATTACTTTGTGTATCATTTACATATTACGTTGCTAATTTTCCCCGCTCAATTTTTTCGTAATTTCCAAAACAGTTGCGTGTGTTGTTCCAATTCCGTCAGCTGTTCTGTTATTGTTTTACCTGTCAAAGGTACAGACTGACAAAAGCGTAGGTGTCTTCCGCAGGGAATAATACCGGGTAACTTGATCTGCTGTTTAATACATCATAATCAACAGTAAATGTGCCCATAAGTTAATTAATTTGTACATTCAACATATTTTCTGTGTTATCGGAAATATGTACATTCAGTTTATTTGTATTTCTAGAACATCTTCAATGAGTCGAGAACCCCATTAAGCCCAGGAGCCGTGCATGACCACCAAAAATGGATTTTAAAGAATTGATCGATTATGAGTACCTCACCCCGGAGCACTTGTCGGGTTTCAATAACTACAAAGTAAATTTGAACTACGTGCAATTTGAATTGATTTCAGATGTTTATTTTTAGTACAATGCCCGAGATACATCGCCTCTGAGCGTGTACGTAATGCATCCGTTTTGGAATTATGTAGTGCAGGTAGAGCCAACCAACGAATTGTTTACACCAATTGACCAATTATACCTTCTGTATTTCAGTTCTGTCCCTCTTTTGTGGCTCCAAATTTGTTGACTTTTCTTGGATTTCTGTTCACTGCGGCTAATTTTGTTATCCTGTCATACTACGATTGGAACTTCTATGCGAGTTCCGAGGATCCACAGTATGAAGCAATACCGAGTTGGTGCTGGTTGGCAGCTGCACTTAATATATTCTTAGCGTACACATTAGATGGTATAGATGGTAAACAAGCACGCCGCATAGGGTTAGCTGGCCCACTGGGGGAACTATTTGATCATGGCCTAGACTCTTACACAGCCGTGTTAATTCCCACTTGTTTGTACAGTGTTTTTGGCAGGTGTGAAACGTCGATTTCTCCCATCCGAATGTACTATATATGTTGGATGGTGTTTTTTAATTTCTACGTCTCTCATTGGGAGAAGTACAATACGGATGTTCTGTACTTGCCATGGGGATATGACTTCAGTATGTGGGGGTCAACCCTATTGTATTTCGTCACATGGATTGGAGGGTATGGAATATGGAAGACGAATCTCCCCTTTGGACTTAGTGTCGGCAACGCGATGGAGAGTCTCCTACACATAAGCGCTATGGCTAACTTGCCAATGGTGGTTTGCAATGTATATAAGTAAGAATTGTAGTAAATAGCAAAACTAGCATTTATACGCTTCACACTTTTCAGTTCATATAAAAACAAAACTGGCAAAATGAGGACCTTTCCAGAAGCAATCAGACCTATTTACCCGTTCTTAATGTTTATGGTTATGCTAATCTTTTGGACTCACAAGTCTCCTTCAAATATCATTGAGAAAGATCCGAGAGTCGTTTTTCTCCTGAGCGGTACAATCTTTAGCAACATTAGTGTGAGTATACAATATAAAACACGCTTTCTATAATAATTTGCTTGACACTCACGTTATTTTAAAATGTCCCGAATTGATAATTGATAATAATTGATAATTGGCAAATCTTTTTAGTATTTTCTTAAATTGACGTAATTAACAATACGGAACAATTTACACATCGTTAAAAAATTTTTTGTATTACAGTGTCGTTTGATAGTATCGCAGATGTCTAACACTCGCTGTGAAGTGTTTCACTGGATGACGCCTATATACTTTATAAGCATTTTAATAAGCATGTACATTCCGATATTCGAGCGATTGATCCTTTATCTTCTCTGCATCGCAACAACATTAGCGCATTGGCATTATGGTACAAGGGTTGTCCAACAAATGTGTGTTTATTTCAATAGGGTTTGCTTTAGTGTAACGACACCCGCAGTATCTAAGGCGTTTTAATTCGTGAACCCGTAAAAGAAATTAGTCCTATTTTACCATGACTTTGTTAGCAAATGTAAATCAGGTATTACCCTTTCAGATTTAGCAACATGACACGTAATTGTCTGTGGAAACTGTTTCTTGCCTATTCCTTAATCAGATCCACATATTATTAATTAGTTCCTTACTATAAGAGATAAAGTGTTCATTTCAAGGGAACTCACCCGCATTTTTAACCTCTGTTAACTTCCATAATCCAATTTATTTAAGTGTAACAATTGTGCTGGTGATTTTTTAATTACGAATTATTTATTACTGTGCTTTATATGCACTTTTATTTATTATCACTTATTTATCTAGCATTACATTTTTGCTGCTGTGGAATGCCTACTATAAATGGCCTTGAACACAATTAATCTAGTCCCGTCGAGTATTTAACATTCTAAATATTTTCAGTAGAAGAATATATTTTAAATGGTTTTAATTTATCTCCTTTTTATACTATACAGTAAAAAGTGTTTCCGTATTATTTCATTAGCTAAGCTTTTGTCATAAATACACCTCTGAAGTATTTTATGTTACTCGAATTCAAAATTCTTGTACTTCATCTTTGATAAGCATCACTAATTTACTAATATTTAAATGCAAGCATTAATGTCGTGGTTTTATATCAACGTAATCACATGTGTTATATTAATTAATTTATAAAATGTTTATTTTTATGACAAAAAAATTCCTTTATACAAATGTTATATATTTTTACATAAGAAGAACATCTTAATTTCGTATTCTGCATACAATAATTTTGTATTTTGCTCATCCATATTATTACAAAAGACGTTCAGCATTTTTCATATGGTATGCACTTAAGCTGCCCCCTGCCCCCCTCACAGAATCTACATCTAGATTCTCATTACTTATTTCAAAACAAACTTATCTGTTATGATTTCAGATCTTCATTTTTAAAGCCTATTCCTCTTAACCACATTATTTGCATCCTAAAAAATAATATGCACTATTATTATAAACATTATTTGAGATTTCAATGTAAATTTAAGTGCTGTTAAATTAAGGAAACGCTTGAAGATTTATCGATTCTATACTTTCAGGAACAGAGAACTTATAGTTTAAACGTTTTAACTAAATTACAATATTGTAAATGCATTAGTTCAAATTTGTTGTGCTATGTTAAAATGTGTACGTCTTATTTAATACTAAATATATATTTAAAAATGATTACAAAATATTCATTTTAATTGTCCGCTACTAAGCATTAGTTTTCCCCCATTTTACCAGCGCTCAATCGAAAAGAATACCAGACACAAGATCTTATTTAAAACATTTCACCGATTGGAAATTGGAATAAATAAGAATGGAATTAATATACAAGGAAGGGCAGGCCCTTTCAATTCCTCTTCGCTTAAATAACAGATGCAGTGAAGAAATTGATTTTTAACCCATTGACCAATATCTGAAATTAATGCGGGAACATTTTACGTAAGAAATTTAGTGCACATATCCTCGATTCTGATTTCGACGAAAATCGACCGAGTTCTAAAATTCGTCCGGGGGGAAATATTTACAAACATGAAGGCTGAAGCAACCCTTCGCATTAACCCCTTGAGAACTTTTTTTGTTTGACAGGATAATTTTTCGGCAAGAGCATTACAGTCATGATACGTTTGCCGTGCCGAAAATAAATGGCCGAATTTTTGGCAGTCATTTTTTACTAGTTTCTCAAAAGGCAATGTTAAGGAGTTTTTCGATGCATTTTAACTGCATTCTTCTCCAAAAGCACTCCCAAAAATTGTGCTCTCTCCTGCGACTTTTTGGAATGCAATGACTGGTAGCTCGGTCACATTAATGTCACACATGCTTCACAATAAGTACAATAATTGTGCTGCTTAATCTACGCATGAGCACGAATTGTGTACGTAGAATTGGGATTTTTAAACACATATGTGATAGCTGAAGCCCGTAGAAGAACCGAAACTCTTTTTGAGAATGTATATACAAACAATTTTAACAAGTATAAAACAAAAAAATTATCAATCTGGGAAATACAGCATTGCATTATATATTGTAAGTTGTGTACAAAAACGAAAGGGGCCGAAAGATAGTGACACCATTGATTATATAAAGAAGTAGATGTGCCAATTGCAACTTGACATTACCGCGATAGATGGCATTACTTGTACCATTTTATCATTTTTAGTGAAGACACTGATTATTTAAGTGCAGACAAATTAGAAATTCGAATCTCAATTTCGAATGAAAAGCTTTTTCGCAAATCGCAACACACACATTAAGATGGAACTCTAACAATGTATATGACGGTGATATAAACTTCTCGTACGAATTTGAGCAGGCCTCTGAAATGTATTGAAATGTATTGATATGTGCGTAAATTTTAAATTTTCTAATTGTAAGTAACCAGATATCTGTGCCAACCCGCAAATGTGGCTCCGAGATATGCATGCGGCTCATTGTTAATTTATCGGCGACTCTTCTTAAAAAATTTTTTTTTTATTGGAAATTTGTTTTCACCGAATGTTTCTAAACTTGCCTAAATAACTAATATTTTATTAAACAAAATTCATATTGTAGTTATTTGAGATATACATTTTCATATTTCTTAAACTTATTTATTTGCGATATTTTTAAAGAAGAAGGATTTTTCAATTCGGAAATAATACTAACTGAAAAAGCAGCTGGAGAATTAGATATTAGAAATGAAAGAAGATCAAGCATTGAAAATGCGGCACAAATCTAATATTTTGGCCAACTCGTGTCAGAATCACAGTATCCACAATTAGAAAAAGCAGCTTGCCGTCTATTTGCAATTTTTGGTACAACATATTCTTGTGAATCTTTATACTCAACAATGAAATTCGTGAAGTCAAAAAATCGTTCACAGTTGAGCAATATAGACATCTCACAAAATTCCTTCGAACGGATTTACCAAATATTACACCAAATTTCAAGGACTTGACAAAGGTCTTCTTTAAGTATTGTTTTTCTTGTTATTCTATGTTTCTTTTTGAAATTATTTAATATATTAAGTTGCATACTTGGATGGAATATGGATTTGGCTCTTTACATTGTATTGAAAGAAAGCAACTCTCATCGCAATGATAATTGCCCACCCCTGATGCATAAGAATATGATCTGAAAGATTAAAAAGATTTCAAATTTCGAATTTGCACCCATTTTATATGCTTTTGTACTTCACTTGTTGTGTGTCTTTTTATATTTTATTTGAACAAATAAATATGTCGTCGCCTGGCTTATTAGATTTTTATGTTTTTAAATGTTTTTGGAAATTAGTTTGTTTTGTATGCATCACAGAATCACAAGTCAGGGGAATCACAGATGTAGAATTAATATACTCATTCTACATAAAATTCTAGACCTGCATTTTCTTATGTAACCGAGGGTTGTTGTCCGCAACTGATTATTTTATAATCGCAGTTAACCAGCAAGAATGCAGGTCATTCCTCTATTCGCAACCGCAATCGCAATGTCGATGGAAAAAGTTTTTGCTTTAATATAATAATATGTAAATGATATTATTTATAAGAACAGTTTTTATTTATTAAACAATATTAAATGAAGGAAACTCAAAATGTAAATATTCATTAAACAAAATCAACATTTTGTATAAAAACGATGTAGGCTTCCATGGCTACAATATGGGTAAGGAGGAAAAGGAGTCGCCTGATCTTGCTCGTCTTTGAACTTGAACTTAATCTTTTACCGAGGTATGGATTATTTACCAAATTTCGATCCTCTATGTCTAGCTATAAGCGTTCTCAACAACAGACCAGACAACGGACAGACAGGCGGACATGCATAAAACGGTTTCTTTTCCCTTCCCAATCACTATTTTTTTCTATCACCATTATTTCTTGGCATTGCAAACGTTCGCTCAAAACTAATATGTCGTACCTACCCTACATCTAGGGTATAAAAAAAGTTTTATTTTTAGAAAATTTGCTTTATATTAAAAACGCTGCAAAGTCTTTACACATGGGTTTATTATGTCTGACTGAATAAATATATCTATAAAATGGGCGTGCAACTTAAACAAATCGCCCTTGAAAGAATCACTTGGTACTTTTTACTAGCTGTTTAAATTTCTATCTAGTATCTAATCCTTCTTCGTATTTCTGGAAAACGTTTTTTAATATATTGACTGAAGCTCATCTTATCTCTCAGGATTTTTATGTATCATATCTTAATCTAGATGATCTAGGCCAAGTTCCCGTCTATAACACGCAGTGTTGTGTTGTGTTGTTTTTTTCTGGCCCAAGTTATCTCAGAGAATAAATTTACCTTAGAGAAAACAAAACATTGCCAAGTTGAAAATAAGACCATGTGGAAGGAAATGGGTTTAATTAACTGTAATCGTAATTTAAAAGTTCAAAATAAATGTTCGTACTAGAATAACAAAGACAGCAGCGTAAAGGTATTTCAAGAAAATTTCAAGTTGTCTTGAGCAATGAACTTGGACCCCTTTTTTGATCTCACTCCTTTCATATGCCGACAGTTTTAGTTTTCGTCCTCATCGAAGCACTTGGACATAAATTTTTGATCCGACTCCTTTATTTGGCCGGTTTTTGTGGGGACTTGGCCTTTTTTCCCATTTTTGTTTTTGTGGGAGATATTCTTTACAATATGTAGGTACATTTCGTTAAATTCACCATTTTATTAACCATGAATCCAAAGAAATACACTAAACAATTATTTTAAAATATATTCATATCCTCAGTTATTTCGACTTCAAATCACTTTCCTGTAATTCCTCATCGGTTTCGTTATTTTCATTTTCAAAATCAACATTAGAATCTTCTTCAAAGTAATGGAAATTTGAGTTTAAGAACGACAGAGGCATATCACGTATTAAATTTGCAGAATCATAACAATCATAACTGGAATATTCGGAAGGTAAAATATTCTGAAACATGACCTGTTTCAAGTTTCTATAAAACCGATTTTGTTTTTGAACTACATTTTGAGGATAAGAAGTAAAAAAGAAAGCAATTTTTTAATACATGTATTTAAATATTGCGTCAATTGTAGCTTTTTTTATTCCCCAACGGGGTGAGCAACCACCCACCCTCTGCTGGATACGACCTTGCGTGGAATAGTGAAATTCAAGCAAAATGCATTTTAAATGTTAATCCTTTACCTGATTTCAATTAAAATATTGTATTGTTTTTGTAAATGTGTATTACAAATTAGATAAAAAACAAAAGTTCTTATTTGAGAGCCGTGGCAGCTAATCGGCAAATAGGTATATTCTCACTTTGGGAGGAAATTTCATAAAATTTATACAGGACATCGACTAGGCTATACTAGCAACAGGCCTAGAAGAAAACCGGTTCCATTCCAGCGTCAGATATCCAGATGTGATTAGAACATGGTTTTCTTTGTTTTTTTGGTATCCGAGCTTTCAAAAAACAGCTTGCGATAGTTTCGAATGCATAACAGAAGCTTTGATGCTTTTTCGAATTATCTTAGCAAATGTAAGCACTATTCTAAAAAATCGAAAATATGCGACTACAGAGCCGCCACACATGGTAATGGCACAACACCTTTTCATCGAAATGACACATCTACTTCTTTATATAATCAATGGTGACACCAAGCTCATAATGGAAATTTTGCAGGCGAAATCAAAGCGGAATCTGATGTGCTTCCGAAAAGAGCTTTCGCAACGCTAAAATTTGGAAGTAAAGAGATCACAAATCGACATTCTTTGGACAAATTATAATTTCATTTTTACTTGTTATTCACTTCTTGATTATTTTTGGCTTAATAAATTTCAATTATTTTTGAAAATTCGTGGGAAACGAGAACCACACTGCATCCCTTTCCGTTATATGCCGTTCTGTTGCTATCCCATTGGTGTCGGCAGGATTTACACATTCGCAATCAACTCGTGTACAGACGGGGTTGATGTCAGAGTTTCTCTTCGAATATAATATAGGGTAGATATTGTTTGGCCGAAGCCCCTCAGTTTTCAGTACCAGTTGACGTGGAAGTGAGATACGTTTGTGGATTGGCCTTTCGTTGTTATTATTGTCTATTGTGCTCGCGGAAAAGACAATTTTACAGTGATTATGAAAGTTGCTCGACATATCATGTTTATCGTGTTTGTTGATTACAAACGAAATTAATTTGAGCAGTGCTAGTTTCTAGAGTACATTGCCACAGCTTTCATCTGCTCACAGCATGCCAATCTCTATAATTAGTGAGCATTAGTTCTGCCAATGACTGTAGATTGGGACTTGCTCAATGAACGTGAGTCGATACTCGATTGTTGTCCCACTTACAGTGCTGCATTGTTAAATCGCTTCTCTTTCAGATGCCGAAAGTTAAGAAGGGGAAGAGATACAAGAAGTCTTATAACGAGGATTTGATGCAAAAAGCATTGTACGAGATTCGCCAAAATGGATCGATAAGAACGATTTCGTCAAAATATGGAATACCCAGGTCAACACTTCAATACAGATTAAGTACAAATTTTAAAAAGGCTGCTTGTGGTCCAAGTCCTGTCCTCACCACTGAAGAGGAGAAGAGCTTAAAGCAATGGATTATAACATGTGACAAAGCTGGATTTCCCATCGACAAAGATGTTGTTAAGACTACAGTCAAAAGGATGCTGGACAAAAATAATAAGCAAACGATTTTCAAAGATAATTGCCCAGGCAATGGTTGGTACAGAGCTTTTATCAGGAGACATCAGGATCTATTTCACATGGGCATAGATGGATACAATCGAAATTTCAGAAATTTATCGTGGTCCACAGTAGTATATCAATATTTGAAGGAAACTCAGTGTGAAGATATTTTGAAGGATCCAGAGAGAGTTTATAAAATTGATGAAAGTAATTTTCAACTATGCCCGAAAACTGGAAGAATTTCTTATTATGAAGCGGACATTAACAATCCCATATCAGCTATTTCAGTCATGCATATATTTTCCGCATCAGGAAGGACCGCTCCTCCAGTTCTTGTTTTCCCCTGCAAAAAATTATTGCTGGAAATGAGGACAGCTTTACCGAGTAAGTGGGGGGCTGGGCTCAGTGGATTGGGCTATATAAGCTCCAACGTTTACTGCGACTACATTTCATGCATTCTTCATCCTAATATGATACGAGATAAAGTTAAATTTCCTGTCGTCATGTTTTTAGATGGTCATAGTGCTCATTTATCTTTTGAGCTATTTCAACTTTGCACAAAGCTTAAAATTATACCTATAGCGTCATACCTTAATCCTGCCTACAATAAGACTCCCAGACGACACGAAAAAACTGTTCATTTTAGACCGTTAGAAACTGGATGGGAGAAGTTTTTATACCAACGAAAAAATCGTTCAGTTTCCGATCAGATAACGAAAGATCAATTTTTACCAGTATTACAGCGTGTTATGGAAAACATTTCTGCTGATGTAATCAAAGACGGACTTAAGAAGGCAAATATATTTCCGTGGCCAACATCTGAAAAACATGAAACGAATTTACCAAAGAAAGTAATGCGCAATGAGCGTTACAACAGAAATGCGGGAAGGACGACGCCACCAGTTCTAGAATTTGATCAATTTCAGAAGATTGTAGGACCTAAAACAATGCGACTGCTGCAGAGCAAAAGTCCTAAAAGAACCAACGATGAATTCTATATGCTGATGAAAATGTATGACTACTTCATGGAAACAGGTAGCTCTTCGCCTCAGAGGGAAGACTTTCAAAACTGTGAACAACTCCTCGGACTCACTTCCGATGATATGGTTGACGAAGAAATTTCTGGAGAACATATGTCGATCCCACAGTTCATCAAAGCTGAGCCTCTTGATTTGGACTTCGAAACGCATTACGGCGAATTTTACCAGGAAGTAGGAGATTCGGGTATGGAGAACAACTTAGAGACGACCATTAAAACAGAATTCCCGGATTAGAAGGAAGTGGGAAAATATTGCGTTTTATTATATGTGTAATATAATATTGAGTTGAAAGGTAAAAGTAAATAAATTCATTCTAAGTTCTTTTTCCAAAAATAGTGCAAAAGGACAATGCTTATTTTTGGATTGTTTTCTTTTTTATTTTCATACAAATTAATTTAAATTTATGGAAAAGTATTTCAGCATTAAGCAGTCATGAAAAAAGAATAGTTAGCATAAATATATATACGAGTATTTATTCTTTTAACTATCAACTAATTTTTTTGTGTTGAATCAATTCTTTTTACAATGTACGAATAAAGAGAATGCTAAATTGTTTAAACTTAACGTTATATTATATAATAAAATCAATTCTTTTGATATTTTATTATTTTGTACGTATTGTAGATACCTATATTACTTTTGCTAATAAATCGTAAATAACAATTGAGATTTGTATTTATATATTCGTAGATATACTTATAATATAGGTATTTCTATACCTAATATATGGTTTGTTGAAACCTCCTTAAAGTAATTTAAAGTTGTCATTAATTTCTTGACTTTCTTTTCTATTTCGTGCGGTTCCACAAACCCACAGAAATGAGAGTTCTAAATCTAACCAAGATTATAATAATAGTTGGATTGGTTGGTTTGGAAGTTCTACATGGGAGGCCATAAAGAGGACGTGTAATCCTCTCTCAGGAAACAAAATATATAATCGTAGAAGTGTTATTCTTCCCAGTAAATGATTTAAAAGTATATTACGTGGTTCAACACTAAAATACTTTTTATATATTCTCATTTAAAGACCTATTAGTGTAAGATCCATATTCTAACATGTACATAATATATATGTATATTGTATAATATAAGTATAAGAAAAATACCGAATTTTAGAATTTTTGAAATAAATCTTGAGGGTCCAATATCGAAAATTCGAAAAAAATTGAACATTTTAATATTATTTATAACGCATTATTAAATGTTTCCTCTAATATGCAATAGAGCAAAAAACATATTGTTAGTTGTTTTTTAAAGATTGTACAAAACTTTAATATTAGCATCAAATATCTTGAAGGCCTCTATAGGCATAGATTCCTCCTCTTCGTCGATTCAATGGGGAAAATTCCATACCCCAGACCTCCGGTTGCCCCCTCCCCTTTCAAATTATCATATGGGCGCCCATGGAAGGAAGGAGTAATTGAAAATTAAACGATAAAAGAGCAAATCTTTAAAACGATACATTTATTTTCTACATTTGCTTTATTGTTAAATTAACTCTAAAAAATAAAATTTACTTGATATTAGAAACAAATCGGCATATTCCATAGCTGTCCCTCTTTCGATCAGGTCCGCACTGTTCGGTTGCCCCAATCAATTTGAGTTCCCAGTTTTCATTGTTAGTATCAAGTGCCGCTGTTCTGCTCTTATATTCGTCATAGTCGTCCAGATTTAAACTGTCGAAAAGTGTAGAAGTAAATTGGTCATTAGACAAGTCGACATAGTTGGGAATTTCGTAAGCATCGCTATTAATGCTGCGATCATAATCACCGATCTCCTCATCATCAAGCACCACCACCCGGTTAGCATGCATCTCGTTTAGGCTCACTTGCTGATCTTTAATTGATTTAGATACCCGACCACCGATATTGCTAATAAATTTGACCAATTTACCTTGTTGCGGTTGAATAACTGCGGGGGACTGCACTACTGTTGGCTCTGCCTCAAGATGGAATGGTTTCATTAGATGCAAATGAAGTGGGTAGGGTGGGGGAAGCACATCTACTTGAGGATCGGGATGTATCCTCGTCAAATCGCTTTCACTACTAGAAATGTCCACTCTGTACGGCGTTCGTCCCTCAATGAAATCTGAATATCGAACTGGCATCGGATCGAGGGGATGATGAGCTTGCTGATATGTTCGGCTCAAGTAGCCTAAATTAACTTGATCATTTTTCAGAGGTCGACCGAATTTTGGCAACAAATGATTCTTTTTGTTCGATTTTTTCGAGTTCGATCGCTTTAAAGAAGATCGTGTTAATAAATCAAGCAAATTCACTCCCGCCGTCGGATTCGGTGGTATCACAACGATCATGAAATTTTCGAGATCGGCCCGAATATTATACTGACCCTCCTGCCGCTGATCAAAAGTGACTTGCCTTCTCGAACTTGAAGTCTCCTCTACTGGGATGGATGGCGCCTGCGTACTTTGAGGAGTAGATAAGTCTAATGTAGCACTTGGTGTAATGGTTGAAGGATTTTGAATGCTTGTTGCATTTTCGTTAGATCCTTTTTCATCTGTGGCACCTTGGACTCCCGTTAGAAAACATAGAACTGCGACCACAGCGAAGATGCTGCACTGATATTGTTTCATCGTTTCCACGAAGTCTTCTTTTCGCGGCCAAGTTCAAGAAAGTACTGATCCGGCTTTCGGTCAATTGGAAAGTTGTTGCTTTCTGAGAAGTACTCAAACGCGTCTACAGTGGGAAATTCATTTACATTGGTTCTAAGCAGCGACCACAATCTTCTGTATTCGGTGGATACATTCAACCGCATCGAAGTCACGTTATATCTCTTGCTCCCTCGATCTGTATAAATATCAACGCATCTTCGTAGTGAGAGCATTTCCAAAGATGATAATTATTTGGTAAAGATGCTTGACCAGTTTCATTGGCCGTACCGTTAATCACGATTTTTTAGGTTCATCTTAAGTACACATCATTCTTACCGTTAGCATCCTATTGATCTTGCCACAAGGTACGTAGCTTCATAAGTTCATACCACAAAAGTTAGGCGAACCAATTTTAAAAATTACCACTGTTGAGGGTTCCTTAATCAAAATGCTGCTATTGAACAACGTTTTCTGTTTTGTGAAGAAAATAAAAATAAATTCAAAAAAAAAAACGATTTTAAATTTTCAAAATATAAACAAGTTTTATATTATGTAGTTTCAATAACTATAATATTAAGCTATTGAAACTCATAAATTCATCTGTTCAAGTTTTTATGCGGATAAAATGAAACTCTTTGTGCTCAAATATTTAAATCAAATATGAAATATTAGCGGTAGAACAAATTTTTTGAAAGCGATTTAAAATGATTGTAACATCATATTACTTGTAATTCATTACAAAAATCAAAGTCATTAATCATCGAACGAATGGTCGGGGTCAAGAATCTTGAACGCTCCACCTAGAAATTCCTGCACATTGTTCTTAACTAAAAGTAAATACACAAAATGTACTTGATTAACCCATTTTGAACAAGTTTATCCACAATTTTTTTGGCAGTCTTCAATGGTTGGCCAGAGGAGTGGTGCTTGACCGCATGCGACTTCTCTTTTCATAGCGATTGGTACTGAAAAAAATTTTTTAAAATCAATATTAATTAGTTGTTCAATGAAGTTGTCTGCAGAATTCTGCTTATTATATCTAGCTATAAATAATAGGTAGCTACATAATTATATTGCAAAGGAATTTTCAAACATCCGTTTCAACGTTATTTAAAATGTAATATGCATGCATAATAATACATATAGGTACATAAAATGTATTTCTGGTTTATGAGAATCTTTTTTTTCGTATCGTCTAAAAGAATGCAATACACAAAATATCATGTCTTCGTTAAAACATATCTTTTGAAAACCACTTCTCCATCCTGTCTGTTTTCTCGAATCGTATTTAACCGATTCGAGCTATTTAATTATGAAAAAAAATAATTTCTAGTTCTATGTATAAATTCTAATTACCTGCTTAATCCACAAGCAAATTGCGTGACTGCCAATGATTGTATAATGAGCGAAGAAAGATCCAAAAGGGAAGTAAAATAGTGCCGGAAGCAATAAGACGAATGTCCAATCTGGATTCTGGTTCAGCCTCCAACTATCCACGAAATAAAAAGAAAGAGAAAAATCTTTTCTCAGCTGCGGTAAAGAACTCCCGGTCAGGTATGAGAATCCACAAGGAGACTATTGACCCCATCTGTGTACAAGTTGGATCAAGTATGCTGAGTATTTGCATTTATCCCGTTCAAAAACTCTTCCGCAATTGATATTGACTTCGTTCTCGATTCGCCAGGGAATTGCAGCTTGATAGAGTCGGACCTTGCTGGTGCTTCGTCGCGATTCTTTCATATCATTCTCAAGCCAACTTACATCTGAGACGGTAGCAAAATGTGCAAATTCAACAATCGACTGTTCGTTTTTATATTGTTCATCGCGTTGAGTGAAGCAGCTCCAGGTTTTCCTCTCAGCGACCTGTTTCAAACTTATGATGACTACGACTACGATATCCATTTTGACCAGCGTCAGAATGGATCTGAAAATTATCGTGTCAACCTAAACGGTTTTTTAATAGCATTTCCTCAAGGAGGGGAAAGCGATGGAAATAATTACACTGAAGAGCTGCTGAATCTGTTGGGTAAGTATTAAAATTGCATTATTTTCATACATGTTAGTACTAATTGCATTTAGGAATGGGATTGGCTGAGAAATTCGATTCCCGTCAAGAATCAACATCAGAAAAAAATTCGTATAATAATCAAAAGGACCAAAACGAAGCTGAAGACAAACCAGAAGCGGTGCTAAATCCATCAGAGCGATCCGCTGGGAAATCAGACCAGTTAATGCAGAAGAGTGCTGATCCTATTTTACAAGGAAACGTGCCGCATAAGAAACGGAGGTGAGTGTTAAATTCAATTTGGATATTTCTAATATTACCTCAATATAAAATACCATATTACAAAAACATAATTGTTTTAGGACAAGGTTCCAATTGACAAATTTACTAAAACTATTTAGAAGGAATGACGAATAGGAACTGCCTCAACTCAAATCAGGAAACTCATCCTGATATGGTTGTCTTAATAAAAGGACATTTCCTGTTAATTGAAAATTTTGTGATTATTGTTTAAGAAGTGATTTTCATATACTTTACCTGAAGAGAGCATTTCACTATTTGCAAGCGCTCCGCCCGCCTTTGATTTCTAAAAACCAAAACAGTTTAAACACAATCATAAACTCCCCCAAGTATAAATAAAAAAACCAATAAGTTGGATCCGCAAATACTGCCCTAGTTTCATGAAATATTAGTGATATAATAGAATAAAAACATAGAAAAACATTTTAATTCAATTTTATTTTCAAAATAAATTTTTCATTTCTATAAAATTGTGTAAATTTCATTGTTAACTTTCTCTCTCAAAGTATTGGTATTTCAAGAACATATTTTGGAAAAATAACAGATAAGGCAATTATGTGTTCTTTTTCAGTACAAAAACTACAATATAAACAAGCTTACTCTAGAAGCTTCAGGGATAATCATTCACGCGGTGTTTTCGACTGAATGATATGATAAAGTAAGCTTTCGAAGGGAGTCTCGCGAAAAGTCAAAAGCCACATAACTACATCGAAGTGCAATTGCAAGTAGTCATAAAACGATTTCTGTGATACTGATTTTGTGCACCTTTTTATAACAACTTGGACGGTGTCGCATATTTTCCTTGCAGACGAAATGATTCTTATGTAAGTTCCAGTGACATCAAAACGATGTTTCTTAAATTTATCAAAAAGGCGTAAACTTTCAAAAGGCACTATTCCTACGAAGTTATGCTTTCCATGAGCATAAATTTCGGGTGCGATAAATTGCTGCAATTGGCGTCCTAAAACTAAACCGCTTTTTGCCTTAGCGTACTTGTTAGCTAATTCGGTAAGTTCACGAACCAGATACTCCTCCTTATAACGCGGTAAGAAGAATCCTTTTTCCTGATTCTTACCTTCTTTGGGATTGTAGTATTCTGAATTAAATTTTAACACTTGAAAAAAGTATCTAGTTGGAATTGATATAGTATCGGCTAGATATAAAATGGGAAATTCGGACATGTCGCGGTCGTGGTAAATATCAACCAAAATCACAGTATTGGGCCCTCCAAATTTCAGGGACTCACTAGAATTTTCACAAATTGACTTAATTGCTATGAATGGATTATCGGGAACCTCCGGCGGTGACAGGGAATTGAGTAAGTTTCCACTAATTAACATGTACCGGATTGCTGACGCTAAAATTTGTGTATTGTGTTTCTCCAACAATTCAATTAGAATTTGTACAGTTTCTTCTATGTTGCATTGAAGAAGGGGTTTCGATTGTTGACATTCTGTGCACAGAAAAATTATTTCTCCCGGATTCGTCGCATGATTCGTCCATTGTAGTGCAAAACCACAATGACGACATCGGATTTGGAGGTATGACATATCCATAGCCTCGAAGAGGAATTCCATGGCGGCCAAATTTTGGTTGAGCACAACTGGTTTCAAAATTTGTTGCCATATTGGATATTCGTCGGTGCTGTAATAAAGTAAAGCTACTTGTGTTATATGGTTTACAATATTACTTAAATTTAACTGTTTAAGGGAAAAGGTTATAATGAAGTGTACTTTTGTTAGAAAAGAAAATTACAAAATAATGCGTAAATACGAGTGAAAACTTGCGTGGCAATGAAAGCACCTACTCGGTAAAGCAACAGAAAATATGAGACGAGTGTTAAATGGCTTTAATGCGAAATAAGAGAACCTTTTATTTTATTATCAAATTGATTTGTGCATACTCCGTTAATAAATCAGTAATCGAATTATCTTGAGCAACAAGTGCTCGCTCCATTCTTACCTGACATCATTTTTTATTAGAAGATAACTTATTACTCTTCCTAGTGATAACACTGAATCTGATGGTGGTTCTTCCATAGTGAAATTTCTAACTTACTATTGTCTAAGCACAACATAAAGGAAAACTTAAAATCAATACATTTGAACGAAAATTGCGGTTGCCGAAATGCCGAATAAAAAAAACAACTGTCACGTATTTTTGTATTGATTTAACTTTTTCGGTTCTCACTTTCACATTCCATTTCGTTCCCTTGACAATACCCAAAGTAGAGCATACTTCAGCTATTACAAACAGATGATTATACAAGAATAAGTTCTACTACAATACTTATTGTAAGATATGGTTTTAAAAATTCAAATATACTCAAATAAAAATTATATAATAACAGCTCTTTTAATTCGATAATGCTATTGCTTTATTACATTTTACAAAAAAAAAAAAAAAAAAATTACCTCAAATTAATAAAAGTTTAAAATATTTCTTATTTTCAATATTTCATATTTTAAACGGGTGACGTCATATGAATTTGACAGGTGTATCTGTATTGTATCTTGTCAGGTTGTGAAAATGCACAGAGTTTTCGTTTTAATTTTTTGTTTTAGTTTATTACTGTGCGCAAAATGTAGAATTTTAGAGTCTGTGAGTGATGATGAGTTATTATTTCATATTAAGAACGACGATAATGTAGTTGTTTTATTCCGTAAGTATCCTGAAATTTTGCCGGTATGACTAATGTAGATGAAAATGTTTTCAGTAAAAAACCAGTGTTCCGACTGTGATGAACTGGAAAACGTATTGGAAAATATAGCAGATGAACTGGTGGAAAGTATTCAAGCTGTTGTCATTAAAGTGAACAATAGCCCAATGGTGGGAATATATGACCCTAGTGGAGAGCCCGCTCTAATATATTTTCGACGTGGAATACCATTATTATATCATGGACCGATCAATGAAGACAACATCCTGGACACTATTCGCTCCAATCGTGACCCTACCGTGAGGGAATTATCAGATGCAAACTTCGAGCATTTGACTCAGGCTGCAACAGGTGCTACTACAGGAGATTGGCTTATATTTTTGTATGGGATCACATTTGCATTAGTAGTACAAACATGATTCCATTATATTGTTGTAGCTATTCCAATGACTGTGTAACATGTCAAAGATTGTATGCAATGTGGGAAGGCGTTGCAGCTGCATTAAGAAGCCGAGCAAACGTGGCGCGTGTCAACAGACTAGAAGCTGGAATATCAACGGGGAAACGATTCAATATCAACAAATCTCCAGAATTTATATTGTAAGTACATATTAGCAATGCGTTAAACATATTGAAATTAATTCTTCTCATTCAATAGACTACGATTGGGCAAAGTTTATCGCTATCGGTCCACAGATTACAACCCAAAAGCTTTTATAGAATTCGCACTGAAGGTTTACGGCAAAGATAAAGGAGAAACTGTTCCGCCAGTGGCAGATCCTTTGTAACCACCATTCATTTTTTTTATATTTTAGTATTTAAGCGAAGTTATTTTTTTTTAGAAACGATTACATTGGTGCTGCGCTGTTTTTCCTACTAGGTAGACCGTATATTCTTCTCATTGGGGTAGTGCTTCTTACTTTGACTGGGGGTGCTGTTTTCTTTTCGAAAAAGAATCTTTCCGGAAAAAAGGAAAACGTTATAAAAACGAAAAAAGCCAAATGAACCCTGAAATCTCATTTTTAAGCGCATTTAACTTCGTGAGGCTCATCAAATTACAATCAGTGATTGATGGAGCACAGATTTTCTTACTTATACAATTTTTTAGGTTTTGGAGATTCCGATAGATTTCAGATATAGATGTCATTTACGTTAACGTGTTAAAAGAAGTGGTCAATAACTCTTTTTGTTTCAAAAATAAAATTAATTTTTAAAAACATGGTTTTCTTGCAGAATACAAAAAAATGTTTTAAAAAACGTAATAGTTTTACATCAACCAGTAAAGTCTGCTTCTACCATTTAAAAATTTTAACCTTCTATAAGTAACTCCCAAGAGAGTTCTCTATCTCCAGCAACCTTTTTATTACCAGTGGTTTTTAATAATATAATTATTTTTGTTTACGTGTTACGCGAACTAGTACTAAAAAACTTACTGTATTTGGTAGGTAATAGATGAAACAAGTCACTGTAATGTGTGCTAACTTCATCATGGAGTGTTTGATTCGTGGAGACATTCGTGTGTATGTGTCATTATAGTATGAAGGTGAACTGTCACTTCGTGGAGAGTTTAATTTAAATTAACGGCGTTCTAAACACTAGTTAAGTGCTGTGTGAAAATGACATCAAAAATGAGACCTCCTTCGATAGATGATCTTCCTGATCTAATGGAAAACGTTCCTGACAAATTTAAACAAAGTGTGACGGATATTTCTTTGAAAATGATGCATCATCCAGCTTATGGAAAAAAGTACTGAATAGATAATTTGAAAACCTTAGTTACTCTTAAAACTCTTCTTCAGGTACGCTTGGTCCACAGACGATTTTGAGTTAGGGGCTCCTCTAGGCCGTGGAAAGTTTGGTCGTGTTTACTTGGCACGCGAAATACGCACTCATTATATTGTCGCTATGAAAGTTATGTTCAAATCAGAGCTTCAGAAAGGACGCGTGGAAAGACAAGTCTTGAGAGAGATTGAAATACAGTCCAGATTAAAGTATATGGGTGGTTCCTTGTTTCATTGCATAATTCTTAAATTACTGAATTTCAGGCATCCAAATATCTTGCGTCTTTTCACTTGGTTCCATCATGATAATAAAATTTATTTAGCTCTGGAGATCGCTTCTCAAGGGGAATTGTACAAACATCTTCGCAATGCACCGTTTCACAGATTTGACGAGCACCGCGCTGCTAAGTATACTTATCAAGTCGCTGATGCACTTAAATATTGCCATTTGAACAACGTTATTCATCGTGACTTGAAGCCGGAGAATATTCTTCTTACAGCAGACGACAATATAAAGTTGGCGGATTTTGGATGGTCTGCACACACAATGTCTAATAAGTAAGTACATAAAATAATCATGTTATAATTGACTTCTTTCCTGACTGAAGCATAAGTGGAAGAACTATTGTCAATAGAGTTACGATAATTTTTAAATTTTAAAGTAAACGATTCATTATTTAGGCGCCAAACAATGTGCGGCACGCTGGACTATCTCCCACCAGAGATGATAGATGGGCGATCGTATGACGACTCAGTAGATCAGTGGTGCCTGGGAATTCTTTGTTATGAATTTCTCGTTGGCAATCCACCTTTTGAATCTGCTGACACTGAAATGACTTACGAGAAAATTCGAAAACTGCAAGTTTTTTACCCCAGCTATATAAGCTCTGGTGCGCGGAATCTGATTTCAAGAGTAAGCCAGTTTTCTTGACTAGGCGCTGTAACTAAACCAATGATTTGTATTCACAGCTACTCCAAAAACCCAGTACCGCTCGAATTACTTTGGATGAAGTCATGAAACATCCTTGGATACAAGAAAACATGAAGAAGCCAGGAAGAGAAACAGTTGTTATCAATAAGAAGTCTTAATTTAAATTTATTTGCAAAATATTCATTCATCTCATTGTTTTATTTCACAATTAATACAATAAAAAATGCTAGAATAAATTGTGTAACAATTTTTTTGAGTCTGATTTTTTATTTACAGTAGTAGTGAAAAACCATTTTGCTTTTTTTATGTTCAGTTGAAGCAATTTGTGATTAATCAACTTCGAAAAGCAAAAACTTAGGCTATTGCCTAACTCTTTTGTTACCCTTTTTTCTCTGCAGCACCACACCTCTGTATTTCATATCGTTGATTGCATTTGACAACGTTGTTCCAAATGCATTTTGCGTAGTTCTTGTTATAACTTTTTTGTAGAAATTTTTAGTTTCAGAAGACATTTTCTTAACATCAGAAAACTTTACGAATTTGGAGCTCGTACTGTTTGCGTCTTTACCACTTTCAGGTACATCACCAGTTTTCTTAGTGTTGGCAGAGAAATCTTCCCATCGAGTTTCCTCTTTTCGTTTCTCATTTATAACAAATTGTTTGTAGCTTTTATTCCGAGCAGCGAGATGCTTATCTCTTTCAGCATTGTTAACTTCTACTTTGCGAGATTTTAATTCTTCTTCTTGTTGCAGGAAGGCCTCTTTCAATTTCATCCATGAAGTAGCCGTCTCGGGTTTTCTTTCTTCAACTTCGTGGAACCTTTTTTTGTGAATCTTTTTGTGAGGAGCACGATCATTCGGGTTATGTGTTCTGTTGTTTCTCTTAAATGCTTGCTTACCCATATTATTGATCTTAAAAACAAATTGTTCTCAAAATAATTTAAATAAATTACTGAAAATAATACTTTGATGATGTGACTCAAATGTTTTGGCACTTCTAAATTGGAATATCTTTAAATTGTACTGGACCAAGACAATACAAGAAGCAAGGTAAACATTAGCCAACAGTTTCAATGTGACATTTCTCAGTCTTCTTCTTTATTACAAGATTAAGCGCTATTACATTTTGGGAGCAGAATTTTAAACAAACATGAGAAGCAATGAATGCAGTTCAATTTTGAAATTATAAAAATGGGGGAAAAATAAATTGTATAACAATATATTTACATACCATATTACAAATCAACTTCAGTAGATAGACAATTAAAATAACAAAATGCACAACAGTTTAAGATTTTTGTATACATGCGAATCCAAATATTTGAGTTGTTTATTATATTTTGACTGTCATAAGTCCATTTTCCAAAAAAAATATAAGGTAGGTACTTATTTTAATATAGTAGATATGCATTTCTACGCTATCTTTCCATTTTAAAACAAATTTAACCTAATATATACCTACATATTTAAGACTACTGAGATTTCGTAAAAAGAAAATTAGCTGGTTAATATAATTAATTATAATAACATATTATTTGTAGGTCAAGATGTGTAATGGAAAGACAAAACCAATGATTAGAATCGGTGAAAATGACATTTATTCGTATTTTTCCAAAAGCCTGCGCTTTAAATCAGGCGGATAGGTAACATAGATATAATGCTCACTATGAGACAACTCGTTACTCTCTGGGCGAAGTAGATCGTCATTATAACTTGAGGCTCTCAAGTCAGGATCGCAATCAGAAATGGGCAAAATCGATCCGCGAGAGACATCTTTTCGTCTGTCTAGCCCTCCTTTTTGGGTGTATCTAGGACTGTGATGACTTACGCTTGGAATGCTACTGATTGTCTCTTCTGAACTGAAACGAGAGATAACTGAACCTGTAATTATTTGAAAAACAAAACCAGTTGCCATTTACTCGAACAGAATCCAAATGATGTAGTAGCAAAAGCAAATCCCCAAAGACAAAACCATAACTAGTACAAGTATAAGACCCCAGGGAAACGCCTTTGGTTCCAAAGGACCATCCTCCCAATATCGATCACATGATAAGTACCAACAAATGGCTTTGTTTAGCTCCTCTATACACAACAAAAATGGAAAACCATTAACAAATTTTCGATTCCAAACAGGTCAGCGTTTGGTTACCCTCCATCTCTTTGAATGCATAATCGGACATTTGAAGTAAGAGTCCAGTGATGCAGGTCCGAATCAGCAGTTCGCACTTGATTTTCAATTTGACTATCTCTTCCGGTTTGCACTCAGCCCTGAATTTGTGCATATTATTGCTTTGGTCGTCCAACTTCTTGTTCTCTTCCGAGTGATTCCCTTGGTTCTCTTCCAGTGGGGGTAGATTAGTCGACTTCCCCAATTTACCTTCATTATCTTTAAGTATTTTGTTTCATCGCTATATTAAATTGTAAAATCAACTCATGTCTACCTTTTACTACCGGTTGATCCTTCAGCAAACTTTGAGCTTTCTTCGACTCACCGATCTGCTCGTGTTTGGTAGACGATATAGACAATGATGGGAGAATGTAGTTAGATTTCCTAAAAATAAATAGCCACTAAAACACCTAACATAAGTAGCATGTATTGGAGAAGAACCTCTGGGAAGTTAGTGTAACATACGCTGGACTAGCTTGTGCAAGGGATAGACTTTGTCCAGTTGAGTCGCCCCACACTTCCATGTCCGTGACCACATACGAATCCTCAACAATCAAACTGGAGTCTTCGGAAGCGAATACATCACAGCGCATTATGTCACAAAAGTCTGCAAAGCACACAGCATCCTCCGCCTAAAATCATTTCCAACAATTAAAGAATTGTTAAATTTATCCAGAGCAACTGTTATCACTTTGTTTATAACGTTCTTATGGCGATTTTCAAAGTGGTTATCAACGAATTTCTCCTCGAAGAAACTCTTTCCGCAAAGACGACATATCCACTGTGTTGGTCGGTTTCTGTTTTTGGCGTCCTGTTGAGGGGCGAATATGTCCCGCAGGGGATGCAAAGGACATTCTAAAGGCAGTTTTACCTGAAATAGTTTTTTCAGTTTTTCACACCGACAACGAATGATAGCAATTACCTGATATTTATCAAAAATTGGCATCCATTTTGACTGAATTAACTTCCGAACTAGCCTTGTGTTATCTTTTGAGCAAAACAATTTTATAACATGGGGATGAGGCCATGGCACTAATGTTAGCAAGTATATAACTATGAACTGTGAGAAAAGAGTTAAAGTCACACAAATTTGAAATTGGTATTTTGATTACAACAAGTTTAGACTTCTTATCACGCAGTAACAGCTTAAAGAATAAATTAAGGACTCTTGCTTCAAATTTCAACTGACTAATGTCGGTAAAATGGAATTTTTGTATAGAAAAAAAAGACGTGTTCTGATAATACATTTTTAATAATGTGGCCTTATGTTCTTAGCCAATGGGCCTCCGCTTCGTATACTTATGCTGTTTCCCATTCTGCAGGAGCGGAAATAAGAGCCTGTCTTCGCCTAGCATGCCGGATCTTTTGATAAAAGGAGGATGCACATGAATGCAGGACTAAAGTGTAATGAATCCAGAGATCAGATCTTAAAAGGGCGTTTGAAATAGAAAAACAATCACTACTAGAATGTTTGCTCCTGGACTCGACAAAGCTCGCAATTATGCAGAAATGCACGTCTTCGCTGACTTAGGCTCCGATTACACCTTTTATTTCGCTTTCCGCTGTGACGACGATGGATGTAGCGTATCGGAAATCGATGCATTAAGGCCATTTAGGACGATTAACTCCAGCAGCGACTTCCGTCGCGTGACGGAAGCAGTAATGAATGGGTCAAAAGTGTGAATTACAAGAAAAAGTTTGTTTTCTGAATTGATTGCCTCAGGAATAGAAGGACCCAATTTGAATGTGTGTATGCCGCCTTCTTAACGAAGTGCACATCGATCGGAATTTTTGGATTTCATTGGTGCGTGAGTGACAACCTTTAATGTCCTTTAAGGCTTTAAGGATATGAAACAATTAGGTACCGGAAAATATACGACCATACATAGTTCTTATGGGAACTCAAATAATTCATGGCAATCATTTGAAAAATCAATACCCGTATCTCACCTCAAAGTGAAGGAATTTGGCCCACATTCACAAAATTTGGCAAGTTCATAAAACACAATCGGTACTCGTCAAGCACACCGTAATATTTTGCACTCAAATCGAATTACGTTTATTTTCCGCAATAAATGAAGCTTGAAACCAAACACTGGTTATGAAGCCTCTTCAATCCTTGCGTGGTATCCTTTCACTTTGCTCTTGTGAACTGAACTAGCTAAGGACGTTTTTTCAATGTACAGCAAGAATTCCTTCCCTCATAGGAGTTGTGTACGTGATGGAACCTTGGCTCTCTTCGTAATTATTTTAGGAGTCAATGAACACGAGGGTCGAACGAACTTTTCGCGGTAATTCCCCTTAAATTGTTGTTTCGAAAAATACTCGATTTCGGGTCCAATACTATTCGCCGCCGGAGTACCAATGGAATACTAATGTCTCTTCGTCGTGGTTACTTGCAGCAAAAGGATGCTAGTCCTTTGTCAAACTTCGACCTGCTCAAATAATTTCTGCGCAGTTTCACACTTTTATTTTATATTCTCACTCCTGCCCAACTCCTTTTAAAGTGCCAGGGATTTTGTTATACTGTGCGAGTATCTCAGATAACACCTAGAATCGATTTACAGGCAATGCAAACAAAATTGGGATAGCCAAATATAAAAACAAATTTCATTAATTCCTCATTTATTAACATCTATCACGTATCTGCGTTAAAAACAACACATTCGTGTGGAATGAATGAAAATGGAATAAACACTCGAAATTTCGACTAAATATACCAAAATGGTTTACATTTTGTTGTTTTATCAAATACAAATAATAAACATTTTGATATTTTAAATTTTGACTTGTGTAGCACCTCATCGAGCAATACAACACTTAAAAGGATCATAATCATAATACTAACAAAAAACAAAAATCAGATTTCATCTTTTCGAAGACAATGACTTTAACAATTCTCTTTAATTTAGCGCAATCCCAATTACAGAAGCTTCCTTTTCTTGCACTGCAGTGCTGCATTTGTACTCAAGTGCAATTTGTAATTTTGTCGGTGCTTGTGCTGGATTATTGCAGTTAAAATGTCGGCTCTTCATTTCTAAACTATTTAGGGGTTAACAGCAAAATAAAAGTTCTATATTCATTCTTAAAAAAATAACACGATAATAATATAACAAGATATTTCAACAAATATTCAATATAATAATAAGACAAACGGGAGTTTGTTTTAATAAACATATTATGAGGCTCTCGGAACTGGATAAACAAATTATTTACTTACAAACTGGTAACGCTTCATACAATTTGGTCTTAATTGTTTTGTTTTCTTTTCAAATATACAATATATTATGTTAACGAGTAAGCACTTCGTAAAAACAATATCAAAGATTATAATAATCCCATAACACCAAAAAGTGTCATCTACACAGTAAAACGTGGTCCACAATTTTCTTATCAATCTATCTTAGATAAAAGCAAATTTTTCCGTTCGCTAGGCATGGGCAGGAATCATTACACACCGCCAGACCGGAATAATATATTTCTAATGGATATTTTCCACCACAATAATGTATATTATCAATTATTACTAAAGTATTTAATTTCTATAAGCTGTTGCAATTTCAGGTTTTGCTTTTTATATATTTTCCACGACAAACTACAAAATGTAAAATTCAATTTTTTTACAATTTTTTTTTCAAATTTATATTTTAGAATATTTCTTGATCATGGTTTTTTTTTTTTTTTTGCTTTTTTGAGATCTAAAAGCAAAATTTCTAATTTTGCATTCATTATTATCAAATAAAGCGACGCAACATTAAGGCAAATTATTGTGAATTTGTGTTTTTTTTTTCAATTAGTTACAAATAGCATAAATGCAAACAACAACAATTGTTGTTTTCAAAACGTTATCCAAACATTGAAAGCATTTGCAGACAGACACTCATATAAGAGAAACAAAGCAATAACACACAGCAGAAGTGCATTAGCCGGTGAGCAGCGAGGTGGTTTCTTTGTTGCTATTTTTGACCTGCTGTGAGCAAGAGCCGCCAGGAGAAAAGTTCTTTATTATGAAAAATACAAAACACACTTTTCCCCAGACTTAAGCGGAGTCTTGTGGTGCCTACCACGACCACCCCACCTCACTATTCACGGGTTAATATGAATTAAACTTTTCCATTACTTAATATTGTTACATTGTTTTTGTTCAATATTCAACATAAAAATTTTACTATTAAAGTTCCTTAATTAAAATGACTTCTTTTCCAGCCCACACCTTTTTGAATTTACAAACTGTTTTCAATAAACGGAAAATTTTGCATAAATATATATATATATGTATAATGTTTAATGTATATAAACTGTGTATTTATACATATTATACTATGTTTGCATTTTGATCTTTTTGATTTTATATTTAACATTAATAAAAAATATAGAATGCAAAAATGTTTAGTGTTTACACATCGGCGCTTCTCAAAAGGCATTTTTTGAACATATCTGATAAAATGATCTCTACAACAACACTCCAGACTCATAAAAACAGTGATATGTGTGTTGTAAATTTGCATTCGGCAATTCTCTAAAAAGGTTTCGAAACAAGGATCATCATCCTGTCTCCAATGTAAGCAAACTTTGGTTCTTCTTTGGTATAATTATTCTGAATGAATTTAGTTAATTTTTATAAAATCACAAACGATACAGGAACTCCAAAAAGTTTTCTAGTTTCTTTGGTCAAGTTGTTTGTAGTAGCGACAATTGATTTTCCGGTGAATACGTTTTATGTATTTCCCAACAATTTTTCTAGTTACATAATTTTTCAAAAAGCAACTTGTTCGCACATATTTGTTTTGCAAATATTCCAAAAATTTTTTATTCTCAAAATCTTTGTAGTTATCAGGTACGATTTCTTCGTGATGAATCGAACTAACGTCTTTCATTATATCTTGAGATTCGGAATTTTCCTCGTTTGCATGTTGTGGAAATTCAGAGGAATCCTTGTAGCCATTGGTGTATTCCACATAACTGAGTGGAATATCGTCAGCGGAGTCAAGGACGTTTTCATTAATATCACATTCAACAACATAGATTCGACCACTGTTTGATTCTTCGTCAATGTTTATTACTAACAGCCCATTTGAGTAGAGCTCGCTTAAAGCGTTTTCGCAAAGGTCACTTAGCTTTGGAACGGAACTAGCGTCGGACAGATGAGGAGCTGCTTTAGTATCCTGCGCAAAATTGATTGCATCGGTTTCCTCCTCTGCGACGTATTTCATGAAATAATCGTGAAATTCGTCCGTATTTATAACAGAAATGCACATAAATTTTAGAGATTTTGGATTGTGAACGCAGGAATGTTTCTGGACCTTTTTTCGTAGATGCAAGGACCGCTTTTTCTTTACAACGAATCTGCAAGCGTGTTTGTGCAACACACTTCGGCTGGATTTCTTCATCTTGCACGCACATGGGCGATCACTACTTTTCGTCGATGATCGTTTAGACGCCTTCTTTCTTTTGCTAGCCTTCGCCTTAGCGGGGATTTTACTTTTCACTTCATGCGTTTCCTGTGTCTCAACATTCTTCTCCGTTTCTTCATTGGTTGATATAAAATCAAATTGCTTGTAGCTTCGGAATTCGCTCATCGAAACGTCCACTGGTTCAAACACAACCATATTTCCGTCGAGACTGTGGTTCTCAGGTTTCCCTATGTTCTCCGGATCCTTTGACTTCTCTATATCGATTATAATATCTGGAAGATTGATGAACTGATCATTCGTCACATTACTATCGACCGTGATTCCAACATGAATTTTCGGTCTCGATTTAACGAACTGATAGTGATTCTCTATGTTCGGCACTTCTATGCAGCCGTTGTTCCTCACCTCAACGCTCGAGGAGCTGATAAACAAATCGTCACTGCCTTCTAAATTCGTCTCCAGTTTCTCTAAAGCGTCATCCTCGTCCTCATTCCAAGAAGATAGAAATTCTCTGAGATTCTGTTTTTTCGTGCCAGCACTGGTGTCGTTATTTTCAAACAACACGTTATCTTGAATGAAATCACCCTGGGACATTGCATTATTGCTCTTATAGATTTGGAAGTCCTCATAATTAGATTCCACATTGCTGCTGATCTCGGATCTCTGGCCATAAACGTTCTGTGGCACTTCACTGGTTTCGACCTTGTAGGACATTGCAGTGTTCTGATCAGGAAGGTGTTGCACGCCTCCTTGCTGGACAGCATCATGATTCCTGCGATCATTGTACACCATTTGGGGGTATGGATTGAAAGTGTCTGTGGTGTTTGATCTATAAGGCATGTGCTGTGTTGCGAGATATTTGTAGTTCTGGTAATATTCCGATGGCTTTTCGTGTCTCACAATGCAGCAATTGGAATTCTGCGGCTCAGTGTGGTAATTCAGTCTGTCGTAGGTGTCCATAACAGGTTGCGTAACGGCAGGATATTGAACATGCATGGGCCACATCGTCCTGTTGCCGCAGTGACTGCTGGAGTTCAATGCGCGATTCGTCGCTGCACACATTGCCTTGTCCCGCTGATAAAAATTGTCCGTGTGATAGCCAAACTGATTGCTTCTGTACATTTCACTGGGATCTTTCACTGGACGATTAGGATAAACATAGCTCGCAGATAGACGACGATTATTTTGATAGTCGTCCCATCTGGGTTCCTCACTGTAGTTGTAATTGCAGTAGTTTTGACTTGCGTACGCTGGTCCGGAATACCCATAATAATTTGGGTAGTTGTACGCGGCAAAAGTCGAATTCGACACCTTGGGCAACTGTGATTTAATTGCTAAATTAGTCTCTTCGGCGTACGTTGATGGCAAAGCAACACCGGAAAATGAACTTGTCTGATGGTTTTGATAATGAACAGTTTTTGGTATGTGCGGATAGTTAGTAGTGGGCGCTAAATTATATTTATATTGATCATAATAGGAGTAATAATTGTTGTCTTTTAAAGATCCTGGCGCACAATTGGTATAAGAAACTTTTGCAGGCAAAGCCTTATTTTCTCTATAATCTACTTCAGCCTTATAGTTATGTTGATAGTACAACGGACCTGTTGATGGATACAATCGCCGCTCCTTGTAGTCACCCTCGACAGGATATGTGGTCCCATACGACGATTCATTATAGTTTAAATTCGGTTGGCAGTTTATTGGATCTTTATAGAATACAAACCTGCTTCCAGCGCAGTTTGTGTCCATTTCAAGGTTTGTTTGCAAATGTTTGCGCTATAAAGGGCAGAAAATAGTAAACATAAGTGAATCTATTGATGTTATGGAATGATAAATTAGAGAACTCGTTGCCTGAAGATTCTGTAGGAAATCAAACATTCTGAATTTGCCATTCAAAATAGATTTTGATATTAACGTTGTCAAATAGTATTGCGAAATAAAATTTTCAGCTGTAATTTTATTTATGTACACTTGTATATTTTCTTAGGAATTCCCAGTGAATCTCGGCAGGTAGTATAACAGAGTTTATTGCGGTGAGCTGCGTAGCATATGTAGAACTTTTATCGCATTAGATATCTCGGCCGCTTAACACTTGCGTATAGGCGCGCGTAAAACATTTACAATAATACAATTATATTTTTCCTTACTTGTTAAAAAGAATTAAGTATCAAGTAATGTAAACTTTAATAAATAAAGTAGCAGTCAAGTTTGATAAAACCAGGCAAGTAAATTTTGTCACTTCAAAACCGTCTCAACATTTCTGCTCTGTTTTGTGCTAATTATTTGCTCTATAGCACACTTAAATTGATGTAAAATATGTAAAACTTACAAATTGCCATCCATCAAAGTCCTCCTGTGTTTAGAATGTATCACTATGACGACAAAAATATTGGTGCAAACCTTCCACTAACAGTTGTAACCGTAGAACTGTATAAAAACATATGGTAAACACTATTTCATGCTATCAAATAATATATCTAGAGTACCTGATCGCAATTAAACATCCATTAAGAACGTCAGCAAAACATAACACAACACACTAAATGACGTTTATGAGACGAACTCGAACTTTTCGCAATCTTAAACCTCGGAGAGCACTGACTCGAACCTCTTGACTATTTATGGTTCTAAAATGCAAAGATTTATTGTTTGTTTTTATAATGCTGGATTTCAAAATCTTTATTGATGATATAATTTGATTATGTATATGAAATCGATAGTATTAGTTTTCGTGCAATTGAAAGAATAATTGCTTTAAAAATGTTATGAATATTTGGGAAATCTGCTGTTTCATTTTCATTTTTGTATTTGCGAGTTGGACTTTATTAAGGAAGAAGAAGAGGGAGGTATACCAACTTGAGAATAAAATCGGAAAGTGAACAATTAGTTCTTGTAACGAAGTGAATTTGTGTTTAGAATTTCCCTTTCGAAAAATCAGTAATTTTTTGCTAAGTCGTAGGAAATCCAAATCTTTTGAAGTAGCACATTGAATATTCCATTTCGGCTCTAAAAAGAAAGTAATTGAAAAATGGCTGACGAATGGCAATCGCAAGAATTTCGTCAGAATATAATCGCAAAAATGTATGACTTTTGTATTCATTAACTTAAGCTTTTAATTTAATTTGATTTACATGCAGACATGAAGTAATTCAAAATTCATCACCTGATCCATCTAAAAATGCAACAGTCATGGAGAATCATGTGTTTAAGAAAGCCAGAACAAGGGAGGAGTATTTAAGCTTGGTTGCAAAACTTTTTATCCACTTTCGAGAAATGGGAAATCGTAAGTATAAACGTGAAAACTAAAATTCAATTTTAGAATTTATTACTGCACACTTGTTTGTATGAAGCACATTCGTTTTTTGAATAAGATTAAGTGCATTCAAATGAATCAGAAAGTTAATTGTAACTATACAATATGTAGGTCCAGGGAAAGCTCAAGCACAAGCTCCGCATATTGCTAATAGTAATATAATGCAAGATCCCATCAATGCACTGCAAAACCTCGCAAGTCAAGGCTCACGTAACAGTCAAATGATGACAATGGCAAATCAAAACAACCAGATATCTCCAGGATCAGTCATTGGTGGCAATGTCGCAGCATCGAATCTCCTTCAAACCTTAACGCAGGTACAGTTGTAACTACTTGACTTCTTAGCTTACTGATTGGAATATTTCCTTCAGCAACAACGGCCCGGTCAGCAAATGCAAAATATGCAGGGAATTCGGCAGATGAATGTTCCCATGGGAGCCAACATGAACCAGAACAATATGGCTGCAAACAATATTGCCTCCCAATTGGGTGGTAACTTGGGCAATATGAATAATTCTATGAACATCAATATAGGACCAATGGGTAATCAAGGCGGCCAGATGAACAACTGCATTCCCAACCAAATGAATCAAATGCCTACAAGTCAAATGCAAATGACCGCAGCCATGCAAGGGCAACCGATCAACTCCATGAACGGCGTGCCTCAAATGTCTATGAACTCGATAAATCAGAATCAAATAAATGTAAGGCATCATTAAATAAGAAGTTGTCCCTACTCAATCTAATAACATTTTCAAATAGGTTGGAATGAATCATCCCCAGATGAATCAGATGATGGGTCGCATGAATGCAAACAACACTGTTAACGTGGTCCCCAGCGGGATGACTCAAACCAGCATGCCCAACCAGATGAATGTTCCAACAACAATGAACACGATGAACACTCAAGCGCAGCTCGCTCAGGTCGCGATAAATTCAAACAATCAAGTCGGTATGGCTCAGAACACGGCCCAAATGAACGCGTCAGGTATGCAAACAATAATTTTTATGTTGAATTAAAAATTGTGCTGTATTAGGTGGCATTAACAAAATCATAAATGTGCAAAACATACCCCAAAAACCACAAAATGCTGCAGTTGCCAATAACAACATTTTCCAAGCAAATCGAAACAATGTGGGACAAAATCAGTTTCTGAGGCAAAGCCCAAGCCCAACCGTATCTTCCCCTGCTGGAATCAATCAGCAGCATCAAAACTCTCAAATGATACCAAGCCCAGCGCTGGTACCATCTTCCAGTCCGCAAATGTCCAATATAATGGCAAACTCCCAACGAGGTAACTCATTCTTTCACATAAATTAACTTCCTCCCTTACTATGTGTTTGTGCAGCTCTTCGGCAATCTCCTAATGCTCCACTGAATACTCCTGGCCAAGTGGCGACCTCAAGTCCTTTCAGTGCCCAGGAAGATCAAATGTACAGAGAAAAGTACAAGCAACTTACAAAATACATCGAGCCCCTGAAGCGGATGGTGGCAAAGATTGGAAATGACGGTAATTAACTTGGTTGGAAAAACAGTACAACTCCCCACCTGATTTCCTTCAATTGCAGATGTTGAGAAAATATCCAAAATGAACAAGTTGTTGGAAATTTTGTGCAACCCTCAGCAACGCATTCCATTGGAGACTCTGTTGAAATGCGAAAAGGCTTTGGAGAAGATGGACATTAACAACTCTTTATTTGTGTCATCTAGCAGCCAATTTGGAGTAATTGAAAGAAATATTCTGCTTTGCTGAATTTACAGCTCGTATTTTCAGAGCAACAACCCTCTCATGGAAGCAGTGAGTGGCACCATACAAAGCCCCATCGGGAACCACACTTTGCAACGAACCTTCCGACCATGTTTGGAAGCGCTTTTCGGAACCGATATAAGGTGTGTAATCCCTTAGTCGAGTAATGAGCGTACATTACTAAATTTTGCCCTTTTAGAAATATTCCACCGGCAGCGAAACAACCACGATTGTCTACAGAAGATTACTCGTCATTTGCTCCTGAGATTCCTCACGTACTACAGGGTGAAATAGCTCGCTTGGATCAGAAATTCAAGATTTCTCTGGATTCATCCTCTCAAAACAACAACAAAACTATTAAGTTAATTTGCTGTTTGGACGACAAGAGACTTCCTTGCGTGCCTCCTGTTAGCGTCAGCATTCCCGGTAAGGATACCAATTTTGTAAATTGAACAGTTTTAAACAAAAGTAAATTGTTTTTTGCAGAGGATTATCCTTTGGCTGCTCCCAACTGCTCCCTGACAGAGCAGGAGTATTCAGCTACACCTTTCCTTATGGCTGTGCAAAATGCATTGATCTCGCGTATATCGAAATTGCCGAAGTGTTACTCGCTGTCCCATTTACTGGATACTTGGGAGATGTCTGTACGTCAGGCGTGCTCACCGACTGCGGTGGTAGCAGCCGAATTCTCTACTCTGATTGGCGCCTAAGTGCGTACATGTTAACCACAGTTACTCGAATATTTGTAATAGTTTTTAGTAAGTATAAACCCAAAAATTTCGTAGATTAGTATACAGTTTAAATTTTCGGGGAATATTTGTATTAGTAAATTGGAAAAAATTATTGTGAACATTTATGTGGTGTTTTTTGATACCATAATCCCATTCCTAATACATTTATTTTTTGTATTTATTTTTTCGAAGAATTTGGAAATCAGGTAAAATTAGTTTTGTTTGGTGTTTTTACTTCCTTCATCTTGAAATTGATGTTGAAGAGCAGTAGTTCCCTTCTTTCGTTTTGTAGAAAATTCTGCTTAGGTTTAAGATTTTTACTTCAGAGATATCTAGAAGATATCTATATAGAGAACCCTCATTCTTAATCCCCTGTCCAAAATAATTTAACAATGATGAGCTGAAAGTTTCAAAGGGAAACACGAATGTAGATTTCTTTTACTCATTTAATTACCACAAAACTTTTCCAAATATAATCTCCCATCTCAGAATAATGTGTGTCTACACACTCGTCTACACTTAAATATATAGTACAGTATTTCGTACAACTACTCTTCTAAACATAAAATAAATATTTTAAAATTAAAATTATCACAGATCAATAATAAATAAACGATGGTGGAATGTCGCTCTACGGCTCGCTTGGTACTTGCACTGTGTACGCCGCATTGCTACAGATATGCAACTGGACGGGGGCAGGTATGATGGGGCGCAGGTGAATTATGGGATTACCGGGTGATGCAACAGATTTCTCCTTGCCGTGCCGCTTCACGTGCTTCGACAAGTGATCGCTACGCATGAATTTTTTCTGACAAACATGACAGATGAACTTCTTTTCCCCCGTGTGAGTTCTTTTGTGTCGGGACAATTCGTCGGATCGGGAGAACCTCCTGTCGCAATTTTCCCATTTGCACACGAAAGGACGCTCACCTGTGTGCACCCGCTGATGGGCCTTCAAGTGGCTGGATTTGAAGTAGTTTTTGCCGCAGTTGGGATGCTGGCATTCATACACACGCCGCCGCTCTGGAATGTCTTTTTGTGGGACCGTCCCAAGACTGGGGAGCGTCGAATTGGTCGGGTTGATTACAAGCAGCCGAGCAGGTATAAGTTTAGCCTGATTTGGGGCTATGCAGTACACGCTTTTAGGTGCAATCATTTGAAATTGCGGCTTCTTCATGACCAACTCGGTGGTTCTACCAGAACTAGGCGAATTTCCATGATTGATGTTCTCCTGATTATTCTCTGCTGGATCCTTGTTTCCACTGCATTTCGGATTTGTTTGGACTGTTTTCGGGAAATTATTAGATGGGAGTGTTGCATTTGTAGTCTGATGAGTGTTTCGTCCCATTTTGAATTTCACTCGACGAAATATGTTCTCGCCCTCATACTCGTACGCTTGACCATCCTCTGCGGCCGATGACGAGCTGTTTTCGGATACAGAGCAGATTCCATTTCGACTGACATGCATGATTACACTAACACGCGGTTGAAGATCGACGGAGCAACTCTCCGGGGGAGGTGTTACTGGGGAAGCATGATTTTCTGACTCTGACGACAGACGTATTCGTTTGTTGGGCAAAAAATCAACATCATCCTCAGAGTCCGACGGATTAGGTGTGATAATACCTTTTGGGAGCATTTGTGGTTGCTTAACGGTCACAAGATTACTTCCCAGAGTTTTATTTTTCTGTAAAAAAAGCGTAAACATTGAGATTAGTATCCATGACGTAAATAAGTTTCGAATAAATAGATTATTTTCTCGATGATAAATTTTCCACCCCAAAAGCATATTTTAGACGATTTGAAGGTGATCTGAAATACTTTATCTACTTTGCAGTTTCTGCCCCAAACCCAAATGTTACAGAATACAGAACAGTTTGGTGTTTATGTTGGCAATTAAAATAATTTTATTTACCCTAATTTCGTCTTGCGTCCGGATCTTCGCAACGAATGATTGCTGTAGAAATTGCCGCGGCAAAATGTACTTGCATTTCCTTCAACCACGCAAAATGCACGTGCCCCAAAGGGGCACTATCGCCAAGATTACGCCCAAACAATCGCTGCCTGTTTGTTCGGAAAACTGCGATTACAGCGAATTCCAAACAGAGACCAGAGTACTCAATCCAACTCAGCGCATCTGTACTCTGTCCTCAAGCGAGCGCAGCAATGAAAATTTTCCTGACAACTTCCGATAAAAATAGAGAATTGTCGGCGTCCTGTGCTGCGAATATTTAGCCATGACAGCATTCTGCTTGCACCAGAAACAAGACGAAACCGCTCTCGATTTGCTAATGGGTGAGGAAAGGTTAAATCTCACGGTACCAATTGGGCCTTGGGGGCCTGATTGTGCCCCCTGGCTTCTAGTTACGTCAGGCAACAGTCACCATTTGAAAAACGCTCACCAGTTTTTTTTCCGCTTGCCTTGTCTTGTATCATGCTCATGCCCCTTCTACGTCATAATCGTAGAACTGGGCTCGCCGCAAAAAACCCAGAGCAACTGTTCACGTGAACACCAGCTGATACTTGAATGTGCAGTGCGTGATCACGGAGTGTGCCTGTGGTGTGAAAGAGACAAGGTACATTTGTTTTCACAAATTACAGTAACCAGACAGGGACGGAGCACTGTTTCACTTAAAAGGATTTCTGCACCTTTTTTGACCTGTGCACTGGTCTTCGCCGAATAAGGAAGTACCGGGAGATATTCATTTAATTGGGTCAATATCAAGGGGAGCTATTTCATTGTCAGAGAACCAAAATGCAGAAAATTTTTTGTGAACTCACATTATTTATGAACTCCAACGGCGGCGTTGCAGGTGGTGACGGTAAAATCGCGACTTCCATTCTGCTAACAAATATACTAAATGTGTTTACACAATGTTCACTTAACTGGCACGAGCTTAAATCGTGCTCGAATTTCTCCACTGGACTGTTTCACTAGACTACTAGAGCTCTACACACAACTTCACACCGAACGGGCTAACTCTGGAATGAAGAGTGAACTGTGAAGACTCGCAGCGCTCGCCCCTCCGAGGTAGACACCAGTCCTCAACGGTGTTCGGTGCGGCGCGGGGACTGGCGTCGTCGCATTTACCGCCGTGAAGTGCCGCTACAGGGTGACCAATTAAACACAGGAAGTCAGGAAGAGGGAGGTGCGAGGGGAGTAAACATTTTATTTTATACGTGCCATGGGTGCTTGTTGAATGTTTACACGCTTTTGACAACGCAAAAATTTAGAAAAATCAATTAAAAAAGAGTTAGGGGTCAAGAACACTCAAACAACGAGTGGCTCCAGTCATTTCCTTATCTGCTGCACTTCCGCCAAGGAATCAGTGAATTTATCACGATCCTATTCTTCAGGTGGGAAAGGGGAGTTCGTAATGTTTATAAAACAAAACAATCTATTGTGATTAAATTACATTCCACCGGAATTCATTCAAATTCTGTTGCTACTGCAGGTGGGGGTGGGCTTTTCGAACTGACGAATTTGCTCAATGGTGAACGCAACGCTCAATGGTGGCTAATTATTTCAGTCTTCCTTCCTTTATGAACCCAATTAACCGAATATCAAATATTACGATTCAAAAAAACCGTTAGAATAGTAAATGTCGCGAACTTTTCAGATTTTTCATCAACTCAAGTAGTGATGGAAATAAAAGTAGCGTACACAATATAGTGTAAACAAGCAGTAAAATTTAAAAAGTATTTTAATGTGATCCACTTGGACGCCCCCACAGAAAATCTCGTCCTCGGTAGAAAACAATTTGGCGGTCGCAAATATCCAAAGCGGTAGCTTAGCAACAAAAAAACAAAAATTCAATCCAACCAGTCGTAGCCCAGCCACTCGAGCACACCCTGTGCATGATGACGACAATGTTAGCCGGAGCTAGTAATCGATGAGAATCATGCGCCAGCGAGTGATCCACACAAAGTGCAAACGAGTGCCGCGGTAAACTGGCACGCTGTGCGAGGGGGCAGCGCCAGACGTACAAAGGGGCTCGCTTCCGAGAGCCAATCAGACTCGTGGGGATATTTATGTTCACGCGCTGACCTCATGCTCCATGCTCCATGCTCACGTGAACACGGCGAGGGGATCGTTCGAGGCGCAGTTGTGTTGTGGGTGTAACTTGCTGCTTGCAAGGCTTCGTGATGTTGTGACGTGCGATGACACATTTCTGCTCTGGGAGAGAGGTGCGTCACTTTAAGACGAAGGACGTCGGTACAAAGCGAGTTTGGTCCAGATTTTTGGTGTCGCTCGGAGCTGGGGTCAAAGTGCAAGGTGGCACAACAAAAATAACTTTCGGACGAGCTGGTGAAACGAGAGTAATATTCCGTTACCTCGCTGATGCACTTATCGAATTTCACATGTTTGCTTCTTCGGCGGAGGTCAGCTTTTGCAGTGCCTTCTATTCCTGGAACCGATGACAGTTCCCTAATGATCACTGCTGTGGATTAAAATATAAATGGTGCTAAAATCGCAGTTTTCAGGGGGCTTCCAATCGAGGCGGAATGAACACAAATTCCAAGCCAACGAAAATTCCAATTCCAAGACGATGAAAATTGAAAACTGTTTACAAAATCAAGAAACTTAAACTTTACTATCTTTGTAATCGTAAACATATTTAAGAAATAAATAAATAAATTTCTAACACTAAAATTCTTAAATAAAACAAATATTTCAATAGCTTTATTATTTAAACTTTTCCATAACTGTAGGTATTTTTTAACGGTCAGAATCAATCAAGAATTTGAATGTTTTAAAAAGCGTTTTCACATGTTTATAACAATTAATTTGTGTACTTTTTTAATTAATTGCCGGAATCAATTTGTGTTACGACAAAAAAGTGCTTTGTTTTTCAAAACGGATTTGTGCATTTGTAATCGAAACCCTTAAATTTTCATAAGTATTGTGTTTGATTATAAGTGAGCATGAGCATGATCGTATTTCCAAGTAAACTGCGCCGTGGGGTGCAACACGTTGTTGTCTCCGCAATTTTTTATTAAGCAAGACCCGAATATGCTCACTTATGCTCACTGAAATAGCATAAGAACCATTCATTGGAAAAATGTGCTCATTCATGTTTTCGAACTCTCGTTTTAAAAACATTAATATTTAAATTTCGGAAAGTATTCCGATAACTTCGTGTTTTGGGACTCAGCATTTAATCACCGACTGACTCTGTTAGTCTGTTGGCTTTTTCTAAATTCTTTCGTCAATAACTAATTAGTAATTACTATTTACTACAGTTTCCATGACTAAGTTTTGCAAGTTTCCGGCTCCCTTCCCACGGGCAAACAGCAAGCGAAATTACGTTGCATCGATGAAATAAGAGTTTGAGATTAGCAACAATTTCGGTAGTGATAAGAGAGTTTTTGTGCTAAATTTATCGCTTTTATTTACGCTGAAATATTCAAGTGTTGATTTGCAGGCGTTCTTGCATTGGTTGCAAGGATTCCAAAATAGACTTTCCCTAAGTATCGGCAGCGATTGCATTATCAGATGTATTTATTGAAGGTCTTTCTGCTAGAATCAAGATTCACTTTAGCCTTCATATCGGGTTAAAATTATTTAACTTCAATATTCAGTTTTCGAATACCAAAAAATCGTGTTAAGAAGAAGGAAGAGGGTGTAGGTATATTTATATCTAACTAATTTATCGTAGCAAGCATTACAATAATTACAACTCCTTTGTCCTTTGAGGGATGATGCAACCTAAATTTGTTCTTGTGTTTCTTAGTCGCTGATACTCCATTGTTCCTCCTTCGGGATTTTAATTGGAAAAAAATGTATTGAAATTTGCAATTTAGATTCAGCCAAGCACGAAACGAATATTTAACTTTTATAGTCGTACATTTTCAATACGATGACAACAGGAAATAAAGTCTCCGGTTGGAGGAGGCGAACCTAATCTAACCCTGGTCACTGCTCCCGCTCACATGGGGGGGGGCCAGTTAGCCAGACCGCAGTGGAGCAGGAGGCCGGACCACCATTCTACTTACTGGTGGTTACAGGATACGACTTTTAAATTTGTGCCATCACAGCTCCATAAATTCGGTGGGGATGAGCAACAGCGAGCAATCTTGAAATATTACAGTCGATACTCGCCGGGGCCACTTATAAACACTTCGGTGTTCGAACCGAATGCAAATGCTGCTGGCACATTCCAAATTAGTTTCTCTATCTGCAAGCAATATCTTCGTTTGTGGAATCCTTTGAATTATTGCCTGCAATGGTGAACGGAGGAATAAAGCGTTAACTTAACTAAATTGTCGCTGGGTGGGAAGATATCAATAAATTTCCGAAATACAAATCCAAATAAGTTTAAGCTCGACCCCAATTGTTATGGCATTAATCGAGCGTTTTTAGGCGACCACTGCTCCGTCCTGGTCCCTCTTCTTCAGGTCCTTGCAATAAAATTGCAAATCAACGAGCGACGATGACTTGGAGATACTTGCAGCCGTGGACCACAGTAAAGGTTCAAAATCTCATATTTAATCTTCGATTCGAATTCGAGGAAATCGATCGGAACGGAAGTGCTACAATTAAAAACTGCACGTCGGCCCCAAAATTAACCCATTCGTTCCCGGCAGTTTGGAATACTCAGTTGTAAGAGCGTTGCTTGGCAAAAAAAAAATGAAATTAACAATTTCTCTTTATCGTTCATTAATTCTCTTAATTGTTACAATGTAACAATACATGGCTATTTAAACAAATGATAGTTTACAGTAATCCTCAAAATAAATACTTCAACAAGAATTGCCCACATTGCTTATTTTCTAGCCAAAGTACTTAAAAATACACCGACGAACACACTTGTTAAAAAGATAACTTTATTTTGGTTCATCACAATAAATAGCGTTTCCCTAAGTGCATATCATTGTTATAACTTATAGTGCTTGTCAGCGTTTTGAAAATTCATTCCAGTTGACTTGCATTCAACTGAGGTCAGTGCTCTATTTGTAATTAAATTCCCATTAAGATGACCAAGAAAAATTCAGCGCGATGCACTCCAATTCGGCTTCTTGCTCTTAAAATTGTTTCGCTTTTTTCATTTCCTCAAAAGACAATTTTTAATGGAAATGAAGACGCTACCAATCAAGGACAGCAGGATAAGGTTTTTATAATGCCATGTTAAATAAATAAAAAAAGAATTAAAGAGATATCTAACTGAATTTTATGATTGCTTCGCTTTATGATAACGTTATTTATACAAGCGATTATTTCATTTTATTGTTTAAACAAAATTAATTTTAATATTTAAGACTTCGATGAACTTTACTCCTAAAATTATAAATGATAAAATGTTTTAAATTAAGAACAGCAATATAAAGTCTTTGATTTTCCATCATTTACACAGATTTTTGGGCTTTCTCTTTATCTATTTATTTATATTAGAATTAATGATTAAATGAGCCAATAAAATCTTAAATTTTAGTTTTTTCTTTATTGCTAGAGTTGTATTTTATATGAAGAATCCTTGAAAATACATGAGCGAATTCAAAAAATAAACCGACGATATACAAAAATTAAATATAACATAATAATAAAGAATTCACCTTTGTCATAATGATTTAACTGTATTTATGGGATTCCGAACAATTAAACAATTTACTATTTAATAAACAAAATTAAATAATTGTTTTTACCACACCATAGACCAGAACCATATGAAAACCAATCTCTAAACCTTATTGCCTTATTTTCCTTTTTCCAGTATGTTATCAAAATTATATTTTTTTGTATTGCTTTCGGACATGAAAAATTTATTTTCATTTCATTCGTACAGGTTTTCAATGATGCAAATTATAACAAACATATTCGCATATGCGTTTTATGCGAATGCGATTGATTTCCAAAACATCTGCAACATTTTTTTTTGTTTTGAAAAAAGTTTTGAAAAAGTAATTAAATCGAAGTTAGGAATTATTGATTGTTATAATTATATTTACACTACAAAACCGGAAACACAATTGAAATTAAATTATTCCTCTATTCAGTGAAGGAATTCATTTTAAAAAATAGAGCCTTGCACTTAAAAATGGAACCTGTTTGGAAGTTGTTGTGGGACCAATATATTTTAGGTTATATTTTATAAAAAGTTAGGTTAGGCGTAAGAAATTTAAGAGAATCAGATGCGAAAGAATGAGAAACGGTAATGAGTTTTTCTCTCTGTAGCCATGGAATGAAATGAAATGAAACTACTGAACAAAGTTTCCTCAACAAAAGGAATGTTGCTAGAGAAATTCAGTTTTGAAAAAGAAAAAAAAGACTTGTTTGAGAACTATTAGCATAAAATAAATGTTTTTATAAAAAAATACCTCACAAAACTCACGTTTCGTGTGATTCCAGAAAATTGAGATTAATACTAGCATGAAGCGTGAGGTTTTCCAAGTTTTTTCACATTAAGGAGACAGAATTATGCTGCATACTCAGTATTAATGTACTCTTTTCGGGTCGTTCTCATTTTCTTTTGGATTGTGTCTCTGAGACAGATAATCGTTAAAAAACAGGGACTTTTGTGACAATTTGTTGTTGTTGTTTTGTCACAAGAACATTGTTGCTAGAGCATGGAACTTGTTTCACAAGAAATGGAATGTTGCTAATAGATTTGGTGATGTTTTCAAGTGAAATGAAATGCCGATGGTATTTAGTAGTGGGAAAGTAGTCGGTAAGAAGAGATGTGGTTGGAATTTGTGCGGTCGAAAGTGACAGATGTGTTCAGTTGTCAAATATAAAAATGGTAAACAACTCAAATAGTGCACGAAATAATACCCAGAAATAAGGCGATAAGTGATGTGAATTGGAATTTTGATTAATTTCTGTGCCCTCTACATCAAGGTGGAATAACGTCCTGCGATTTAATGTAGACTAGACTGACAATAATGTCCAGAAGGAAGCAGTCCAACCCGAAGCCTCTACTAAAAAGTATGTACGAAATCGATCAGCATCCCTCATATTTTCTATCTAGTTTTATAAGTTGGAGTCCATTTGGTATAATGGTGAGTCCTTCGAGCTCCGTCACACGGTGCAAAGTCGCGGTTGGCGCGACAATTTGAACGGATTACACATTTGACTGTGACATCATACACCGCCGTAAAACAAAAAGGCGACAAACCGTGATAACGATCGCAGTTCGGTATGCTAATAGCGGTTGCTTTTGTTTGGCTTCGTAGAAGTAAAAGTTGAGATGTTGGGCTCCGCGACGGAGGTAGGTGCCGCGCACGAAGAGCCCGACTGCGGGTGCACTACTTGTGGAGTCGGACGCCGCTCGGCCACACTGGAAACTTAGATGCCTGATTTGAATTTGATAATCTGCAGTTGGCGCGAGAATTATTGCTCCGCGGTCCGCAATACCAAAATTCTTTGGCAAAAGTTCCACTTTACACGTGAGCTTGTGATTCGCTTTTGTTTCCGTACATGTCACCCCGGCTATCCATGTCATTGCAGGCGGGCAGGAGACAGCCACATAAATTTACCTACCAGCATGGTTCCGCATGTAAGTGAAGACCAATGTAACTTCGAGGTCTTATCTGTTGCCATTTCCTGGATTTTGGCGATAAGCGACTGGTTTTGCTGTCGTATTTTAACTATGTCCCGTGTATGCGGACCTCATGAGATACTTTGTTTGAGCCAAACAATAAATTTTTATCAGTATCGGCGGGTTTGGTCTGGTGTGCCTGCTGATGATATCATTTTTACTTAATACCGGTGTTGAACTCGGTGATTATTTGTCAACGGCTCCGCAGGGCGAGGCGACCAGCCCCACACAGTTCGGCTGCGGCGAAGGGGCATGCCAGAAACGCGTACTCTTTTTATACTTCGTTTTGTTGTTACCTCGCTAACTTACCGACCCTCATTTGCGAGGTTTTATTGTTGCAGATCTTTCTTATTTCGCAATGAGCCTTATTGGAAAGGTGAGGCGACCGCCGTTCTCTTCACACCTCCGTTGCGGCACTCCGGTTCGTACTTCTCTGAATTTCCTCGAGTTTTTGCCTCGCGAAACTGGTGAAGAGTGATTTCTGAGGTGGCACTAACTTCAGTTCTTTTTTTACTAATGAAGTCTTGTAGCTGTACTAATGGATTTTGTAAATCGGAGACCCGAGCCCAGAATTTTCATTGCTCATTTCAAATTAGAAATTTTTTCAATCTTCAATAACACCAAGGTAAAGTTCTAAAACATTAACAACTAAATCCAAAATTATACAATAATTATAAAATTATAATTATAATTATTATATTATATGACAATATTATAATTGTCCTTAAAATGAGATGCAAAAGATAATGATTCTTCAAAAGTCTTATTTCATTAGAAAAGGAGCAAAACTCAATGAGTGTTTAAAAAAGCAATTGTCTGTTAACGACATCGGTAACTTGAGCACTTTCATCAGTGGTCAAACAAAAGGACCTTCCTCAACACTACTTTGTTTACAAATATCACTAAGCAATTATGTTTATTATTGTCTGTTCATTATCATTGACCTTTTATGGTCTTTTTTATCATTTACTGATATCGTCTCCAAATTTTGCTTATCATGTTGGAAAGATAAGATAACAATTTTGAAAATATAAAGATTCACTCCAAAGGATATCTAAAAGAATATTTGTCTGAATACTTTTGCGTTATTTCTAATTTCGTTGGATGCAACTCTTGTATTTTTTCCATTTTGTCCACAATATAATTTCCACTTGAACAACAGCGTTTTAATTTGTTTATTAAATGCCTTACTGTGATTACACGTGAGGATACATCAGATCTGTATTCTTCCACTTTGCAGACTTTTATTCTGAGAATGTTTAAGAATTGACTGCCTTTGTGTTCTGAGTTCTGGTTTTGAACATTCCAATTTTCAACCGCAGACCTCCTTCGCCCATGTAATTTTCTCCTTTATCTAATTAAACTCTTCAACTAACTCTTTAGGTATCCTAATTGCTTCTAAACTGGAAGTCAGCACTTACAAAAAATAAGAAAATAGAAAATCTAATATTTGTCGGTTGCGCTGTAATGTCATTTTCGTTCATCCTCCATGCAAAACATGAAAATTAGAGGTAGCCTTTGGAGGCTTGTAAAAAGAAATACCGAAGAAATGTAAACAATCTCTTGACACCAGTGTATTGTTCACTTCTTTTACAACATTAAAAAAAACATGTTGACATTTTGCGGCTGTTGCGGAGTGTTCCGCTGAGGCCTGCGCTATGATGCATGCGGTACTTACTGCTGGGCATTCTCCGAACCCCAATAAAATTAAGCAACAAATTTCCAATTTTGAACAAAGCTGTCCAAGAGGTCAGAAGTGTGTCTACTTGGGTTAGTAAAAAATTGGACTTCTTGTTTTTCAATGAAATTTAAAGTATTTGCTTAAGATAAATCCTTATTTTTTCAATATGAAATATTCTTATTTGTTTTTTGTTTTTGATCAAAACGGAATTTTTTGGTCAATATACTCTGTTTGGTCTTCACCATCGCCCACCAGTACCAAAGTTCATTTTTCTGGAGTTTTGCAAAAAAAGCTCAAAATTGTTATAAAAACATTTCAGTTTCTGACCCTTTGAAGAGTTAAACCGTTTCGATGAGACACTTTTCAGGATATTCGGGATGTCGGGATGGTACTCCTCAGGACGGTGCACTTTTCAAATATTGTATCAAAATTTGTTTTCGTCCTTTTAGCCAATTTAATGTAAATTACGAGTCGTTTTAATTTTGAAATATTATATTGAATTTAATTTTCCAAGTGAGTTACTGATATTGAGTCTAAAAAACCACATGCAAATGTTTAACCGTGTTTTAAGGAAAAGCATAAAATATGAATTACACGTTAAAGGAACAGAGCAGGATATAGAAGTTGGGCAAAAAGTGTTGAGTTTCGAACAGTAACTTTTCCACTTAATCACACGAAACGACATCAAAAGGCTGAAAAACTTTCTACTGCAGATAAACAAAGTACAATATTATAAATTGATTTATAATTCTTGCATTATGTGCTATTTTTACTGTGGGAGGCATCGAAGATAAGATATTCAAAAAAAAACTTATCGCGGGTTCATCTGGCGAAATAGTGGCCATTGCTTTATTTACTGAAATTAATTTGAAAAAAACAGTGGGGAAATAAAAAACTGAAGCACAAAGTCCGGAAAATCTTTGATTGGTTGCAGTTGGTTTATACTTTCATATGAACAATCAGCGGGATCAAGTCCATCTCTGGAATATGAAATTGTGGCCATCACTTCCTGCTTGTCCTTGGCGATCCGCGTCTGGTGGTGGCCGCTGCTCTGCCGTAGACCGTCAGCGTCGCAATTGTTAGTGTAGGAAGAAGACTCTGGCTATCATGTTTTAAAATTAGCGTTAATCGCTCTGAACAGAAGTGATAACGAAAGCCAGTGCTTTCGAATAATTAAGGAAAAGTGAATCTTTGTATACTTATTTGACGATAACGCATTATCTGGGGATTATCATTAAAGTGGAATCCATATCTGGGGGCGCAGACTTTCGGTTTCGAATTAATGAAGTCCAAACACATTGCTCACATTCACTGTTATTACTTCTTGCAAATGTTACTTGTATTTTTCATATTGACGACGGCTTGGCTTGGACACTCTCTTATCAAAAATAAATACAATATATAAAAAGATTTAAGGAGGGGGAAAAAACGCTTAATTGCTGACAGATAACGGTCCTGTATGGAAATAGGATGCCAAATGCCCTGATAAGCCATCAATGTTGAAATATTTCAGCTATGAATGCGAGTGATAGCGATCTGATAGGAGGAGAGCGGCATAAATTACCTTGTTAATTGGAACACATATCGGGCTCCTAATGTGCCGGGTCTGCCCATTTCTAGGCTGTAGTTCCACGTGCTGCCGCTGCGGTTGGTGCACCCGAACCGAGTCCCCGTGAGAGGTACTGTCGGCGTCCGGTGTGCGTGGACCATTCGCAGCATCTCGGACTAATTTGTTGCGGGCTAAGTGTTCAGTGGTCAAGACATGTTGATGACACATCGGCAAAACTCCGCGAAGACCGAGGACCAGAGTGCACACATGAAATGAGCCATTAAGTCATTTCAGAAGTCGGACTGCAACGGCCCCAGCCCCACTGCAGCGCACACTCAGCCACGACCGACGTGGAGTTCGGATATCTGTGGTTGCGTGATATCTTTTTTAAGTTTTTATATCTCCGCATCATAATGGAAATAGAGACTGAAAGACTGGCATTTAGATAGCATGTGCATGGAACCAGGACGCAGCGACCATAGGGTTGTCCAAAATGATTCGCTCCTTATCTCGGAGTTTACTTCTCTTCCTTGATTCAGATACCGTCCTCGCACGGTTGTGGAGGACCCGATATTTAAGTCGCTCGCAGCCATCGCACTCTGCCCGAGGAGCGGCGCGGCGTTCGTTCGCGCAACCCTGCCGATCTCGCTGGTCCGGCAAACAGCACTTGCCAGACACGAGATAAGTTTCGAAGATTAGCTGAGTGCAGTTGGGGAGATAAGGCGCATTCCGCCTATCATAACGAAAACCAAATATCTTGACTTGTTTTCGTTGTAACATAACACTGCAACAAATTTTTATAAATGTCTTTTTGATTCCTGTTATCTTACAAAAAATTCCTGTTGTCCGGCTCGAATCCGCTGGGAAACAAACACAGAGGAAAATGCAAAATCTACCTCCGCCAACCAGCCACGCACCACGGCCTTAGGACAATGGTCAGCGTTTTCGCGGATTGATTCTTTTATTGTCGCGGTCGACGCACCGCGCGCAGGTGGGCACTCGCCGCATCCAGAGCAGCAGCGAAGGTGTGAAGTTGGCCGACTACCAGGTGAGCCAATTGCATAGTCCATCAAAATTCAGGTTCTAATTCGCTTCAAAGTTGCCGTTCCTCGCGTAGATGGTGTTGTTGTTGTTGTTCTTGCAGAATACTTCGGCGGCGGTTTACCCAAAAGCGGCGCAACGCACCCCGCCCCCCGGCCCCCCATAACACCGCACGGAACCAGGCAGTGCAGCGATTCCGCGGCGATGCAAGGTGTTAATTTCCGTGTCTTAAATATTGTTGTTATTGCCACAAGCGTGTCAGATCAAAGGTCAATATAAAATTTCTCAAACTAACAATTTGTTGAAGCAACACCATCGAGAGTTGATTTTACCTCAATTGGAGGTCGCCCGCGCTGCTGCCCCGGTGCCTCCACGGGGCCCCGTAATCGGTACATCTCAATGTGCACTACGTATTCCTCCTGAACACGGATTCTGAAGAGTGGAGATTTGTTGGAATGATTTAGTTTCTGAAGGCATACTGGCAGACTCATTAAAGTTAAACAGAGGAGTGCAACTGTGAACCATTTGATGTTGATCGGAAGATTCCTCGGTGCTCGGTCTTCGAAAATCGCGTGCACAATGGGAATATCTATATTTGATCTAGTCCTTACGTTGGCAAGCCCTGCTCGGCAAGTTACAGTCCAACGATCCGTGAAAGTGTTATAATGCAAGAACCGAAATCAGCGGATCTACATCGTGATTTAGGAGATGTTTTTCCTCCATCCCCAATGCTTTATTTATTGTGGTTTTGTTCTTGGCCTGCCATTTGTGCGTTACCGATCGCTCGATGGACCGTTTTTCCCAACCGATTCAGCATAATCGAATTTATTCAACTTGAGCATACATACAACTGGTGGTAATTAATAAAGTTGTTAATTAAAATTGATAAGCTTCTATATTTGATACGCACAGACCCTGCATGATGTGCAATGGCTCACATCCAAGTCGTGTATGTTGTATCATGGCTAAGAATCGAAGAGAATTCTTTTCGTCGTTCGTAAAAAGTATAGATGTTAAATTGGCAATAGATATCACAGAATAAGACATTTACATCTTTAGCAATGTGAGAGTTTTTCATATACCATTTGTTCGCATACTTTTAAATAAACTGTATTATTAAAGCTAATTTTTGTCAATGATTTTGGCAATTGCCATCAGCTGGGATATAATAAACTTAAGAAGAAAACACTAACCAGTATTTTGTTATTTAATAAACAACTTCAATCATACAAAGTAGAATTTCCAAACGGATTACTCTGGGCCAGAAGTTCGTAACACATTTGATTAGTGGCGGTTCTTCATGCGATGATTTGAAATGATTGGTGAAGACTCCAAGTAGAAACACTTCATTCAAGAGATTTCACTATCGTCGTCTGTTATCAAGATGTTTTCCATTATTTTGGGTCATTCTTTTTGTTAATCGCTTCTCGAAGTTCAGGCATATCATTTATCTGCGTAACCTTTTGAGTTTGTCTTCTTAAAAAGTGAGATTGTGTTTTTTAACTGTCAATCTGTTTAATCTGTTTAAAAACGTTTTCGAAAGATTTTTTAAAAAAAATTTAAAATCGTTAATTGTTTTCCAGATATAATGGAAGAACTGAAGCGAATAAATAACGGAAATATAATGCAGTTTCTGTTCTGTTATGTTAATCAGTTTATTCTTTATTGCACTGATTTTTTCTGGCCTTCAGTATTGAGGTAAACAAGAAAAATACTTATGCTAATATGTAAATGTAATACAAATTGAAAGACCAGAATTAAAAGAACGCTGCATAGTTCTTATACACAGGTGTTTAATATTCTGGCCTAAATACAAGATGATTGGAACCTAAGTGAAGAGACCCACAAACCTCCAAGAAGAGCCATCATAAATCCTGAACAAAGGTCAGCGAATAGAACATACTGCCCAAACGGGGCGGGGTCGCACGGGATCAGTGGATAAGTCGGACAATTATTGGGCTAGCGGGTTGTGATCTCGGCTTCTTTTTTTCAATTGTCCATGCTTTCGTAAAAATCGACTTTAGATTTGGTTTCTTCACCCTAAAAAAAGATGGAAAATGATACCTCACATGTCCATGTCCAAGTTCAAAAAAACCTCAAAAATTGATTTATTTATTTATAAAATATCTAATATATAGGATATATTATATACATTTGCATATATCTTTAAAATACCTAATTTGGACCTTATTTTTGACCCATTAAACCCATTGGGTGTATTCCGATCAAGCAGCCGAGCTTCGGGCACAACTAATGCTCAAATGCAGTTTGCATGCTAAATTGCTAAATAACGATTTTTTTCGACCGGAAAGGTAGATACCGATGATACACACGGCGGACGACGCGGTGAAGGAACATTGCATTTTTGGAATTTACGAACCTTGAAACGTATAAGGATATATGTTGAGGGGGTGTTAAAAATAAATGTTTTCGAAGCGAATACATAGACGTATTATTTAGAGAATAATAAACCAAAACTGTACTTAGATTTGAAGCTGAACACTGAATATCCAAGAATAGTCAAGATTTGTTTTATTTTTACACCACATAGAAAGTCTACGATATTCCATATAATATGTAAGGACACTGGTAATTACAACAACTTCGCACTAGTTGTTGCAATCATATTGTTGCATATATTTTATTTGCAAATATTTCGATTTAAATAATATGGGAAATACAAAATAGAATTTCGTTGAATATCGTTTGTCTCGATTAACCGTTTCTTTCTCCTAGCAATGAATAATGGCGCATCCAAATGAAATGAAAGTATTTGTAAAAACAAACAATTTATAAAATCTATAAAATTTGATCTATAAAATTTAAGCCTAGCAATTTTCTATGTAGGTACAAATTTCCAATATATTTTTCTTATTTTGTACATGTACCTAATTATCTACATGTTTTAATCAATTTCCAAAATATGAAATTGTTCGAACCTTTGCAGTTTTTCCATAATAAACATTTATTCATGATATTTTTAATTTATTTTTTATTTTTATTTATTTACCTATGAATCCTAAATTCATACCAATACGTGCACCATTTGCTAACGCAAGTGAGTGCTTGCTAGCAGAAGCCCAATCGAGTATGAATTCCGCCCATGGTGCGACTTTAAAACAGACATTTTCAATTTTGGATGTGGGGAATACTTGGAGTGATGCTCCTTGTACTTATTCGTTCCGGACACCATAATTTTCCCTACATTGTACAATACAAAAAGCTACATTTATTTATATATTTAAGTTTAAAATAAAACGTAGACATAGAAATAATAAAACATAAAATTTAGTCGGACTTGAATCAAAGGATATTATTCCCTATTCAATCTAATTCAGTTCTTAACACCTTTTTTAAGGTTTTCTATGTTAATATGTTCCTATGTTTCTATTTGAATGTGATCATTAGTTTATTCAAAATGCATTTTTTAAAACAAATTCAAATTTTGTAGTGCAGGTATTCTGATGTCGGATTCGCTGAGGAAAGCATATTAATAACATTTAGCGAATTGCACTAATTATTTACCTCAAATTTCTTCGTTCAGTGCGGAGAATTTCCCACATTGATGGGTACCATACCTGTTAATATTAATACTGCAAACAAGTCCTTTAACCTAGATAGTTTTTTATGTCTGGAATACAAAGATTCAAAAAAAGATACAAAACACAAACGCCACTAACTTGTTTAATTTCTGATAAAGTTTTCAGGTAGATTTCGAAGAAAAATCTATTTTGAGATCCATACCATGTCAGTACTTTCGAAAAATTCTTTCACAGTTTTTAGTTGCATTCCTCCTTGAGTACGAAGCCGTGAAAATTCGAATTTTTCTAAACCCCGTCTCGTGGGATATTGTTGAAAAGCTCTTGATGAGTAGTTTATAAATCTATAACTAGTTTCTCGATTGTGTAATAAATTATCCCAATAAATGCAATCAAACAATTCGAAATGTATCTCAGCCTGTAGCCTTGCCGAAAGGGATTTTGTCCATTACGAATCAATTAGTTTATTTGTTTAGGGCTTATGAAACAATGTCGAGTTGATTTACATCCCTTGTTTTATATTGTCTGAATTTTGAGAATTTTCAAATGATGATTTGTAAAGATAAAAGATCACCTGATTTCCATGAAATTATCTTGAAGAAAGTGATTACTTTATATTTCATTTATTTAATATAAAAATAACATTATTGGAAGAGTTCCTAAAAGATACGAGATCAATGAAAAACAGAAAGAACATTTGTTGTAAAAAATTGTGTTTAAGTTCACATCTTCCACACAATCACGGTCGGGATGTGCTCCAGTGAGAACCTTTCCGAATAACTTCATTTCGTAGGTGAACTCATCCAATATCCACCACGAACATCTAAAACGGCTGAGATACTTACTCTGAAATTGTTGCATCATTTAACAAAAAGGTCCAGAGTATTATGAATTTCCCATTTCGTGACACATTCATAAAAGGTTTTCTCTGCCGTGTTCTTAGTTATCATTCTTCGTCGTTTATTCGAATTATTCCCCGATCTGTGTAACTGATTTCGAGGAAGTACGAATTTAAATCGCCATGATGGATTTGGCTGATAGCGCTTAAAAGAACTGGACATACACACCAAGAACATTTGCAGTGAGTCTCGCACTTATGCAGTCCGGAGGTGCAAAGTGGCTGCTGCCGGAGGAGCTGCAGCAAAGAGCATCAGCATCGTGTCGGCACTAGGACTCATGGCGGGGCTCCGGGGGCTCCTCCGACCCTCGGGTGCTGCTCGTATATAAACGAAAGCCAACAAGGCTTCTCGATGTCTTAATATCGAACAGCTTTCGAGTATCATGAGGCCGGCCTTCAAGCTCTCCCCGACTGGCCCCCCCTGGCGGGCACCAGGCAACACAAAGAATCTGTGGAGAAAAGTCATCAAGTATTCCAGATTCGTTCTTAATTTTCAAGTAACGGAAAGGACTGACGGTGACAGATTACAAATATATATGTTTAGAATAAATTATACCGCACGCCACTTCCACCTCCGCTGGCATCGCTCGCATGCGGTGCCAAAACTCGTCACATTTTGAATCTTCATCCTCTCGTAACTTATGTGTTCTCATTGAGCAGGACTACGTGGATCGCAATTGATGGTGGAAACGAGCTGCTTACTTAATAATTATATTCAAAGACACACATTTATGACGAATGTTGTAATTATTCGAAATTTCGATATTTTAATTCTGACAATCAAGTGATCATCAAAAAATAAATTCAGTTTCCATGAAATTTTAATATTGTTGTTTGATAAAATGTGTTCTGTACTTTTCTTATCGTTAACAGCAAAATAATTTTTGATTGAAATTGAATCAGTATAAACTTGTCCACAAAAAACATTTCCCGAAGAATTGCCCTTCCAAAATCTTCTTTGTTTGCCTTTTCATTGGAGTTTTTTCACTACCCATTTTATTTATTTGAATAAAATTGTTAAGTATAGTCCAAAAACAATATTAATTTTTAAGTATGATTTTATATCTTCGCTGCTTTTGTTATATTTGTTGGAAATGTCACCGAAACACCGATATCATCAAAATTTTAATAAATCGCATACCTTTTGAGTTTTGATTATTCCGATATTGAAATATCAGTATAATCGCACAAAATTAAAATAAATAAATCACAAAGCAAACATTTCGTCACATCTCTACCACTTGTCGCATATATTAGATGAAGCGATATTGAACTTAATGCATTCATAAAATTATTTCAAATCTTTTAAAACGCCGATAAGCTTCAAAGCAGATGCCCATTTCTCGGATACTTCTGCAGCGAGACGTTCTCCGGTTTTTTAAGAGGTTAATAATTTTTCAGTCCACCTTTTACTTTATCGTGGGCCAGAATCTGGCGACACCATCGCACGAATTCGCGCTGCATCAAATTCCGCGTCTTTAGATAGGTCAATCGATGTCTATAATCACTTTTGATAATCTTTTAAATAGAACATTTTCTACATGTCTAATTGTTTATCTTTTTGGGTTGAAATCTATCACAAAATGATTGCAATTCTGCATATTTGTCACATACCTAACTTTGTTTTGCTATCAGCTCAAATGACTTTGTTTATTAAATTTATTTCAAACATCTCTATGGATAAACAATATCCCTACCTACATATATTCTAAATCTAAACTTTTCCTGTTTACCGATTTTTGAATACAAAATTACAAAAGTCAGTATTTTATTACATATTAGGCAAATGGTTTTAAGGTTTAAAAAAAAATCATGATACTAAAACTTAGACAAAGGAATTTTATTTGAATTTTTGATTCTTTTCGACCATTTTGATTAGATGCCATAACTGCCAACTGGTTTAATTTTTTAGTGCCTGATTAAAGTAATTATTTTAAAATTCCAGTTAATACTAATGATAAAGAAAAAATTTCCCTTCTAGTTTGTTTTTTTTTTATTTCAAATTAAAACGAAGTAAATTACTCCATTTTTCAAAACAAACTTCTGATACGTTTCCGATTTCATTATTTTTGAAAGGACTATAACGCCATTTGTAGGTAAAAAAAAAATATTTATTTATATTTCCTTAATTCCTACTTTAGAGATTCATCAGTGAATACTTTTTCCTTAAACGCAAGATTTCGCATTGCTCACCATTTTGCAATTCTGGGGATGACCATAACTTTACTGACCGATTAAATTTTCCCAGACGCCATAAGACGATGACATGAAATCCTTTCGCATTCCTATAAAACGATTAGTTTCGGTTAATTTTTTTATAATTTCAAATTCATTTACGGCATTCAATAAATTACAAAATTGTTCCTAAATTTCCTAATTGTTTTCTAAATTTCTTAAGCACACACACATACGCAGAAATTTGTATAACCGATTTTAAGCTATTCTGGAAATTGATAAGATAATATTCAGTTTTAATATGATGTTTCTAGCAAAAAGCAAAATGTTAATAGCAATGCATATGACTTTTTGACATGCTTGGAAGATTGTTAACAGATTTTGCGATAAGCTTCTTTGAAATTCCGTTGAAAAAGAAGCAGTCTTAATGTTGTAATGATCATTATGTTAGAAACTGGTCAAAGTGATTATTGGGAACTTTCCCAATTTAAAAAAAATTAATTTAGCAATCACCAAAATCAACACTGTCGGTCAATCAGTATCTCAAAGGAGGCAAACACATCCTTGTATGAAATTTACCCTACTTTTGTTAGACTAACGATAATCAAATCACTGCGTTGCTTACATTCTTGACTAGGTCATATAAGAGGGTCGTTAAATGGACGTAACAGGTGCTTTATTATTTGTTCTACGTATTTCTCGCTAATTTCGACAAGGAAGCCAAACTGCGACGACCGTAAGAGAAATTTGCCCAGTGTCCTGTTTTGATCCCCAGAAAGTTACTTTGGATTCTGCAGTAGCAACCATAATCGCCGTGGGAGCGTCACCGAACGCGGGTCGTATTCCAGGCATCCATCCCGATCGCCGACGATACCTGCCTTGGGGAATTGTTGGGCCCATTGAAATGAGTTCATTCATTTCCCTATCATATCGCAGCCCACTTTGCATGTTCAATCGACCCTGATATGTTCGAAAAAAAATAATAAGAAAAGCGCAGAGAAGACAAACGAATCGGTACGTCACTTTTCTTATTAGCTGAAAATCCTAAGGTGCTGGCTAAAAGCATGCTGCATGTCACATGGGATAAAGAGAGATAATACGATAACTTGCTAAAAACCAGATAGGGGCGGCGCCATTCCAATATTCAGGCCAATCAGAAACTTATTCTTCTGGTTTTATTTCACGATTATGCTTCACCTCGCGATACTAATGTGTTTTTAAACCGAACGTATATCTTAATGCCGAACCGGGTAAGAAGATGCACAAATAATACAGCGAGGAGCAGCGGCCGGTGTGCAACTCTACCTGGGTTTACAAAAGTGGATGGCCCACAGTGGAGCGGTGATGGAGTCGCTACCACGAACGGCGGCCGGATTAGGTTGGCGGCGCTGCTGGTGGATGCTGGATGCAGCCGAGCACCCTTGCTGCTTGCATGTGTGCATTTAGTGAGTGCATCGTGCAATGCACTGTTGTACTTGCAATATGAACATATCGCGCCCGTCGTCGGAACTTGTGCTCGAATGCTGCTGCCGCTGCTGATGCTGTTCATTTTGCAGAAATGAAAAATGCGATTTCGCGAAACAACTGACATTTATGGCTACTTCTGATATGATGGTCATTATATAATTCAATGGCAGTTAAAAACGCCCTCTTGAACAAATTCATCGATGTGTAAACTTAAAATTGTGATAGTATTGTAAAGTTTTAATGGCCTGGCCTTAGTCAAAACGAATTCATTTTGGTCAGCCCGATCGGGAATGGGTGTAGGTTGGATCGAAGGTCCTGCGTTTGATGATGTATATTGTCCCTAGTGATGCATCCTCGAACTCTTCCTGATTAGGAGCTAAATAAACGTTTTTGTCATTACTGGTCGAACTTCGACGAGTTGAATGTGCCGCCCTTTTTCCAATGACAGATTGAAAAACAATGTTATTGCTGTGGAGTAAATGTAAAGTGTTTACATAATTTGCTATTTTATTAAAATGAAAGTAAGGAAATCCCAAATTTAAGAAAACGTTTACTTGCTTACTTACTTGCGTTTATTAACATTGCTAATTGCAGCGGCTTGAGTCTAGGAAAACCAAGTAAATATTATTGTGAATTAAATAACGGCATTTTCATCGGTTCAGCAAGGATTACTCTCTTCAGATCGTTAGTTCTTCCGTCAATAAGACAATTTGTTGCTTCCAAATAAAATTGATTTATCTCTTGCAAGACGAATTTATGTTACACAATATAGGTAAGAATAGTGTAAGCCAAATGTATGTTGGTGATTTAATTTTCGCACCAAAAGGCTAGTTGAATAGTGTACCTAGTTAAATATGTTGAATATTCAATGCGCCAATTTAGCAATTGAAATTCACTGTAAGGCCTTGAAACGCCCATTGCTCTCGATTTAATCGTAAGCAGGTGTAAAACTAATTACATAAATTTATTTTTAACAAATTAGCATTAACTGATAATTTGTACTGTGTTCCGCTAAACAAAAACAAAAAAAAATTGCTATATAGGCATGCAGTTCTTTTTTATTGTTTGTTGTAAGTATCGCTTTTCTCCTTTGTGAATCACCTAAATTTTGTATAACTTATTTAACGAATTTTTTTCTTGAGTTCACTATCGTCTTAATCACATATTTAATTCTCACCTCTTGACTCACAATTCGTGGATAAAGCTTATGAAAGAAACAATTTATACTTACATTTATGTATTTGCGCGAAAACGAATAACAAGAGATGAAGTTAATCTAGATTACCTTGGAGAAAGTAAAAAAATATTTAAAATGGAAAGACATGTTTATGTTAAAGATTTCACTTTTTTTGTTGATTTTGTTCAAAACTTTGGCCAAGAGGCTTATCATTAACATGTTATTAAACCCTGCAAAAAAAAGGCTAATCCGTCTAGATGTATTATATAATGCAATTTATATACATATATAATTATGTATATATACCTATATAAATATATATTTAGACTTTATTAACACATTATAGCGATACTCACTTTGCTAAAAAATGCCTCTTTTGATATTAAAATGATTTAGCTTTATGTGGCAGTACTGTGACTGAATTTCCAGATCGTAAAAAATTCAAACGAACTGACTTACATTTAGTGGAACCAAATTTTAACTTCGGGAATTTTTATTAATTTTATAATCTGTGAAAAGCAACTGAAACTTTTTCGGTTCAGTTATTTTAGATTTATTGATGTCGATTATCGCATTACACAGAATTGCAACGAAGTACTAATGTGTGACTTTGTGTTATTTGGAACACCGGTAAATACATTTCCATTTTTCATAAACAAACACAGTAAGTGACGGCGATGAAATCATAATTAAAATAATTCTTCATATTCTGTATTTTTTATAAAAATGTACTGCATTGAATCAACTATGAATTAAACAATCGTCCTGGAAAATTATTTTAATCCATGCAAAGTTAAATAGAGGAGATCGGCATCGAAACTAACATTTTGATTTTGGGACTCTGTCGTAATTAAAGCTTATGACTTTAAAAAAAAAATTATATCTGGATGGAAATGATCTAATTTTATGTTTTATAACGGCAACTAGATTTGTTTAGTTGGAACAAATAGAGCATAATAACGTGTAAATCAGACTGAAGGAAACTGACAGACTGTTATTACCGTCGCCGACCCCGCGGCGATTGTAACAGTACAAAACGAGCGGTTGTAATGTAACCCAACTTTAATTTTCAAAAATGTAGGTTTATTCACTCTTGAATAACAAATCACAATAGAAATGAAAAAATTATATTATATAATATTTCTTGCCGGATTTTTTTTTGTCGTAGTCTTCCTTTTCTTATATGCTCTATGGTTCCAAATTCTTTTTTACCATCTTTCTCAGATTTTCTCCATAATTTCCATTTTGACTTCCGTAGTCTGATTTAAAAACATAGGGGTTGGTTGTAACATTACAAACGTTCTCGAGCGGCTCTGATACCGTCCAAGAGTGTTTTCTCATTTTGAACAGACTCAATAAAATTTCCTTTCCTATGAAGAACAACAATTAAAACAACATTTCCATTCAGTAAATTTGGCATTTCAAAAATCCCAATTAAAATTACTTGGACACCTAAAAACCGAATATTGTATTGTACTCATTTGACATAAATCCAGTGATGTCCTCGTGTCTGAAAAGGGAAAACAATTCGAAAGATATTCGCGATGTTACTTTCGACCCCTGTTACTTTTGATATCGGTTTTCCCTACCTCAGCTAGTGGCACTATAGACTTTCATCATTCATCTTTTGGTATAAAAACTTTTTCTTAAATGATTTTCTTCTGTTTTTGCTGTCGATGGTCAATTTTTAAACTCCAAGAGTTTTCCAACCCCATCTATCTTGGAATGTTTTCTACATCACTCGGAAATTTCCTAGATTGGAATTTGGAAGGAATTAGATATTTTTACACATACGTAAGTAGCGATCAAGTTACTAACTGCGCTTTATCTTGCTGTTGTTTGTCTCTATATAGATTTTTAATTAGTTTAGCACTCTTAATGTCAATAGAAAGTTCATCCATAGAACAAAATACCTTTGCACCAAAGTACCTAAGCTGTACTGATAAAGGATTTTCTTTGAAGTGGTTTCCTTGAAGCGGTTCCTTGAAGCCTGCTACCAGATATTGATTACCTGACGAGCACTACACTCAGCCACGTTACAGTGCATAATTCCCGTATCTGCAAAGCTTTTTCCTGATTCTCAGCAAAATTAATAATATCCTTCTCTGCCTATGGGAGCCAAGGACGTTCGTAGTTTCTTTCATTCCATCCTGCATTAGGGTCATTACCTTTGCTCACCACTTCATTTACTGTCTTTTTGTGCGGGAGAATGATGGCCTGCTGCTGGGGAGGGGGATGAAACAGATGTTTACCGATTTAGTTAGTGTGTATTTTTATTTCGTTATATGTTTTTTCCAATATTTTTGCACATGACGCGGTTTTGTATGAATTGAAAGTGGACGTGTTTTTGTCATTATTTATTTACTTACATTCAAATGTCATCAATATTTTTGTCGACCCGATGCGAACACGAAAGAATTGTGTTTTGAGAAAATTTCAATTTACATATTTCATGCTAAATTTGTTTTCTATTTAATACCTACTGAACTCAGCCAATTGTGCTAATTGGTCGTCGATATCTTCGAAAAATATCTTATTATCAAAACATCTGTATTCAGTAAAATAAAAACAACAAATAATGAAATATACAAAACTGTTACTAACAGGATGGTTACTATTATTGTAGATACGAAAGCGTAAAGGATTAATTTGAAACAGATCGAAGTTCCCTCAAAACATGGATTTCAATGTTTGTAATGGAAACATAGTCTAATGAAACGAACTAATAAGATGCACTTGAACATAATTATTTTGATTTACGAACGTAAAAGAAGAAATCTTTGAAGTGTTTTTTCTGTGGTTAGTTTTTTGCAGTTTCCATACTAATGTATAGTTTTAAGAATAAATCGTTTATAATAATTGTGTCGGGTTTAGCTATAAACATTTCTTATGGTGTTTATTTAATTTATTTATATCTCTTAGCGCAAATCTCTGGTGTATTTTGCGATGCTCTTTCCATGATTCCTATCAATTTTCAGTTACTGTTCAAACTCGTTTTCGTAGCTCATTAATTGTGTTTCAAATAAAACCCCAGAAACTATCTGATTGGAATCTTTCATCCCCAAATCTTGTGCCTGGCGCACATTTGATTACACATATTAACGTTTTGCTCAAACATATCCCAAGATTTCGTCTGGTAAAGTCTCAAACAAAAAGATAAGAGGACTAGCGAAGATGATGATGCTGGATGAGCACAAGACTTCTGGTGTGGGATGAGAAAATTTTTATGTTAATTATTTGGCTGAGATTCTTCATAGTATAAACATAAAAGATACTGCAAGAGCCCTTATCAGTCTTCCGCACGATCGCTGTTACACCATCACCACCCACTTTATCCCCTCGTTACAAATTTCTGCCTTTGCTGGCATGTCCCCATCTTAACTCCATCTATTCGGAGGAAAACTCAACGCAAATACAAGCGGAGCAGAGCCAGATATAAATGTAAGAGTTTTCAGTATCAGTTGAAGCACGTTGCATGTACTCCCCCCGTCCCGCACCACTGAAACTTATACCTACTGGAAGGAACGAGCGCTCATATCTATTTATGTGCCCTCGGTGCCTTTCTCCTCCTCATCTGGACGTGCAAGTGTACACCGTGCCATTCTATTCCATACCATACCTACTTCTGCCTTTCGCCTGCCTGGGCTGACTTCTTCCTTCTTCCTCTGTCCTGACTCCTTGCGCAAGATATAACAGAATGCAGTTGTGTATGCTTATTTTTATCTAATTTCGTACAATGCAATTTTCAAGAGTTAAATCTGCGGTGAATTGCGCTACTTTTACACCTCTCGAATGATAGAAGTGGAATACTTGAAAAATTGCTAAATGTCCTTCTATTGTGTCATTTTGCCATCTAACTGTTCATTCTCTTCCCCCTCCCATTTCCCCATTTGAAGTTACTTAACTAAACAGTGTCCTTATCGAGAATTTGATCTTCGCAGGCTTAAAGAAGCAGTTTCCTTTTCAAGCCACCCCCCGACTCACCCTTGACGTAAACCATGCATGCAGTTCCAGTCCGAAGTCTTATAGCAGTGAATACTGGTGGTATCTGCTGATATAGCCCCGACACACAAGAGGGTGGTGGCGAGTATTGTGGGTGGGAAGCGGGAACCGAAAGGGTTAACGATGATGGTGGTGGTGGTGGTAGTGGTGCTCCTGAGGGGCTTATCAGAACCGAGCATATCAGGAGGAGAGCATAGAAGCACCTTGTTGTCGATGTTCACTTGCTCGTCACTTCACCGTGTATAAATTATTATATTGAGTGAGTAATAAAAGTATCGATGACGAGTGGGGAAGTACCCGATAACTGCTTCCGCTTTATTCAAATGCCAGTTGTTTTCCTCGGTCTTCTTGGGGCCGACGGTTATGATGATGGCAATTGTGGCAATTGTGATATGGGTGGAAGGAGGCCAGGGCCAGCTCGACTACCTTCCCATCCTGACTCTCCTTGCTGCTGCCTTGGCGGGGGTGTGGGTGCAGTAGTAGCAGCATCACCAGCAGCAGCAGCATCTGACTATACTATCGACCTATACTTCTGCATAATATCTGTAAAAGTGGCGTCAGCAAATTGTGTTTGGCGCACAATGATATCACAGGGGCCCCCACTTTTGTATTAGTGCGAAAGCAGGTCGTCGTGTGTTCGTTCATTCATTTCACTGATAGTATCCTGGCAACCATCTGGTCTTGCTGATAACGAAAACTACATCATACAAACAACATCCGTATAGAAAATTTTCAAAGTAACAGTGAACGGCGGTCCGACCACCAACCCAAGCATAAATTTTTATCATATTTATGCATTTCTATGATAAATGAGAAAGGAAAAAAAGCCACTCGCTATATTTTATTCCCTTATCACTTTGCACCAAATGAATTCTGGCTCACTAATGTCGGCCCGTTATCTGTTCACATCAATCAGAGCGGTTTGATAAGATTTTAAACGAAGGGTGCACTGAAAGACTTTGTTGATAGCGAATGAACGCGAGAGGGAATGAGGTGGAAGTGAAACGGATGAAGATGGGTGATGGCTCGACCACCGATGGCAGTAGGTGGTGGTTGAAAATGTATTTTTCTTCTTGTTAACGCGAAATCTGAATAGCAGCACTTCGATTCGTCGTCGTTCACCCCCCACTGGAGTTTTGGGCAGGGGTAGCAGCAATTCAGTGCAGTGGAAAGTGAGGTTAGCACGAGGAAGGGACACGTTTCTACTCGCCCAAAGAATTTCATAACTCATTCCTTTCCACTACGGCAGGTTATGCTCAAGCTTAATGCACAACTGCCCGGTGGATAAATCGGACTTTTATTCTTATTTTTATTTTATTTTTTTTGCCTGTCGAAAGCACTGTTGCGGCTAACGGATACAAAACCAGGACACTTATCATGATCTCATCCGTCATATTGTGCCCAGTTTGTATTTAAATGATTTTTATTTGTTCGAAAAATATTTTCAGATAGCAGGAAATTGCTGTTAATCTGATTATCAACTCCTGAATAAATGAAGTGAATTGAGACAAAAACTTCAGAAAGTTGTCCACGGGATAAGCGCAATTGTTGGATGATTTTGCAAAGTTTGTCAGGCGCTGGTTGCTTTAAGTATGCAAGTAAATGAGATAACGATTATTTCAGCGAAACACAAATTCAACAAAGGACTAGTCCTAAATCCTTATATCGTAATAAATATCTAAAACAATCTTTTTATATTATATTCTATTACTTAACTTTTTGTACACAATGCGATGCACAGTGCAGAGTAAACTACCCAAAAACCTTGCCAAAACTCAAAAAGTTACTCAATTGATGTGAAATTTGTTATTCAGGAGTTTTGGGGGTCGCTGATTACAAATCTGTTATTAGAATTTCAAAATTCCAAGATGGCACATATAAATTTTGTGTGTATTTTTTTCTAAAAGCAAATGATACAAAAAATCTGTTGTACTACATCTAGGATCATAATAATTGGTCTGAGTAAATTATACAATACATTCCTTTCTATTGTTGTTTTTAGAAAGTGGTGGCCAGTTTTATCGGGTGGATGCGAGATACTATTATAGTGCCTTAATGGCAATCGCAATCAGGATTCAGAAGAGCTGCAATTCTATACAATTCGCATATAACATATATTTAGAAATATTTCAACACATATTTTGCTATATGCCACTTTAAGGACTTGAGTTTGTTTAATTTTACATGCGACACTGCTTCAGCTTCGCTGTTTCAAAAGTTTGAATTTTAGTTTTTGAACGATATGAAGAAGCGTTCATTAATTTCTGTCACCCTTACATGAAGTAGTCTTTAACACAGGGTGGTCCGAAAGCAGCGGATTGTAGCTCAACTCTACCGGGTACTGATGCATGTAAGTTGGCCAACTTTTTTACTGTTCGATTATAAATCGCTGCATAGTTAGCTAGCTGTGCAAAGTCGTCCTGATACCCAAGTGTTCATTTTAATTAATGATGTGATTAGATATAATTAATTACGACTGAGTCGAGTTCCACTGGTCGATAAACAACTTGTAAACTTTTTGATCAGATCGTAAAACAACGAATTCGTTATTCCACAGATTTTCTCTCGACAATTCCAGAGTGGTAAAGACACCTGGACGGAAAAATGGTCCAGATCCGGATGGTGGTCTTTAGTTTTTGTGATGAGTCCATTGGAAAACTGACAGTGCAAATTACATCAACCTTCAAAGAATGCATTCTCAATATCGCTTCAACCTTTTGTTTGCTGTTTAACTGTCGATTACTATTAGTGGAGGTTGTCGATCAGTTGTGTATTTGGGGAAAATGGTTTTGATTGGTTGTGATACATTTGGGGAGATCTCTCCAAACATCAAAGTGCCAATGATTCAGTTGGATTCCTTTTACAGCTGATGAACTTTATAAGATCGAAGTTCCCTTGCCGTGTGTGAATAAAGTTATGAAAAATGTGATTTACGGCGGCGAATGTGAGAAGAGTTTCTTTGTCCGTTGGCGGGCGGGAGGGATGTAGTCAGAAAACACAAAATCCACAAACATCTCCCATTGCACATCGAGCAGGGGCGGGACGAGACGCAGGCAGATAGCAGATATAAATATTTTCGACGTTGCCCCACAGTATGTGATAATATTTCCTATAGCTGTTCGTTCGTTCTTTAAGGCATAAAACCTTATCAAAATAAGAATCTAATCAATACAAACAATCTCGGTGCTTTGTTAGTACGCTGCCAGCTAGCACTGGCTTATCTACAAATCATTAAGGCTGCTCGGTACCCGACAACCGCTCCTCGTCGATGCCTTTCCCAAACCGAGTGTTTTGTGTAAATTTTTCCTGTATTTTCGGTGCTATACTTTTCACATTCCAGGTTCCACAAAACACTGAAGTTCAACCGGAGGTTTTTCGTCCATTTTTCGGGTAAAATATTTAGCTTTTGTTCTTACAATTATATCGGCAGTTCTGAGAGTCGTGTACCGACGCCCCTTAATATTTTCTTTTTAGTTATAGGAAATTTGATACATATCTAAAAACCTTCGCGTACAAAGTGTGTTTATACGTACGTCGGATGATGAATAATAAATGTGATAAAAATCTTTTATTCGACTGACAAAGTTGTATTTGTGTTAGCAACGTTTTTGACGGGGCAAACTCACGTTCGCATATGTACCCCCCGCGCGTCTCGATCCGTAGTGATTCCCAACAGTGAATTACATCGCTTTATGTACACGTATATTTGTACAAGTTTTAATGCCGCTTATCGGCGATCTTCAGACTCAGCCAATTTCTCTTCAACTGCTTCAATTCAGCAGAGCTGAGAGTTTAGTAGACACACATATCTATAAGTAACAAATTTTTTTCGCATTTCTCATCATTTTATTTCGCAGCATAACTCCAATTGCAAACCGTGCACTCACCTGCATACCTTTGGTTTTTTATTTCAGGTGATTGTCAAGAAACAGCTGAAGAAATGACGGTCGAGAGAGGTGAGTAATTGCATTGTGAATGAATTGATATCAATTAAGTAATTAAGTTAATTTGACTTTGTCGATATCTGTCGGTGAATCAGATTCATTCCGATAGTGTGAATGATGGAAATGTGTTCGGGACATCCAGAATGCTGCAGCAATATGCACTGATAATATGTACCTTTCCAGCTGTTTATTTAACAAATCGAAATATTACACTTGAAACGGAATCGACTTCTTTGCAAACATCCAATATGTGTTCAAATATCAATTAAACTGGAGTAGATAACATTTTGGGCCGTTTCGTATGTTTGACAAGAATGTAAAACTAGTTTTCCCCAACATAGGAACGATCGTGGCGAGTGACGTGGAGATCGGCAACATATCGATATTTTACATATAAAATTACTTATGATTAAATATCATTTTTGTTGTTGCTGTGAGTGAGTTCGCTTGGACTATTATTGCATCTGTTATGAGTCTTACACCGCGTAATAATAAATCCATTCCCTTTGTAATCCCGAAACTAAAAAAAAATCTCGAAATTGTCCCATTTTAAAGTCACAAAAGATTTTCTGTAATGTTTGTATACGTATTACAAACTCACCTGTACAATGTATATACATTGACTTTTATTGACGTTTTTAGTGTTCGATGTAGTATATGTATAAGAATGGGATCGGGATGCCTATTTTCACTTAATTGTTCTTGTAATATTGTAATATTATACCAAACAGATTTTGTTTTGATCTCTTTGGGATATGTTAAAAACAGATGTGAATTTTTTCTTATTGATTTATCTACATTAAATTCATTTAATTCGATTATTTTTTTAAGCATAATGAAGAGTAAAGTAATGAAAAGTTATCGAAATTACTATGAAACATTGCAATTTTTGCAGGTGCATGTTATTTAATTACAATATTCTTCTTCAATTTTTACTTTAAAAAGTTTGAGAACGCGCAATTGCTTATTTTTGAACAATTAAATCTACTTATAAATACTTTTAACTATGTAATTTACTGCAACGAAAGCAATCAAATACATTATGTAAGTTAAACAAAAGGATATTTATTTTTAAAAGTCGCACAACAATGCCACTTGGAATTTGTTTCACTCTGAAATATATTTTTCTTTCCATTCGAAAACATTGCCGCTGTTGTTAACCATTGAATATCTTGCGCAAATATCAAAATCCTCAGATATATCCGCTTTTAGACAGTATAATATAATTTGACGGTGCGATAAAATATTGAGCCCATGCAAAACTCCCATACTCGATCAATACTGGCTTTTATCATTCGCGTTCCGTGCACACCTCCCTTTGTGAGTGCGTCCCCAAATTGGCGAAATTAATCATGTCGAGTCAATTGTCAACAAGCGATTAAAAAATTCCTTCTGCCCAGTACCCAGGCGATGATGATGAACGAATATACCAACTCAAGTGTAATGGATATATTATACGAGTAAACGCTCCAGCACACCATTTATAATCGTGTTATTTCGCACACATAAATTTTTATTTTCATATTTTCTTAAATCGAATATCTACCTCTAAGTCTTGTGGCCAATGCTCCTTATCTCTGTCGACCAGACGCTTTTATGTAGAAACCATATCTAAATTTTACTTGTCGTCCCCTCTGTCATCTTATAGACACTTAGTGTCTCGTAGAAAATATATGAATAAGCTGAAAATTTGATAAGGGATGGAAAGAGAGAGAGAGTGATGGTAAGAGGGATGCTGGAAGAGCGGGTGAGCTCTTTTGCTGATAAGGACCGAATGGATTTAAAGAGTGAACATTTCTAATATGAACTACTCCACAGGGGCATTAATAAGCCGGGCTCAGCAGGCGACGGGGGGAGGGGAGTGGTCTAGTCCACGAGGAGCTGTGTTTGATTACGCCAAACATTGCACTCAAAGAAGGAAACTAGGAGCATTTGATTCCTTGGCGTTCCCATTATTGTTTTATTACATGACCATTGCTTCCTTCTCGATAGAACTGTTCTGCTTTTCGTTACTGGCTAGTGGCTACCATGCGATATGGACGATGGACGGAGGGTCAGATTGGGGTCGTTCGGGATCGAAAAATTTTACATTCATAAATCGTTTTTGATGCAGTTATTCTGGATGAATAGGCCCTTGTAGGTTGTGTGAACGGAAGCTCCACAGAGCGAGAGAGGGTATCGGCAATTCTGATTTGTTGTGTTGAAACGACATTTTTGAGCGGTCATTCCCCGAATTAGCATAAAGTGAAGTACTTATTTATGCGAATAAATAGAGTGTAAAAAACTGTAATAATGGAGTAGAGTCAAAAAATCAATATTTTGTCGATCTTAAATTCACAGAACAAATGTCTGTGGTTTAATAAAAATATTTGTGTAGATGTAGGTACTGTTGTTTTGTCTATTGACTGTGTGTTAATTTTATATGTTGGTGCAATACTTAGCCGTGGAGTGCGTCAAGGTCGGTTATCTTATATCAAATGCAGTAGGTTCAAAGGATATGTGTGTAACGCGGAAACTAAAATTCTTTGTAACAGTAAAATTAATTTTTCAATATATCGTTTATTTTGAAAATCTATCAGGTCCATATTGTCATAACGAGATATTTAAAATGCTGTGCTTCGATAAGTTTAAATTTAAACATAAAGCAGAAACTGCAGAAGGAGATTTTTATGTGTTTTGTAATTAATTTTTTTTTTTTTTTTTTTTTTTTTATTTGTTTATATTATTTTTTTATTCCCTATTGAGAAATTGTCAATTTTCTATATCCAAACGGAATTACCTCATTTTGAAAATTAATGACTTATTATAAGCGTTTATTAAACGACTAACATATTTTCTTCAAACATTGTAATGGTATAGGTTCCGCCTATTGTTGAATTTAACACTATATGGTATATTTGAACTTGTTACATAATATATTTGTGTTGCATATTGTATTTAAATACAATGTGGAGCGAATTTTCTATGATACAAGTCCAAAAATGTTTCTCTTATGGTTTTTTTATATTTTTCACAATTCAATGCTTGCAACGAAACTAGGTTTCTGCAGTAAAACTTTTCAAGCGTGCTTAAGGTCAAAATAAGTTCAGTCGTCAGACAAAGTGATTAAACCTTGGCAAGTGCTCCTTGAATTCCAACCGAAGACCGCCCGAGGCTGGAACGCAGGAGTGTTTCCTTTTGAAGAGCTGAAAACGATCAGGGGCACAAAATAGGTCCCATATATTATACCTACTTATATTCGCTATTTATCCGGCTGTCATCAGGCCCTATGCGAGGAATTAATTGTCTGCCAATGGAAATTCAGCCTGCGCAGACTACTTGGCGGCGGGACCTCAATCCTTTTGCACCGCAGAAACGGTTCTGTTCTTTTCGTTGGGCTCGCAGACTGACGGGTGTATTCCTTAAGGAACTGTAATTGTTTCGATGGCAACAAAAACACAAATAGAACCGGGGAGATTTGTGCAGGCGATAACCGCATTCAAGGGAACGATTGCAACAATCGCTAAAAACACTTGTATACGTGTATATCGATTTACGATCTGTGGCAATAAATATCTCACAAATAAGCTAAAAAATGGGAAGGGAAAAGGCGATCGATATATAAAAGAAGAACCAAACTTACTCCGCACTGCAAAAAGTTCACAGGTAACAACAATCAGAAAAAGGAGTTCTCCTCTGGCCGCCACACAGCATGCGATAGCGCGCTGGCAATTGCGTCCCGGTCGCGAATCGCGCTCTGCGTTCGCTTTGTTGTAAACATTCCGCGGGCGCGGCGGGGCCGGGGTGCGATGGCGAATTGTATGAAATTTGTTAAAACAAAACGTTAGCTGCCCTGCCGCTGTCAATACGTGGCTGTGGTTGCGGGGTGGTGGTCGATGGCTGCGCCATCCGAATCAAAGCACCACTTCTCCGAGTTTCGCGCCGTGCGCTCTTCCCTTCGCATTTTTATCGTGCCGATAAACCACAGATAGCCCATTTAAAAATTTTTAAATTTATCGTTGTAATTTCAAATATATTGTGCATATTATCGCATTTTTGCCGTTTTTTACATTTCGCGCCGCGGTCCATTGTGAACTGGGATTGCAGTGAGGCGGAGTGGGGCCAGGAGGTTGCCCTGTCCAACTGCACTGAGGGCCCTGGACACTGGACTGAATGGACAAACTGGGACGACGGCGGCGTCGACGATTCCTTTCGCTTCCGTACTGCTTCTTCTCCTTGAAGGGTACAACCGAAATTAATTCCAATCTGTGGCCACGCCTGATGAAATGTTTTAGGCTTGACGGCGTACACGTATAAATTAGTTGTCAATTACGGTTCGGGGCGGCAATAAAATAATTATGCTCCCGCAGGCTCAGACTTATCGAACGTTATTGAGCTATAAGCTTGTAATTAGCTGCCGATAGCCAAGTGTCAGATAAGAATATGTTTTGATTCTGAATAGAATTTAATGATTCCGCGAAGAAATGCCACCAGTGATTTGCGAAAGGCGAACCAACTGCTGTACGCATTCAAAATTAACGAGCTATTGGTTAGATATCTTTTTAGGGGGCTCACAGTGCCCAGATAACGTAGTTCGCCCTGTCACTTGTGTTCTATTGAAGTGTCACTTTGATCGCGTTGAACGCAATCGCTGGACAGGGGCATCTCACCGATGTTTAAATATTTGCAAAAATGCATTCCCCGAAAGCATTTTAATGCAATTTATACCCTTAGTGGGGGCATTCAATGGGCGACGTTGCCTTGATTTGATCATAAAGCACAAGATGCGGAATTTTTGTAGATCTCAATCTTGTCGTACCGTGAAAACGTGAGTTGTTCGCACTACTCAAGGATCTTTCGTCATGAAACGGAGCACGGAGAACGCAAATGATCGTCTTCGCACTTGAGAAGGACTCAGTCAGATGATCGTAATTCGTCGAAGGTTTTACTTTGAAATTAATTTAAGCATTTTTTTTATTGACACTCAATAAATTTTAAGAAAAATAACTGCTTTCTTTTTACGAGGGCACGCAGAATTGGCTTAGTTTAATTTAAATACGGTGTTTATGAATATGTATGTAACGCGGTCTATTTTTAGGCAATCACAATATTATAGTGAATTTTTGGTTTTACACTCGAAAACTATAAGATGTTTTTATTTTTTAAAAAATTGCCCTTCTGCTTGAAAAGTTTTTGATAAATCAGAAGATAGAAAAAAAAACAAGCATATTATTATATTCTTATATGGGTTTAATTTAATTAGAAATTATTGCACCTATTGCTTACATATAGGTGCATATTACAATACATATTACAATAGGTAGATATTATTTACATTAATATAATAAATTATATTGATTATATTTCCGTAATTTTGTAGTCGGCCAATTAATTGATGTTAGAATATTTCTTCCTAGAAAAATTTTCTTAATTTAAGAACGATCCTAATTTACTTGAGAAATTGTGGAGAAAATGTTCTGTTACGTTCCCTTTTGAACAAATCAATCGACGCCTGAAAGTATCCACCTCCCGATCCTGGAAGAGGAACAACTTACCTTATCAGAAGAATTGTAAACCTCATAAAGTACACATCAAGTGCATTTGCGAGGGAAAATCTACCAGTTTAGAATTTTCGCTCCTTGAAAGTGTTGTGGAAATTTTCTTTATTTGTGACTTGTAATTTTTCGTATCTTTGTTTTGTTTTAATTTTCTTTTTTACATTTGTGATAAGGAATACATTTATCACTGTGCTTTTAAAATCAATTGTAATCACGAGACATACAAAATCGAACACGTACATACGTCAAACCAGGAAATCGTTTCATATATCTACTTCTCTATCTTTCTTATCCAATGATTAACCTTCATGCCTAATTTTCCTTTATTGAATGAATTTTCGATAGTTTGTGCATATTATATAATTTATTATTAATAAAAACATAAATTTGTCTAATGCTTCTCAACATGCATTTAAATACTTTGGTGTTTAAGAAATCGTTTCATAAATACAACAATGAACGGAACACGTCGTCGATTGGGGTTATGTGAAAGCAAACAGTTTAGTTTGACTGATTATATTTAATGCTCTGGCGCTTATCAATACACCAATCGTATTATTTCGATGTCAAGCCGAAGTGTGGTTTATGTTAAAAAATAAACCACAATAATAAAAATCAAAATGTGCGATAAATGACGAAAGCGCACATTGCACAAATAATTTTGCGTCAGTGTGCCCCTCCGATAAGTAATAACCAAAAAACATTCGTCTCTTCGCGATATATGCATTTATCTGGCTCAAATCGGGAACCCTCCTGCATTTGCATTCGGCCCTCAAACAGCAGTATCGACAAGCAACATGATAAATCACTTTCGTGAATCAAGAGCATCTTGTAAAATTCGAGGCACTCGCTGCATTCGAATCACAGTTGGGCTCCGTTGAGCTCGTCAACTACCCTTACATCACGAATTCCATGTATAACAATGTGCCTCGAGAAAATCTGTCATGTAGGTAGTTAGAGACAAACAAGTAAATAACTCATCCCGCCTTGATCCGCACCGGTTCGACTTGGCTGTGCACATGAAATTCGATAAACGAATGCATTCAAAATCGCCAGCACTCTTGATGTCTTAATTAAAAGACTGCTCAGTGCTGAACAATTGGTAGCACGAGTTTTTTTTTAGATCGCAAGTCACCTTTTCGATATTTAGAGTTTTCCTGGAGCGGGCTCCCGAACATGCTAAAAATCAGCTCAAATAACGAGCTGCCGAGGAGCAAAATCGGGGTCCCAGTCGAGAATTGCATTGCAGCACTTCTGCTCCACAGCTCTATTCTTGTTTTGATAAATATATGGTGTTCGGAATTTTAGCCAATTTCGTTGTTGCACAATTATCTCGCGAAGATCTCTCTCGCTCCCCAGACTATGTATAATTAATTTTGTTATCAAGATGCAATACATGAGAGTTTTATATCTTTTAACGAATATGTTTAATCTAAAAAACGTGAGTTTATTTATTTTACACCACTATCAATGGTTATTAATCAAAACCATTCTTACTGCGCCTATCAAATTTTCTTAATCAAATTTCGGATTTCTCGCTAAGTGCAACGGAAGCATGATATGAAAAGTCCGCGCCACAATTCAGTGTCTTCGCACTCAACTGAATAAATCCGAAAAAGTTTCAGCAATCGCATCATCATCTTTCTGTTCCTCTGCTGGTGTCTTGGTGTGTGTTTTTTGAAACACTTGAAAAACCAGGTAAAATCGAATTCCCTTATTAAAATTATCTTTTTTAATCGAAAGGTATCGCTTCTTGAAAACACCCACGATCTTGTCCTCTCTTTCTCGGGATACGGGCGCAACAGCCGCACCGTCGCGCTGCAAAACAAACCAGAAACGGAGTTCTTCCGTAATCAGCGATCACCAACTGCAATTTGCATTGTGTAAATGCTCTGCGAGTAACCTATGCGTTTCTCCACGGAACTGCGGGGCCCAACGCGAAATAATGATAAGTGTGCATTCGAAGTTTTGCAGAAATTAAGAACTAGTTCCTCACCTCCGCGCCAATAATTACACTCACTGCGGTATATTTTCGATCGGAAATGCATTTTTTAGGTGTTTCTTTCCTCTTGCAATCCACTCGAGAGATAGGACGTATCTGGTGCACGTATTGCGCCAACCGCATTTATCCTCCCATGAGTCACGCGTCAAATTTGCGCAATACAAAAAAGGGGCTAATGCTCATTTTCACTGTTTCAAAAGGTTACATACATTTCCTGTTAAATTACTTGAACATACAATATTGATTTTCACATATTTTGCGTTGAATTAAAAAAAAGCATTATCCCCATTTAGCACACTTAGATAGTTCTAATGCAGTTTTTCAAGTGCCTGATCTTTCTCAATCGCGCCTAGCTTGTGTGAAGAGCTCCTCGAAGACGATATACAGTTTAAATATCTCCTTACATCGTGAGAATATTACCAATATCAATGAATTATTTATAGGGTGGAACAAGTCGATTGTGTTTCCTCTGGTAGATAAAATCGGTGGCAGTCATTACAAAAATACGCCTACATTTCGCGGATAACAATGATCGACTTGAACGCTTTGAAGGCAATAAAGATTACCATAAATTCATAATACTCTTTTTCCTAATCAAATGAAAACCATCTCAGCTGAACCATTTTTTATTGTACATACTTCTTTGCGTGCAGATTTTTACAAATATATTATTTATTTTATTCGATTTTAATTGTAATCCTTAAAAATGAATACAGTTTCTTGAACTGCTCTGATCACAGAAAATAACTTATGAAGAATAAGAAATTTATTTCTTCACCAATTTTACTTTTAGTAAACTGTACCCATTTTGGAAGCAAGCTCGTGAATGTTGCTATTCTACAGAAACAGAAGACATTTTATAAATACCGAATTCTAAATGGTGTCAAAAATATCTATTCATAATTCAAATAGTGCAGGTACCGAAAATCAATAAAAATTTCACTAATTTTTCTCCCATCAGTTATACATATCCATAAATAAATAGTAATTGTAAGACTAGTCGTCCCTTCTAACAAACAATCAAAAGCAACGTGATCAATATTTTCTTTCAAAATAAAGCACAGACAAAAATTATCCATTATATTATTCATTAAAAACAATTGTTTTGAATTTCATGATATTCCTCCCTTCTTGAAATTTCCCCTTCTTCGGTCTTGAAATTAAGTTCCTGTTGAGATTAAAGATGTTTTCAATCAATAGCGGAATTAAATCAAACTTTCGCCATTGCTAATCAGATCGTTGTGTTGTGCACCACTATTTCCGCTTGTTTCTATTTCTTTTGTCTCCGCATCAAATCAAACAGAGAACAATGATAAAAAGAACGTTTGCAGTGGATTTGTTTTACTCGCGGGCATGTTAGAATACCAAACGCAACTGGTGTCGCTTTCTGGACGAAGAAATATCAGATTGACAACGAAAACACCTTTTGCTATCTGTCTTTTTGGGCCAACGCAACGTGTTAATTAACGATCTTTATGTAAATTCGCAAAAGGACAGTGTGATCTTAAAGAATGTGAATCCTCATCCTGTCGATTGGATACTTCTGATTGCTGTTTTTACATAAATCGTGGTTTTGGATTAAGGCATTTTGTTTAATCTGAATTTCGAACAATTCGCTTTAAGTGTCCTTGTTAATTTGAACCACTCGCAAATTATTACTTACATTGGTGTACCTATATTTTTCTCGATTAATGTATTTAGTAAGCTACACAATTCACATTTTTCATAAAGTTACAGTTGAAAAAAATTGATTTTATTTTTTAAAAACGGTTTTTCTACTTGAATTCTTTCAGATAACAAAGACTTCTGCAACAATGACTTAGTTGAAGAGGCAACTTCAAATGAAATTGATATCACGGAACCATTTTCCTCCGAATCTCTACATGAAAATTCATTAAGCCCCAGATCATCTTCAGATTTTGATTCATCAGTAAAATTTTCTCCAAAGAAAAACAGTGACGAAAATCCAGAGCTATCATCCGTTCCGAAAGTTAGACTAAATGTTTCATTAGCTTCCGATCCGGCACTAAAACCAGATGCAAAAGACATAAAAGCACTTTCAGAAGACATTCAAAATGAAGTTGCGAAAAAGAATAATTCTGAAGACAATGCTGCATTCAACCAGGGACAAATTAGGAGCCCTAGTACCGATCTTCCTCAACGAGTGAAGGTATTCATGTGTCATCCTTGCGGGATTGGGTTCTCGTCCCTCTCCACTTTAGAAGCCCATCAAACTTACTACTGTTCACACAGGTAATGGAATGTCTCAAACAGCGCTGAATGAATTAAACTCATCTTGATTTCCAGAAAGGACATTGATGAGGAAGCAACCCCAACCAACGAAGCTTCTTCTGATAGGCCATCATGCGAACCATCTACGAAAGCTGTAAGGACCGGCAAGCAATATGCATGCACTCAGTGCTCATACAGTGCCGACAAAAAGGTTTCGCTCAATCGACACATGAGAATGCATCAGTCTTCTCCTGCACCCAGCTCAAACGCTTCCAATGGCGAAGAGACTTCTAGTCAAGTATGTACACAACCCCTAAACGAAACTTCTCTAAATGCCTCCTTTCTGTAGCAAATTGATCGTTATTGTTCAGAGTGTGATATTCGTTTCTCAAACATTAAAACTTACCGAGCACACAAGCAGCATTATTGCAGTTCCAGAAGAACGGAGGGGTAAATTCACCCACACGTTGATCCCATATATTTTTACAATTTTATTTTTGTTTCAGTCAAACAACGCCAAAATCGGATTCTAAGAAAAGTGGCTCCGCAAGTCCACAAGAGAGATCAAAGACTCCTACACTTGTGGCTCCACCGCAACCATTCTTGGCACTGCCTACGAATCCTATTCTAATAATACCATATTCCTTGGTCAGGGCTGCTAGCTTACTTCCTGGACCATTGTAAGTATTTTGACTTATTAAGTTTCATGTTTGTAAACAGTGAATAGTTTATTGGTCAGCTTAAAATGTATGCTGAATGTTTTTATCTCAGTAACAATCCTCTCGAAATTTTAGGACATCTGTGGCAACTGGTATAGCGAATCCAGACACCACTTGCTTCGCATTTGAAAACGGCTCTCTGCAACCCTTGGCGTCCGCCCTAACAACCCCTGCAGCGGCAGAATCTTCAACAAGTAGATCTCAAGCACAGTGTAACACTACTGCTCATTTACTTACGGAAAAAAATTCTAGGATATCGAATAATGACACCTCCAGGACAAATAAAAAAGAAGGATCTATTCGGTAACTGAATTTATTTAAAATTTGTTAAAATTGCAACTATAAGATGGATAAAATTTCACAGAGAAACAGCTCCATTAGATCTCTCCGTTCGGAAATCTCCTGTTCCTAAATATCGCTCTGATTTTAGTGGGTCTGTACGTGATGAAAATAAAATAGACATAGAAGCCATGATGGAAGGGAAGGAGAACTTGTCCATTGAGAGCGGCAAAATTACACCGGAGCACATAGTTTGTGCACCTTCGTTGCCCAACAGTCCTTCAATGAGTCCATCTCCAAAAAGACGTACGGCAAGTCCACGTGGAGGAATTGCGTCCATTTCACCAGGTCCTGGATCTTTAGATCAAATGCCACTAAGGTCAATTCTATCCAGTGACATGGCATTGAAATTGTCAGAGTCAAATGTTATGCCGCCTTTAATGATGAAGCAAAGCATTGAGCTTGCCTTAAAGCTTTCTTCGGCTGGGAACAAAAGCTCGGATGCTTCCAACGCATTACCATCTGCTCTGCTCGGCTTGCCAGCATCCTCGATAAACGTAGTACCTTCGATCCCTAATGTGCAGCCCCAAATGTATGTGAAACAGGGCGTATCTAAGTGCAAGGAGTGCAATATCGTGTTCTGCAAATTTGAAAATTACTTAGCTCACAAGCAGCACTATTGCTCCGCCCGAAACCAAGAAGGGGGAGAAGTCAAGACGAGTACTCCGCCGGCTTCTGGTAATAATCCACCTGATGCGGCGTCACCACCTATAGCCTATCATCAATTGATTTGTGCGGCATGCGGAATTAAATACACATCCCTTGATAATTTGCGCGCACATCAAACATTCTACTGTCCGAAGGGTGGAGACTTGACTCCGCAGGTATCTATTGTTTTTTGAATGACCTTTAAACAGTTTTAAATTCATTTCTGTTCACTCCAGATTCCAGTCAATAAAGAAAAATGTTCCAAATGCAAAGGAACTCACGATGCAGCTCGACAATGTCCAATTAGTCAAGGATCCTATAAGTGTCCAGTTTGTGATGTAGTTAGTGTGACTGCTTCCGAAAGCAGAAAACATTTAGAAACGCACGGAAGCGTAAAGGCATTTCGCTGTTCCATTTGCAGATACAAGGGCAACACTTTGAGGTACGAATACTTAATTTTGTACACAAAACCACATTTATTTATCAATATTGGTTTCTTTTTAGAGGAATGAGGACTCACATTAGGATGCATTTTGATAAAAAGACGTCGGATTTCAATGAGGAGAACTACATGTCTTGCATTTTGGAGGAGGATGGAGTGGAAATCGTGAGTTCCACCCCGTTGAGTCAAGAACAACACACTCAGCAATTATATAACTGTGAAATATGCAATTATTCTTCCTCTTATAAAGGAAACGTGGTATGTCCCAAATTTATTTAGATGTAGAATTTTTTTTGAAGGAAGATTCAATACTCCAAATATGTAAAAGTCTACATTTCATTTTGATTATCACTTTTAGAATTAGCGTTTCACAAAGTCAAGTTCATTGAAAAACGGTTACTCACTTTGAATGTGTGAAAAGATGGTTCTGAATTTCGAAATTTTTAGTAAAACGTTATTTTCTAATTTATGTTCTTGTAGATGAGACACATGAAGCTAGTACATCCCCAGCATGCGTCCTCACCACCTTCGACGTCTCCTGAAATCGGAGAAGGAAGTGATGTTTTAAATCAAAACGGTGACGTTAAGCAAATGAAAAGTGTTGAAAGGTAACTGCTTCAATTATTCAAAAATGCTTTAACGAACATTATTAATAACGACAGTTTAGTAAAAATGGAGCCAAGTGAACCGAAGAGTAACGAAAAAGAATTTCATTTGGATGGGATTCCATCTATAAAAACTGAGCCTGAAGAACGACGGGAAGTAGATACAAACGCTGTAGCTCTGTCTGGAACGTCTCCGCTTTCAACGGAAGAGAACTCCGTCAAAATGAGCAACCAGAAGTACTGTCAGGTGTGCGATATTAAATTCAACTATATGAACACTTTCATTGCCCACAAGCAATTCTACTGCAAAAGCAAGCTTAGCGAAAGGGAGACCGTCAGTCCTGCTTCTATTCAGCCGCAGGTGTTGGGCAACAAGAACAAGGAGAACCTTGAAACCGTGCTTTAAAAGCCAACAGATAAACTGAGCGCAGTTTTTCTAGAATTTACGTGCATATTGAAAGCGAGAATCATATCAAAGAAGGTGCTTCTTTCTGATTTCTATATCCCTTCGAAGTTAGTTAAGTGTGTTTGTGCTGTCTGATGTAATTGTGCGTGTGCAAGTTAAGTACTTCGTCTTGAATGCAAGTTAAAAAGCAAGCGGAATTTACGTAAATGTTAATTTCTGTGATAATATGCACGTAGACGTGTGCCGGTGGCAATATCTCGTTCAAGCTCTCTATTATTCTTGACTTAAAATTAGGCAAAGAACTCCTCCACTCGACCTTATTAACTGATCCGCTTCAACACGTTATCGCACTATTTTCATTGTGAAGAAATGATGCCAAAGCTTAGATATGACACCGTCATAGAGAGAGTAATGTATATATGTATGACCTTGATGTAAGTGACTCTATTATTTTGGTTAATGTTTTGCGTTAGCTAATAAGTCCTAATACAGACACGAATATTTTATATAAATGTTAGGTTTACATAGTTATGAATGTGAATGCATTTATTCCCATATACTTTCTCATACCATTTAATTACAATATTGCTAAAGTGACAATAAACTATTTATTCCAAATATAAGAAGTTGGTTTTATTTGTAATAATTTTACATGCAAAATACTTATCCGAATTTCCATTAATTAAATTAATGTGCATATAAAAATATATTTCCATCGTAATATAGGATTCACATTAAATGCCAATCAATTACACAACATTGCTACTTATTCAAAAATGCTGGTGATAGTATTGTACTGTTTTCCTCTGGACGTTACATAATAATTATAATTATTACCTCACAGGGGAAGGTTCAGTGAAAATAAAAACAGGTGGTGTGTCTCGCTGTGCTTTATTCTTCCTTTTCCTTTCGTACTAATACTAATACACAAAACTAATTCTTCGTACACGGTACGGTTTGGAATGTTTTTATTATTTTTCCCGTGATCAGCGCCCCAAAATCCTTCGGAAATCATCACCAAAGTAAATTTACGTAGTTATCGGTATCGTGGCTATAATAGCCAATCACAGACGAAATTCAGCACTTAGAACCGCTATAACTTTTTTCTCCCAACGAATTGAAATGAGCCGCCATATTAATTATTGGAGTGCATTATAAGACCTATCGAATGACATATGCCTCATCCGTATTGATTCCAGGACCAGCTTCCATACATTTTTACCCATTTTATCCTTTTTTTATAAAAATTCATCAGCGCCTTAGAATAGAGATATTTTCATATAAAAATTTGAATTGAATTTAAACTAGTCTTCGCGGTATTCATTTTTTTAAGCATTGATCTCCTAAAAGCAGTAGGTACTAGAAAAAATCTGGTACTTCAACGGTTGGATTTGAATCAACAAGTTTGCTGGATATCACAAGTGGCAGTGCTAGATTTGGGTTTCGAAAGTGACTACAATCACTTTGACAGCACTGACGTCTTGCAGATTATTTCTGATTATCAAAATTGTTCCCAAATTTTTCCCCTCCAAACCGGGAAATTTCTTTAAAACCATTAAAAATCACTAAAAACGATAGTAAAATTGTACGAGTTCCTTCGTAAACTTCGAAAGCCATTCGAAAAACAAGATTTCAACCGATTTTAGACATTTTTTCTTAATACGAGAAGCGTGGAACCTGTAAACTTGTTTTTTAAAACATTTTTTCCATGCGTATTATGAATGTGGGGATTATAAGTTTTTGGGTATTTCACACTTTTTTACTACTTTCCACTTTTACTACTATATTCCATTTCAAGTATTTTTCGTAGTGTTTTAGTGAGATTGAACTCAGACTGGGAAAACTTCCGAAAGATCTCCCAACACTGGAATCTGTCAAACGACATGCAAAGTTGAATCGGGTTTGTTTTGTTTATTTTGAACAAAATACTTAAAATTGTGTTTTTGCCTAAAACGATATCAGTTTTTTTTTAGTTACAAGGTTTTATACAATTAGGAAGTAATTAGTGTGTTGTGCAAAGTAATAACGAGAACATTATGTTCCTAAGAGTAGTATTTTCATTGTGACTTCTAACTTCAGCAGCCATGAGGGCTTACATACTTATTTCGACTTTAGATTATTAGGGAAAGAAAAACGACTGTAAAATGTCCATGATGGAACAATACGATAGCGACGAGATGAGCCTCGGCTTTCCTCAGGCTGGACAATGGAACACCACACAGCACGTAACTCTGGAAAACCTGAAAATGGATGCTCATATGGTAAGAAGTAAATTCCATTGATTGCTAGTGCCTCTTATCAGCAGTTCCTAGAAGTCCCGCCTAGTGCACTAGACATGTTTGTGATTCACTATTATTGAGTAATGGCATAGAGTTGCACTTTAAGTGTGGATATGCATTTTCTCAGAGCTCAGGCTCTGAGCACCTCATCGAACATAGACTTGGCAATTTAGATTTTAGAGTATACTCGAGAGTTATTCCGTAATCCGTGAAGTCATCAAACAAGCACGACTACTTTAGAGTGCCTGATGGAACAGTTCTTCATTTACTTCTTGTTACGACTCTTATTCTGGACGTTCGCGTCGTACAGAATGGTTTCTCAGTTTTCACTTCAAATCCCGCAAATATCCATGAATATTACTATTGCTATATTGCTCAGTTATTGCTTCAAAAAAACTTACTGATGCGCGAAACGAAAATCTATTTTGCTTCGCTCTTAAGAAGTTTTCAAAATATTTTATTATTGACCATTTTTATGTTTTGTTCTAACGGCTTTAGAAGAAATTTACAGCAGCTGTTATGATGTTTTTAAGTTTGCCTGAACTTTTCAAATTGAATTTGAAAATGGAAGGCTTAAGCACCTCTAAAAAACGAATTCATTGATTACCTAATATTTAAAATTTAAAGTAGCGACAAGTTCCAAAAAAGCTATAATATATTGCGCATGTTGTTCTGTACAAGATATTGTGGAAAATCAATCGCAATTGACATTGGTAGAGAATTTTCACTGTGACATGCCAAAAGTTTTGTGTCCTCGTGAAAAAATGAAATTTCACTGTGCTCTTGCCGTTTAATCGTACTCAAGCTACATCAAATTTGTGCGGAGAGTTTTCCTTTAGCAGTTGTCAGTAGTTTTAGTGAACGAAATGCATTTTTACGAAAACGATGACCCAAATGATTTTGGGTTCCCCGAGCCGGGACAATGGAACTACACTCAACATGTCTCCCTGGAAGACCTGAAGATGGACTCCTACATGGTTTGTTGACGCGGTTCTCTCTGTTTTCAAATTTCAGATCAGCTGATGTGGGAATAAACATAAACAATGAGGTTGTTGCTCTTTTACACACCGCGCCAGCTGGTTGTGTGGATTTCACTGTAACCCGTTTTCTTGAATGAAAAATTTAAGATTTTCTTTGAAGTTACTTAGAAATTGTTGGTTTAATATTTTAGGAGTACTACTATTTTCTGTTGACAATAATCTTTGTATTCTTTTTAATGAAGGATTTTCTTGCAGATATGGCTTCTGTGCTCTCTGATTTCCTGCATCTGTTGGGTTGTATACATAACTTTTTACAATTCCCGGATCGTTGGCATTTTCCTCACCAAGATTGTGAATAAATGGTTCATAACTGGAGCATATTTTAAAATAGGTAAATTTAAACTCTTTTCTATATTCATATAATATTAATTTTCTACAAAATGAAATTCACTCACAGGCTCCTTAACGCTGAATCCATTAGCGGGTAAAATAATGTTTAGAGATTTTGTCTACGTTTGCTTTGATTACTCTGTAAGAATCCAGGATGGGTACCTTATATTCAGGTGGTGGAGATCCTACGTACCTAAAGATGTTTCTGAAGGTGAGCGTAATAATGTGATTTGATTCATTGGCGCATTAACACTATTTCTAATACAGATCTGTCTCACTCCGACACGAGACTTTCAATTACTTTGAATGGTTTTGAGATGCACATTTACAACCGATCTGATTTATACGACAAGCTTGAAAGAACTTTTGGACTAAAACCATCTCTACTAGTGCCGGTAATTATAGTTTCGAGTTGAGTAGTTGCAATATAATGACCATCAACTCCTTTTAGACGGATAAGCTCTCAGCGGAGGAAGTGAATAAAATGAAGGAGCAGGCGATGAATTTTGAAAACATTCGGCATAATGCTGCAACAGACAAAATAAAAAAGAAGCCACGATCTGAAGCCATGACAGCGACTACTTGGAGGGATCTTATTCCTGTTATTAAAATTGATATATGTTCAGTAAGTTTATGCCTTAAGCATAATTTAGTTACAGTCCTTAACTATTTTCATACATAGGGACGGTTTGTTTTCGGCAATCGCCTAACGCCAACAACTTTATCGATTTCGGTAGAGGAAGCTCACTGTGTTTACAGTACCAAGCCAGCAGTGTGCCGGTTGGACCACTTCATGCATTTTGTAAAAGCTAAAATAGAAAACGCCAAAGTAATGTTTGCTCCGAGCCCAAAATACACCGGACTGGTTGATGAGCCACCGAGGTACTTCAAAGACTGTGCTTGCAAACAAGATTCGTGGAAATTAACTGTCTGTACATTTTAGGTATATGGGAGAAGGTTTTGTTGTAATGATGTCTAATTTTATGGAAATGTACTTTTACATGGATGAGCCAGGTGAAAAAAGTAAATTAAAATATTTAATGTCGTCTTGACTCTTTATTCAAATGACAGGTGAAATTCCTGAGGAACCAGTTCACTTAACCTTGGCTAACGGTGATATTGTGGAGCCGGCTCCTCCAGTCTGGGGAATAGATATCAAGTGTGGACGTGGAACTGATTTCAGCTACGGTCCTTGGGCGGATAGGCAACGGGACCATTTGTTTAAATTCTTCTTTCCCTCGGATTGGCAGGAAATGATTGTGACACAACACCCAAAACCTGGTGAACTCCGACAGTATCAGTCCTTTGATATGAGTTTGTGCACATTGAATGAGGCCACAATTGATATATTATTCTCCAAAGAAAAAGTATTTTTTGTATTCGGTAGATCTTAGACCTTAATATTAAACCGTTTTCATTCATTAGGAAACAAATGCTATGCATATAACAATTGGACCAGGATCATATTTTGAAATAACAATTCCTTGGGTAACCCAGTCCGATGGTTTTACAACGAAAGTAGCTGGACAACTATTGCACGTAGAAGCTACCACCAGTTTGCAATACAGGAGCTTAGCTGAGTGCGAGTCACTAGAGTATAAAATCAGGTAAAAATAATGCAACATTTTCTTAGTAACACAATATTAATGATGCTTTTGGGTTACAGAGTTCACTACCCGCGAAAGTGGAACGACAGTCAAGAGTGGACAATCAATTTAACAGGATGCAAGGCTACTGCATATATCGTTTATAAGCATAAGTCCTTCTTCCAGGTAGGGCCCCGCTTACTATGGAATTCTATTTTATTTGGATTTTTGGTTCTCAGGACTTGATTGAGGATTGGGCTTCTAAATCTCGTCCAGATATCTTGAGTTTCGTTCCGTATACGTGCAAGTTCAGCATATTGATGAAAGAATTTGAGATACTTACTCTGAGCAACGAATATAACTGGATCGACTGTTCGAGCACGAACCAAGAAAATAATCATTTGGCCTTTTGCGGCGATTTGTTCGATTTAAGTTTCTGCCTTCCGTTCGATGACTTCCTGCCACAAACAGTTACTCTCAAATTCTGGATACATGGCGAAGGACTAGACTTAAGCATGTATGTTCCGGAAGTATCTACTACGCGGCCAATTGTGTTGGCCATTGATGAAAATGCAAAGATCCTGACACGTTCGGGAAAAATAAAAAATCGTCCAGAATTGTATTCAAAGAAATGGAGACGAATATGCCAAAGATCGTAAGCTATTATGAATTATTGGGAATTTTCCTTTCAATTTTATGCGCAATCTCTCCTTTTAGTGCTGGTTGGATTGACTGTTGGACAGTTCCGATTGTAGCTTTGTCGATTCAGTACATCTATCATCCAATACCTCCACTAGGGCCAAGTCCCCAGGCAGATATAACAACACCTGAGAAGGAAGAGATTCTTCTCAGTCCGATGAGAATCCCCAAAATGCGAAAATCACCTGCTGTCAATTGGGGAAAGACTGATATCCAAAAGTTTGATCCGGCGGTCTTACCACCAGATCAAGTTACTGTTGAACTAGAAATTGGTTCATCTGTTCTAATGGCTTACGGAAGCGTACTTCGGAATTTTATTCATTTAAAGGTAAATGATAACATATTGATTGGACAAACATTTCACTGAACTTTGTTTAGGAAAATATATTCGGAGAAGATCAGAATTTTACAGACATGGAACAATCGAACGCTAAAATGAAAACTTCCGCTTCGAATATTACCACAAATATGAAAGATCAAAATTTGCAAAAAGAAATTGCAAACAAATCTCTTTCCGAAGTCAGCACCACTGAGGAAAAACAGAGGCCCTTCGATCCTAGGGTGTACAGGCCTCTGGAAGTCATTGTGTCATTAACTATACACGATGTTCAAGCTCATCTAATGAAAGTAAGATTGTAATGTTATTCTTGATGCAAATTAAATTCCATTGTTGTTAGAACTGCAACGACAACGATACTCCCTGCCCAATAATCTTGATTGAAAGACTGGGATTCGAGATGAAAAAACGTTTTACTGAAACTGAACTACAAGTTTTAGTAAGTCCATCTTATCTGGTAACTTCAGACAATTATGTGAGGCCAAATAAGGATAAACATCTTAAGCAAGGTCATCTGCTTTTATCGGCACTTCAAGTATTATTTGATATTTTTATTTTGTTAGTTAAGGAACATTAATAAATGATTTCATACCAGGTTCGTGGTCATGCCATGTTCAGCAATGAAGGCTGTGTTTTAGATGAAGATACATTAGAGTACGCTTGGCTTTTGGAAATCCAAATAGGAAAGCTTTCAGGGAAGCTTACCATGCCTCAAGTAAATACATGAGTTTTATTTGATGTGATTTCAATTAAAATTCATTCATTTGCAGCTTAGTAACATTTTAATCGGTCTAGAAACATTCGCTTTTCTTACTGTCGATCCAGAAAATTGTCTGAAAAGCCCAAAAACTGTTAGAAATTGCCATCATGGGGTTCCCACAAACCAATGTCCCCAAACAAAGGAAGAAAATAAATATAAATGTCCATCTGCAGAAGATATCAAATATAAAATGACTAGACTTTCAATTGATGTTATCGATTTATATATTATCGAAAGTGGTACAGCATTGCACAGTTGGGTAAGTTGAAATGAGTTAAACGTAAATAATTGATTTGCTCTTTATTTTGTAAATATTATGCAGATATCACCAATCAGGTTAGCTAGTTGTAATCTTCACGGACAACGTGTTAAGGCAGGTGTTTCTGGACTACTGCCTTCCGTATTATGCAGACTGTTCATGATGAATAATGGTGGGAATATTAGTGCGACTGTTGGAAATTCTCTCAGTAATACTAACACAACTGGTAACGGAGAATATATTAAAATAAAAATAACAGTCCCTAGAATTAATTTTTGAAAACAGGAAGCAACAGATCTTGTAAGCACCAACAAAAACATGAACGTAGAGAAGATGGCAACGCGAAAATCAACGACATCAATGTTAGATCCAAACGTAGTTCAAATTCATTCTCACGACGAGACTCTAAAGACAAAGAAGAAATTGCACACTCTTGGCGTCTTAGAGATAGTCTTTCGGAAGCCAAGAAGGATGGATATGAGGCGCATACTATGATCAAAGAGAAGCAGATGAAGGAACCCGAAAGTTGTGATTGGTTAGAAGTTGGTTGTGTATCACTTGGCCCGATTTTAATAGAAGGAGCATCCGCTCTCCCCATGCCCGATCACAAGCTGCACATAGTTCAACATAAGTATACTTGATTTTATTGTATAATGTTCGAGGAGAATAAATGCATTCTTCCAGTTTTTTGAGAGAGCACGACTTAAAAACCAAACGGCTGTGGTTCTTGTGGTCATCAAGTATTAGTAGCAATAATGACGTTTCACGATGTGGCTGCATCGGTGGCTGTGCATTTTTCGGAGTAAATAGAAATGGATTGAAATTCTTCAAGCCCAGTTCCCAAGATGTCCAGGACAATTACAATATTGCGAGATACCAGTAAGATTGTTTTCAAGTTTTATATCTAGCCGTGCTGAATATGCATTAATATTCTAAAGAATCCTAAACAATCCAAAGGAGTTTGGATTTGGTGAGAGCATCCTTCATGATGGGCAATTAGTGTTCCACACTCCTCCATATAGTTTGCAGTTGGTATCATTACAGGAGACATCTGAACTTGCCGAAAGGGTAAATTTCAGTATTGGTTTTTGCTTGCTTTAATTAGAAATTTTAGGGACGCCATCAAAGACATATATTGGACCCAAGAAGTAATACCCAATCCAAAAGCGATAATATCAAGGACCGCAGTGAAATATCGAGCAAATTCAGATTGAATGAAAAATGTGAGCTGGCCCACAAGAAAAGCAAGGAAAATATTGGATCCCCGTCTACTTTGGAGAGACGTTCCAAACGCTATTCTTACACAGCTTCGAGGTATATAATAATCAAACCACTTAATTATAGAATGTAAATTAATTTCTTACTGATCGATTTCCTACATTAATCAGGCAAAATTCAATAGAAGTTCCTTACGCTAGACTTCTTGATAGTCCGTCGAAAAAGATTGTCACACAAGATTCGGACAATTTAAGCACACAAAGTCCTTCACTTCGACGAGGATCCGATTCGAAAACATCATACGCGTTAAAAATTGCTACCCCCAAAACTAGTATATCTGATTCAAGATTAACAGCCGAAAACAATCTTGAAGATGATATTGAGGTAAATAAACAATACATTTTTTGTTATCACACAACTTACAATTTCCATGAACAAAAGCCACTGGAGGAAATGTCACATTCTGCTCCGCAATCACACCCACTAGATTTCGAATCTGAGGATCTAGTAGACGAATCCAGCGAAACCATTGCCCGTGAAGTACAGAGAACAATATCATTAACTTCTGAGAATCCTTCGGAAATGTTCTTCTCAGCTGAGGAAGACATGTCGAATATGTTATCTCATGGTTCCAGCATGAAAAATAAAAATAACTCTGCGAATTTTGTACAGAAGAAGAGGTTTTCGTCGGACTTGAGGTGACATTCTTCATTTGTTATTCAATTTTTAAAGTGTTAACCAAATTATGTATGCACATGCAGTATTGGAACTCAAAACGACGTTGGCCCAACATTATCGACTCACAGAAGTGATCTGGAGATTCACATTCCCGAGGGTAGTAAAACTTTGCCAAAGCGACCACAGAGTACAATGGAGCTGGTATGTATAAAATATTCACTTCTTTCTAGTTATGTTTTCTCATGTACCCGAACTAAGCATGCTTTCCATACATAAAAATGTACATACATATAACAACTTTTAAAACCATTTCATAGAACGAAGACGTGCGGAGAATTCATGGTCTTGCAACTCCGCTTAGAAAAATAAATATACCTACAAGACCAGAGTTCCGTCAGTATAAATCTATACATGATGTGAGTAGTTTAGCCGTTATTAGCACTAGATTAGTTTTGTGTTCGTGCGTTTATAATTAAAGCATATCTAGAGTAATGTCAATTTATGTTTAGGAATACTCGTAAGCTAAAACAAAGTTCGAAGCTTGTGGGGAACATTTTACATGTTTTAGAATCACATGCAAGCGTTGATAAAATGTATAAATCAAATCTCACCTCCACTTCACCTGATATATAATACATTTTTAACAAAACTATTTATGTAATTGTTTTACATATTTTAAAAAGGCCGACTCCAGATGCTCTTCTTCGGAAACACCTTCACTTTCTTCAACATCCTTCATTTCGGCCATGTCCTCTCAAGAAGACATGACGTTAATAAACTTGCATATGCAAGTAAATCGGCCTATAATTGACTCGCCACTTCTGATGGCCAGTTATTTGCATCATTTGCCACAGGTTGGACTGCTTGTTATTGTTGAAATATGTTGAGTAAATTAAATTCTCTTGCCAGGTTAAATGCTACAACTGGTGCTCCTGTTCATTCCCTTTCGGAGCGGATGTATTTTCAACACCACTGTTTCAAGAGAATGATGAAGGTGGCTTAACATACATAGGTTTGTATTGAAAACTCATTACATAGATGACAACTTATGCACAAATTATTTGAATAGGAAACAAAATGGTTCCTCATTTTGATACGTATTCGAATTGGAGAGAAATCAGGATTTTACCGCGCTATGATAATAATACCGCGACTAGCTCTGGAGGCTTCGTAGGTGCACCAAAATCTCATCCTTGGGATCCCAGTGTGTTGTTGAAGGGAGAAGAAACTGATAAGGCAACAAGCGGTTTTGATGAAGGCGAGTTTATGAGCTTGCAAACAGAATCTGCTTCTTGCACATCAGTAGTGACAAGACTCAAAGGGCAAGTGAACATATTCCTGACTCCATTGATGCTAGAGGGCCTTCAGAGGTAAGCGTTTTATAGCAACATTATTTATAACATTAAATAAAATAGTTTTTTATGTAATAATTTTTGTAATGACAAAGTACGTAATACTATTATAAACCAATTAATAGCAGTTCCAAAAAGTTTTTATTGTTATAAAATTATAAAAAGCTTATTTTTTATTGACAAGAGATCTCTTGACGCGTTTCAGGGACTTATTCATTTCAAAGGAATTAAGGTCGTTATTTGGAAAGGAGTTTTCCAACAACTTTATATATTCACTATTAAAAGATTCGTCGTTCTGAAAAATAAAAGATATTTTATATTGGGAAGAGAAAATGCAAAAATGGTAACAATAGAGAACTAGTTCATTACATTTCGCTTTGACTCTGCATTGCTCTTCGCAACTTCCCGTTTTCCGCGGAATGAATTTCTCTGATCTGAAAATATCCATATTTATTAAAAATTTAGTTGTTTTATTTTGGCTTACATCTTCTCTCGGCCATATTTCTAATATTTTGGAGTTCTTCGCGTATTTTTTGTTCAGGGCTTCTGTACGCTGGAACTTCATTCTCTACTTCAGCTTTTACAATTAAAATTAAATGTAATTATTGAGAATATAGCAAATATCTACAATATTGCTACCTGTTTTGAAATTGGTATCACGCATATTTCTGTATTGTCCTCCAGATTCGTCGTATACTGCTCCTCTGCAATATATTATGGAAAATTGACATAAAATTTAGTTAATAGCAGTGAACAAGCAAATTTTAAAAACGTTTTTATACATAGTGGAGCATATTTACAAAAACTTTTTTTTATACATATAGCATAGGTATAAATGCTGCTTTTTTAAAACAAGCAAATATGAAATTTAGTGCATTTACCCGGGCTTCACACATCCATCCATTTCATTTCTAGATTCAGATATTAATTTGGTCAATTTTCGAAGGTCATCCAATGAAAGATTGCTCAAAACAAAAGAAAGTTCATCTTCACTTAAATTGTTCATGTCGTCGTTGTCTGCTGAGTCAATTGCTATTAAGGAAATTAAAAATTATTTTATATTTAACGATAAGAAAAACGGTGATTATTTTACGAGAGTTTCCCGACATTTGTTTGGTGTGTTCACCCTGAAAATAATAATTTGATTAGTATATTTATATAAATTAAGTTTGTCACTTGCATTTTTGGGTCTACAAAATCTTCCACAGTTGAAAGATGAGCTGTAGAAGATGTGCAATAGAAAAATTGCTAAAAACAAAAATTTCTTAAGCATTTTTGTAAATCTTGTCATCAAAACTGATGATTGATGATTACTAAGGATTACTAGATTGATTAAAAGTTTAAAACTGTCTTGCGTGCGCAAGGCATGCTGGTTACTTGTTTTACTAGGTATAATAAATATGAACAATAAGAGAAAGTAATATTATTATTATTTGTTATATTGCACATTTTTCTGTTTACAGAATGGTAGAAGCAATGACTCCCACGATGTCCTCCATGCATATATTGACTGTGGTTAATTTCACGCACTCGTTTTGTATAAGTAAAGTCAAGAACGATAACATTTTAAAGAGGGACCAAAGTTTAAGTTATTGGTCACAGGTAAAATATTAATTGCGATACTGCGTAAACTAGTAGCCATATGATTTTCCATGTATTCTAGGTTCATTCCAATTCTAAAAGATCGACTACGGAAAGAAACTTGCAAGGACCTGGCGATTCTGTACTGAGTGATGTCTACGAAGAGAGTATATCCACAAAAACCCAAGGCCTTGTTGTCTTCCCGAAAATCAGTATTACGTTACTCCAATCATCGATTGTGGAAGAAGTTATTTCCATTACGGCGTTGGATAATGTGCAGGTAAGTTAAGATTCTCCCCAGTTAGCGGTTATTGTTTAAACAAAGACTTTATTTTTTGATCAATTTTCAGGATTTGAGTTGCGTTTCTTTGCTGGCACTATACATAGAAGGTGTTTCTACGAAATTCCATTTGGGGAAAACCACAAAAGCTTCGATGCATAATGTGTACATCCAGCAAACAGTTCGGTCCGGAAACAACAACAAAAAGGGAGGAATAATGCGTGGAACTAGAGCATTACTAGGTAATGTGTGTGTGCAGTTGTCTTAGAAACATTTCTAAATTCTCTCAATTTTGCAGCGCATTTATCTTCGCAGACAAGACCAGACAATATTCAAGGAGAACCGATTTTAATAGAGACTTCTGAAAAGCAATTAGAAGAACTTGTAATCACCTTAGATGTTGGGAAAGCTCACGCCCAGTTAAGAAGGCTAAAAAACGAGGGATCTGCATCACAAGTAATTAAATTTGAAATATAGAAAATTTCAATCATTGGTCCTTGTTGTAGGACTCGCAACTTATTGTCACTGCCATTCCCGAACACAAAAGCCAAGCAATGTTTGAATGTACCAAAGTACCTGAAAACACATCAAGTGAAGGAATTGGCTACATTATGTTTGAATGTGGCTTAGAAGGGGTAGGGGTAAAAATTGTCAAAAGGTTTGTATTCGTTAAATTGTACGAAAATTATAAAATAAAATAAATCTTTATGCACATTAAGGTCGCATTTCGAGAAATCTGAAAATACCAAGGAAGATATTGATATTAGGAGAGATTCTAATGTTGGGAACATTAATGTGAACGACCTGTGCGCCCAACATCCAACACCTGATGCTAGTGCCGGAAAAAATGAGTCTGCTTGGCGTCTTATAACAAAAAAACCGCCCACACCAAAAACACCTAAGGAAAAATTTGCACATGCTCTAGAACATATTATTGTGCCCGAAAAGGAAACGGCGGGAAAAGGTTGGAGCATTTGAATGATATGCAATAACAATATACTATAGTCTAAGCTTAATATCAATTGAATGTTTTTTTCGTAATTCCGATTAAGTTTTGTTCATACCTATTTAATTTATGTTTTTTTAAAGTAACGGTATCCAAATTTCAAATTCAATTTTAATATGAAATATAGAAACAAAAAACAAAGTCACCACAAAATCGAATGGGGGTGGCGATAATGAAGATGCAGACAAACTAAAGTTCAATAAGAGCGAGAAATTGGACAAACAAGTGCCTAAAGGCAAGGAAATCGACAAGGCATCTTCCTGCGTTATTGAGTTGAAGTCCATGTGGTTTAACTTCGCTGCTCCGCCGTGCGTTCCCATAACTCGAAAAATAGATTTGACTAGGTAAGTGCCAACATTTAACTGTGCAGCTTTAGATAACTCCATTGATCATAGGCTCGACTGGAATTTGCTGAGTACTGCATCGCCTGCGATAACTGCTTGGATGAATCCTAGCAATCGACTGGCCATCAAAGTAGTGGCGATGCTGCGAGCTCTTCATTTAAGACAAACAGCGGTCGCCGCCTGTTTGATGGCGGATGCGTTGGAAAATGAGAAAGTGCAGAGAAACCCAAAGTTTAAGAAGGTAATTGAAATTAACTGTATAATTGTACCATTTACCCATTTTTTTTTTTCAGAGCCGGTATTCGGGGAATTCTACTTTGCTGTCGAAAACATTACAGGAAGATCCAAGTTGCCAATTGTGTACAATTATGCAGAAACTCGTTTTGGAGGAAGGCGTTGAAAGGGTTGAAAACATTTTTAAACAAGCTGATATACCGCATTTAAATGTTTTGCGACAGGTAATATCACTTATAATATATAAAATAAATTCATTTTGTATTTTCCTTCTTACAAACACACGTTACATTTCAGGGAGTTATTGTTCTGAGTCGGCAATGGAAGAACACGCTTTACAATCCCATTTTGTTCGAACATCAATATAAAAACAAACTCACGCGTCCAATTAACGTGACCTTCTCGTTTCCTCAAACAGAAGAGGTAATACATATTTTATATAGTAAATTTATCGGTTAATGAAAGCAAAATGTATTCCTGTTAAAAGGACTGTGAAGATGGCGATTGCGATTTAGAACCAGATATTAATTATGTTATTCCTGGAGAGAACACGGAGGAAAGCGAAAATGCTCTCCTTTTGGGACAAAAACAGGAGAACATTAATGGTAAATAATATATGAATATTATTAAACTAATTTCCATTCCCAATTTATCTAACTTTGAACAGCAGGCAATTTTACAAATGATGAATCAAGTGCGAAATATTATTATGCGCCATCTCCTAATTTGCAGTCTTCTAGGAAAGGGTAAATGTTTTTGTTTGTAAAATTATAACCATTCAAATTGGCCTTACTCTGCAATTTTAGTAAAAACAAGACTAACATTAATCCACATGCAACATCTTCAAGGTCCAGTATACAAATGCTGCCAATAATATCGGGATTAGTTGATAAACAAAATCCTGAAATTGGTAATAGCACAAACCTTTTCATTTATGAATAATTTTTCAATCATATTAAATGCTCATAGAATATGGAACGCTTCAGGAAGGATCTCTGAGCTCAACCAATTCTGTAGACAAATGTTGGACAGGAGTGGAAAATCAAAAGGAAGATCTTTACTTTTGGATGGCGAAACAGCAACAGGAAAACAAGCAGACGAAGGAAACAGTTGCAGACAAAGTATTTTCCGATCAGCATTATGTTGCGAATCAAATGCACAATGCACATAAACATTTAATTCGTTTTAGGAGGTTCCAAGGTTGATACCCAGTAAACTCCAAGGCAATTTCACTTCAAAAGGAATTTTACAAGATTCCATCAAACTGTTGGATGCTCATTTGATTTTTGAGCCTCTGTTAACGTGTCTGGGAGTAATGCCACAACAAATGGTGAACAAAATTTCGAATACAGGTTTGAAAATTATTTCACATAGCAAATTTATTAATTAACGAATTTATTGAAGATATATCGTCTTTGGAAAATTTTGGAACAAACTTATCGTTGGTGGGAACGTTTGATTCAATTCGCGTTGATATTGTTGTAAGTGAAGCCGGCGATAAAAAGAATAAATCAAAATTAACGAAGAAAGGAAACACTAAACAAGGAGTTCTGATGGATACTCCCTCATTTTTGTGTGAACGTGTGGGAATTGAATTAGAAGTTTTGAAAATGTCTGATGGAATGGTTGATCAGGCCCGTCAAAATGTTATATACATGTCCAGAAGGCAATTGAAGAAACATACCAGCACAGTCATCAACTTTAGCTTGAATATACGATTTATTTCTCAACAGGTACGGCACTCGAAACCTTGTTCGAAATGTTTAATTTATGTGTTGTTTAGGTAAATATGCCTTTGTTGAGACTTCTGCATCAAATCACGAATATGTATCAAAACGTGAAAGAAGCGCAAAATGAGTTCCATGATCAACCTGATATGAGCAAAAAATCGCTACACGCTAAAGATGAATGCAGTTTAGGTATGAAGCTTGTTGCACAAACCTTGCTCTGTAATCATTTCTTTACTTGCAGCTTCTGAGCCGCAGGATGTGATGCAGTTTGGATCGGTCAGTGATAGGATGCTTCATAATGAAAACTCTTCTGATGAGCGGTATGATAAATTCAATGAAATGATTCCCTTGGGTCATTCTGTAAGCAAGTGAGCACTGCTGATGACCTGTTTGTATCACAATAACTATAAAACAATTTTGTTTAGGACACGCGTTTCGGGCATTGGATTATTCATTCAGCTTACGCCCTCGCCAAACGCGAAGAACCGACCTCAGAGTTTTGCACAAAAACTGAGATCGACAGGAAAATCTGTGAAGGGTAAACTTGGTAAAAGTTGCACAATTTTTTTGAATGTTAACATAAATATTTATTATATATCTGTTTTTAGGATACACTAATTTAACAGAATCTAGCTCATCTCCGCTGAAAGATAGTCCTACAACTTCCGTATATGAACAGAATATATTGAAATTGTCGTTAGAGTCAAAAAGTTCGTTCAATGGTTGCGGTTTGAGTTTGTACGGAGGTAGAGAAGATAAATCAAGAAAAAATATATTCAAGAAATACTAAACTTCATTCCCTAGATTATAATCCACTACAAAAAAAGAATTCCTATTCTTTAACGGCTCCGATATTACCGATTGCTGAAACTCCAAACTGCTGGAAAACAATATACCACTTATTGGAGTTATATGGTACTATGCCAGAAACAAAGACTATTAATAGGTGAGATGGTTTTTCCACCGGGAATATCATTAAGTTGTTCAAATTTTTAGGATATCATTCTCAACTGAGACGAACGAAGTGAACAAACAATTTAAGAAAAACAGCGTATTTGCAAATGCGAAGAACATTGTAAAAGAGGACGAAGAGTTGCCCAGAAACACAACTCCCACTCCTCAACCGCATGATGTCGGTAAGATTGAATCTTGAATATTCTAATTTTATACAGGTTAAGCATCATATTCTGTTCACATAGAGCACGTGAGTCAAGAACGAACTCGCTTAATTGTCTTTGGAGTAGTAAAAATTCATAAGACAAGGCTTTTGGCTACATTAAGCGGTTTAAAGGTATAAAAGTGGATAATGCGTTTTGTAAATTTTTCATATTATAAATTCGTAGTTGGAAGCCGAAATAACAACTTTGCACAGCAGTGCCACTTGGCGTAAGAAGGCTCGTCCCATGTCATTAGAATGCTCTTTGACCGGACAAGTAGGGCGAGCGATGATTGTTCTCCTAGAAGGAGTTGCACCAAATCAACAGTAAGTTTTCGTTAATATAGTACTATAAGATAAAACCATATAGATATTATGTATGTATGAATAGAAATTGATATTTGCTTGAAAAATGTGTAATATTAAATTTTAATTTTCGTTTTTCAGGACAGTAGTTAAAGTAACGGTAGGCAAAAGCCAAATTCTGTACTCCAGTGTTACTAAAAAGGGGAAAGATAAAAACAGCGGTTTGCTCTCAATTGGCCCCGTTAACATTGATATTCCCCAGCATCCAGTTGTCTTGCATGGTATGATGACGAGGAGCTCAAAACAGCTTTCATCTACTTTACAAGTAACGCAATCCCTTAATACTTCCTGAAATTTTCCCTAACTCTCATATTTAGGAACTTCGTGTAGGCCGTTCTTCGGTACGAATAACACGCCACAATGATGAGCCAGATTCCCCATTCCACACCAAAGATACAAAAGAGAAAAGCCAGCAGCAAAAGCGTGTTTCTGGTAATGTAAAACAAACACCAGCCCAAAATGGCCTTTTGCAGCCGCTTGTAATGCAGTTTAATATTTTGTTGGAGGTTTGTTTCGGACAATGATCTTAAATAAGTAGTTAAAATGTACATATCATATTTGCAGAGTTTGTCCGTGAATGCTGCTCTATTGCCATCTTTACATGCGCAATACAAGATGATCCATGTGAGCTCCACTGGCGTAACTGGGAGCAAGGCTAAATTTGTCATTGACTTACCAACTCACACTTTAAGTTTTACTACGAAAATACAGGTTTGTAGTAAATATTCTAAAAGGTAAAGTGTAAATTGCAATTCACCATTGCATTCCTCAGAGTACGGAAGCAAATTTACCCTCGGAAGCTTGTATTGCACTTCCACTTGTTCATGTGAGTGCTGAATATATACCAGAAAATGGAAAAGAAGTAAGTATGTTTTAATATACAAAATTCCACTTAGTTCTCCTGATTCCTGCAGGATGTTGAAATTGATGGGATCGTGTTACGCCAGGGAGGATATGTCAATGCCTCTGCTGAAATCGGAGAATTCGAACGATGCTTAACTACAGATCTCCTAAATCATCTCGTGTTTGTCCAGAAAGTGTTCATGAAGGAAGTCAATGAAGTTGTTCAAAAAGTATACGGAGGTGAAAAGCCTGTTCCATTGTGGCTGGAAGATAATGAGAACGTTCAAGAATCATTAAAACGAATCTTGTTCTCGCTCAATATCTGCATGAAAGTACGTGCAGAATATACTTTCATGATATGTCGTAATTATTTATTCTTGTAGCGAATTCAACTCACTGCAACAACTCCATGCTCTTCTGCGGTTCGCTTCGAAACAGGAACACTGGAATTACACTTGTCGAATAGAGTTAAAAATATAGGCGAGGGAAACGATAGCAAGCTGTTCGGAAAGGCGCAAATTGATTTTAACTTATCGCTGGGACAAATTATTAAAAATGTTATCTTTGATGAAGCTGAGCCTGAATTTCAGCAGTACGCATTTTTCCACACTACCATTGGTCTTCGAAACGCATTCCAAGATGAGCTCGTCAATGAGGATAAGGAGTTGATTTTGCTAACGTTAAAACGGCCATTAATTTATATTCAACCTGTTGCTGTGGACAAAGCCATTCTTGTTTGGCTTAACTACAAAAATGCATACGAGTACTGGGCAGAAAAACGGGCCAACCTTAACTATGACATGCCATCATCAGCTCAGGTACTAAGCAATTTATGCATATTGTGGAATTTTTAAAAATATACCTTAACAGGTATTTGGGCAATTTGGAAATATTGCAGCTTCGAATTTATCCACATTGTTTTTACAATTGACGGTGGAAGATATGGGAATTTGTCTCCCGCTGAATCCTATAACAACGGTGAGGTTTTGATTATGATTTTTACGAACTCATCACTTTATTTTGTGATAATAATGCAGTCATGGACATCAAGATCCTATCAAGATTTTGAACCCAAGGGAGCCGTTGTGATTACTTTGGAGAATACAATCATTTCGGGTTAGTTATGGAAGAAGTTTTATCAATTTTCGGAATAATTTTCTTAAATGTTCATTGTTTAAAAACAAAAACATTTTTATTGAGTTATGACATAATCAAAAGAAATGTAAAGGATTATTATTTCTAAAGCACATTAAACATTTCCGGTTTAGCTTGCAACTCGGGTTCTTTAGTATCGAAAGGAAAGTTTTCTGGACTGTGCTTAAGATTTGCAGATGATTTTGAAACAACCTTAGATGATTGGAAGCCTAACATGGGTGATACAAGTATAATGAACTTATGTGTAGTTTCTGAAGGGACATACGAGGTCTGTTCGCGGACTATCGCTGCTAAGAGGATGGGTTTGAAAATGAGCCATTGAAAATTTAATATCAATTACGAAATTTGATTTACAGAGAATGCGAAGTGGTTTTTGAACGTAAAGTGGCAGATGGAAGGGGTTGATATTCATCTTGATGTTAACATTGGCAAGCAACTATCGTCACTAGGACATACATTGACCATGCTAACAGGTGAGTTTTAGAGTTATATTTCAAACTTCCATCGCAACTAAATTTTATAAACCGTTCAAAGGATTTGAGGAAGAAGAACCGAATGTAATGGAAAGTCCAGATAGCGACGAAGGAGATCAAAGCTCGAAAGAAACTCAAGTAATCAATTAAATTTGAATTTAAATAAAGAATTACTTGCAAGCTTATTTCTCAGATAAGACGACGTGACTTAGAGAATCTACCAGCGTTTGTGTTTGATCCCACAATCGATCCCAAAAGAAGATCTGCCATGATGGAAAAGGAAATGAATGAACAGTTGAAGATAATCAACGACTTGCGAACACTGGGAGCGTCAAACAACACTATTGCTCACGAAGAGCGTCGACTGCAAGAACTGCAAGCATTATGCTATAAATATTTCAGGAGAGATATGATCCAGGTACTGAACTATTAAGTAACACTTATTTTACATTTATGATTTATTTCTCTGTTGTGTTATAACAATTCATATCGAAATATTGAACTTTTCCGTAGAAGTGGAAGCGTCCTTCAATAAGACGTTCCATGTTAAAATCCGCTAATCGGTCGCAGTCTTTTGTGGTTCCTTCAATTAGTAAAGATACTCTCGAAGAAAATTGCTCCAGAAAATTGGATACAATTGCGTCAAACGACGAAAACTCCAGTTTGCAAAGCACGCCAGCATCTGGTCCTTCCAGGAGCGCTTCACTAAAAGTGTGCATTCCGAATGCGAATCGAGTAACATTTTCAGAAGCTATGAGGTGCGTATCTGTTATACTTACAATAAATTGTAATAACCATAATCCAAAATTAACAGGCAAACATCGTTGCCAAGTGCAGATATAGATCCGGGAATGACTGAGAATGATTTGGAATGGATGTCCTACGATGAATCTGTGCCCTCTGAACTCGATATTGAAGAAACTCAAGTGGAGCTTCGTAGAAAGTCAAACAATACGCAGAAGCAACAAGTAACTATTGTGATTCATTAGCATTTCTCAATTTTGTACGAAGTTCCAATTACAGGAACCCAACATCGACTTCGAACTCGATATAAAAGTGTTGGTTAATTCTGGCAAGTGTGTTTTGCATACGAAGGAAATTGGAGACGAGAAATTCTTGCTGGGCCCGACAGTTAAAATTCACAAACGAGAGCGCAGTCTTGGAAACGAATGGAGCAGTCCTACACCGTCAAGACGTCATCGAGATAAGAGCAAGATTCGTTTCAATGCCAGCCATGCAGTTCTTGTAGATTTAACGATATTCCACATTCCTGGCTTGGATGTTAAGTTACACTATCAATCCAAGACAGTTGCCGAAGAAATATCTCCGAGGATGAACACCATTGACACACCTATAACTACGAGCAGACGCTTAGGGAACAAACGGGCCTCCTTATTTGCATGGATGACGCTTCAAAGCATTCCAGAGGAGACAATCATTTCTCCGCACATTTTGGAGTTTTTAGAACAAACATTGGAACCAATTCCAACTAAAACTGAAAACAACACTCCATCGTCAAATGCTGTGAATTTGGATCTGCTACCGAGCACATATGTTACCTACGCTTCATTTCCGGTAGATGTAATCGTTTATTTTCACATGCAGCCTTCTACATTTAGATTCTCTTGTCTCCCCGTGTCGAGAGTGGAATGTATGCTTCAGCTTCCTAGTCTTGATATCGTCTTCAGCTCCAAACGTTCTGAAGATGATGAACAAAGTGATTGTGATAAAACCCCATCGGGTGGTTTAAGGTATGTAAATAAGTATTGCTTCTATTGTATATGCATCTAGTATTGAGTGTTCTTTAAACATTTACAAGTTCTTTTTAAATAGTGTTACAGGCTGCCTAGCGGACTTCAATGTTTACATATTTCATCCTTATGGTGGAAAGAAGAGTGGAATCAAAGAGGCACAGTTCTCTCCATTGACCGATAGCGAACGAAAAGATTCGCTTAGCATAAACGTAGAGTTTGTGAAATTCCATTTGACTAGATGTCGGAAAGTTTACATAGAACCATCAATTTTGAAACGATCTGGAGACCAGTCGCGTGCTGTTATACGATTTTCAACCATCATCGACATTGGCAGTGCTTCTTTTAAATATGATATGCGCCGTTTAACTGAAATTTTAGCTTTCCCGAAAGCTTGGTACCGTAGGCGAATTGTGCGACGATTATTTTTGGGGGATTTAAGTGTTCAGCACTCTCAAACTGAATCTGACCCAGTCAATACGACATCAAAGGAACACACCACAATTTTAAGTGATGTATCCGATGGAGGATCATCCCTAAACAAGGAAAGTCTTCGCTTGGATTTCAACAGCGAGGCTTTAAAGTATGACAAAATTAAGGATTTTGTCAAGTCCTCTAGCGTGGAATCAAGCAATTCTCCGTCTGAACCGAACCAAATCAGCGCCTGGGAGACGCTTGTTCTGTTTGCTTTTAATTTTACAAAGTTAAACGTTCAAATGAACATGGGCAATGTGATGGGGAATGTGGTAAGTTTAACAGTTCATTGCAAATTGCATTTGATTAAACATGAAGGTGTTTGAAGGTTTGGCTTACCAGAGATTTCCAAAGCGATGGTCGACTTAGCATTGGGAGTACAGGATACAAGAATATGTACATTGGAATTCATCTGGGAGGATCTTCGTTAGACGCTAAGGGCGGCATTGTTGGTGGAAATTTCGAACTGAATAAAGTTGATACGCAGTTTCACATAAAAGAAGAATCTAATATGGAACCATATCATACAATGGGTCTTAACTTTGTAGCCTTGGAACTTCGGCTAGATTACATGGGTACTAGTGTTTTGATGACTCGAATCAGTTCCCTTTCGGCGGCCATGAAGGACGAATGGAAAACTACAAATGACTCTCCAATTTGTCAAGCGAAAAGAAATGCAATGATATTTATTCACGGTGATTTATCGTGGGATCAGTTGCAGATAATGATATCGAAATCAACGACCGCAGACTTGTTGAAAATGTTTTACAAATTAGAAGAGTTTTTTTCACAGCAATTTAAGTCCTCTAAGCGAGTATTTTCCAGCCTGGAACCAAGATTTAGTAACAGAACAATGAGTTTTAGGAGAAGACAGGTATAGATTTTTTTGTAATTATTTTTTCAATAAAACAAGCAAAAAATCATTCACAGCATGAGAAGAAAAAACTACCCACAGAAGGAATATCAAATACGGAAAACATTACTGATGCGAGACATCACAGACATTGGCAGAAGCCACTTGAACGGGTTATGGGCTTGTTGGTGCCCACTTTAGTGACCCGTTTACCCAAGCGCGGAAACATTTTGGGAGGTACTATGGAACTGCATGGGAACAACATTTCCTTGGCTTGTTTCCATGGAATTAATTTTAAGGTACACAGAACACTTTTATATCAAATATTTGTTATTCTTATAAATTGTTTATTTTAGTCCAAATCGTGGGCTTTGTTCAGTTTACGCGAGCCCTGTATACATTTCGCGACAGAAGCCCAAAGAACAAGTGAAGCTAATGAGGTCTGTGAATGTGTTAGATATTTTTTTTTTTACAAAATATTATTTTAATTTTCTTAAAGTACATAGTTTATAAATAAACAAAAAACTTAATAACAAATTTTCCTCAGATTCATGTCATCGAAACTCTAACATTCAGTTTGGGGCAAACATCGCAAACTCCACATAATCACTCAATGGCAATTGTGAGCAGGATTTCAAGGAATATTATTTTCCCACCCCAGTTCAAGAGTTTGAATGAATGGTTTCATTATGCTTTTGCGAATAGTGAAATTGATTGTAAGACATGCGAAATAGTGAACACCTGTGCATTCTATAAAATTCTCACCTTACAGCTGTAGATCGATTCCCAGTCTTGGAAAGGGATAAGGACGTCACTGCGACAAACTCCATAGAGAGAACAAGATCAACGTCAACAGCTTCTAAATCTCAAGATCATAATCATAATAGAGAAGTGATTTTCGCTCTTCCTAGTCTTCAGTTGCACTTCAAGACCGAGCATAAGCAGGGTCCTTCTACACCCGACTTATCCGGAGAGAAACCAGTTGTAGTCTGCAGTTTTATAACGGAATTTGAAGATCATATATTTGTAACAGTTGATGCAGACGCATTCTTTTTCCTGCACGATCTCATAACCTCATATGTTAAAGAAAGGGAGAAAATCGTAAGTACTGCTAACAACGTTTGGAAGGCTTCAACTATGTTTTTGTTGATATTCGTAGGTTGGAGCTCAGAGTGTCAGAGCAGCATCTCCGAATCCTTACCAATCAATCAATTACTCTTCGGCCAAATTGCAATCAAAATCTACAGCAAACCACGAAGAAAGTCGGGAAAAATCGAAATCGGATGGAAAATCTCCTGATAATGGAGAAGCATCAACCAAAGCAAAAACCAATACAGACAGTAATTCCGATTTGGAGGGACTTGTGAGAGATTGGAGGCATTTCGAATGCAAAACTTGGCATCTCGAGCCCACCGTCCGTCTTTTATCTTGGGCTGGAAAATCCATTGAGCCATACGGAATCGATTACATATTGAACAAACTTGGATTTAGTCATGCACGAACGACTATACCAAAGTGGCTACAACGAGGATTTATGGATCCTCTCGATAAAGTTCAAGCAATACTCATGCTGCAATTATTAGCTTTAGCGAAAGAAAACAAAATCGACAGCGGTTCTAAGCGATAAGTTTGTGTTATTTATTTTTCGGTATATCTTATATACATACCTACATATTATATTCTATCAAAAATAACTATACATTGCAAATCACGTCTTCGTAGTAAAAAGTTAGCTACGTTGAAGGAAACCTTAAATTATAAAATAAAAATAAATTTTTAAACCAAAATAGTCGTTTTAATTAGTTAAACATCTATAATATAGATTCTATATGAAGAGCTTATCTATGTATATAAAATCCAAAACCCACTGACTGAATGATCACTGTTTCTCGGAAACTGCTGAACCGATTTCCATGAAATTTTGTATACTTCAACATCTTATCTCATAAGTGCTCACGTAGAACCGACTTTTTGAAATTCCACCCCTAAAGCGGTAAAATAGGAGATGAAAGTTTGTATGGAAATTCGCCTTTTTTGCAGTAAAATTCATAAAAATTGATATTTGGCCTTTTGGTTAGAAATAAAGAAACACGTATATCAGGATATTTTTAAATTCCACACCAAAGGGGATAAAATAGGGGATGAAATTTTGTCTGAAAATCTGCCATTTTTTGAAATAATTCTTCATAAAAATTGGTATTTCGCCTTTTTGGTCAACCTCTATCCTAATTTAACCACCCAAAACCACCCTTGACTGAAAACAGCTAACTGTACGAGAAACGGTTCTATGTCATATGTGTATATATATTATTCGTCACGTTTGGGGGTAGTTATAAATTCAAAATTTAATGTATTATGATTTTTACCGACCCGGGTGTAACCGGGTAGACACCTGCTAGTATTGTATATTTTGGTATTTTTTGTAGCAAAATTATGGAATTAATCAAAATTTAAACAACTAATAAACTTTAATTGGAATAAGAATTTCAACTCGATTGGCGAAGATTTCTTTGAGTTATGAACATACATAGTTTGAAATAGTAAGGATGCAATTGGTCACACCAATTACGTTACACCCTAGATGTAGAAAAATATACTCATTCTTATATCAACATTTTTGTATAAAAACGGTTTCTTTTCACTTCCCAATCATGAATATATAGTTCTTTCTTTTCTGTGACGATTATTTCTTGGCGTTGCAAACGTTCGCTCAAAACTAATATACTCTACATCTAGGCCTAGGGTATAAAAATTGGATTTGAGAAAAACGCTTGAAAGTTTTCTATACTAAAGAATTATCATAGAAGACGCTCGCAACGGACCGGGACGCGTTGCGTTAGAATTCAAAAATTTTTAAGAAAATAACATTTTTTTTTTAAAATCCTATAGTGGCATTAATTAATTAATTACACAAGAGTTGCATATTAGTAAATATTAAGGGCGAAGACGCAGTTAGGAATGTAAAAGAATTAAACAGATCTAAGAACGGAAATTTGAAAACGGCTATATTACACCTACAAAGGTTAGCTCTGGCGTGTCGTAAGCTTTCAGCGTGAAATTTCCTTTTCCAAATAAAAACATTTTCGAAAGCGGAAATGAAAAGCGAGAACGTGCAATACTGCATACACCGGCAAAAAGAAACTACAGAGTATTCGTTATATTGCCTATTCTGGATAAATTGGAAATTCAATAGGAGTAATTGGCATTAAAGTTCTGGTTTACAATTGAGCTGGTCCTGGTCCTGGTAGCTTACCCATCAGCCCTTCGGTATCAGACATTGAGGCATCAATCTTTTAGTTGTGGCAGGAGCGATGATGGGGTTCCAAATATGCTAGAATTTCTGTAATTCATCGAGATCAAGCAAAAGCTTATTGTGGCCTGCGCAGAAAATTCATTTGTAGAACTTTTGTTGAAGTTTTCAATTCATGAAGAAATTCTATAGACGAAGGAGGATACCAGTGCGATTCTTTGTTGGCGACGATTAAGAGTGGTCAGTTTCTCCCAGTGTTTTGCGAACTCGCGTGTACTCGACGAAAAGTGTTCTGGTAGGTTACGCCAAGTGAACTAATTTGAATTTATAAATATCAAGTGTGTGAACATTGGCCCTGGAGGAGCTCCAGCAGTCTCCGAAGTCTACTCTTGTCCTGAAAAAGAAGTCCAATCTCAAGGTAAGAACTGTGAATCCGCTAAAGTAGTGTTACTCGCTATTGCTTTGGTAGGCCATCATCCTTCTACTAATCGGCATCGGTGTTCAATTTTAATTGACTAATGGGTACTTGATATTTACTTTTCGGGAAACAGATATTCATTCATAAATGAATACTTTTCCAGGAAGGCAAATACACATCAGAAATTGTTTATACAGAAGTCACGTATGAGCCCAAAATAACTTTCTTTTGCCGTAAATCTATGTCATAATATCTGATTAATTGTAAACCAAGTTTCTACATTATTTTTATTTCTTCTAGTTGAGCAAATGGGGCGAGGAAAAGTCTCTGGAAGACGGAGGTGAGTTCGAATTATTTCCATAATGTTAAGAAATACTTCCGCGTTTTTTCTATTCGTACTACGATACGAAGACCTGATTTTTGTTGGCTTTGGCGATTTTATTGATGAAAGTGTAATGAATCCTTTTTGCTTTATTATATTCCCGCTGCCTACTGCTCAAAACAACACCAGTTTCGGTGCAACTAATTTGCTCTTGTTATTGGAAAACTGCACTACACCTCTGTAGTTAGCCCCGAGTGCATTGAACTCCTCCAGAAATAATGGCTCTCGAGTCACGGATGTATGTATTGATTGACCTGAAAACATGTTAAAAACAGATCCAAACACCCCCTTCGTTGATTTTGACACACTTTTCAAGCTTTGGTGAAATGTTAGTGCTTGCTTCCTTGCTAGGGTTTTGAGGCAGCCAATTATTAAAATCATTGGGCTTTGTTATCCTGGAAACGCAGGAAACACTTCTAGAAATGTTCATTGCCCTTTTGTCGATGTTGTCGTTCGCATTAGTGGTTTATTATATAAAACAATGGATAAAAAGTTTTTTTTAACTGGGCTTTTTATTTTTCTTGTACTTGTATAAATTGGGAAGTTCGTTTGTAGTTTGACCACAATGCTTCAGAAATATGAAATAAATATTTTTATCATCGCTTTTCTGAATAAACGATTCCTTTTCTCTCTTGATTACAAAATAAGAGGAGTTTTCTTGCCGTGGGGTCTAACTGCGGTATTAATTTATGTTAATTCTCTTCTCTAAGACTATAGTCAAAGAGTATTTGCATATTAACGAGCATATTAATAGACTTCAATAACTAGAAGATGTTTTTAGATATAAGATAAAAATATTGATATACGTTTATATAGTATCTATATATAATATATATAAAAAGATGGGTCCTGATTGACTGACTCATCAACGCCCAGTCTAAACCTTAACACCTAGAAAGCTGAAATTTTGCACAAAAGTAGGTACTCTTTATACTTTAGACATTCACTAAAGTCGGATTTTTTGAAATTGCACCCCTAAAGGGGTAAAATAGGGGATGAAAGTTTGTATGGAAATCCGTCATTTTTAAAGTAAAAAAAATCATTAATATTGTTATTTAGTCTTTTGATGAAAATAAAGAAACACGTATATCAGGGTTTTTTAAATTCAACCCCTAAAGGGGTAAAATAGGGGATGAAAGTTTCTATAAAAATACGCCATTTTTGAAGTTAAAAATTCATAAAAATTGCTATTTGACCTTTTGTTAGAATAGAGAAACACGTGTACCAGGATCTTTTGAGAAAGGGGTGAAATTGGGGATGATAGTTTGTAATTTATATTTGTAATTTAAAATACCGCATTTTACATTTTACGGTATTATCGTTGGTACATAGTATGGTATACATTATGTAATATATTTATTGTGTACCTATTCAGGATTGTGTATATTCAGGACATTTAACTTCTTTCGCATCGACCAAATGAAAATGTATTTTGGCCAACATTTATTATGTAGGTATTTAAATAATTCTGTTTTTATTTTTTTGCATTGATCTGATTGAATTATTTCAACAATGCTTGTTAAACGTTATAACAACCGTCAACCGATCACCCAAGTGTGAATAATGGAATGTGTAGATAGATCAAAGACTATATCTAACGCAATCAAGAAAACGTGTAAGCTGTTATTGCTCCAATAATATGATTGTTTACCTAAAAGTAGTGTTCGACCATGAGCTCAGGAAAAATTAACGACTGCGAACAGATGAGTTTTGTTGCCGATAATGTTTCAAGAGTCGTCATTAGTTGACAACCGTCTGTGTAGAAAGTGAGTTTGGTTAGCACTAACTAGAGAAGCATTAAGTAACTGCTAGCGACATTGAACGCTTCTCAACGCACGTCGACATTTTCTTATAAGGTAAAAAGAAATTTTCAATATATTTTGTAAGTAGCTTGAAATTCAAATCTGCTTCTAAAAATACCTAAAGAGCTCCCAACAGATTCAACCAAATATTCAGCAATAAAATTTTGGAAGAAAGAAAAAGTAAGAAGCACAGTGATTGCTTTTGCTCGCGTTTCCAAGAATTAATTTTGAATGGTGTAATTTCATTATAGTTATTTTGTTTTCAAAGTAGAATATTATTTTGAACTGGGTAATTGTTTAATGCTGCAATGGAATGTTCATTTGCAGTAAATTTAATTACTACTAAATAACAAGCAAGTACATGAAATAAAAAAAATTTTTCAACAATTTTCCATGCCTAAGAGTTGTCGTAAGATTTTTCACTTTAAATTTCTTTAGTAAATCTTGCCTAAGATTTGTATACGAATACGTTTTTCGAAGGAAGAAAGTACTGCGGATGAGAAACTTGATTCGAGATTCAGGATGTCAAGAAGACTTCTCCTGAAATGAGTTCTGAGTTCGGAAGGAATACTTTCCTCTTTAAAAATGTCCTTCGAATGTTTTTCTGATTGCTACTCTTACTCTTTTATTCAGTTGAGTCCTTCCGGAAAGTTCTTAACCCTGCATAACATTTACGCTATTCGCTATACACGACAGATACTGCAATACAGACTCAATGCATGACCTATTTTACATTTCCAGGTTTTCGTATTTTTGATATTTTCAAGCAACTCACAAGGACTTTTTGTACCCACCTCTACTATCGGAAATTATGAGCCTATTTGATTGAATTCTTAGTTAAATTTACATGCAATATTTCAAAGCATTTTTCAAAGCCCTTGAACTGAAAAACTTTGTATATTACAAGTGAATTGCGAATTTCGAAAAGGGCTCATCTCCAGTTTTTTTTATCAAAAGCGGCAAGGACGCTTTTTCTCCATGTGCAGCACATATAGACCGATATTTTATGGGCAAGAACGACCCATATCTCGTTTCATTAGTTATCCCTATATCATTCTTTGGTTATATCCTACAAGGAAACAGACAACGGGAACTATGTATGTTGATGATAGCAAACTGGAAACATTTCTAGTGTTAATTTAATTTGAAAATGAGGAAAAAATGTTAAGTTCTTCGGGAGTACCCTTATGTACTCCACTAATGATTTTTCCATCATCGGCATAAATTAAGAACCATGTGAAAAATACGCTCGTCATTATAGCTTTTTGTTTGCAAAACTCTTAATTAACTTTGATCGCCATTATTCTCAGTTATTTGTAAAATTCATGGAGTACCTACCCAGATCCTTCCAGTTGACATACACACCCCGGCAGGGAATCCAATTGCCGTAATTAATTTACATTAAAGTGTGTAACTTGAGTGTCCTTATCTGACACAAAACTTTCGTAATGCTCTTCATTACACCGCGGAGGCGCATCAAGGATTAAAGGACTCTGAGCGAAAACTTCGGGTCAGAGTTGGCCGCGTGGGATTAATTTCGTTAACTGTCGTGCAGGTAAATGCCGCAAATCTGGAAAATGTGTCGAGCTGAGACAATATCCAATTGTAAATTCTGATTAAAGGACGAGATTATTTTGAACAACAATTGCCGGGCACGCGCCAATCCTGATGTTGCGTGATCGTGTCTCTGGAAAGTGTCGAGTATGTTAAAGGTGCTAAGCCTGTTTACTCAAATCTTTTTTTTAATTTTTAGGCGAATACGAATTTGATTTTTTGTTCTCTAATGTTTAAAGGTTACTGCAAGAATTAAAAAATTCCTTTCGGCAGGGCTACATAGGCTGAGGTGTTTTTCATTGAATTTATTGGGGCTATTTTTTTCAAAATCTAGAAATTAGTTATTGATTTATTTGATTTAAAGATTACTGATTAAGAGCTTTTGAACGATAGCCACAAGATGTCGTTTTAAATATTTCGAATTTCCACCCCGACCCCTACTCGTACCCCCACAAACCTAAAGTTGTTGGTGCACCAATACTCAGCATAAACTTCAGAGGAAGTACCTACTCTAATTAATATTGTAAATATATAAATATGTAAATATATAAATTTTCGAACGTGGGGTGGTTTCGCAGTTTCGTATTCAGGGAGGCATGAAACAAAAAACTATGAAAGATTTTTTTGAAAGTCATGACATGGTACCTGTCTCAGTAGGTACCTAAAAATCGTGTTCCCCCTCCCCTAACTTAACGTATCCCCACTACTTGGATATTAGTTACACTTCATATAAATAAACTTTCCAATACCTCTCGATAATAGAATTTACTCAGTTACTCAGAAAATAAGATCTTGCCGCTATAGCGGCGGCAACGATCGCAAAAAGCTGAAAATAGAATTGAAATCACATTCATAAAACTTCCAGAAAAAAAAAATTTTCATTTTGCGAACTCGGGGAGGCGAAAATCAATGTTGGCGCCAATCTTATCCAAAATAAAGAATGTCTCCGATGGTTATGACGATAAGAGGGGTGACGGACACATCAGCGTCCCGATAGAGAAACTTCCAGCAAAGAAAGTTAAGGTGAGTAAGATGAATGTGCCTTCATTTTCGACCCAACTATCTTTTGGCAAATCCAGAGGCACAGCATTCATGGGATGATGGAGGAGGAAAACATCATCAGACCCCATCAGGAAATTCAGCAATTGACCCTGGAGGAGAAGAAATTCCTGCTGGCTGTGGAGCGTGGAGACATGGCAGGGACACGGCGGTAAGTTGGAGGAGTTAATCTTGAAAGCAAAAACTAATTAACATAATCTTCATTAACATGAAGGATGCTCCAGAGAGCCCAAGACACTGATTACATAAACATTAATTGCGTTGATCCATTGGGACGAACTGCACTCCTGATGGCCATCGACAATGAGAACCTGGAGATGGTGGAATTGCTGATCAATTACAACGTCGATACTAAAGATGCCTTGTTACATGCAATATCCGAGGAGTTTGTGGAGGCCGTGGAAGTACTTCTGGACCATGAAGAACTGAATTTACAAAGTGATGGCAGCCATGTGAGCAAGCACAAGAAATGCCCAAGACTATGTTCAAAACGAAAAATACTTTCTTCTAGAATTGGGAGACGTTACGGGAGGACACGTCCACATTCACTCCAGACATCACTCCCCTCATTTTAGCTGCGCACAGAGATAATTATGAAATTATTAAAATTTTGTTAGATCGTGGCTCTGTCCTTCCAATGCCGCACGATGTAAGGTGCGTTCGTTTGTAAAAATTTACTGAAATCATGAAAACTTTAAACTTTAAGTTCTATGACCCTTTATTTAATTTTATAGGTGTGGATGCGACGAGTGTGTCCTATCCAGGCAGGAGGACTCGTTGCGTCATTCCCGTTCACGTATTAACGCATATCGCGCATTAGCAAGTCCAAGCTTGATCGCCTTATCATCAAAGGATCCAATTTTGACTGCCTTCGAACTGTCGTGGGAACTGCGACGGTTGAGCTTCCTGGAGCATGAATTTAAGGTAGGTACTTATTGATTTTAGAACAAAACGTATTTTGGAATAATTATTTGTTGTAGAGCGAATATCTGGAGCTTCGCAAGCAGTGTCAAGACTTTGCAACAGCTCTTCTAGATCATACACGATCTTCAAATGAATTAGAAGTCCTTCTAAATCATGACCCCACCGGACCAATGTACGAACACGGCGAAAGGATGCATCTGAACAGACTTAAGCTTGCTATCAAGCTTCGCCAGAAGAAGGTTGAGCTTCTTAATATATGTTGTATTAATGCTATTCGTAAGTCGCATTTTAGTTTGTAGCACATCCCAACGTTCAGCAGCTACTGGCCAGCATTTGGTACGAGGGACTTCCAGGATTTAGACGGAAGAATATGGCATTGCAAGCTCTAGATATTATTCGAATTGGTATGTTTGTTAAATTCGAAGCTGCGAAGTAAGATAATTATTTTCTAAATGTTAGGAATGCTGTTTCCTGTGTTTTCCGTCGCCTACATTCTTGCACCTTATTCCACCGTTGGACAAACTATGCGGAAGCCGTTTATAAAATTCATTTGCCACAGCGCATCCTATTTCACATTCCTTTGTATATTTTATCATAATTTTAATTTGATATTTTGATAATGAATTTGGTTTCAGTTCTGCTGATGTTGGCTTCGCAACGCATTGAAACATTTATAGGGGGATGGCTTTGGCAACAGACAACGTTCATCCAAGATGAGGTTCCAACCAAAAGGGGAGCAAAGCCAACTTTTATTGAATGGCTAATATTAGCGTGGGTTAGTGGTAAGTATAGGATTGCAATTGGCTTAAGATTTTGCTACTTTGGCAAGTGATAAGCATAAGCCTGAATTATTTTTTTTAAACGTATTTGTGTCTGTTGTTATTTAAGGTCTCATATGGAGTGAAATAAAACAACTTTGGGACGTGGGCCTACAAGAGTACCTCAACGATATGTGGAACGTTATAGATTTCGTAACGAATTCGTTATATGTCGCAACAGTAGCTTTAAGAGTTGTATCGTTTGTCCAGGTTAGTAGTTGTGCTTTTAAATATGGAAACTATTGTTTCATAAGGATACCACTATGGCACTATACCAGTAAAAGAGCTAATGGGCGAATTATTCCAGGTGAGGAAAGAGATGTCCTTCAACAAGTATGCAGTAGACTTGCCGCGGGAGAAGTGGGACACATGGGATCCGATGCTGATTTCAGAAGGCTTGTTCAGTGCTGCAAATATTTTCAGTTCCCTGAAACTAGTTTACATTTTTTCCGTGAATCCGCACCTGGGACCGCTGCAAGTGTCCTTATCGAGAATGGTCATGGATATAATGAAATTCTTTTTCCTCTATGTTTTGGTCTTGTTTGCTTTTAGCAGTGGCCTTAATCAATTACTATGGTAAAGAACAAACACTCAAATTGCATTCCTCCAAGATGTTCATTTGCAGGTACTACGCCGATTTAGAGAAGAAGAGATGCCCAGAAGTTTCGTTGAACGCAAACTTTTCTGTAAACGGAACTGCAGATCCAAATGCTTGTATCGTTTGGCGACGCTTCGCAAAGTAAAGTATTTTATTTACCAAATAGTGCCATGATCATTGTTTAATAAATTTTTAGTCTTTTCGAAACAACACAAACTCTTTTTTGGGCAGTTTTCGGCTTAATTGACTTGGACAGCTTTGAACTCGATGGGATAAAGATATTCACTCGGTTTTGGGGAATGTTAATGTTCGGAACATATTCGGTTATCAACATCGTAGTGCTCTTAAATCTACTAATTGCGATGATGAACCATTCGTATCAATTGATATCGGTGTGTACTTACATTTTGCTATCACATTTCAATTGATGCAATTTTAGGAACGAGCTGACATCGAGTGGAAGTTTGCTAGATCGAAACTCTGGATTAGTTACTTCGAGGAGGGAGGAACTTGTCCACCACCTTTTAACATAATTCCAACGCCGAAATCTATTTGGTATGTGGTAAAATGGATTCGACGCATCTTTTGCAGTGGCTCTTCTGCGGCCAGGAGGGAACATTTGAAAACAATTAGAGTAATTATCTCATATTATTTCTATCAAAAGAAATCGAATTAATCTATTGATGCAGCGTAAGGCACAGCAAGCAAATGATCGAGATATTAAATATCAGGTAACGTGCTTTTTCTAATAATGAAAGGTTGGAATTTGGAAAGTAACTCCACTTTTATGTTTTATAGTATACAAAATTAATTTTATCTAATAATAAAATCTAATTATATTAATACTCCTTTTCCGAATGAATTTTGAAAACAAAAAAATTTTTTTCAAATTCTCTTTGGCTGATTATGCTTCTGAATTTCTGATATAATTATGGTGAAAGTGTTGTTTCCAATGTCGAACTATAATCTATATAGTAAAGTTCATGTTTCGAAAGTCGACAGTATTGGATTTACGAATTCATGTAAAATTTCGGAATTAATATTTACAGCAAATAATGCGGAATTTGGTTCGGCGGTACGTGACCGTGGAGCAGAGGAAAGCTGAGTCGCAGGGAGTCACCGAGGACGATGTCAACGAGATTAAGCAGGACATATCCGCCTTCCGTTGCGAATTGGTTGAAATACTGAAAAACAGTGGAATGGACACCAACGTCACAGCTGCTCAAGGTACAGGTAATATGTAGGCAACACTAATTAACCCGATCAGTGTGCGCTGCACGGATATGGATCAGTGTGAAAATGTGTAGACACCTGCTAGGAGTTTGTTAGTAAGACATCGACTTACAGACTTTTGGTATCATCAACATACATAATTGCATAATTCCCAATGCCTTTTATCTGTTTGATTGTAAGGATAAACCGATGCCAGATACTACTGCTATCGCACATTAGTTTTCAATTAAACGTAAAAGAGTTATTTGCAAAGGACATTTTAGTAATTTTTATAATAATTTATAATCTTATTTAGTAATATTTTTATGTAAAAAAAGTAATAACTAGAACTGAAAATAGTTTCATTATTCAAAAAAGCTATAGAGTATAGATACATAGTATTAATTTTAGGTGCTGGTGGCAAGAAGAATCGGCAGAAGGAGAGGCGGCTAATGAAGGGATTCAACATAGCTCCACCGGGGTCTACCGGCTCCTTAGCACCTGTCGCAGAATTTTCAACATCTTTAGATCATTTCGACAGTCAGCAGGAAGTTCTCACTTCCACATTCTCCAATATCTTCAGTCCAAATTTCCTTCATCGAAAACCAGTCGCGTGCTGTCCCAACGCTGCTTGCAATTTGGGGCTTCTAAAGGAACAAGTTCACTTACAAAATGTCAACAAATTCAATAAAGCTGTTGCGAAGTCATACAACAAGAGGATTGTTAGCCACAAAAAACGATGGGGTCTTACTCAATTGACAAAGTGTTCTTGTAATTGTAAACTAAAGTTAATTGTGTTGCAGGTACTCTCATAGAGGCTGCCAAGGCTGGAAATGTGTCTCGTATCCTTGGACGTTCAAGATCGGAAGATTCGGTTTGCAATTCTTTAAGTTCGGTGGCCAATTTTCCTTCGGTTGCAGAAAACGTTGCCCGCTATGATGGAAGTCATGGCAATCCGTCCAGTAATCAGAATACAGTGATAAGTTCCGCTGGTAAGCCTGCGACTTTGCAAGCTTATTAAAATTTTATTAATTTTGAAATACGAACAAGAACAGAATAAGCTTGATTTCTTGTGTAGAGACATTGTGCTGGGTGGACTTTGTACAGTGCAATTTATGGTAACTTCTGCATTTGTTTAAATTATATGTATTATTGGAGTGTTATGCTTAGTTCATCGAACATCCAAATACTACGAATTTTGTTTTTGACATAATACATATATCATTAAACAGTCATTTTCCTGACATAAACATTAAAAATGTTTTAGTTTTGTATTTATTCTATACGAAAAGGTGTTCTTATATTTTATCAATAATAGCTTGCCATTCACAGTCCACCTAAAAAACGCAAGTCTTCTCTCCAAGTCAATAATTTTCAAATTTACAAAAATTAGTGTTTATTAAAGATTCTCATTAATATTCACCGATTAATTACTTACATACATGTACATTCACAATATTCCCAAAGTATAGTAATTGTATTAAGTGATTAAAAGCGAAGTTAATCAGCACTACTAAAGGAAATCCTTCCCGAGCAGGTCTGACCGCTATTGCAGCACTCAAAAAGAAACGTAAAAAATTTTCATCAAGCAAAAATACCAGCCCAATTTTGGAATCTATGTCAACGACCTCAGATCCGCACAACGATAAGGTAATCCTCTTGAACACTTTACACAAATATTAATTTAGTATTATATGTAGACAAAATCAATCCTGCACTTTCATACTGCAAGTTTTGATAGAGTGGCTGAATTATGACAGGACACAGGAAAGAAGGAAATCCGGAACGGTTATGCTGTTTCGGGATTTTCATTTTTTGTCTGCCTATTTCAAAGTAAAACTGGTGATTTTGTTGCATGCGACAGATTGTTTTTTCCTATGGAATCCTTTTGAAGGTGTGCGAGTACTAAAATTATTTCCTTATATATTAGGTATATATGTTTTTAAGAGCCGCCTCAGCAAACATTGTATGGTTAGATGTGCTCCTATTCATTATCAAACAATTTTCGTAGTTTTTATTTTCATTTGCTGATACAACTATTATGATAGTATTCTATAACTGAGTGATGAAAACTCTTACTTGAATAAATTTTAAAATTAAGTTCGTATAAGAAATAAAGATGCGAATACACGTAGTTAACAAAATCCTTCTTGCGGAAACAGTGTCTTCGAAAAGCATCTATAACTGCGTTGCTTGGAGCAACAATCTTATTATTATGAAAACATTATAATATACATTTCAAAACATACACAGTAATAATATAGGAATTTCTATTTGATGTCTTACCATTTCACTCTTTTTTAAAGATTCTGAAACGTGTCTCAAGTTATCCCGCTTGCACAACAACGGAAGAAAAGGATCCGTCAAAACCGAGAAGACACGAGCAAACTCAGAGCCAACATGAATCTATCGAGACACCCTCGGAATTTACCTTTTCCCATGAGATGCGCATGGAACCGTGCGACATATCGGGCAACTCCAGGGAGCCTCTACTCAACATATCCGTCAATTCAAACGCAACAAATTAGTTATTAGATCAGATACACTATCAACCGTCAATTGAACGAGCTTATTTAAGAAACGCAAGACACCGCTAATAATTCCCTCCATTTATGTGGACTAACTTTATGGAACCATGAGCTATGTATTCACTAGATGTTGTTATTATTGTCCTTCATGTTATTAAAATAAATACGTACATGTTTTTAACAGTAAAATTAAAGTTTTTTTTATATGAACCTAAAAAACCGGACCCCAGGCCAAAACAGAAATATTGGTATTCAAATATTCATATGTGCGCAGCATTACATTTCCAAACAAGTCAAATTTCTAAGACTTCACGTTCTTTAAATGATTGATTAAAGGATTGGTACCTATATAATAACAGAAAGAAATATGAACAAAAATAATTTATTAACCCTTCATTTATAAGAAATAGACCCAAAAAAATGTACTCTAATAATACTCAGCAAATATATTTACAACTAAAGTCAGCATAAAAATATTCAGGAAAAGTATCTTAACATATCCATATTTTGTAAAAAATTGGTCATGTTAATATAATTATGAAAATAAACACAAACATTATACCTAAATTGTGTACAAGATTTACCTAATATGAGAATTCAGTATGTATTAAAAAACATCCAATATAATTCATTTTAGTTATCTGCTGAAGCCAATTTAGTTTTTCGTTAAGGCTCTTGTGCCCATTTAACATAAACATCGAATAGGAAGTATTGCAATGTTGTTAATTACTAAATTACCTTGCAATTCAAATTAGCCGTATCACACTATTTAATATATTAAATAAATTAAAAAATAGAATTCTTTTTAAACACCAATAGAACAATCGAGCACAGTAACTCAAGTGTATCCGGAATGGATTTTAGGAAATACATAAGAACATTAAATTCTTTATATACAAACAATGACTGTTCTATAATTTATATTTTTACACACGGGAAGATGAAAAAAGCACGTAGATAAAGAGCTTCTGCAAAACCCGTCTGCACGCACACTGCTACTTCACTTTATCAAAGGCCACATCAATTATCAAAATTTACTACTATGTATTACATGTTCATATAATTGTTATCAGTAATATTGTTTTCCCTATAAATACAAACTACACAAAATATTAGTGTAAACAAATTCCCTAGAAAGATTCGCCGTTCAAATTATGTACATAATTCGGCGTTTGAAGCGGACGTTGATGGAGGAGCACTGCTGTTATTTGGGGCTGGTGGATCATAGTTTTCAACGATTGTGTACCGCGGAGTGTCTATACTTCCGTAGGATGACTGTGACGACGAATGAACTGGCGAATACTGAGTTGCAGATGTTCTAATATTACTGTCCGGATGGGGACTGGTGGTTCCGGTGGGCGTTCGCTTCTTTCGCCTTCCGTGCATCACGCCTGCATTTCATGAAATTTTTAATTTGTTTGTTAAATTCCATTTTATTGTAAATCTTTTTATAGAATGAATTTCAGGAAACAAATTAAATTTGTGCAAAGAAAAAACACCTACAATGTGTAAAACGCGCTTTACTATGCCAATTGTGCAAGACCATTCACAAAACAAAGTTGAAAAATATGTTCAATAAAATGTTCAGAGATGAGCAAACTTTTTTCCATATGAAAAGGGGTTTTCGTTTTTTTTTTTTTTTTTTTTTTTTTTTTTTTTTTTTTTTTTCTCTCAAATAAACCGTTCATGTATGTTCAACAGGAATACTTCTTGCCACAGCCTGCCATTGGAAACCCTTGGTAATCTGAGGCAATGAATGGAAACAAAAAGTATAGAAGGCTTTATCTACACAGTCATTTACTATCTAAAAAAAGAATCGATTTCTATTTACGATTTGTTTCCTCATAAACATGTTACGATAAACTTTACAGATGTACAAAATTTAAACCAAAATTTTTGTTTTTGAAAAATTTCGCAATTTCATTATTATGAACTGAAATAAATTTACAACACATAATGATTTTTCTAATAACAAAAATTTATCTATTCTTCCTGATCAACATTGAAACTACATAAGCAGAACATTCATAATATTGAGCCATATAAAATTAATACCAAAATATAGTACTTCGAAGATAGTTTAAGATTACACACAAAACATTAATATCTAAAAGCAATAATACTATATAATATGTCTCGCGTGCTTCTACAATTCGTGTGCGAGACTTGAAAATGAAAAAGTCACACAAAAAAGCAGAAAAATTATAAAAATGAAATTTTAAATTTGTGCAAGGAAATGAACACACTGAAGCACAGACATTTCAAAACAGATCGTTTGCAGAACAGTTATACGGTTTTGGGCTTACGGTCGAGAGCGATGTTTCTTGGACTTGCAAAGCTTGACGTCGGAAATTTTCCAATTTCACCTTGTTAATGGGGGCACCTATGAAAAGTAAAAATATTGTGTTAAGGGGAACATATTATGCTGAATGTACCGAAAAAAAAAATGTATAATTAGGAAACATTGTTTGATGAATTTACGCAATTAAAAAAAATACATAAGCATCCGATGAATAACTGCAACCATTTTGAATGAATAAAATCTAATCTATTTTGATGATTCATAAAATATAACTTTCATTCATATAGATTCAGAAATAAATTCAAGATGTTTTGCCAAATATTATATTCGTAAATTAAATTTTTTTTTTTAAAAAAGTTGGTTCTTCTTAAACATGTAACTTTCTTATAAACCAAAACCCACAATTGATAACTCTTTTGGAAGTCTTGTGGAAGTCCTGTTTCTCGTAAAGTCACAATTATTAGTAAGTTAAAAACGCAAGCATCACACTTTCAACAAAAAATACAAAAGGACCAAATTCTAATTTGTTTGAGGCAAATTATTGCTGTAATAAATATTCTAAAATATCACGTAACTCCGAACATATTAAATGGCATAGTAAATTTTATAATGGTGTTTGAACAATCTTTCTAATGAATTTTACAATAAGGTGCATTATTTACTTACCAATATAACTCAGTAGAACAGGTAAAAAGATGAGGCCGTGTGCGGCACCGAAAAGTACTATTCCCAGGTACATTCTAAAGTAGAAAACTTGGAATATTTGACTTTTAGCAAAAGCCAACACCAATATTCCTCCGAATTTGGTTAAAGTGATTCCAGAAAATATAGAGCTCCCCATTTTTGTTAGAGCATCTGCTGCTCGCTTTTCCCTAGTGTCCTGTACTGATACGGAAAAACTGTGAACTAAGTGGGAGCAAAATTCCACAGATATTCCCACAGCCATCACTAAGTTCACCAATGATACTGCATTCAATGATATATTCCAGTAGTACATTAGTCCGCCAATGTTGATGACAATCATTGTTATGGTTATAACAACTACCAAAGATGAATGTATATCGAATCCCATCAATAGGAAAGTCACTATGAAAATTGCTAGGACTGATATCCCCATGCTCTGCAGTGTGTCCGGCCACATCGTTAAATACTGTTCGTAAAATACGTAAAAGACGGAATATGGGAACACTTCAACCTGCATCGCCTGAACCGGATCCACTCCTTCCATAACAAGTTTTCCCTGTATCATATGAGTAATGTTTGCTGCTATTTTTCGTGATGATCTTAGGGCCTGGTAATAGTCGGCTGATGTCTTGAGAATTGTGTGGTAAGCCATGAAGTAGGAAGCTCCCACTTTTGATCTCTTTGATTTTTCATTGTAAATGTAATTAACAGCGTTGCCGTAAGCGGCGTGACCTGCTTTTGCACAATTTTCGTTGGGATTGTCTTGTAAAAAGTATGAAACATAATGTTCAAAAGATTCTACGTCTGGTCTTTGAAGGGAATTTTTAGTAATTTTACACGGCTCACACTCACTAGCTGCAAAGTTATTAGAACAATTAGAAGGTTACAATATTAAAATATTTGAGTTTCTTACTGTCATGCGGGCAGAAACTTGCATTGTTAGGAAAGTATTTACAGCATGTCGGTGAAATGCTCCAGTCAAAGTAGTCATCAATCCAACTAGATGCTGGACGTGCAATGTAGGTGGAGTTTGGACGCTTGCTCGCGATGTAAACTTGAGTCAATAAACTGTCGTCATTGCAATATTGGCCAGCGCAAATTAAATTCTGTTCCCTAATCGCTGATAAATTCACTCCAGGTTTTAGAACAAAGTACATCGGAGGTCCAATACTCAAATAACTCTGAAGAGCCCTAAAATATTTCAACACAAAACTGTCTTCGGGCATTGATAGCTCTTGATCCAATCCAATATCGATCCTAGGTGCAATGGCAATACTAGAGCAAAGCCACCCAAAGAACACAATCATAACGATGACACGTACAGTCTTTTTCATGAGAAAAGGCACGTAAATAGACTTAAAGAACTTGTACAGTAGCCCTTCTTGCTGCGGAGGTTGATCGCGCTTCTTTCCTCGGAAGCAGCATATAATATCAAATCGATTTTCAGCTTGTCTTTTAGTGTCCAGTGTCAAAAGACTTACGAAGCAAGTAATTTGAAGTAAAAAGTCAATCAAAAGGGCCATACCGGCATATAAAGCAAAAGCTTTCACGGCCGGCATATCCGAAAGGCCACCAAGAAAGAAACAGCAGCTCTCACTGATCGATGTTAGCAACATGGAAGGACCAACCCGTCCTAGTATACGTCCAATATACTCTTCATGTGATTCATTCGGTTTCCTTGAATCTCTCTGGTATGTTTGAACCAATATGAAGATGTTGTCTACTCCAACTGCAAGTACCAGGAAAGGTATTACTTCAACAATAATTAGTGTGGCTGGAACCCCTATGAATCCAAACAGACCCACTGAGGATACTACGGAGGCTAAGACAATTACGACACCTCCTACTCCAAGCGTGATTTTGCTGTCGATTAGAATTCTACTGAATTCCTCAACATGCCCAAGGGATATTGCAATGTAAGCAAACATGATCAAGTATGACACTAAAATTGTGGATACATCCGACTGAGATTCTCTGTTTAATTCATCTTCAATTGATCGCTCCGACGTAAAAGCTATTTCCATATGCTTGTATTCATTACTGCTGGTATAGTTTAGCATAAATTCAACGTATTTTTCCTCCCATTCCAGAGCTTCATGCAATTTACTTTTGTTATGATGATTATTAACCAGGAACGTCAAGATTACTGCAGTCGCTTTCTCGTATTGAGTATGTCCTGAAAGCTGTTCGCCAGGTTTCAAGAATCCTCCTAAAGCGACTGCAGGGTCTATAGGCCCTCCATATGGAGCCAAACATTCAGGATTGTAAGCATTTCCAAAGCACTGCACTAAATTATCCAAGTAATTTATCTAAGAGAAAACATTGTAATTACTGTATTAATATTTTCTTCATATTCTACCTCAAAGTCGTTGTCTTCATCAGTTTCATCAAACTTTTCAATACTGTCCTGGAAATATCCCCAAATCGATTGAATAACGCAATCAGAAGCTTTCGTCTTTCCTCTAAATTCTGAAGTTAGTGGGGCATAACAAATGTTTTCAAGTGGTTTGTTTTCGTCTCTTCCAATTGCTACAATAAGTAGATTTATTATTGTACAAGGTTATTAGTGCAAATAAAAACGGGTTCACCTTTGATTTTTTCTTGCAAGTCAAACACTTTCAGTAAGAATTCGCGGTGGAAAACTGGACCGAAAGTTATTGGCCCATTGCTAGTATTATGCACGACATTAGGGAGATCAACAGCTTTTATTATAATCTGTAAACAAATTTATATTAGTTTTACGTTATTTCAATTTCCTTATTGTTAGACAACAAACCTGTTCGATTCTGTAAAATGGTTCAAAATGAGAGTCAAAATACTCCCTTTCAACGCGTGATTTGGATAAAGGAGAGGCCCATAGTTCCACTGGATCAGTTGTAACATATAAGAACTTAATACCCAGGCCCATTGCAATTACAAATAAAAATCCTACAACAAATAATTGACTTAAACAGTTCTTTCTACAGATTTCGAAGTAACATTAAACCTATAAACAATGTTGTCCAGGGATACGTAGCGAAAAATGTTCCCCAATTGCAGAAGAATTTTTCCAAACATTTTTCTGTTTTTGCTCCGAGCTTTTCGAAATATCCAGACTCTTCATCTGGCAAATTAATTATTTCCGTTTGCACTGTATTCATTTCCTGATCACCTTCCCATGACATACCTAAGAGAAAATTTGTTCATAAAAACTGTAATTAATATTTCTGGCACTTCATAGACAGCTACACAATAATAAATTTCGGATGCAATAAACTAAAGCAAATAAGCTACAGGCAAATATTTTGTTAGTTTTGTAATTAGCGGAGACTGTACAACAAACGTATCACATACAGTTACCAGCACAACTTATTCTACGTCTAGGAAATAGCAACATACTAGATCTCTTTGATTGAAGTGGCGAGTCTTCACGATCTTCGTTACTTTTGTGTCCAACAGCAACTCTTCTTCCAATGCTAGGATTCAAGTGTCTCGCACCATCTCCATCGCTCATCAAACCTACTAGACATTTTGTAAAAATGAAAGAAATTTTCATGTACCGTGACCATTTAGTTTTATTAGTATATTAATTTTTGAAACGAAGATTAAGAGAATTTTTACTGTCACCAATCAAGAATAATAAATATATAAGTTTTTGAGATTTTCTTAAACATAAATTCGTTCAAATAGTAAGAGAATACAAAAATCATTATTCTTTTTTAATTTATAATCAATGAAACTTGGTAACGAGTGTAACTACTTTATATATTTTTCAACTACTTCATGGCTTTTATAACATAACTATCTGATTTATTATCATGTGAAGCTTTCTCCCCGATGCACGTTGCGAATCTGATACACTTTATCAATTCTATTTACAATATTATTTGTTTCAATTTTTTTTGTAATATTATGTCTTATATTTTATAGAAGGCAAATGAAGCTCAGTAAAGGAAAAGCGATGCTTAAATATCATAGAATTGAGTTATTAGTTAGATTTTATTTTCACTTTTGTTAAGCACTGCAATAAATTGAGAAAATTAATAACAGCTTTAAGCGCAATCGTGATTATATGCCGTGTTTTGCAATAGATTCATGAATTGGGTTTCTGTAAAACAACTTTTATATCGATTTTTTTTTACTAATTCGGAGTTGAAGCAACAAGAATTTTTGAGTGGCTTCATATTTATGCAGAATAGTATAGAATAGAATAGAAGGAAAATATTTTCATGATTAAGAAAACGCTAAACCTTAACATTATTACCGTAAAGGTCGCTAAACCTCTAACTGTTGAGCTTCGGTTCATTATTTAAACAGAATTATATTTGTAAAATAATAAATCACATTTCATTGGATTTGAGACAATTTTGGAAATTGTAGCTATTCAAACAATATTCTCGAAGTTTTTGTTTTTAGTTTTGGAAATTCTAAAATTATTCTTTTTTGATATTTTAAGATAATTTCATACTTTATAGCGTGAGAATGCATATATGCCAACTTGGAAGTACAATAAGTATTTCGGAAAATCAGTGCTATAAGTGCAAGGTTAATGTTTCAGAAACTAATCTTTAACCACATATCAATATATTCTCCCCATGGAAGAGTCCCAATACATGCTAAATAATGACAATAATTACCTTCATCTTTTTTCGATGGGAATAAACAAACTCCCATTAGGAAAAGTAGAGTTCCAACCAAAAAAACTACAAGCATTATCACAGAGTATGCGTCGAAACCTCCAAAGTTGAAAGGCTGTGGCTTTGGTGGCTCCGGCGGTGGTTTAGGACATGATGCTTCGCAATCTACACAGGAACATGCTGGAGTTTTATCCTAAAGAAGAAATTGATAATTAGTGGTATTTATTTCAACCTGCAAACAATTTACATTTAATGGCATATGACAAGGAACTGTCTTCGGATCGAGAGGTGTATACCCATCGATGGAAGAATTATCTGCTTGTGCCGCGTAAGTTATTTGAAATGGAACATACGGATTCCCATCGGCATCACCCATGAAATGGAACCATTTTGTGGGATTGCACCTGGACGCTCCATAGTTGCCGCAGATTATATCGAGAGCAAGTTGTCCAGTTGAGGGCACAGATACCTAAATGAATAATTGCATGCGATTACCTTAAATAAATTCAGTAACAATCTAAATTACCTGAGAGCACGATTTGTACGTTTCGTTCATATATTTCTCAGTTATATGCAAATCTATATTCGTAATGTATTCCTTGCCTAAATATACATTAATTCATTACATTTTGAAATCAGAAAATAAGCTGAATTTTATTCACCTTTATCGTTCTTTTGTGTTTCATTAACATGGATGAAAGCAGATTGATTTACGCTACATGTAAAGTCGCACATGTGACGGACTAAGTTTGCCATACAGGACGGACATCGTTCCAAGAAATTTGCTGCTAACTTTATATTATTATTCAGAACATTGATCTGTAAGCGAAGAAAACGTATCATTAACTCCTGCATTTGCGAATATGTTAAGAAAACGCTGAAGAAGTTTTAAAAAACCGCTTTTGTGCTGTGTTGATATAATTTCGCCAATTCAAATAATTAACTTCAAAGTCTTATATTATCCAATAAAATAAATACAACCAAAAATATAAATGTTTTTGTTGCTAGTAGGACAAACAATATATGAAATAAATTGTTTTACGTTTACCTGTTCTTCATCACAACATAGGCTTGGTGGATTGTTTTGGCCATCCATTAAATGGGAACAACGTTCCATAAGTAAGGCAACTCCTTTTGTAGAAAGTTGTTTAGGAGGTCCATTATAAACACAATATTGCTTGCCACCAAACGGGTTTGAATTACATATTCCATACCATACACATTGATTCTCCTCCTAGAAAACAAAAAAATTATATTATTAAAGAATGTGAATTTTCAATCAAACTCTCTTTACTGAAGTTATGAGATTAATAATAGAATAAAGTGTCTACGCAATTCTCTATTATAGTTTACAACAATTTTATAAGCCTTAACCAGATTTAAATGTTTACAATTTAAGTAATATTTGTTCTTGAACATTTAGCGCCTTTTACGCAACCGGAACTTACTGCCTGGTTTGAAACTATAAAAACTAAAATTGAGAAAAACGTCCTGTTCATCAAGGTTCACTCAGATGTGCACTCGAAATAGAATAGGACTCTTCTTAATAAAAAAAAAGATGTAAAAGGATCAAATTTACTTTTCGAGCGGAATTCACAAAATTGGTTTACATTGACGTTTCACCTTGAATTAAAAGTTTACGATTTTGCGTACAAATTTTTGAAAAAATCAATATCCACCACTTCAAAAAGTGAAAATTGCATGGATACGTGTTGCACTTATGCTCAGCTCTAATTAGATAAATTGAGTTATATCAGCACAACACCTCTTATTAAGCAAAGGTCAAAGGGTAGATCATTAGATGTGAATGTGCATTTGGCATTTTGATACAAGTCAGCGGCATTAATTCACAGTTTGCTTTGGTTAATTTGACACAGTATTGGATAACTACAAAAATGTTATTACAAGACAATTTTTTTTAATATCCAGTTATTTTATTTATTTTAATTGACTCAAGTAGATCTATTATAAGTATCATTATTGTCGTGTTGCTTTGTTTAATTCAACACAAATTCGTTCAAAAAATGTACGTAATCGTTTTACATTTTTCAGTCAATTTCAGTTGGTTGCAATAAAATAACTTTGATAAATATGTTCATTGTTCACTGTTCAGGTATACAATTTTGTACTTTTCTATAATTACCCAACTTTTGGTAGTTATCTTCATCGTATCAATATCAGAGGGATATTAAAAATACATATCCTCTCCAATTTCTTTATTGTTGTTCACTAAATTTTTTATACTTAACGGAAATTGCCTTTTTGGCAATTTTTATAAATATCAGAAATACAGCATTTAAAACTTGATTTACAGAGTTTTGTACTTTGGAACGGAGAGTTGTGCAATAAATTTTTTAAATGATGTCATTAAAAATTATATAAATAATCAATTTTGAGACATGATAGAGCATGAAATGAATATAATATAACGTAATCAAACAATTAAAATAGTGCATACAGTATGTGGGCTAATATCCACGTTGTTCAACAGTACCTATGACAATGCTTACATATCATTTCCCAATTACTCAAAATTGGTCATTATTTTATCTGGCGCGTGAAAAAAATTATATTTGCCCCTAAAAACTGCTTCAATTACAAATACATCTGAAACATTTATATATATTTTGATAAGCTGAATGATATTGACTTGTAGGATAATTTTTTTTAAATAATATGAAGTGAAATGATCACCGGAAAATAATTAACAAGCTAACACAATCAGACGGAGAGAATAACTTCTTTATATTCCTCATCTAGGAAAAAATAATTAATTAATAAAAGATAGGATTGAAGACGAACCTTCTCCATAAAATACGAGCAAAATGACAGGATACGCTTGCCCAAGACCGGCAACAAGCATTTAGTCAGCTGAACAAAATGATAATATTTCGGTTGTTGGCGAAAGGACTTCTCCGCCTCAGCCAGAGGTCAATGAATGATGTCACATTTCAGAAGCCTTATGAGAAAAATCAATAGAAATTTAATTTTGGCTGGGGCCAACAAGCCCGGAAATTCAAAAAACGTGGTGATGGATCTATCGATTGGTGAACAAAATTTATTTAATGGAATTTCGAGAGAACTTTCTTTCATCCGTGATGGAAGGGATTACCAGTGAATGTATTTTATGTATTGTTGTTGGAAAATGTATGGTTAAATTGTTTCGTTTTCGTTCAAGTTTTGTAACTCAAGAAACGTGAAGCCGCGCGGCCTAATTTTTGAGCACAATTACACCGTATAAAAGTGCTCCGCAAATGCACCAAGGATTTGTTGTATGCACGGAGAATACAAATTAATGATAACACTACTGGCTGTGCAATGCGCAATGTGATTATTGCTAAAATAAGCATAGCTTGATAAATGTGCAATTTCTGCTGCAGTGACGATGAAGCCATCAAAAGGAGGATTAAAATATTAAATATATTTATCAATGTAAAAATTTAGGAAGAATATTTTGTTTCAATTACACATATGTATAATGTATATTGACAAATTCTTCTTGTTTTATGTATACAGATTTATTACAAGTCATTTGCTCTCATTTGCATTTTTCATCGCATTTTAAATATTCAACTGACCTGATTGGTAATTAAGGAAAATCAATTTTATCGAATTGCGTTTTTATTGTACAATCGTACAGAATTGACTCAAATAGCCTGGAAAAGTTCCTCGAAATATCGATTGCAGTATGCAGTCATTCTCAATGGCGTTCTGTTATTGAAAATTACTTAAATCCAGTGATTTGTTTCGGCTGAACGTTTGAAGTGGGCAGTATTCTTTTAAGGAGGTAAAGATGCCATTTCTTATTTTTTTTTTTTTTTTTTTTTTTGTAATCAATATACCAGTTGCGAATAAATATCTAAATTAAATATTTTATGTACCTAACAAGAACAAGTAGTTTGTATATAATATTGATTCAGACCAATTATGAACTTTTCTAGACTAGTAGTAGATATTCAAAACAAATATTCACATTGTAATATCAGAAATTCATATCAAGTTTTAGTTAATACTAAAAACGTATATAAAAGAAATTGGTTGTTTTGCCCCCGTGTGGTCAGTGAAGATGGCCGTCGCAGTTCTTTTACAAGTTTTTTCTAACCTAGTTATTTTGTAAGTAATGTATTGATTTTAATTCTCGTTTTTTCTACCATTTTCCTGTCCTTTTCAAAATCTATGTACTTGTGTATATGTATCTTGGCTTATTTTATAGGGTATTTTGTTTAATACAGACTTTCATCAATTCAAACGACCTAGAGCCCTAATTAGTCGGCATTAATGAGGTTCAATTCTACACCAAGAAAGTAAACACTACGTATTTGCTTTTATTGTATTAAGTACTAAGCGCCAATTACCACATGGCATTTCTGCTGAAGATAAAAAGCAAAACATCATATTCCGTATTTTATATAGGTACATTTCATGAAGATGTAATAAATATATTTCAAACATTTTTGAATACACTTATATTCAAAAAACCTATGAGTGTAATATTATATTATTACCGGAATATTAAAAAAAACACAATTTCTCAGTTATTTTAACGGTTGCTAATACGTTTCAGGGGATGATCGCATTTGGCAAATGCGTTGATGATTCCCAAAATATTTCTGCAAACATTCAACATTCTTCCACATTGTGGAACCGTCGGCATCGGCACTTATTCTGATTCGGTTTCAATAAATAAGCTTTTATGTGTAAACATTCTTGAAATAAAATTGAAAATCGACATTAAGGAAACGGTGAATAATCACTTAAGTCACGAAACGAACAATATGAAGAGCAAGATGAAGAGATGACCGTGAAATGAATTCAAGTTTAATTATGTGCATTAATAATTGTAATCAATTGCCAAAGGAGAATTTTTTTTTTGTATATTGCATCAATACAAATCCTTTTCAGTAACACATCTTCAATTAAAGAACACAGTTGTCTAGCCTTGATCCTATAATTATCGCAAGTCAGTGACGACTTAGACAAGATCCCCCCTGATTCCAAGAAGACCACATCCAAATGAAGTTCTTCGATGACTTTCGGAGAACATAAAAATGAATCACTATCGCTTATCAGCATTCGAACTCAAATTTCTTCCGCCGCAGCTCCCTTCCGAATCTGGTTTGCGAAAATTATCTGGTAGCGCTAGCGGATTGATAAGCGGAAATATCACGTGTACTGTTTTTTAAGATCGCCGAGATTAAAACAAGAAATACTCAAGGTGTAGGAGTAAGTTTTCGAACGAAATCCACGCAATGTTTATTTGAAACAAATTCCTGTCGCCACACTTTTGTGTTTTTTTGAAGATTTTCGTCAGTTTATGATCAGGAATAAATTTTTGGAGGGAGTAGAAAACGGATACAATGGTATTTTTCAAGAAAGAAGCCTACCTTAAATATGTAAAGGTACTAAAAATGAAAGCATTTAAGGCAAAGATTAAGTAAGTGTACAAAAAACTGTGATCCAATCAGATATCAGATGCAACCTGCATCAGTACAGCGTAAACGTATAGCAAGTATTTTGCATAAATAGCTTGTTAATGCAAACTAAATATAAAAAACGTTTTAAATGAAACTGATAACGTCAACGAACTTAAAACTTGAACCCTTTGTGCCACATTTCAAGAATATTTTCGGAGATGAAAGAGTAAAAACTTAAAGTATAGAAAAACTTAACTTAACTCCTCTTAACACGTAATACATTTCTAATATCCATAATTGAGTCGCTCAAAAGACGGAAGAATGCGGTTAAATGCGACTCAATTAATTGTGGGCGAATTTTATCCCGCTGATAATAATTGCTAACGTAAATAACTGTGTTTTATAGTACCTAATATTTTTGCGTTTTACTGCCAAAAATCAAATTGATAATTTTTAATATTTTATGATTGTTTCAAGTTGAATTATGGTATTCTACATCAAAAGAATTATTGAATGATTAAAGGTTTGTCAACTCTTTTATCACTGCTTACATTTTGTTGTTTACTGTCGCGTTACTCAATTTAAAATAAATTTGCTTTTGAGTCATGAACTTGGCGCCTTCAAAATCTAAAGTACATATATAATTATATACAACACATGATGTTTGTTGTTGAGTTCTAAAAGACAATCTTTGGCATACCAAGAAGTTCTTTCACTTGTAAACAATGAGTTAGTCAATGACTGAAAATAATTAAATTGTTAACTGTTTTCCAATAATCTGCTTATGAGATTTGTTTCAGTTTGCTAATGATCATACTAAAACTAGCAATTACAGTATCCATTACATCAAATTTTATTTTTTAAATCTACATAGTAAATATGCTTTGTAAATTTTTCCAAATATTGCAGACTCAAGGTTTTCTTGATGTGTTCTCTATTTCTAGAGTGCTATTTTTAATATCACTTCACAAATTGGAAGCGTTGAAACGCCGCTCTTAATGTCGATGGTATTGCTCAGGGTGGACGTTACGTTTGCCTTTTGTTCATCAAAATCTTCGAAAGTCATCTGCTTGAAGTGACTTTACGTTTTACACGCATCAGAATTTAAAAAAGAGTATGATCCTGAATTGGTTTTGGGGAGTACTAAACACGCAATGATATCTAATTTTTAATATGTTTTAGGTATTTTTCTTAAAAACCTTGGAAAGAGTCTGCATTTAGATTATGGTTTCGTTGAACTTAAATCGAGTTGTCATCATTTTATATCTTCTTTAATTATTTTATAGTAGTAGGTTTACATAACTGCTTTGTAATCAAGTCCTAATTCATGAAAACATTATTTTAATCGAATGAGAACAAACATTGATTTCATCTAGGGACTATTGAACATCGTATGAGTATGAAACTTCTTTTGTGAACTTTGATTTTTGTGCTTTTCAGTGAAACTTTGCTCGAGAGCATGAGATATTTATTGTTTGTCAACTTATATCAAAGTTCGTCATATTCTTGCAGGTGTTCAATTGTAAAATCGGATGCGATAATTTTCTTGAGATAAAAGTAGTATTTTCAGAGGTTTATATCAAAATTTATAGTGACGACACGTCATAATGACAATATGTAATTTTCCTGAAAATATATGTAAAGAAAATGAAATCTTAAAATTTGTTGTTCAAATATATGGCAAAATGGGGTTACCAGCATTCCACACATTTTATTCTACTTATTTTTGTACATACATACATATATAATATATATGTACAATTTCTATTGTATGTACTTATATGTTATAATCAGAAGTTAACAAAAAATGACGATTTCTTCTAACTTTTGAGAAAAAACATTGTTTCTACATTATTATTTCTATTGTATAGAATCTCAACAAACTACGATTACCGCAAAAACAATGATTCTTTTAAGCTTTTCATACATTCAAACATCTGATAATTGTAATCAATTCAAAAATTCTTAGACATTTCATAAGCACCAGAGATGCACGTCTATTCGTTATCAGTAATGTATTTTTGCATGAAATTTGAATGTGCACATAGAAATGAACTTTCCTGTGCGAAACTATTGCGCTTGTGTAGACTTTTAAACTAGATGTACTTCGGACTTTATGTTTTGTTCTATCTCGAAAACTAGTTAAAAAGTTCGCGTCAAATTAGCAAAAGATAACGAATGTTAATTAACAATTACAAAAGCGTATTAGGTAAATAAATATTTTAAAATTTTCAACTACACCTACGAAATTCGATACCAAACTGAAAGGGGGAAAACGTGCGTTTAATTAAAAAATATACTGAAGATCTTCAGTTACGGGGATTAAAAATTATAGTTTTTACTGTCTTCCTAATCGCAAAAACTTCATTTGTAAATTCAGGAGAGATAAATCACTTCCGTTGCAAATGGCATTCTTACAATACGTTTCAGTTCCACTTAATTTAAATTCATATATCGACTCGTTGCTAAGAACTCGACTCCTGAAATGCAGTCAAATCTCGTAATGTAAACAATTTTGTGTCGCGCAACGAATAACATTTACGTTTGCATTTATTTTGAGTATCTTGTTCTCAATAATCAGAAGCCCAAAAGGTCACCGTTTTTGGAATTTTCAAAGTCGCAAATCGTTGTAGATTGAATAAGACTGCCAAGTTTGCATCAATAAAAATCAAATTGAATCTAATAAGCTGCCGCAACGAAATGTGCATAAACAAGTATGCAACAAATTCAAGCAGCTCGTCAATGTGCATCGACGAAAGGGCAGCATCAGGCTGCAATACAAGAATTTGAAAATGCAAAAATTGAAAACTTCAGCACGCATATGTAAGGCTTTCGCTCTAGCACATCAAGGACTAAAAGCGTTGATTCATGTTTACGAATAATTCACGTTTGCGAACTGTCCTCGCTCAAAAATCCAATCATTTAATAGAAAATGTGATTCATTCGATCCGGGAAGAGTCATAGTGACTTTCCGCTCTCAGATAAAGTTCCTAATGGTTTATTGAACGAAGTTTACGCAGTCTGAGCCGTTTAAACGCAAAAAGTCTCAAGACTAGCTCAACTCCTCGCAATATTGATAGCAAGATAGCTCCTATTGGCAGCACTCTTGCAGCTGGATATTGGGGCACTGCGAGTCATGCTAATAATGTGTGCTAATTTACAACTGAACAATTAGCAACCGCATTCTTTGCAATTCTTTTAAAAAGAGCAATCAACCTATAAATAACTTTTTTCAGATCACAGTGCAAATAAGTTTTCCATGAATGTTACTTCTGTTATTTCATTGCGTTGTAAACAGTAATTTGCAAGACACAGCACTTAAGAATATGACATCCATTCGCAATAAGTGTGAGTCGTTCATGCGACAAGCCGATTTTTTAAAACATATTTCGTTGTTTTCCCTGTAACTCGATAGCGAAACAATCGCATATTATGTAAAACATTGCAAAAGTACCCAGTGACGATTTTGTAATATTTTGTGCAATAAATATATCCATCCGCGCATCCTAATCTTTTGCTCAATGTGCAAGAGTAAATTATTCTAATCGAATATAGAATATTTATTATAAATTAATATTAAGCTACGGTTTCGCGATAGAATTAACCTGAAATGGCAAACCTTACAGCTAACGTAATATGTATTGTAGTATGATGTAGGAAGCTGTGCGTATAATCACAGTACATAATGTACATAAGCATACAGTGAGCACACTACTAGTTGATTATTTAACTATAAAAGAAAACTTATTCAACTATTTTTCATTGCCTTCGCTCTTGGAACACTCATTTATTTTATAACTTGAATGAGCTAATTTCTGGGTTCAAGCTTCGCTTAAAAACGCTACATACCTACGTCCTACATTCCTTTAAAACCTAATAAATTTCCATTTTTTTATTTTTGTGGGTCAAAAGTTTTTTTTCAAATAATTCTCTCAGAATATGAAAAAATGTTCGATGACAATTTTATTGTTAGTGTTAGTTTCAGTTTGAGGACAAACTCCAACTTGCTTCTCTCAAATACGTAACAGCAAAGCAAATTGATGTTTGAATTCACACAACATTGAACAATTTGCTTTGATACCGCTGTCGTTGGTCCTGACTCCTGAGATGTTCAAATCAGCGATCTTCTTCTTGAATCTTGGTAAGCATCGAAATCTGCCTTCCAAAGAAAACATCAGATCATAGAGAAGCTCCACAACATAGTGCACAAAAGAATTGCATTCACGGTTGTTGTGATATGCAGAAAATGTCGAATGAAAAAGCAATGGACCAATGCAAGGTGAAGGACCTGGTGGCTGGTTTCATATTTTTGCTTCCAGTTTTATGTACCTACTTTGTAAATTGTATTGTGAGAAACGAAATCGAAATTCATAATATGAATACTGATATTGCAGGTACTGAATTTTATAATCATGAGTAATATTTTTAAATATTGTAGTCCCCAACAATATAAACCACAAATGTTATTGTTGTTCCAAACTTCTGAATCATGTCTACATTGTTTATCTAACATTTTATTTTTCCATTAAATTTTAATAAGAAACTAGTAGAGATGTAAATTCCGAATCAAATCGTGCGTCAAACTGGGCTTCCTCAGGTACATACGGTGCAGCACGAAAAATCTACGTATGCAGCAGACGGTCGTGGAAAACCGGGTCAACCGGGAGCAAAAGAAAGTGACGGCAAGTCAAATCAACTAGTCGCATGAAGAACTAGGTGCTAACTATGCTCTCATGCGAGCCATTTTCCAAAGATAAACAGATTCCCGGAGCGGCATCTTCCCTTTGGACGGACCTGTTAATTCATTGATATCGATGATGGCCACCGCTCTACACATACGTCGTTCTCGTGGTGTTGGTGAACCTATTGCTTCTTCAGCAATTTAGTTAGGAGCCTGGGAACGACACAATTCCAACATCACAGATTCGAATTATGAAGGCCGCTTGTAACCTTTTTGACTCGAACAGCAGATTTAATATCCTCGTGACAGGTTTCACAAGCACGGCTTAAAGAACCCGCAGCCGATAATTGATCCCATTAACCATCGACCTCTGTATACTTCGTCTGCTCCACCAATTGTGGCTTTGTCCAAGTTTCGAGATGATTTCCTGCGACAGCCGCCGTTAATTGACGACGGGGAATGCATTAAGCCTTATCAAATCAAATTATGTTTCTTTATAATGTACTTATTTACATTGAATGCGAAACCAAAAAAAGAAAAAAAGATGATGAAATTGGATTCCCTGCAAGTCGGACCTACGGAAATAAGGGTTTCGCGACAGAAATAACAAAATCAAGTGATTCACTTTGCTTGTACGATTTCCGTATATGCTGCAAACAATACGTCACCGCGCCACTGCGTGCTCTACGTCTAAGGTGATTCATGCAATTTAGGAGTCTCGCCATTCAATTTTCAATATTCAACGCGCAAGGCGTGGTTCCTTCCAGGATCCAATTTAAAATAACTAAACTCAATTGTCTGCACTTACCTGATAACTATATCCAATTAAGAAAGCAAATATCACAGCGAGTTGTGGAAAATTCGCCCAATGTAACCTTGAACGTATCGACATTTTGTCACGGCTCCCTGACAGCAGTCAGTTTCGTAGTAGCTATACCTCAGCCTTAAAGTAATTTCAGCAGTTTTCTCAGATTCCACACTAAATACATGTACTCATATTTTGCCAAAATGGGTAATTTTTACAATTTTCACTTTTTCACCATTTTTTATCACTCAATTAGCTCCTGTCAGTTTTTGCAAGCGTTTTGGACTTTACTTTCTTCGAAACCCTCACGAATTGGACTGAATCTAAAACAATTTTTCAGTCAACAGCTGAATAGGGGAACATCAGCGGGGAAATTTTTTCTTCTTCAATTTTGTTCCTCCTCTTTTCTCTAATGCGACTTTGTATCTTTTATTTCAGTCTCACTATTGCCGGCATTTTATAGCAATGCTATAATTGGAATTCAGCACTTTCAACCACAGGTTTAAACCACCAGTAGCGTCGAATTGTCAATTTATACGAATTGGTCGATAACTTATTAGACCAATTAAAAGTGAAAAATCCCACAAAAAGGCTAATTCACAAACGTTCAAATATTGACAAGTAGATGGCACCATAGGTGAGAATGACTTAGTAGTCAGTACCCAAGAAATTCAAAACATTTGATTTAAAATATCAAACAAAGTGGTAAGTGGTATTTTACTACGAACGAGCTAGTTACCTTATGGGAGTTTTTAACGCGCTCTCGGTGGCCATCTTGTCCCTGGAACAGTTCCGATGGTATTTTTTCGATTTTCGACATCGGGGGTTTACCTGGATTGATTACCCTAGTGACGTACTCACAAACCTGTGTATTTTAAGAAAGAGAAGAAAGAGAGAGAAGGTTTGACATTTTTTGGATTTTTTGACAGCATTTGTTTGACATTTTATGTAAAGAACTATTTTCTTTAAAACAATGGCGGCTGTAAATTGACCAGGAACAATTCGAAAAATTAGTTTGCGGATTTGTTTAAAAATTCATTTAAATCGTAAACTCTTTGAGTTTAATATCAAAACTCGTAATTAGGAAGTCCTTAATGTTCTTTAAAGTGAGACAGAGTCTCAATTTAGTTACAAATAAATTCTCAAACAATATGGCTTGAGTATTGTATCTGTACTTATCAGACTATATTGGAAGTTTAAAATTGAAGTGCGCAGAAAAGCGCCCCTAGCGGTACAGGAAGAACTGAATACTTATTTTTAGTTATACTGCATATTATTTCAAATAATATGTTATATATTTACAAACCGCTAATCATAACTTTTATCATCATAATCTTTTAATTCAGCTTAACCTAAAATTAGTTGGCTTACAACAAGTTCTATAATTTCCAAATAGTTTGTCCAGTCAGGCAATTTACAGATATTCCTCTATTACAATTTACAAGTCAGTAATCAGCCATCGGAAAATTTTGTTATTGAGTGAGTATATTGAGATAATATTTAAATTTGATAATATTTAAAAAGTTGAAGGTATCTACATATCTAAATCTATATCTATAATATTAAAGATGGTTTTTTATAGCAACGTAACATGACTATAGAGCATGTTATTCGAAAACAAAAATTCGAAATGGCCTTCGTTTGAAAACTTGTTATCTGCCTTAAAAACGAACAAAAAAATCCACACATAAGTTAATTAATTTCGATTTAAATTCGCACGTAATTTTATTCCGAATATTTTTGAAAGGTATTTGGAATTGCCAAATAACCGACGCACGATCAAAAGAATTCTTACCTTGTGTTAAAATTACTATATAAAGAAAAGAGTTACCTATTTTAAGAATTTTTTCGTGCATTTTTCAAGGTGCTCTAATAAAGAACATCGAGACGGCGACGCGGTGGCTTGGTGCGGCGAGTAAATTCTGTAGTGAAACATTTTTAATTATATCAAATTCACAATTTTCAAAAGAATTTACTGTATTTTACTGGTTCAGTTGAATATAGAAATTGTAGAATTGTATATAAATTAGGAACCACAGAACAAACACGTATTTACTTCTGCTCCCTTTTCACGATGTTTATTTAATTAAAACTGCCGAACTCCTTGGAAGTCCGCTTCATTAGGCTTCCATTCGGGAAAGGAGCCTTACAAGCTTTTTCCTTCGTGTTTGCTTAGCTGAATACACAGTATAATTAAGTCGTACCAACCTTTTAAGAATTGTTCAGAAATTTGCAAATTCTGCTAAACAACATCCCCCACCACCCCCGCCCGCATGTCGATTGTCAAGCCCTGGGAACTAGATTCGATCCTGGTACCATTTCACAGGCTGTGAGTCAATTATTATTAATCTGATTTTGGCGAAAATTCAAACTATTTTAACGTTTGTGCTGCAACGCGCATACCGCCCGAGTTACCGCTGCTTTGTCAAGAGGTGTCTTATCAAAGCGAGGGAATTTCATCGACCTTGGATTGGACAGCGCCCGCCGCTGTTCCCGATTCGTCCGAGATAAAAACTGGGCTAGAGGCGATATGCATAATATTTTGGGGGAATTCGGGGCCTCTCGATTTATCACCTGACGGCGATGCGGCCAGACAAAGCATATAAAGAAGTATATATTTCGAGGAGAGGAGTACAAACAGTTTTCATTATTTTTGCAAAAACTATGTGAGGCATGACCTAGGATGACTTAAGATGTTGTTTTTTTTTTTAATTTTGGGAAGGTCGCTTTGCGAAAAAACCCTCCCGCAACAAAGCAACTCAAACGAATTATCACGCATTCACGACGGCCTCCGTTGTTCATTTGCGTGCCTTCACTTTCTACAATGGGATTCCATTCATCAAGCGAGTGCAAATTGAGCACAAGTGGGTGAAGATTCTAATAGTTCGCTAAAGTCGGGAAAATGCAGAAAATTGTCATGACTTCTAATTCTAAATGCACCACATCTGAAAAAATTTCTGATTTATTCAGATTTTTTTAGTGCTTTATAAAATTGTTTTTAATGATTCTGAATTTAACTGATATGATATTTTGTGTGTAAAATTGCATTCTCATTATAAACTATCTAATAATTTCATAGAATTATGTCAACTTACTGCATTCAAGACAGAAAACGTGCGCATGAAGAAGAATGTGCTGTGCAGAGATTTTAAGCATCATTACCATCAAATCATATCATATTATCATTATCATCAAATGAAGTTAAAAAAAACGCTCTATTTCCACCTCCTTATTAGGTATTCTATTACAACAAAATTTTACATTGCTTCTCTCTTTTGCCCTGTAAATTTTATTATTTCCAGATAATCGCCAACCATTCGTTTTGTAATTATATCTATATTGTTTATCCAAGTTAGTTAGTTCTGTACTTGTCCAGGCCAAACAGCTTTGAAACTTGATAATTGTTGTTGTTAAAAATGTTCAGAGAAATTTTCCGAACACAACTTTAGTCCTGCATCTGTGACATTCCATTCCTGGGACGAAGGGTGGAGCTAGGCGGGCAAGGTATACCCACGACCAATAATTTATTCAATTTTAAAACGTAAACAGAGTGCAGAGCGGTATTCGCGGGTATTAAAGTGTGTACACGAGCTTTTATTAAAGCACCATTGGACCAAAAGGGTATGTCCAGCCAGGATCGTTTTCGGCACGTTCACTAAGAGATGCTTTAATTTCATCCTGTTATTCTGGCGAAAATTGAAATTTTAGAGCGTCTATCATTAACCAGTTCGGGGATAATGAAATATCCTCTCCTCACTTTAGTCAAACTTAAAAGCGGTTAAGCTTGCAAGAGTTAATTTTCAAAATCATCAAAGAATAGTGATTATATAGAGTTTGAAAAACAAATCTAATCCCTAATGATATGATAATCCATATTAAAACAAGCTCTCTGACATATTATGTACATTGTACATTGTACATATATGTTCAGTTTCCAAAACAAATATCGAAATAAGAAACATTACTCTGATTATATTTAACGTTTTCCATTTGAAGGTTCGCTCTTTCTCCCGTATTCGTTAGCCACAGTCACGTTTTCCCTTGCGTAAATAACAATTTAACCAAAACGTTTTTGCCACATTTTAAATATTTATGTACCTATATTTTGCATGCACGTGGGCTGTGGAGGTTTGAAGTAAATACGTTTTCAACCGCGTGCATTTTTAAGGGTACAAATGTTCCGAATTTTATTTTTATTTTTTTTTGGGTTCAGACAATTTTGCGAAATTCCGTTAAAGTTTCGTTATTATGAATTAATTTAAAAGAGATCGCAAACTGAGAAACAAAGTTTATACAATAAACTATTCACGAGTTTCAGCAGTTGCAGTAATTTACTGTTTGTATTTTGGTTTTCTCTGAAATACATATTATATTTTTTAAACTTTCTGCAAATTTGAAAAGGAAATGGAAAATTCATTTGATAATGACAGTGCAGTAAAAACGAATTTTCTTTTATTATTGCAATTAAAATTGATAGCTTTGATTTTTAAGTCATTCATTCGTTTTTAAAATGCTTAAACATACAATATTGAATATACTATACCTACCCAAAATATAATTTGCACTTCAAAAGATTCTTTGTTGTCTTTCATTGTCAATATACATATTTCAAATTGTTCTTAAGTTTTAAAAACAACTCGCTTTCTTTTTGATAAAATCTTTTTAAAGCAAACTTGTTTGAAAAGGCGCAAACACATCTTCTATCCCTAAGTTTTGCTTCCCCAAAATATACACATATTATGATGGCCCATCAGCAACCACGTCAGAAGCATTCGCAAGCCTAGCGGGGTTTAGGTCAAAACTGCCATTCAACTAGCAAGCAAAATTCTACACATTATACGAAAGATATACATGTTCCGCATCAGTTGATTAATTTTAACACCTAACCAATCCTTTATTTAAGAAGTTCCATCCACGGCAGGCGGAAACTAATTTCTTCGGAGGTACGGAAGTTGATCAAGGATCTTCATAGACGCCAACAGAATTCAAAGCGTTCTCGGTCCTGAGTAAAATGCGGATTCCAGTAAATAATATTTGCCTTGGTAAAAAATTGAGCTTGTTGAATGCCGCAGGAAATCATTGAGCCGGAGGAAAATGGAGGAAGCCAGTAAGCTCCCTGCTTTTTATTAAGCAATTTTCTCAAATGCGAAAATTCATTAATTGTTTCTGAACTGTAATTGTCTGTCTCAAGTCAATCATGCATGTAACCGAATCATGGGAAAATAAAGATCTGTAAGTCCTTTCGGCAGAGCAGTTACTTGAGATTTGCTTCGAAAGAAGGCAGCAATAATAAATTAATCGTTCGTCGTATTTGATCTTCATAGGGTGTTTGTTTTCGTCAAGGAAAGGGTACAATTGTAAATATGTATATTATTACGTTACCGGGAACAGAAATCGCAGAACGGCAAATGAAGATATTTAATGGTGGGGTGATAGGCGATAGCCACAATCTTCTGGGGGTGCAGAGTGCGGGCGATGTCGACGTGTGATCATTTTATTTTGAGCGGCACATAAAAGTCACCGCGAAATTTAGGCCTTTATTTCCTGGGTTTTTGCGGAACTTAAACAAAAGTAATCCAACCAAGCAACCACTTGGCAGAGTGCGCTCGTCTAATCACAGAGGCTAACACTAAAAATACCCAAATGCCTCAGCACCACTGTGGAAATTCACTTTTCGCCAGTTCGTAGGTACTCAAGGAAAAGTACGCGAGTGCGCATTGAATGCCACCTCCCGTGGGATGGCCCCCCACATCCGGGGCTCTTCAAATCTTCTTTGAGTCTTCTAGCGTTGTTCCGAGACGGATCAGAGTTAGTTCTCGCTTACTAGGTGATAGTCGTGAAACGTATACTTCTCGATAAGTTCGCGGAGCTCCGTAGGAAAGTAAACGTTAACAAAATCCGTGATCCACTCGTGACATGTGAATAGTCCCTCAGTGCGCAAGGAAACGCTCAAAAAATTCGTGTACTTTACCCGCTGTAAGATTCTTCATTTGGTCTACTACTTGTTGAACATGGCCTACTCCTGGGAGAATCGCGTCGAGTTCATAATTCGGCACATGTACGGTACGTTGAATGTTGATTTTTGTTTTCAAACTCAAATAAGTACAGATTGGCGCTGCCAGAGATTGTGGCCTTCCGGGCAAATAGTTCCCATTAATTTTTAAACACAATCGTCTTGAGCAAGCACACCCAAAGTGCACCCAATGACAAACACACTCGGGTTCGGAGTGGTAAGAAGGCAACAAGTGCTCTTGAATCTACACCTGGAATTGACATTGCGATGCTTGAGAGATTCCGCACCCTGTCCGGTTGTCTTGTACTGAACAAAGTTCTTCTTAGACTTAGAAAACTTGACAATTTATTTGAAAAAGGACTTTTGCAGTCCTGCTGGGACACGGACACGAGTCACACGACCTCATCAGAGGACAGTGAACGAACTTATATGTTCTTCATAAGCAATTTGGAACTTCGTCAGATTTCGTATTGCTGTTAAATTAGATTTTGCATATAAGCATAATAAGCCCAATATCAATACTAGAAATATCGATGATAAATTCCGACATTTGGAAGAGTATCTCACGAATTTGTAGGATTCACTGACCGATGGGGGTGTCCGCGGTGCATAGAAAAGGCAATACTTCCGAGTGACCGTGGCGCTTCCCACACACCTGAACACAAAGTCAGCGAAATTACTTCGTTCATCAATTAAACTTTTGCCTGTATTTCGCAGTTCGCTCACTGTTTGCCTTTCTATATATTTATATCCAAAATAAATTAAAAACAAATGTTTCTCACATGTTGGTTAAAATGTGATTGATCTTTGGATATAAGAACTAATTAAAGATTTTATTGAACAAGCGTCGAAATTTCGCGAATACCATCAGTTTTTGTGGGATAATAGAAATTCGTACAAAACATTAGATATCTACATCGGATTGATAAATGTTGATCTTGGAAATACATAAACCAATGGCAGTGAAGAATTTCTTTGTTTTCATAAGTCACTTAGTTTTGAATTTAAAACAATGGGAATAATTGTCGCAGAACACAAATAAATTTCTAAATTGTTGAACCTAAATTAAAGTTTTTTAGAATTAGTTTTAAATTTATTTTGTTATAATTATACTATACTATTTACGCATTTAAATATTTAATTACTTATTACATTGTTAGTTACTGAAAACTCGAGGACGTGTCTGTGTATCTGCCCGTTTCTTCTCTAAGTAAATGCAAAAATTTAACTGATTTGTTTGAAATCGCTGTCTTGAACAGATTATGTGGGAACATCAAAGCCTACAGAAAGTTTCTCTTCTTTTGTAGATATTTCGATAATTGAACTGGAACTTTCAAATTGTGCAAAAAAAAAACTAATAATTTTCTGTAATATATAGTATGGTGAAACAACGAATTTAAACAACAAAACCGCAATCACATCAAATTGCAACAAGCAATGTTGCAATTGCAAATTCAGAACAATCAAAGAACTTATCCTTATGCACTACATTGTTATTTGTTTCTAACGATATTCATTAAATACACAGAACTTAAATAGACTATTTAAAATTTCGAACTATTGTAGTTGCATTTAGTTATTTTTAGTTTAGTTGATTTCTGTGAAAGTGAGAGTAACACAAAGCAAGACATTAGGATTTCAATGAAAAAAATGATATGAAAAATTAATTACAATCGTTAAATGTAAAAAAGGATAATTACAGTTCTTAATATTTTACCTTAGACTATTTGACATTGAAAAAATCGAATATATGTCTAGTGTGTATAATAGGTATGTATATGCCCGTTTCACACGGTCACGCAATGAGATGTGCTGCACAAAAGACAATGGGACTATTCTAAAAACAAAAGACCAATCAACTGGTCTCACACCAATGATTATTAAGTATGTACAATGTACATATACGAGTATCCCTTACTGTACGTATAATTGCATTTAATGAATTTGAATTTTCACTCTAATTTACATTTCTTCTGAAATTAATTACTTTTTCCGATGTTTTCTCATGCGAGCTTAAGTCCACTGTTCACGGAGAGACGGATTTTTTATCTGTGCTTACAAAAAGGATTACGAGTATCAGCCAGCGGAATTTGAAAGAGAATTACAAAGCTCCATTACTACATTTGTAACATATCTGATTCCAGGATTCCATCAGTTTTCGAAATTAAAATTTCTGAGTGTGGCGCTGAGAACGATTGTTCGCTTTCTGGAGATAATGCGATTTAAATTGAATCAATTTTGTTCAAATACATGTTAGGAGAGCTTAACTAAGATTAAAGCAGTAAGAATGGCTGTTAATCCCGATAAGCAAAGAAAAACGAAAAATCTGCAAGAAATGGAAACATTATTAAGTCTGCGGGTAAAGAGACGATGCGCCCTGGAGCGCCACCTTTCACCCTGAAAACCTCCTAACGACTCACCAAACTGAACTGAGAACTTTCACAGAACCATTGAAACATTGACGGGTCATTTCCATTACACACCTTGAAGGGGTTTTTCATCCTTTTAAACGACGGTAGAGAATTTAGAGAGAAGAGTTAGTATTCGTGGAATGTTTTGATCAAGTGATCTGAAGATTTCGTGGATGAGGCACTTTTAAAGGAAAAGTTTCATAGTAAACTAAAATTGAAAATAATTAGAAACCACAGAAATTTATTTTGTTCTTGCATTACATTAACATGAGTAAGACATTCAGAAGTGCATTATTAAGTATTTTTAACAAAGCAGCGATGATTTCGAAAACGAACAATTACTTAACTTTCGCGCTCCGTTTAAATTGTTGACATTGTTGACAATGTTTTATGCACATTTGGCGTCTATTTCGCATTTCCTAACATAAAATTCGCTTCGTGAAATTTTCGTAAAATTCTTTTCTTTTCTCGCTCAATGGTCAGTTCTGATTTATTGAGATTTGAAGACCTTTTGTAATGTCGCTTGTTCAGTGCCTATTATTCTCGTACTACTCTAGTAGCAATTAATAGCTGCGAAGGTGGACCCAAAATGTTTTGAATCTCGACAAAGAATTATTGTTATTCAATTGGCACAGTTTCAGCTGCAATAGCACGTTGGATGTATGCCACCCAAAAACTGCTATACGAATCGCCCCCGAGCTAAATTAATAATTCACTTCCGTGGCTTGAAATTGAGAAGTGAAGTAAATAACAAAAGTACGCTTCAGAATTTAATTATCGCGCAGTTCAAGGAAATTGACGACTTTCTGCCGTTAATAAACCGAAATTAAAATCAAACAGAGACGGGAAAATAAATTGCTCAAATTATGTTTTTGTCACAGGAGTAATTTTTGTGGTTAAAAGGATTTCTATTCAAATTAAATTCGGTTGTTTTTAAATTTGGAATGGGAAACTCATCCACCTTCCAACAAGAACCAAAATTTCATGGGCTGATTCTAATTATGTTGTAAGTAATTGTAATTATGCTGTACTGTATTTTCCAATTTTTTTTCTTTTGATATAAGACTGAAAGTATCTGGGGGTTTTAATATAAAACTGTTTCATACAAGATCTTCTTAATTGAATTATATTAAATCATAACATTTGTACAATTTTTCACCTATGGACTATAATTCATCATTTATAAATTATAACACTACATCCGTCACCATAATCTGATTTGACGTCGCATCAAAGGACGTCAAATTTTCCGAACTCAACGTCCTTTACTCGTTGTCCTTCTTTCGTTTAATAACGCACAGAATATTTGATTAACTTAAAGTTGCCTTAGTTGTATCACCTTTAATAAAGCAAGAATTCTTTCATTTAACGCTGAACGTAAATATTGAAAAGTGGTAAATAGCAGTTCCAGTAACTGTGGATGGAAAATCATTAGAATTAACAATGTGCAATACTTATACAGAAAAATTGATTTTAAATAAGTAGAGTGGTTTATATTTCCAATTAAAATATCCTTCCAGGAAATTTTTGGTTTCTGTTTAAGTATATTTTATGCTAGCGATTAATCTGGGGATGAAGACAGGCTGCAATTATCTGCCAATTCATCTTAATTCATCAATCAGTTTTCCGTATTACATATACCTGATCATGTATATTGTATCGTATAAAGTAAGTGGTTGGAACGGTTTGAATTTGATTGAACGGCTGACATTTCGGAAAACTTATATATTAAACAGTTAATCCTTTAATGTTTCGAAAATAGTAACAAATGAAAAGCCTGCGTTTAACGCAATTGAAGGTGTGAAGAACTCTGAAGGCGCATTTGTTTTCCTGGACTGCGTGGAATTCATGCGTATCACTTTTTCAGAATTTTTCCGTTAGGCAGAACTATTTTCGACCAGATTTATTTTTTACTTGAAATTGAATTTGTTAATAAATTTGTTTGATCACTGAGCAAAGAAAACTGAAATGCTCACTTCAAAGACATCCGAGAAAATTTTTATTTAAATCATTTCCCAAATTGATTTAAAAGGTGTCAGAAAATATCTAGCAATATAAGATCATAATATAACCTCTTTTGTGTTCAGCTTTACCAAAAATATTTGTGAGAAATTTATGCTAACTGATGAAAGAATATGCTTGACAAACGCACATGCAATTATTATAAATATCCAGTACAAAACAGTGTCTGCGTTTAATATAATCTGTTAGACGAACAAATTTATTTCTTCCACCACTCCATTGAATTGAGCTATACTTGCAAGTTGCCCTAACCTGCATACTCAGTGCACAGTTTAATTCTTTTTCTCGGGGTTAATAGCTACCATTAAGTGGGTGGCATTAAAGCATTTAGTGGTGCAAGAGTACGTATTTGTTATTTAGGGCACTATCTGTTCGATATGAGTAGCTAGTATCGACTGGCTCCCCAAAGGCCAAAAATCAATACAATCATTTACTCCAGCTTTGGGCAACCAATTATTTAAGTCATACATAAAACACAGAATTGTTGAATGACTTAAATAATCATAATTATCTTATTTGTCGCAACAGTCTACAAATTGCGGCAATTTCATTTGTTCGGATTCCCCTGTTTTTTAGTCACGATTTTAACAGAACTTTTCAACTATATAATTTCTAACTTTGGAAAAATTTCGAATATTTTGAGAAGCAAATAAACTCTCTTTTATAAATTTTATTATAAATTTTAATTGAAAGAAAGAGTCAAAATAAATAGTGTCTAATAGGGGCACAGTAATACATTTACATTCATTAGACGTAAACTGATGTTCAGTTGTAAATGTGGGATTCTGTCGAAAATAATAATACATTGAAACAAAAGCAGCCTCTGATTCAAAAATGATTAATTTACGATCTGTTGTATTATTAGAAATCTTCAATACCTCCAAAGTAAAAAAAATTGTCTATATCTAAGAGAAAATAGCAAACTGTCAAGCACAAAATTATCCTTATAAATGAAGATATATGTTACATAAAATCGAAAAATATTGTTTATACTTAAAGATTTATAGTCTTCATAGTAATTCATTGAATGACTATCAAGTAATTTGTTCAATGGAAAGTCAATTGTGAAAAGAATTCCAGTGAAAACGTCTAGAGACTTCGCATCATTTTTAACATCAAATGTTTTTAATGAGATTACATTTTACAAAATATAATTTGTGGAAAAACTCAGAAATTTCCATGGAGCAATTTTTAGATTTGACACAAAAGTAGATATTTGTTTGAAATAATTAGGTTTGTTATCTGAAAACATTTTCTGAAACATATTTTGAAATTGTTTCAATAATATGCAAAGTCAAAGAAATCATAAAAGATGTTCTTAAAAATGTTTTGAGCAATAAGTTCTTTGATTTTGTTAAATTTTCAAGTTTATAAATATGCTGAGTTTAAGATAAAGAAAGTTCTGAACAAGAAATGTGTACTTTGAATGAGTCGAGGAATGATGTTCTTTCTTTCCAATGTAGAAGAAAAAGTGCAACTGAAAACCCGATAAGTACAACAATTATGTGCTTCTACTTTTTAAAATATTTGTTGAAATTGTAAAAACCAGACGCAACACTAAACAGAAGAGTGGAAATATCTTGGAGGAAGTCATTTCTTGATAAGTAAACCTTACGACTAATAAAAAGACACTCATGTAGCATTTACAGAAGAAAAGTTTCAGGTCGAAAACTTTTCCTCGTCGTGATAAAACTTAATGAGTAATTGACATTCGGAACCACACTTTGCGCTGTGGTTTAAAACTTAAAACATATTCAAAATGGGAAGAGTGCACTTTTCATCACTGCAGATACTATATATTATTTTGGGTCAAGGTGTTTATAGTATCGCATCCCAATGACTTTAAGATTTCAAAATGAAAGTTTTTAATTTGTTTTTCGGTTACAAATAATAAATATAGACAATTAAAAACCAACTTTTTCTGAAATTACTGCTTTCATACCAAGTAAAATCTGTTTTGATGAAAAGCAGAAAGTATATTATTAGTGATGAGCTTCCTTCAGTCACGGGAAAAATTAATTACAAGTTCTGTGCAACTTCTGTGGATTCGAAGTCGAGTCCTGTTTGGTTTTGTTCATAAAACTTTACACTTTCATATACAGAGCAAATTGTATTTTTGTTTCCAAACTTATTCATATATGACTTCCCCAGTGAATTGGAAGAATTAAGTGAAAGAGAGTCTCGACAGCATTATAATATAATATGTATGTCTTTTCGAAGTCACCAAAATAATGCCATCAAAACTTCTGACATGTGGGGAAATGTAAAAGTTTCCAAGTACTTAAATTTAGTTAATGTGACTTATTTTCCAGTTAGGAAATCTTCCATTGCGTCTTCTCTTCACTTCATTGGTTTTGTAGCAACTCAAATTTCATTCTACCGCATACTCATTTAAACTGTAATAGACAGATAAAAAAAATAAATTAACTTTTAAATTAATTTAAAAGCAGAAAGAGCAACTTATCACCATCACCACTCTCCTAAAAGTTAACCCTTACATGAAATGATTCAGTATCAGATAATATATGGGCAAAAGTTCATTTGTTCATTTATAAAGTCCTTTTGCAGCTGGCAAAGCAAATAGTAGAACGGGGGCCGGGGCAATGTAATTAGAAGCAATTCTCTAGGAGATGAACTATTCGGATGTTTCGCATCCAACTCAATTTGTTATAACAAATTGCTTGGGGCATTCATTAAGTGCATTAGTGAGTTTTGTCCAACTCATATTCAGTAATTGATTTGGTAGACTTTTCCACAGTGGCACCTTTGAACTTCACAATGGGAGGAAACGTTCCATGAGATTAACGCCTGATACGTGATTGTACAATGTACATTGTACAGACGTGGTCTGTTAAAAAACTAAGTGACATTTATGAAGTAACTCGCCTCATTTCTCACGCCTGCTCATTTAAATGGTTTTATTCTGCAATGTGCATAAAAGTTTGTGTGCTTGAGTATCCCATTGGACAGATTTTCCCTTTCTATATCTCTCATCAAATGGCGCATCTGGGATTGATATTTCTCTGCTAATTCAGAAAATGAGAAAATATTCGAAGCTATTTAAACTCTACAAATTTTAGAATAGAATCGACTCGACGTCTTGACATTTTAGCATGAATGATTGCGAAAGGGTTTCTCCCATTTTATATATATTATTATTTTATGGATATTGTGTATTATTTATTAAACACTTTCATTTCGTATTCCTTTACTCCCATCATCTAAATCCAGACCTGAGTAGAAAGAAAAATAAATCTCAAGATTTCGGAAAGGAATTTTACACAAAACTTATGTTTCTTTTATGTTTGTGAAATAAACGCACTTTTACAAAAGTGTTTTTCAAATTGAACTTGAAATTGTGCTACTTGATTAATATTTTATAATAAAAGTATATCCCATTCTAAACAGTGCAACGCTTGTGAATGTTTTATTTGCGGAATGTTTATCATGAAGATGTTCTTTAAATGTGATTTGTTGTGTGTAAAGAATTTCCTTCCATTATTCAACGTGAAAAAAATGTGTTTTGCAATTATGCCAGAATTGTTAGAAATATTTGTCTTCTATTTCCCTCAGCATGCGTCGGTGATGAAGAGGAAAATGGGAACGAAAGTTGACCACAGGCTGTCGGAAAACAAAATGTCTCTCACTCGGTGGTCACGGTTAGTGTAGCGTACGATGTAAATTCTTGCCGCAATACAATCCCGAGACAACGAAATTCGGAAATTCGCATATGGCGACATCCGTCAGTTGCATTAATTGACGTTATTGTGATGAAACGCAATCAATTTGTTAAGACTGAGATCTCGGATGGTAGCGAATTTATTTTACAGAAAATTCAATATGTGTTTAATGTTTATTTGCGCCAATGTGCTTAGAAGTAATACTTTGAAAGGAATCAATTTAACAATTTGTTTAACATCGAACAAAGCAACAAATCCTAAGACTCTTCGGTTGAAATGTTTTGAAAATCATTTGACAAATGGAAGCATTTAGGACAACATCTAAACAATTCCTTCAATTTAAGGAAAAAATAGTTTATAAAAATAGACTAGAGTGTTCTGCTGAGTTGTTGTTCTTAAATAAACAGCTCAATGTTTTTCTTTTGTGTTTAGAGGCCGTGTGCTAAATCCGCAAAGTAAACTTCGATCAAAGTTACAAAAACATTAATTGAAAAGATTTTCAAGATCCCCGATCCCGAAGTTTGATTTTACCAAATTTAAAGCTTAATTATCATTGTGGTATACCTACTCTATAAGAATTACACTGAATACTGTTCAGTGTTCATTATATCTCCCTCAGGCCTCAACAGCATTTTTTGGTCGAAATAAGTTCTTTGCCTATGGATATTTTAATTTTCTCGATAAATGGAAACCAGGATCAAACAAAGAAAATTAAAATGTTCAAATTTACCAAATTATTTAAGAAGTTCGAAAAAAAAATTCTTTTTAGAAAGTGATGACGGAAAGAATGTGAAAATTTGTTGACACAACTGAATTCCGGAATGCGAATTCCTTACAACAATTTGCTCCAATTAATTCAGCGTAATGACTTTCCTAGACCATAAACAATGACTGATTTTAATTCAAACCAGATCCGACGACATAAATACCAGTCATCATTGAATTATTCGCGAATTTGCTAATGGGCAGCTTTTGCCAAGAATATAACCGATCTCTCGGAGGCTTCCTCTGGTTAATTCAAGTTGTCGAGCTCAAGAAGGCTAGAAACTCCTGCGTCGAGTGTCTTTGTCAAGCCCTCTTGGTTTCAAGTGCCATCAGCAACGCATAACTTGAAGTTCGATCATCAAATCCAGCTCCACGTTTGGCAACCGAACAGACTTTAGGATTGATTTGAAGGACACCTTTATGGGTGCATATTTCCATTGGGAATTATTCTCTAAATTTACATGATCAAAGTCAGACGAAGTTAATTTCGCTCTGTATGCACAATGAACATGTCATTCATGCAAGTGTGAAGTGAGTCTCCCAATGGACAACAACGCATCAACGCCAAATGTGCTCATATAAGTAGGTACATATCAAGCACGTCCACAAAATGGAGCTTCAGAATGATTAATTTTTAAAATGCAGACCTCTTACATTCCCTCTGCTATGTAATGCGTATAATGAAGCTATTATTTTACATAAAGAGAACTTCAACCATTTTATCTGCCGACATTTTTAGGAAGATAAACAGGAATTTAAAGCACAATGCCTTTAAGTAGACAAGACACAACTATCATTATATTGCCTGAGGTCAACATTTTGCTGTTCTTGTTTTCTGCTAGTGACGAAAAAAACATTGGTCGAATAGAAGAACTGAAGCGGCATCCAAAAATAAGTTTCGCGATGGGCGAACTGGTGTTAAAGGAAACATTTTGTCCTCGGCGAAGAAAACAATGCGAGTTTTTCCAGATTTATATTTTCGTCTTCCCAATTCTCACTGCAGTCTCTAGATTTCAGCTCCTATCGAATACTTTCCTTTCATCCATGCAGATTGGCATGCTTTAGTTCATGCTCCATAAATCTGAAATTGAACACTAATGTTAATGTGTACAGTGTACCACTTTAGCGATTTGTGAGTACAGAGTATTACTGAATTTAAAAGATCTGCGGGGAATTGCATTAAAACCAATTGGCACGGTGAAATAGTACAAGGAATTTCTGGTACATTGCAATAATTCTGAATTGATAAAAAGAAGAATGTTCGAAAGTAGAATTAACAGTAGCTATTGAAAAATCTGCAAACCTATCCCACATCCTTGAAGTTCAGGTGCGTAAAAAACACGAAACTTTTCTGTAATCGAAACTAACTAACAACTTGATTTTATCCTTCTAATATAGCTGCATTTCTATTTATAGTATAAAAGGTTACTGTGTGCATTGAATTTAATTACTTTCTCTATATTATATAATACTCCTCCTTATTATAATACTACTTCTCCTCTATATTATAGTAGTTTTCGTAATCGTAGTTATTGGTTTTCGTAGATTCAAACATAAGTCATATTAATACTGTTTCCCATTCTCATCACAAATTCAAAATTATGCCGTAAACTTAAATTTTAATATGACTTATAATTTAACTTATAATTTTAATATGACTTAATTGAAGTGCTTAAATTTTAATTGAACTGGTCAAGGTCAAGGTTAAGTTTTACACTTATACATCATGCACCACAACTTCCCTCGGTATACTCTATACTATATTCAAATTTGAATTTGAAGTAATCTTCTTGGATTGCTCATCCGAATGTCCTTAGAGAAATTTCGTTGAGGATATGTTATATAGCTATGTATCAAACATACTAATATGAAATATACCGCGAAAACAAATTAAAAAGAAAATTTTCAGGAAAAGTTTTATAATTTGTTTCGGAGCATACACAGTCATTTTACAAGGACAGCATCGACTACAATGCAGAACATATATCAAAAATTGTTTGTGACTTTTTTTTTAAAATGGAAACCCGACCAATTCATCAAGAAAAAAACTCTTCAGAATTCGTATTTGATATCAAATAAGTATGTAATTACTTAATGCTTACATATCGCAACTCCGAAAGCAGAGTGAAACAAGTCAAAACTTTTTCGTGGCCATGAGAAATAACTCTTATTATAAGAGTCTTATACTATTGTTTTGGCTCTCATTGTGAAATTTAAAATATTTTGACGTGAGTGACATTGTTTTTCGTACCTCGAGGTACGATATAGTATTTGCTTAATCCATTCATGCAATTTAGTTTGCCTCACAAATAAAACCACTTCCTAATTGTTAACTCCTTTTATGTCTTTGTTGACATTTATTTACCAACTAAACATCAGGATAAATCGCAGATATTAAACTAAAAATCTTATGATTAGGTAAGGGTTAATTAGATAGAGTGAGAGTTAACTCCCATATTATATTCATCCGCAGTCGTAACATGATATTCGTTGAGAAGAATATCGATGTGTAGTGTACAAAAGGATATCAATTATCAAGTACGGCAAGGCATTGGGGGCGTGTCATTCTTGGAAATGAGTTTTAGTTCATAATTGGAGGAAGTAAATCCGCCGAATAACTACTAGCATTTATATTTAGATATCTTAGATTCAAATAAAATACATTTCGGAATTTGAATTATGGAAGCTGATTAAATTGAAAGACAAATTTTTGGAAGTTAAACGAATCTGTGAAATAGTTCCTTCGTGAATATAAAATTAGGATCAGTTAATTGAATTAACTGAAATCAATTTCAATCACATTGAGGTTACATGAAGGACTAAGGAGCCTCATTCTCTTGGCTAAGCGAGAATTCGTGCTTTAAATATTTCGAAAACTTCATTAAAGGATTAACCAAAAGCATAATCTTCACCAAAATTAAACGCGCAGAATTCAAAATTGAATGAATTAATAACAATTTCTTTTTATACCCTATTATACCCTAAATGTAGGGTATATTAGTTTTGAGCAAACGTTTGCAACGCCAAGAAATAATGGAGACAGAAAAAAAGAATTATATATATTCATAATTGGGAAGTGAAAAGAGTTTGTCTGTTGTCTCGAAAACGCTTGTAGCAGGAGACTTGAAATTTGGTACGATAATACTTGCTCTTGCTGAGTACTATTAAATTAAGAAGTCGCGGACAACTAGCCTTAGTAACATAAGAAAATGCATATCTAGATTTTTACATAGAATATGTATAATTTCCTACATCTAGGGTATCACGTAATTGGTATGACCAATTGTTTCCTTACTAGTTATTATATAAATTTTGTTGTATGTACAAATTGCAATTTAATAGCTAGGGTATTTCGTCATGAGTCTTAACCAATTATAAATTATGTGTATACACTCCTTACTAGTTACTTTTCTGTACACTATTCTCTTCTCATTATAATTATAATTTCAGATATCGACAACAATGGGTTCCTGGACCAAATGGATTTCGAATGCATGGCAATTCGTGCTTGTGTCATCGAAGGAAAGGGTGATTGTAGTCCGGCACGATTGGCCGGGTTCCAGCACATCATGCGGAGCCTTTGGGAGGAAATTTCCGAATTAGCAGATTTTGATAAGGTCCACAATCCACATTTATCTTATATAAGTGTGTGTTCATTTTCCCCAATGTTTTCAAATTAATCCGGAAATGTGTTTTCTTATTCCAAGGCATGAAGTTGTTCACAATGTGTGACTTTCTTACCCACCTCTCTCCCCTGTGTATGTATTCGTTTATACCTATTTTGTTTTTGCAAACGTTTATTTAAATTTTATGAAATGATGGATTTAGTTTAAATATTAAATAAGGCTTGTTTTACAGGATGGTCGGATCACAACACAAGAATTCAAGGAAGCCGTGCAAAGGACTTGTATGGGCAAAAAATATGAAGATTTCCCTCAGGTAATTCACTTATTATTTTATTGTATAGCAGTATAGATGCCAGATGCTTTATTTTTATGCATAAGGGTACTAGGTACCTAATTATTTTGAAATTTCCCTTAACCCTTTTTGCTCTTCAGCGAATTGATTTAAGTGGAAGAGGGTCATGTAATATTGTAAGATGTTTGAGCTGAGCGTGTAGGACAATTTTTATACAATATTATAAAAAGCAATAATAACAAACTACATAAAATAAGAATAAAAAAGTACATAGTTCATCCAATGTTTTTCTGAACGAGAGTAGGTAATTTCAGTATGACATTGTGTTAAAATTTAAGAACATGACCATGAGAACATTCTGCTCTCCTTTTCATGCAAGTACAACTAATTAACTATCCTCGAGAGCCATATGTCGTCAGGCCGTTAGGGTACCCCAAAACTATAATTTTCACTGCCCTTCTTTAAGTTAGAAACCAGGCACGTACCTACCTACTATTTCAAAGTTATTTCAGAAACAATCCTGGACACAAAAAGTAATAATCAATAAGAAAAGCAAATGAACTATAGTTTGAAAGAGGAATTTTCCCAGCCAGATTGTTTTTGTGGCACTCTGTTCTCAAACTCATAAAAAGTATAATTATTCTCCAGGTAAATTAGTCTTCGCTTTGAAAATTCAATTTATGTGCAACTGTTTTAACTGGGAACATTCCCACATTTGTTGTCATTAATAATAATCTTTGAAATTCCGATTTCCACTTAACATTTCAAAAGAACGTGCACATGGAACATTTAAGAGTCTCAATTTTTAAAACCTTACGATAACAATACCAAATAAATAATCAATGGAATTGATATTATTTATTTTCATTCAAGCATAAACTGATTTCTTTTCAGATTTAACCCAATTATGAACTTTTTCTTTTTTACTGTTTGAGGTCACAAAAATACAAAAGAATAAGTAGAACCTTCATGGAAAATGGTAAACTATTTTGGGTATTTGGTTGTACATGCATATTACTAAGTAATGTATGTGGTATTTCAATTAAAGCGATTCAAACTCATCAAATTCAGCATGAACAATCTTATAGAAAACGTAAAAATTTAAATCATTCATTTAGAATTTAGAATAAAATATGTACAAATCGAAGGCAAGACGAGTTTTGCTGCTATACAAACATTGAACGAGGAAATTCGTTTATGCGATAGAAAATCAATATAAAAATAATATTTGTTATAAATTTTTCATTCTTTTAAACAAGAAACAAGGTATTTTCTTCGAACTTTTCAAAAGAGAAAATGCGAACATCTTTAACTTCTTATAAATAAATTTCGTTTTCACCCACCCAAAATATTTTTGTATCGTTTTTCAAATAAAATTCAATATTCATGCTTGTTCACTTAAAATATCCTTTTCTACATATAAAGAAAAATATACAGAGAATATATAAATTGGTTTTACAACATTTTAATTTTTTCGTTTTATAACATTCAGTATTTTAATCCAATTGAAATGGTACCTATGCATCAAAATTGTGTGGACGACTTGACACATGCAAAAGGGAAGTTTGATATGATGCGAATTTACGTTTTCGAATATTGAAACGGTCATTTCCGTAAGATAATACGGATCTTTTTTAACATGTTATGCTTAGTTAAAGGTATTTTGTTATAGAAAGGAAATCATCAAAAACCCAGAAATGTTGAAAAGAGGATTGGCAAGTTTGGATGTGGAAGCCTAAATTATTTATCTATTTTTGTATTTCTATCTCGAAAAGTATTCCAATAGGTACAGAAAATGCTCAAAAACTTGAACAAAAATCTCCCAAAGCAACAATAATACACTTTGTTTTAATTAATTGTTTTCAACAATTTGTTTGTTAAAATACGAAATGTTTGGCAAGCTTTTGTAGCCTGTAATGAAAACTTGATTTCGTTCTCAGGCCATGAAAGCATTCATTGAAGCGAACTTCAAGATGATGGATTTGAACGGAGACGGCGTAATTAACAGCGATGAATTTCGCTACAACTGCATCAATCGCATTGCAACAGATGATATCAGTATTGTGGATGACGCATTTAATGGTCTTCTAAATGTAAGGCTGGTGGATATTTGCCAATGAAACAATTACCAGAAAAATGAAAAACTAAATTTCAATTGTTTTCTGCTTTCCTAGGATGACGATCGGAAGCGCGGAGGTCTCACTTTGTCTCGGTATCAGGAGCTCTACAGTCAGTACTTAGGCAATCCGGACGAAAAGCAGCCTGGAGTATATTTATTCGGGCCATTAAACGTAAATTGAGCCACCAAACAGTAATGAATTTTTTAACGAATTTTTGTCGCACTCTCTTCTGCGTGTTTCAAATTTCGAATAATTCAAAAAAGTATTTACCAGTAAATGTACACAAAATATTAATATGATTTCCAGTTTCCAGTGGAAAGCCGCCAATAAAAATGATTTAATGTTCCTCAATAAATATAAAGTAAAGTAGATGAGAAATTGATTGATGTACACATTTCTGTGAAGTTTAAAGTTGTAGACATTTTAAATGTAGTTTATAACTTTCTGAATAAAATTTATAAGTGTATTTTGATCTTCTTTCAATGCTGCCTAATTTTATGATAAATACTAAAAATATTTTAAATTACACTAATATCCTACGGAACCATTGCCGAAAAGCCTTTAAGTGTTGTACATAATATGTTTATTAATTCATTTGTTTGTTTGTAAAGAAGTTATATTAACTGTAAAGTGGACATCGATCGACGGAATCAGAAAGGGTTTCTGCAATTTCTAGCACAATAATAATCAAAAACGGAATGATTGGTGTGTCTTCTCCCTTTGACCTTCCATATATGTTTGGGGTTCCTTAAAAAGCTTCGTTATAAAGCAGACTGCTATATAAATTACCTTCATTATCCTGTAAAAAATAATAAAGTACACATACATTCAAATAGGCTTGTCTTTCGTTCTTTTAAAATAAGTTTTTGTTTCTAACTCACCTTTTTCATAATATCAGTGTTTAAATAAATAAATAAATAATAATATGCAAGGATTTCGCGGCGGCCATTTTATGCAAAAAAGTTGCGTTTTTAGATTTTTCGAGGGTTCTCGAGGGTTCCGTTCCGCGAAATGTGGTTTAGTATTCAACTGGCAGGTGGCAGCTGATATGAAAATTTTTTTATTTGTCAAACGGCAAACGTTACTAGAGCCATCTACGAGTCGATTAGAAGACAAATCGTGTCTCTTTTCCAAACGAAATTTTTTTTCAAACTTTTGAAATATGAATTATGATTACTACTGCTGCCATCTACACGTAAGTTTTTGTTGCTGAATACAATATATTTATGAGCGTGAATAAATCCAAATACTTTATTATTTGTTGTCAATCGTCAATATCAAATTATGTAAGTGCCAATATAAGCATTAAACTTAATCTTAGAGTATGAAAATATGAAGGCGCTATAAACATGTAAATCGTACTACGTGTAGTGAAGCCTATTGCTTTCTCGCTCTAGCATAAATTTAACGCCTCATGTGTCATTTTGAGTGTGAAACATAAACTGTCAAATACAAATTTTCAAAAATATTTGTGAAATACGAGCGAAATATAAGAGAATTTATTGTCAAATAGAAGTAAAAAAGCATAAAATATTTAAATTTTCATTAATTGATTATGTGGTAAATAATATTTTAGAAATAAAGTGCGCTGTTTTGTGTTGCATTTTTGACATATTTTTGATATTTCTCCATATCGCCTTTGCCCCATTGGTGTGGAAACAAAAATATTGCCCACGGGGGTTTCTTTATAATTTCTTATGTGAATCATTTTTTAATCATTTATATATTTATTCACACATTCACAGCATTAATTGGTGTGGAAATACATTAATTTGTTTTTATTATGTTTCCTTTTATTTAAGCTCTCAATTTTCTTTTACTGACGTAGACCGAATGAATATTTTAAAATATTAGATACTAAATCATGGTTTTTCCATATTAATTTTACAAATTTTATTCTGAAATTTTAAATAAATGTATATGAAATGAACCCCCTAACTTTATCCAAAAATTTACGCCGCCTTTGTCACTAACGTATACGTGAAAAATACTTCACTTTTTTTGGCCTCCATATTTTCATACTCTAAGAACTTAATACAGAACTTTGAACAAAACTGTACAAGAAACTGAGCTGTCAAAGAGGCTAAAAGCCATCAAAAAAGTGGCAGAACCCGCCATTGATGTTTGTTGGATGTGTTTTGATGAAATTAAAATAGTTTGGAAGAGTTTTTAAGTGAAAATGGCAATAAATATCAATAGTGATTCCTGGAAACATTGGGAGAAACAAGGAAGGAGTGAATTGTGAGTAATTTCCGAAAAACGTGATACCAGTTTTTGATGGTGGAGATGTTTACATTAATTATTTTCTTTTAGTGTTAAGCAATTTAAGCACGCATTCAAAGATCAGGAAAGTTCTATTCTTACAAAAAGTGAACAGACTCGTTCGAGTGTTACGAAAGGAATATACGATTTGTTTTGGCAAGGACTTCGTAGTCGTCTACGAAAGGAGTCTGTTCTGGCCACCCTGAGTGATATCGTGGTAAGTAAATTTTAATTGTTTGTTTAATTAAAGGGGAATTTGTGTGAGGCTTTTGTCTTCCAAGAAAGACTTAAAAGTCCAAGATAGTCATATAGTGTTTATTATTTTAATGAGGCCTGCAAATTCTAGTTTTCTACATTGATCATGTATGTTCATCCCAAAGAAAAACGAAACCTCCATGTAAAATAAATCAGATAACTTGATGCCTATAATTTATTTAGGTTTTTGAACTTACTTAAATTCGTGAGAAACCTTCCGTTGTTTCTAATACTTACACATTTAGAACCGGCTTATTAATTAACTTCTAGAAACAAAAATTTTGTCTTCATTATTTTTTCATGCATGGTTATAATATATTCTTTCTTGCATTCTGTTATTTATAAAGCAAAACTTCAATAAAAAGAATACCTAGAGCTAATTAAATATTTACAGTAATGTAACAAGTAGGTATACCTAATTTTATCTAACTAAACCAACCACGAAAAGTAAACTCGATATATCGTTAGTCGGTCATAAAAGGGTTAACACGCTAATAAATGATTACTTTTGTAAAGGGAAGAGAGTAATAAGTATGTTTATTTTTGAAGCGATTTCAATGACTGCATTCTTCTTGCAAGCCATGCAAGCAACAGAAAAGAAACCAGCTAAAACACAAATTCTTTCAGAATATTCACTGGGACCTTCCTTCAATAATATTGGACGTAGTCAACATCATAGACGCAGAAACATCGCTCCTGAATGATGGTTTGCAGGAAGAGCGAACAATATTTTGTCAAATTGTGAAAGACATGGATAAATTCATGTCAGACAAATTACTGAAAGAACGTTTAGAAATAGACACATTACAAGATGTAGGCACAGTGAAAAACAAAATATTTTACACAAAGTTCATTAAAGTAAAGACAAAGTTATAGTAAGTATCACAAATTAAGCTTAATGTTGCACACCTATAAAAAGGAGTTGTTGCAGTTATAAGCAGCGTCGCTTTAATTTATTCAGAGAGGAAAGTGAGGGCTATGCAAAATTAATAACGGAATTAAATCAGGAATTCAGTGAAGACGGAACATCGGTTAACTTAATGGACATCATAAAATCTCTCATAGGTAAATACTGAAAAGATTTATAACAATTTTCTACGAATCGAGCTTTTTTCAGGATGTTTTAATTTGGATCCTAATCGTGTACTCGATATAATTTTGGAATCATTTGAAACCAGACCAGAGAGACATAATATTTTTATTCCCTTGCTGCGGTCATACATGCCCAGTGGAAGCATTATTTGCGAAGTTTTAGGTTATAAGTTCCGATACTTTAGTGACAGTGTCACACCAGCGTCGTTATTCCAAGTAGCTGCACTGCTGCTTAAATATTCGGTGATTTCTTTAAATGATATTTACATTTGGGTAAGGCATTTTCGTAAGAGCTCCAATTTTATTTGTAATTCACTCTACCAAATTATATATAGCTGAGCCCGTCAGATAAAATTATCAGCACCGATTGGGAGAAAGAGTTAAACGAAGCTAAGGAATTCGTTCGGAAGTTAAACATAATATCAACTAACAAGGATAAGGAGCCTGAACCTGAACCAGAAAAAGAGGAAGTTGAAGTATGTACCCTGAGTGTATACTGCCGTAAATAGAGTTATAATGTTTTATTACAGGATAAATACAGCACCAACCAAAAATTTGGACTCTGCGAAGCCCTATTGCGAGTTGGAGACTGGGCAAATTCTCAGCGTTTGATGAAGAAGCTTCCAGATCAGTGCGTGATTGTTCACGAGCCCATTGCGAGGGCATTGGCTGAATTAATTCACATTGCAATTGACCACGTGTACAGAAATAAGTGTTTCATTTTACCAACAACAAGAACAATCAGACATAATGACAATTTCAAGTTTATAGAAAAACTTCAAGTAATAAGACTCTGTAAAACGTAATATGGGCAATATGATTTTAATTGAAATTATTCTAGGCCAATAATTTTACTGAACTGCGAGATTATGCTTTTCCTATGGTTATAACTCTTGGACCATCACTGAACTACGATCCAGTGCTAATGCAGAAATTGATAAGAATCATGAGAACTATATTATCTGAAATTAGCGTAGACAATTTGAACCCTCCGGCTGCTGGGTCCGAAGATGAAGCTATGTACTATGAAATTTCAACTCTTTTAGACACTGCTATTCTACCGGCATTGTCTTACTTGGATTGTAATTGTTGCATTGCAGAAGAAATCTGGACTGTGATCAAATTTTATCCCTATCACTACAGGTACAGAGTAATTTCAGTTTCTTGCAATTATCAATTAAAATTATTCTGTTTCCAAACGTTTTGATTTCAGATATAGTTTGTATGCCAGGTGGAAGAACGAGACGTATTTATTGCAACCAATGCTCATTAGACGCAGAGGAAACGCTCAGAAAAGTATTAAATCTCTGATGAAAAGGGTTAGCAAAGAAAATGTAAAGCCTGTTGGCCGTCTAATTGGGAAACTGAGCCATTGTTCCCCCGGATTTCTGTTCGATTATGTTCGTAGGGTATTACATTCTTCTTACTCTGGTTCTAATGAGTGTTCTTTAGATCCTACTTCAAATACAAATATATGACAATTTAATTGGGCCAGTTGTGGATTCCTTAAAATACTTAACATCGCTCTCGTATGATATGTTGGGGTATTGTCTCATCGAGTCTTTAGCTTCAGCCGACAGGGACAGATTTAAACATGACGGAACCTCATTATCCATGTGGCTGCAGAGTTTGGCTAGTTTCTGCGGCGCAATTTATAAGAAATATAATATTGAACTGAGTGGACTCCTTCAGTATGTTGCTAACCAATTAAAAGCACAACGAAGGTACAAATCGATTTACAGTTCTTGTATTTCAAAACAAAATCGTTCTTTGTAGCTTGGATTTGCTAATTTTAAAAGAAGTAGTACAAAAGATGACTGGAATTGAAGCCGCTGAGGAAATGACAAATGAGCAGCTAAGTGCCATGTCGGGAGGTGAACTTTTGCGTGGAGAGGTAATCAAGAAAATCAGAAAAAGAAAATTTTAAAATATGTATTGCTTTTTAGGCGGGCTATTTTAGTCAAGTTCGGAACACAAAGAAATCTTCTCAAAGACTTAAAGATGCTCTAGCGAGCAACGATTTAGCAGTAACATTATGTTTGCTGATGGCACAGCAAAAGCACTGTGTGATTTACAGAGAGACTGCACACAACCATTTGAAACTGGTTGGAAAACTATATGACCAGTGTCAGGATACTCTAGTTCAGTTTGGAACATTCCTTGGGTCAACTTATTCTGTGGATGAATATGTGGAGAGATTGCCGTCAATTCATTCTATGCTTCAAGAATATCACATTTATTCTGACGTTGCCTTCTTCCTTGCTCGTCCAATGTTCAGTCATCAGATTAATGTGAGTTTTGTTCATACATTCTTCGGTGATTTGTACGAATATGTACCTCGATTTATAATTACATAATTATTATGAAATTCCAGCAAAAATACGACCAATTGAGAAAATCTGACACAAATTCCAAGAAACTTACAACAGGACAAAAAATGCAAAAATACTTAGAAGCAACTGCAGCCATTATGGATCCGATTGTTGAGTCAGTTCGACCTCTGCATGGGCCGAAAGTGTGGGAAGACATTAGTCCACAATTTTTGGTAACGTTCTGGTCACTCAGCATGTACGACTTACAAGTACCCACCGAAAGCTATCAAAAGGAAATTACTAAATTGAAGCAATTGTCATTATCCGTGTTGGAGTCAAAGGATATGGTAAAGGATATTCAGTACAGATTTCACGGATTTGCTAATTTTTCCGTTTAGAACGTTTCGAAAGGCAAAAAAGAACAAGAACGCTACATTGCCTTAATGGATAAGCTTCAGGACGAAAGAAAAAAACAGCAAGAGCATGTTGATAAAATTTTCCAGAGACTTAACCAGGAGAAGGACACTTGGTTCCTGTCTAGGTCTGCAAAGTCGGCTAAAAATGAAACCATCACACAGTTCCTACAGTTATGTCTGTTTCCTAGGTAAAAGTTATATTATTATTTTATATGAGGCGGAAGAGTATTCGACTCTTTTTGTTGTAGGTGTACTTTTACAGCCCTCGATGCTATCTACTGTGCTAAGTTCGTGCATACTATCCACAATTTGAAAGCGGCAAATTTTTCGACACTTTTATGTTATGACAGAGTAATGAGCGCACGTTCTAATCGTTTCCTCATTTTCCTAATATTTTCACATTTATTTACAGATATTTTGTGATATAACTTACTGTGTTACATCCTGCACGGAAAATGAGGCAACGCGATATGGAAGATTTTTGTGCGTTATGCTAGAAACTGTAATGAGATGGCACGCTGACCAAGCTACATTCAATCGTGAATGTGCAAATTACCCGGGATTTGTAACTAAGTTCCGTGTGAGCAATCAAGTAGGAATGGATTAAAACTCTACGAAATAACTATGAATTAATTTTTGCGGACAGTTTTCAGAAGCAAACGATCATGTTGGATACGAAAATTATCGCCACGTCTGCCATAAGTGGCACTATAAAATTACAAAAGCTATCGTCTTCTGCCTCGATTCTAAGGATTACATGCAAATTCGAAATGCCTTGATTATTCTTATGCGCATATTACCCCACTTTCCAGTCCTAACCAAATTATCACAAATCATTGAGAGGAAGGTTGAAAAGGTCAGTGTTACCACGTTTTATATAACTATATATCAATTCATTACTTATTTATGTTACAGGTGCGAGACGATGAGAAGAACAATCGGCCCGATTTATTTGTTTTAGCTTCCAGTTACATTGGACAACTTAAAACGAGATCAGCTCAAGTAATGAAAGAATCTGATTTTCATCAAGTGACTGAGAAACCCGAGAAGAATGCCACAGAATCGAAGAAAGTTTCAAATGGTGATTTAAAAGGTTTGCTCTGTTAAATTATATTACACGAAGCTAGAATCTTAGATCATATTTTAGAAAAACGTGAGAAAGACAAATTGGAATGGAAAGGTTCGAAAATAATCCCAATCACGGAAAAAGAAGCCAAGATCGAAATAAAGGATGACATTCATGATAAGGAGAAGTTAAAAGAAGCCAAGAAAGAAGAAAGACTGAAGGAGAAAGAACGAGAAAGGGAAGAGGAACGCAAGAAGGAAAAGGAGAAAAGGAAAGAACACCGTTTGGAGTCGCCCAGCACTGCAGAAATACCTCAACAAGTTGATAAGCATTTTATTACGGATTACTATGATTATGAAAAAGAACATGAAAGGGATAGAGATCGCGATTTGAGTTCGGTGTCCAATTCCAGTAACGGTTCACTTCATCGACGGAGTCAAGAAGCCATCGACTACGATAAAGGTGACTGGTTTTCTAGTTCATACACTATAGTATTCATAACCAGTGCATCTTTTACAGTTGAAGTCAAGCGCCGTAAAGTGGAATCGAGTAGTTCAAAGGTTAGTATTTGGGGGTAAAGTGGACCTAGGCGCTACATACAGTAGTTTTCAATAAAAAAGAAAAAGAAAATGTTAATATTGTAAAAAGGGGCATTGGGCTGCACGAAGTTCTTTCCTCTTGTAACGCTCGTAACTGGAGTTAACGTAAACAGACTATATTGATAATGATTATTATGTGAAAAAACTGAAGTGTGTAAATTGTGAATGTTGAAACGAATGCGGCGAAATGTTGCGTGTCGAGTGCATACGAGCCAGCCGAAGAGAGCTGCGGGGAAAAGGGTCCTGTTTTATACCAATGGAAGATGTCAAATTGAATTCTAAATTTCATGGAAAATTAAGTGCAGCCCAATTCTCTTGAAGGTAAGTGTAGATTGATGATAAAAAATGTCCCTTGTACATGTGAAAGGTAATTTTCATCATAAGGAGGATTTCAAAAATTTTAATATTCATTCTTTAAAGTTTAAAGGATTTTTGAATTTGACCGCTTTAGAACGTCTTCTATGGCGAGACAGAATCATATAATGAAGTAAATTCTTCTCGTATTTTACGGTTGTTAATTTTCTATAGTATATTCTACTAAAAATTTCCAGTGGCTTTGTAAACAAAAGAGTTTCCTCTCACTAATATTTCACTTGAAGAACTGAAATCCGCTTAATGCCTCGAAGTGTTGCAATATTCTGCAAATGCATTTTAAAAAATGCAATAGTCAAAAACATCAACTCAGATGCATACGTGTCACTTATAGGTACGTAAAACACGTTCAGCAATACTTTGTTTGCCAGAGTAGGAAACAGGTAAATGTAGATATTATTTATTAAACGTCTTGGATGTACTTATTTGGAATGGTAGTGAGATGTCCATGTCCAGCCAGCGCAGTGAGTGAAATATTTGTAAAACAGATATTCATTCATTGTACTCGAATATACAGGGTGAGTCATTTTAATCTATAAATGCTTTTATTTCGTTGGGGAAGCGAGATAGCGAAAAATGTGGAAGGCAAAATTTGTAAGATTTCAAGGGGGACACCCGATGGTGACCTTTAGGTCGAGGTCAAGGTCAATTTAAGGTCAGTTTTTTTTCAAATGGTAACCCATATATTTAACCCGGGAAATGGAAAGAGCATAAAATTTTAAATTAAGTTAGGTCTGTCTGTACAACCGATAACTTGAGAACGCTTATAACTGGCGGATCGAAATTCGGCACAATAATTTTTCGTTTAAATTGTAAGGTCAAGTTCGAAGATTAACAAAATCGGGCAACACCTTGGTGTTCCCTTAGAACGCTGAATCATTTTTATAAACAAAATTACAAACAGACAGGCATACAATTCTGTAAGCCTCAAAAATGGATTCAGCATGTCGAAAAACCCCGGAACACCAATTTTGTTCCATTCTCACATTGTTCTTTTATTGTGCGTTTTTTCCATATTAAGATTTTTCGTCTAAATGACCTTGAAATTGACTTTAAGGTCAAGGTTGAGCTTAAAAATGTGTTCTTTCCATTTCTCGGGTTAAAAATATGGGTACCATTTGAAAAAAATGACCTTAAATTGACCTTGACCGCGACCTAAAGGTCAAACGACAAGGTCACCCTCGGGTGTGCCCCATGAAGCCTTACAACTTTTGCCTTCCACATTTTTCGCTATCTCGCTTCCTCAACGAAATAATAACATTTACAGATTAAAATGACTCACCCTGTATATTCAACTTCCCAATGATGAGGAACATGTTTCTAGAATTATTGTATTTATACACTTAATCTACCGGACAGATTTGGTAAGACCAATTGCTTGTTGCAGGGGCATTTATAGAGAATGACAAAGAACCAGTGGTCGTTTACCATAATTTGTAAAAAACCTTAATTTTCACAAAATGTGCCAAGATAGGAAGATCAACCCAAATTAAATTAATCAACAAAGAAGAGTGTAAGCGGGATGTTATTAACTTTCTGCTTTTCCTAATCAATTCCCCTTTTATTTTAAGGTGGAGTAAAACTTGAACTTGGCGACTTTATCTTGTCTTTCCTGTTAATAAGCAAAGCATCCAGTTAAAGAATGTGCAACACCACAATAGCGTGCCATGTGGTCATCCTCATTGGCTTCTGCGTCAACTCACTTGGTGATTTGTCGCAAAAGCCTCCTAGCCTTATTATTGCATTGAAGTTTCGATCGATCTTCTGTCTCTGACGAGTGCTGTTGTTGAGTTGTTAAATGAGAATTTATATTTCCATCCGGCGTTCATCTAATAAGAAATAGGACATCGTATTTGGTTACTTCTTAACGATCATACGATCAATACGATCCATTAGCTTTATCGGACGATAAGGGTGATTTATTAGAAATACATTTTATGCTAAGAAAAGACTAATAATATTAAGCTGATTCCATATTGCCATTTCCAGTGAACAAAGTTTTAATATTGAGTAGATAATTTTAAGATCATAGCATTCATCAATGGATCCTGGAATTTTGATTGCATATGCTCACAAATGTAGATTACGGCGCGGACCTGTAACGACACAAATCATCAGGGGGCAAAGTATTTAACACAATTCAATGGGACTCGACAAACCAGTGACCGAATAATTTTGCGTCCATTTTGGTTCGTATTTACGTAGTCTGCGTTGAATTATGAGCAATGTCTGGCGGAGTGGAAACACAACCTGAATATTTAATCACTGCACTTCAAAATTGTGTCCAAATAAGTTATGAAAACGGAAGCAATTCAGCGGTGATTTACTACTTACCATTTCATACATCCTGATATATGTGCATTGTGCATATTCAATATGTACAAATATTAATTACAGAAGACTGCTTACTGAAATTCAAAAGTATCCCGAAATTGGCTGCATATAAGGAGTTGTACAAGAACGTTTTATAATGATCCAATATGCTCACATGTTGTTTTTTCATTTGTTAGGGAATTAGAATTTAATTCATACAAAAAGCATATAGGTAATTTATATCAAGTTTTTACTTTTCATTACGTTTTACAGAAACAACAGGATGAAGCCGTCGAGATTAAAAAAGAGCGTAGTTCTAAGACGAAAGAAAGAAAAGAAAAACTATCAGAAGAGGAAAAGGATGCTAGGAAGGAAAGAAAATTGGGCCGCAAGAGGGTATGTAAGTGAAATCTGAAATTGTACATGTAATAATTTGATTGAAAACAGGAACGTCTTGAAGAGGCAATGCAATTGGAACACAAGCGACGGAGGGAAGGTATGTTTGAAGGTAGATATCACAGCTTCATTATGAGAAAGTTCTTCAAGGAACAGTTACGTTTTCTACTGTTTACATATAGTACGAAAATCATTAAAATAAACTGCAGTTTTTATCAACATTTGAATTTACGCATCTCCAATTGCGGATAAAAGCTTTGACTGTAATTCTTATACAGTTGCTTAACATTTTTACATTTTCTTTGGCCATACAAACATTTTAACCGTCCTCTTTTATTTACTTTTATAAAGATTTTTTTAAAAAAGAAATGGTTTTAGCTACCCAAAATGGAGATGAAGACACCCTACCTCGAGAGAAATATCATTCTAGGGTACGTGTGCATAGTTTTCGTTTTATCGCATTTCTATATTATCTTGATTTTCTTTTTAGGAGAAATCACCACATTCTCGTGAGACTCGGGAACGTTCTCATGACAAGTTCGAGCGAGAAAAGCAGTATAATTTTGCAAAATCAACTAGATCGAGAATAGGTTACTAAAGTACTTTTTGTAATTTTAAAATAAACGTCAATAAATTTTATATTTGTTTGACATAAGACTTGGTGGTTTTTCATCATAATCAACATACATAATTCCTGTTGTCTGTTTGTACTTTGTTTGCAGGAATATAGCGCATAGCGCTGTTCAATGAACCTGCAATCGCACATTAATTTTGAAAATTGTTAGTAGACGAGGAGATTTTTCAAAATAGATAATTTCCGTCATTTTTAATGATTTATAAAATTCGAGTAAAAAATATGGAGTCGGGCGCTAAATGCTATATCCGTATAAATCGTGTACGTTAAAGGAAGCAATTTTTTACTGGTTCCAGGATTGGACTGACAATTGTTTTTTGCATACTTGGTATAATTCTAGCTTCAATACAAATGCTTTAATCAATATGGTACATCAGTAATATCAGTAATAATATTAACGCATATAGTGAAAATTCTCAACTTTGGAATTATATAATTTATAATTCATTGGATGTAATAATTCATTTTTCTATCACCAATATTTTAAAGAGTTGTATATTATGTTCGGTTACTTCTATATCCTACATGTAGTGTATAAAAAGGCGAACCAGCCTTTGAGTGAAGGGGCTATCATCTGCAGAACCAATGAAGAGAATATCCGCTGATTCTCACTTCTCATCGTTTACTTCGGGGTTGTAATAAACTTTAGATGATTTTCAGGAGTTGGCAAATTTTGGGGATCCAACAGGGGAACGCACGAATAGCAAAACGAAAACCGTACACTTACAACAATGTTTATATTTATGAGTAATCTCGACCAACACATTTTACTGTATTTAGAAGTGACATTACTATGAGACATTTTGTCGGAAAACCCCTCCTCCTTCACCCTTTTTTTAAGGACTGCAGTTTTTTCGTCTGTGTAGGGAGATGAGCTCATAACAACACGTTATAACTTTCGTTTGGAACAAGATAGAAGGGCAAACAAGGTGTCAATAAAAAGTACGCATTATCACCTTTCGAAAAGTGTCTCACATATCTCGATCCATTATAAGCAGTGGAGTCTTTATTAACGTTTTGTGGGCTCAGTGGAAGCAGTTTCTGCCCGGAATACATTTTGCGGCAGTTTTTTCCAATAAGTTATTAGGGACTCTCCAAAAATTTTAATAACTCGAAATACTAAAGATATTGGCATTTGAATCAATTGTTTGAAAAATAAAATTATTACATAATACAGGTACTCTTACTTTCATAGAAAAAAAGAACCGCTTTTACTTACATTCAAATGTTCTGTGGAAACATCAATATATTTATTAACATAAATATACATAGTATAAAAATTTAATTTCCATATAAATGTCGTGAATAAAAAACTATATAAAGTGTACAATTAGTGTCATTACAAAAAGTAAGGAGTCTGTTTTGAGATTACATAATCCTCCTATTGATCCTATACAATGGAATAGATGTCACAAATTCCCGACATGGTCATTACCTGAATCAAGTTCTTCCATGCCAGAAGGTTTACTAGGTGCTTTTGAATAAATTGTAGTTTCAGTAATTCTATAAGTTTTAGGCGATTCGGTGGTTTGACTGGATTCCAGCAGCACGTGGTACCAATCGAGCGTGTTAATGCTAGGACCCTCACCTCCTAATTCTGGAGGCAGTATGTCTTTGGCGATACAATCATGCAGAGTGGAAAGGTTGCCTCCATGTACCTTGATCCGATCTCGTGTTTTTTCCTTTAGAAATGGTTTTATAACTGCCATTGCCACTTCCACGTACCACGGCTGCCCGATGAAATGTATTGCTTTGAATTTAATAGGGAAACAGTCCTGAAACAACGAAAATAGTAACATTTGGTGCAAACTAGAAACCAATTTCAAAAAATAATAAAATCCACATTTACCTGCAGGCCTTCAATCATTAGTTTTAACATCTTCGGATTCAGATGTGCAGATTGTTTTAAGGTAAAATTGGTCCAGTCTACTATAACTACAAATCCTTGAGTTTGATTTTGTTTATCTTCTAAAAGTTTCTCCAATGATAGCAAAAATGATCTATAAATCACATCTAAGGAATAAAGTTCCGGGTCCCAATTCGAAGTGAAGAATACAATCACCTTCCGCCCTCTCCTGTCACGTCCTGCTATTACGCTGGGAAATCCATCTCGAAGAGCCAATTGAATGGTTTCATCAAATATTGTCAATTTTTGCAAAAGTTGTTTATTCCGCTGTTTGTATGATAGATAATTTATAATTAATTCGAACGCTTCATTACATCTGAACTTTCTGGCATATAGGAATCTTGTTAGGAACTCGTCATCCGTACAACAGGATTTATCCTTTAAGGCTAAGTCCATACTTGCTCCAATCATATCTTTCAGAGTGGCTAAACCTCGCCTTTGGTCTACTGCTTCGTTTCGGCTGGGTTTCTTCTCGAAATATGATAGCTGCGAATTGTAGTATCTGGAGGATACTTGAAACTCGAAATATTCAGCCATCTTTCGTGGATGTTGTTTACTAAAAAAACAAAAAAATTAGACACATACTTTTTGATTGTATTTCATAAAATCATATAAATATATTAATTATCAGAAAGTTATGTTAAAAACATGACTACTTTTTTATTGGAAAGAAAATCTGTTCAGCTCCTGCCTTGAGAGTCTCTTGAGAAATCTGGTTTACACCTTGAAATGAATTTATTTAACTCTTTTAACTCAGCATTTTAAATAGGTGAATTTTAAGAAATAAACAAATTTGAACACATTGTAATTTACAAGCTCAAAGATAAAATCGCTGAACAGGTGTATTTTCACACTGATAAAATTTAAAAAAGATATTGGGAATGAATTCAGTATGTGCAGTATACAAATGAGTCATGCAATTTGGTGTCTTATCCAAAGGTCACTGGTTTACAAATTACCTAAATACCTTTCTATAGTTTTCTCTTCCATTTTCGGTGTTTTAGTTTTGTTAGTGAATAGTTAGTGAAGTGCAAACTTAGAACTCTAACACAATTTGCAATTTGTTCTATGAAATTTAATTCCCCAGTTCAAAATTAATAACACCACTTTCTGAATGCATTAATAAGAGTGAACTAAATGAAATTTTCAATAGTTTTGCAACGTTTCCATTCGTTACTTTTGAGATTTCAATGCTCTTTAGTCAGAGACTAATGTGCATCACAGAATACCATGCAAATTCATTATCAGAATCGTTATTTGCCTTGGATATACTCGCTGCACACACGCCGCCGTTCTCTTTACTTAGCACATGACAATTAATTAAATTACAGGTAATAAAATCAGTTCTGAGACTTTTGGATGTTTATCATGTAAGAGTTGTTGGTTGTTTAGAAAAAAAAGTGACAAAAAATTTTCAACTACTGTTTACTATTCTAAAAAAGATGAAGTGAAAAACATAAAAATAAATATTGGGAGAAAAGATATAATTATTATCAGTATTAACATAAATTGAAATTCACGATTTCGCGATCAAGTTTTCAGATGTCTTAACAACAAGTTAATTATTGCAGTTGTCGCAAGCGATACAAATATTCATAAATAATGTCTAATGAAATGAGAAAACAAAAATATACAATAAATGTACAATAAATCAATTAGAAGTACTCAGCTCGCAATTTTTGGATAAATTTATATTACTAGAACAATTGTTTCAATTTGTGAAAATGTGTAAATTTCATAAAGGATTAAGTGGTAAAATCCTTTGAATTCCACATTTTCCATAATTGCAAAAACAATTTTAACTCAGTCCGAGTCGTAGCTGTACAAAAATGTCCTTCGATATGATTAAATAATTAATGCAAAATACATAATTGGAATCCAGACAGTGAAAACTCCTGGGAGAAACTCTGTAGTCCCCATATGAGAATGTCTCGAGCTTTAGGTGAAACAAATCGAAATGATTGATGTGATTATATTTGTAAACTATTTAAGTCGAGTCCATGCTCACTACTTTCGAATGTCGTTTTTGGCGTTATCAATATGGAGCTAAAATGCAGCTCGCATATTCGCTAATTCTTGGACTCATTACTTACATGATAAGAACTAGATATGCAGGCAAATTGCGATAGTTGTTATCGAATTGATACGTGCATGGAAAAAGCGCACGACATGAGTTCGTCTTTACCTCGCATACAACTCAGGTGTTTTGTCCACAAGAGGAAACTTCTACATCCGGTGTTTGATGTTTCCTGTAGACAAATGTGACTTGAAAATATTACAAAATACTCGAGAACTTTTTTCTGCAGCAATGGATTGACATTTGACAATGGTCGTTTTAATATATATTATAATTTCCATATATATTTTCCAAACTTGTTGCACCTAAAATTTATCCTTAAAAACAATATTAATGACCAATGTCTACATATTATTATGTACAAATATATTGTACATAATTGTCATGAGGTCGTTGCTCGTATCCCGACCTCATGATAATTTTTACTTCTCTCACAAAATAATAGAATGAATTTTTAATTGGAAAAGTTAAGGCTAGTGACAAACTTAAATAGCTTCTGAAAATCAAGCATATATAATGATCATGATTTTTTAATTAAAAACTATTTTTAGCTGTTTGTATATTAACCATTTCATTTCAAAATCCCATATAATTTTTATACCAATTTACACGATTATATTTATTCTTTTAATATTCAAATATATATAGTAAATTATGTTCGTTAACATTGAAGTAAGTTTTGGAAAACAAATTGATTACGTACTCTCAGGTACATATTGCCTTTTAGAATGACGAAATTTTGTTAAGCAGGAATTGTAGATTTTAAGTTATGTATGTATGAAGAATATAATATCACAAAACCGAATTTAAGAATGCAATATTATTGAAACGTGTGCACAAAGTGTTTAAAATTACATAACAAAAGTAGATCGGAAGCTCTTTTAACAACTCTGCGAAGACAATCATCGTTGAACACGAGTATGCGAGCAATTATGAGGTAAATTAACGAAATGCCTGAGTTGCGTAAATGTAATCGAATACAACTAAAAGTGATTACATTTAGAAATATAAAGCTAAAAATAATTAATTGGAAATTGCTTTTCTCAACAAAAGTCATTTGATTACACAATTTTCTAGCGAAAAATGCTTTAGATTCGGTTTCACCAATTTTTCCAGCATTTCAAAAATACTAATGAAAGCGTTGACAATTTTTGAATTGTGTTATACAATTATCGCGATACTTACGATACATTACTTGAGTAATGGAAACAAACCTCCATACCAGGTGTACGAACTGAAATCCAACTGATTGAATTTGATATTTCATTTGCGCTGGCGTGGATCGCTAATTTGTTCTCGTATTCCTAAATACGAGAATTAGTTTTTCGCTCTTGGTTATTTCACATTTGCTGGTTATGAAACCTCAATCAAGGCTGTTGGATTTTCTTCTGCTCTGGCATCATTTCTTAGGCCGAGCATTGAGCTGCAGAAACCTGAATCGACAAAAGTCTTACAGGGACAAATGAACCACTTTGTTCAACTTCTGCTGAATCTTGCACAGAGGTGAGCTGAGTACTTTTGTTACCTTTTCGTGTAATGGTATTGCGAAACCAGAAGATCATACTGTTGTGAGTCATCTGTACTTCCACGCTTTGTTAATAATTAATTTACTGTGTGAGACTGCGATCTGAGAACGAAACTCAGGAGATACGTGTTTGGACGTACTGGTCTGGTACTGGTAATGGTATATGAATGGAGGCGGATCACCAAACCACTTCTATACGACAGTTTCCCGTTTTACATCGTTCTTCCAATTTGTTAAAGCACGGTGGGGAAGGAAAGACTCGTTACAGCCATGAATTCAGACCAGTAATGCATCCTTGATACCATTCGAACGGAATACACTGCCTCAGTTTTCTCGCTCACTGGAATATATCTGTCTAGATTCTAGAATTCTCTCAATTTACTTAAGGGGGCAATAGTGCAAATTAGTGTGGTGCATATGGGGAGAACTTGGGGTAGAGAGCGCACCATCATTTCTGAATTCTGAGTGTTTACTTCAATTACTTTACCACCCGAACCACAGTCAAGATAATTGCACTTTTGATAGCGTTGTAGCCTAGTTTTTAAACAAATGCACTTGAAACTTGCCTTCAAAATGATTAGGCAATAAAAGAAATTACTACTTTAAAATACTTATAATTTCGGCCTTCTGTAGGCGCAATACAAACCGCCTTTGCATTAAAATCGAATACAAAATGCTGAAACTTACACAGTTCCTGGATGCAATTCAAGCAACTCAATTTTTCGCTTCCAAATTCGTACAAAACAAAAGACTTTAACTAAAATCGTACATTTTCCTCTTCACGCACGAGGCACATTCGAAAAATAAACGACCCTCGATAAGGTCTACAAAATCAAAACCTGAACTGAAAACGCGTTCGACGCTCGAGTGCGCATCACACCTTTCACGAAACTACCAACAGTAACGTTCCTAACTCCAGGAAAAGTGCAAATGTGACTAATAACCGATCAGAGTGTTGACTCTCAATACTCCACCGCCGTAAAAATTCCCCATACCTACCACGTTCGACGATTAATTTTTAGAGCTGGTTGCACGGAATCAAGAGAGAAGAGAGCTTTTAACAACTTTAGCAACTTTAGCTACCTCCACGCAGGTACAATAAAGAGCTCGAAGTATCGATGATATTAAGCGAAAGACAAAGAGGTACAAGTCAACACTACGCGCAGGGCGCAGGCCACCCGCCCCGCTCCTCTCCTAAGCAAAAGTGTTGTGATGCAACGATGCCATTTGGTCTCCCCAAAAACTCATATCCGCAATTTTAGTTTTTTAGAAACAATTCGATTATCACAGCACTTGACGGGGAAACAGTAGTTTAATTTTGCAATACGAATTTGAAAAACTTACGTTTTTTAACCAATTGCGCACCTTGTATTTGATCGCAATTTACCAATTGTTCAAGTTTCTTTCTAAATTCGCGCAATGAATGTGATTATCAATAATTAGTAAGTTCTTAACTTGCGTTATACCTACGTCATTTTTCACTACTTTGATAACTTCACGAATAATCGATACTGTCCATTTAAAAAACAAAAACAAATTCGTATCGGCTTTCGAAAATATGAAGATATTGGAAATTCTAAATCTAACATCTGATTTACAATAATTTATATGCATCAGTATCCTTTTGAAAACAAAACTAGTAAGGAAGCAATTGGTCACACCAATTACGTGACACCCTAGATGTAGAAAAATATACTCATTCTTATATCAAAATTTTTGTATAAAAACTACTCATGCTTATATGGCAAAAATAAGAAGGAGTTGCCCGATTTTGCTCATCTTCGAACGTGACCTTGCAATTTTAATCAAATATTATTGTACCAAATTACAAGTCTCTAGCTACAAGCGTTCTCGAGTTATCGTCTGGGCAGACAGACACACAAATAGACGGACATGCATAAAACGGTTTCTTTTCACTTCCCAATCATGAATATATAGTTCTTTCTTTTCTGCGACGATTATTTCTTGGCGTTGCAAACGTTCGCTCAAAACTAATATAGCCTACATCTAGTGTATAAAAATCAGAAATAGAAGATACGGAAACGCCATCATTTCCATTTAAAAAAGTTGATAACATTTTCAAATCAATTTCTTTTTCTTTCTCATCTACTCATCTACAGATATAAAATATATAATGTAGAAATTGCAACGATTAACCAAATATTTTTTTCGATTATACATATTTTTCTTCCATATATGAGATGATTGCTTTTCCCTGCAATCCCAGTGGAAAATGAATGGCATACGGAATTGATGCAAGAACTCGTAAAATATTGAAACTTGTAAAGAATTCTCTTCTTCGTGTAAAATAAAGTACAAGATTAATGAATTACTTATTAATCCATTATTTTATATAGACTTAACCAGTAATCTCGCTACAATATTATGCCCCTCGATAAATTCACTATGGAAATTTGTTAGCCACCTTTTAATGTATGACAGGATGTTCTGAAAATTTTTACCGGGTGGTATAATGTAAAGCCGATTATCCTATTGGTATCATACTTTTATTAAAACTTCACTTAACCAATACAATCTTACAGATTAAAAGTGGAAAATGCTCAGACTTAAAGGAGGAATTTCTGTGCTCTATTAACAAAAAACTGAAAATTTCTTTAAGTGTGTCCTACATTTTTTTTAAATTAACAATAAATTTATCTCCTTTTATTTCCTTGTAGTGTTCAACAAGTTAACAGAAGTAAGGGTCTCAGGGAAAAGTGCGTGGTAATTGATTAAGGGAACGTAGGCTGCTGTTATAACTCGCCCAGCAAACCATCTTCCGTGAAGAGAATTTACAGCTAGAACAGCTGTTGTTATGCTCGGACATTTTACGTACACGTTTCCTTGGGGTGATTCCTTATCAACGAACACATGCAAAACTCCGCCGTGTTTCTTGCACTCATCAATTACATCATCTCGAATTTCCACTTCCCAGTTGGGATTGCTTTCCGTCGCCGGATCGAACATATTTGATAGCATAAAACATTGTGTGGCGATAGTGGGGGTTTGTTGCGGTTGCTGAACGGGCGCAGGCTGTGGTGCTGTAGCTAATAGAGCATTTGCAGCTGCTTGCGGTACAGCCAACCCAGCACCCTCTGCCAATTTAAACATAAGCTGAAGACGTCCTGTGGCTCCTAAATCTATTCCACTGCGGTCCATTTCGTCAGTGTCCAAGGAGGTCGTATTCATGTCCAACCTCTCAGTAACGTTGCCTACCTTCATTGGTCGTCCAGCAAGCTCAAATCCATTTAGTTGTTCCAAAGCCTTCTTTGCGTCATCAGCATTATGAAACTGTAATGAACGGAATATTTAATAAAAACTCATATTATTGCCAGCGAAAGACCTACAGTAATGAAACCATAACCTTTAGATCGTCCTGTCTCTTGATCCATAATCAATTGAATGCTGTCGATCTTACCGAATGGTTCAAATATACCGCGAAGCATTTCTTCGGTAATATTGAAGTGCAAAGATCCTACGTATAATCTCATTGGGCCAGTGTGATTTTTCGGCGTAAAAGTTGGTACGGAGTTTGCCATTCTGTTCTTCTCTGCTTGCGTGTGTTGCACGCATATTGGAACTCCAAGAAGCTTTTGACCCGATAGTCCTAGGGCCTGCCGATGTGTAACAACAAAAATGCATAACAATTGAATTTTGACTACATCTAAGCACAACTTACCAGTGCAACTGACTCTGGATCCTTGAATTCAATGTACGCAATTCCCTTAAAGCGTTTTGTTTTGTTGCACGTTATAAGTCGGACATCCCGCACCTTTCCCACACTTGAGAAAAATTCTTCCAGATCTCTGGCCCTAATCCTCTGGGACAATTGCATACAGAAAACAGTGCGTGCGTCCCGCTCTTCTGGGCTCAAGTCCTCTGGAGGAGATCGATCCCCTAAACCATTAGGTGGAGTACGGCCTCTTCGAAAAGGTCTGGGTGATGGTGTTCTCCTCCTAAATGAAATAACCAATTTAGTAACAAGATTGTAAGCAATTTTCGAATTCCTCACTTTCGTTCACGTGAACGACTTCTGCGTCCTGATACACTTCTTTTAGTTTTCTCAATAGATCTACTCTTCCTTTTGTCACGTGATCGGCTTCTTCTTCTATCCTTTGATCCGCTGCTTCTCTTTTTATCCTTTGAGCGACTCCTCTTCTTATCTCTTGATCGACTGCTTTTTCGTTCCCGATCCCTCTCCCTATCACGGCCGCGCGATCTTCGTCTCTCTCTATCACGTGATTTTTCCCTCGATCGCCGTTTCTCACGATCCTTTTCCCTTGAAACATCCCTGTCCTTAGATCTTTCAAGTTCCTTTAGACGGTCAATAGTTTTCGATTCCAAACGATCATGGGATTTACTCCTAATGGAAGAAAGACAAACAATATATCAAACACCAGCGATACAAATATTACAAATGTATTATAAATGATGTGAAAAACGTTGTTGTTAAAAGTATTTTAAACAAATTCATCTAACATCGGACGAAAGCTATGTATGTTAATGATCTGCAATGACGATTAAAATAAAATGGTCAAACTTACCTGGATCGGTGACGCTTTCCGTTCTCCCTCCTCTTTCCATTATGAAGCTCATGTGGGGATCGTTCGCCATCATTCTGCTAAGTCACAAATGTTCATTGAAATATGTGACGTGGAGGGAAGAACCCAAATAGGCAGGAATAAAGCAAATCGAAATGATTAGTATGTTTATATATGGTTCTAGCTTAATAGAAGTAAGGCGGAATCACATCGTTCCACTATTTTTAGAACGTATTTTGTATTTCAAATGAAACAAGTCGTAAAAATTATTCAACTGAGTTTGTTTGCTCGCATTTTCCATTTTGATGCCACACATATATACGATCTGAAAATTAGGTTCAGTTTGAGAAAATGGGTATAAGGACTTTTTAAATTTTTATTTTATTTTTTGGAAGAGAAGTAAAGAAATCAACAATATAATATCCGAATATTGTCTTTTTCTTAAGATGTTATAGTTCTCATCGAGCTTTATCAGGTGCATCCAAACTTACCGAAGTGATCCAGCCAATTAACGACCAATAGGATCAGTTGCAATGCAAATTGACTTTTAACGAATTTCTGCAAAAGATATGTTACCCTTGAGAAAATTGACCATAAAACATATTAGTACGAAATCAAAACGACTTTAACCGATAATGACCGTAACCCCCATGATAAATTATATAACAATATACTTGTCTCATTTTTCTATGCCGTATGTAACAAACATTATGCTTCATCAAAATGATATTGAAGTGCAACTATTAAAAACTTACTGTAAAATTTACTGAAGGATGAAAACCATTCATTCTTTTTCCTTTTTAAAACTAAAATACTATAGAATTTATCCGCGTCAGAGATATAAAAAAAAAACCAAAGGAATTCCATCCGAAAGTCAGTGTTTTAGTGCTAACCTTCATTTAGGAAGATAACATACTCTTGCAGACGAACTGCATAACGTTTGATAGTGTCATTATCACTGCACCAACATTTGATAAGTAAATCGTGTTATCAGCAGAAGTGGCAAAAGAATATTTGTGTAAAAGTTGAATTAAAGTAATTGGATTTTTCAAGTCAGCCTTTTGTTAAAATTTTGAGATTGTACTTTATTGCCGATCACCAGAGACTAAAAGAGCCAATAATTGCCAATCGAAACAGTGAAAAATAAGTAGATGAATGACTGTATCTTTATATAAAGGAGGCTGATAAATTGCATTGCAAGCATTATTATGATTAGTGACTAATTAAACGAAATAGGTGTTCTCATCACCTAATGCAAAATAAATTTTATTTGACTAGCCGAGATCAAGTATATATACATAATTCTATAGTAATTTTGTACAAAGATCGATGGAGTTTAAAATATTTATTTTTCTAGATATGTTTTAATAACGTTGCGTTCTCCTTATCTTCCTTATAATTATTACTTTGTACATATTTAACTGTTGGCAATTTGGCAATAACTAGTAGCATCCGTATTTTTTTTTACAAAACGCTTACCAATTTGAGGGAAATTTGATAAAAAAAAATTACCAAGAAAAGAATAAAGGTTTTCACTTCATAAATTTCAAGGTGAATTCTTCCAAATTTAAGAAAACTTTTTACAAGAAGCACCAATTTATCACCGGAGAACGGTCATTTCTCTCGTCAATTACGATATTAAACAATTCCAATGGTTTACGTGTGATCGCTAGAAGTAAAATGTTGAAAAATTTCCCATTCTTTATACTTGTACTCGGCTTTTTCTCAAGTGCCAATAAATGATTGTACGCAATTTATAGCTGGTCCAGCCATTCGGTATTATCTTCAACGAGGATGTTATAGGGTCCTAAGTAGAGCATTGTTTAGCGAAAATTAATATTCAAATAATGAATTACAATTTACAGATGAAAAAATTATAAAAGGACATCATAAACAACTGTAAAATTGTTTGTTTTTCCACTCTTCCCTATTCATTGTCTAGAGTCATAGCATAGTACCTTTAAATTCAAATACACGCAATTTCTTTTCGGATTAAAGTACCTTTGTCGTTCAGTCGTCGTTGTGGCTCGATTATCAACATTAGTCTATAAAATGTAAAACGGGATATGTGAGTACCGTCTGACAAAAATTACCAAAACTAATTTTTTCCACATTTCAAATAAATCAATAAAAACAAGAGAATTGTATCAAAAACCTTTACTTGTAAGCAATCAATTCTTTTGTTTTGTAAACAAGGAAAATGTGTGCAAAATTCCTTACATCTTTCCTGTACGGCGCCTCCAACATGGCTTCCACATCAAGGTCCTCAGCCATTGTCACCAATTTCAGTTTAACCACCTTTAAAAGCAATCCTCTGATTAATTTGTGTCTTTACGATTGAAAACCAAAATTAACAACTATAGCTTAGATGTTTAATTGCAGTGGAAACGTTGCACTTATAATGTTGAAAGTCTCGCACGAATTTGTCACGTTGAATGTGAATCTACGTATTTTACTTCTCACATCGCTAATAAAAGATAAAAACGAGTCTGAAAGCCATCTACGTTCAGACGTGGCAACATTTTAAAGTAAAAACTGAACGAAAAACAAAGTTACCAGTGGTAAAGTAAGAAAATGCGCCAGGGAAGTTGTAAAAAAATCATAATTATGTAAGAAAATGCCGAGAATGAAGACATTATAGAGTTGAAAATGAATACTCCATAGAAAATAGGTTAATGGAAAATGATTGCATACTGTGGTCATTTAATTAATAGCACTAATTGTTATACCATGTATACAAACTGTTATAATATACTGTTCAGCACTCCGAAATGTTCTTGTGTACTTATATTTTTTATCTTATTCATTTTCTTTATTTCTTTTTCGAAACACTGATTAAATATATATGTGTACCTGGTGAGTTCGGAAAAAATATAAAAATTTGGAGCTTACAAACACGTAATTGAAATTATCTTCAACTTTTTGCAATTTTTTTTATTTTAGTATAATATTTGTATGTACATATTTCCTTTTCCCTCAATGTAAAAAAAATATTAAATTGCATCAGCCTATTATTCACGTTTCCGAGCTTAAGTTGGTATATCATGCAGTCCACACTCCCGATTTGCGGGAACTGCTTTTTCTAAAATTAAAAGTACATAATAATGTGTTAACTGTAAAGTATACCTATATGATAAAAACTATGATTCACTGATTTTTATCTTACCAATCATTTTCGGTGGAGGCAAGTTTAAATTGTCCATGATATCCACGAAAGTGTCTAAATCTTTCGACAGTCGTGGATTGAATGTCTTTTCTTCGTACACAGTGCTTTCCATTTGGCCTCTGTAGAGTTGTTGGGTATAGAAAAACCATCACTGAGTTTACAACAAGAACTTACTTATAATCATGAGCAGGGTAAATTCGATAATTATCGGGCAACGTGAATATTTTATTATGGACTGACTCGTATAGCTTCCTGGAATTTCCTTCCTGGAAGTCGGTACGGCCACATCCTCGAATTAGCACTGCATCTCCAGTGAAGATAAGACCCTGCTCATGAATGACATAGCTCATGCAACCGTTTGTGTGCCCAGGTGTAGAGAGGGAGTCGAGTTCATGTCGTCCGAAGTGTACCTTATCGCCTTCATTCAAATGAACGTCTGCTTTCGCCCCGCTTGCCGCAGATATTACACTTTTTACACCAGGTATCAACTTTGAATTTAAATTTGGGAAACAATCGTTATTAATTCATTTATATTAACTTCGCATAACTTGCCTGCTTCAAGTAGCCGGTACCCGTGATGTGGTCAGCATGCATGTGGGTATTCACTAAACTCACCAAATAAGTTCTGCTAATTACAAACTACTTACTTGCATATTTCAAATTAAGTCCAAGTTCCTCAATCAATTTGCAGTCTCTTTTCGCATGCTCCAAGACTGGATCTATTAGCAATGCTTCTTTGTTGCCAAGGTCAGCCAAAAGGTATGTGTACGTGCTGCTTACTGTGTCAAATAGCTGCAATAAGGTGTAATTAGATTAAATTTGTTAAAGTGATTTAATCATTAATCCCATACTTGACGAAAGAAGAAATCATTCGAAAACTGTATTCTGGGACCAATAGACATGTTAGCTGTAGAATATCTAGAATTTAATGATGGAACTGACAGCCTCGGCGATGATTTGATTGATCTAAACAAACCCAGATGTTTTACTAACTTCATTTGTATCACGTATTTTTCTTAAAACAATATCACAAATTCACAACAAAATAACACGCGCCTCTCTTCTCTGGTTTACACAGCAACACTGCCTTTAATATGACTTGATAAGATTCTTGACGTTTGATAAGATTTTGCGATAACAAAACAACGGAAATTGGGGATAAGATGGATGATAGCAGTTTGCATTAATGTAGCTATATATTTATGAAATGAATGAATGAATTGCAACATTCTCTCATTATTTACAATAGTAAAAACATGAATGATATACCAGCTGATTCTGACGTACACACATATTGCAATCAGTTCACAACTACATGTGGTCCCTTTCGATTAAAGCCGGAGGTACACGATACGGAAAACGTCATATTTATAAGGAAATATCTTTGTGGATGTCACTTTTGACACATCGAGTCACACGATAAGCAAAAATGAGTTTGCAACCTGTATTTTGCAATTCACAGATTACCGCGACGCCGCGCCGCCCGTAAGAGCAGTAATCTGAAAACTGTGTACATAAAGTTCTGTATGGTGTGACTCGGGAAATTTGTACCCCGCAAATTGCTTGGATGTGCCGAAAATATTCCGAAATTTTTGGGATATTTATAAGCGATACACCATATTGCTTATCGTCGAGTCACACGATATGAAATAAGGCGTATCGCTTATAAATATGACGTTTTCCGTATCGTGTACCTCCGGCTTAATGAAAAGAAGAAGTCGGAGGGGTAAAAAAGTGCTGAACCGCTGAATACTGTTGATTAAATGCACTACGTGCGTGATACGTCGCATATAAATATATATATTTGTCAGTTTGTTGAGAAAAGTAGTAGCGGTAACATATTATTGTAGAGATAGAAGTTTGCAAAGTGACAATGAGAAATTTACCTTGGGTTTCACAAGTTTTAAATCGCTTTCAACGACGTCCAGTTTTCGAGAATGCCGGCAGTTTCAGTAAGTATAAACATTATTTTGTTTACGTGCTTTTCCAGTCTAAACAATAAGTAAAAACCACCAAGTTTATATTTAGTCTATCTGTCTATTTGCACGTATTGAGCACATGCGGGCAAAGTCCACTTGCAAATTTTATGGGATTCTTCCTGTGATGATGATTGGATAAGTTTTTTAAACGGGGGAGGTTTGGTTTTGTAGTTCTTTTCACAGAATCATCGGACGAAGATCCGATGTAGGGAAATTGCGTTTAATATGCCAAAAATATGTCGTGCAGATCGTGTCGAGAGCATTGATTAAACTTTGAGAGGGAGGTGAAGGTAATGAATAATGAAGACTACTATATCACAGATTTGGTTGCTTTACAATTGTAGAAGACAAAGAGACTTTCAAGAGAGTTTCACACAAATTTTAGGTAAAAGGCCATAGTTTTGGGTGACTCCCATTAATGTTGTACAAGCTACAAAATCGAATTCGTTTCCCTGATCATGAAATATCTTTGCAAAAAGTTTACATTATGTACATAAATAAATATATCCAAAACACAAAATAAATTACACTTTTCCTAAAAACAATCAGTTTCCTTAAAAATCGGAAATTACACATTAGATTTTACATCGAAAGAGAACTGATTCAATATCAGGATTGACCTGGAAAGTCAAGAAAATACAAGTCATTATCTTATGAAAAACAAACAGTTTTGCTGATTTTTATTAATTGTATTGATAAGAAATAGGAGTCACTTTACATTCTAATCAGAAATTGTATTTGTTTGGGTTGCAACATTTTCTATTTTAGTTTTAGTCAATCACATCACGGATTGTACTTTAACTTAATTTTTTCAGGTGCATTGAAGGATGATAAAGATATCCACTTAAGTTCTCAACAGAAATATCCTGCAGCCGTTCCTCTACCAATGCCGCCAAATATTGATGTGGCCGAAACAACACGATTCTCTCGCCAACGAAACAGGGATATATCTGCAACAGCGATCCTTTCGCATCAATCTGTGTCTATTTCCCCTAATATAGACATCACGATGGACCGCACATATGATCCGCATGTAGAGTCCTACGATTGCTTCGGTGCAGTAAGCCTAAATTCTGCAATGCAGAGTAACGTCCCCACTCCTTTCGGTGGTATGCATAAATTCACGCATTTGAATATGCCCGGGGGCCAATGGAGTCAGGAAAACAAATTCATGTCGCATGATCTGCAATCCTCCCACTACGTGAATCTTCGTCGCGAAGTTCGCGCTAAATGGTCCAATTATGACGAAAACGCCACTAAATCTAAAGGTATACTATTGTCAGTAATCGGAAAGTTGCGCTGTCAACATACTAACATGCATGAACAGATAAGAATGTTTTCAAGTGATCATCAAGCAAACAAAAGCTCTAAGGAGACTACAGTTATGGATGAGAAAGCCGCTATACCTAGCTTATCGCGAAAAGAACAGTTGAAAAGAGCCTTTAAAGAGTACGGATCCACTGTCATAGTATTTCATGTAGGAATTTCTCTGATCTCGCTCGAGTGCTTTTACCTCTTGGTATCTAGGTATGTCTTATTTTGATCCCCTCGAAAGTCCACCATTTCCTGTTCCTGGTTTTTATTTCTTCCCAAAGGTGAAGGTGGGCTACTTTTAAGGTTTATTTCCGAAAATGCGTATTTATTAAATACGTATGTACCTTCTAATTTCTATCTAGTATGATTTATGAATGAGAAACCGACAAGGAGAAGCGCTCTCAGGGATAGGATTTTTATTTGAATTCCTATATAATATTATGTACGAACATGTTTTTTGTTGCTTCTGTTAAGCGGCCCAATAGAGCAATGTGGTTGTCAACTTTGTTGCTATTTTTCCGTCGACAACTTGCCCACGGACGAACAAAACATCGAGACTAACATGGCAAGTTGACGACTTAGTGGACAGCCAAGTTCGTCGTCTAGGGGCCGCTTTAGGTAAGCACGTAAAAAATAAATACAATGCTTTTCGTTTTTTGCATTCTGAAATGTTTAGTCATATTCGTACTCTTTACTAATGTTTTTCAAAATTGTCTAAATTAATAGGTATCTTTGAAAACAAAATTTAAAAATTTTTTCGAACTCTTCAAAAAAAAGAAGCTTTTTTATTAAAGAAATCATATTTCATAACATATTAGAGCCTATTAAATCTTCTATAAAAAAAGCTATCTATCAGACAAAAAAATCTACATTTTCACTTTCATATTCTTACAATTAGATAGGATTTGGAGCAAAAATAATCGAAATCGGAGAAGCGACGTTCGATTCAATTAATTAGCCCTGGCCATTATTTACTAATTCCCATTTTTCATAAATTTTCATTGATCCCATTCTTAAGATCTATTAAAAATAATTAATTAGCCATGTTCACACTATTTCCGATTTTGATATAAACAAAAATTTATATTCCAGCGGAATAGATTTGATGCCCATCGTTGAGTCATTAGGCCTCGGATCTACAACACTATCGAATAAAATAGCAGCAGGAGCCAGCACATTTGTTATTGCTTACGCTATCCATAAGGTCTTTGCTCCAGTCAGAATTAGCATTACTTTAGCAGCAACTCCTTTCATAGTTAGATACTTGAGGAAACGAGGGTTTTTAAAACCCAAGTCGACAAAGTAGAGGAGCATTTCGTTGCATTTTATTTTAGGATTAAGGAATTGTTTCTTATGCACGTCATATAATAAAATATTTAAAAATATCGTGCCTTTTCTTTACCTTTTGAGTTTACCACTCGTACTTAAAATTTAGAATTTTGTAAGCAATCTCAGCACTGATTTGGTTGTACTGCAATTATATTTTTAACAAACTGAGAATTTAATTTTAACTGCCAAAATGCCCAACTATGTTTTTTAATGTCAAAAACTGTTTACTGCGATAACGTTTTTCATGTAGTATGCTCCATTCATTCAAGTTGAAATATTAGCTTATTTAAAGTAACATTTTGGTAATTTTGGGTTTAGCTCGAAGTTGAGTTTATAAACATTTTTACCCGACTTTAAAGGGTTATGTGGTTTTTTGGAAATCTTTTTGAAATGGCAATCAAAATTGTGAAAATGGTGTTTTGCTAAGGCAGACGCCAGTACAATACAATATAGGTACAACTAATCTAAATCAATGAAAAAGATCTAAAGTAATGAATGTGTGATTAAAGACACAAATCAGTAAAACTCCTGAAAAATTCCAGTTTTATTGAATAATAACATATGTATATAAAAATAGATAAGAAATTAGATTGTCCAAAAACGTCTACACCTACGTTGCAACATATGTTTGATTCATCACATCACATAGAGAATGAAATACTTTTGAAAAATTGTCATATTTCAGTCTAAAGATTTGTAGTTCTTTACATTGAGCTATTAGTATTCTGATTTTCTAAACATTTTTAGAAGTCAGAGGACAAATTAAAAATCGAAGAAAGGAAATCAGAGGGAGAAAGTACACATACACACATATAAAAAGTTATTATCGAATCGAAAATGTTGCTTTAAATTCGTTATATATTTCTCTTTCAAAGACTGCAATACGTCTCAGCATTTTCATTTTCGTATAAAAGGTATACATGTATATAAATACTTTCAGTTCTACTCTAATCGTAAATAAAAGTTTTGCACTAGGCGTTCTCGAGAAGGCCATTTTCATGTAGAGCTGCGTTCTCGCTGGTCTTCTTTTTACCAATAAATGGCATGAAGCCCCAGAGTCCTGCTCCGGCAAGTAAAACAACTCCTAACGTAGTGAAGAGTGGAATATATGTACCAGTGTTTTCGAACCAAACCCCACATAATGGTGGACCGATCAGCTGGAGAACTCCGTTGACGAATAAACTGATGCCGTAAGAGGAAGTTAGTCGCTCCGTTCCCAGCATGTCCGCCATGATAACTGCTGTTATTCCTACGTAGGTTCCTGAGGCCAACCCAAAAACGGCACATGCTAAACTAATCGTAGTGTATGTTTTCGTAAGAGGCAGAAAAGCAAGCGATACTCCGGATATTGCTAGACCGCCAATGAAGTACCAAGTTTTCGGCATCAGGTTAATGTCGGAAAGCGCCGAACCGCCTATTCGTCCTATTAAATCGGCTGTGGACACTATTGAGATTAAGTAAGCAGCTAGCGACTTGTCGAAGCCCATTGTTATTGCGTAGGCAGGAAGCAGAATTATGAAATTTGTGTAACTAATCGCATTTGTTGAATTCGAAATCAGGATAATAAGGTAAACAGGATCTCTTAAAAGTGAAAGATCGAAGAACTTTTGCTTCACTTTCTTCTCCTGATTGTCGATTTTATCTTCCTTGTCATGTTTTGTGGCACTAGTAATTGACTTTAACGATAAATGTGAGGAGAACTCTTTTGGCTGGAAAGATAAAGTACTACCGTGATATGGTGTACTTATGTACTGGAAACTGCTTATTGAAGGAGACCTCTTTTGGAGTCTAGTCTTTGAATTGCGCAAAATGTTTGAGCGACTCAGCTTGCTCTGACTCAGACCACATTCTGGAACAGCGTACAAGGATGGCGTAGAACATAATTGACCAGTTGTAAATGTTTGATTGCGTGGTGGAATTTTGATCGGCGTACTAATTTTTCTGCTCCTGTGGCCGATGTCATCATTCCTGTGCATGTTTTGAACAACAGCTGCGGAAGCGCTTCTTACGAAATTATTGGCTTCCGCTGATATGTTTGGTATTTCAGTCGAGTCGTTGCTTTTGACGGGCGATTTAATTATGTTCTCGTCTGACATAACGAGGGACTTTTGTTCCATGTCCTCGTCCGTTCTCTCGAATTTCAAGAAAATTCCATTATCTTCCTCTTCAATGTCTTCCAATACTTTTTGCTTTTTCGGAACTCGTATCATGTGTTGTTCAACTGGCTCGTAACACAAAGCTGCTATCCACACGTTTAAAGTAACCCCTCCCATTATTAAAACTGCACCCCTATATATATTTCGTTAATTGTAAATGTTTTATCCTGTTAATGTGCAATTATTACCTGTATCCATATGTTTCCAATAGCCAACGGAGCACGGGAGGCAATATAATTGATCCCAAAGCACTTCCTGATATACACAGTCCATTTGCTATTCCACGATACCTGACAAAGTACGAGGTGACAATATAAACTGTGGGAGGAAATGCGAGTCCAGCTCCAGTCCCAACTAAAAAACCGTAACTAGATTTCAACCAATATCAGTAACACGTAATTAGTTGAAAGTATGTAAACAAAAACCTTAAGTACAAAAAGGTCACCGAAGACGCCCAATACGATATAATCATGCCCAACGCTGCACTTGTCCCGCCCATTATAGTAACGGTCCTGTAGGAATATTTTACGGAAAGAATGCTGGACACAGGACCTAAAATAAATAGAAAAACGTCTCAGCTGTTATCGCATACCACTGGATGACAAAGAATGTGCAGACAAACAACTCGTCTTTCCTAAAACGATGTCCAGTACTTTCTTTAATTGTCCGATTGGATACCTGACATGATAATCAAAATGAAAGAAATCTATGAGAAACGGGGTGATACCTCTAAATATTGAATGATGAGTGTTGAGTTACTAATCATTACGAACCAATAGCCCTATATTCATGCATTACCTAAAGAACTGTACAGGAAATAACATAAAGCGGGGATCCATGCCGCTGTTGCAGGAGATGCCTTGAATGCTTCAAGGAACTCAACAAAAAGTACTCCAAAGCTTTTTATTGTGCCTGGAATTAATATGTTTACTAGAGTTGCACCAATGAGCACCAACCAGCCCCATCCTCCGTCTGGCGGAACTAGTTCATAGTCAACTTCCTGCATTTTTTTGCTCGGACTCTTTAGATCACCTTGAAACAAAAAATAATAATATAAATAGTTTTCGGCTATTGTAGTTTCATAATATTCTAGTCAAAAATCTTTACTATTGCTACAAAAACAAAAAAACATATAATTCATTTTTAAAAAGCATCCTTTTAACTTCAAATAAGTGGATTATCATATGAAAAACAGTAAAAAATATATTTCAACATTTTAGTTTCAGGCATTTCTTATCCGATTTTAAAACGGTATTATGTATTATTTATGTGAAAAACAAGGACTATGAGAAGTATTATATATTTATTAGTATGACTATGTACCTATTTTTAATATAGGTATTTAACAATTTAATGAACTAATGTTCGTTCTTGACCAATCTTCATGAATGTGAATTTCATTTTAAGTTAACACTTTAAGGTTGGCCTGGAACATAATATAAAATAAGTCGCGTGATGCGTACACGCTTAACCAGTGCCAACTGATGACATCAACTACGAATCTATAATAGGCTTGTTGGCGTAGACATCTAGTAATTAGGTAGCTAATTCATTTTACAGTGCTCCTTTGTACACTTCCGACCTGGAAGTTGGCGATACCAACACTGTTTCACATAATATTACTATTTGTAAACAAATGAATCAGCTCAGGCACTGATGAATTAAGTACAAGGTATTGTACTTATTATATAAATATTGATTTCTCAATAATGGAACTTTCCAATCACTGCGAAATTCTCTCAAACCGAAAACAAAACGTTAACCTTCATTCATTCATACCAAAGAAAGTAAAATTTTTCACGTGAATGCCGTTGAGACATGGAAGAGGAATGATTTTCATTTTTCGAATTATCGCTTTGTTTTTAATAACAATATTTAATTTATTAATAATTCAAACAAATATTTTTCATTATTTAATTAACAATATTTAGTTTATTAAAAATATGTAAGAGCAAATGCCAACAAATATAGTTTTATCATTTACAAAAGAACACGTCCCCTTTAATACATACAGTATCACAATTTGGAGAAACATTCGTTTAGATTTGTGCACAGCATGTTTTACTGCAAAGCGTTTATCACTTTTCTTGATAAGGAATAATATGCAAAACAATAACAAACGAACATGTTTATCGTAGATGACATGGTTTTCTGCATTTTCCAGTCTAATGAGAGGATCGCGACTAATTCCAGATAATTAGTAGAGAAACTTTACTTACCGGCTGCACCTTCATATTTCTTTGAAGAGTTCTTAGTGATTTTACCTCCGACTTCGTCTACCCTTTCGACAAGTTTGCTTTTATCAACCATTACTTATCTGAAATACAAAAGGAAAACATATCCATTAGTGCGATCACTGACAAATTAGTCTAAATGGATATCAAATGATGAGCACGAGTAAACAATACAAGTCTCCATGGAGGAATGATGCGTCACTCCTGATCAATTGTGCGTTCCACATTCAATAAAACCTAATTGCCGCATTTAAGTGAAAGGCGTGCGTCTGGCTCCCTTTCAGCGGTCAGGGTAATTTCAATTACGCAACCCGTCCGAATGGGCGTTTTTTTTCTGGTTTAATCTAGTAGTCCGTAGTAAAGCCTCTTCAGATGTTTTGCTGAAGGCATTTCTGGACAAACTCTTTGTTTAGTCTTTTTGATTTACTGAGTTTATCGCCGTAAAGCACGACAATGCGCATGCAACACTCGATGTAGTCCAGCTCCTTCATGTACTTAGATAAAGATTTAATCAGCTGACCCTGATTGCATTTCGTATTAACAAATAAGGGTGCCGCAGTTCATAAAACAAAATGTGCATTGTACACTGTACAGTAACAGTGTACAGTGCCATTAAAACTATTAAACACTTGCTATATCATTTTCTACTTTAATGAACTCAATTTTCTTATTCATGAGACAATTATTGAAAAGTTATTTGGTTGTGGATTATAATGATTTGAAGAACTTGTCCCAGGAAAACAAATACATAATATGTTTTTCAAATAAATATATTATTGATTATAAATAATATTCTGCAAAAGTATGGAAAAAACCCAAAAAAAATTTTAAGAACCATAGGAGTAAACCAACGTGTGTGTTTGTAAATCGATTTATTCAGAAATCCACTTCTCAAATCAAAACTATTTTATTATATAACTTCTAAGTTCAATGCACGTGATTATTTAAATTAATATTTGAAGGAAAGAATATGATTTAAAATATTTTTATCGAATTCGCTTGGAAGTTTTATGCATTCTAAAGTTCACTTGCAAAATTAGGTGCTCCCACCCAATGGTCCAAAAAATCTGCACGAACTACGTAAAATTGAAAAATAATTTTAATTCATATCAGTGTAAAATATGCGAGTGTGTTTCTTATCAAATTTATTTTTCCAGAAAATATTTGTGCGATATTTCAAGTACAACTTCTGCAAAACACTGGTGCCGGTGATTAAAAATTGAGTCAAGAGCCAGATTAAGAAAGAAGACTCGAGATTCTGATTGAATGTTCATTGATTAATTTGTGAAATAGATAGCCGGCAAAAAACAGCTCACAGAAATTTTGAAAAATGAATACAAATCGATACTTTTACGTCAGATGAAGAAATTAATTGGAAAGAGTAAAAATATAAAAAAAAAAAAAATGGAATTTTAGAAGCGACCGCGACATAAGAAGAATATATTAAAATAAAAATCATTTAAAAAACTATTATTGAAATTGGAAACAGATTTAAAATGATATAAAATTAAAACAAAAACTTTTTATTATTGTCTGGTAAAAATGCATAAATGCGATTCCCATATTAAATATTCAAATAAATTTTTTGATGTCATATAAAAATACTTCAACCAACAAAGGCAGCAGTTTTTCGTTATCAATAAGATATAAGCCAATAAACAAAAGCCCATAAAATAACACACTACACAGAGTAAAATTATGTATTTTCGCCTAATCCTTTTGTTTTTGCATAACAGTTTGATAAAAAGTCGGAACACGCAAATACCAAGTCTTTCGAGAGCAAAGATTTATTAAAAAATCAAATGCTTTTCCCAAGTGTTTGAAAACATGTTGCCAATATTATGTGTTTCAACTTTCGTTATAAAAACCTTACTCACAATTGATTATGGAAAAATACTGGAAATGTTTACTAAATTTTTTCAGTAAAACATTTCTAAAATACCATATTAAAAAATAAATATTTTGTAGTCTCGTGTCTCGACCTTGTATGCGGTATTTTGTCAATAAAATGTAGTAAGTCGGTAAAATGAAAAAGTTTATAAATATGTATTCAGCAATGCATTAAAGTTAATCAAAATGTATATCAGTGTTCAAATCGCACGAGCGCGAGCGGGCAGAAAGAATCTGGTCCTCATTGAACTGAATGCCGTTATTTAATTATCATCAACTGGAGTAAGACAATTTTTATTTACGTTTATGCCCTTGTTCATTCGTTGTTGACATTATTGTGTGAATAATCTCCACAATTACGAGTTGTTTCCCATCCAGCGGCGGTGTCACTGTCGTTTTCATTTACGTAAACAGTCTGGGAACGGAATTAATTTACACGAATCTTGGAGTCGGAACTCCATAAAAAGTAAATCAGACTTGGCCGAACGGCTCCAGTTAACTCGACTAATATTTACCCTTAAAGCAGTTGAGAATGAAACTGCTAAATTCTGGCATAATAGGTTATTCTTCGGTTTCACATTGATCACTTAATGGGCATCAGCAAGCCGTGGACAGGTGGACTATTGACTCGACTAACGCACTCTTAGAGCCCTCACTAAATATCTAGATCGGACTGTCGTGCGCGCCAATTGGTACGCGATATCAAAATTCGTGGACCTCTGGCTTGGTTTAACGATAACAGCAGATCATCTTAAATTCCACTTATTACGACTATGCTTTCCTAAATGAAGAATGTTCAATGAATGTGCATATTTAAAATTGGAATTAAAACAGTCGAAACAATGGGAAATTAAAATTATTGGATTAAATAAGAAAACATAGAGCTTGCACAATATGTTAGTCAACAGCAGAATTTTCTGAAGATAAGCGAATGCAAATATCGGCAAGTCTAGAATGCTGACTTTTTCAAATGACTTCTCAAAACAAAAACTTCACAAAGCTTCCACCTTGAAGACATTCCCAATTGAAGATGTTTGCACATGTTTCAATAATAATGACCAACTGCAAGGCACATGATCGCCTTTTAAGTACATCCAACAAGCGCATGTTTGCATATTTGGCAAACAGCAGATTTTGAAAACTTCTGCAAAAAGTATTACTGGGAAAATGTTGCATTATACTCGTAGCAGAACGGAAGTAAAAAACTCAATCAAACTGTTCTTAGTCATTCTCTAAACTGATTCGAAACGGATTTTTTTGTCGACGGAGGCCAATGGCAGTGTCATTGAACGACACTCCTTAAAAAAGCACTTCTTACATTGCAACATTTTGGAGTAGTATTTCAACTATGTACTATACTGAAGAATTTTATTTCAGACAACTTTTACTGCATTAAAAATGCAGATAGGTACTTTTGATCGCTAATTCACCCATAAATTTTATATACACCCGGAAAATGACTTTCATTTCCGAATATTTTTAGAATAAATCAATTGTTTACTAAAAATAACATTTCGATTGAAATGTAATAATTATAAGCTTATAAAATTAATTCACGGCACATAAATATTTAATATTGCGGCATATTAAAGAACTCGTTGATAGCGTTAGTAATCAAAATTCGAATTCATTAGAGCGGTTCATTGTTTTCTACGAACCACACCGCAAAATAGGAAGTTGTGAATTTGAATTGACTTCACATTCGCACACATAAACAAGTGTAGTAATGGCAATTTTATACAATATTATTGTGTATTGTCTAATCCGCATGCAAGTGTATATAGCGAATTGCAACACTTGTGTTATAAAATTACATTTATTCAACATTTGTACCCAAAGATATGAAGCTTCGATTGCTTTTCCTACTTGGAAAATGTACCTGGAAGTTTTTTCTAGTCAGACTGATATTGAGATTTTTGCAGGGGATGATGATCTGAGCTTATATTTGGCAAGAAATTGTTCGGAGAACCCTACAATATTATTCAACCAAATCGAAAGATAAAAACGGAAATTATACAATTTTTAGTGAAGCATTGTAGATGCAGCGACGAATAATACTGCAATCGTAGTCAATTACAGGCTACATAATATAATATTAAAAATTATATCAAAAGATATGTGAACTTGAAAAAAAAAGATGTATTCGCAATTTGAATGCTATCAGTTTCAAATAGTTCTGAATCGTAAAATAAATAAGCCTAAAAAAATTAATAAGGGAAAGTATTTATGGAAAATTTTCTTTTCGAATTTTATGTTGTCGAAACTCTATATCATGGTGGAATAAGTTATTTTGGGCTACATTAAATATAGTTAGATGGCAATCAGAAATTTGAAGAAATAGATTAAATCAAATAGGCGCATAGGTATATTATGTAGTATATGTTCCTATGTTCGTTGAATTCTTAAATATGTATAGATATATTTCATTAAAACAAGCAATTTTATTTAATTGGAAACCGGAAAGATGGTTAAATGTTTTATAATAGGTAAGCATTTTCATTCTAATGTTGTTTTGAATCTGCTGTTCTTAGTTTTAATTAGAATATCTACTAATCGTAAACTCAGCAAATAGAGATAATATATCTAAATATAATAATAAATCTAATTCGGCATTCCTGTTCTTTGGTTCGAAGGATATCTGTAGGGCTATGAATAGAGATCTGTTTTCGATAACGTGGCAATGTTCTTTATGTAATTACTCTATGGAATTTCTTACTCACTCTGTGACGTGGAAGATCCAAACAAAAGGAGGCTAGTTCAAGGAACTTCGGTGGCTTGAAAGTTGAAAGGAATAACGACGTTTCAAACAACTCGTGTTTCTTCAATTAAAGTGCTGAGTCATGCAACAGATGAAACTGATAAAAACTACGAAAGTAGCGAAACCCGCGCCACAAGAGACGGAGAAACCATCGTTCTGAATAGGTAAGCATTTTTGAGCAATTTTCACCAACACAAGATATCGTGTTCTGGTGCTATTTTAGGTGGCTGTGCGGGTTCCATGTACTGACATCTCATGTTCGATTTCCTGTCGATGACTTAATTTCCAACCGAGTAAATGACTTGTAAAAAACACGCCATTAAACTCTGTAGAAATAAGGTTGCGATAACGACGAAATCCTCCTGTGAGGAGCACAGCATAAATGGCTTAGCTTATTCCGGGAAATGGTTGATCTGTTGTTTACACATTACACACAGACTATATGCGGTAAACAAGCAAAAGTACGCATTCACGAGAAATAAATTACTATCGAACAAATTTCAGAAAACACCTAATCCAAAAATATTTGAGCAAATTGAGATGAATACATTGATCAGGCATCTAGATATATTTTGTTGGCATATCAGATCAATGTCGGCCCAAGAACGACCACATGTAGTCCGCACGAGCGATCCAAATACCAAAAAAACTCCAGAAACATTTTCTCATGCTTCCTTATCTGGATAATTTTCAAATACAATACATGAGCGTCTTTAATCAATTTAATCAGAAAACACTTCAAAGACCTGGCAGAGGATAAAATAGTATTGGAGTGTGCTATTGGTAATCACTTTTGAATCACTGCCAATTTTCCAGATAACTTGGCGAAAACCCATGCGAGATTTGTACGAGTGGATGTCTCGATTTATATGAATAAAGAATAACATGCAGGTATTCTGCTGCAATTGCGACGATTTCCATACACTTTCATTATGATTTAATTAACCCAAAAAGTCACATTTCACTCAACCTCGAGGACGAATAGCACGAATGCAGTTTAATGCAAAGCACAAAGTCCTTGGCCATATTGGGAAGCATCACAAAGAACTTGAGAACTGAATTAATCCACATGTACTAACGGATAATGACTTACGTCTTATTAAGTACTGATGGCAGGAAATAGAATAAAATTCATTACAAACTGCACTGTAAAATTAAACAATGGACTAAAAAAATCCAATTTTATTACAACTTCTTCCACACCAAACACTCATTTCACACTGAAACTTTTCAGTTTTCGGTCACTTCTCGTGAATTGTCGCGCCCGACAATCTTCGTGAATCGTGATCACAAATTCACAACACAATTCACAAACGACAAACGTCGAAATCGAATGTCGAAAAAAACCAGTGTTGGAAGACTTATTGAGAATTTACATGGAATTTTTCCCACAGTGCCGACGTTAAACTGCCAGAAGAAGAATTTTTGGGTTATTTTGGGGAGTCACGAAAAAATAATCATCGGAGCAATAAATACAATAATACGTAAGGAAAAGTGGATTTAACAATTGATTTGATATTTCCAGAAAAGATAAGACATTCTCAATTGAAACACGTTTACATACCGAATATTGTGGGAAGAGTTTCTTCCAAAATTATTTAAACTTTTTAACTTTCGAGATTTAAGGTTATGGAGTTCTATAAAAATTCGATTAATACAAAATATCGATACTAAGTTGTAGCTACTATTGTCGACAGCAATGACATCTCAATCCTCAGCTGTCTTCAAGTTGTTTTGATTGCAGAAAATTAAAAATCTCGGGGAAACTGATATAAATTTAACCCAGTATAGTACGATTTCGTTGAATATGTTTCGAACATCTGTTTTTGATAAAAATTTGGGTAAGTACAATATTTCTAGCGTAATACATACTTATTATTCTTTTCACCGATGCATGTGGAAAGTGCTCACTCGGAATGACTCATGTTTTTCGCAATTTACAGAAAATGCAACCAGCCACCTGCGATTGGAGCCCGACTGGCCTTCCATCCTTCTTATATGCGATTCGATTAGACAAAATGATATTACGTGATTATTACACTCATATAACTTGTTGCGTTTTAATATTTTTTCGTTTACAGTGCAAAGTACGCGTTCCAAGCGATTAAAAAGAAAATGATATCGCCAAATCCTCATTCTGCATACTACGCCTTGTTAGTGTTGGAAAGTGTGGTGAAGAACTGCGGGTCACCAATGCATGAAGAGATATCAACAAAGGAGAGCTGTGAGATGTTTAGCAACTTTATTGAGCAGACACCGCACGAAAATGTAAAGCAAAAAATGTTGGAGCTTATTCAGACCTGGGCTTATGCTTTTCGTTCTTCAGAAAAGTACCAAGCAATAAAGGTAGGTAAAGGGTCCGCGACAGCGTGAGCTTGATAATCTAATTAGAGTTTGATTGATTTTTTAAATTTGAATCAGATTCGTCGAAAATGTCGTCTGACGAGGTGGTTCTTGCCTATGGTATACAAATTTAATAATTAATTTGCTTGCTTTACTAGGATACCATGACGATACTAAAGGCGAAGGGACATTCGTTCCCAGAGCTTAAGGAGGCTGATGCTATGTTCACAGCAGATACAGCTCCGGACTGGGCAGATGGGAAGGTGTGTCACAGGTGCAGAGTTGAATTTTCTTTTACTCAAAGGAAACACCATTGCCGTAATTGCGGACAGATATTTTGTGCACAGTGCTCCTCCAAACAATGTCCTCTTCCGAAGTTTGGAATTGAAAAAGATGTTTGTTACTTGATTACATAATAACAACCAGTGAAGCTATTTTAGCTATTCTAGGTTCGAGTGTGTGATGGATGTTTCACTCAGTTGCAGAAGCCTTCCTCAGGAAAAAGTAAGGGCTCAGAGAGCGATTTGCCTGCGGAGTATTTGAATAGTTCCCTTGCTCAACAAGCTCAGGTAGTTTGTTCGGGCATTCCCTTATCAATCTAAATATTTTGTTTAAATTCAGACTCCACCCCGAAAAACAGAGCAAGAGCTTAAAGAAGAGGAGGAATTGCAGCTGGCTTTAGCATTGAGTCAATCTGAAGCTGAACAAAAAACTAAGCAAGTAAGTGCTAGAATATAATTTGGAGAATTCATGCAATAGTTTTTTGCAAATATAAAATGAATTTTTAGCCCGTAAGTAGCTATAGGTTTACTCAACGATCACCAAGTCCAGAGGCACCTCCTGCACCAACTAATATGAATATGATACCTATTGAGGAAACGCCTTCGGATCCTGAACTTGCTAAGTATCTCGATCGTAGCTACTGGGAACAGAGAAAAACCACAGAGTCGCCTTCAAGTCCATCTGCTCCTAGTCCAATGCCATCGAATAATATCGTGTTAAATACAAAAGTAAGAATTCACCAATAACAGTGCAATCTTATCTATTATTTATCTGTCTTATCTATCCTCTTAGGTTTCCTCGGAGGATGCAGAAATCGATGACTTTGCTAACTATATGAAAACGCAAGTAGAAATTTTTGTCAATCGAATGAAATCAAACTCAAGTCGTGGAAGGAGTATCTCCAATGATAGCAGTATTGAGAAACTCTTTATGAACTTGACAACCTTACATTCTCGACTTTTAACATACATAAAAGAAATGGATGATAAGCGGATGTGGTATGAGCAGCTACAAGATAAACTTGCTCAAGTAAGTGTTTCATCGATAACTTTGTATAAATTTATCGCGTTTTTTCTAGGTAAAGGATTCAAGGGCTGCATTAGATGTTCTTCGACAGGAACATATTGAGAAAATGCGTAGAATTGCTGAAGAACAAGAACGTCAACGGCAGCTTCAAATGGCACATAAGTTGGAAATAATGCGTAAAAAGAAACAAGAATATTTGCAATATCAACGCCAATTAGCTTTGCAAAGAATCCAGGAGCAAGAACGGGAGATGCAGTTACGACAAGAACAGCAAAAAGCCCAGTACCGAATGGGTCAAACAGCATTTCCCTTTATAGGACAACAAAGTTCACCAAATCATCAAATGGCACCTAATTACGGGAATTACGGGTATAACCCCAGTAGTCCTTTGCCACGATTCGGTCCTCAGAATGCCGTCGCACCTCCACCACATTCGCAGCCAAATATGCCCCCAGTACCAATGCCAGGAATGTACACAGCTGGTATGCCTTCTATGCCAAATCAACCCAACATGGTATCCGCTCCAAATCAACCTAATATGGGCCCACCCGGAATCATGCAAGGTGGACCCCAACATCAAGGACCACCTGGCAATATACCAATGGGACAAAATCCAAATCAAATGAATATGGCACCGGGAGGTGCAATGCCTGGTCATCACCCTCACTCGAATGGTACATATAATTTTCTGAAATGAACACAATTTCTTACTAATTTAATGCAGTTCCCGCAAGTGTCCAAGCATCCCTTTCTCAACCAGGCACTATTGGACCGCAACCAATTACAGCTGGTTTGATGCAAGGTCAAGAGTATATTTCCAACCAACAACAAATGATTCCAGGAGCAAATCCAGGCATGCAAAATATTAATCCTGTTCAAGTTATTTCAAATCCTGGAATGCATCCTTCTCCAATCAATCAACAACAGAATCCAACTGGTGCTTCAGCTCCTCAAGTTATGCAGTCTTTGGACCAAAAGGCAGGCGAAACCAGCTTGTCGACCGTCAGTCAGGACAATAATTCCCAATCGAAACAAAGCTCAGAGGATGACAATGAAGTTACCACTGGGGAACTGATAAGTTTCGATTAATGTCGACACTATTAAACGTAAGTTATAAGCTCGTATTCAATAATGCTTAGTTAAACCAATTGGCAACAGCCACGAGATCTATTCAAATATACCCAGCAGTGTGTTAAACAAATTTTCTTCATTACTTTTGAATTAAATGTTTTAAATATTAGTTGGATATTTTCTTTGATGAAAAATCAAAACTTCTTAAAACGCGGTTATTATTATATTATTTCTGTTTAATTTATCTGAAATACTGATTTTTTTGCATCATTCAACAATATTAAAGTTTTCAATTTGCCTTAATCAACTGTACGAAAATATAAACAGGTCAATATAATTCTGTTTGGACAATTTTCATTTTACTGTATGAAACTTATGTGAGGAGCAGACCGTGGTTGTCTAGGATAACCACTTATGCTCCCTTTCAAATTGCATATGCACAAGGGCGCCACATCATGATTTTTGGACGACATTTTGCAAATGTCTGCGCTGACTGAAGGAACTTCAACCATTATGTTTCCATGAGATGACCGATCGTATAAGTACTTTGTTTTGCAATAACATGTCTGAATCGGATGCTGTAAGTATGGAAAAATCCTTTCTCTAGACTTCACTTTCGACGATGAATGCGATCGACTACTTAAACATGTTTTCACATTTTCAGACGAGTTAGAACCATTTGTAAGACAATCAATATCAGCGTTACAAATTAAGTCGGGTGTAACATTCCTTTCATGTGACTTATCAATCATTTCACTTGACCTCACATCTTTCTCTTTGGATAAATCGCGTAATAACCAATACGTTCGCATTTCACCTTTTCCCTACAAATACGTGTGATTAATTTTAAGTATATATACATATTATGTATTAACTTTACCTTAATTTTTGTTATCCCGCGCTCTTCACAAACGTAATGGCCAACTTTCTCCAATAATGTATATGTTGTTTCTGAAATATGAATTTTCAAAGGTTCCCCTGTACTTTCCATTCTTGAAGCTGTGTTTACAGTATCTCCAAAAAGGCAATATCGTGGCATCTGTTCCGAAATTTATAAATAGAATAAAAGATAGAAATTAGGGCGTTATTGTGGAAGCGTACTTTTAGCCCAACAACCCCTGCAACACATTGTCCGGAATGAATTCCTATTCTGACTTGAAGGTACTCTCCTGGTCTGTGTCGTATTTCTAGTTTAGAAACCCTTTCAAGAAGATGCAACGCTAATGAAGCTATCTCCCCAGCATGCTTGTGTCCATTTCGAACGGGCAATCCCGACACTACCATGTACGCATCTCCAATTGTTTCCACCTAAAAAAAAGCATATTGAAGGAGAAATATAAATTTCTTAATGTAAAATGTTTCACGTATATTAAACGTAATAAATTACACGCACCCCATACCTTATAAACATCGTAGTTAGATATAATTGAATCACAACAAGTGTACAAATCATTAAGCATTTCTACCACTTCAAATGGAGTGCTTTGTGCACATAGTTCCGTAAAACCGACAAGGTCACTGAAAAAAATTGTTACACAATCAAAGCATTCAGCCTCAACTGGTAAGCCTCGTTTTAAGGATTCAGCAACTGTCCTGGAAACAAATATAATAATTATATGCCAGTATTTTTGGATGCTTCTAATACTTTGGTAGCATTCTGTGAAGGAGAATATCCGTTTTCTTCTTTTCTTCATAAAGTTGATTCGTCCTCTCTTGCACGAGTCCCTCCAAATTATAAGCATATTTTTCCATAATGGCTAACATGTTGTCAAATATATTCGGTTTTCTGAAATAAAGAAATTTGCAAGAGTTTTAAGGTGAAGAAAATCTGTTGAGACATACAATCCAGTTTGCATCTCTTTTAGTTTCATTCCAACCAAACGGATGTCTGGACGGGATTCAGGGTCTTCCTCCCAACAGGATCGCAGGCATTGTTTAACGTATTCTGGGATGCACAATTGATTAACTGGAGGTCGAAACAATCGATTGCCGGAGAAGCTATTATTTTTCACCCTGTGGACAATTTCTAAAAAAAAATTTACTTAAAAAATCTCTAAATGAGATGCATATATACATATTTAATTATGTATTATTATTACATAAACCATGAGTAATGCTTTTGTAAGACGCAGTTTTATAACGAAGTTACAGTTTTTTTTTGACACGGCTCGCTCTTAGATCATTACAGAAATCAAAAGTGGTATATCCACTGTATTGCAGGTTGTAACTGGCTTTTTTCAGCATTCAGCTATTTTTTTTTTTCATCTTTCTCTCAGTGTATTGTTTTTACCTTCATTTGAATAAAATGTGTCTCCCCAAGGACCTTTTCGTCCTATTATTTCAAATAAAACTATTCCAAATGAATAAACATCGCCTTTTTGGGTTCCTTTCGGAGGAGGTGAAGGGTTTTGCAAGATTTCTGGTGCTCTCCACAGAGATCGCTTTAATTCCAATTCTCGTCTACAATTTAAATTTAAATTCATTATTCAATAATCTAAGTTCTTCGTATCCATACCTGTTGGGCTCTTCTTGACCAGCTTTAAATTCATGTAATCCAAAATCAGTAATTTGACAAACCCATCGAGAATCTACCAAACAGTTACTTGATCTTAAGTTTCCATGTGATACAATATCGGAATCATGTAAATATATCAGTCCTTTTAAAATGTCACTGACTAATGAGGACACAAACATATGATCTAAATGAAGGTCGTCATTAGTAAGGACATCTTCTAAGCTTCCACGAGCACAGTATGTTGTAAGTATAGCTACCGCTCCATGATCAACTGAGGCGCCAATGAAGGTTATTATATTTTCATGTCGAACCTATGATTACGATTATGTTGTTGTATCTTTCATATCTTATTACTATTAATTTTTGTTTAACGTCACACACGTTTGCAACACAAAAAAAGCATTAAAGTGCAACATTTAACACCAAAGGAGCAAACCTCGCGCATTTGTTTTAATTCCTTGCGGATTGTTCTCGTTATATCAACCGATTTTTTATATATTTTCTTTACAGCTACAATATTTCCTCTGTATAAACCTAATAGAAAAAATAAATGTGTATTTATGAACCTCGGAGAAGAATATTAATTACGGATTTATTGTTCTTACCAATAGTAGTAAAGGCTCGTTTTGTTGTATCCCCACCAGTAAGCAAACTGTGACGATATGTTTGAAACTGTAAGATATAAGAGATATTGTTACAAAGAACATATTAAATACCATATAGCACATTTACCAAACTCTTACTCCTCGCACTAACATCGGTACCATCAACGTTGATCAAAGTAACATCCTTCATGTCGACCTTCCACAGCAAACAAGCCAGTGTTTGCTCATATCTGTAATGTCTAATTTATTGATTCATATTCAAAATAAATTGCAGATAAAATATAAACTAAAAACTTACTTAATTAGAAATGCAGCGGCGACAACCAGTAGAAGCGTGACAAAGGATCCAGCAGCTAAGTATCTCCAATCAATTCTCTTCGGTTTGCATAGTTCGCCATAAAAACCACATACTGGCTCTGCTAGAGGAGGACGTCCTTTATGCCACCTAATCTGTTTATCAACTTTCAAATACCTGAATTCCTTTAAAAAATCGAAGTATAGAAATTGTATACGATTGGATGTGTACGAAAACCAAAACAAAAAGAGCAACCTACCGGAAGGGTGGATTTTTTATTGTAAACAAAATACCCAACAGGTTGCATTGATAGTTTCAAATGATTGCCCGATCTCCGGAGATTATCGGCCTGTAGGGAAATCACGGTGTAGTTGCCTTCCGCGTCTCCACTTGAGTCTATGTAAACCTAGTGTTAATGTTTTATAAAATGCGAAATGTTAAGATAATGTGTCGAAACTACATCAAACCCCTGAATGGACCTGTAAGATCTGTTAAATATGCGAGACATTACAAGTCGACCATCCCTAATATCCTGTCCACTCTCTAAAAGCTCTGTAATAGCTTTTGCATAAATATTGACAGCATCGTACAAATGAACTGCATAAATTGGTACCTATAAGAAAAGTTTTATATTTTTTACTAACAATGGAAGTCGCGCGATAAATTAAAAAAAAAATTAGATATATTTAGTAACATTTACAGTTAAAATTAAGCAATACATTTTTAACCAATATCCGACTCCCACAACTGAAACATTTTTGTTCTTACATACCGGAAGATTGTCGAAGACCTTTTCATGATATGGAACTAAAAAGGGTGACTTTCTCGAAAACTCTTTTATCTGGTCCGAAATCTCCCTACAATATAAATACAATTTAAATACAAACGTTCAAGTCGAAGGATCGAAGGATACCTGAAACGAGGATTAATTGGACGGGACATGCTAATTTTCAAAACCGACCGAAACGACTGCATATCCAAGGCTCGGTTGCGCAATTTTTTTATATATGGATCCAAATACTCTGAAAATGAAAAATTAATTAAAATTGAATGTCCTATGGCTATGTGGTATTTTAACAATGAATTCTACACCGAGCTTGTCAATTACACTCAAAGGGTAATTGATGGCATCAACAATGCCGAACAGGAAGAATCTCTCAGCCTAGCCTAGAGAAATCAATTTTCATGCCCACGTTGAAGAGGATAAAAATATACATTACATATATATGTATGTATATTGTATACATTTCTAGTGCTTGCAGTTTTTGATGTGGGCGGAAATGTATGATAAAATTTCAATTTGAATTATCTTTAGCCATGCAAAATATTTTTAAAAGCAGTCTCTGTGCTGTGATAAATATAAATGGAATCAATCTAAAAAACATTTTTCTGAATTTTTAATGAACAACCCTTCTGTTGAAAGGAATAATTTACATCTGTAATAAGGTTACAATTACAACAAATCACTGAACTTAATTTATTACTACACTTAAGTTCAGTAAACAATAAATCGATTTCCAGTTTTTTTTTCGATTCATTTGAATATCATACGTATTAAATTTGAATAACTAAAGAGCAAGATCTATTAATAAGTCTATTTTTGTGAATTGCAGAAAAAGTACATTTAATTTCTCAGTAATCTTGGGATGCTTAACTCTTATTAACAATTTTCTCAGTTTGTTAATGCAATAGTAATAATCATAATGCAATAATAATAATAATAATAATAATAATAATAATAATATTTTAAGGCTGTGCTGGGTAATTGTTTAAAATACAATGCTTCAAACACTGAATCCCTAATATATTCTAAAATACATTTGCTGGGAACTTACCACGGCCAAGGATATTAAACCGTCTTTTGGGGTCGTAGATTTCATCATCGACAGATATAACAATGTAATCTCCTGTTTCCAAAAGCTTTCTGTTTTGTAAACAGCGAACAAAATCTACCATCGCAATATGCTCTCCCACGAACACGTAAACTACAAAGTTAAATATATATAAAGATATTATAAACTAAAATATGTATTTGCAAATTGTACTCCTTGTTGTTTGGAATGTTTCATCCACAATTTTCTGCATATCCTGCAGTGTTGAGTTCATGGGAATGTAATCGGAAATCTCTCGGAAATTTGTAACAGTAAGGTTTTCTTGTTCGGCCAAATCCTGTGATAGAAGATGGATGTTCCTTAACATCTATAAAAATGTATTATTCAAATTTACCTTGATAGCTCGACCCACATCAGAACCCCACTCTGGTTTCGATCCCGATATTATACTAAATTTTCTCCAATTAAATGCTATCAATAGGGCTATTACACTCTTCGAAACCTTCGATGCTGGAGCCAATGTCCTGGCAAAGCTATGAAAAATAGTTTTGTTTGAAACAATTGAATCAGAGCACTTCTGAAAGACACAAAGTCTGGTAATTTATGGCACAATTTTTTTAAAATTAGTTACATATGATATCATTGGTATATTCCATGCAGCTGCTACTAACGCTTCTGGTGTACATCCTTCGTCAGGACCGATAAAAACCACAACACTCTCATCCCTCATTTTCGTCATAAATCTGTAAATGCGTGAAGTAAGGACTACGGTTTGGGCCCTTAGTTTACAGGTATATACTTTATAGAAGAAGAACGATAATCTCCGGTGTGTTTTCCGATGTCGGCAGCTTGATATACCAATCTACGTCCTCGTAATAAATGTTCATCCTTATTAATGTCTTCTATTGCTAATGGTAGAGCGCCTAAGACAACCTAAAAAACGTAAATCCACAATATTTATTTTTAAACTTTAATCCACATACTGTAATTTTATAAAATATCGACATGATGCTCTAACTTTTTTGAGTACCAACCTTCAACTGACCGTAACCAGCCAAAAATCCAATAACAATATCATTGGAACTTGAATTTCTAGAGTTTTCAGCCGCCAAGCCAATAAGATTGAACAATATTCCAGTACCGTAGAGTAAAATCAAATAATTATACTTAGAGTTCATCCCTGTTGGTGGAAATTAGGTTCTGGAAATATTTTTTAATTGTATTATTATTATTTTATGAATAATTTTATATGATTAGTAATTTGTGTTATGCTAAGAATAGTCTGAAATCATTCCCCCATCTATGGTTTTCAGTGAAATTATAATAGCTTACCCATCGTCTAAAGTGGCCCTGTCTTCTTTAATAACTTATATACACACTTAGAAAAAGAGAACCAATTAAGCTAGATTTTAAATGAGAAATCGAATTAAAAAGTTCAAAATCCATTAGATTTAAACAAAATTAAATTCAAATAAGGATACATTTTGTTTATTGGCTTCATTTTACTTAATTACTTTTGGAAATATAACTCGTTCAGCATAAATAAATGCTCGATTTATCCTTCAAGATGAGTGTTGCCTTCGGATCAGGTAATTACGTAATAGCAATCTATGTGGGACGATTTTATTGCTCTAATGATGTTTTTGTTTGCCTAAGGCACAGAAGCATTAACTCAAACTCAACAACTGGTCGCTTACATTTATAGTGGAACTCAATATAACTGATAATTCCTAATACAGTGCAATGGTGCCAACAAAATTGATTTCATTTGTGTAAAATAATGAATAATGCTTCTAGCAGTCTTTTTAAATTCACTGAATAATGTCCTTAAATTTTCGTGAGAATGTGTTTACGAGAATTAAGACGAAAAAGCCTTTATCACCACCTTCGAATTGCCTTAAGATTAAAACCAGAACGTTAACGTAATGAACGCAATTATGAGAAAAAGATTAGAAAATGAAATAAAATTGCGATTCTGCCATTTGCCATCCGCATTTGAGGAAAATATTGTACATAGGCCCACGGTAAGTCATTATTTTGAGTAGGTACCTCATTAACCGATTATAAAGGTGTAATTTTCACATTAGTACAACAATTAAAAATAATTAAGAGAGTTTCAAATAAACTAACTCTGGAAACAATGAAGTATTTGTTCGTTATATTTATACATATTCACATGTACACATAATATATAATATTGGCGTATTGCCTTGATTAAATAAATACTAAATTACGTAATAATTCAGCAATCATATTCTATAAAGTATATGTATCTAAATTCTAAGACTTAACCTGCAGAGGTTTTGCAGATTCCACAACACAATAGCAATTTGTTTAATTTTTTAAATGTCGTGAAATAGAATACAACCTTAACAATTATCTGTTTAACTAACCATTGTGAATGAAGTTGAAATCTTTGAAGCTATGCCAACTTCGTTCTATAGAGTTTCTTTCACTTCTCAGCTGTTTTAGATTTTTGTTAGGAAAAACTGATATAACGAAAAGGTGGTGAAATGCCAGTAGCAGCTCTTAAAATATATTGACAAGCAAAATGACTGGGAGAATTTTGCGCGAGGAATACAAAAGATTTTTAAAGTTACTAGAAAAGTGGCCAATTGATAAAAATAAGTCCGGCAGGTGAGTGAGTTGTGTAAATAAAATTATTGGTTATGTGAAAATGAAATGTTTGAAAGCAGCGTGTCCCTTTATAGTTTAGATGATTTATGTTAAAATTTGAGAGGTGATTATTCAAAAATGTGTTTTTATTTGTTTACAGAGATATTGGGGAGTTATTTAGGCAACAAATTAAAGTGCTGGCAGCTGAAACAACACCAGACACTACACTGAATGCATGTAACCTCAATGCTCAAATAGATTCCCTGGAAAGACTAGCAAATAATACATATAGCAAGAAGTACAAACGCATATATTCATCGTCTGCAACTGGCCTATCACCGGAAGTGTGCGCACAAGTATTGTCATCAGAAAATCTTGAGCATTTTAATGAAATTCAAGACAAAAAAGCATAATTTATAAGGAAAAGATGGCCTTAGTAATCAGAAAATTACATAAACTGCGAGGTGTTTGTTTAACTAACTTAGTAAGGAAGCTGCACGTACCTGTTATGTCGGAGACGGCTGTTCAATATCTGGACGTACAAGAAACAAAAGTGTTTGTCGATATGACTTTTGGCGCTGGAGGACACAGTAAATTAATTTTAGATTCTTGTAAGGATGTGAAAATATTCGCATTAGACCGAGACCCTGTGGCTCACAAACACGCCTGTCTACTCAGTGAGCAGTACCCAGCACAAATTGTACCATTGTTGGGTAAGTTTTCAGATGTTCCAAAATTATTATCTGAACATGATATTGGAGAAAACTCGGTTGATGGTTTCCTCTTTGACTTTGGATGCTCCTCTATGCAATTCGATGAGGCGGAAAGAGGCTTTTCATTGTCGAAGAATGGGCCGTTAGATATGCGGATGGATAAAGGTCGAATTCAAGGTCAAATAACAGCCGCTGAATTGATTAATAATATAGAAGAAGATGACTTGGCTAAAATATTAAAAGTATACGGAGAAGAGAAAAATGCTAAGAAAATAGCTCGAGCCATCGTTGAAGCAAGATCTACGCTTTTTAGAATTGAGACGACAAAACAACTGGCAGATCTAGTTGAAAGCTGTGTTTGCGGTGCTCGTTACCAGGATAAATTGCAACGATCTGCACATCCCGCCACCAAAACTTTTCAGGCACTTAGAATATTTGTTAACAATGAATTGAATGAACTGAATTTTGGATTATTAATGGCACATAGATATTTGAAAACAACTGGTCGATTGGTCACCATAACATTTCACTCTCTTGAAGACACTATAGTAAAACGGCATATAAATGGAAATATCATTCAGGGGGTCGCCAATCCTGTTCCGCTTAAGTACTCCAACCACGGTACTCTATATGAGAAGACATTCATCAGTCCCTTGCTTACATCGAATTGGAAGCAATTACACAAACACGTTTTGACTCCAGAGGACAAAGAGGTTTCTAAGAATCCGCGCAGCAGATCAGCCAAATTGAGGGCAGCAATTAAAGTGCAGTAAACTGTATATGAGAAGCTAATAAAATTGTAGGAATATAGTTTAGTTACATAAATCTTTCTCTCAATTTATGTTCTACATTTGCATTCAATTCATATTTCAGTTCTCTCGTTCGGATTCCTATTGGAAATTGCAAGTACATGGTACATGCATATTATAATTATACGAGTGTAAACTTGTGTATGTACCTAATTAATTATTTATAATTCACCATTGTGGATTACGAAAATTTCTTCCTTAGCGTAAAATCACTGATTGCTCTTTTTAGTTCTACAATCGTTTATGACACTCCAGCTGGAATCCAGCTTAGAGATAATGCAACCATTGTGCAGTTAAATCCAAATGTTTACTTTAAATTACTTGTTGTTGTTGCCAATTACTTGTTGCTTTCTTTCATCTTTGACCCGCGAGATAATCTTCTTATATTGATAAGAAAAATTTCCATTTAGCAAATAAAATTGATTTAGTCAATCGTCAGTTCGAATTTGGCGCTGGACGTAGAACTAAACTGTAATTATCAAGTTAACTGCAACAAGCACCATAATGACTGAGGCGAAATTGATTTCGGGAACTGAAATTTCAAAGTAAGTGTGTTACAACGATTGTTCAGGACTTTAACGCATCGTGAGTTACAGAAAATTGCAACAAGGTCTCAAACAAGATGTTGATAAACTCACAGAGGTTCTGCCAAATTTCAAGCCTGGCCTTACGATTGTTCAAGTTGGTGGACGCGAGGATTCCAATGTGTACATTAGAATGAAAATAAGAGCAGCTGAAGAAATAGGAATCAAAGCCGAACATCTCAAGTTGCCAAGGTCTATTACTGAAACGGAGCTATTGATGCACGTAGGTTATTCAGTCATAGGTGGTGCAAGAATTCATTGTTAATTATTTTAGTTAAATCGATTAAATAATGATCCTAGCGTTCACGGGATTATTGTTCAAATGCCATTAGACTGCGAGAAACAAATTGACTCTCATTTGGTTACGGATGCCGTTTCGCCAGGCAAGGATGTCGATGGGTAAGTCGACATTCTTTTGCGAACTATGCGTGATGCGTTTTTTCATAGATTGCATACAATTAACGAGGGTCGAGTGTCTATTGGTAATATGGACGGCTTTATTCCCTGCACTCCACACGGTTGTATTGAATTGATCAAATCCACTGGAATTCAAATCTCTGGCCGCAAAGCAGTAGTTTTGGGGCGAAGCAAAATTGTTGGAACCCCAGTCGCCGAACTTCTGAAATGGGAAAATGCAACAGTTACTGTGTGCCATTCAAAAACAGCCAATCTTGCTGAAGAAGTATGCTCTAATGAAATTATTGATTCTGCTTTCCATGAATGAATTTTTTTGAATAGACAAAAACTGCAGAAATCCTTGTCGTCGGGATTGGTCGTCCGGAAATGGTAAAAGGAAGTTGGATAAAACCTGGGGCCGTGGTTATTGATTGCGGTATTAACGTTATACCAGGTTTGTAAAACTGTTTTTCTTATTCTGTGTATGGTCATCACGCGATCCTATCGAAATGTGTTGCGTATTCAGCTGATTATCGGTGTCAATAGGTCAAAGAAGTGCAGATAATAACTTTCCAGCGAGCTATGAAATCTTATTTGCTTTGGTGATTTGCATTTTAGATCCCAGCCGATCATCTGGCAAGAGACTTGTTGGCGATGTATGTTTCGAAGAAGCCAAACATGTAGCTTCATTTATAACTCCAGTACCAGGCGGTGTTGGGCCAATGACTGTAGCAATGTTAATGAAAAACACAGTAATATCAGCTCAACGAGCTGCTGCAAAGTTCACAGAAAGTGTGTGGAATATTAAGCCGCTCACACTTAAGATTTCTATGCCCACTCCGAAGTAAGTAAACCTATGTGTATTACATTTTTAAATTAAAAATTTGACCACAAAATCAAATTAACAGTGACTTGACTGTATCACGGAACCAAACACTAAAGGATATTTCGATGTTAGCAGACGAAATTGGTTTGTCTGTAAATGAAGTATCTTTGTATGGCAATAAAAAGGCTAAGATCTCTCTAAAAGTGTTGGAGCGTCTGCGAAATAGGGAAGATGGAAAATACATTGTTGTAACGGGGTAAGTTGCGATTAAAACAAAATATATTGTTTGTTAAGTGATTTTTTAAACTATTTCAGTGTCACTCCAACCCCTTTAGGAGAGGGTAAAAGTACTATTTTAGCTGGTTTAACTCAATCATTATATGCTCACAAAATGAAGAATACAATTGCTTGTATACGGCAACCATCGCAGGGTCCTACATTTGGAATAAAGGGAGGCGCTGCAGGCGGAGGATATTCCCAAGTAAATATTTGGCTAATAAAAGAATTTGTATTTTTCTACGTTATTAAAAATTAATTTCAAAATTAAAGGTTGTCCCAATGGAAGATTTTAATCTACATTTAACTGGAGATATTCATGCAATTTCCGCTGCAAATAATTTATTGGCAGCTCAATTGGATACTAGAATATTCCACGAGGCAACGCAGTCCGACCAATCGCTATATGATCGCCTTGTTCCTTCTGTTGATGGCCAGCGACAATTCTCTAAAATTCAACTTAGACGCCTTCTGAGGTTGAAAATAAACAAAACCCAACCAGGTTCACTTACTGAGGAAGAAATTCGACGATTTTCTCGGTTAAATATTGAGCCCTCGAGCATTATCTGGTCTAGGGGTAATTTCAGAATATTTTTTTTGCAATGTTTGTAAAACTCTGTAATTGCAGTTGTTGACGTAAATGACCGGTGCCTCCGCAAAATCACTATTGGACAGTCACCAACCGAAAAGAATGTTACACGTGAAACCCAATTTACAATTTCAGTTGCTAGTGAAATAATGGCTGTGTTAGCCCTCTCTAAAAATCTGGCAGACATGAAGGATCGTCTAGCTCGAATGGTAGTAGCTTTTGATAAATGCGGAAATCCAGTGACTGCAGATGATTTGGGAGTTACTGGAGCATTAGCGGTTTTATTAAAAGATGCCATAGAGCCAACGTTGATGCAAACTTTAGAAGGAGGCCCTGTATTTGTTCATGCTGGACCATTCGCCAACATTGCTCATGGCTGCTCTTCAATCATAGCCGATGATATGGCATTAAAATTGGTAGGGAAAGAAGGATATGTGGTGACAGAGGCAGGTTTCGGATCTGATATTGGTTTGGAGAAATTCATAAATATCAAATGTCGCACGTCTGGAAAAATACCAGATGCAATTGTGCTTGTTACAACAATAAGAGCACTAAAAATGCATGGAGGCGGTCCAGCTGTAGTTCCCGGTGCTCCTTTACAAATGGAATATAAAACGGAAAACGTGAATCTCGTTTTGAAGGGAGCTGAGAATTTAATTAAACATATCGAAAATGGAAAACAATATGGACTTCCAGTTGTTGTAGCTATCAATTCACACGTGTAAGTATAAAAGTAAAGTAAATAAAAAAAATTGTAGATTAATAATTTTTGAAATAAAATAGGAATGACACGGAAAAAGAACACGAAGCAGTGAAATCTATTGCACTTTCTAACGGAGCCTTCGCGGCTGTAAGTTGTATGAATTGGCAATCGGGTGGTGCAGGAGCAATTGCTCTTGCCGATTCTGTAATACAAGCTTGCAACCAGACGAAACAATTCCAGTTCTTGTACGAACCGTCTTTATCGATTTTGGACAAATTAAACATAATTGCACAAAAAATGTACGGAGCCGGATCTGTAGAGTTGTCTGAGAAGGCGGACAAAGCATCGCAAATGATAGTGCAAAAGGTAAAATAACATTTGTATTGAAATTTGAAATACACGTTTGTCTAATTTCTTCCTTTAAGGGCTTTGATAAGTTACCGATGTGCATGGCAAAGAGTTCAGCATCTCTTTCCGGAGATCCTTCAATTAAAGGCGCTCCTAAGGGATTTACGCTACATGTCAAGGACATTTATTTGTCTGTCGGCGCTGGGTTCTTAGTCGCTGTTTGTGGTGATATTTCTCGAATGCCTGGTCTACCAATTCGTCCGTGTATTTATGACATTGATTTGAATGCAGAAACTGGAGAAATTGAAGGACTATTTTAAAGTGGTTCATTAGTAACTGTACTTTTTATGTAATAAAATACATTAAATACATTATTCACAAAAAAATTGATCCAAATCTTTTTAAATAATATAGGGGAGCGGCGTACATAGTGGCGCAGCGTACAATGTGGCCCAGAGCCTTTTTGGGTATTATAACAATTGGTAGATGAAATCTGTCCGGTGTCATAAGTGTGTTAGTTAGCAACCCAACTTTGTCTAAGTAACAGGTGCGATCAACCGCGCATTTAATATGTCTTGTGAAAAAAATCAAAAAAACCCATTTTTGAAGTTTTTTTTAATTTTTTTCCTTCCTTCACAACATCTAGTATTTTTAAAACATTTATGAAAACTTTATATGCAAAGACTCACTGTGATGTCCTCTTTTAAACATCATAATTGATTTTGGATTATCTTAAATTTTTCTTATAACTTCGATCATTTTTCAAAATAACAGAAAAATTCCAATGTGGCGCACGCGGTTCGTACAAAGTGGCGCATTCATTAGGTGTGTTCAATGACAAAGATGTTATGGTTTTTAAATGTTTTATTGCTCCTTTAGCTACGACATATTTTGTCCTTCCTTTTAGTGCCGAGGAAAACCTGAAAAAGCACTTGGAATGTGCTAATATATCCACTGGTTTCTATATTAGCATTTATTGCGATTTCGACTATGATGTTTAAGCCGATCAAGAATTTTTAAATTTTTGATCATGCTTAACCTATTATTCTAATAAATTTTTGAAAAGTATCAAATATCTATTGTATTTACTTTATTTTTCCACGCAGATGTTACACTTTTAATAGTGCGCCACATTGTACGCATGTGCGAACAATGTGGCGCAAAGAGGTCCCTGCAGTTTTCGAGCTATATCTCGGAAAATATCTACAACTGAATAATGATTTCTTCACTGATAACAAAGCTTAGTAAATTTCCTTTCGACTCGTGTCTTCACTACTGATCTAAGCCTCCTTTAAGTATCCTTTAGAGCTCTAAACTCAAAACTATGCGCACATTGTACGCCGCTCCCCTACCAATTTATGTGAATATTGAAAATAAATAATAGGTACGCTTAAGCTATGATTTACGTCCTTCACCTCTCGAAAGATCAAATGAAATTAAACAATTTTATTTACTATGAAAACGTTTAACCCTAACCACATGCCAATAATGTATAATATTAATAAACACTTTTATCTTACCGCGTCGACTGAGGATTCGATATTCAATTTACAACTAGAAAATAATAAAATTTAATATGATGTATTTTTCGGGTTATATAATTTCTGATTGGTTCTTTTATGATCTTAATTTTGTGCGTGCTCTTTTCTGAAAGGCTGATTTTTATATCTTAAATTAGATTCCTACGAGTTCCGACTATTCTAAATTACATATTGCAAATTTTTAGATTATAACAACGACGAGTTAACCGTCAACTAAAAAGAGTCCTCCGACGCATATCAATTTCAATGAAGCTTGAAATCGACATATATGTTCAGTTGGCTGGGCACTCATCACCCCCTTCAAGAAACCCATTTCAACAATTGCTTGCTACTGACCAAAAAGGATCCTGTGGTGTGTACATTCAATCAATTTAAATAACTGTATGGGTATCGATAGACGATAGGAGAGTATGAGAGACATTAAGGATTCTTATGAAGGAATCTTTTCCAGACAATTCAAAAATGTACCTGAAAATTTTTTCTTTTCTTATATTGTACTATTTACAATACACGTAAAAACCGTTCAACTGTATTTACAGAGAGAACTCTAACTTCAAAATTTGTTAAACATTTTTGCGTTCCTGTAGAGATCTTGTTTCAAAGTTTTTCTAGAAGAAGCTAGAGAGCGTAATAGATATAAACTGTAAGTCTAGAATTACATACATATTTCTTTATATTCGTAGTTATAAAAGCTTATAATATATACTAACGAAACTTTATTAATTAATATTAAAGTAATTCAGGTTTCTTATTTCTCTCGAAGGACAAAGTATTGTCGAACATATTAGAAGCAATAATCTGAAAGTTAAATACCTGAACAAAATGAAGTTTGAATAGAATAAACATGTTTAAATAAGTATCTATTATAGGTATATGCTAAACTTTTTTTTCTAATGTTCTAATTTCATTAAAAAAAACAATCAGAAAATTATCTTGATTCTATTGTTTTTGTAAAAATGTTCACAAATTTGCGATTTTATACAAGTCTACAATTTCAAAAAATATTCGAACACGTGTTCAAATATAATTATTAGGAAATTTTTATTATTTTTTATAAAAATAGAAAACAGGCTTAATTAAATGAAAGCTATTTAGCAAATCTTACGTCGGTCGTGTACTTTGGTAATTAATTAATCAAATTATCCAAAACAATTCTTTTGTGGTGAGAGGAAGCACAGAGTTCTTAAAATTGAATGACTTAGTCAAATATTTTGGTTATTAATCTTAATTTGTTCTATTCACTCAGAAATTAACGTCTCTTAACAACCTGACTAATGATAATAACAATTAATTAAATATGTACTTATACTAAAAATTTGTCAGTATTTTGAAATTAAACTTAAGTTTTTGTGTGGCAACCAACTTGATTGATATTAAATTTTAACAAAATTGCTCATTAAATTTCAAAGAAAATCACTGAGATAATCGCTTCTCGTTTTTTGGTTTATAAGCTTGAATATCTAATACCCAACATAATATGACGTTTTTAAATAATTGATTATCTTGAAAATCCTTTTGTTTAAGCTCAATATCAAGACAAAATCAATCATCAGCACGAAATTTGCCTTAAAGGATTTATGAAATAACAGATTCATTCCTGGAAAACTTATGTTATATAAAAATATCACTTTGTTTAATTGTGGAAATAAAAAATGTTTTTTAATCGTTCAATTAAGATCAAGTGGTCGTGCTGATTTGTAATTTTAGGGGATTTGAAACAAGTCTTCAGTATTTTAAATAATTAAATTATTTGGTCTGGTTTTCGGTTTTGTATTGCATTTTTTACAATATTATTTAATTTTGTTAAAGCATAAATCAAAAAATATAATCTGATACAAAAAATCTTCTCATTTGTTGAAATCTTCCTACAATAAAACTTTAACTTCAATTGCTGAAATCTAATTGTATTTTCCAAAAAATTAATTGACATTGATATCTCTACTTAGAAAAGCTCTACAAAAAGGGTCGTCCTTTAAGTAAGCAAGAATCTAGATCACACAATTGTTTCAAATTCAAATCGGTGTATAATGTTTGAACCATCCTTAAAAACCCCAATATGTAATGCTATAAATCTTATGCAAACAATAGTAATTACACATACATATTTTCATTTAAGTTACGAAGTTAAGAATTTATAGAATTTGTTTGCTTTTGGGTTTACTTCTCTTTTGATTTATTTATGTGCGTTAAAAATGTTTCGTTTTTAATGAACCGCTTTAATTCACTGTAATTCTGTTGTTATATAAAAAAGGGAGGTACATTTTGGTTTATATTCTTTGATTTTATTTCAATTTGTCTACGTTTCGTGACACCAGTGCATCAGGCAAATTCATTTTTTTAGAAAAATTGTTTATAGTGTTCTACAGTTTATTTAATATAATATTTTTAATTCTTATAATATATATTTTAGTGGTATACCTAATTCTAAAATAAAATAGCTTTCATGAAAATGGATAACAATAAATTGTTCTTCTTAAAATTCCTGGTAAAAGAATTAATTTACAAAGAGAAGCAGGGAAATGGGAAACGGCAGCCATGTAAGTGCTGTAAAGGTGCTGTAAGCCAAGATATTTGGACCGAATTGTTTTCCAACAAATGTACTATATATAAAAACTTCCAGTGAAAATTCTCCCTGAATAAACCATGCTTGATTGTAAGGATAAAACATTTAGTCAAAGGAGATTTAGAGTGTCACTTTAAATAGAAATTGAGTCAACATTTGTGAAAAACATGTCTTGTTTTCGTATATTGTTTTTTATGCCTGCACACTTGAAAGTCCTTTTAAAAATTAATCTTTTTCAAGCTCGGCACTTTAAATTATGGGAGATTTTCAAAATATAGATTAAGTACATTGAAATTTTTCTATTTCATGAATATGAAAGTAAACAACTTAGTACCCACATTAATCTTGAGAAGTTGTTTCGATAAGCAGAAAAAATGATGTAATTTCCGCGACAAAAACGCAGTTCCCGCGGGAAATTGTGCCCACTTTTAATATGCTAAGTTTGATTAATTTCAATTGTAGACCTAGAATGTTGTTTTAATAAGCATCGTATGGCGGTTTGTAGGTCAAAAATTATTTTGTATTTTAAATCCTGGTTCAAGGCAATTCATCTCACTTATTCTTGTTGGTTTAAAAGCGAAAACATTGGAACCTACACCCCGTTGAAATTCAGTAATCCTGCCTGAGATATACTGTATTATGTTTGTCTAGAAACTCCTATCCTGTTCAGTAACAACGTTCTGAAATTTTACAAACAACAGAAAGAAGAAATCGCAATTTCGTATAAAACAAATAACGTCACGAAATTCGCCAGCTGTTTGTTTTTATAATATAATAGTCGTATGTATTTTATTTTTTTTTCTCTTCGTCATAAAATGTGTTGAACAAAATTCAATATACTAAGCCTATAATCAATAATGAGAATTTCTAATTACCAATCAAGCAAATCGTAAAGCCAATGTTCATTGAAATTAGCATAAAAGGGATAAATTTTTATATGTTAAATTCATTTCTATATTTTAAATATAGACGAGTTTAAAAAGTGTAAGAACTAAAGAATATTTTTTCTGGGTGACCGACGAAAATTATGCAATTTCAAAAAGGGCGACCTACAATTCGCAAATTTTCCTCATATATAGATGAAGCATAAAACCGCAACCAAGATTTTGAATTTTTTCCGAAACGCTTAAACGTGAATTTAAATTCAATCAGTATCCTTGAAACATCTGAAATCTTCTTGAAAGTGTTAACGCTTTCTAAAATCTAACCTTTTTTCTGTGATTTTTATTTTATTAGTGAATATTTTTTTTTTATTTAATATTAAATTACAATAATATTTGTAAACTTGCTGCTGACTAAAGTAAAGTACTTACCAAATAATTCACAAAAATTTATAGCAGTTTACACAACAACTTTCTGTCGCATTTTTTATAGGGCCAAAATATCACCAACTAATTTTTTTTCACTTATGAATTCCACAAGCATCACAGCAGCAAAATTATTTCAGGAATGTAAGAAGATATACACTCAATTTAACAACTTAATTCTTGTGTCCGTTCTATAACACTTTCCTACGACTCAGAGCTGCTCACTGTGAGATTTCGCGCCAATGCTCTGCACTGAGATCCATGAACAATGCTTCTCTATCAGGACTACGACACTAACTGAAGGATGTTTAGCAGTGAAGAGCTTTTTATATCCTTACCAAGCTTACTTCTTGATGAGAGGGCGGCAGACACATACTGGCGGCTGAAAGCAAATCCCCGAATATTCAGATGAATAATGCCTTTATGCAAACGGCGACCATTATTTTTTGACTTGTTAGTGATATTTGTCAATGTTACAAGAATTAAAGAATATAAAATTTATAGAAGTGTTACGCAGTGCGATCCAATTATTGAAAAACATGAATTAATTTTTTGTGTAGTACAGGAGGGGTTTTACGGCAAAATGTCTAATCCTAATAGTTGATCACAACACTTCAAGGAAACGATTGGTACCTGTTGGAACACTTGCTAGCGAAGCACCCTGTATAGCATGTTAGTAAAGGAAAGATTTAAAAAAATCCCTTTTGGCAGGCCTAAAGGATGAGGTAAATTTAGAAGTGTTTTTGTTTGCATTTTTTGGGGTAATTTTCTTTCAAAACTGAGAAACTATAATTATTAACTTATAAACTACTCATGAAGAGCTTTTCAACAATACCACACAAGACGTGGTTCAAAAAATTTCAAATTTCCACCCCCACTCCAACTCGGACCCCCACAATCCATGAATCGAGAGTGTCACCGTAAACTTCAGTACTCTAACTTATGCAAATAAAGTTTCTCTCTAAACTCCATAGGGGCCGAGATATAATTTTTTTTCAAATTTCAACCCCGTCCCACGGCGCGGCGGCCGCCCTAGAAATAACATAAAAATTTGGTTCAAATATCTTCAAAATTACAGCCGCTAAATATATAGGTATAAACTTTCGAATGCGTGGTTTCGTACTCAACGAGGGATGAAACGGAAACTATGAATGAATTTTTCGAAAGTCAGAACATGGTACCGATCTCAATAGATAGATTTTTCTTCGAAGTCCCTAAAAATAGAAAACATTGGTAAAATTGGTTTGAAAATTCATCAGAAATTTAATTTCTCGGGATATAATCGTTTGAGCTCTTTTCAAAAATTACCATTATTTATATTAATTTCAATAAAATGAGAATTACTGAGAATCTTATTGCAAACAACCGCTTCTAAAAATTTGCATATCAATCAAATATTGTTCAAAAGTCCGAAAAGCTTTTGTTAAAAAAATAATAATCGGTTTCATTTTCTATACCTATGTAAGTATGTAAGTCTCTGATAACGAAACAAAACAGGATTACTTAGTGAAAGTACAATGTACGCATTACTTTTTATTCACGTAATTAAAGACTGAGCATTGATGGATGTAATGGAATGTGGTTTGCAGCAAAAATAAATGTAGACATGAGCCAACCGGCTTAAGAGTAATGCTTAAGGACATCACTGTTAACAACTCCAGCAGCCTTGTCTGCAGTCTTTCCAGCAAGCGCCGCGAATTGTTCAGCAACCTCAACTGCTACTCGTATTTGAGCCTCAGCGGTGGAAGCACCTGGAAAAGAATTATTTGCATATTACAGTTTGTCGCCATTGGAATGTAATTAATTTACCTAAGTGCGGAGTGGCAATAACTTTTGAATGCTGAATCAAAGCTTTCGTCACTTCTGATTTTGGAGGCTCTTCTGGGAACACATCGAAGGCAGCACCCCCGCATTGACCACTCGTCAAAGCTTGCAAAATTGCGGCTTCATCAATAATGCCACCTCGGGCCACATTGATTACTTTGACGCCTTTTTTGCACTTGGAAAGGGTTTCAGTGTTTACCAGGTCTAGAATACAAACAGATTTTTAGAAAATAAATTAAATAAGAAACACACAGCTTACTTTTTGTTTGTGGGATTAAAGGTGTATGAACAGTAATGTAGTCAGCAAGGGGCCACAACTTCTCTAAGGACATCTTTTCAATGCCGGCTGCCTTGGCCTCTGCATCAGTCGTTATCGGGTCGTAACCAATTACCTTTCAAATGCATAATTACTATAGACTTCTTTTCACTTTCCACTGTCTAACATACCCTCATTCCCCATGCGTTCATTCTGATGGAAACCTCCCTGCCGATTCTCCCCAGTCCAATAATGGCCAGAGTTTTTCCATACAGTTCAAAGCCGCTGTACAGTTTCCGATCCCATCTTCCCTCTTTTAGGCTTTGGGCGGCAGGCACAATGGGTCGAGCAAGAGCTCCAATTAACATGCACGTCAATTCGCAGGCCGATATGGAGTTGCCGCCCGGTGTGCTGAAATGTATGCTGTTACTCAGTCTCATCCATGAGGGTGCGATTTACGCAAAAATAATCAGTCTAGAAAGTGTTTCGCGGCTGATTGTCCGTGTACTTACTTGAGGACGATTACATTATGTTTCGTTGCTGATGGGATATCAATATTGTCAACTCCCGCGCCAGCCCGTCCAACGACCTTAAGGCGTCCAGATCCAGCCTGAAGCACTTCTGCTGTTATTTTAGTGTCAGAACGAACAATTACAGCGTCATAATTCTGTGAAATCAGAAAGAATTAATTATAAGAGTCTTCGATGAAAAATTACACCCTTCGGAAATAACTACAGAAACGTTCGACAGTTTTAAAGGCTTCAACTATGGTAAAATTCATTGGAAATGATTTTATCCGCAGAGAAATAATTATGAAACGTGGTTTTAAAATTGCTTTCTAAAACATGAAAAACATCAGAAAAATCAAACATCAAAAATACTCTATGAAATTATTACATATATTCAATGCAATTTCCAAAAAACTATTTATAATATTAATTAACGTGTGCGCAAAATATACGCTCCATTCTTCTATAATTAATAATTATATTGAAACTGTTAACTGTTATGTAATTATTAAAATGAAATGAAATTTAATAAATGCGTATTTATTATTTATAATGCTCTGCTTCCTAACTTTTCTGGTATACAAATTTAGTATATGTACGCATATTATGTAATAATAAAATGCAAATTACATTTGTTTCAGCCTCAAAGAATTTTGCCTTGAAGCTTGTACATTAATTGTGCACATCATTTGGCGATATTCTACATTCATAAAGCATTTGTTTTTATCGATCCAATATATGCATATCCAGTTACAATTAGTTCAATTTCATCAGACTGCAATACATCGTTAGATATATTTCATATTTTCGATAAAATTACATAAATTAAATCTTGTTGCCATGGAAAATGTATTCCACGCAAATACTGATTTACTTGCTATCAAATCAAAAGCTTTGGGTACTCAATTAATTCTCTTGCAACATAATTACATTCTTATTGCCATGGCATTAAATTGTTGCTGGGCACTTATTTTCGTACCATATCTGCATAATCTAAAATCTAAATACTTTAAAAAAAGGCACAACTATTCAGATAATCTTCGTCACAGAAAACTTATCACATTTCTAATCAAGAGCAGCATCTATTTATTGGCTTAATTGATAACGAGCAATCACCGGTAAACAGACTTCCAACGCATTCAATAGAATCAAATTGAAGTACGAATAATGGACATGCAAAAATAATTGCAAATGGAAAACTTACCTTGACTTCCTTGCAAAGTTCTTCTTTTGGCAGCTTCAGCTTTTTGTCGACCTGGAAAATGAAAATCAAAAATAAAAATTCAACTGAGAATACGCAATATACAAACATTAATTCCATGTTTTTTTAAAAGATCGATGCATGCATCGTCAACTGCATCGCACACTAGAACACTTTTGATCTCAACCGGCATTTTGACAAATTTAATATCAACTCAGGACCTGTACACCCACTTGTGACCGCAACTCCAACTGGAAATGAACTGATCAAAAACCGGACGATCGATCGCGCAGAAGTCTCAAATCTACTACATATAAAGACTGTAGGAGTGTAACAATTGGAGAGAATATTTCAATATTAAAGGCTGCTATGTACCTTATTTCTATATAGAACCTCTACTTCGGCATCAGCGGTCTCTATAGAGGCTTTCTTGCGCTTGTGTCCACAGGGTTATACTCCCGTTTGAACCCTGTTTATTTGATCTCTTTTGACCGATTAAGTGATCACCGTCACCGAGGATCTGTGGCAGTAGAGAACACCAGAATAAATACGTCAGACACTTATCAATGAGACAACAACGAGTTTTTCAAAACGCATAACAACGAAAACAAATGACTGTTATCAGTTTTTTGTTGTTATCGGAATCTTTCCGCATTGGAAGTTCAAATTGTAAATTCGATAGAATTTTCCTTGAAATTGTTCCAATACATACTATACCAAATTTGAGTAATATTTTCAGTTTTCACAAACAAGAATTTAGAAGGGATTAATTAATTAACTGAAACAGTTACTAATCAGTAACTAGACGTAAATATTGCATTGTTGAAATGTTTTAAAATTTAACCAACTTTTAAAATTCTTATATAAATACAAAGAAAACCGTGTACATACTCATACACTGAAAAGGAGGACCGTTTCGAAAACCATACGCGGGAACAGCGGTTTACCATTACCATCCACCGTGGTTGATTGTATAAGTAATCAATTGTTGTCGCATGTATTATAATATAAAGAATAGCAGAGACACATAAGGATATTCAGGCAATACATTTTTACAAATAATTTCTAATAAACATGATTTATTTTATTAAATGTTGCTTTTTGCACGTGCTTAATAATATGTAACAGTCAATTATTTTATATTTTTTTGTCAAAATAGTGTATTATATTGTGAAAAATCATTTTTCAAATAACACCTTAGCTTCCAAAGTAATCGCCGGACAATGTGAATAAAAACAATTCCTATGTACAAAGAAATGTTATTTAGCTATTCCAGTCTAGGTACATAAAATGAATGCTGGTCACGTTATCTATTAGAAAAATATATTTCTGTAAATTTTTAAATTTATTCTAAGATTAAATTTAATGACTTGTCAGTTTTTGATTATTTGAACACGGCGTGGGTGTATTTCAAACGTGATATTTACTAAGTACCAAAATTTTACGTACACAATTACATGTTTCCTTGATGTTTCTTTGTAAGCATTAAATTTTTCGAAAAACAAATATGTATAAATAAATTAGCGACATATGCTTTCGAAGCCGAAGGTTTACATAATTGCTAAAGGTACATAATTTTTAAATTAAAATTCCTAAAGAAACAGTTAAATACACATAGAGAGTCATAAATATTTCATCATATTGTTTTAATAAATATAAATTGATGCTGTGAGTTTGAAAAATAGTTTAACAATAATACAATTATCACTAAACATAAAACAGCTGGCAAATGTGCGCACGTTACTGAAATTGAGAAATATGTACAAATAAATAAATGGAGACAATGTCATCACTGCAAAGATTCCTGTAATTATTTCGCAGAGTGACGTAATGCTGTTGCCAATTCCTTAACTGGGAACAAAGATCCTTCATTATACACTAAACAGTAGTTTTACAGCATTTGTGATATCCACATTTCAATCATATCCGTAATTATTTCCAATAGCGACTAGACATTTTTTAAATAATTTCCGAGACATTCTTTTTTTCACTGAATGAACTCTTCACACAAGGCGAGATGAAATAAGTTATGGACTGACTTTGGTGAGAGATTTCAATGATTTGTTACAATACAAATTACAATTGCAGAGCTTTATGTTTACGCTAAACATGGAAATGAGAAATCAGTTATTTTGCTATTTTTTCTTTTACAACAAAAAACAAATCAATAACAATGAAACAATACTATTTGATAATTGCCATACACATAATGTTATTTTCTTATATTTTTGGCTAAAAGTTCAAAAAATATTAATAGAGATTGATTTTTTTCACAATAGTTTTCCTACACATGTGGCAAGTGCGTAGAGTTTCTGCACAACGAGAACAAGCCCCATGCCCACAGAGGAAAGCGACATCACGTGTCCTTTCCATGCATATACTGCAATAATGTGATTCTTCATACTCCTGAATTTTATTCTCTAAGTATCGCAGACGATCTGCTGACGGTATGCGGGAGTGATCTTTGTTCAAAACGGGACGTCCATTGAGTCCGTAACGTCTTTCTATAAACATACCACAGGATAGGCATTTCTTCATTCGAACTCCGCACTCCTCGCAGGAGATTTGATGTAAACACGGTTCGAATGTGATCAACTGAAGGTGCTCATTGCAAACAATGCATTCCTTAATTTGGGGAGCACCAGGCTGAGCCACTGGCGCGGTACCAATATTATTGAGTTGCTTCCGACTAATGTGTTTGGATGCTGTACTCGGAAGACTGCCAGAGTTTGATTGTTCAGCAGAGCTCCTTGCTTTGTTCAGATTCATTTCTACGTATGGTGAATGCATAGTTGGCGTCATATTCTGAAGTCTATTCATATCAGAGTTTAATTTCTTTGGCACAGTTTTTGCACAATGCTGTGTTAGGTCCTCAGTGGATTGATTTGAAGACAGTTGTGCAGGGTTTCTATTGGCTGGAGTTGGTACATCTGAAGGTACCGATGATGATGTTAAATCTCTTGGATCATTGGTAGTACTGCTCGATGGGTTATTGCTATCGATGCTTTCATTCAAATTGAGTGACTGAATATTTTCAACTACATTTTGTACGACTTCATCATTAGGAGCATTATTTTCGGTAACGGTTACTTCAATAGTATTATTTTGGTAACTTAGAATCTTGTCTTGCAATTCCTTGTCAGTTATCCAGTCAAACAACTTAGCACCCTTGTTATTGGTTTCTATTTTACATCCTTTTTTTGCTAGGTAACAGATGATAGCATACATAAGGCGGTACTCAGTCACAGACTGAAGATTTTGGTAAATTTCTAGGATCTCTGGAGCATCACTTGGAACAGCTGTAGGTGAGAAATTGGTTTTCTTTATAACGCATAAATGCAAAGCATTATCACCATCCTCATCACGCGCGGTTATATCACAACCTAAATGAACTAATTTCTCAATCGCAGCCGAATGTCCTTGTGACACAGCCAACAGGAAAGGTGTTTGCCGTCGATTATTTCTAATATCAATTTCAGCTTGTCCATCAGTGATTAGAGCTTCTACTACGCGAGCATGACCATTCAGGGCAGCCAGATGAAGTGCTGCGAAACCGTCATCCTTCTTCACATTGACTAGTTGGCGGGCTAATTGCAGAACTCTCTTCGCCGCCATAACGTTTCCTTTCAACGATGCATGATGAAGCACATTGAATCCACGGTTATTTCGCACTGTAAAATCTAAATTTGGAGCATTGCACAACAATTCAACAACTTCAGCGTTTTCTTTTCCTATTGCATCGTGCAGCGCAGTATCTCCGTAGGAGTCTTGAATATTCACATCAGCATCGAATTCTAATAAAACTCTTACACAATGAGGTGTTTTTTTGTGAGCACAAATGTGCAGAGCTGAACAATGACTTGCATTTAGGAAATTTATATCAGCCCCGTTTTGTAACAAAATACGCATTGTTTCTGGTTGATTGCCAAATGCTGCATAGTGAAGAGTTGAATCGCCTTCTTTGTCTACAACATTTACATTTGCTCCAATGTTTAGCAAATATTTTACTAAATTAACATGTCCTTGATGTGCGGCAACTTGAAGACATGTTTTTCCACCACTCATGACATCCACTTGAGATGGATGTTGATCTAAATACTGTTTTACGTAATCCAAATGACCTTGTGCCGCTTCGCGAACTAATTTATCTGCAGATGAGGTTCCTGAAAGTCCTGATAACGGAGTCATGACGTGATCAGTTCTTTGGTGACTAAGATCCATCATACTATTGGATCTTTCAGCAGCTGTTGCTAGTGGTGATCTTTCAAGTTTAACACATTTAGGATTTACAGTCCATTCAAAACCGTCATCTAGTTGTTGAATACGCAGATCTCCATCCGAATAGACTTTCACGACTTTACACAATTTACCGAGTGCCTGAAAAACAATTCGATACTTTATAATGGTAAATTATTGAAAATAAAAATTGATCTAACATTTTTCATGGGTTCTATCCATTCACCATGACCTTTTTGCAATTGTTGAACTTTTGCAGAATCATTAATTATAGTAACTAAATCGCCAACTCGAAATGAGCACACTTTAACCAAAGCAGCAGGATGAAAAGTCCATCGATTTGGACAATTTTCATATTGAACTCTTAAAAAAAAAAAAATTTATTTTATTACAATCAATTTTTAAATCAAATACTAATATACCGTACATAATTATTAAGAGGGGAAACTACATTACAATTACAAATTTATTTGAACTTTTACCTAACATCACCCTTTTCTGTTATTCGATGGACAGTTCCCAATTTTGAAAGATGTTCAACCATTCGAGGATTCCATCCACCATGTCCTTGTTGTAGTTTCATCAAGGCGTCGACTTCTAAGCATACCTTCACTCTATCTCCAACTGAAAACGTTGGTTTCACAGTCGGCACAACCGGCTGTTGTTCCTCTGGTTGACCTAAATTTAATCGAAACAATCATATTGTAGCCATATAATATACCACTTTGTATAAATTTATATTCAAATAAATTATGACAAATTTAAAAAAAAAGAAATTCGTATTTACCTAATACGGGCATGTGATCCTTGTAGTAGTAACCACCGAAAGTAGGAACCACGTATTTCAAGTCTACGTTGCCTTTATGACCAAGTCGATATACGTTCGTGGATCCGGAGACCCAAGATACGTTGGCTACACTTCTGCAAGATTCGTTATCCCAGCCTCTAATTTCCATAACACGACCAGTTTTCCCTAAAGACAATACATTTTCTTTCAAAATCACTTTAACAAAAATAATTACATCTTTACTCACCTTCTCCCCCGTCCTGTTGCCCCCACTCCCAATCAGGACCACGTACAACTTTAGCACCAACGAAAATACCTTTGAGTTGTAATTTTAACGAACCTTTTCTTGGTGGCACCCTGACCCTATAAGAATTAATTTTGAATTGTTTTTTTTCTATCAGTAATGATCATTAATATAGTTCACGGAAATCAAAAAATATTACTTACCCCAATGATGTAGGAGTTGTGTACCTTATGAATGGGTGTTCAGTATCGTGTGCATCAGTTCCATAACATGACGCACAAAGATGATAATTACAGCACTGGGCACATTTAAAAACTATACCAGCTATTCCACCCTTAGAACAACCATCACACACAACATTTGAATGTCTAACTCCTGAAACATGGATTATAACTCAGACAAAAATGCAAGCAAATTTTTTTCATATTTAACTTACCAACTTGTGCGTTATCAACAATAATTAAATCATACTGTCCCTGATATCCCACACGATAATTAGTCCTGTGTCCTGAATCCCAGTTAACTACAACAGTTTTCTCCGGGGAATGCGTAGATCCGAAGCGACCAATTTCGCAAACTGTACCGACGTGACCTTCCCCGTCGTCTACAAAGGAATATTTCGAATAAGATGTTCAAATAAACACTTTTAAGTCGCCGGAATTCAAAAAGAACTATTTCAGGGAGGGACATCAACGACAAATGCACATGGGCGTCTAATGTGTTTTCGGATCTGTTTCTGACTGCACAGATTTGTTCTTGGTTTTGTTGATGCGCGCAGCACGCGCCCTCGAAATGAACACCATGCATGCAGAGGACCTAGACGCGTTAATGTGTCTTGTCACTGATAAAACATATGCATCTCTCTGCTGCAGAGCATTAGGAACAGGAAGGAAATAATTCTATGGAGACACCCCGAGCTAAAAATATAATCTGTCTGAACCCACAACGTTACCCTAATTATTTTCTATTTTGGTTGTTATTAAAGGAAATTCTGTCTCCAGTATTTTTAGTAATGTCTGTAAACGTACCTTGGTTTTGCCATATCCAGTGTGGTCCCCTCACCACTCGAATGCCAGGAGGAATCATTGTTTCTTCTTAATAATTATTTATTTTGTCGTATTCTAACGAAGAGCAATATCTTCATGAGAACTGCTGTGAAGACTCCGTTGATTTTTAATAATCTGCAAAATAAAAGCAATGATGCACTCACTCTGTATACTTTAATTGCAAATAAAAGTTGCTCAAAATAGGACAACTGAAGCAAACTGCTTTCCTCTTGTGGTATGATGTTGTTTTTATTTTAAACAAATGTGAGCAGAGATCGCACATTTCGTAATTGGTAAAGGTACTGCGGAACTCACAAAACGAAACAAAAAATCACAACACTGATAAAGATTCAGAAACACAGAATCTTTCCATACCTACAAGTGATTAAAAAATCAACTAAATTTCTTGGGATTTGATGGCAAACATTATTCAGCCAAATATTTGCAAACAACATTAGTTTATTTTTGCATGAAATTCGCAATTTTAAATATTTTTGTAGCAACGTACCAGGGGTAAAAAACTCATTAGGACATTTGCGAAGGAAATACAGTTCCAGGAACCTAAACAAATGTAATTGCAACTAGTTTTTTCGGATTTTTATTGTCTGATTCACGCAACGCCATCAACACCGCTTCCTGGAAAACCACAAATAGAATAAAAATAAGGTTTGAAATTCTACTTCGCGTTAAAGTGCGTGATGTCATGGGAAATTCACTGTAATAAAAAAAAAATACCTATTTCCTCGTTGTCCAAAATTCATTAGAAACGTTTCGACTACTCAACCCTTTAACTGAAGGAAGCAATTTCTGCTGTATTCACTTCAAAATTGGCAAGAATATTGCTTGATTATTGAACAAATATGTACATACTAATATTAAATACATAATAATTGTTAATTTTACAAGTTGACCGGCAATGATTTGCTAAATAGCGAATATTGCGGTTGCTTAATGTTTTGACCTTAGGTCAATTTCAGCTCTCGGAAGATGAATTTTAAAAATCGTTTCTTATAACGTGTAGGGAACCTTTGTATTAAGGTTGAGCTTTTAAGTCTCCTTAGATCTTGAGAAACAGTGATCAGTTGATAGCAAAACACACAAATGTGATAAAGCGTTTAACATTAATTAATTACAATGTTCTTTTTTTTAATTTAACTTTCTCGCTTTTACCAGATTAAGGCACAAGAATGTTTCTTTTGTGTGCGTACCGTACTCAATCAAATAAATAAAATTATATATACCACGCACTTTAAGGTTTGTACGTGTTTGAACTATTAATTTTTTAAACTAATATTTTATCTCAATATTTTTGAATATACAACACATACTTAACAAACTTTTGGGCACAAACAGCGAAAAAATAGAGTTAGGTAACATTTTTAATCAATCCATTTTTCTTAGTGATCGCATAACTTACTATATTTAAGTGGGGGTTTGTCTTATAAATACAGTAGTACCTATGTAATACTTGTCATTTCTTTTAATGTTTTTAATACACATAAATAAAGAACTCAACATTTGTTTTAACATGATCATTTTTAAAGATCAAATACATATAATTTCGAATGTAATAATTCGGTTTTTAATTAATAAATGTGCTTCGGACAGTCATGAATAATTGATTGTATAATCACACAAGATGTAAAATGAGTGTTTCGACTTATAATCACAGTCCGAATTTGTTCTGTATCTATTAAATATCTTTGCAACAGATGAGAAAAAATTTATTTCTGTAAAAGCATTCTTACAATTAGGAGCCGTAATGCTGGTTGACAAAATCGATTTTAAAACATGAATTTAGTTCATCTTCAGTTTTATTCTGTGCGATATTGATTCTTCTATAAACTGTGCAAAAACAAATGCCTCTAAAATAATAGAAAAAAATATGACTTACTTCTGGAAATTTCGTTTTTAACATCCATATCACTACACATCACGAATTAAGTGTCCAAACATTATTTTGTTGTAGCAACAAAGCATTTTCACTCGGACACGTTTTTGGTAACAGAATTTGTTTATCAATTTCAAGTAATAGGCGGAAGTACACTCAAAGGGTACGCCCACCAAATCAGTCAAGCAACCAAAGTGCATGACCTCGGAAGTCAACTCATAATTTTAGTTGGGGTAATCGTCAGTGAAACTCGCACGTTGATTGCATATAGAAAGTATAATTCAATTTTAATTCCGGTCAGTTAGGTGTACACCCTCTGAAATTTGATCAATGCAGCCCACATGAATCAGCAACAGGGAATCGCAAATTTCTTTGACGTTTAATGAAGAACTAGTTTGAATCTAGCGATTTAAAACACACTAACAATAACTATACTGTAAGCACTTACGTTTAAAAACATTTTACGAATTCAGAAATTTTTCCCGACTTCATTATTTGCGAGTTTTAGTTTAATTTCCTGAATTTTCCCTTCATCAAATGACAACCGTTCGACACAAACAATTACAAATGGCTGCCAAGTGCAGAGGTGAATTTGGAATAGGTGATTAGGTGGAGTTAATTTCGTGTTGAAATTCTGAGTACTCTATGGGAGAATAGAAAAGTACATCCGTTAGTGGATTAAGGAATAGAAAATATGTATTTATTTATTTAAAGATTAATACAAGCTATAAGCTATAACAACAGTGAAAAACTTACAACTAATGATAATCAAAAAATAATTATATTATTCAATAGGTTACAAAACTTTTTGTTTATCATACCAAACTTTGTTTAAAATATTGTTAAATAGCAATCATGATTTAGCACGATTGAAATTAAGCTAAGATTTACTAACCAATGATGTTTAAAATTACGTGAAATCATGTAATTTTTACTCATCTTGGGAATTTATTTTTTTATTTATCTATAGCAAAAAAATTATCTTCGTGAGATATGGATAAAAGTTTGTGTGCCAACTTATTTTGTTCATCTCTAGTTGAGATGTCTTCCATCCCAGTCCAACTTAGATCATTTTCTAGTCTAAAACTACCTAGAAATTCATGTTCACAAGCTCCACTCCATTCCTAAAATTTTGATCAATTACGTTTTTATCAGCTTATCTAATAAATCATACCTCCGGTGAAAGCATACTAAAGTATTTTTGTCCAGATGGTCTTTGATATAAATGATAGACTCGGCCAGGTGTTTTTTTGAAATTACAGGCAGCATCATGAAGCATTTTATTTCGCTCAGTTTCTACCAGTATTTTTTTTGCTTGCGCTTGCAGCATTTTAATCTAATAATGAAATATTTATTTATTATTACTGCAGCACAGAACAGATATTTTTAAAGAATACCTGTTCTAAAATTAACGCCAATTTTCCACTAGCACCTGCTTTTAAGAACACATCTGCTGTTTGTATTTGAGTTGCTAATTCTACAATATCACTTTCAACATGTGCAGATACTCTACTTAGGCTCAAAATTTTTGCTCCATTAGGATTAGGATTTCTCTCCACAAGTTTGGCTGTTTGTAAGAATAATAATAAAATCTATTATTCAACTAACTTATAAACATACATATATTTTAGTTTACCTTTTTTGCAAGCTGTGTCATAGTCCTTAATTTCCATTCTGGAGAATTTCTTGTTTTTAGAGTTTAGCGGCGATAAGGAGTAAAAGCGGCACTATTTCATCAAAATATCTTTCGTCGTTTTGTTTCCTTATTTTATTGCCCGTATAAACTTGAAAAAACGCGGAAAAAAGAACAACGCAGATAGATTTCAAAGTAAAACTAGATTTCCCTTGGCAATAAAGCCAAATGTCAAATGCAGCAGATGATAACCTCTGAGGATCTCAGGGTTGTTCAAAAAATATTCAAATAATCAGAATTGTTCAGAACATGGCACCTTTCTGACTGTTTTTAATAATTTTGCAAAGCAAAATCATTAATGTATAATATCTTTGATGGGCTCTCGAAAAATTGAATAATTTTCAGAGAATAAAAACATATGTTTTTAAATCAGCTGATCAATTATTTCGAGTATCGATTCACAGCTGATTTTGCGACATCACTGACCTCATAGGTGTTGTCAAGTTATGTTTGCTTATCTTGCTAATGATTTCTGACAAATTCATGTCCTTCATTCCCTGCAATTATTAGTGATTTTTCATTGGGAAACTTACTAAACCATCCAAATATGGATTTAGATCGAGGGGAAATGTGTAAGAGCTTAATAGAATGGTTCAAAGTGCTTAATTTAAGTGCCCCACATTCGGAGGAATCTGAATTAAATGACGGCGTTGCACTGGCTGAAGCTCTGAATCAAATTGATCCAGAGAATTTCACAGGTATGAACTGTAGTTAAAACAAGCACTGCCCACATAATATATACAAGTCCAAAACAAAATTTTAGAATTTATACATTGCAGATTCCTGGTTATCTAAGATCAAATTTGATGTTGGATCTAACTGGAGGTTAAAAGTTAGTAATCTAAAGAAGGTGATAGAAGGTGTCTATGATTACTACGCCGACGTATTGAATTTGAATTTGGTGGAGTTCTTACGCCCAGATGCAATGAAAATTGCAGAAAAAAGTGACCCTGTTGAACTTGGACGGCTTCTTCAACTTATTTTAGGATGCGCTGTAAATTGTTCCGGAAAACAGAATTACATCACACAAATTATGGAACTGGAAGAATCCCTACAACAAAATATTATGAGAGCACTACAAGATCTAGAGTCCGGCTGGCAAGGTGCATCGCCTTCACGCAGTTCTTTAAGTATTGCAAATTTTGATTTAAAAATTATGCAAGAAGAAAGAGATGCTCTTGCCCAAAAGTGTTTCGAATTTGAAAAACAGGTTTATATTGTGATTATTATGAAATTTCGTATAGTGAACTGTTGTCATTCTTTAGGTAGCGTTTCTTTTGGAAGAAAAATCTACCATGCAGCAGGAAATGGCGAAACTACAACAGGAGGTTTACAAGCTTGAACAACCTTCCGCAATTGGCGATGATGGCATGTCCCTAGGCCCAGCACAACCTGGTTCAACTCGTTACAATGAGCTGAGGCGACAAATTGACAACTTAAAAGAGGAATTACTTCAGGCGGAAACATCTCGAGAAGATTTGAAATTGAAAACTATTCAACAAGATAAAGAAATAAATGCTCTCCAACAGAGGATTGACGATTTAAGCGTAATAACGTGTGTGATTTTTCAGAATTGTTAACTAAGTGTTTCGAATAAATTGTAGCAAAACACATCAGAAATATCTCAGCTTAAGGATGAACTTGATATTCTTCGGGAGGCTAGTGATAAGTTGAAGGTGTGCGAAGCACAATTAGCAACTTACAAGAAGAAGCTGGAGGACCATAATGATCTTAAAAAACAAGTCAAAATGCTGGAAGAGAGAAGTGCAGAGTACTTACGGCAAAGTACCCAGTTTGAAGAGGATTGCAAGAAATATTCGACAATCAAAGGACAAGTTGAATTGTATAAAAAACAAGTATGTTCTCTAGTTGAACAAAAATGTAATGCGTTTGAAAGTTGCACGACCTTTTATCTCTCAGATTCAGGAACTGCATACCAAAATGGACAGTGAAATGAGCAAGAACGTTAAATTGGAATTTGAAAATAAAAATCTAGAAAGTAGTGTTGCAAATCTGCAAAGAGCTAAAGAGAGTTTACTGACGGAAAGGGACGCTCTTCGGGAAACCATTGATGAATTACGCTGCGCTCAGAGTTCGTCTGGAGGTAAAGGTTTTCGCCTTTCGTCATTACAATTTTATTTTCTTAAGTTATTTGTGAATTGTAGAAACAGGAAATACTGTATCAAAAGAGTTACACTCACCAGCTTTAAAAGAAAGAATCGAGAATCTTGAAGCAGAAAACAAAGCTCTGCGCGAAGGACAAGGAGGACAAACAGCATTAACTGTAATTAATTTAATATATTATATAAAATATTATTTTAAGCATATTCATAAGAAAATCAGTAAAACTATGAACACGTATTATTGAGATTGAATTTAAAAAAAATTTAAAAATGATTCTCACTTAAAAATGGAGTTGGAATGAATAAAGATTTGATTTTATTTTGTTTTGCAGCAACTTCTGGACGATGCCAATAAAAGAAATGAAAACCTAAGAGAGCAATTGAAGTCGGCAAATGAAAGAATCTTATCCCTAACACAAGCATCTCAAAGTGATGACCCAAATATGAAAGGGTACAGTTTAAAAAAAACAATTTGTTTGTTTTTATACTCACTAAACCTTTGACTTTCAGGGCTGAACTGGCAAAACAATTAAAACAAGTCATAGAGTTAAACGAGCAGAAAGGTGAGGAATATAATTAAAATCCCCCATAGATGTAACATAATAGGTTCTTTTACTTAGCTATTCAACTTGACGAGGCGCACACGCAAATTGCAAGCGTTCAAGCAAAGCTAACACAAGTCGAAAGCACTTTGGCAACAAGAGAACAGGAACTGGTTGCGTTTGAAGCCAGGTATCGCAAGTGTGTGGAGAGAGCTAAAGAAGTTATTAAGAGTTTGGACCCTAGAGTGGCGAATGGTAAGTTTTGTTCCTTACAGGAGTAACTATGATTGATATTCCACTACTGCAGCAATAGAATCAACCCTACTCGAGAAGAGTCCGGAAAGTGAGAACGAGATGAAACCGGGTATGAGCTCAATGGAGGAGAAATTAATAGCAACAGCCTTCTATAGGTAAATTAAGTGAGTAGATGGAAAAGCTTTCAATTTTAATGATTCTATGTTTAGGTTTGGATTGGCATGTCAAAGAGACTCAGTTGATGCTAAATTGGCTATGTTCATGGGACAAGGGCAAAGTTTCCTTGCAAGACAACGGCAATCTGCACCACGAAAGTCGCTAAATTCAAATTTTAAAACTAAATAGTGGTGGGGATTACACTGCCGACTTTTAGATAATAAAAATTATACAAGAAACTTGTTAACTTTGATATATACTTTCATTTTATATTTATATTTACTATTTACACCGCATGCACATTCACTATATTTTATAACACAAAAAAATAAAAATAAAAATATTAAAATGTTTTAAATAGTATTATGCTTGTCTTTAGATTTTCATTACAGTTTTGAATTGTTTATATTGTTTCTAAGTGATGAATTGTGTTCTTGTGATGATCTTGAACAGTAACGATCGTTGATTGGAATTCAATTTCTTGAGTTTATTACGCGCAAATGAAACACCAAGTCTTCAGGTAACAGGTAACATATTGCAAAACCAGGGAATTCTACATATTTTCTTGATCAAAAAGGGGAACATATTTCGAATCTGCATTGTGCGTAGCTAAAGCATTGAAAAAAGTTCAATTGATTTTTGATCAAGAAACCACAATAATATCACAATAAGTTTTTAATAATCTGACGAAACAAAAAATACAAAATCGGTTAAATTCAAAATTCAAAATGGAGGTAAAAATACATATATTGTCATATTGCATCAGTAATACAAATAACTTCATTAATTATATTTTAACAAAAATAGCGATTTCAAGCATTATTATTGGTAGTTACGATTGTAAACTTTGTAGTTGCAGATTTTGTGGGAAAATTGCCATAACAATGCAAAAATGCACCTTTCGTAGGTATTTCAGCTGAAAAACCTGGCAACACTGCCAGTCAGTAGCAATTTCAAACGCCTATAACTCTATTCTCCTCTCCCACGACTTTGGTATTTGTTGTCGTAATATGAATTGAACTACTAAGTATAAGCTTTCATATAAAATATATTTCAATTCTGTTGGGTTTACGCCCATTTTGACCAAGATTTTTTGAAGTAATACAATAAATTTGACACTAAAAAGCAAATTGTCAAACAAAATCAACTCGGAATCAGTGCGGAATGCGGATGGTTGACATTGATTTTAAAAACACTTTCCGAAAATGTGTTTTTGGCTCAGTCTGAAGCTGAACAGCCTATAAAAGGACACGCCATATACAGTTGCCTCACAGCATGTGAGAGCTGCGAAGCCATTTTGGTCGCCATTAGGGAAACGTTTTATTGGTTTCAAAGTATCAAATATTCTTTAGTGTTTTTCTATTGTATCCCTCTATATATTATGTATTTTGTTTTGGTTTTAATTTAATGTGTAGCATCACAATACAGTCAATAGTGTTTTAATATGACACGCCGAGAAGGGTGGCGGCTTAAATTAGAGGATGAATAAAAGCTAAGATTAAATTAATTCTCTTAGTCTGAATAAAATAAAATGTTAATGATAAAGATAAAAGAATTCACCTCTTTTGATAATTACATCGGTATTTACAAGATGCTAAAAATTATTAAACTGTTTTTTAACTATTAAAGAAAAAATTTTGATAAGTTCTTTCAGTGAAAGTTTTGACTCTTACCTGTTTTATCATTGGGAACATTTGAACCGCATCTAAGTTTTTGTATAAGAAGCACAAAGCTCAAACTTTTTGACTTTCTAAAACTTTGATATTACCAAATATTATGCCACCCGTTTTCGCGGGCGTATTTCAACTAACCCTTTCAAACCAATCGAAACAAATTGATGAGTAGTACGCCTCTATGCCACTGATCCATTATTAATTTTTATGGGTAGATTCATATTTTAATTAGAAAAAATAAATTTTGTTTGCTTCCCTTCTGTTCAAGTAATGCCACTGTTCATGACTTATATAGCCGTTATTTTCCTAACATCAAAATTCAAACCCAAACTTTAATGTTTTATGACTTTATTTTATAATACACATTCTGACAATTACTTCTTGATAAATGCACTGTTCTGACTAAAAAGTGTTCAGGGAATTCGAAACAAATGCAAACGCCGATTGTATTCAGTTAACTCTTTGGCACACTTAAATAGCGCTTAATCTTGAAATTCGAGAGTAAATGCGCGCGCTGTGACATCGTCTATAGTCCAGTGCATTTAGGACTACTAGAAAAGGTGTCTTTTGCAAGCAGGCGGGGTCGTCAGTGCGTGCGGTTATTCTTCCATTTTACATAACCGTGCAACCATTACGTACGAAAAACCAAACAAAACAAACAACTAAAATTCTTAACTAATTGAAATTATCAATATAACAAAACGACTATGATAACAATAGAACTAACAAAAGTTATATTCAAGTTGAGGTGGAAAGGGGTAAGGGTAATTACTCTACCAGGGGCGCCACATATTGTCGTCACCCTGCCTTGGCTCGCCGCGCTGGTTCAAGATGTTCTGATTGTTCTGGTTTTGTTCGTTAATATCACTGAAATTTTCTCCTTCTTGTGAGCCGATAGACGCCTTCAATTTCTCCGATTGCATGTCGTAGTATTTCATTTCGACAAATTTCTCGCCTGATAGTGGTTTTGTCGTTTGAGTGGCATTCATCATCTCATCGGTTGGCTCGGCACAGTCACCCGATTTTTCCGATAGAGGATTATTTCTGTCGTTCGATAATGTTGTTGTGTTCTCTGCTTTGACCAAACAGTCCGACATTTTGGATGTTTGTTGGGCACGGTTTAGCTCAACTAAACGATCAAAATCATTTCGAGCCGCATTCGCATCCACCATGGACTGTGTGTTAAGGCCAAGGGCAGCAGCCAGTTGCATGTAATGCGGTGGAAGCACAAGGACGTTATTGCTGTCCCCCAGCTTAAGTTGCCTGTAATTTTCTGGCGAACCCTACAGAGGAAAAGAATTGTTTTTTTTTTTATTAAGAATTCACAGAGACTGAAAAGATATGAAATACCTTCTTCCGTGGGTCGATACCCAGTTCAGATGAGGGGAACTGCTGGCAGTTAACTTCACGTAAATTCGAGGTGGTGGTCGCTTGATTGGCGGAGATTACATCGTCAATGTTCACACCGGAGGGTGAGCTTTCCTCCTCGTTTCCGCGATTGTTATTCTCGTCCTGGGTGAAAGGGGGCATGACGAAAGGTGAAATGAGGTGGTCGTCATTAAGGAGTTCAATTTACCTGTGCAGTGATTAAACCTTCCGAGGTGGATGTTATCGGCTGGCTACTCCGACGCTCTGGAATATCTCGTGTATTTTTACTGAAGTCCAATGGATTGGAGTCCTGACTGCTGAAGTCCATAGAGTTATCGTCTTGCCTTTATTATTGATAATAATATCAGGGTATCTGAATTTTTAAACAGTTGCTAGGATACTTACGGTTTCTTTGAACAATTCACCTCGAAGCAGCTGCTTGATGGGCTGTCCGCATACGCAGTGTGGGGACATATTTCAATATCAATTTCAGCTATACACTGATCAAGATGACGAAGAAGTCGTGCCTTCGATCCAGGATCTGATAGGGTTGGTAAACTTGGAAGCGGAGGCGGTTCTGGGGTCGCTAGATATCTCGCTACCTCTCGGGCACAATCAGTGTAACCTGCGCGGTACTTATTCACAGCTACAAGGTAACAAGGTGATTTATTTTATATATTTGAGAATAGAAAAATCGTATACCCGGATCGTCCAGGTTTCGATGTCTCTGAAAATGCCTTACAGTAAGCTCTAAAATGTCAGCCTTCTCTAATTTTGTGTGTTTCGTTTGCCCGTCTGTTCCCTTTGAATTTGCCTTTGTTGATTCTAGGATAAGTGCTTTCAATATGGCCAGACTTTGATTGATTCTCGCCCTCCTCCTCTTCTCCATCAATGGCTTATTTGTACGCTTGAGACTCTCTTGACTAGAACTGACGCTTTGCGTTGATGACACAAATCCGATGCTCTTAGAGCTGGGAGACGTTGTCGAAGTTATCCCTATACCTGGAAGTTATTGCTTTTATTTTTTTGGATGGATGTGTTTTTTTGATGAATAATTCCGTTTTTCGAGATGAATAATTGAGATTTGAGGTATTCGTATTTAATGTGAACAAAATAGTTCAAATTTAATGTCCTAGTTACATATTTATTTAGTATTCATTTAATCTTTGAAACTAAATATTGTTTTCGGTTCGAAATAGACTAACAACAAATTTAGATGAGAAATCCACATTTTCAAAAGCTCTTTTTCTTTATTTCTGCAACGTTTTTGCACGCAAGTTCATAGTTCGTTTTTCAAGATGAAATCTTTCGAATACACCGTAAGAAACTTCAAACTCCTTTTAGGAAAGTGCATTTCGACACCATTGATCCTTTCTCGCCGCTCTTACAATAGTCACTACATCAAACAATATTGGAATTCTATAGTTTGTCGACGTATGATATTTTATATTTTTTAAAAAATTTCTTATCGCACACAAGACGTGAACTATCTTGACATGTTTTCTTCCCCCGGCAAGGAGCTGCATAGATTATAGGCCCAGACCCAATTTACAGTGTTCTAGAAAATTGTTTAACGGTTGGAATCGTTAATACTAGACAAAAGATTTATGTTTACACGTCTTGAAAGTTCTTTTGTTTAGAACGCCATTGGAGTTGGTAAAGTGCGGTTACGCAGGAAATTTTAAGAAGCGACAATTTCTGCTGCATGCAGTTCAAGAAGGAAGCCAAGTTGACGCTGATGTGAAATCGAAATGTACAGAAGTAGTGAAGTAGGTCAGAGCAGGTAGAGTCAGGACTCAGGTAAAACAATTATTAAAAACTTAACGGCTAACAATCTGAGAACGAAGCTATACCATTATTGCAGCTGATTGGTCGGAAGTGATCAGATGGGAAAGGATATTTTGTTGAGCAATTATGAAGGAGTCAAGTTTGCACTCGGACCGACGACGCGACGCGCGACATGTACATTGTACATGTTGATATTCATGGCGATCTATTGCTTTGATCTTGAACAGGCTAATTTTGTAAGAGGTTTATTCCTAATACGGCAATATAGTATTAATGTGCAATTAAACATTACCAGGCTCCAACAGTCCAAGTGGCGGTTCTAGCCTAGAGTAGTGGGGCACTTTCCCTCCCAATTTTGTAAGAGTTAATAATTAATTATTTTCGTATAGGTTTTTACAATTTCATATGTTATTTCATATTATGTAGTTATGTGCCCAGCACCAGTTTCTAGAACTGCCCGTAATTGTAAAACGTCAGAACCGTACGGACCTCTAGGTAACTAGGATAAAATAGTAACTGAATAATTTGTTGACTGTTTGTCTGTTTAAACAGCAAGTACCAATTACTGAAGAAAAGAAACCCTGATTATATGAGATATCTACCCATTATATGATTTTATTTCTTCAATCAAATATATAGGTAGTATGTACTTTGGATGATTTAGAACTTGTGTTGCCTAATTTTGTTGCAAATGAAAAAAATCTCGGAAAAAATAATTTCTTACAATTCAAATTCAAACCTTGTTCCAACATTAATAAAATGACTTTAGTTGCTTCTCTTATACACAAATCACAATTTGTATTTTTCAATGCCTAAGGAATTTTATGTTATTGTTTTCAACAAATTTAAAAAAATACAAAACATTGCTTTTTGGTTATTGTTGGTTGCTTTTTATGACTTTTAAAAACCTCAACTGAATGTGCATTCCAATTCAATGCCAGTGATCTAAAAATATCATTTTACTGCTTTCTATTGTTTATTTCTCATTTTACAACACAAACACAACAGACAATTGCTCTAAATTTATGTGTTGAAATATATTAACAATTTGGCGACTTACTCAAATAATAGTTGAACGATAAAAGTAAAGAATATTTTGGTCAGTTCTAGTTTAGAAATTTAACGATTTCTTTTGTACATCAATATTCAGTAAAAAAGAGGCCGTTAAAGTTTTTATTTTGCAACAAATTTTAGTTACAAGATAGACTCTATAGCATATACTAAGTTGCAAAACCTTTGTTATAAATATTAGAATATTCTACAGTTCCTCCAAAAACAAATCCACTGCAAAAAGAAAAATCAAACATATTTTGATGTAGGATTTGATGGTAGTAAAATCCGTGCGAAACTAATGTAAATTATGTTATTTCACAAAAATTTCATGAAACCTTTCAATCTTTGCAGTTTTTCGAATTTTTCTATTATATATTCTATAGTGTAAAAGTATTAATTCGATTTCGCCTAAAATTGAACTGTCGCGTCGTCAAAAATATATCCCTGAGAATTAAGCTTAGAATTAAAATTATTAAAATATTGTTTGAAGATTTAAAAGAAATATTTGTTCAGTAAAAAGTATAAACGAGAACTAAATATTTATGCATATTGCATGTTTTTGAAACGTTCCCCCATGACCACATTTCACCATCAACCTTTGTTGGCTGTTTTTAAATCTGGGATTTAAAATCTATTCAAAACATAAATAAATGTAAGATTAGTTTAATTTTAAATATTGAACTTAAATATAAACTATAACTTATTTAATTGAAAACAATGATTTACTACAATGAAGTATTCCTTTTCCACAGTATTGAAAAGTAAAGGAATAGACTTGATTTGACCGATTTTTATACCCTTGATGTATAGGTATTATAGGTAGGGTAGATTAGTTTTGAGTGAACGTTTGCACTACCAAGAAATAATCACGATAGGAAAAAAGAACTATATTTATATATTCATGGTTGGGAAGTGAAAAAAAAGCGTTTTATGAATATCCGTCTTGTCTATCCAGACGATAATTGGAAAACGCTTGTAGCTAGAGATTAATTGAAACTTGGTACAGCAACACTTCGTTAAAATGGTAAAGTCGAGTTCAAAGATGGGCAAGATCGGAAAACTAGTTTTACGTGTTGCCATATAATGCTGAATTATTTTTATACAAGAATGTTCATTTTTCTTTCGTTAAATATAATTATAAATACGTATTACAATTAATTATTTGCACAAAACTTATTTTAAACGATCTTGAAAATTTTACAGATATCAAAAACTTTCCTTTTTTACAGGCCTTTTCAATATCTTAGAAAACATTTCTCTTTTTTCGATTGGAAAACGGTTTTGTACACGATTTCTTAAATCTATAGAGTATTTCATAACTGGCGTAAACCAATTAGACTTTCTGTACTAGTAGAATTTGAAAATTCGATGTGTCCGAGGATATCCGTGTGAAATTCCTGTTGCTGATTCAATAAACATTCAAAAATACTTAAAAATTTGGGTTCATTTCTTTTGAAGCGTTCTTAAGGTCACAGTTTCATTAAACGCGCTGATTTTTCAAATGAAGTCGCCTTCTTTAAGCATTTTTAAGCCTTAATGTCGTCATGGAAAAAAATATCTACACTACTGGAATTTAATCTCGGAAATAATTAATGACTGAACTCAGGCTTCCTTCTTTTGTGAAAAAAATGAATTTGAACTGCGTGCAAGGATACAGCGGTTTCTGTCGACCTTTCAATCAAGATCCTCTCACTTTTAGACGTTCGCTTGAAGTTCGCAACATTTTCAATTGTAGTGGTTTGAACTTCGTATATTTCTTTAGTGAAAATAATATCTACATACCTAGAAAATTCTCAACAGAAGACAATTGTTGTCAGACATACATAAATATTTTAATAATTTAGCGTCTTTGCCACTTTCAGAACAAGCAATACTATTTTATTTAATATAGCAAGAGACATAAGGACGTATTTATGTAAAACCTTAATAAAACTTAAAATTGCATTAATTCATTACCAATAAAAAAAAAGTTCTTTATTAATGAAACGATTTCACTTTCAAATAAGAACCGATGGCACGGGCATTGTTTGAGTAGCTTCCGGGATACTAATTGTTGAAATTTTATTAGATATATTGCAGGAACAAGAGTGCATTGGTAATTTATGGAACTTCTGCACAAAAGTGATTTATATTAAATCTAATATACATGCTCGAAAATTAAGGAAAATATATTACGATATCAATAGGTACTATAAGAACAAATGCAAACTATTTTAAATTCTTTTAAATAAAATTCAAAATCAACTAAATCAACACATTTTTACGATTATATATTATACCTATATTACACTATATATGGACAGAATTTTTAATAGAAACTGACAAATTGATTGCAGAATTTTCTTATATACGAAAAATTGTATATTACAAAAAAATATTTAAAAACTGTATTTGGAAAAAATGATTAGATTTTAAAAGAAGTAATATTTCCTACTTAACAATATTATGGAGAAAGGAAAATTTATAATAACATATATAAATAAAATTATAAATCCATCGAAACTTTATTTGAAAATTGAGCGTTTTGGGAAAAAATCAAAATTAGCTTGTTTGAAAGCAATAAAACAAAAAATCAAACTGAAGTGGAACTAATCGAAGGATACAGTCGGGAATTCCGTAATTCCGCGGAGAGGCGTTAAGTTAACCCGCGGCACTTCCGCAAATAAAAGTGTTACCTCGTTCGTGTTGGCTTCGCCGACCCATTAGTGGAGGCAGCCGTTAACGAAAGTTGGCCAAAGCACGTGGGAAGAAAGGACCAATTTCGAATAGAACCACGAAATGGGGCGCAGACTACTTTACTGACAGGGTCCAAGGTTCCAGACCTCAACCACTGCGAATCCTCCTCTCCCCGCCCTATCTTTTTCTAGAATTTTAGAAGCAATTACCTGTAACCGACTTGTTCTTATTGTAATCCTTTTCCCGTTTAGCAGTCATTTTGCTCGCTTTGCTGATCGGGGTTGCTATTTACATTTTCCGGACCAATTGGCAATTAAAACACTTGAAACAAAAGCACCACGAGAAACGTGCCGGAACCACTCACTGCCACCTTTGGTCTATAGTAATACCTGCTCCGATGACACTATTTAGCTACTTCAGATGAACGAACATCTGAGCACTTTTTAGTTCAGTAGGATTCGTTTTCTTGCAAATCTTCGGTTCCTTTCAGCTGATGCCAGTAATAACTGCAAAGGAAACTCCACACGGCCGGAGGATTTATTTACATCTTCGCTAGACACTAATCACTCATTTAACGAACTCATTTGAAACTGAGATTTAAATAGTCAACAACAACGCACCGAGAGTGGGTTTCCGAGTGTCGCCGCACAGGTCCTTGTGGCATCCAATCGCACTTTGGACTGATTGCGATACGTCGTCCCAACCGAAGAGCTTTTGTGTCGTCCTCGTCGACTATGGTGGAGTCCCTATGTAGGAGGGTGCTGGCGACTTCAGTTGGAATGGAAGTGGCGTTTTCTGGATGAAAAACAACCACGTTGAGCTTTCGGCGATAGCGACAAAGAGAACGGAAGAGAGGACGAGTAAAAAAGGTCCAAGGTGTGGGAGAGTGTGGCGAGGAAGCACGCGCAGGATAACAAAACAAAGCAACAAAAGCTGTAAGCACGACATCGCGGCACTTTGAACCATGAGTCTAGTGCCAACTGGATATAGTTATGTGTCTAGATATACCTCTAGGTCATGCAGAGATATACGTGTACACGTTGGTATATTAGTCTCAATATCTAAAGCCGGATGGGAACTAACAACGAGAGCAACTGACACGAACACGACAAATCGTATAGAGTATACCATTGCGGTATATATAGCGCCAATGTGGGGTACAGAAGTGTGTTCTGCGATATTCCCAGAGTCATAGTTTGGAAAGCTGTTATCAAGAGCATCACCTTATGGTGACGCTGTGGTAGGGATCGTAAAGGACAAGAGCCAAGCTCGGGGCAACAACAACGAGAACTCTGCTCCCATCCCCCGGAACGGTACCAGCATACCCAGAGGGTGTAGTGTTAAGACTTTTTCAACTCTCGTCTGATCCTTAAGCTTTCGTTGATTAGGTGAAAATAAGGCGGTGGGTGAAGGATGGACAGGCGGGATAACACTTTCAGGGAGCATGCCAATGTCATGTCGTAAATTGGAGTTGAAGAAGGTCCTTTTCGCTCTCCAGATACCACAGGCTTCATAAATAAATAAACGTTGAAAGGGCAAAATAAATAAGTTATAAAAAAAAGTGAGGTTACGGGCTTGCTCCAGCCAATTTGATGCTAAACGCCAGCCCCGAGGCCCCCGTTTGACTGCCGTTATCCCCGCATACCATGGTACATTTTTACCCGGCGCTGTGCATAGGTATAGCGCGCCCCGCAATTACCACTAAGGCCACATCTAACGAAACCGATTTTTTTCTTCTTTTTTTGTGCTTCTGCATGGACACAGAACGACCGACCATCCCAGCACTGCTCGATACTTAGCTTCGAATGTATTCGTGCTGGAAACACATGGATATTATAGCGCCGCACACCACATTTTAACACCCTTCAACAATAAACAGCATGTCACTTAGACCCAACTCTAAAAGTACCCAACGCCATGGGGCTGTACACACGCTCGTATGCCGATATATAAAAATCCTCGTGCCGGATTATACTGCGAAGGTGGAGGTTTGGCGAGGAGTCATTCAGTGGGTAAGCAGGAGTGCTGAGTGTGCCTGCCTGCCGTGCTATGGCATTTGTGCTATGGGGAATCTATGGGGATGTATAACGGCAAACCAGAACATGACATCGTAAAAGGTATAATTCGCCACAGGATGTCTGTTTAACTCGAACCTTCAACTTCAAACGCTGGCGAGAGGCGACTAGCTTTTTTATTACTCAGAGGCTTTTCTAAAAATTTTCAGTTTGGTTCGGGTTTGGATTTTTCTGCATTCAAAAAATTGCTCGCTAGCTGATAACCAGGGTGGTGTGTCTGCATTGACACCCGTTAACTGCTTTTAGCCCCACATTGCTTATCATGAATTGCGAGCCGCTTGACTTTATGGCGGCTTAGTGCTGCAATATAATTTAGGAAGGCCTCTTCAATTGGAACGGATAGTGGGATGATTTATGAGGTCGGAGGCCTTAACTCTCGAGGCGTGTCGGGCCTATAAAGCGGTTTAAGATTCTTCCGAACTGCTCCAAAGTGCTTGTGCATATAATACGGACACATACATATGTACAATGTTATCCTCTGACGCCAATTTCAAGGCATTTCAATTGACGATTGCTGTATAGTATAACCAAAGTTCTGCGCCGCGTTGGGGATGTGGGGGCCACGCGCTCCCAGCGGTCCATGCAGGAATATTCGAAGGAAAAACCATCAACTGAACATAACGTCCAATTAGCAGCTGATAAACTAATAAAAGACGGATGCTGTCGTTTCATCGTTTGCCCCGTTGACGACGCGAAGTAGACGACTGGAAAAGATTTGTGTACCAGCAACTTAGTGAAATTAATTAGGACGAGTGGGTGGGTGGCGGCCAATGTGCTTCCCTAGGTAAGGTTAATTATTTCGTTCTTGGAAGCAGAATGCGCAGAACGGGCGGCATTGTTCACACCACAATAATGAATCAATTTCCAATTTTCAGAACTGAGGGAATCTATTTTGTAAATACTAGTTGCGTTCAAACACGCTCAGGATTAAGATTGTTGCATAATGAATATCAGTGGAAAAACCACGCTAGAAGAGATTCATTTTCCAATGGTCTTATCTATTTTTATGCAAACAATTGAACAATAACAACAAAACAGTTCAGTTCGATAATTCATAAGACGTGTCTTAATAGGTTTCGAAAACCATAGATTGTGTGCTTTCAACTTTCAATAAAATATTAGAATAGCACGAAAAGTATTTTTTTATTAAAATTTTTATTGGAAGTTTTCGATTTTTGGTTTAAGCATTATTGATTAAAATTGATGTTATTTCTTTTTACTTTTTGTTAAATTATTATATGAAATGTATTTTTGTTTTATAATTTTTGTAAAAATCTCCATTTATTTTCCATTTTTAAATGAGTCTTTCGTACAAATTTTAAAGTATAAAAAATAAATAAATAAGGATTAAATAAAACTTTATAACATATGATTAACAAATTCTAAAGTATTTCATCCTAAATAGCTTGAAATAATCTACAATTTTAATTAGAAAGGAAATTTTAATTGGTTTAGTCCAATTATGAAATATCCTAGATGTATAGAATCTCATAGTTTTAATTCCGAAGAAACGTTGGTTAAGAAATAGTGTAAAAAAACCGTGCAAAATCAGCTTTCCCAAATCCCAACATAAAAAGAGAAATTCGGTTAAATTAATTATTGAAAACGAAACGTACTTTATACCTTGTTGGAAAGGTAGTAAATATACCTTTCTAACAAGGTTATACACTAAAAAATCGAATCAGGCAATGAGCCAGCAAAGTGGTTCATGCTTGGAAAAATTTCATTTCTTAGAAATAATAAATAAATAAACTTATGACAAAAAAACTGAAACCAAACCATGAATTTCAAAATTGTTTTTACTTGAAAATCGAAAAACAATATTAATATTTAGTTTAAAAGTAAACTTTATTTACAAATTATCTTTTATTATATTTTTTTTTAGTAATAAACCTAAAGGATTAGGATCAGGATCAGAATATTCTGGGACCCCATAAAATTAGGGACCTGTTACTACATTTATTACCTTTCGAGAATGTATAAAACATTAAACTATCTCGAGCAGTTTCAGATATATTGGCATTTTAGTGCAACAACCTCGCCCACATGTCCGAGAACTTAGCGGATCATTTTGCAGCAGATCAAAAATAAAAGTGAGTTATCTTCGCATGCACATGAGTTCTATAGTTCCTGATACTTTTTAGTGATAGTTCTTATTATATACTGTTATAAGCTAGCTGTTATACAAACAGCTGCCACGTGAATTTAGCAGATAATTTTTTGAATTTTTCAATCGTGCTTTTTTTAAGTAAAATCGCCAGAACTATTGCTAAAAAGTTGAATTTAAAAAAACCCTGATACACCTGTTTAATTCTTTATTTCTAACCAAAAGGCCAAATATCAATTTTGACGAATGGCTGATTTCCATACAAACTTTCATCCCTTTTTTTACTCTCTTAGGGCTGCAATTTCAAAAAACCGGTTATTATTGAGCACCTATAAGATAAGTTGTAGAAGTATACAAAATTTCGTGGAAATCGGTTCAGCCGTTTCCGAGAAACAGTGATCAGTCAGTCAGTGGGTTTTGGATTTTATATATATAGATTAAAATGTACATTAAATTATAATAATAAAGATTAAAAATTAACTTTTCGTGTAAAAAATTGTTTTAATACACGTTTTCTGGTGAAAATTACGTGAAAAATACAGGAAATTGTACTACAGCGCCATTTATACTGAGTTTTAGAATAAATTAAATATAAAAAATGGATTCCTAATCCCAAAAAGCTTTTATATACAAATTTTCGTTCATTAAGTAGGTATAAATATTTTACAATTTATAACATATTATGTAATATGCCTAAATTGCATTAAAGGCAAAATCGTTATCGATAATTTCGTTTTTAAGTTATTAAAAGATCTCATTAATGTTGTGCAACATTACCGGATTGTGAAATATGTATTTTAAATTTCGATTAGGTTGATTTGCAAATAGTACTTTAGTTTCAGACATAGGCGCGTAACTAGGCAGGGGCCAGAGAGGCACGGCCCACCCCAGAGTACCTACTTGGAGAGATTGGACGATTTTGTTACAGATTTTGTTTGGCAAAAAACATGCTGTCGACTTGGCTTCCGAGGTAAATCCATGAGAATATTGGAAGATTAATATTTATTTTCAAGTAATGGATAATGTTCTTGCAAACCTAAAAGGAAGATTTAGTAAGTTACCACTTGCCCAATCTGTCGATTCCTTTTGTAAATTAGACTTGAACGAGACACGAGTCCGAAGATTTTGTAAAAACTTACAAGAGCAAAATTCTCATCAACACAGGCCGAGACATCAGTTATCAAAAATGTTTTGAAAAACAAAAGCAAGGAGATTAACATACAAAATCTAATTTTATTATAAACCGCTACAGGTGACAGGTGACTGCTATCAGTTCAGCTGATTGCGAGCGCAGCTTTTCAGCTATGCGTCGAATAAAAAATTGGCCATTTAATTTCGAAAATTCACTTGTGAAATCCCGAGTTTCTGCCGAAAATGTTTTAAATAAATTTTGTAACCAAAACAGAAAATAAAGCTTGTTTAAAAGTATTACCAAACAAAGTATTTAATTGTACTTGTTTTATTTATCTTATTCGTTTTAAATATAAATACAATGCACAGACCTAACTGGACGGGGTTTATTTGAAGTGGTATGAACGACACGACAGGCAAAAGTAATATTTTCAAAAAATCCCTGTTTCAAAAGTATACATAGAGAGACACATTATACGAATTTGCACTTAAGTTGCAATACAGTGCTTAGCCTCTCTGAAGATTCGTTTCTGAGTATTTAGCTTCTGCGTGTAAAGCTTACATTGCACTATAAGTTAAGGAAAGCATTTATAACGTAAACAAGATAACTATTGCAATTGGTTTATAAGGCCCCACAGCGTTTCACACCCCTTCACTTTGAGTGCTCGTCTTATGGAGTGAAATCTATTGTTGCAGTGGCCGATCAAGTCAAAGTACCGAACTTTTTATATTTCCAATTCGAAATTCTTATTCGCTGTGCACTTGAAACGTGAAATAAAACAACTTAATTGAGTATCGAATTTATTGTAAATTTCAAATTCAACATTGAAATTTAATTGTGTTTCAAGGAGAGGAGTGACATTCTAAAGTAAGTCTTAAAATCATAATAAGAATAATTTTAAAATGTATTTCATCAGATTGCGTTAACATTATTTTGTGAACGCAATGGGCGAGTTATATTCCACGAGATCATTCTCCAACATTGGTGGAAGCACATTTTAATAATAATCGTTCGAACGTGAATATGATTTATAAGCTGCGACAAATCTTTCCAAAGGTTATAATGTATTTGCTTGCTTCATTCGTGTTTCATTTCGCGTCTGCTGGGATTTCTACTGGGCAATTTCATGTGCTAAGGTTAGTCTCTTTTTCATCTTAATGTTTTCAATTAAATTAATTATTTTGAACTGCAAATGGAACTCATATTGAAATGCAATCTTTAGTATCCGAGGTACAGGTAAGATCACTTTTTGGCCGAATTCGAAGCTTAATCGGTGACCTAATCTACGACACATTATGTCTATATACAGTAGTTTTGCATTAACATAATGGTTACATTGTAATCTGTCGCACATATTACATTTTTAATTCAATATTAAGAGTGGTAGATGTGGTCAATAATTCAGTAATTTATAGTTAGATACGGTAGAGTCGGGATAAGCTGAACTACCGCAGTATATCAGACGGGTCGGCTTCTCCTATTGGATTGGTTCGAATAATTCGTAAATGCAAAAATATTTGATTTGGATTTTTAGGTAATTGCAAAACTAAGAAATAAGATAGGGATGTACGTACTTATCGCAAAAACAATTGAAATCCTTAGGAGCCGCAGTTAGATTGCTGTCGGGAATCAAAACTGGATCTGTGGGCACGGTAGTGCCCCCGCCAAGACGAGACAACGGAAGCGCTGGGTACTACCTACCTTTTCTCGAAGCGTTTCGTCGTATTTTTGTACCCTTATACATTCGGTCTAAACTGCGCTAGAAAGTCCAAATTCTCTGGATATGATGTCAATGGAGTACTTATTGAACATGCCAAGTTTGAAATGTATATAGCCATTATACTTTATAGATTATTAATATCTAAAATACCCAGATTTTGTCACTTACTGACTGACTGATGATCATCAAATCTGTTAGGGTACTTCCTGAAGTCATAGAAAGCTGAAATTTGGTGTGAAAGCAAGGATTAGCACACAAACAACATAAAAATTAAGAAATTTGTACATTTTGCCCCCCATCCCTTAAAATTAGGGGATGAAAGTTTCTATGGAACGTTCGTCCATTTTCAAGCTAGGTACATAAAATATTGGTATTTAGAATATTGGTTACAAATAAAAAAATACGTAACACTTCAGCTCATTTCAAAAATTACCAATTAGCTGGTTATTAATGAATATAGGATTATTATTATTTGGTGACGCGCTGAGAGGCAAAGATTGAGAGTGGGCTATGAAAAAATGCACTGTTGATGTGCAAGAAAAGCAATAAAAAAAAAGGAAAAGAAAATAAACATAATAATAAAAACTACGACAAGTATGTAACTTACAAAAAGAAATGATATACATGGTGTTTTGAGGGCGGTTGCAGATATTTTGAATATGGATAGGGGGGGGTCATTGTGAACATTTTGAGGCACATATGTTATAGTCCAAAGTCGCATGGTTTTTGAGATATTCGCGAAATTCCGATTTTCTGCTAAACAGGGGTGTTATAGCGGTTAACAGCCAATAAAGCATCTAATTAGAGTTTTTTATCGGACTTATTTGTGTTTTTTTGTTGTGTAATGAAACAGTCCATCGAAAAAAAATGTTACCGCAGCGTACAAGGTACAAAATAAAAAAATAAAGGCAAAATAATACCAAGGAAAGTAGTTTTTCAAATCAGTCTTGTAAGTTCCGTTATCTATAACAAAGAAACTACCCAGTGTATCACCCTTCAAATAACTTAAAAACATACTTAATTTGTAAATTTTTCAATGATGCTTATCATACTCCACCAACTACCTGCGTTTTCTCAGAAAACGATTTTTAAACGGACGACCCTAATGCCTAATTTCACAGTGCAAGCTTAAGCTCAAAAATAGGTTTAAAATTCTGCAGACAAACAACAGATAGGCGCACAGGATAAAACGGTTTTACTTCCCAATAATGAATACTATATAATTATTTTTTATCTGTGACCATTATTTCTTGGCGTTGAAGACGTTCGTTTAAATCTCATGTACCCTCCTACACCTAAACTCTATAGACTCTAGAGTCTAGAGTACAAGAACACTGAAATTGCGTTGTAAACGAAACCTCAGAAAATCAGTTTCTCATTCAGTGCTATTTTTGGCCTAATGTGGCCGAAGTCGCAGCTTCGATCAGACTCTAATATGTTTATTAATATTATAGTAACTGCAGAAAGCTATGCGCTAACATCTGTTTAGAAGCGGCTGAGATTGCTTGTTGGGAAAGAGAAAAATACAAATCCCACTTATAAAAGTTTTTGAACCGTGGGTGTCTAAAACTAAAGTTTTCAACAAGCAAATTCGCGATATGAACTTCATTGGAATTTTGTGTAGTGAAGAAACGTGTATTCGAAAATACAACACACCCAAAATTTTTGCAAGTGCAATCAGTAGGTGATATTTGCACAAAAAAAAACTGTTAAACATCACTTTATAATCATTGTTTACAAAGCTGTTGAAATTAAAGAAAGAACTGCAGTGTACCTATCTGTATACACTTCGGAGAAAGCCGAAAGGTGGATAGTTTTGAAATCGAAGCAATGATAGCAATAATATTTATTAGCAACAAGCTAACAAGCTTGGTTTGAATTCCTGAGAAACACTTCTGCGATTCACTGAAGCAGTTCGATATAAATAGAATGTATAGTATACCTACTATTATTGCGAAAACAAATGGAGTCTATAGTTTTCGAAGTAGGTACTCAAATTTCAGCAACGAACACAAATAAGACCAATTTTAATCTGCACTCCAGATAAGATGATTAGTTTCCCTGAAATCAATTAATATACCTATTTCAAGTGTGGTTCCCCGTCACCTGGGAATTTGTCATGTCGTTGGACAATTCAGTGCTAATAATTGCATAAATTTGCAGGAAAGTATTTCGAATGTATTAAGTAGAACAACATGTGAAGTTTTTATGTTTTATTTTTATATATATTTTAGGAACTCTATCTCTGTCTTTCACGTCAATTTCTTTCGAGCGCCCTCCATCTTTACCGCCTCCGTCACCAATTTCTCGACCGTTGTCTTCGCGACTCTGTCGCCGGCTTCTGCTTTCACACGCGCTAAAAAATTGAAAATTTGTTAACAGGATGAGATGATAAAAGTACTAAGGGAAATTGTAGAAAGTGATTGATGAAAATGGATTAAAATCACAGAACAGTTAAATAATAGTAGTCTAGCGCTGCAAGAAGAAATTCGTGAAAAATCGTCCCATAAATAAAATAATGTAAGACATAAATCAAAATTGGCAATTGCTTACACTGGTATATTATATATAATAGCAACTATATATGAATCGTGCTATTGCATATTTGCATAGCGTATTTAGCTTGCTGTTTGGTTTCGATTCCTAGACTGTTAATAATGCGGTTGAAGAAGTCTTTGACGAGTTGTAGTTTCATTCTATTTCCCTTTTTTTTTTTATTTTACATTAAATACAAAGTTGTACACTCTACAAATTTTACAAATTTCAAATGACCGTAGAGCGAAAAAAGAAGTGACGCACCTCTCCAAGCAGGAAAGGAACACGGTTTTTGGCAATGAACGACCGCAGTTAGGTGCTACGAAAATATGCATAGGGAATTGAAATTCTGCAATTGCCGTCTGCCACTATAAAAATCGAATGCTCATTGCTCGCATTATGTGATTGAACCAATGATAAATGCGACACGTGTGTCATCTGTCCAGTTTATATAGGAATGCCCGAGGCGGCCTCTATTATCTGCAGAGGTGGATCCTTTTTTTTGCTTGTGAGATCTTGGGCAGGCGGCAGGCTAGTGGCAGGTACAGTGTTAATTGTTAACATTCCTACAGAGCACCTGAAATTATCCCTTGACTCACGGTTAAATCCCGAAGTCAACGTAATCTAACAATTTGCAATTGGTCCATATCAATCCAATCCCAACAATTACCACACTTTTTCTCCAATGGCCTTTTAACGGAATAACACTTTCTTTCACCAAGCGCCAGCAGCTTAATTGCAATTGCAATTGATTTCTCTATAATTGATCGCGAAATTTTTAGATGCTCCGACTAACCGACCCAAGCAAGGGAAGAAGTCAGCTAAAGATAAACTTCGAGTTAGTTGACGAAGAATATTGTGAAAAGTGATCTCTAGAAGTAAAGTTGTTAAACTCGGTTTAGTATTCTACAATCTGCTGTGTTAAACTCTTGTGACTAATTTAGTTTAAGTTCGAGAAGTAATAAAAGGTACGGAGTAGAAACATAAATTTGTTTTTTTCAATTAAACAAATAAAACTTTTAATTGTGCGGCTGGTATCCACTTGTAGCGCTTCTATCGGTTATGGTGAGCCCCCCCTCCCCCTCTCCATAAATGATATATTTATTTCGTTTTTAAAAAATTTTCGGTTCGTTTATATGAATACACATAATATAACTTCGCATTTATATACTTTTCCCCTCTTACATAATACGTAGCACCCTATAATCTATATACATAGATTGTGAAATAATTATAATGCAACATAAATACCTACTATATTGTTATTAATAATAGTAATTTGTGGTTCTCCAAGAGTTTCACTTATCTCTTCTAGGAAATCGCCATAACTAACCGCTTCTAGAGATAAAAAGCTTGGAGGAAGTCAACTTTTGAGACTGTTAATTAAAATACAGGACCTTAATAAACTAACGAGATTAAATCGTTATGCCTAAATACAACGCGAAAATGCTAAAAGCGGACAATCAGTGTAATAGAGGCGGAATGGAGTTCTACGAAAGCGCGTCCGACATTAAGTCTGTGCCACCGATAAGACTATTTAAGGAGCGCAATGGCACCAATCGTAGAAGAATCAATCGGAATGAAGAATGCGATCTAAGTGGAATCAAGAGGATATATGGCGAAAACGGCGAGTACATAGAGGGACGGTGGGAAGATAAAAAACTGATTGAGTTGAAATCGTTTCAATTTTTTCATCCAAAAAGTAAGAAGGCTGCTTACGTAAGGCGCCAAGGATCGGACTATTTATTCGTCTTTGATGACGAACCGTTTATTGCAAGGATGATTTTGAAAGACTTATCAAATCTAGGTCAAAACGGATTCCTCGCATTGAAAAGAGATTTATTTAAAAAATTTGTAGTAACTAAGATCGTCGAGGATATTAAGTTGTCTGAAAGGGATTCCTGCTACGATTCGTTGACGAACTATCTGGGGGAAATCAGCGATAAGACTGCAAATAATTTAGACTATGCCGAAGATATCTTCCAGGTGTACTTGATATTAGACAAATATTTTCAGTTTGCGGACAAGATTATCCTGGAAAAAATAGTTGAAAACGGATATATTTCGTCGACACTTAAGAAAATCACCGAAAATTTACTTCATGCAGAAGAAAAACTGGAGACAAGAAGAAAAGATTTTCCCGAAATAGAAAGTTTCTTACCGAAAACATTGACCAAAGATTTGCAAAAGGCGTACAAAAATTGTATCAAGAATCATAAACAGAGTTTGATATACGAGTGTTGTCTCTTCTATTCCGACTTTGACGATATCATGCGAAACAGAATAAAGAATTTGAATGACAATCAAGTACTATTCTTGAGTAACAGCGATATTCGGTTGTTCTCCGACATGGCAAACGAAATCAAAGGGAAGCCCTTTGACGACTTCGTCGGGAATTTGCAAAAGAAATTTCTACGATACATTAACACACTGAATAACTACAACTTCTTGAAAGCGGTTGCTCCTTTAACCGATCCCATTTACTACTTGCTCTTGAAAAGATTCCGGGAGATAGTCGCGGAGATCGAAAGAAAAACAAACATGACTCCGGATGACTTCCTCAAAAATGAAAGCGGAGATTGGAAATTGGCAGAATCCATTGTATGGCTTCAACCACAGACAATTGTCTGTAAATTATTCTCTGTGCTTCTACCTTCTTCACTTCGCAACCATAGGCTAGAGCAACAGTACAGGTTCGTGTTTCTCCTGATGGAACATTTTGAACCTGGATGTCAGAAACGGACAACACAGTTCTTTTATGATTTCAAACTACTGCAAGATAAACAATGGAGGAAGCAGACAAGTCCTCATCTGTCTGAAAACGTAGTGAAAATCGATCAAGATATTCTCACAAAACATATTGAGTACATCAACAAAGCAATTAAAATAGAGGCGTTGACCAATTTCAGGGACATGATAGATGTCTACGAGTACTGGAGCAATCGAGAGACAATTACTGTACATCTTCCCGGAAAATTTCCTCACGGTAAATTTAAGGAAGAGTTAAAGAAAATAAGCCAAGGAGTTCTTTATCTCCTGCGAATAGTTCTCAGTTGCGACATTCAACCACAGCAAGTGATCAAGCATTTTCGGGTGTTCAACGAGTTTGTAGGAGACTTGGATGCTGTGGACTATAGATGGATAGTTAAAAAGGAGGGTGAGATATCCGACAGTGATGTCAGAATAATTAATAAAGATAAGAATTCGTATGTCATAAAGGATCCAGAGGAATTTCTAAACAGCGGTAAAACAATTCCCCGACATTTTGTCATTGAAATAGTTCAAGAATTGCTGATAAATATAATTAAACTGTTCAGTTGCAAGAACTGGTCAGAAAAGGGTAAAGTGGATGCTGCTGCTGATTTAATATCCGCTATAAAAAAGTCGTTCCTATATCTTAAGGACCAACCCAATTACGTATCATTCGAGTTATTCAAGGACGAAAGTACAAAACCATTCATTTCTGCTGTAGAAAATAGTTCGTCGTACGTAGAATTCTCTAAGCTTGTTGGAGTTATTGGTGAATCATTCTGGTATATAAGAAAACAGGACGAAATTAATATAGCGCACGCCTTAGAACTATATGAAAAGGAAAACTTATCGTTGCTTATAATGTTCCAAGTCAAACGCATGCGGGCTTGTTACAACACCTATCTGGATAAATTCAATTATTACATATCGCAAACATGTGCAAAAAGTTTTCGAGGAAAAATCGATTTTGTCGTTGCTGAAGTGCAATCACAGCTGGACAAACGGAGCTTCAGCACTTGGGATGTAAAGTTTAAAACAGAAGTTCTTCTAGAAGTGCTAGCAGGACTGGCTGCAGTGTGGTCAATTATGGAATCCAAGGATATTGCAGTCACTGGGAAGTGTCTCCAGCCACATTGTATACAAATTCTGTGCATTATAAGATTGCTAAGCATCGATGAAGACTGTAAGGGAGTGTACAAGCATCTGGCACAGGTCTTGACTGGACAAGGAAAGTCCTTGGTGTTGGGATTATTGTCCGCATTGTTGGCATTGACTGATCACAAAGTTCGCATTGCTTGTTATAGCGAATATCTTGCAACTCGTGACAAAGAAGACTTTGCGAAGTTCTTCAAAGTATTTAACATTGGTGACAAAATTGTTTACGACACCTTCGAGAATATGGCAAATGATCATTTACGTGTCGAAGTAGATGGAAAAAAACAAGGCTTACGGGATTTAGTGGAAACTCGCATTTTGAAGCACAGCGAAAAAATATCGGGGAAATTTCATAATAACAATCTTGACAACACTATTCTTCTGATTGATGAAGTCGATGTGTTTTTCTCTGACCAGTTCTATGGTAGTACTTACGCAGCATGGACAACAGTAGATTTGCCAGGCCTTGAAAGAATTCAAGAAAAGTTATGGGAATTGGTATTAAGTGGCAATAGTGAAGAGAACGTTATATATTCCTTGATTGAATCCTACATAAAAGACCAAAAGAAAGAAAACAATTCTGATTTCAAAGAATTCAATAAATATTTATTGAAGGGAGGATATTTCTGGCTCCTGAAGAATGATACAGAATTAATTGAAAAAGAATACAACAATGAATCACTCTTTTGGGAACACCTGAAGATAATGATTAACAACGCTATCATAGTTAAAAAAGCAAGCGATACAGATTGGATAGTCTCTAAGTATAAAATAAATGATAATGGAAAAATAGCTTACAAGAAACAAAACGGAATCTACTCCGAGCATACACGTTATGAATACTATAATATATTTGTTTACTTTAGATTGAAGAAGAAAAACTTTGATAAGAAGAATTATGGTTATTTGAATATACATTGTGGACGGATTTCCTACGCAAAACTTCCGGCCGAATATCCTCTCATCCTGGGCGTAAGTGGAACATTGACCACTCTGAATGAGCACGAAAAGAGAGCGGTGAGCAATGTTTACAAAATACGCAAGAACTCAGTGATGCCATCCTACTTTGGACGAACGAAGTTGCGCTTCAGCACCAGTGCCAATTTTGCAATTGCTAATTCTGAAGATGAATGGCACAGTAAAATTGTCTATCAGGCAAACTCAAAGATCTCATCTGGAACGTCAGTGTTGGTGTTCTTCAAAACGGATGTCGATATTGAGAAGTTCAAAGATCAATTCTCCAGTAAGTTTGATCGGTTGCATGTTTTGACTGAAAATTCAAAAGACGACGAGAAAAAAAAATTCGTGGAAGAGGCTGGCATTCCAAAAACCATAACTTTAGCTACGAGGGGAATGGGCCGCGGCGTAGACTACAAATCCAGTGTCGCCGTGGAAAAATCTGGGGGAACTCATGTTATTCAGACATTTTTTTCGCTGGACGTAAAAGAGGAGACACAAGTAAAAGGAAGAACCGCGCGCAAGGACAACGAGGGCTCGTATGAGTTGATCCTTTGCAAAGAACACTTAATAGAAGATGGATATATTGAAAAGGATGACAGTTCGCCTTCTTACGAAAAACTGAACGAACTCAGAGAAAAGAAAATGAATGAGAAACGCTCAAATGACGAGAAAAATATTGCGAAAGCTGCAAAGGATCATTACGTCACAATGAAATATTTAAAATCATTCTGCGAATAAATGGCGCATATTTTTTTGATATATTGGAATTCGGCTTAACCAATCCAAAAGTTTATAGATGCGGGCACACATCCATTACTTCCATTGTATTTATGTACCTAATACAAATAATTTTGCACGGCGTTTCTCAAATATGTTTCTCAAATTGTTATCTGAAACCTTTTTCGTATAACAAATCACTATAAAAACACAATTTAATTATTCGATTTTGGTTATTTAAAAAATGCTGTACGTCGTATTTTTTATGTAATATTAGTTTCTGTATTCACATTTATAATTATGTACGATTTTAATAAAGATATATATGAAAAAATATTATTTAGGAGACTCTATATTGTTTGTGTTTGATTCGGTGATATTTTGTTTTACGCCTTCTTAAGAAAAGTCGATTAAATTAAACATTATCATTTGTGAGTAGTTTATAAATCTATAAAAAGTTTCTCGATTGTGAACTAAATTACGTCAATATCTTCAATTAATACTGCTGAAAGGAATGTTTTGAATAGATAATGGTAAATGTTCAAAAAAATTTTATAATAATAAAAGCCAATCCAGTCTTTTGTGTTTTAAATATTTTAATATTTATTTTAATATTTATTAAAAGTTTCGAATCCGGTTAGATTCTTCTTTATTTAATTAAACTTTGAAATATTTTTTTTTCAGATTCATTCCCCTGTTTATGCAGAACTTAACAACAATGGCATTTTGTTCGAAATAATATCTTTACTCGATCAGTTAACTTGAGAGATGAAGTTTATTATGTTATAAAATTTTGTATTGATGGAAAAGCCAAGATATAAATTAAAATAAAGCAGAATTTGATGCTAATAAACGTTCAATAAAAACAAACAGAGTACCTATGGAGTTCTTTAAGAGAAAAAAAAAAGATAACCCAATTCCAAACACTTCAGCACAAACTGGCAATAATTCTAAACAAGGAGTTTTAAATGTTCATAAAAAGGTGCAGTTAAATAATAAAAATGGACAATCAACAAACGCAAGTGCACCAATTGCAAATGAATATTTTCACGCTAAAAATGTTTTGGGAAATGTTGATGACGCGATTCAATATTTGTCGTCGTGGGAGGTTTGGCTGGGAAATGAGCCCTGGCTCTTGCCCTTAGCAAAAGAATTATATCCCTATTACAGGGATCTGAGAAGCGATATAAGGAAGAACGTAAATTCGTGGTCGTATGAGGAGTATTGCGAGAAACTCGCGTATTTTCACTTCAACTTGGCATGTTTCTTCAACACAAAGTTGTTCCATCCACATGCAATTGATCTTGGAAGCATTAGAATGCATTTGCAAAAATGTTCGAAAATGCTTTCGAAAGTCTGTTATGCGGAAGACGTTAAAGATCTTAAAGAGGACACCGAGAGTTTCTTATCTGATGTGAATAACGCATTCTCATATCAACTGCTTCAATTGCAGAAAACAAGCGAACTAGCGACAACCGACAAAGATCATTCTTGCATTGTTTTAGGCTATTTTGATCTGAAATCCTTCAATCAGTTGTCTGATGACAGAAAGAGGATGACTCTTCAGAATATCCAATTGCTCAGGATAATTAACACCTTGGAAGCAGCCATCACGACACCGAGCGATACGATCAGTTACCAAACTGCAGTTCACTGCTCCTGTTTGGGTCAGGCATACGAACTGGCGGGAGAGTTCACTTTGAGTGGAATGTATACAACGATAGCACAAGATATTATGTCCGAATGGAAAACTTTTACACCAGAGGTCTGTGAAAAACAAGAGGAAAAAATCAGAGAGATTATAGAAAATTCTTTAGAAAATGAAAGAAGCCATTTGAACAATGTTGTAAGTTTGATTGAGGAAACTTTTCGCCGATCGATCGATCCTACTGATTTAGTATTCATCGAGAATATATACATGGAAATTTGCTCCAATTTGTGGATGAAAGAAGTTAAGGACACTTTGACAAAGCTTCTAAAAGACAAAAAGAAGGATGTCATTCGAGAGATCTTCAACACTTTGAACCTTATCCAGCACTTAATGGACATTCCGAGTCCTTTCTGCCAATTGGAACTTTATGAGCTTTTGAAGGAAAATTGCAATTTGCTATCAAGAGAACAGGAAAGAGGACTTTTGACTGATTTCAAAAGAGAGTGCTCCGAAAAAGTGTTGGCTTGTACCGAGGATGCGAAATACGAGTTAAAATTCTTGGAGGCTTTGGCAAACTTTCTGAATAAACATCAATTTCTGGAGTCTGTGGTTGCAGACCTGGAACTAGCAGAGTTTTGCGACGACACGATGTCGGGGATCAAACTCATGGATAACATCTTAAAACTTGACGGGGATGTTAACGACAGGGAGTTGAAAGTCCTAAAAAACTCCATAAAATGCCTGAACATTGATCAAGAGCTATTCTTTGTAAGAGAGTTCAAGAAATTTGTGAAGGGCTATTTAAAACCAGTAGAACTGTGGGAAAAGAATATTGACAATAGAAGAGTTATTGAAATAAAGGCGAACAATATAAATTTATCATCCATTTTGTATAAAATAGAAGAGAAAATGTCTAGGAATTTAGATATAACAGAAGTGCGATTAATCGCCACTGATATCGTCCATTTGGACAGGAATTTCGAAAATGCGTCCTGGCACGGGAAAAATATTGTTATTAAAACGAAGAAATTGAAGGTTCACGGAAATGTGACGTGTGATGTATCTGGAAAGGATAGTAACCACCATTATTCCAATAATGCAGGCACGGACAGCTATGGTGACGGAAAGAACGGCGATGACGGTTACGCCGGGGAGAGCGGTGGAAACGTATTAATTTTTTCGGAAAACATAGAAAATGCGGAAAACCTGACTATAATTTCGAATGGCGGAAAAGGCAGCAAAGGGCAAGATGGAGGTAATGGCACGAACGGTAAGGACGGAGAAGGCATTCTGAAAACAGATTTCGATTCAAAATTTGCTGCTTTTAATTCAATCTGGACTGTATGTATCGATAAGAATAGAAAAAGAACTGAAGAAAATATGAGAAAAAACTCAAAGACGTTTACTTCGAAAAAATGCTATTTACCTTCATGGCGAATCGTGATTGGTAATTTTATGCACTCGGAAACCACGGAAGGATTCGACATTACTTTTTGTTATTATCAGGATAAAAACGCCTTTTTTCTTCACAAGGGATCTTTAGGTGCAAGCGGAGGCGATGGTGGCGAATACGGATTGGGTGGGGAAGGTGGCAAGTACGGCGATATAAACGTCAAAAATCCTGCTACACAAGAATCCTTTCCCATAATTTCCATCGCAAAAGATGGAAAAAACGGAGAGGATGGAAAAGGAGGTCTGCACGGGAAACATGGAGTTAACGGATGGGATATGGGCTACACAGATCGGATATTTAGAAAAACATATTATTTTGGCACTGGCCAGAAGAGCAAGTGTAAATTGGTTTACTACAGCAAAAAGGTGGATGGTTCGGTATGGTGTCCACACGAAAAAAAATATGCTTTAATCACAGAAACTAACATTGATCACCAAAACTTAAAAACGTACGAAGAACGGAAAAATACCAGAAAGAATAACGAAAGAAAAAAACACGCCAAGGCCACACGGAAGAAAACCATTTCCGAACAAAGCGTGTTGAGTGAGTATTCTGAGTTAGGTCACTCCATCGACATGGCGATAATACAAAATTTGCAATCGGATATGGAAAAGTTGAGGGAACGAGCATTAGAGGCCATTTCAGACAACCAGAACCAGGAAGTTAAAATAACAGCAGAAGTTAGTGTTAGACGTCAAGTTCGTTTCTCCCAAGAAGAAAAAAGAGAGCCGGATGACGAAAATTCTATCAGAATGAGTTCAGAGCAAACCATAGACTTCGACCTTGTAGCGCAGAACTTAGCAGACCCGTCTGCACTTATGATGGGTTGGCTACACTTGAAACGCCTACCACTGAGTCTATTCCAATTGGACAAAATCAATCAGGCATTTGAAGCAGAGAGGAAAATTCAGTTGAAAAAAGAAGCGCCACAAGCGAATTCCGAGAGCAGCACGATGAATAGAATTGAAAATGTTCTAACACAAAAATATCTTTTTGCTACTCTGCAGGAAATTTCAGCGAAACTAACATTTCCAAATGAAGTAATTCCTCGGCGATTAACAGCCGTACAAGCCGAGCGTTATCTTATTGAGTCGAGCGAACAGGATAAAACGTTTTCTCATCAAGAACTGGGAAGATTGAGTCAGTATCTTTTCGAAGATAATAAGCAGTTGAGAACTCATTTGATTGAATTTTGTAAAAAAGAATTTGAGAATGAGCGATGCGACGATTTCTTAGAGTCCATAAAATCGTTTGTTTTAGAAGTCGGGAATAAAAACAAAACTCCCAACAGCATCAAGGAGTATTACAGTGTATATGAGGCCTTTAATGTGAATGTAATCTTCGATGTCTTTAAGAGCGAACTTACCCACTCAAGGAACGAACACCTTCATGACCTATGGCTGCGAAAAGAGGAAGATAACTCTTTGGAGGAACAGTTCGAAAACGAAATTCAGAAAGATGTCTTCCTGTACAAGCTTTACAAACGGTATAAAATGCAGGAAAGAGAGCCCTACTATTGGGGCCCATGTTTCGAAGACAAGAAGGTTCAAAAAGCTTACTACAAGCACTTGCAAGAAAAGGGACTTCTTTCGCGTGCCTACTGGGATTTATTGGCGTATACTTTTGAGGTCAATATACGATTGTACGTGTTCGACCAAGATAAAAGGTTGTTGCTCCTGGACGAGCATTGCACATCAGCCAGCAATCGCATTCATGTTCTATCCAAAGGTGAGCGTTTAATACAATTGAAAATTGATGAAAATTATCTAGAGCTGGAAGAAAGGCGTTTATTTGAAGACGGAATGTACGCCAGCATTCTTGGGGAAGTTGCACAACTGAAAACCAAAACCGAATTCCAAAAGTACATTGCAAACAACAAATTCCCATCTGCCGAGGATGCCGAAAAATTCGAGGAAAATTATCAAAACTATAACGAAACACAACTTATTGCGAAAATTGCAAACTATTTTCCAGAGAGAAGGGAGGAAATAACACAACGATTGGAAAAGTTAATGTTCCAATATACTGGACAGAAAGGAATTCTGATCAATTTGGTCAGACGATTTGACTGCGAAGGAAGACATGTGTCGTATGATGAAACGTGTCACTTAGTAAACGCAGTTCTGTCGTCCTGTGTGGAGAACAGGAGAGAAAAAAATACATTTGCATGGATTATTGCGGCGTATTCCCAGAGGAAGTGGGCAGATCAGCTAACACTCCTGCAAATAGAAAACCATTTTCGAAATCGTTTCGTACTCAAGTCACGATGGCAGCAATACTTATCGAAAATCGGGAATAAGGATATCCTTTTATTGATGAGCGCTAAACTGGATCAGTGCACCACTGTCACTCCGGAATGTATAAATGACATTCTTCACTTGTTGAGCAATATTCCGAATGAGGTGGTTGCTCTCGAGGGTCTTGAAATATCCGAATGGCCTTACGCCCTGAAGGACAAGTATTGGTCCAACAAATTAAGGAATATTTTAAACTGGCAAGAAAATGATGATGACTTACAGGAGGCTTCTTATTATACTATGACAATGGACAATACATTTGGCACGGAATTAGTGGAAGGCTTCTTGGAAGCTATAAGTGAAAAAAAGGGAACATTCACTCCTTTTGAATTTATGAAAATTTTGTCAAATTTTTATAGTGAAAAGTGGAACCTGAGCAAGCTTGAAATAAACGATCTTCGTGGTACAACAATTAATAAGTGGCTTCAAAAAATGCAAACGAAATTCTGTTTCGACGACAAGGACCGAAACATTTCCCAATTAGTGCAACTGGTTCAGGGAAATAAAAACACTTCTCCGAATATTCTCCAAAATCTACCTAGTATTGAAAGAGATGTAGGAATCATTTCCAACAAAAGTTATGTACTAAATTCAAAAAAGGTGCGCGATTTCACATTAGACGACGTCACGAAATGGGTATCAAGTATTTCGAAAAAAAGCCCTAATATCGAAAAAGAAATTCTGGCAGTAATCGATAGAGTAGTGGAAATCAAGAAGGGTTTTAAACTTCGGGACACACAAAAATTAGCCGTGTTGTCATTGTTAACCAACAATTTGAGCACTTTGGCACAGGTGTCCACGGGCGAGGGAAAGTCCCTGATTGTTGTGGCAGCGTCAATTATCAAGGCATTGCGTGGAGAAACAGTCGACATTATAACTAGTTCATCAGTGTTAGCCAAACGCGACGCTGCAATGAACACCGATATCTATTCTGCATTTAAAATCAATGTGGGACACAACTGCAGCGAGGATAAGGCGCATCGGAAGGATGCGTATGCAAACAATCAAGTCATATACGGCGATTTGTCGAACTTCCAACGTGACTACTTATTGCAGGAGTTTTACGGTGAAGCAATTTTCGGGGAACGGCAGTGCAACATCATCATAGATGAGGTGGACAGCATGTTGCTGGACAAGGGCAACAATATGCTTTACTTGTCTCATGACCTGGAGGACTTCGCCAAATTAGAATCTGTTTATATTTTTATTTGGCAGTGGATAAATAGACCTACGCTAACCATGGAGGAGGTCTCACAGGTCCTAAATCCCGCTGAAATTAAAGAAGCGGTCTTGATAGACCTCTATGGCGCCATTAGTATGGAAGATTTGGCAAAATTAGGTTCAAATCTAAAGAAGAACCAGCAAGAAATACTTTGGGAACGTTTAGTCCATTACGGATTCATCAAGCAAGACGGAAAAATATTAATACAGAGCGAGAATGAACTCTCCAACGGACAACTAAATTTAGCCCTGCAACAGGGTTATACTTCGTACAAGGATCGTCTTCAATTTCTTTTTAAAGAACGCATGCAGAGGGAAAGGCGAATTCATGTTCCTAACTATCTGCGATCATTCATAGAGCTGCACTTGGACAAATGGATTGGAAGTGCTATAACCGCGATGTTTATGCAAGCGGACCATGATTATGTCGTGGACGTGGACAGAACAGGAACAAATCCTGACCGGACTCCAAACATTATAATTCTAGACAGAGACACGGGAACCGATCAATCCAATTCCCAATGGGAGGAAGGTTTGCATCAATTCCTGCAACTCAAACACGGCTGTAAAATATCTTTGCAAAGTTTGAAAGCAGTTTTCATTTCAAATGTGTCCTTTTTCAAACTATACAACAAACTGTACGGTTTGACTGGCACGCTGGGATCTCAATGCGAGCGACATCTCCTAAAAGAAATACACGATGTTGACTTTGTTACAATTCCAACGGCCAAAACAAAACAATTCCATGAATTCGCGCCTGTTATTTGTTCTACTTCAAATGATTGGATTGATACAATTATGGCGTCAGCAAGAGAAAAAGCGGAAAAACGGTCAGTTCTAATCATCTGCGAAACAGTTAATGAAGTCAAGCAGCTGCAAAAAGCATTTGGTGGCAGGGGAGTGAAAAACGTTCACACGTACACCCGCGACTACGAAGAGTTCGATATTGCGCATAATGCTGAACAAGGAAAAATAATTATTGCAACAAACTTAGCTGGACGTGGCACGGACATAAAAATTTCAAAAGGCTTAAGACAAGCCGGCGGATTGCACGTCTGCTTGACGTATTTGCCCAAAAACATTCGAATCGAACAGCAAGCATTTGGCAGAGCAGCACGGTGCGGAGACAAGGGATCCGGCCAATTGATAATTTTTAATGCAAATGGACTTTCCAACAGCTTTTCAAAAATACTTGATTTAAGGAAAAAACGCGACTCCGAAGAAGTTCACCGGATATCGGAAATCAAGAATCATTACAAAAAACAAATCATGATTGAGGAGACATGTTTCCGAGATTTCCAGTCTCAATATGTACGATTGAAGAATCATCTTACTGACAAAGATGCGCCTAAGATAATTAAGGATATCCTGCTGCGAAGCTGTTTAGACAAATGGGCTTTCTGGCTGGACAGGAACGCAAAATCGATAAAAGCAAATAATTTTGACGGTCTGCTGACTGCATTTATTTCTGAACTGAGTAAATTAAACAATAAGAGTGAAATGGTTACATTTGCCTCTGTTTCCAACGAAAATGTTCCGAAATCGAACCTTTACGTTTGGGTAGAACAAAATCCTGTGCAAATGATAAACTTGGCTAAATATCTCGCACAGAACAAGGAAGTGAACGACGCCATTGATCTCTTCAATAAAGTGATTCGGAGAGAGCCACACTTCTGCGGCGCCGCTCATTATTACAAGGCATTCGCATTAACAAAGAAAAGCAATTGGAGTAAGAGCGAATTTAAGGACGAGTTGCTGGAAGCTGCAAAGCTCTTCGAAAAACATATTGAGACTGCTACATACGCGTCTAGTGTTATAAGCAACATGAAGCAAACCAACAATAAACTGATTAAAGTTGACTCTTTTGAAGAACAGAAAATAAACGTGTGCAATATTTACTCGTTGTTCTTGCAATCTATAGCCGATATCCTGGGCCATCCTGTCAGTGCACAGTCTTTTGTCAATACAGCCTTAAATATAAAGGAAGATTTAGCCGAAGTTCTCTACGAAGATCTTCTAAAAAATGGTTACCTGCGAAAACCAAGAGTGAAAAACAATGTAACCAAACACGATCTGAAATCGATCTGCTATAATTACGGACTAGAAGTCAACGTCCTGAAGGAGTTTTTGTCATCGTACGAAGGAAGTGAAACAAATGAAAAAGATTTTCAAAAGGCTTTCAAAAAGAAAATTCAATTACCGACTAGAGAAGCATTTTGGAAAACACTCTTGAACGCCCAAGTGTTGAGCGAAGAAGTAACATTTGTCGTAATCGAGGAGGAGAAGTTGAAGCAATTCGATTCGAAGCTACTCACGAAGTTTGACCAACAAAAGCTGGAGAAGCAAGTACTAAAATTCAACGAAGAAGAAGAACTCATGCTTTATGAGGAAATTATTAGCCATCAAGAGAAAAACAAATGTATTTATCGAAAAGAAGACTTCGTCAAAGCTATTGGTAAGGACAAGTATAAATTGTTGGAAAGAATTGGAATACTCACAAAGAATAAGAAAGCACGGTTCAATTTGGATAAGTGCGAAGGTGTGAAATTCGCTTGTAACAATTCTATTGGCCTTGAAGATCTTACAAATCGAATTGGTATAACCAAAGTTGAGGCAGATCGAATTTTGAGGGTACTTGTTGAGAGAAAAGTAATTGTTAAAGAGAACGAATCAAAATACAGCCTAAACATTGCGTTTGATGAGATCGATAATATAAAAATCCCCTTCTGCCCGCTTTATGAGGATCCCGTAAGGAGAGTTTTGTTCCATTGCTTCTCTTACACAATTTATTTGCAAATGATCGTCAAGCACAAAAAATATAAGAACTACAGCCTGCGACCCTTCTTGAGTATAAAACCACATCAATCTCTGATCCGGGAGTTGCTGGCAATGAAGATATTTACTCCTTCAACAGTAAACACAAGCCGGAAGGATATAAAATCGCTCTTAAACCTCTACAAAACGAGCGAGTTTGAAACACTGTTCCAAAATACAGTCCAAAATAATCCGATTTTTAAAACTTTCTTTACTGATTTTACTCAATTAAGCAAAAAAGCATTCAACACTGCAGAAATATGTAACGATCCCGAATCCATGGAATACAAAAAACGCGAATTGGCACAGGAAGATGTCATCAAGTTCATCGCTCGCATTCTGGAGCGTTCGGGAAGCACGCTAGAAACCCTCGATGTCCCTGACGGAAATTTGCAGAGTATTCTGGAAGTGATCGACATTTCAAGCTCATCGGAAGTTTACATCTTCATCCTGGACGGGCTTGAACATATTGTGAAACTGGAAGAGAAGAAATGGACATGGAAAATGATCTTCAACACGTTCATAGTGATCCTAATGGGCATCGCCCAGATTGCGATTGGAGTCCTGATTGAATTATACTCTGTGGGTTTGATGACACATGTCGGTTCCGCTTTCATAAGCGAAGGAGCTGGAGATTTATTCTTTGCTCTGGGAGCCTTGAAGTCAGGACACTTTAGTTGGGGCGATTATTGGAAACAGAAGATAGAAAGTGTTGTTGTTTCAGCGGCTACAGCTGGACTTGCAGCATGGCTCTCAAGAGGCACTAAGGTTTCGCAATTTGGACATAAATTGTTTGGTCCTAATTTTGCTTATAAAGGTGAGAAAATGGTGGAAACTTGTGGACGCTCCCTAATTAAAGTAGTTGGATATAAACAAATATCGAAAGAAGTGCTTAAGCGCGTGGGTCTAAAAATTGTGAAGGGCATTTTTTACGGAGCATCAAATATGGCGGTTGACTCGTTGGTTGCCAATTGTTTTCAATCATTATCCGATCAGATATCGGTTGCGGTACTCTCCGATATTGAGGACAAAATAGCTAAGCACAGAATTATGGAAACGGTTCAAGAAGCGTACGTAACATTAGGTGCGGACAAAACAAAAGAAATGGTCCAGATTTTAACGGAGAATGCCTTTAGTGAACAGTCATCTTCAACTGTCTACTCTTCAGTGCGCCAATTAGGAAGCGTTTTGTCGCAGGGACTTTCACAGGCCTCGAAAAAAAAAAGTAAAATTAATGCATCCTCTGGGAGTACGATGGATAAAATTCAGGTTATAAATGATATCTTATTTTACGTTGAACGTGTCCTCAAAATTAAGGAAGCCGCGACTATTCTTACCGGCTTTTTGAACGATATGGACAAAAGCATGAGGACGCAAATGAATGAAGCGGATGTGTTGGAGGAGCGACTAGAATTAGGCAAGGACTATGAAAGGTTTTGGAAGGAAACAAGTGCTCAATGGATAGCGTCGATTCGTCAGAAGATGAGCCAAATTGTTTCAACGGAGATCGTAAGTCCAATCCTTAAACAAGGTGCAAACCATTTGGTTGGATATATTGGAAAACAAATTAAGAATGCATATAACTCTTACATAGAAGTTGGAAACCATGATAAATTTAACAAAATCAAACGAGAATATCGCAAGAAAAAGAGGAAGGCACAGAAATTAGGGAAAAAATCTTCATTAAGGCGAATCAAGAAGAAATATCACAAGCGATTACTTGGTTTGATGAAGAAAACTCGAGATCCAATATTGTTCGCGAAAATAATTCGAGAGAACGTTCCAATGGACATGACATGTGTAGACGCAAGTATTCGAGTGGTACACACACTTCTAAATCAAATGGGATGTGAAATTGGGACATTGAGGTTTGTGGTTACTGGTGAAGATGGAGTTTCCCAGGAGTTCATTTCTGAGCAATATGGAACAAATGAGAAGTGCATAGAAATTAATCTTCAGAACAAGCATTTTGAGCTTTCGGGAACTGGGGAAACTCTTAGCCAATCGAATAGTGACACGAAAAACAACTGCCTATTTCATGCATTGTGCAAGGATATAGATGTATTAAGAACGATTAAACCGTCGGAGTTCAGAGACAGTATCGCTGATTGTATAGAAAACGATCGAGACATACATTATCATTTGAAGCAGGGTTGGCATCGAATACCCATTGATTTGGGTGTGTATGGAGGTGCAACAAGAAAACTTACTAAAAGGGTCGAATATTATAGCAGCATGAAGAGAAAAGATGGAAAGTTTTCAGAAGATGACCACTTTGTCAGTCGCTTTACTTATACAATTGAGTACGGCGCGGTGGCTCGCAGAATCTGCCAAGGCAAAAAAGATATTCCAGTGAATGATAAAGAGAATGATAAAGTGAATGATAAAGAGAATGATAAAGTGAAAGATACAGTGAATGACATAATACAGAATGGACCAAGTCAGTTTCAAGACCAACGTAGTAAAATGGGCAAAGAAGGTATTCATGCAGCTCATTTAATGAGATGCAAATTGAACGAAAGTATGTTAAATGAGTTGGATTCTGCCAGGGAACTTATAAATATGTCCGGTCACACTCAAAATGTACACAAATACGTCAACATGGCAGGGACAGGTGGACAAATTGTTGATAAAGTTCAATATAAAATGGCGCGACTTGCCGCTCAAATTGAGTATGGGGAAAATTTGGACGATGACTATATAACGAAAGTAAATAGCATACAAAAGATGATGGTTTGGTGTATAAACGAAGCCATAGACAAAGAAAAAAACAGAGTGAAAAACAACGGACGAGAAGCAGATAGGAAAATTGTAGGAAAACTTGAAAACGCTATTAGAAGAATTGAAAACTATAATCTTGCGGATCTATTCGAAAAGGGAAAACTGAGTTACTTAGGAACTAGTACGAGAGCATTTAGAGAAGACTAGGTTAAAATAGGTTAAGATGAGAGCTCATCCAAGTTGTGCAAATATCTTAATGTGAAGTCCAAACCTAACTATCTGAGATAATTATCTTGCAATTACTTAATTCTTTCCTTTCTTTATTATTGTTGAAAATATAATAACTAACCGGATAGAATACCAACGCATGTATACCTACTGTAATACAGATTTATTTTAACTGAAAATAAACAAATGAAAAAATACATAGCTAACTTACAAATAATTATATAAATATCTAATTACATAATTATTGCATTGCATTGCATTTTTTTCAAATTTTGATAATGAGGAGCCAACTTCACACAGGTGAATCACGTACCTACTTTTTGTATCATTTGTGGGTTTCGAACTGAAAGTGGCTGTGCGGTATCTTCGTTATCTTCTACCAAAGCTCTACCATTCCCACGAACATATCTCAACGATTGAAGGTAGTACACACGGTTGTATTTCAGGAATCTGATAATTTGTGCTACTCGTGTGTCGGGCATTAAACAATCATCTTCAACTTGTCTCTTATCAAGTTTGCGTTGAAATTACGAGTATTAAATGCTCTATATTATATTAGGAACTTCTTTATACATCTAAGCTGCTTTTTAATTTTAATTGACTCCTTTGACTTTTTGTTAACTTGAGTTCGTTACTTACATATAAGAAAAATGTATCCTCCTAATGATGTTAATTGTTAATGTTAAGATATAGCGCAGAGGTTAATTAAATAATTATTGTTTGTTGCAAAGTGTATTTCACTTAAGTGAAAGCCATATACAAAAAATCCCTTTCGGCAGGCCTACAGGCTGAGGTAGATTACGAAGTGGTTTAATTGCATTTATTGGGGTAGTTTATTTCAAAATCGATAAACTAGTTATCGATTTCTAAACTACTCGTCAAGAACTTTTCAACGATACCCCACAAAACGTGGTTTAGAAAAATTTGAATTTTCACCCCCACCCCCACTCGTGCCCCACCAACCCCTAATTCGGTGGTGTCACCGTTAATCTCATAGAGAGTACTCTTATGCCAGGGTTCGGAAACGCACACTCGCGTGCGCACTTACTCACGTGCGATAAATGCGTGAGTTCTTGAAACGCACATACTCATGAGCCGTGTGCGCTTTTCTTACCCATATTACTCACGCACATGAGTGAGTAATTCAAAGTAAGCCACCGCACACTCACGTGCGTGAGTAAAATTGACAAGGAAAGCGCACACGGCTCGTGAGTATGTGCGTTTCAAGCGCACGCGAGTCTATACTGCTGCTCATGAGCAGCGCACGTGAGTAGTACTCACGAAGTGAGAATTGAAGTAACGGTGGTGCGCACAAAAAAGGATGTATGAAATTTCTTCGTGTAATTCCTGTTCTTCGTTCTTTCAAGATTAAAAAAGTAATGTTTTCTTATTTACTTATTTATTTGAAAATTGTAAATTATTTTGATGACACTGAAATACCTAACAATTCTAAGAATGACACTGGTTAAAGGCCTATGTAAACGTAACGTCATTCGTCACATTCTTTTTCCCCCGAAAAATTTCTCCTTAATTGTAAATTTTCTAAATTCTAATTTCGGTTCCCCGGTTCAACTGCGATTCCATCAACATCGGTAGACAAGTATTCAAAATTAACACAACTCATCAATCAAAAAACAATAAATACGCAACCTCAAATATCATCGCAGCGAACAATAAAGCAAAAATTAGCAATGCTAAGTGAGCAGACTAGGGAGCCACTAGAAACTAATATTTTAGAATATTACAAAAAACGTCATCAAAATGACTTACAATTTTCTAAACTTATTCAAGTTGCTGTTCCTGCTTCCCAAATCCCAGGTATCAGTGGAAAGTTCATTTAGTGCTTTATCCACAGTACTCATAAAACTGAGAACAAAACTATCAAAAAAAATCTGTCAGATATATTGTTAACGAAATTAAATTTTAAACTACTTAGATTTACTAATTTAGATTTTATTGAAAATGACCTTGGTATTATGTAAATATTTTATTATGCTCAATAAATAAGTAAATAAGAAAACAGTACTTTTTTAATCTTGAAAAAACGAAGAACAGGAATTACACGAAGAAATTTCATACATCCTTTTTTGTGCGCATCACCGTTCCTTCAATTCTCACTTCGTGAGTACTACTCACGTGTGCTGCTCATGAGCAGCGGTATAGACTCGCGTGCGCTTGAAACGCACATACTCATGAGCCGTGTGCGTTTTTCTTGTCAATATTACTCACGCACATGAGTGTGCGGTGGCTTACTTTTTAATTACTCACTCACGTGCGTGTGCGTTGTCAACATCGGAACGACTCACGCTCATACCCACGAGTTTTTCGGAAACGCACATGAGTCGTGAGTCGAAAATGAGTTGTGAGACTTTGGTGTGCGCACGCGAGTGTGCGTTTCCGTACCCTGTCTTATGCACATACAGTTTCTCTCTAAACTTCATAAGGGCCGAAATACAATCTTTTAAAAATTTCAACCCCCTCCCTCGGCCACCCCCTTGGGACGATTTTGCACATTAACGAACTTAACCGAGCTATTAACCCCAGACATAACATATTAAAATTTGGTTCCAATATCTTCAAAAATACGGCCTCTAGCGTGTAAATATAGGTATACAGGGTGTTTCAGTTAAGGGTGTCAACCTTGAAGGAGGTGATAGGGGAGCTCGAGAAACGAAAAAATTGTATGGGCAAATTTCAATTCGCCTAACGGTTTTCGAGTTATTCGACTTAAAAGGACATTTCTTCTTGAAAGTGCAGGGTTTTACGTTTTTGCTTATATCCTCAAAAGTCAAAACTAAGCAACATATGATAACGATCTGACACGCATTTTAAAGCAGACAAATCATTCTTAAATTGTCCTGAATTTGAAGACTTCACATGAAGTAGTTCTCGAGATATGAAAACTTGAAATCGAATTTTTTGCTTGAAATTTTACATTTTTTGTGTTCAAGGTCAATTATCTCAAAAATTTCCCTATTTTTTTTTTTAATTACGTTAAAAGAAGACCAATTTTGTCTTCTTTCAACTGCTTTTTGTTTCATCCAATTATCTTTGTCCACTCAAAAGTTATGGACCCTTACGCTCCGCCTTTACTATTCATTATCTGAACTTTTATGACAACGCACAAACGAGGCTAGTGAAGAAGGAGGCTAGACTGGTGAAATGATCTATTTTTCTTTGCAAAAATGTTATTTTGTTATTTAGAATTAGAAGTGTTAAAAATATGATTGCTTTTTTGATTATCCCTTTCACAGGAATTTTAAATAGGTATTTAATAATTTTGAAAATCTTCCAGGACTCAAAATTCGGGTTATTTTATTGCAGCATCATAAAAAACATAGGAATCGTTTTGAAAAATTGTTCTGCGCGTGTAGTTCATCATAAAACCATCAAATGTTTAGCTATTTGAGCCTTTTCATTCTAACAACAGACATCGTGTCATATAAATGGGCGTATAAAAATGCGCTGATGAAATCTTATTTAACTCATCGGTTAAAATATCATAAGTCATTCTTTAGTATACATTACCGAAAGGACCTGCTGTAATTCCGAAATGTAAGTATTCAGTACACAAAATCAACACTTTTGTATAAAAACTATTCAGGCTTATATGGCACCACTAAGAAGGAGTTGGCCGATTTTGCTCATCTCGAACATGACCTTACCATTATCACGAAGTATCATCGTATCAAATTTCAAGTCTCTAGCTACAACCATTCCCGAGTTATCGTATGGACAGACAACAGACAGACGGACATGCAGAAAACGGTTTCTTTTCCCTTCCCAATCAAGAATATATAGATGTTTTTTTTCATCACCATTATTCCTTTGCGTTGCAAATGTTCGCTCTAAACTAATTAGTCCAGTGCAATTGCAATGTGCATTCGGTTGTTACAATATCACTTCTATGTATTTATAATCAAACTCCGAAATCTGGTACACTTTTGTGCAAATTCGAGTTGAATATATACTTTTCATAAAATAAATAATGGTAGTTTATAATAAAGCATTTTTTTACTTTAAAAATCCAATATTTGTAAACAGTTAATATTTTTGTAATTACTGCACTTCAAATGTTTAATTGTTTTCTTTTTTGGACATAAACATCGCGAGTGGTATTTGAACTTGTGCTCATTTGTTTATAATATACTTTCAAAGGCAGGCAACTATAACGGCTTTGATGTAATGATTAAGCCATTTTCTAGAGCTGGTTAAATTCATTAGAATTTTTTGTATTTTTGATCAGAGACGGATCTAGGACTTGATCAGCGTGGGGCTACTAGGGTATTTCATGGGTGCATGAAATTCTCCCTCGGAAAACTTTAATTTTGATGTTTAAAATTATCGATTTGATGAAAAGAAATTGATTATTTTTCAAGTTTGAAAGAAATCCAAAACTGATAATGTGTACGTGTACCTCACTATAGAATAATGTGTTGTTCATTCAGTGAGCTGCGCAGAGCAATGCATTTATCAGACAAGATGTGCATTGATATTTGAGTCATTAGTTCGTGCCGTATGATGTGAAAGCTAATGACTGGGTAGTGGTGTTGTTAACTAATTCCAGAATCCAGCATCCATTCCGCAACGCTTTCTTTTGCACAAGAAATATGCTAACATAATAAATAACATTTTTTTAGGTAGATTTCGAAGAAAAGCTACCTATTGAGATGTATACAATGTCACGACTTTCGAAAAATTCTTACATAGTTTATGTCCGGGAACATTTTGCAGCAGATCGAAAATAAAAGTGAGTTCTCTTCGCATGCACATAAGTTCTATAGTTCCTGATACTTTTTACTGATAGTTCTTATTATATACTGTTATAAACTAGCTGTTATACAAACAGCTGCTACGTGAAGTTAGCAGATAATTTTTAGAATTTTTCAATCGTCTTTTTTTAAGTAAAATCGCCGGAACTATTGCTAAAAAGTATCAGGAACTATAAAACTCATGTGCATGCGAAGAGAACTCACTTTTATTTTTGATCTGCTGCAAAATGATCCGCTAAGTTCCCGGACATCTCGCCCACGACCAAAAAACTAGAAAATCCCCTCTAATTCGGGAGAAGGTTGAAATGGAATTTTTTCGTAGAACAATTTTTTGTTCGCCATGAGATCCCCTATCATCCTGTTTCGGGTTGACCATCTTCGCTGTTATACCCTGTATGCAATATATAAACTTTCGAATGGGGTTGGTTTCGAACTCAAACTACCCGCAAACACGACGCGACGTAGGTATATTACATAGCACCGTTTCCCGAAGGTCGGGTTACAATAATAGTGTGTTAGTTTATTTTCAGTTACGGGTGGTTCTGGGGGGTTGAATCAGGATAGTGTTGCTAGTTCTCATTGTGCTTTATCTGAAGGTACAAGAATGGTCAATCCTAGAAAAACCCCTAGAAGTTAAAAAAAAGTAGGGATACCATTTCATTCCCTATTTTCCCCCTTTGGGGTGAAATTTAAAAAAAAAAAACTGGTACACGTGTCTTTATATCTAATCAAAACGGCAATTACCAATTTTTATGAATTTTTAACTTCAAAAATGGCGAATTTTCATGGAAACTTTCATCCCTTTTTTACCCCCTTGGGGGTATCTATCTCCGCTAAACTTCTCACGATCCATCCCAGGACTATGTTAAAAAAATCACATCATCTTTTATATATTAAGATAATTATTATATGGATTCAAAGAATATTTAGAAAGTATTTTTGAGATTAATGTTATTTGAACTGCTGTATTAAAATTTAAAATAAAGTGCAGTACCTATATTATTATATGAAGTAAATAATGTTTCAGCTTTAAATTTGTGCAGACGAAGGAAAACGAAAAATAAATCATTATCAAAAAAGAAAAAAGTAATAATTAATACTATTAATTAATTTTTCAAAGTTTTATAGACAGGCCACTAAAATCATCTCATGGTGATTATTTATTATTCGTATTTATGCAGTTAAAAAACTTAAAATTGTTAACTTGTAACGAGGAAAAATGTCGCCTTGTACATGTGCACTGTACAGTGTACACATTCCCGAAGAGGAAGATCCAAACAGTCGGAAATTTTATTTGATACGATTCGCGAACGTCGTGTGTAAAATATGTATAAGAGGTCGGTAGTATTCATCCTAGCTGGCAGGGAGGTTCCGTCCCAGCTTAGACAGAATAGCAAATCAGGCTTTCGCCCAACCCCGGCTTTGAGCAAGTGGTTTCCAAAGACAGCGTCCGGAGTTCTCCCTGCAAGAAACCTCCCAACTATCCGAGCCTAGTACGCGTGTTGAGAGGAAAAACATCCCCACCGTCACCTAGAGAAGTAAGTACGCAAGCGGAGCAAAAACTCTTACGACAGGACAGTACGCGTGACTGTCGGAATTAGCGAGTGTAGGGAAAACAGTATTGTAATTAGATAGAGAAATATGTTATATTCGAAATTTGTATAGTATGTACATAAGTGAGGAGGATAAACAAGGAAAAATGTGACACTATCAGAGGACTGATCATTTAGAACAATGGTTACTGAACTTACTCCGGCGAGCCAGGCTTGCCTCTTCATAATTAAACAACAATAAGGGCAAAATAAAAAAATAAAGGGCAATTCTGTTTTATGATTCTGGAACACGTTCTTCAGCAGAGATGTGAATCTCGATTAACGTCATTAGAATGAAATCATATGTGGGCGCAGGTGAATTGGGCTGCTCCTATTCTAAAGAGAGTATATCATCTCCTGCTGTAAATGAAACTTTGGTGTGGCCTGGATATTAACAACAAACAAGCTTCAACGGAACATGTTACAGCAAGTCAGATGTACATACTTTCTAAAACCAAAATAATCGTGAAATTTTTGAAAAATGAAATTGTAGAAGTCACACGTGCTATGCAAATCAACCGCAGAACGGGATAACAAAAGCAATTTGCATACACATCCCAAACTGCTGTTGAATTCAAATCAGTCCTGGGCTCTGGAAATATGCTGATTAAAACGCGAAAGGGTTGACTTTTGGTGGCTCCTCAGCAAAATTGGCTCCACAGAGATACGGCAACTTCTTAAGTATGAATGGGGAGGGCGAGCACAAAACTTTGAAGGACAGTGACAATGACAAATCCTCGCTATCGCACCCAGGCAGTTTGCGGCGAAACTTCTACCACCTCTATTAATTATTGTCGTTCTGTCAGCGCCTCAAGCAGGTACCGTTATGTCGATAATTCAAAAGAATACGCACGCTTCCGAACATTCTGTACCTAAGGGCGCACGTATTCCACTTTCCACACCCTATCTTAGTTCTGCAATCTGACACCCAACCCCACTCCATGGAGCATTGTCCTTTTACGAAAAAGTCGCAGGCTTAAAGCTGCCTTAAAGTGCCGCAAATGAGGCTTCAATTATCGTCGAAGCTCCCCCATCTCATCCTCTCAAAATGTGGAGCAGCATAACTGTCGTCATCCACCGGATTTGCGGATGTGCGGATCTGATATACGCTCGCATAATTATTTCTCCTGATTTGGTCATGAAATTATAAGCCTTTTCTCTGGCCGTAAAAATTTTAAAGCGACAAGAACAGACCCTCCCCGGCAATTTGTGTATGTGCACGAGTGTGTGTATTATTTATAGGAACTAGCGCGGGTCTAATTTTCACTACAAAACAAAATCACGACAGGTTAAATTTTCTCGTTGCGGCGCCAACAAGGAGACATTCGGATTTCCTTGCTCGCCCGAGCTTTTCTTTGGCAATTGGCAGATCTCTGGCAGTAGCAACGGGAAAGTACACCGGCAGCGCTGTGGGTGTTGTGGCTTTGATTGTCGCAGTGGGAGTTGGGGGGACAGTTTTCATGGATGTAATGGGCAGAAGTGATCAGGACCAACTCCAAGCATGAAGAGCGGAAGGCCAAAAGCATAGCATGAGTCGCATGGCACGGTATTGTGAAGTAGTGAATAGGGAAAGTGTGAGTTCGGAACGGTACTGACGTGGTCCGCACTCGCTTAGCATATCTATAACGTGCGGTGTAGAGCTGTAGATTATCCTGTGCGCCGTTATGTACGTGAGTGGCTGTGTTTCCCTCATGGAGCTATTGCCTGACGCCTGTGGGCTTCGGGCCCGACACAGCCGCACGTACACATTGCTCCACACAGTACGTTCTAGGGATTTTGGTTTTCTGGAATCGTTGTTTTGTTGGCGTGCTCTGGCGTATCTATGTGCAGTGTGAATATATTCCTGATGCCTGGGGCGCACTGTGGGATAGGGCTGTATCGATACGCGTGCAGGTGGAACCATAAGTACGGTTCACCCAGCTGGAGACGGTACTCCTTGCCATCACCCACGTATTTCGGTTAAGTTTCTTAGAAGAGGATTCTGTTTTTTTATTATCTTTCTATTGGGTCCTGTTGATGCGATGTGTGAAGTTGACTGAATACTTGGACTTCTTAGGCCTTCACTAAAGGAGGTTCATGGCAACCTTCCTACAATTCACGTCGCTCTGAAGTTGGTGCAGATGTGAATTGGGGGGGGCTGAGAACAAATCAAGCAGTTGCTTTCGCTCCTTCCCTAAAGTATACACTTGGTTAACCCCGTATTGAACAAATCGTTCGTGACGAATACCACAATTTCACATCAAGGATAAGATTAAAATACGAAAGGGTTGGGAACTGTGCAACAACTGATACTCGTCACTTCTGGATGAAATATGTAATACCAATATGAACAGTTAACGTAAAACATTCACATTATATACATAAGAGATCATAGCTAAAGTAAAATTAATAAATTTCCCTTTGAAAGGCTTGCCGTCCTGCAAAATTTCACAAGATAAACGTGAACAGGGCACAGACGAAGCTATTAAGGCATTTAACAGGAGCTAATATTTCACTAGAGAAATAATAGAGCAATATTCGCTGACGTGGCCCTCCAACCAACGGTGGTACGTTAATTAAGGAGGCAAGCGGAAGGACCGGAAGGTCTGCGACGATCGCATGCTAATGTAGTTCCGAAACAGGAAACTGGAAATATGCAACACTGATATTTAAAAGTTTTGGATCTTTCCAAAATTATTAAATTGAGTTTGAATTATTTGTGCAGTGTATGAAAGGCGAACAACAGCGGTTCACTATTTTATTAAAAAGCATCCATTGTCAGTGCTGCAAATATACTGATACGGAAAGGTTAGGAATTTATTTTATCTGGAGTGTCAAAAAGGCACATGGTTATGCGTCTGGAAAAATGTTTTACAAATTAGATTTAAGAACCCATACAACATTTTATTCATTGCCTGAACTTCTAAACATTATTTTCCGAATATCGTATTATATTGATGTGGACGGTATTTTAATAATGATAAAAATTATGTATATTTCGTCTTTATATGTACAATGTACCTTTTGAAAATCTTTGAATTAATAATAATCGTTTTTATCAACCATAAGTTTTTAATTTTTTTCATCAGTTTAAAGTTTATATTAATTAATTACACAAACACAATACACAAAAAGTAAACAAGTAAAAGTCCTCCGACGTTATCCCATCGATCTAGATTATAGATTCTATACAGAAACTAAAAATGCTTCAATTTCCGCGCATGTTTGGTGAGTTTTACAGTGCAGGTTGAAGAGATAACGTCAGCCTAAATTGCAAGATATCTGAAAAACTACAGTACCTATTGCACTGAAATTTGATGTACTTATTTAAGATATAAATATCTCGTGATTAATCGATTAATTTTGTTTACCGATAAATATTTTCGTTTTTAAGATCAAAAAATAGGCAATTTTTGATGAAAATCAAAAAAATTACTTTAAAAAGTCGCCATTATTTTTGAAAACCGAACGATTAATCACGAGCTATTATGATATACTAATGAAATCTCTTGGATTTTTCTATTTCTAATGATTAGGCTTCCCGTTATATTACTCACCGCAGAACACGTTTTGGAAAAGGCACCTACGAAGACTGTACTCTACTATTTTGAAACACTATTAACATTTTACTTCTTCAAATGTATATAGATAATATTTGTTTAAAAAAAACCACTCCGGTTTTATTAAACAAATCATCGAAAAACCAGCTTTCTTCAGTCTCCTTAAGCTTTTTGTTCAAAATTTATCATAAAATTAAACATAAGTAAGTAGTCTGTAGTCTTTCCAAAATGTGTCTTACGTTGCAGTGATGACATCATTTAAAATAGCGCACTTTAAAGGTTGGTACTTGGTACACACGAACTGAAAATTTCGATTGGATATGTATAACTTAAATATCCGCGAAATGATGTCTTCAGCTTCAGGCAACACCTCTGCTCCCAAATTACTTCTGTCACGGCCCACGAATTATCCAAAACGTACATTCTGTGATTTTTAATACGTTATTTGAACAATTACAAAATTCTGCGGCAGGTTAAAGAGTTCAGCAAAGGCAGCTTTTGTTCGTGAATCGTGTCTAAAGTACAAAGAAGAATTATTTATACGAGAGTTGTAGAAAATCATCAGAAGAATTACAATTTTAAAAAACTCGCACCAAGGGGATGTCAAAACGCAGACTTTTCATCTTTTAAAGCTCCTTTGATTCCTTTTGTAAAAATCTTATGAAGTGTGGATCACGAATGGAGAGAAGAGCTCCATTAAGATATTGTTAGATTATAAAGGATTCACCTGACGAGATGGAATCCAGTGAAACTTTTCGATTACGGGGAAGGATGTGAGGCAACACTCCAAAGAGAATAGAAATCTTAAAAATTATTTGCACCACAAAATAACGTTACAAAGACTCATCTTTTGCAGGTTTGAATCACTGCAAGGGATTTGGATTCCTGTACATACTCTACGATATTAAAATGTTGAAGTTTGGAGAAGTTTTAATCTCACCATTTTTGTGTTGTTATTTAATCGTGAAATTATACCCATAAAAAATATGAATGCCATATTTAGGTGGTATATTCTTTTGTGGTACACACGGAGATGAGATATCAAAAGGTTTCGAAAAACTGATGAATTTCGAAAGAAATTTTTAAAGAATAAGGATAAGAGTGTTAATTTATAATAATTTGTTATAGTAATACATTTTTAAATTATCAATTTTTCGAGCACATAGTGTATATCGCTGTATCCATTTGCAATACTGCTTTGTTATTAATGAAAAGACCGATTGTACTAAAAAGAAACCTATGAAATGCATTAATCGTTTGCGGTCGTACTTCGAAAGTAAAGTTCGTTGTAGAAAATTCATATTAAGCGCGGCTTCTACAATATTTGTAACTATTTTGTCAAATTTATGCAATCGGGTTGGAGCGGAATTGTAAAATTCGGTTCGGAACTGAAAAAATATAATTATTCGGGCGCAGGGAAACCTCGTTACAGAACCCAGTAATTAAGGCAATTTCCCATTCTAAATAGTTCGTGAGATATTACTTCATAAAAACTTGAAAGCTGAAAGAATTTATCTATTGTTTAAAATGGCGGACAACTCCGTGAAATCTAGAAGCTTTTTGAATATTTTTAAAAAACTGTCGCTTCATATTTTATAAAACTCAAGGAATGAGGGTCTTAAACAATTAAATATGAGTTGATCAGTGCGGATCGTTTTGAGTACATGATAAAATCTTTTTTTTAAATATCAAATGAATTGAATTCCTGAAGTTCGACGGAAGTATAATTTTTTTTTACCGACCGTTGACTACACGACCGCAAGAGTTGATTAAGTGAGCTCAGGATCACACCTTGGTTCACCCTTGCGGCGTTATTTTAAAAATAATTTCGAAAATTTTTAATCGCCGCTACCGCCCACAACGATTTTAACATCGCCCCCCGCGACCGCCCCACCCCGGCATCCGCCTACCTGTGACCACCACCTTAATTGTCATGGGCTTTTAGTCAATCCTAATGAATGCGCATCACATCGCTCGTGCTGCCCTTTCTCACATAAAAATTTAAGTTGCTCTTTATTCAGTTTGTGCTGCGGCACGGCACAACACTTTCCACCCATCCTCCCATTTTCCTTTTTCGACCCTTGGCTTTAAGTAGGGACCGTAGTGCACAGAAGGCAGCAAAGCACTCCTACCTACAGGCTGACATGGTCGGAAAAATGACTATCTCCTTAAGCATACACACACACACATACAGCGCTACTTTTAGCAGGATCTCTAAGTACGTACCTAAGGGCATAGATGGCGCTCGCTCTATAGGTTCGACTATAGCAGCCCAACAGAGAGGTTTTGGAAGTAAGTTCACCGCAAAGCTTTTTGTGCTTGTCCGTCTGATTTATATACATCGAAACAGCTGTATATAATTCTAACCCAACAACCCAAACCCTTTTTATAACTCTGGGATCAAATCGAAAGCACGAGCCGTCTTCGCTCTATAAGTGTGTATGTACGTACATTCGGATATAGCACTGAACCGTAGAGAGCAGCAGAACTTTAGGGTACATCCGTTCGTATATTACAAAGTGCCGTACGAACCTTTTGCCTCACGCTATATCGAATAGATATAACAACGGCATAGCGTGCTCTGGATGTCAGCATCATCTGCGGCTTGCTTATGGCTTGCGTATCTTATAGGTATAGCTATGCTTTCGAAAGCAAGTGTGATGGCCTAGGGTTGTCCATAATTCTTAGATTTCCAGAATAATTTAAGAGCGCAGCATTCGCTTTCAGAGACATCATGGTACGCGATGAATGACTAAAGTTTTTGTGGAAATCATCAAGAGCTCTTTCGGCTCAGCACAGCCCTGACAAGTGGCAGAAGCAGAAAGTTGAACAACTTTGGTATGGGTAACAATGCTCTGGGGATGCTAGCAGCGAGGGCAACCATTAAACAAATCTCATGCACAGTTCACTTCACAGTCTGTACAATCCGTCGCTGACAAATTATTAAGACCGGAGGATGAGATGAAAACGATTCTACTGTAAGGCATGTTCCCTTAACTTTTGAATCCCTCCATTGCCATTTGTGACTGCACGAAAGGAGCTGTGTCATGCCACCACACACCGTATTCTCGCACCATGCAGAAGAAGCAAGAGAAGGGGAAGGAAGAGAAACCATTTAGTGTATACGTGTATAATTTAGATATAAATTATAACCTGCTCAATCATCTAGGAGCAGCAGTTTGCCAGCAAAAACACCTTCGCCGTTTTTCTGTCGAGCCAACTTGGATGAACCTGTGAACCGTCAGGGGATTTAGTCCTTGTGGAAAGTGCGAATGTTTTTGAAACATTTCAGTCTAGTGGGTCGGTGCCACATTTTCACACTGTGCTTATTGAAATACTGCAGAGTGTTTTAACTAGGGTAATGTTTTGGTGTGCCGTACGTTTATTCCGGTAAGTCAAGAGGCGCACCCTCGCCCAATGGAAAGAAAAAGGGGAGGATTTTTAGAGACTTTGCGGCCCGATTGATATTTCACGGTCTTGAAATTTTTTTTAATCCTCCCAGATACTACTGCTCGGGGATCGTTGTCTCTGGATACAGAAAATCCAGCAGAAGCTACCAGCATCATTGCCGTCAGCCATGAACAGCAGCAGCAGCAGCCATGGCCTATAGTTTTGATTGTTTGTTAAGGACGACTTGCCTGCCGATGACGCCTTGGTGGCTTATTAACACGGCTCCAGGATATAATGCGGGGGCACGTGGTGGCAGCCCCTTCTCCCGTTCTCAGCATGATAAATTTATGCTTTATGGCGCGGCAAATTATAAGGATAAATATCCGTTCGGCGCACTTGCTTTTTAGTAGTTCCCTATATATGGCGAGTGAGTTTTAATGCGGGTAGGTGAAATCTATGGACATAAGGTATGTAAGTGTACAAAAATTGTAATATTTATGTTTTTAAAAAATGTTGCAGTTATTCTGTCGCTACGCTACCAAAATTCATGCTACATGAAAAGAAAACTGATTGAGGGAAAAACACTTTTCGGGAAAGTACCGAATAAACTCCATTAAATTGGTCGATGCCGAAAGTGTAAATGAATGAAGCTTGGAGCTTAATTGCTTATATGAAGATTTAATATTTATTTCTGGTGCAACAGTAGTTACTTTGTAACGTATTTTCCTCTGCAGGGCGTTACAAAAAATTATTAAGAGGCAAGCTGCCTCGATGAGGTAAGTTCAGTGAAAATAAAAACTTCACATACATACTATACAATTTGCGGACATAAACTACCTAAAGGGCCCCACTCACACTCAGTTTACAGCGCGAATACGAGAAACTCTCCTTGTGTAAACCAAGCTTAAGTTTTGATTAATTTTATTTAAAAATTAGTTAGGCTCAACTATTCAAAAATCACTTTCTGAGAAATCACAGGCAGCTGGTGGAGTAGGATAAACATCATTGGAAAGGATACAAATTAAAGATGTTTTTAAGTTATTTGAAGGGTGAACACTGGGTAGTTTCTTTGTAACAGATAACGGAACTTGGAAGACTGATGTGAAAAACTATTTTCATTGGTATTATTTTGCCTTTATTTTTTTGTTTTGTACCTTGTACGCTGCGATAACGTTTTTTTTCGGTGGACTGTTTCATGCCACAACAAGAAAAACACAAATAAGTCCGATGATAAGCTCTAATTAGATGCATTATGGGCTGTTAACCGCGATGACACCCCTATTTAGCCGAAAATCGGGGAAATCCGATAACTGCGGCAAATCAAATTTTGAGTTTTTCCCAAAGAATTTTAGGTAGCTGATCACGGGAAAAATAATAACAAAAATCCTAGATGGACCGTTTACGTGATATTCTTCGTAAAAGATTCGGTTCATCGGAGTTCATCTGGCTCCCAAAATGCTTCGGAAACTGGTTTATTTACACTTTATTTATCACTTTAAGGACCTAATAACTAATGTAGAGTCCTTATTTCACAATATAAGCACTTTAACTATCCCTCTTTTGCGTAAAATTTACGCATGTCACTAAAACTCGCGCCGCGAACACTTTCAGAACAAACTTTTTTCAACTGTCATATCGGTTCATTCGATTTTATTCTTTCCTAGGTGATGGACCCTGCCCCGTATGATCATTATTGTTTTGAAGGTTTTCGTAATTTAATAAAATTATGTACTTAACACATTGTTATGACCATTTATTTTTCAATTAAACTGAGTTTTATGTTACATTATATTTTATTTTGAATATATAAGATATTTTCCCTATTCCAAAACGGACTACAGATCATTCAAGACTATTCCCACAAATGGAAAATAAGGATTAACCCTAACAATTCCCAATGCATGTTCTTCATCTTCATGCGTAGACGAAATGCATGCTTGCTTGGTGAAAAAATAAAATTAATTAAAAATCTCGAATTTTATAATCGGTTAAAGGTGTGTGTGGGACACGAGATGCCGACGGTGCATTTTCATGGTCGTGTAACCTGGTCGCGAGGTTCCGAAATCCGAATCCGAAAAATCCGAATTTTTCTCAAGCCGAGCGAGACGCCGCGCTGCCCTTTCTTTTGGATTCCGTCCGACGACCTGTCAAGAGTTCTTTCTTCTGCTGCCGGCGAATTAGAAAATCAAAAATTTCAGTGAAGTGGGTGGGAAATTGGAAAAATAAGAAAAATCGTTTCGTGAATTTCTTTATAGAAATAAATAAAAAATTTCAGTGAGTGGGAATTGGAATTGGAAAAAATAGAAATATAAATAAAAAATAAACTAATAATTTACAAAGTAATTTTTTAATGCATTATGGAGGTCCCATTTGGTTTAAATGTGCGCGCACGCACATAAACAAATTACAAATCTCGCAAAACAAAATCCTGAAAATTTCTTTGAAAAATGTTCACACTTGAAAAATCCCCTTATTAGGAAACTCAGTAGTCTGTAAATCTAGGATAGTGTAGTTATTGTAATTTTAGTTTATATGCATAATTAAATAGTCTTGGTTTTTTTTTTAATGGAATAATTTTTTCCCCAAATTAGTTATTTATTATTAGTTATTATTGAAGGTGTATGAGTCCTTTGATTCTAGCAGTTCTACTATATACATATATACAATTGTAATCATGATTATCCATTATATGGAATAAATTGAATTGAATTGAATTTTCCCTATCCAATCTTGCATAATCCCGTTGTCTTATTTTGGAACCCACCCACCTTCACCCTTGATCTGAACCGATTTCTTTCGCGTTTCACAGTTTAGTACAAATTCGCGGCAAAGGATCAGCTATTACATGAAAACGTATGCTCCGTATTCCGTATTTTGTATAACTACAGAAAATATATATAAATTTGTAATTTGTGTATTGTCATTCGCTCTACTACAATTTGAAATACCACTTTTAGTACTGACTGTCGCATTTTCCGAAAGTGTTCTAAAAATAACGTCAAAGACATTTCTGTCACCGGTTCATAATATGATAATTTAACTATAATAATTCTCGTATTAGCTGCAACATAGTACAAACAATCAAATGCTGCTCGTGAATGTAGAGGAAACTATTCGCAATCTCGAACTAGAAGAATTAGAGGTAGGAAACGATTATATCTTCAAGGAATAAGAATAATGTTTAATCCTTCTTCTACAGTGTGAACATGGAGGACGCTCTGAACTATTTGTCCATTTATTTGCTGCCTACTTGTTCAAACAGGATTTGTAAATGCTACATTTGAATTTATCGTACATTTACTTACAAAAATTACAGAGTAAACGCTAGATATCTTTGGAAGAGAATCCCGGAAAATATGAAAACAAGTTGCAAGGAATTGGAAAAACTGCACGAAGTCTACATTTCACTGTGGAATAATCGGACTGCTGACTTCTTCAGAGCATTGAATTATGCATGGTCTGCGAATGTACAACCAATAATAAACCACTTAGAAGGTAGGCGGAGAAAGCAACTCTTAAATATACTTAAATGGAGTAAATTTCAGAAAAAGTTCGAGCAGATGTATTGGATCTCGTTACGAAGGCATACACTTCCATTTTCGAGAATGAGTTTGCGGAGATGGCCAATGTCCAACCAGACAAAGTTAAGGAGGTTTGTGAAAATTTAGGATGGGTAATAGAGGGCACTAGCTTCCCACGCCTGCTGTATCCAAAGAAAAAAGTTCAACAACAGGGCTCAACAACATCTTCAGAAGATCAGTTGTATATTTTAACTGACTTTGTGTCATTTCTTGAAAATTAAAGTTGGGAATTTTTTAAAAATTATATAAATGCATTGTTCAGAGTTTCATTGTATATAGCAGCTATTAATTAAACTATTAGGCTTATGCAAAGCATTTCAAAACAACGGAATATAGAGTTCAAAACTTACATGACCATAACCTTAATTCTTCCTAACGCAAGGTTTGCTCAAAAACACGAATTTTGATTTATTGAATAAATGTGCAGTCAAGTTTTACAACAGAGAAAATTCTCTATATACTAGTAAAATAAAATAAAACTTTGTACTGGCCTCACTCCCTGCTCCAATTACTTTTTTATCCAATAGTCGCCATACGTAAACCCTTTTTTATTTTACAAATCAGCGACCACGACTATTTTGAGATTGAAGTAAACACTTTTACATTTTGTGACATCCTTGAATATTTTATTTAGAATTCAGGGAGAAGAACAAAAACAAGTAATAATTTTAAAAATCTCATGCGAAATTTTCCAGTGTTATTTTCGAAATCGTTTGAAAGTGACATAATTCGATATTTCGCCATTCGGAGTTCGGACCTGCATGTGTATTGCTCTGAAAGTGTTTGCAGTAGTATTAGTAGATTATGCTGCAGTGACAGATATTGGCTTCTTGTTTGTGAAAACAATTAGAATTTAAGCATAATTTTATTAGAATCGTGTACACATTAATTTATTAAATGCAAGAACCAGAAGTGCAGATAAATCCTGCTGAGCAGCAGCCAGAAGTGGTCCCGAAAGTCGAAGAACAAGTTCAAGATCACGAAAGCGATATCCTAGATGAGGAAAATGACGACGAGGTAAAATATCTACTGGCGAAAACTATTTGAAAAATTGTAATTTATCATTGGAAAATACAGAGTAAAGGGGAAAACATCGAAGGATTTAATGGTTCCGGGCGCACCGTTACATTGCAGATGCTTCTGGCTGCCAATGTACTGCAGCCGGGCAAATCGACAATGACAATTGAATATTTAGTAAATAATGAGAGTTTTTTGTGCGTGAGGATCCTTAAAAATTGTCCTTGTTATATTTTAGGGGCAGAAATTCGTCGGGGATCTCTTGCCGGATGGAAAAATAAAGTCACAGGAAACTGAGACGGTGTTTCTATCGCCAAGTGCGTGGGCGATGCACTGTAAGAGGATCATTAATCCTGACAAAAAATCGGGGTGCGGATGGGCTTCGGTCAAGTACAAAGGAAAGAAGTTGGATGCGTACAAGGCTACATGGTTGAGGAAGTGCGCCTTACAGAAGGAATCTACACCCAGTGAGGGTATGCTATTTTGCGAATTTATTATAATTACATTTAAAAACAAGAACGTTTTGCAGAAGAACTTGACGGGGAATTGGACAGAAAACCAGAGTCACCCCCACCGCCCATGAAGCGGAACGTTTTACCTCACAACTCTATTAGCAATCGCAATGTAATGCAGTAAGTGTTTTTGTGATAATTTTTCTATGCCTAGATTTTTATTTTTATAATTATAGTGATGGCAATAGTTTAATTGAATCCATACCGTTTGCTGCAATGAATAAAATGCAGCCCTTTTTCGTGAGTGTTTCGTCTTCAGCACTTCTGCTATCCGATTTTCACTGCCATTTAACATTTCATGAAGTTTGTGGCTACTTTGGTGGTTCTTGGGACGTCAATTCGCACAGTAAGTTTATCGACAATTTTTTATTTGATATGCATTAACTTATTTCACTTGTTACAGCTCTGAATATAAGCAGATCCTTCCCTTGCAAGAACACACGGTATGATCGCCAAAAAGCCGGAGAAGTAGAACGGGAAATCCAAAAGCTTTTGATTAAGGAACAATTGATTTTAGTAGGATGGTATCATTCTCATCCCAAGTTCCAATCTCAACCCACTCTAAGAGACTGTGACGCGCAGTTGGACTATCAAATTAAAATCAGAGGTCCTTCAGAAGTTACATACTCCCCCTGTGTGGGGTTTATTTTCTGTATGTTTAAAATATGTAATTGTTTTCATTAAACCCTCTACAATAAATTATTTACAGCTCCATACTACGAAGAGAATCCTACACTTGAATCTTCAGTTACACCGTTCTGGGTGGTGCCACCTCCTGAAAACAGACAAATGATTGAGTATGGTCGTCCCATGCTCATGCAGTACAGTGTGACACTAGACACTGAAATCGCCCCAGAAGTGCTGAACGAAATGCAGGCATGCGTTGATTACTACAGTAAGTTCAGGAATGAGCTGGCATCTTTCCAATCTGTTTACAAAGAGGATGTAACCTACATCGAAAAGTTAAAGAATTCGTTATACTCTAAGTTTCCTCAGAAGCAGAATGAAAAGGAGTTCTGGAATTCGATTTGTAAAATTTTGAAATGTACCGAAGAGGAAGAGTTTGTTTTACCGAAAACAGCTAACAGTCTCATAAAAGAAGAACAATTGGATACTAGAGATAAAATCAAAGAGGAAGACAAAGATGATAAGAACAACGAACTGAAGGTTTTATCACTGCAAGAGCAGCTATGCTTACCTTCAGGATTGAACATGAATCCTACGCGACTAGCGTCACCATTAGCCGTAGTAAGCTCTAGCACGGCAAACAACACCGCGACAACAACCACGTCTTCCTCACCACGCGATAGTCCTATCACGATACCATCAAATTCTGCAAGTCCGGCAAAATTCGAAATTCCTATTCGCGCAAGTCCGTCACCAGCCAAATCTGATACCTCTTCTAGCCGAACGCGCAACTCTCCAGCTCCCAGCCCAGGCAAGTTTAGCATTAGCGATATTTCTCGGAACAGTCCTAGTGTCACTCCCAACAAGTACGACTTAAACCCGAATGCTACCGCCAACGACTTAATGGCTGCCAGTCTAGCATCGCTTGCAGGACAACTGCCCCAGAACTTCTTACCCAGCGATTTGAACGCCTTCTTTCACCAGCAAAAGGACTACGGAAATTCATCGTTGAATCAATTAGCAGCAGCCGCTGCTAAGGTGGGGAACAAGGGATGCAACGACCAACTGGAGAAGAGTGTTGAAAATATGTATGCGAACAGCTTCAATATGGCTGGAAGCTCAAAGCCAATGGATCACAGCACACCAAAGGCGTCATCTAAATCAGATCCGAGATCAATGAAGAATACGTCTGGAGCGTCTTACAAAACAAAACTTATGAAGGAGTTGGAGGACTTAAAGAACGATCCGATTAAAATAAGTGAACTTATGCGATCCCCGGAATACGCTGCTTTGTTGCTGCAGCAAGCAGAGGCACTTGGGGCAACAACTCTCGGCTCACTCGGATTTGGAGGTGACTTCTCTTTCCTCGGAGGCTCGTCGAAGAAGTCCCCTCCAGACTATTCGAATCTTCTGCAAGCCTCCAAACTATTGGGATATGATGCCTACATGCAACAAGCGAAGTCTGCCAGCGATTTAAGTGCATTTTTCCAACAGCAAATGGGAACAACATCTAAAAAGCAATCCCAATCGCAACCGCAACCAGACTATACAGCCTTGTTGCAAACTTACTCGAAACTATTTGACACTTCCAGTGCTTACTCCAAGAATTCTGTACCGCAGGAACTGTCTGCTCTCTTGGGGGCTGGTCCTTCCAGCAATACCACCAGTAAGAAGAAGGACACTCAAAGTGAAATGTTGAATCAGCTTCTGCAGTCAGACAGCTCCATGCTGTACCACCAGAACAAGGCAGCCGCTGATCTTAACTCACTATTTGTGCCCCCTTCCATTAGTACAGCATCGTCCAAGACCACAGACACTTCCTCCTACTATTCACAGTTAGCACAGGAGAAAATGCAGGATTACGCTGCGTTTTTCCAGCAACATCACGCGAAGTACGGTATTCCAGATCCACTATCAAAATCTACATTGGCTGCGAATAACATGTTCATGTCACCGTCGGCTCTGCTGAAACTTCAACAGGAATCTTTGAATGCAATGATGATGAAGCCACCCAAGTCCAGTTCAACATCTTCTTCTTCATCGATGGGTCGTCGCGAATCATCTGCGTCACCTGCCCAAGAAAGGTTGACTCCGACAAAAAGTAACCGTGAAAGTCCAGCTTCATCCGGAATTAAATACAATTTCAGTGCAGTCGATCTAGCTATATCGAGTGTTTCACCAGGAACACCTTCACCATCTCCCTCCGAAGGATCAAGAAGGCCGACAGATACACCACCAGTTGATCTGAGCAGAATGTACCAGGAGCCCCCGCCCACGAAGAAGAGAATGGAGTTTTCATCTATTGCCGATTTGGCAGCTCCACCCGCTAAAGTACCCAAGCAAAGCGACCGAGAAGAGGTCCTGAATCTCTCATCTAACGATTAGTAATGGAAGATGTTAAATGATTTCGACAGTATTAAGTGTTTTCTGGCATTAAACAAATGCAAAACAAATGTTCAGTGTAATTTGTATTAATTATTAATTTTAAAACTAAATAGAAATTTCTTTACTTAATCCTTTCCACAGTCCTGACTAAACAATCCAGGTCGATAACAGAATATATTTCTCCCGTTTCGTTTTGATTCTTTGAAATTGAACCCATCAAATGTTTATCATTTTTAAAAAAAACACTTTTCACTTTTATATCCAAGAAAAATCAAAGTTTCCGTTAGTCGCAGATTGTTGTTGATATTCTGAAACCATAAAAAAATTTTTAATTGAAATTCAAGGATATTTTGGATGATGGGAAAATTTGAGATTTGAATTAAGCAATTTACGTCACACGTATTTTATTCCTTCCAATCAATCTAAAATTCCAAGTAATTCATTTATTTAATGAAATTAATAACAGAGAAAAAACTTGCCTACTTCTTCGCATTATATTCAATCAAAAAAATCTGAATGTGCTAATAAAATTATTAACGAGCCAATAACCAGAACTGTTCACAACATTATACAATAAACTGTCCTGCTTTAATTATTATTACTTCTTTTTTATTAACTTAACGTGACAACTGTCTTTTGAACACAAGTTGATCAAGCAATTTTTTTATAAACAAATCATAGGAAAAATGTTCAAATGGTAACAGCACTTGACAACGATATCAAGCCGATGTATTCTGCTTAAATGTACAACTTTTTACATTAAATGTTAATTATGCTATACGTTTGTAGTGTTAAGGATCTCGATGCGTATGCGTCGCGCCACCAATCTCATCCCCTGATTTCGCAATTTCACTGGGTTTTACTACTCTCAAGCCCCATTTGGGTTTGAGCGTACTTTTGTGCGTCTGTCACCAAAATAGAACCCCTCATACAAAATTTAATATATTCACAATATGCAATTAGTTGTTCAGAGGTAATAGGTATAATTATGTCTTAATTGTAAAAGTGTATATTCACAAAGCAACTGGGTTTTTTGTTTTTAGTACTTACAATATAGGCGAGCTGCACATTTGCACAGTTTTCAAATGATTTCGGTTCAGTTTTTCACATGATCGCTTTAATGTAGCAAAATCAGTAGTATGCAAATTTGTTTTGGCAGTAAAATAAATTATTATTAAGCGTGGCTGCAAAATAAAACTTACGAGTTATTGCTGGCCGCATTCATTGCCAGCTTAAGACTTTCGCTCTTATTAAAATCAATTTGGGCATATGTGAAAGTTGGGGGCTGTTGGCAGGCGCCTGCATTTGGACTGGGACTAGTTGAAGATTCCCCAGACGCCGAAGAATGTCCTTTGATTGTTGGACCACACGAGTTCTGACAGTTCGATTCGACAATGTTTGGCGTGGTTGAGGGTGGCAAATCAAGACTGGCATAATGAAGTTCCCTCTCCGAGCTGACGGAAGGTGGACGCGATGAAATGCCTTGATCAATTGAACCGACTGATTCCGGCCTTGAGGCTACTGTAGAGTCGCTAAATGATTGGGGACGAGATGTAGCTGGACTACTTTTGCTTCCGCAGAGTGTCGATGAAGATGAGGAGGAGCCACCACACAGAGTTGATGTCGACGATGAAGTTGATATTGAAAGAATGCAGTCACTGTTTGCTGAATTTGGACGTCCAGAAGCTTTTAATGGGGAAATTTTTTCGCTATTTACAGAGTTTGGTCGAGATAGTTTCTTCATCTGTAGTGAACTGTCGCTGCGCATTTGCAATAGTTCGTAGCCCGAATTGTCATCCTTCTTGTTCTTATCGGACAAATTACGATTTAATTGGGAGAACGTTGGTTTCGACGACACCTTCTTCGTGAAGCTATCGGTACTGTGAAGCAACTCATCGTTGCCCGCTGAGATTGGTTTAAATCCTTCGAAACAGTTCGGTTTTACTTTTGAACAATTTTCTAGAGCGATTGGAACACATTTTCTATTGTTGAACACAGAATTGGCGGAGGAGGTGATTACTGTGCCCACCATTGATTTCGGATTGGCATTCATTACGGCGTAATCGGTGCTCGGGCTGACGATCGAATTTTTTACTGGATTTCCTGTTTCTGTTATTTTAGCAGTTTTCTCAGTTGGAGGAACATAATTCACGTAATCGCTAGCTTCAGTGATTGCGACCTTTTCATTGGTTTTGCGTTTGTTAGTGCTTAGGGACATATCCGCGTAATCATTGGTCAGTGCATCCACTTTTTTCGTTGTATCTATTTTAAAGTTGTCGGTATTTAGTATCTTGTATTTCTCGGGTGTTATTTCCATTTCATCCACTTCCCCTATTGTGAATTCCTTGGCTGACTTGTCCTCCTCGGAAATAGTAACTGTACCACTTGTGGCATCCACCAAGCATTTTCGTTGCGCAAAATCATTTTGAACAAAAGTTTTTATTGGACTGCACGGGCTAAATGGAAACATTGGCGCTTGAGATCCTGATGGTGATAAACCAGAAAACCCCTTATCTTTGGTTTTAATATCAATTGGCATGGACACCGAACGGTTCTCCCAAGTTTTACTTTCTATGGGCATTCTCATTTCCGATTTGGTTTCTGGTTTTTTAGATTTCCCAAAAGACATCTCCATATATCCTTCTGGAGTGCTAGATATGACAGGAAAATGGTCGACTTCCATAATTTTGTCGCTAATAAATTCGTCGGTACTGGATGAAATTCCTCTGGACATTGATGACGTAGACTTTGTACTTGGTGAAATGTTCATGTAGTCACTGCCGCTAATCCCTCCATTCGATCCATAATGTTGACAGGTAGACTTTGGTGATGATATTGCCTTAATGGGGGAACTCGATAAACTAGGACTTTTGGATAATCCAACCGGTTTCATTTCCAAATAACCAGTTTCAGATGCTTTAATTGAACTTAATGACGAGGATTTGTCAGCAGGACTACCTGGCTTCATTTCAACATATCCTGGGAAACTTACTGTCTTTGGTGAAGACGAGCTATGAGGATCATAAACCGGTCGTGCAGGAACAGCTACAGGAAAAGATGAGAACCGTATCGGAGATGGTGTACTACTCTGCTCTGATGTTTTCGAATAATCAATCTCCATAAGGTCATCCATGCGATCAACGGAACTTTGACTTTTATGTACAAGAATCGGTGCACTTGAGGATTTCTTACCTTTCCCAGAGGTCGAGATTTCTATATTGTTATTGTTGACCTGACAGGATGGTAAGTTCGAAAGAAATGCACCACGATATAAATCTGAACGCGGAACTTTTGCTCTGGACCCAACTGAAAATGCCCGAACTCTTGAATTATTTTGTTCAGCGTTTAATACATCCACACGCAGTTTCCGCTTGTTGTGCTCCAAACGGCTTCCCACGGAATATGCTCTCATTGGTCTGTCAATTGTGGACCTGCAATACAAACATAAATCAACTTCTGTCCATTTCCAAATTAACCAAAGTTCAATTAACTGTATGTCTTCATCATCAGGAGTAAATCGAGATTTAACCTTGTCCAGAGGATATTCAGCGAATCGTATATCAGTCGATGGTGTTCCCGACGTTATACTACAGCTGGATGCAGCAGAACTCAAACCACTTTGATGTTTAGAAGATTGTTCCATATCTACATAGTCCTGTGGTTGTGGAGGTCCCATGGGGACGTAACCGTCAACAGTTTCTTCTGCCAAACTAGATGCTCGACTGTGTCCACCTGAACTGCCAGCATACAAACCTCGAGGGATTTCTACTCCTGGAGAATTCGCGATGTATCCACTTCCAGTTTGATCACATGGCGAACTACCACAAGGACTGTATGGACTATGCATATCCATATACTGTCCCTGAACGCCTGTTGATCCGCCCTGTGATCCTGGACTACCTTTTCGATTCAAATTTTGATTCGTAATGGGTAATGACAATACAGTTGGATGATTATTTAATTTATCCATGCTATGAGTAGTTTTCTTGTTATCAGGATACCAGAAATCGTCACAGTTTTCCTCGGGTATAACAGTCCCCGATGTGCGAGAACTATAAACATATTTTCCACTAATATTAGTTTTAGTTTAATCAAAAATTGACTTACTTGTAATATCGTGTCACGAAATTTCCACTTTCATCTGGTGTTAACGAATGACCAAAACTATCCGTTTCGTCAATACTTAAGGAAGATCCATCACTTTCGGAGCATCCAGTTGACGGACTTAAAGCATTCATTGGAGGACTATGGCTATGACTATGTCGATTGTTATACATTGAATGAGGTCTGTTGGATAGGCTAGGAATCGTGCGAGGAGGCGGCATAATCGAATTCAAAATACTTTGATTACTGCATTCGCTTGCGGTTCGATTTCTTGAAGGTAAGCTATCGCTTCTGTCTCGTCCCAAAATAGTACCTGAGAAAAATCAAATAAAATAGCAACAAATACAGTTTAAACAAAAACAAATTTCTGTCACAATTATTGTATATTAATATTATATTTAATGCGAGTATAAGTTCTAAATATTTATTGTCATACCAGAGACTTCAGCAACTAAAGCGAACGGCTAAAGCGTGAATTTAATAAAAGATGCAAAACTGAATTTGAAAATAAATATGGCCAAAAATTGTAAATTTAAGTGAGAAAAAATGCATTGAAAAGCCTTTAAAAAGCTGTGGTGATGCTATAAGGCTGACGCTGAATGACTGGAGGCCTTGGAGGTTTTAATTTTCGCATGAAAGAACATTTCGATTATCATTTTGAAATCTCCTTTGTGCATTCAACCAACCAGCATTAAGCATTCTTATGTAATTGTAAAAAGGCATTATTGTTTATTTTGACGATTTCAGTGCATTTTAACGCAGTTTAAAATTAATAAACATAAATTAAATTTTAACATTTCTTTTAAACAATTTTTGCTTATGATGAATTAAAAAACATTGTACATGCCGTCAGAGAATTTTAATTGCGTTCCTGTACAATATTTTCTTTGCATTTTTAAAACTATTTTCAAATTTGAGAAGTTGTACACGTAACACCAAAAGTTATACATATAATATAACGGTGTACTTCTTGATGCTGTCCATTATTTTAAATATTAATAAAACCAAAAAATCACATTTTTATAAGGGAGTTACATCATGTGTGAATTTTTAAAAATATCGATTTTTGGTTTCCGCCGAATTCTCAAAATTCAACATTTTTAGGTTGTTCTTTTGAAAATTTCAATGGGATCCATTCAGAATGGACATCATGTAACCTTTTAAATCCAATATTCTTATAATTGCTAAAATTCAAAAAAAAAAGTTATGCAAATTTACATCATACGTAAGAACTATTGCAAAATATCTGCAAAATGAAATTCTTTAATTCAAATGTCCTGGGCAAGGAGCAATAAATGTGTAGTTCATTGATTTGTGTTTTTTTTTACAATAGTTAGCAAATAATAAATATTCATAATAAATTAATATATGTAAGTGCAAATGTTAAGTGATTCTGAATATAATTAATTATAGTAAGTAATGAAATTTTTAATTTTTTGAGATAATAATTTGATAAAATAAAATGATACAATTCAATAATTTTCCAACATGTTTTTCTATTGGTTTTAAAAATTATATTGTAATTTTCTTTGAAGATTTAGATTTGAAAATTGCTAACCACAATTTTTCTTTAGAATTCAAAAAAAAGAAAAATACATTACAATAAAATTGAGAGAATTTCCCAAATTCTGGCCATGCTTTCACCAAATATTGCCACCAAAACCATAGTGTAGTTGGTGATTAAAAAACATACATTGTGCGTTATTTTATAATATGAAATTTTTTGCAGGGATTAACGGGAAAAATCTCAAAATAAATGTTAGACTTCATTTCAAACTTTCGTTACACTTTAGTCGAATTTCAACATCAATATCAATAAACCCGTTCTCGGATATATTCAAGTTCTATTACTCGTACAATATAAATTATTAAGATACTATAAAAAAAATTGTGAAAATGATACAAATACATACTTCGCGTTGTAAGACAGTTTCGACCTCTACGTAAAAGCGATGGTGAGCCTGAGGAACTTGTTGTTTTACCATGGGACGACGATGCAGACATCTTTGATTGTTTTCCATTAATATTTTTTAATATGAAATTTTGAATATTTTTTATATCCGAACAAAATTTTGATGAATCACTATCTTCAGTAATGCTTTCCATTGAATTAGCTGCTATATAACTACTTCCATTGTTATTTAATTCTGTATGTTCAGTAACATTTATATTGTTATTGTTTTTCTTTTTTATGTTAAGTGTGTTGTTATGGCTGCAGTGATTATTGTTGGTTGGCAGTGCAAACAAAGAACAACTATGTGATCCTTTACAACATATGTGAGGGGAGCAAATGTGATTTATCTTCGCTGGTATATTACATGAACACACAACATTACTAGTTATTATACTAATTTGTTTTAATGATGATTGTGAATTTAATTTATTATTTCGGATTGCTGTCTCTTCCGTAAGAGGCAATGAACGTGTTCGTTGATGTATTGGTTGCATGCTCTGTGTACTAATTTTTGAATTACAATTATTGTTAGTATTAACAGCAGTGATATTGTTGGCAGTATTGTTTGAACATTTTGATGAATTTCCACAAATAGTCCCCACAAAATTTGAGTTGTTCATAAGTGGATCACCACTTGGTAATGATAATGTTCTTTGGTGAAATATCGAAGTAATTGCTGGAATTGGAAATAAAACATAATCTAATTGTGAATTAATGTAAATAAAAAATTCCAGTAGATGATGTTTGTTAATGGTAACTACGATTTTAAATTAAACATATTTAATTTGATTAATATATGTTAGTATATGTTAATAATGTGCAATTGCAAAGCAAACCCAAATCAATTCTACTGCCAATTTCAACTCAAAAATTTCTAAGATTTTTTTGACTTTTTCACTATTTTAATGTATTCTCAATGCAATACATAAATCCAGAATATTCCAGCCATTTGTTTTCTTTTTGTTTCTTTCTTCTTTTTTTCCTTTCTGATCAGTGAGCTTTCCTTTGAAACCTTCAAATTGTCCCACATTTCTTTAAATATAATTCAATTTCACTTTTCTTATACATAAACACACTTCCAATGTAAATACATACATATTAATATATTTCTCGTGGACTTGAAATTTGTTGTTAAACATCTTTGTTACAACTATAAATAATTTATGGAATATTCCAAAGATATTAATCTAAATTAAATTGGTTCCGACTGAGCTTAAATTTATCAGATTTTCAAACGAAAATCGATTTGTGAGTTCCACAGGGTTACAGTTGATTATAACGGTTAAAATAGGCTATTTGTTTTTTAAATTGAAAACTATTCTAAAACAGTATAAAATAAGCTATTGAATATATTCCACACATTTGAATAGTTTACAAACTATTTTCAATTTAAAACACATACAGAAAATCTTTAATCAACACTTGAACACAACGATCATTGAGCAGAATAATTTTTTGAAAATTATTATTTTGAAATTTTTCAAAGACAAAGACAGAACAACAAATAAAATATATAATACTTAAGGGTTTTATGTTGATCAAGATGAACACGTGAATTGTTGCAAACATCGTCGAACATTACAAATCAAGGATAAAAATAAGCAGCTGAACAAAAGAAGCTTTACCACAGAATATTTTTTGAATTTATTTTAACAATGACAATTTATATTCGAAAAATGAAATTTTAATCGCAACTCCTCCTAAACACATAATATTAAGTTAAAAGTGAAAATAACGACTCAAAAAGTTGCACAAATTGGTTGCCAAGAAAACTGCAACAACATTTACAATTAAATAAATATTGAGGGTTTTCTCAATCGGGAACACCACATTAAACGGTTTCATATTGCATTAAAATTGAATTTTAATAATAATTCAGCGAAATTAATTTTGATATTGCCAAAAATCTAAATAGTAAGGACGTGTTCACGGTCTATGGGAAGGAGCATGGTAGAAAAAAAAAACAAAGTTAATAATATAACAAACACAGTATCGTTCGTGCTGTGAGGGCGTGTACAAATGATTCGTTAGAACTAAATACAGTAACAATGCATCTTTAAAGATTATTGTCAATCTCTAAGTGTTCCACTCGATTTTGTGGAATACATCTCTGTTAACTGCAAACACAAATTTCAACTCTAAATTAATTAAAATAATAATATAAAGGAAAAATAAAATGAAAGTGTTAAATTTGTTTAAAGGCGATCAATCGTTCAAGGATTCTTGTTTATAATTTTTTTTTTTGCAATCATCATGACGATCAACGTGTAAGTTAAACTACTCAAATTTATTTTTTAATAAAATAATTTGTTTTTTTATACCTGACACCGAATGACGTCGTTGCGAGCCCAAAGATCTTATTGGAGCCGTAAATGGATATTGCGGATTGCAACTAGTATTTGTTATTACAGGTGTGGCGCGAGTAGAAGAACAACAACTAGAAGCTGAGAGGGCTGAAAGAAGCATTTAAGAGACCACGTAAAGGCAGCGGTTTAGTATTAAATGAAGATGAATTTTTTTGGTTAACTTAAATAAAAAAAATAAAAAATTATTATTATTGAAACAATTCATGTTTTTGTTGTTTCCTTCTTTAAATAAAAGCGTTTAAAATACAAACAAAAAGCACATTAATTTTATTTAACAAAATATATTATTAAAACAATAAAAAAAAAAATAATAAAAATAAAAAACAATTCAAATTCTACGAAACTACTTTATTTGAAATCATGCTTTTAATGATTTGTGATGATTAGTTATATTCGTGGTGCAAAAGAAAATGTTAAAATTTCAATCAATTTGGAAAAGCTGCTTCCCAAGACGCTATTTATCCCGAAGTGATTTTTTTTTCCAATACTAACAATATCGTTTCAAAACTATTTAATTGTTTGTGTGAAATGATAACTCCAGTCGTTATTGGTTCTTATAACTAATCCTTAAATCTATTATTGCCTTGAACGTTTAGTAACGAAACAGAAATAAACTTGTAAAAGCAAGAAAGAATATTCCAGGTAGAGAGAGACTGCAGAACTGATAAAGTACAATTTTTTCTTTCATATAATTGAAGTAAAGGATTCCATACACAAATTATATTCATCGCCCACTGATTGTTAGATGTCTACAGATCATTCTTTTATACCCGAAGGAACCACATAAGTCATAAGTGATTAGTTCCACAAAAAGCCAAAAATATAAATAATCATAAAATTTTGACCTCATTCAACATTTAAACTAGAACAATTCCAATTAAATACATAAAGTCGTGCCACTATAAACTAATATTATTAAAAGTCATTCAAGAGAAAATTACAAATTGTTTTCTACAAATTTCTACATAGAATTTTTCATTATTGTCATATTTAAATATCATAAAATATTTCAAATTACCATAACTTCTACTTGAACAACATCAAAACATACACCAATTTTTTTTTTTTTTTTTAAAAAAACTTTGCGCACAAAGTACAGTTGTTTTTGATTTGGCTCAAATGCATATAAAGTTATTTTTCGAATACAATCTGAACTATGTAAACAATATAGTAGATTGAATTTTGTCATTAAATACCAATCATTTTATTGCAATTATATAAGGAAGCAAATCTTGTCAAACTCTTATTTATTTTAATAATTATTATAAATTATTTTGCAGTGAACTGCAGTGAAATGGTGAAGGAACTTTCGAACTTTTCCCATCTCAAATGGTATCATAAAAACATGTGACATACACAATAAAAATGTTTTTTGTTCTCCAAAAAATGAACACAATTTGGCGGAGATTTTCTTACCACGTTATGTTTCAGAATTTTATATGTGCAAATAGCATTTTTGCACAACAATTTTAGTATGTAACATTTTATAAAATTTTTTTAATTTGCATTAAACTAAAATAGAAGTAAAATGTTGCTGTTTTATCAATCATTAGTTTTTTTTTATGAGTTAAATAATCGACAGCAATAAAAGTTGAGATTTATATTCTGAATAAAGAACTGCAGACAAGCATAAGTAATAATAAGAAATAATAGAATGAGTAATGGATGTTAAAAAAAACATATTTATATAGCCAGCTACGAGAATATAGTCAACAATATTTAAAAATAATGTGACTACCAGTAAAATTTGCAGCAAAAAACACTAAGAAGCATTTAAGAAATATTTTTCAAACCCCATTTGCAACAAGCAGTAATAAATTTCTAATTAACCACAACTGTCTTTAAACAGCTTCATCTATTATTAATTATTGCCTGATGATATTTTTTTGTTTTTTTTTTTTTTTACTTTTCAACAACAATTAATATAGTATCAGTTGTATTGTATGAAGGTAAAAGCCAATTGTAAACGTTTAGAGTAAACGTATTTAAAATAAATTTTGTTTTTAGATAATTCCAATTTCATACCGGGTCGATGATTATTTACATCATTCGGTTGACCGGTTGTAGTCGAATTTGAATTGTTTGTGGCACCATGAGTCTGAGATTTTTCCAATGTTTTGCTTGTTGTTGGTTTTGTGATTGGGGCCTGAATTATTGTACTAGCAGAACTAACAGCAGACGAAGTTGCACTCGGACTTTCTGCAAACAGCCAAATAAGACTCTATAGGATAGCTTTTAACATAACTAAAGAAATTCAACAATAATTATTGGTGTTGGTATGTGTCGCATGTTTTTTTTTTTTATATCTTATTACGTATTCCTAAAAAAAGTAACTGTGAAAACCTTATTAGTGAATTTTTAGAGACAAAAGAATCACACTGCATACCATAATTTTATATAAATGTATATATATAAAAAACCCAAACGTTTAACTAATTTATTTAAAAAGAAATTTTCTGTGATTTTATTGATAAAGAGAAAATGGCGCAAAATAACTCTTGTTGATTTCATGTCCATTCAATTAATAATACCTTCATATTTTGCACCACTGTGAAAAGTTATATTGCTAAAACAAATATGCAAAAAGCTTCTGTAAAAAGTGACCGATCGTAAAGTTATCTGACAAACTAAACAATGAAATTACACCGACTTAAGTGTAAACAAACCACCCTAAATACAGAAAACAAACTGTGGTTGCCAGGTTAAAACAAATTGTTAATGTAAGTAAACAAAAGTTTGTATGTTGTTACATTGTTTGCAATATCGTTTGAATGGAATTGATTGCAATATTTGTGCATTTGCTTATACTGTTTAATGATAATGTGAAGAAAAGCAATGCTTAAATTGAAACATGATTTACTGATCATTCGAATTTATGGTTAATTTTTAAATAACAATTTCTATACCAATAAGTTATAATGCGCTCAATCCTGAATATCTATTAAAATGTGATCAATTGAATGATATGTAGGCTTTTTAAATAAATTCTCATTAAGCTCATTTCTACTTCTATTTTACAAAAAAAAACCGTCTACTGACAAATGTCTACTGTAAAGTGATATAAAACATTTATTCTCAAATAAATTCTACATTTTCCCAAGATTCGCATACACTTCACCAATAACTTACCATTCAGGGGGGAGGAGTTCATTGGTTTATTACCCGAATGGGTTTGCCTTCGTTGTAGAACAGATATTGGTTTCGATGCCTCATTGGCTGACGATGATCTCTTTCTCATTGGCCCAAATGTATCTTCGCGAGCTTTTGTTGACATTTCACTGTAGTTTATAAGAAAAAAACAAAATAATAATAGGAAATTACAAATTTTGATATTCCAAGAAAGAAAAGAAAAAATACTTCAGGATCATTCTATGCATGTTTTGAGCTATTAAAGTATCCTCAGTTTCCATCCAAAGTTCTCCAGCGCCAATAGCACTGTGACGACCGACTTCCATATAAAAATAACACTGGGAATCTCCGCATCTGCAAAGTTTAATTTATCTTTACTTAGTTTTAATTATTTTATAATATAAATCATATTTTCATGCCTTCTAATTGTTGTTAAATAGAATTCAACACTATAAAGTCTAGCTTCTCCAAGGCTTGTGGTTGGGGACCCGATACGAACTAATGTGAGTGATTTTGATGTTAGACAAACATGATAGCTGCCAATGATCCCTTTCTCCTCAGCCAAACCCTTTCGTTGCACTTGGACCTGCCAAACATGTTCTGAAACAAACCAAAACCAAAGAGATTTGTTGTAAGTTTTTATTTCATATCTGCTTATCAACAAAAACGGAAAACTGATATCGAAATATTTTTGTATTGATTTAATTAATTATAAAAACTATTTTTTACTTCATTATGAATTGTTTGCGATAAGTAAATAAATTAAAATTTAATTAAAATTGCTATAAATTTGCCTTCAAAATGTTGAGTTTATGCATTTCGATAATTTAAAAGTCATTTTAACTTGCAACAGACGCAATAACAACTTTGTGAAGTGAATGTTTTTTTTTCGAAACGGGGTAAAAAACCGCATGTGGGAACACTTAAGCTCAGAATTCATTACATACTTTTAAGAAATACTATTTCAAAATAATCATCCAATGACTCAAGTTAATTATTTTTATTCATGTGGACATTCAGAGAAAAAATATTTCAAAATAATTCCCGGCATTAAATGAAGATTAACTATTTAAGATAAAACAGTCATATTATTGCGGAGCTATTTACAAACAAAATGACTACTTTTCCCCTCACTTCTTGAATTCAAATTGCAATACTTGTTCTATTAATACCGATCCTGAGCTTCTTTATTGACTGTGCACTTAACACTCACGCATCGGAGATGATTAAGTCGTCTGGGGCGTTATTTTTAGCAAACTATCATTTGAAGAACATCTAAACAAGCGAGATCTACATTTACAGAATTAAGTTTTATAGTGTAGTTACTGTACATTACAGGTTAAATATCTCGTAAACGGTTGTAAATACGATGTTCTCTTATAGACTTTCGGATTCCTCATGGTTGAAAAAATAAAAATCAACTCTAACATTGAAATGCTAAATTTTGTCAGTTACTGTTTTTTGTCTTAGCAGGGCAGAATAATGCTTTGTACTTATGGGGATGGGGAATTATTGAGGAATATATCAACCCCGATGGCCCGATGGAATGCAGATATGTGCACGCTCGATGCTCGTAAACGACGTAAACATCGTGTAAAATTATGCATGCAATAAATCAAGGGCGGTTAACATTAGAAAGTTAGGTCGAAAACAATAATTATATTGTTGGAGGATTTGGAACATTTGTTTACTGTTTTGTGATTATTTCTAGAAAATTAAATTTATTGCAATGAAACATTAGAAATAATTCTAGTTCTGTAGATTTTATTTATTTTGTAGAACATCGACAATGACGCGGTATCATCTAAAAAAAAATACATTTGGCTATTCAAAGGTGAAATTTAATTTCAGTGAATAAAAGTTGTTGTGAAAATTATAAAAATTTGCTTTGCTGTTATTTTTGTAAATGAAATTGGCGCATACTTCACATTTGAAAACATATTTTCAATTACATATTTTGGAATGATTTAAGGACTGAAATTAATCTGCTTCGTTTTGAAAAAGCTCCGTTTTTTGTAGCAATAAACAAGTATATGCACAATGTTCCTCAAAGTATCTGCCATCGTTATATACATCTCTGGAAAAGAATGATTTTTGCGTTGCAAGAAATGTTCAGGGTTTTAATTTTTAAATGCCCAGTAATTAACTGAATTTTAAGTTTCTCAAAAACTTTTGCAGAGTTTTCCTGTAAGATGATGTTTTAAAAATATTGAGAGTGGCCCAAACCATCTTCTCGAAACACTTCTAGCATTTCTTTAGCCGCTTGTTTCGCTAAAGACTTACTTCTCCTCCCAATCTTGTATATTATATATGAACATTCAACTGATTGTGAGTCTATTTTTTGTTTAACAAAAAGAAGGAAGCAATGCTATCCACGATTGCTGTTTGATAATTTATAACAAAACCGTTATGTTACAGACATCCATCACTAACATAACGATCCGGCGACCAATGAGTTCAATTAATTCAACCTAAATTAATACGTATATGTATTATTGGAAAATTTTTAGTAGGTACTAAAATATTATTTTTTTTAAATAACAATAAAATTGCAATACATACCGAAAGTTGGTTTTGGTGGTTCTGATTCAGTGTCCTCTCCACGTTGAAGTGACAACAATGTCTTTAGCCATTTGTTCAATTCATCCTCTGATTCCAAAACAATACAAAATCCTTCTTCTTTTGTTGATAATGCAATTACGAATTTATGTTTTGTATCAAGTCTTCTATTGATATTAAAACATGTTTTCAATATTATTGTTCTTTTAGGATTCGATCTGGATTTAAATTTCTTTTCACTATCATAATATTCTAATCTAGCCGCACTGGTACCGCTTTCAGCACATAAGACAAAGTATTTTTTCTTCATTGTTTTCAATTTTTTGTGATAACCTTGCAACACTACCCCATCCTGATTTTGGACTGGGATAGATTTTGTGTTATTCGACGAAGTCATTGTGCAAAAATCTTTCCAAATTTTATTGAGAGGTAACTCTGACTACAATGATCCATGTAATGAATTTTAGTTTCAATGATATTGTTATTGAAGATCTGGAATAAATACAAGGGATTAATGTAATTAAATTATATAACAGTTTTAAAATTATTTATTGTAGGTACTTAAAAATAAACACAAAATATTAAAAAGGATAACAGTCAGTTATGTAAAAATTTTTAATAGGTTTTAATAATTGAACCAGTTTAACAACACTTCAATTTTTCTATTTTTTCAAATAATAACCTTGAGAGTGTACTTGTACTACATTGTGCATTACGACGTAATATAATGATATTACATATTTCCTCTTCCGTTTTTACAGCGTAATTCCCAACTGTTATGTCATAACTCCAGATTGTGTAGGCGCCACCAAAGGTAATTCCCTCCATTGGGGCATTCCAGTGTAAAACAACTCGAGTTGTTCACTTAATAATTGTTATTATTAGAAAGGAATGTGGTTTTTTTAATCGTATTTACTCATAACGCATCAAAGAATCATGTGATTTACAAATACGATTCGGAAAAAACAACCCCTGATTGTGTCCGACGACAGCTCACTCAATCAATATGGCATAGTTTTTCAGTTTTCCTATCTGGGAAATGAGTGCATCAATAACAAAAAAAATTGCATCATAATGGTGTAGTCATGAATGAACTTCGGAATGCAGCAGCAGCAGCAATCGGGAGTGGAAAACACAACTTCCTACTACTACTTTAATACTACTACACGGTTCCGATTCAACATAAATTTTCTGCACATGAACTCTCCCAATGCACGTGAAGTTCAATAATGGCTGAAACCGGGAGAGGTGGTGCGGCGAAGTGGCAAGTGGCATATAGTAACTCCACTTTATTAATGGTTGGACCGCCGCCGTCGTAACATTACACACGTGTTGGATTCCGTCTGATATAGCGCCATCTCTGTCAATTTGTGCAAAATGAAATGACCCTGCAATGGGGACTCAACAACGAGCAATGTTGCCAGATGAAAGTCATCTCGCTGCGTCATTGCATTTACTCCGTCATACCACACACCGCCAGCACGAGTACGTTCTAGAGGCGAACAATGTGCCACCACCAAATCAGGAGAAAGTATACACATAACTTTGGGTGTGGACTCCAGTTCGGAGCATCCAGACAGTAGACACCCCAGAATGGTACTCACTACTTACTCAGCGTAACCGTTGTTTTGCACATGCAATGTGCACAAATATTAATTCCGCACCGAATGCAACTCCTCTTCCCCCAATTTCATCGAGCACCCCGCAGCCAGACAGACATTTGACACTGCACCCACGTCCGCCCCCTCGTTTCCTACACAGTTCCAAGTCTAAACATCCACGTCCTACATCGCGAGATCTGACCATTCAAGTTATCTGACATGCGGCAATGTGTAAACAAAAAACAAAATTTCTCAAAACAGTTCTCCATCTTTGTCATTCATTCCTACGGTCGACGAGTGCTGCACACGCCGCGCCGTTGCGGCATTGCACTGCAACAGTGCAACAACATGAACGCAGAGTCGCACTTCGCAGTCGAGCCGAGCAGCGCGCAGTGGCACCCCGAATTCAGGCGCCGTTTTAAAAACAAATAGTAATAACATAGCGTACGCATACTCTCTCCGCACCAAAGCATATTTATAAACACGCCCCTTTCATGTTGAGGCTGCTTAATGTTCAGGCGGATGCATTTTAAGACGCAATAAAAATTTCCCATACACCATCCCGCTTCGATTAAGAAGCAAAACACCCGCAAAAATTCCATCTAAACAAAATTATCTTAATTTTCAACAAAACAACAAACAATACTACCTTCGCCCTTCCACCCCCAGTCTACTGCTTTTTGTTGTGAAAAAATTTCTACCCGAATCCTTGCTACTACGCCCCAGTCAGCATCCGTTAGTATTTTTACTTCATTTCACATTTCACCTGCTGCACGAGAACGATCACGATCGCGTCGCTGTCATCATCACTTTCCTACTCGAAAACCGAGCACCGACTCCCAAATTACCAGAAACTTTTCCACCAGCTCTTATTAAAAGGAAATTCAATTGAATCGAAAGAAAACACCCCGTTTCCAATCAATCAAATGTGAACGCATTTAATTGACGACAACGCAAATCCCGATAGGGTAAACGTGGCAAGCAAATTTTCAAAATGTAACTAGTGAACCTGATTTTTAGGTGTGGAAAATCCAAGTCAAAACACAATCTTCACTAACTAAATAATTAACACATTGTCTAGAGAAATTTTCATATAAAACAATCAATTGATTCACTTAGAATGATTTTCTCAGAAAACTAACACTTTTTCGTGGAAATATCTTCACATTATTAACGAAATTCAACTTGTTTTGCTCGCTATAAGACTTATTACGTAGTAAACGCGCGTCCATTTTAGCTCGCTCGGAGTAGATTCTGTATGTGTTACGTACGTGTTTATTTGACTGAAACTACACTACACTACGCTACGCATGTCACACCACTACTCTCGTAGAAATTCCAAATCTTACGCGATAACAGCGGCGTGGTGTGTGTTATTTTTATCAAGAACAAAATAAATTGCTGAATACGATTTAGATCAATTCACATTATAAATTGCAAAATAAAAATATGTTCAAACTTAAATGAAAATAATGTGTACAAAAGAATGTTTTATTAACTGTAGTCCTTCGTATTATTGCGTACCCACTACGTCATTTTCGTTACGAAGAGCATGTTCGCAGGTTGCCGGTTTATACGCCAGGAGCGCTTTAACATGCTCTGATTGCCGTCTACCCATGCAAGAAACAAAAAAATTTCAAATATTTAATGAAATAAATAACAAAAACGAACCTCAGACATGTTACTTCGAGACAGAATTTATTATACGAGATTCATGGTTAATTCAAGTGTGGACAATTTGTTCGAGACTCTACATTGTGTATTGTATACAATTGAAATACAATCAGCATTTTAAACTTAGATAAAAATTAAAATATAATTCCAAAAAGAGAGCCAGGTTTAAAAAGGAGAATAAATATTTTGAAAAGGTGTTGGTATTTTATTTTTTTATTTTTTGTGATTTAACTTTCCAGTTACAATTGACAGGTTTCAATGTGATAGAATGTTGTCATGTTTGGTGCGACTCTTGTTTTGCGATTTTACCTTTCTAATTGGTCTAAAACTGGTCGAAAGAATGCGTCATTTTCATAATTATTTGCACCTGGTTTGAACCTACGATTACCGCAGAACACAACCTAAAAAGTCAGAACCCTCAGAACCCTTGAGAAATCCAAAAAAGGGAGTTGACTTTTTGTTTTGTTTCGCAGAATCGCCGCCAAGAACAAATGTAAAGTTAAACCCCCCTGACGTCACATTCCCATTCACACTTTGTGGTGTAATGTATAGGTGCCCATAAATTTTGGAATTATATCGGTGTGAAGAATTTTGTTGAAAAGATGTGAAATAAAACTGTTTTTAATTTTTAAGAGGCAAATTTACCTAGAGCAGAAATCGTTTTCTTAGCATGGACAATTTACCGCAGTAGTGGAGACACTTTGCAAACAAGACAAAACAAAGAAGAAAATTCGGCAGCGCGCGCGGAGTTATTCCAGCAGATCAGCAGCGTGTTTAGAGATACGTCACAGAGCTGCTTTCATTCAATGGCAGTGGATCGATATTCGATTTACACTTTACAGACACATACTTGCCTGCTATTGAAGCCCAAATTTTGCTTGTTTTCTGGGGTGATCTTTTTTATTATTCTTTTGCCACCACAGGCAACGTGAATATAACATATGGTAGGAACTTTTGCGGGGTATGCACTGCGGTGATGCGGAAGTCGAATTGATGTTCTTTCTGAGTATTTCTTTTTCATTTTATATTCTGATTTGGTTTTCGAAAACCAAGATCTGCCCAGGCAGCCGTCGCTTTCTGGCCAACATTTTCTTTTGAAACAACAAGTGCGTTCGTTCTTCCGGCCTTGAAAATTTTTTTTTGGATTTGTTTTTTATTTCAGGGTGACCGAATTATTGAGGAAGGTGAGGGTTTTTCATTTGTAAAAAAAATAGTCAATTTCAACAATATTGTAGGGAATTATTGTTATTAAACTTTTTTTCTAAAATATAGTTACCTAATTGTAATAATAATAGGGCTAAAGAGATAAAATGTGGTATTTTTTCATAGCTATGCATAGATAAAAATTACAAAATCTCATCACACCTTACTCAATAATACGTGCATCCTAAAAAACAAATCCAAACAAAATTTTCAAGACCAGAAAAACACTTGCTTTTTTATACGAAAATGTTGGCCAGAAAATGAAAAAGGGAAAATAATCCTGCGACGACTGCTCAGAAAATCAAATCTAAATATAGAATGAAAAAAGTGTGCCGCAGTACAAAAGAAATTCATTTTCTTGTCGGCACTGAAATAATCAGGAAGAACTACAATTCGGCATCGGCATCACCGCGCGCACCCGCAAAAGTTCCTTCTACCTAAACTGGTTGTGGCGGCAAAACAAAAAATAAATAAATAACATCACCCCAGAAAACAAGCAAAAATTGCGCTTTCCTACACAATAGCAAGTGTAGCATGCTATTAAGATGTGTGTGTAAAAATATCCACTTACTGCATCGAAAGCAGCTGACGTATTTTCTACCAATTCTAGCAATTCTGGCCAATGGCCATCTACATTCAACTCTTTGAACCAAATTTGCGAGAATTTGGTTGTGGTCCCCGTTTTGCATAGGATAACTCAAGAAAATTAGGCAAAAAAAGCACTTTCAATTTGTTAAATTTTTCCAATATTTTCCATGAAACATAATCAGATTTTTTACGGAAACCGTTACCAATCCCTTAATCTTCATAACAATATGAAAAACATTAGGAAAATTTATCGAAAAATACGAAAAAAAGAATAAAAAACTATAGAAAAATTTTTGGAAAAACTAATCTCATTCGGAAAATTCTAGGGCAATTCCTAGGTCGAAAATTGGAAAAGTGCTCCACTTAAAGGAGATAAAACCCTTTAAAGAATCTCTGAAAAAAAATTTGCTATATTTGGTCAAATAGTTTTCGAGAAAATTGGTCATTAAGTTGGTCAAAAAGTGGAGTTGGTCCTTTCTTTCAAGGATCATAGAAAAAAAACTAAATACTTTTTCAAAAATGTGCTCCACTTAAAGGATATAAAACCCTTTTTCTTATCATTTAAAAAAAGTTTGATATAGATTCGACAAATAATAACGGAGAAAACAGGTCATTAAGTGGACCTATTTTGCACGTTTTGGTAAATTTGCTTCTTAAGCATTTACTGTTGTGCTTGGTCATATTTTTCTAGGGTAAACTGGAAATTAAAATCATGTCCTTTTGAATGTCTGGATTTAAATATACGTGATTACTAATTATTGTTCTTTATGTTATGTTATTTATCAAATTTCGTACTAGTCGAGACGCTCGATATAGATATAAATTCATATTCATAAATATTTCTTTTTGACTATTGGAGAACAACTTTGGAAACCATTTTTGCAGGAACTCAAATTTATCGATCCCAAATCTAAAAATCTAAGCGTTCGTTCTGAAGACAAAAATGTAACTAAAAATTACTTCTTCCATTGTCTCCCGTTATCAAAAAGCTGTTGCCTCTTCCCTTTCGTATTTCTTTGTAGAATTCTATAAATTGTGTTTTTTAGAAAACCCTTACAATAATTTTAAGCTGCCATGCCAGTGCCTTCCTGCGGAAAATCAAAACTAATGATGTAAATTTTGTAAATTCTGTTTATATTTTTTGATTTTGTTTCATTTACATTTTAATTCTAGGGATCAGAGATCCTAAAGAATTCGAAATCAAGTAAGAAATTGTTTCGCTTAATAATAAATATATTTTCAAAACATCGCTCCTTTTCGTCCACCTCAATGCCCTAAACTCCTTTCTACCGTAAAAGCTGTGGAACGTCAAACTTATACAAAATATTTTTTTTAATAAGAAAGAATGACACATTAGAATGTAGAGAATATTTTTATACAGAACAAATTCTTCGATGAGTTTAATTCTTCTCTATATACATAGGAAATTTTTTACATTTTGTATTACCGCAAACAAACAATATTCGTTACGTTAATTAATTTTATCAGTTACAAGGTGCTTAGATATTCAATAGTTTAACCTTATTTAAACGATTTTGTGTTAATGGCTTTAGAAATGGATCGTCTTAGGGTGATTTTTAGCATTCATTTATTTTAAATAAGTATATTTTTCTAAGCACACACACGCCTGTACGCGAAAAGTGAACACTTCTACTAATTAAATTTTAATTAATTTAATTATTTCTGGAAAAAAAGACCGATAAATATTGCTTTCTCTATGCAATTTATTAATTTCAGCATGGATCCATTTCCGTTTTCACGATTACATATTGTCTTTTTACATGTTCAAAATTTCATTGAAACGTGATATTCAATTCGTATCCTTAACATAAATTCTTCTGTTGTTATTATTAAGAATTCACGTTTAATTTATTCAAATAGCTAAGAAAACAAAAATATAATTGCGATTAAATTAAAAATTGAATTCTTTTTGTTTTATATTTTGTTGTCATGTCACAACTTAATTGATAAGCGAAAATATAGATGAATTAAAAAAAAATATGATTTGCAACGAAATTATTTCAGTGAAATAAAATTCGAATTTGTACTTCATTTAAAACTAATATATAGAATAATTTTTTGACTAATAGGTACGGTAAAATGATTTCAATAGTCAAAAAAACAAAAAAATTCATACTTTAGCAATTAACCTAAAGTTTGTATTTGTCGTCCGTAATTTTGTAGTTTATAGATAAAATAATTTGTCTGCCAGTTTCTCCGAAGGTTGCCTTTTAACACTTTGACCTACTAAATAAGCTAGTTTATGCGCATACTGAAAATAAAATGTAATATAGTTCATTAATTGTGGTAGTGTAACAATGGACATTTACCTGGCAACAAGCGGGAACTCTCACTGTACCCGGCCAATTGTAATACAGGAAACATAGCTTGTAGCTGAGTCTTTGGAGTATGTCTGGTGAAAAATTGGCAGAGTCCTTGACAACAACAAAGTGTGTCGGACTCACTGTACCCTGTCTAACCGATTGCGATATTAAAAAGAAATCATAAAGATATCTTCTGGTAACTGTATGATCTAGAACAAATCCGGGATCAGGATTTTGTAACTCTCCGCGCCCCACTTGTCCCTGGTTTTTTTTTTAACAATTAAAAACAAATCCAGTAAATTAATTTGAGCTTTTTTACCGCAAATATTCGAGTGTTGATTCGTTTTTGAACAACAATGAAAGTCATTGTTGGATTGTAGTCGGGCTGTTCATACCGGCACGCCGCTTCAAATTGAGGGACTTCGTATTCCGCACATAGTTTGAGTTGGCCATCACCGACACCATCCCTGCGGAAATGTGACAATTACGTAACACTGGACACGAATTATTTTAATAATTTACCGGAAAATTACGATTCTCTCTGGAAGACAGTTATTGACTTTTTTATAGGCCTGCAAAGCGAACTTTAAGGATGAACAGAGGCCATTAACAATTTCTTCCTTCTTCGTCTGCACTACTGCTTTGCTGTACCATTTTGTGTACGAATTGTTGAGGGAAGCCACAAATGCTGGAAAATATATCATAATTAAAATAAAACAATATTGGATTAACAAACAATCTACCTGCAACAGAATTGCCTTTTTGGTTTGCCTCATGGTAAGAATCCACTCCGCAAATCATCACCCTTTGGAATGGAATCTTCACGCTCCACAGTGTTCCACCGAGCTTGCAGTTCATTTGCAATATGATCTTCTGCACGATCGCTCTGAGTTTCGCTTCATTGCTGAGTGTTTTAGAATTGATAACCTGCAAGAGGAGATGGATTTAAAGTTTTCAACATTTTAAGATTATTTAAGCCATGAAAATTAATTAATTCGTTTGCTAATTGCGTGGACTTTGTCAAGGAATGAATTTAAATTGGCTATGTTTCAGAATCAGCATGTAAGGATCCAAGTTTAAGTAGGAACTCCAGTTTTTAAGTTTTTAATAGTCTGTAGGATTCATTATCTGTGGACTTTATGTAAATAAATAAATAAATAAAATAAAAATAATAAAAGAAATACTTTTATACTCTACTTCGATACGTTAACTTTGACGACATTTTGTCGTTTAATTAGTTACTTTCTTATGTTTGCTAAATGACTTCTTGTAATAAATTGCGACCGTTTAAACAATTTAAAAATATGATTCGAATACAACAAAATATGTGATGATACTTTGTCTCCCGCAATTTACCTGCGAAGCTACTGGAATTTCAGCGCAGCAAATTTTCTTAATCGCTGCGTAGCGATCATCCCTCGATGTGGGACATATAGTAACGACCAGTTGAGTGGACGGTTGAATCATCTCACGAAGGGCATTCACATACGCATCAGTCCGATCATTATCCAGTACGCGCACCTTTGGCCTCGAAATTTGGATTCCCATTGGTCGAGAGTTTCTCTCCGCACAATCGAGAAAAGCATTTGCTTGCTTAGAGTCCCTGCGGGTGTGAATGAGCACCCAGTTCGTCATATTAACAACCTCCAGAACTTCATTGTTTCCAATATATTTACTGAAGTCAGCTTTTGGACCAACTCCGAACTCTTTTCTTGCAAATATAACTTTCTCTTCTTCAAATTGGCGTCCTTGTAAAGTTTCTGGTCCGCTTGCCAATGAAAGGCCCCATTGGCTTAAAACTTCGCGCGCTTCAATATTGCTGTTTACGTTGGAATAGAATTTATTTAGGGCGGCTACCCTCTGGTTGGGTGTGACGCGAGTGAATGTTGCTATGTCACGCATGATTCTGAAGTCCGCTCTCTGTTCATCCCGCAATCCAGTCAAATAGCAAATTTCTGGTATTAAACAGAACATAAGCTCCTCTGGAGTGTCCTTGTTTGCCACTCTCCTCTGTGAAATATTAATCAGCAGTGGCTGCGCCTTGTCCTTTATAGTTATATTGTATTGGGTGCGATAATAGTCCACATAAGACACTTCGCCTTTGGAAGTCATGAACGTTGCTTGAGGATTATCATTAAAATTAATGTCGTCAATTCGATAAGTTTTGTTGTTGTATCTTGTAAGTACAACAGATCCGAGCAAAGATTTCTTTGCGTTTTCTTGAAATTGTGATGGATTCGCATGGTAGATTTCGTGCAACAACTCAAGGACTGTGGTTTGGCACAGAAGTCGGTGTGAGACATCGCAGCACAACATCAATCCCCCCTCGTATTCATCAACGGCCATAACGTACCCGGGCCACACTTCCAGCTTGTGCTGCGGAATTATTTTCGGCGCCGTCGGATCGTACTGCTTGCGATCGAAACGAACGTAATTGAGAATGCCCATGATCCGCTGGAAGAGGACATTATACAGATGGATGCAGTCTTTCAGTGGTTTCTTTCGTTTGTAGATAATTTTCAGTGTAACATCACTATTGTCCACTGGATTTTTCGAATGGAGGATGGTAACTGTCTCCGGTAGCAATATCGGCAGATACAGTACGGTACCATCAAATGTTTTTGTTCCTCCAAGTTCCTGACGATGCTCGTTCAAATATTTAAATCTCATATTTCTTGAGTCGATATTTGGATCGAATCGCACCTCGTATTCAAACACTCCTTTGTTTCGCTCTGATTGCAATCTTATATAGTTGCAAACCGCGGGAACCGGATGACCTAGAAGGAATTATATGAAATTGTAATGAGCGGGTGAATAAAGGCGAGTGCCCCAGCACTTCTATGGTGAAATATGAACAATACACACGAATAAATATATACAGGGTGGCTGATTCGAAGTGTTACACATTCAAAACGCTCTATTTCTTTTATTTATAAATATTTTTTATTGAACCAAATAAACCAAAATTCAAAATTTGTTTTACATTTTCGATTCGGCCACCTTTGGCGGAGACTGTGGCCTTAAGACGGCCAACAAATTCATCGCACGCTGCACGAATGTGGTCCTGAGGAATACGCTGCCTTTCGCTGCGAAGCGCTATCTTAAGCGCATCCGTACTGTGGTAGTTTTTAGTGCCAACCTTGACCTTTAAAATACCCCAAATAGAATAATCTAACGGGTTCGCATCTGGTGAATTCGAAGGCCATTGTGTGTGCGAAATGAAGTGCGAAACGTGGTTTTAAAGCCATTCCTGATTTGTTCGGGCTTTGTGAGCTGGTGCAGAATCCTCTTCACTATATGCGGCCGAAATGATTGCATGACCAAGGCTTCAACACAGGTTCCAAAACCGTTTCCAAATAAAGGTTCGCGTTTATCTTAACACCACGGTTCAAAATACGAGTGGAGATCGACCATTGGCAGTTACTGCGCCGCAAACCATCACACTGTGGCGCTTGCTTCCTGGTGCCCATCCTTTGGTCGAAATTATCGTGTGACCTCCCTGGCATGTAGACTCGATCATTTTGCTTGTTGAAATATTGTTCAATTGCAACTGGGGCCTCATCATAGAAGACGATGTTTGGCAATTTGGCATAGTCTGCGCCAAATGTGGCCAAATCGAAAATGTAAAATAAATTTTGAATTTTGGTTTATTTTTCAACATTTTGTTCTTTGGTTTCAATAAAAAAATATTTGTAAATAAAAAAAAATAGAGCGTTTTGAATTTGTAACACTTCGAATCAGCCACCCTGTATAGATACACATTTACAAATACATTTACAATTTACATTTAGTATAAAGAATTTTAACCCATTCTAGCCCAGAATTCTGATTTCGATTTGCAGTTTTTTAACAATCTGTTCGTAAATTAACAAACCAAAATGCAACCAGCTTATTTAGAAGTGAACAATTAATTTTTAACAATTATAGGGGAAATACTGGTCAACGAAATAAGTCCTCACATTTGAGAAATAAAAATACAATTGTAAATTAACATCGAAGCTGCAAAAAGTAGTCAAGTTGCTTTGTTGCAGCATGTTCAATCAATCACTGCTGTTTCTGATTTATCTGTATTAACTTCGGGAAAACGTGCGCGATGTTGAGGGCAAATCTTTCGACAGCTAATGAACCCATTTCCCGTTATCCAATCGGGCTAAGACTTTGCAAATACACTCGTCGATGACAATTCATTTTATCCAATTGTTATCCCTCCATCAAAGAAGGAATTGGTAGAATTATTAATAATAATGCAAGCATGACAGCGCTCGGCATAAGAAAAAATTTCACGATTTTTTTTTTTTAACTTGAATCGTCACCATTTTGAAAATACTGCATTCTACATGAATTACAGTAAAAATTGTTTTTACGGGTTGATTTTTATGCTAATTATTTTCAGATTACGCATATATTTTGCGCATTGAATCTGACACGCGTCTGCAGTAGATAAAAGGAATTTTGCGTAACTGAACATGTGAACTTTTGTCATTTACACTTTGCGACGATGGCACTTACCTTTGGTTCCTCTTTTAATGACAGGTTCGCGTTCTTCGTCTGATTCCTCTTTCCTAATACTGGTTGCCTCCAAGGATTTCGCAACTTCCTCTACAGCCGGTTGTGCTACAATTTGTGGAGGATCCGGGGCAGCGAGGAATGGAATTTGACCTCGTCCACGGATACTGGGAACTATTTTTGGGGCTGGTAAAGAGGTTCCAGAAGTACCCTCGTCCGCAGAAGAAGAGGATTTGCTGCTTAACACTGTTTGAATAAGTAAGGCACGTCCCCGTCCACCAGATTTAGGAGCAGAGGATGAGGAAGACGATGAAATTTGTTCTAGAATTCGACCTCTTCCTGTTGAACGTGGACCCATCGACGGGCTATGCGATGGTGATACCCCAAGGCCACTATCTTGCGGTTGGGAAGGTTTTCCAGTGCTAGTGGAGGCGGCGTCATCGGATGAAGATGAAGACTGCCCAAGTATTTGTCGAAATAAGGCACCCCTTCCTTTTCCGGAACTCATTTTAATAGCTACAAGTAGAAATACGTTAGATTCCAAGGTGAAAACGAAAATCTCGTCAACTTCATTTGACCCGATTAAAAACTGCTGAAGTGCTGACTAAGTTTTTTTTAAGATTGAACTCACCCGTTGTTAATTATAAAATTCGAAATTCGAAGTATGGCACTAGATCTATACAATTCCACTTCCTCTTATAACCAACAAATCTCAAATAATACACAGACTAAACAACATCTATTCTATATTTCTTCACTGCGTGCTTGGTGTGCTGCCGCCGAATAACAGGACAAAGCGGAGAAATGCCTGGAGAAGTTTAAGGGTTCGTTCGTTCGATACTCATGGACCGTGGTATATAAAATATTATAGATATACCATAATATACCATTAACAAATAAACGGATAGTTATTTTATGATAAATTGCCTTTTCAAGAAAATTATTTAATTTCAATACTAATATGCCTACTGCGATATAGAATAAGAATTAAAAAAATCTAGTAGGTTTTTAAAATTACTTAAAACTTTGAATGAAATTTATCACGAATTGAATAAATAAATTACTAGAATTTTAAAAATCAATTTAATATAATACCATTTTTGGCTATAATGCACGGTAGATAAAAATACTTGGTTATTGTAATTGTTTATAAACAAATGGTGAATTAACATTTGACTGATTGGGCAGCACTGTGAAGCAATTGGTGTAACAGAAAAAGTGCAGAAAAATTTTTCATGTCAAACTGTCAAGAAATAGTCGAATATAGAACTTTAGAACTGACAGCCATCCGAAAAATTTAGACATATCGTTTAGAGGCGATTCTGTAGTAGAGCGCTTGGACTACTAGTCGTCGTTTGCAGTGCAAGCTGAGTGGAATTGTTGGATGTGCGACCGTGATCCACCGCGCGGCTTTTGCTACTTGGTTCAGTTAAGGAAATCAAAACTAAATATTTGGATAAAAAAAAATGTTGTTAGAGCGCTTGAGCAGCGGGTAGTTATTACAGTAGTGTGATCAAATTTATTTTCCCGTCTTTAACGTCCACTTCCAAATTATATTTTCTTCTCATTCTCCTTTGATTGTGTTCTTTATAATGTATATGTGGTTTGATTGTGTTATTTAACAAAAATAAAAATATAAATAAAGGAAAGTAAAGAAAAGAGAGAAAAATAATAATAAATTTGCGTGCCGAATGTAATCACGGAATTCTTGAGGTTCTTCTTAAAGAAGTTCTATGAAGTCTTGAAGATTTTTGTGCTGTCAACCGTCGTGAGTAATTTTCTGTGCAAAAAGCCGTGTTCGTATTTCCTGGTCACTAGTTCGGAATTCTTAATGGAGAGAGCTTCCTGGATTTAATCAATCGAGGACGGTGAGTTTTTGACTTTTTCCTTTTCCTCTGTTTGGATGTTTCGCACTTTTTGACAGCTCTTTCGTAAGATCCGTGTGTGGAGAAATCTACGTAATAAACAGTTACATGACCTGCACTGAGGCTGTGTGCTCTCACTTGAAATTGTCGTCGATTTGCGATAGGTATTGGATAAGAGGGGAGTTAATGAGGGTGACAAGGGGGAGCAGTGTTTTGTGGCCGTCACCTTATTTTAGTGATCATTGAAGCACTGAATGAGGGCTGCTTTATTTGCGGCATCACGGAAAACACTTATGTGCGGATTTCCAGCTTGTCTCAAGAATTTCGCAAGCCACATGTCCGTGGTTCTTACTTAATTATACCACAGAAATGTGTTCTTGTTTCTAGAGAGATGTTTGCAATAGTGTTTTTGTGCAAATTCGGTTTGTTAATTGCTTTTGAGGAAGCGACGAACGGGAAGGATGTTGCCATCCGATGATATAAACACCGAGAAGATGAACTATTTGAGCAAAAGTCAAGAGTGGAAAAAAAGGCATAAGGTCTATTTAAAGGGCTTAAATTGTATGATTATCTCCAGTAAAAATACTTCGTCATCAGTTGCTGGTCAAATCCCCAACGTCCTTCAGGAAGTCGTGGGAGTAACCAATAGCCGCCCACTGTTGTGCTTTCATTCACTGAAAGAGGCGCCTAATCTGAGAGACTCTTTTATGTTATGAAATTCGAAAATTCCATTCCACAATAGCAAATTTTTTGATTCCATTTTTTCCAGTTCTTTGTTTATGTCTCTTTGTCCGCAACCTTTAAAAACGGGTTTACAGTCCGCAGCTGTTCGACGGGTGCACAGTTCCCAAGCTTTGTTACTTCAGACTTTCAGAGGCACACAACTGTGAAGAGCGGCTCCTCCTCCCTGCCGTGCACACAATTTTTAGACCCTTCATGTTATCACTGAGCAATAAGTCCGCGATAAACGTGTATTTACAGTTTTAAATCCGGCTTAATTATTCTTATATCCCTCGAAAGCCGATATTTTTAACCAGGAAAATGATTTGCCTGGAATTGTAAATGTGGGGTGTCTGGGGGATGCGCGGGAGCAACACCATCTAGCGCCCAAAATAGCTCTGTTGATAAGACTGATGGTTGCGTCCTCCTTGAGGTGTCATTATCACGATAATCAGGTGAGCCCGCAGATGAGCACTCTACAACAGTTGAACTACTTCTGCGGCTTTAAAACAAACAATATCAGGAGCAGCAAAAGATACACAATACACATACATGAAGTACTTGCGTTTGCACGCTAATTGCTTCTACGTTCATGTACTGAAATCTGTCCAGCCTGTGGTCACGATCGCAGCTCGGGGGTTTTTGGAAATCGGTAAGTGTGGACTCCTACAAGAGCGGCGCCTCTGGCTAATTAAGTGATAAATATTTGAAATTAATTCGAGATACTCTTTGGGGGAGGGTGGCCCTTGTTGCTGAGCAGCAATTTGCGTTCCTAAAGTTATATCAGATATATTAAGGTGAAAATAAAGTAACCGAATCGCTTTGTTACTTTTAATCCTTTGATCCTATTCGAGTTACACTGTTATCATTTAAATTGATCCCTTCATCTGTCTTATATCTGTTAAAGAGAACAATTCTGAAATTTATCTGTCCATTAAGTTCGGTCACTAACACAGGGCAACAAAAAAAAAGTTTTTTTCATGTTGTTTTTCATGTTTAATTTGATTTCATTTTATTTTGCGTATGCCTGCTAACGATGTGGTGTTAGAAGTCTACATATTTAAAATCGCTGCCAAAAACGTAAAATATTTTTAAAATAAAAAATATCACGTTAGGACAAAGTAGACATCCTAAAGAATAAGTAAGATGAACTTTAACTAAATTGATTGTGTAGTTTTGGAATAATAGTGAACCGCGCTCAACTCGTCCTTGAACCTAAAAAGTCGATTTTTGCTTACTCTCAAGATCTTCAATATGAGCGGAATGATACATGTGAGGTACCAAATTATACAGAAAAATCTCCTGAACAGAATGAATGTAATATTGTTGAATTTGGACCATTAGAAAGTAGAATAATTGAGAAAAATGCTATTTTGGAAGGGGAATCCTCTTAATATTTGAAAGTGTTTTATCTAAGAAACTAAAGCTGATAGGGCAAAACGGAAAGCATTTTTGAAAACTGTCAAATTAAACATGAAAGGCAACCAAATCACTGTTCCCCAGTGTAATATTTTTAAAGGTCACGGGTTCAGGAAGACTCGAGGATCACGAGATCCCATGCAACATTTACTTAACGCTATTGTGCTTGATAAGGTGTAAAAGTTTATTTCATTAGAAGCTGGTAATTCATGTACATTATTCAGTAAATGGTTTTTCTCTTTTTAAAGAAAGAAATGGCGACAAATTTTGAAACTCATTAAGTTCAAATTCATTTAAAATCGCGAAAGATTTTCTGTTTCCCATTCAATAATATAAAATATTTACTTAAAACTGATCGCAGTAGACTGATATTTTGAATGTCGTCGCCATTAGCTCATCAGCATCCAGATCATGATCACGTAATTGCACCGCATAAAACTGTGATTCCCGCTTAAATTGATCCGTTCCAGGATGTAAAACTTTCAGGAGAATTTATTTTAAACTTTCACCTTGTTTACCCACTTCAGACATATTTGCTAGAGCTTCAAGTTGTTGAGGAAGCACTACGGGTCGTTTGGTTGTTGACTTCCTGGATGTTGGCTGCTTCCATAAATTCAATTTATAAAAAAAAGAAAGGAGAACCGAAAAAAATAAAAACGAAATTTACTTTATGCTGTCCACTTTATTAAATACGCTCCAAAATACCTGTTCGCGTTGTAAAGGACGAAGTCTATATAAGTAAAACTGCTGAGGAGATGTTTGCGAGGATTCGTAATAAAAAGCAAGCAGACAAAAAATTGTTGTCCCCTTAAAGTCCTGGAGAGCACCACAACGGGCCGGGCTGGTTAAAGGGGCTGAAAAAAGCACGGAGTAGATTTTGTAGTTGAAAAACAACGTACTTAGAACACTCACTTTAAGACGAAATGCACTGAAACGGCAAATTAGCTTTATGATGCTTCTTCTCTGCTCGGAGGACTACGGCTTGAAACGCTGAAAAAATGAAAATAAGTAAAAAGAACTGAAATTAGATTCATTAAAAGGTGAATATAATGAACAAAACCCACTAAATGCAGATATTTAAGGAGAAACGATTGCCCTCTTTGAAATAGCAACGAGCAAAGATGCCTAATTGGAGGTCTTAAAGCAATAAGGACTTGCCTTGAAGACTATTCTTAAAAATTTCGCGGGAAATTGCCGTCGAAAGTTCCACACGTAATCTTATTTCCTCCCGAGTGGAAGTTGAGCAATGTGATGGAGCTGTGAAGACCCTTCTTCCAGGAAAAGAACATCCTCTTGGAAGCTCTGGGCATCTTAAGCAGATTACGTATGTTAAAAGTTAATTTGAGGATGCTGCAGTTAGAGGCAGGTTGAGGTGAATCACTGCCCCCTGGTGCCGGGCCGATTTGAATAAGTGAATGGACTCCGTGTTACGCAAATTTGATTTACGTTTGGCCAGAATTGCATAATTCACTTGGCTGTGTGCGGCAATTAATAGCGCGCATTAGCGTCGTCGCAGATTTTAATTAAAGCACAATTGTTGAAAAATGATAAGTTGCTTTGAGACCGCATAAATATGGAAATATTTCTACATATATTTATGTGTCGTTTACTGGTATTTGGTATTGTTGTTGATTTCTGTTTTTTTTTATATGATGATGGAATCGTTTTCACAGTTTTTCCTTCGGCGCTTGTTATTGGCTCACGGTAAAAATCCAGGTTGTAGCGCTTGATGCACGATATTCGCGGTGGATTTTTGTTGGAGTTATTGATAACCCTTCGAGCAATGAAAAATGATTTGAGAATATTGAAGTATTAGAGTGCAACCCTTTCTACGTAAATGTAATAATGGCGTGTCTCTGTGAAATCGGAAAAGAGCATTTTAACATATTGGAAATACCTTGACGAGAAACATTTTTCATATGAAGACATCTTTTTTAAGAAAATTCTTTCATAAAAAATAGACAAACCATTTTTTAAAATTTTTGTTCTTTTACTACATAACCTAAATTTCAAATTTAAAAACATAACATAAAGAAAAAAATTTTTAACAAAAAAAAAAAAAAAAACGCATTTATGATTATATTGCTAACCTTCTCCAAATGAGTTCGAAGAAGCTCCCCATTGGGTTGATGTGTGGACTTTGTGGAGGGATTTTGATCACTTGGGGGCCGTTATGAACCATTCACATCTTAACATTGTGAGCCTTATCTTCCGCGACAAAATGTAGACTAAAGAAAAATCGTTTTCCAATTTACTTGTGTCAACTGATTTCTTTTGTTTCGAAATGTTCATAAATTGCCATGTTCAATTTTCTTTCAACAACGAATTCCTTACTGCATGATAAGCCATTGCACCCCACACCATGACTTACCCTCCCCCGTGCTTACCCATTGAACTTATATTTTTGTAATTTTACGGCTTCGTTTTCCTTTCTCCATGCTTTTGTTTTTGTTTGTCGTTTTCAATAATATCGAACTTGCTCTCATTTTTTGCAGCTGCAATGTTTCGTGTAAAACTTTTTCTTAAACCGTTCTTAAAACGTGAAATGAATCATTGGGATAATGGGAATTTTCTAAAATTTTCAAGTTTTGAGTTTGTTCTTTGTTTCATTATAAAATATTTTTATTGTAAAATCTGGATTCTTTACTAGATTATATTATAATTTGCTTATTGATAATTTTTTCTGTATGTAACGATCGATTAATCGATGATGAAAGTTGGTTTACAATTTCTAAGTCTGCCAAAACTAGTGGTAGTAGCTTTATGTTCAATTTGTCTTAAAAATATTTACTGAATGTACAATGCACAGTGGCATGAATTACATTTAGAACTCCACATTGTTTTTCCCCTTTTGTCGACGGTAAATTACTAAAAATTTACTAAAAGTTTATTCAATCATTAGGTTTATCCTTTTGTAATGCACTACTTGCCAATGTCTGTTAAATATCTTAGTTAGGGTTATGAAATAAAATTGACATTGGTAAAATGAAAATATTTCAAAAATGTAACGAATTTCCAATTTGGGTGAAAAATGATTCTCATTAATTGTTTATAGATGGGTAATATTAGACTTTAGTTGATGAGTTAAACTTTGTGTTAACAATTCCCTTTCTTCCTTAAAGCAATAGACATAACCTAATGTAGCAAATGATTAGATTCGTAAAAAGCTTAATATTGTTATATGTGAAAATATGCAAAACGTCTCTTTGTAAGAAAAACTATTCTCGTCGCTGTATTTTTTTTTACTTTTACAGTGCACATTGCATTCACTTGTAGCAATTTTTAGTAAACTATCGATAAAATCCATTTTCTGTATTAAGAGTGCATTTGCAGTTGCAGATGCACTTGGGCCGATATCCGCGATTGGGTTGCATTCGAACAAAAACCAGGGAAACTTAGTCAGTAAATCAAGTTGCAATCCTGAACCTGAGCGAAATACTTGCAAAGTTTCCTTCAAATCCCATCTCCTTTTTAGTTTCTTCTTTTTTGTTGCTCCCACTCATAAATTTCCACTCTTGACACAGCGCGTTATCGTTATCTATGCAAAATAGAAGCCACAATTTTGCGAACAGAAGACAATACCAAATTAAATTTCTCGCAAATAACCACGGAAATGTGTTCAATGTTTTTGGAAACGAAACTCATCTTTTTGCAATGTTAGTGCTAAAACGTTTGTGATATTTTAATTTTGCAACTAATAACAGCTTCCAGACTTTCTGTTTTGGAGGAATTTATAATGTTAGCTGAATAAAAAGGAATATACCGACGTCCGACCTACTTTGCTTGTATTACTTTCAACCCCTATTTTCCTTTTATTGTAAAAACCTACTGTTGCTTGAATTCAAAAAATTTCAACATCCGGAAATGATAAATTTTTTTTAACAGATATCACTATATCAGCGAAATTGTTTCCCTCTTTTCAGAATTTTAGAGTCGGTCGATTTTTTGTTCTCCTTTGTTGGAGCTTCTTTCTTTTTGTTAACAAAAAGTTACCGTCAACAATATTTCTGAACATGTTCTGAAGACTTCCGGGTGGAAATATTTATTCAACACGAAAATGTCTTGCAACAAAAGGGTAAATTATTATTCAGATTCGTGTAAACCTAAAGGGCGTGATTGAGGAACAAACAAGCCAACATCCCCCAAACATCCTTAATCCTTCTCACTCTTCAATTGTATCGATTTGAAAAGTGGAACAAAAACGCACCCTTTTGCCAATTCCTGATTTTCGAACACCTAAAAATGCCAATTTTAGGGTGCATTCCATCATTTGGCAGGATGTACACAAAATGCAAATTTGGAACTGTTTCAAAATGGTTGAATTCAGTCAACTTTGCACATTACTATGCTGAAAACTTAATAACATTTGCAGAAAAGTACGTGTGTTCGTACACAAAACTTCTAGAACTGAAAATTTGATTTTAACAAACTCAACTTTCTCAATTGCTGATGAATTATTTAGTTTCCAACTTTGAACTGAGTACGTAGACAAATACGGCCTCTGGATTTCAGAAAACTGCATTCAATTATGAACTATTATGCAAGAAATTCACTTCTCACCCAATTGCATGAATTTAATTTGTTTAAGTAACATCAACATATGAAAAAATTCTGTTAAGTAATAATTTTGTTACTGCAAACTGTGACAGATTACGTGAACGACTCTTGAAACCTCGCAGTCCTTGCTGCCATCCTATTGCATTGTCGTCATTGATTTTTTTCGTCCTACTTCTTCACAGGGACAGCCTTGAAGGGGGACGAGTTCCATTACACTTTCGTTCTCCTTGAGCTCCGTGGAAGTTAAGTATCTATTCTACTATTTTATGGTATGCCAAGAGAGCTCGGTGAATCCCAATTCGAAAATGTTAAATATTTACGGACGTAACTGGAGCACGAATCTGAGAATCCCTCGATGAAGTTTCCCAAAGGACCACTAATAAACCATTGAGTTGATTGTCTAATATATATTTTTTTGAATTATTTCCATTACTTTTATGATGTCAAGAATGGAAAACTGTCAACTAGAATCCGACTACGTAGACACATTGAACTGCTGATTTCATTATCGATCCTGGTGGTCTCCAAAATATGCTCATTAGTTTCGACAGAGTTTCTTGACTCTTCCTCCCCTCAATGACTGCAAACTTCTCCAGAAATTCCTTCAGCATAATTAACAAATGATTCTACGTTCGAGAGCATAACTCTTTTTATCTTTCCAATGTGGTATGAACCATAAAGTAATTTTTTTATTTTCTTCCAAAAGTTGAGAAAGTTGTAAAAAAAACTTTTGATATCATTTATTTTGGGAACATTTTTCATTTAGTATTCCCGTACAGGAACAACAACTGAACTAGTTCCTTCTTCTGGGGCGGGATAATTTAGCAATGCAGCAATAAATATTCTTAAAACTTTTGTTTATAGAAATGAAACGATTGAAGTTGAAAAAGGTATAAATTTTGTTTTTCTCGTAATTTTGAAATTGTTTTTTTTTTTTGTTATTTTTGTAATTAATGAGGTTTTTACTGATTTTTCAAAAGAGTTATATTTGAGTGCACTCCTGAAACTTTTATGTTGTTATGGAAATGGTTTTTTTTTAAGAAGAGTTTTTACATCATTTCATTTCATTGAATTTATTTTGCGTCATGCAAAAAATAAGAAAGTTTTTTGATTTAAAAATGCTTTAAATTCAAAGATGAATTTTTGTGGTATACCGCATCATTCCCTAGTAACTGCCGTTCCTCAAGGCAGAGAACACTACATTCACTTTCTAATTAATTAAAAACTAACAGTCTCTTAAAAAATGCTATTTTATGTAATAATTTGAAAAACAAACTGAATTTAAGACATTTTTTTGTCAATAAATTGATAAAATCGAACGGAATCCTTCTTTCGGTATTAGTTTTTATTTCAAAACATATTTTTGAATAATCAGATTGTCAAACATTACGAAACCAATTCGGATACAACAATTTGTTTGTGCCTTTCAATGTGAACTCTCCCCAATGTACTCTCATGATTTTCCTGTTTGAATTCCATTAACACTTTTCGGTTTTACGGATTGTGTGACCTTACAAAAAATAACAAAATAGAAAATAGAATTTACTGCAGCTTCACGAATCGTTTGAGGTCAAAATTGCAATAATTGAATTTTCCACTGCAAATGCTATTTATTCAAATGAGTAGTTTTCGCTTGCACATGTTTCATTGTGTGTTTTCCACCCCTAAATATTTCTTGTTTACTTTTATTGTTTTTCAATTTCATGCACGTTGTTTCGAATGAAAATCCACAGCAACTTTGTTAAACTACAGATGTGTTTTACTTATTTTATTTTGCTTGTAACGGATCAGAAAATGAAAACGATATTGCAAGTGATTAATCGACAATTTGCAACTGATTATAATTAATTGTAAAGTGAAAAATGTTTGTTCAGTTGCTTTAACTTTGTAATAAAATAATTTTGTTTCAGTAGTTCGTCATTGTTGTATTTCACTACACCTATTTTATGTAAATATATTTGATTAAATATAATTTAAAATGTAAATACCCAAAATTCAGATCAATAAATAATTTTCATCCCCAAAAATTCGTCATAAACAAAGTCTGGACTGCTTTTGTCGTTCGAAAATATACAAAAAAGAAATTTCCGTATTTTCTTGTTCTTATCAAGAAACTCACTTCGTTAGCTTGTTAGCTTGAATTGATAAAGTTGCATTGCTCATTGCTGAAAGTTGTCGCGGCGGGCGACGGAATTATCGATTAAATCTCCACCACCAATCAATGGCTGACCTCGTGTTTTAATTCCAGCCACTTGACCAGCTGTGGACATGCAAAAATGGAAAAATATGAATACTGGTGAGTGCTGGTGTTAACGATAAATAAGCGGTCCGGATATGTTTACAGAAAATCCAGATCTCGGTTTATTTGTCACAGACTTAGTGAAAGTACGATTCTATTTGTTGGTGCTGCAGGACGAGCATTTCAAGCAGTGTAAATTGGTGCTGAAAGACCATGGAAAAATATAGTGATCCTTATCAGTGCGCGGCGCGGGGTTCACTGAGCAGCTCTGTCCAGTGCGCATAATCAGGGCGCTTTGTTTGTTGTACATCTTCTAGATTAGGCCAAATGCAACAGATCCGAAGTGCATCAATATCCTTTTGATTGTTTTTCTATTCGCAGTTGTATTCTCGTTCGACGATCTTTAATACGTATTAATAATAATTTGCGCAGACAAATTATACAAAAGGCAAGAAGAAGAATAAAAGTGAAATGTCATCAATAAACAAGTGAGTTTATGTAAGTTTCACTAGTCGGAATTATCATTTTTTTAGTGCATTTTAAATTAAATTTAATGTGGTGCTTTTTTGAGTAAAATAAGAAAATTCTAAATACATTAGCAAATTTTCAATACCACTGTAAAATTGTCTGTTTACGTCGGAATCTGCACTGCTCCTGTATTCAGTAAACCCTGAACTGCATTATCATTATTACATTGCGGCAATACACGTGCGTTTTGATTGCAACAACGCTCTTATGTTACATCACTTTTTACATTACTCGAAAACATGAAATCAACATTGTACGTAAAAAATTTTGAATTCAATTGGCGCCTTCCCGATGTTGCCCCATTTTGTTAAGTGGAAATTTTATGTAGGTATTAAAAATAACTGGATTAAAATGCGAAACGGGTGTGTTCGGAAAGTTGAAGGAGAGGGGAAATAATATTGTTTATTTTTTAGCATCAGTCTCACATCGGCAATAAATTCACCAACTGTTTTCAGATACTCGCAACCAGAAGGAATGCTCCTCACTTCCAGATGTTTTTATTTGGGGTTTTCGTCTGTAAAGGGCCAGTGATAAATAAACAACAGAAAAACCAAGTGGAAATCCATTGCCACTGGAGAAGGGCAATCGAAAAGAGGTTCACCTACTGCGGTGAACCAGTAAAAAGTATTAAAATGAAGATGATTAATGATTTTCGATCTTTGACTCTGTTGGCAATTTTAACCAATCGCTTTTTTGATGTGTTTTTATTATTATTATTTTGTTTGTTTTTTAACAAAAAGCTTAATTCCGCCTTTAGCGGTACCAATTTGTCCGGGTACATCACAAGTTCATTTCCTTAAGTCCGAAAACAGTGGTGTGATGCAGAGAGTGTTTTTTTTACTCTTTTTCCCACAGTCGGAACTTGTGATATCTAAATTGCTAATGTTGAAAAATTTGCATCCAAAGTCATGATCAAGGGTGAAAACGGAATTTTCTTCTGAAGCGAATAAAAGGTACCTACATAAATACAATTACTTTTTTTGTTATATTTTTTAGAGATAACTGTGATGTGAATATTTTAGATAACTGTGGAGAAATTTATAAAAATAATGTTTTAACAATGTTGAGAAACGAAATTCATGTTTTATCACAGATTAACTTTTTATTGTTATTGCTTAGAAGGTTTTTTTTCTGTTGTTTTCTTATTTCTTACCTTCAAGGAAGTTCAACAAAATGTAAAATATCTGATATAAAAAGTACAAAATTTTGAAAGCAACTGCCACATTTAAAGTGAACGCGAAGCATTTCAAACATTAAGGATTAATGTGCAGGTGGAAAGTACGAAAGGGACATTAGCAGATAAGAATGTTGTAACCAAATCCCCAGGCAAATATTTAACAGAGATGTATACTATTATTATTTTTTTGTTGGCTGAACTTTCCGGCGATGAAGCAACAAAGCAATTAGCGCAATAAACTGCAGCTCGGAAGTACAAATCACTTCATCTTTCTACATTTTAGTTGCATTCTGGGTTCATTTGTGATGTTTCTGTATACTTGTGTGTAATGCTTACATTTCTCTTAATAAATGACCTCAATTCTAATGCGCTATCATCCAAATATAGATCAGGAAGACTTTCATTTTGGTACTCTCAACTCTGTCGAGTGGCAGTAATAATGTAAAATGTCTGTTCACAGCAATAAAAAGAAAAGTGATTTTTGTTTATTATTTCAAATTTAATTCGATAAAAATTTTGTATTTCCTACCCAACAAATTTTTACTAGTTTTCGTTTTCTTTGTACGAATTCGGTTGATTTATGATTGTGGTCTGGTTTTGCACCCAACGTTTGTTTTTGCGTCAAAATTGGAACATGGAAGAGAAAGACGAAAATGGGGGAAAATCCAATTTCCGTTTACATTATTTTGTATAGATAAAATTTACAAATTTTATTTAAATGACATTCATCGCTATCCGTGCGTTTTGTTCACCTAAACGAGTTCTTCATTCTCCAGTCAGCTATCAAAATCTAATTTAACTTGTGTCTAAAACAAACGATTGTTATTCTCCATTAATTCGTGGCAGGTGGTGGGGGATTTGGGAGGGGGAAAAGGGGACTACAGGAGTTTAACATCATTATTGCGCCAATACATTCCATCTCCAATGGTGTCTTCCTTCCGACTTCTTACATTCATCCAACAAATGAGTTGACGTCGCCCTCCAGATGCTTGTCACTGAAAAGTTTTAAGCAAAACTTTAGAAATAGCCGAAAGCCATCATCAATGATAAGCGCACCTGATGCGAATGAATTAGTCCACAAGTTGTAAATTTTCCAGCAGGAGTTTTCGACCGAACTTTAACCCATTTTCCACGACTCTCCAAAATTTACACGAGTTTCAAAGTACGTGAATACTGAAAAGTTTTTGTCAAAATGGCTGTTTCAAATTTTGTGTACATATACCTACTAAAATGAGTACCTACATTGTTTAAAATATTTTTTTTGTTTTAAACTACAACGCCAAAAAGAATGAGAAAATTTACTCACGATTCTTTTGTTTCTTCTGAATATTTCGTTAGGTACGCAAAATTGAAATTCTCACTTGTCGATGTCTGAGAAATTTGCATCGAATTCACGTTCAAGGACGATGATGGAGTTTCTTCGAGCGAATTACAAATTACGCAAAAGAGATGGAATTTATTATTTTTTGTTTTTTATTATTAACTGTTTTCTGTGACTGGAATATTTTTGAATATGTATGAAAAGAGATCTTTCGTAAATCTGCATGGTAATATTTTGTACGAATTAATTTTTTAGTCCAGTTATGATTGTTTTCGTCCAGAAGCGGAAAACATTTGGCACAACCGAAGACAATTCTAAAACTTGATGGTAACGTAACAAGTTTGCGTGTTAATTACCAAATTAAAAGTTATTTTGATTAATATTTTTGTTGACTTCTTATTTTTTTGAAGATGGATGAAAGTGAATCCGGATTGACCTTAAAATGTATTTATTGTTGGGCTAAATTTTAGTCTGTTGAAAATAATGGAAATTGCATTCAAAATAGAAAATAGTTCCAAAGAACTTGAAATATGCTTTGTACATACAAACGACTATATTGGTATATTTACTTGTTGTTTTTGTTGCAATTTAATATGGCAAACAAAAGAAAGTAAAGTAGTTCTTTGACGTTTCAGTGCAGTTCAAATCGATATTATACCATTGACACACTATATTATCATCATTAGGACGAAAAGTGTAATTATGACGAAAAATCCCATCATCAGCACGAAAAGATAAGTACAAAAACTAGGCATCATTATCTCAAAATGACGAAAAGTTGCCATCTTGTGGAAAATTGACAAATCCGAATTTGACAGTTTTTCAGTCACCTTCCTGACGTCCAGCAGTTAAATCCAAATTTGTATTGTACATCCAAATTGGCAGACAATGCAACTTTTATAGAAAGAAAATAATGTGGTTTCACAGTCACTCCAATTTCACTTTCGCAGCCAATGAAATCACTGTCAAATGTGGTAGAAGCATAAATGACGAAAATTAGATGTGTCATGTGCGTTTTCGTTACAATGATACTTTTCGTTCTGATGATGGTATAGTGTGTCAATGGTATTATTGATTGTTAATGTTTTAAAAAAAAAACCTACTCAAAAAATTCATTGAACTGCGATTATTTTTACTATTTTCTGAAATTTAATTCAGATTTATTAATTAAAAATTTAAAAGATATCCGTAAAAATTAGAAAGAGAATTCTCTAAGAAGTAAATTTCAATGAGAAGTTGAGAAAAATAAATATCTTTTAAAAAAACTATTTTAAATTTTTCCTTATTTGGAAAACAAAAATATCGTAATAAAATAAAAACTATAGCAAACTAGCAAAAAGGTAACCTTATGTACGTATATTAAATGTTTACTAAAATTAAATAATTCTTGTTTGTTCTTGTAAAGTACTCATAAATATGAACAGAGAATTTCAATGATGCTACTTTTGGAATAAGGTCTTATTTCACAGTTTTGTATTAAATGATTGCAGCTTCCCCAGGATTCGATCTGTTTTAGTTGAAATTACGGTAAACCTATACTGTATTTAATTAGGTACATATTTGCAATTCAATTTATAAAATGGAGAAAAAAAATTTTTGTATACATTCGATTTCGGTGCGTTCGATGTAGTTTCAATAATTCTGTAAATGAAATTGTACTCAATTCAGATATCATTGGCAATATTTGCAACAATTCGAAATGGGTAAAATTTAAAGCAGCCAAAAGTTCATCTTATAATGATCTATATTGAGAAAGTTATTGTCCTTCCATATGATGGGAAAGTTCTCCACCGAAACTCTCAATTATGCTCTCGAAACAATTAATGCATACACAAAATTGCCTACGGGTCCTTTTGAGGGCATCGGACAAACTTTTACACTTCATCGATAAATTGTTTGTCGTTGGCATTATTCTAATCCCCAGTGCCAAGTTTTAGCATCCTCCGGGAGAAATGACAAAGTAAAGTTTAAGGAGAGCAACTTACGGACATAAGGTTGAAGAGCGCAAAATTGAGAAAGTTTTCATTCAGTGGATTTTGTACCAATGATTTGACTAAAGTTCCGAACTTGTAATTAACCCTCATTAACGCTGAGTACACCAAAAATATAAGTCACAAGGTTCATTCGGGTGGAAATTTTGCAAGAATCCCAGAAAAAAACTTTGGTTTATTTTTTTTCCTGATGTGTGCTTATACTCCCTTTGGGGGTTAAGCGATGGGCTTAGAGGAGTAAATTTTTTCCTGCACTGTTGTTTATTGCTGAAGTTTGTACAATGTGAAAAAAGCAAGCAATGGATGAGCTCAACTGTTGGCAAAAAAAAACTGGAGGAAAATTAAACTAATTGAAAAGTTTTAAAACAGTTCATGCCAAGTATGAATTCGCTCGAATTGCTGGAGGGCAATTAAAAAGTGACTCCACTCTGATTTCGTTTTTCACTCCTTTTTTTTTAGAATTATGGGAAGTTTACAACTATTTAAGTTTTTGCAAAAAAAAAAAATCAGGTATTTTATCACACTAAAACTCAGTTTTTTGAACCAAATCACTCTGAAAAATTTTGAAATTTCTTGAATTTTACATGCATCGAAATAGTATAATTATATAAATTAAAAGGAATTTTGATTTTTGTTGAGGAAATTCATTGTGTTTTTAAAATCAAAGGCAGAGTAAAATGAACAAACAAAGTCAAATATGTATTGCGTTTGAAAATAACTGCATAACTTTTAAATTAGTTGAAAGTAAATTTCAGAAGTTCTCTATTGTTAAAACAAAAATAGGGTATACTTTTTTCCTTGGAATACTTTCTCACTTTGGAACTCTTGTAAAAAACAATGTGAATTGCTTTTCTTTGTCCGTTCATTTCGTTCTCTTAAAATTGTTCAATTATTTTAGAATCCGTTTTTCCATACAATATACATACATTATACAATTATACATATTATGTTAATGTAAAATTTGTTACGTTACACGAAATTGTACCATTGTTGAAAAATTTGTTTGTCATAAACATATTACAGTTGGTTCAAAAATATAAACATAGAAATCGTTGTTAAACTGTTTAATTGTTTTTCGTCACTGTATACTCAAAATTTAAATTGATGAAATTCCAGCTGGTTTCTGTGTCTATTATAAAAACACTTGCGCCGTAAAAAAAATTAGTAGAAATTGAATTTAAAAAAACACACACACTTTGTTAGTGGACTCGGCAAGTGACTCAATCCACAAATTGATGTAGACAACGCTCAAGGTGAGCATGATCGCAATTGAAAGCGATATCAATACCAATGGCAAGTCTTGGTTCTACAAACTTGAAAATGTTTTCCAACTGTAGTCACAAGGAAGTCGCCAACTTTTTAGAATATCATGAAAACATGTTTGAAATGTTTCAAAAATTAATTTTTCTTTGTTTTTTTTTTTTTTTTTTTTTTTTTTTAAAACTCAGAGCAAGGGCGAATGTTCACATCATGGGCATGAGTTGATGATATTCGAATTGGAAAACTTGCTGAGAAAATATCACTGACCAAGTGACCAAAATTTTGAAATTCTCAAACATCAAAAATGATTGTGTAAACAATTTAAGGTAAAATTAAATGTGATTTCCTGCAAAATGTGACGACCGATATTAAAAATTGAGATATTATTTAAAGTAATAAATTTGTTTTATAACTATAAGTAGAAATACATGACTTAACGTTATTGTAAAACAATGCAAATTATATAGGAGATAGGTCACCGTTATATTTCATGATGTTGAAATTGTTTTCTTCCGATTTTCCATCAAAAACCTTTTAATACAACAATTTAATTGTACAAAATGTACACACTTTCATTTTTATAATATTATGATAAATCGGTACTTTCTTAAACCTTTTTCGTAACATTTTTTTTTGTATGAAACAATAATTCGATTTACAACACAAAAATACGTAATAATATTTTACTGCAATTCTGGTTTGTGAAGGACAAACTTGTTTCAATGTGATTGTTTTTTATTTGGTACCAGCAAAAAAAATTGCATTGTGGATCTATTTATAATAATAACTAAACATCTTTTCTTTCTTTTCTTTTTTCTTGTTTTTAAAATGCCATTAATTAATAGGTAATATATTTAAACTAAAAAACTCAAAGGCATATTAATTAAAGTTATTTTTATCAAAAGTTGACACCTTTTGACAACAAAACTGTAAAAGTAGATTTGCTTGAAAAATAAATTGACGTGACCAATAGTTTTTGAATTTTGATATTTCTTAATTTTTTCTAAAATTCTTTTATCCGGTTCTATATTGTTTTTAGTGCGAAACTTATTGCTAAACGAAAATTCTAATAATATTTGTGGCTAAAGTGCAATATTAGCGAGGTTGGTGTGACAAAAAACATTGAATTCGTTAGTTAATATACGAAAAAAAAATTAGATACAGAAAACTACAAATAATTTATGTCATCATTTATAATTGAGTTGCAACGAACTTGATGTGAACAACAAATAAACTGGGAATGAGGCCGAACAATCACGTAAATCAATGCATAAACGATCAACAGTGCATGTCATTTCGCTTATCATTATTTAGCGAAAGTTCGCGAATTCACATCAATACGAAATAGTTTCTCAAATTTTTACAAACGCTCCGAATGTCTGTTGATGGTCTCCGCCATTTTCTGTCTAAAATTTCAGCAAACATTGCGGAGCTGCAACGTGCACAGATCCCCAAAACAAAAATAATAAGGCATCAAATTTGTATATATTTCGTTTTGTTTATGCGATCAAAGGCATTGAAAACGCATGCATTACAAATGGCGAACGATTTCACAGACCTGCATCAAAGTCACTCGGTTTTCAATGCTACTAGTGCGATGCGGCGGCGCTGCGTTGTGCCGCGAAAATCCGCCTGATCGCCGTCGCTCCAAAATGGTTCATGATCGGTTGGTTCGCTCAATGCGATCATCGTCATTGCACTGTTATTATGTCATGGTTATTGCACCGAGTTGAGCGGTTGAGTGGCCCGTGAAATGTTGCTGCAGATTTTTCGGCTTATCCACGGCACGCTGCTGCTGCAATACTGCTATGAATATTTATGGGAAAACTTTGGCCGAGGATATGAAGAAGTCTGAGCTACATTCAAGTCGAGCTTGCAAGATTCCTTCGATTGTTGTAACAAGCCTCACGAATGACTAAGTTTTTTGTCATTTCTAAAGATTTGATTTTTTGATTTGAAAATTACTTATGTGAATACTTTGCCAGAGATTATTAATTTCACGGAAAACTCCTATTGTGTTAGGCATTTACTCAAGGACTGCGTCCATCTTTCCTAGAAAAACAGTTGTTAAATATCCAAATACATAATAATATGTATGTGTTATGTAGGTACATGAAAATTGTGTGTAATTGTTACGAGTACTTCAGGGTTTAAACATGAAAAAATCGACTTGAAAACTAATTGAAATTGTTCCAAGAGGTTAGATCATTTTTACATAACACATAAGCTTCCACCCACCCCTATCATAAGAACATTGTTTCTTAACTGTGCATATCGCGGTTTAATGCACTTCCCCCTACTTTCTCATGCATAAACTAGTGTTCCGTCTTCACCAACCACACCTGGAAAAAGATGCCCAACGAATTCAACGCACTAAATTAAAAAAATATATATCTGATGTCCTGCTCTGATGTTTGATCGTGAATATGCCTCACCCGTGATCGGCCCAATATACCAAAACCATTACACATCACAGAAAACAGAAATTGTTATATATTTCACTTTCACTTGTTATTGTTTACATTAGACCGGCAAACTCGTTGTTTCGCTAGCAAGTGTTCCAACATGTATCAATCTATTCCTTGAAGTGTTGTGATCAACTATTACGATGATACATTTTGTCGTAAGACCCCTCCTTCACCTCTTTTTTAAGGGCTGAAACTTTTTCGTCTGTGTAGGGAGATGAGCTCATAACAATACGTTATAACTTCCGTTTTGAACAAGATAGAACGGCAAACAAGGTGTCAATAAAAGTACGTGTTAGTTGTTAGCAAATGTGGTAAATATGAATATTCAAACATAAAATTTTTAAAAATTTTGGTTTAAAATTTACATTTTTATACTTCGTCCTTAAAAATTTCCTTCATAACAAGGATATTGTTTTTTAAAAAAAAAAGCATGTGCTGTTAAGATACCTTCCAAATAAAAAAGGAATCATGCCAATATCTTTAGTATATCAAGATTCAAGAGCTATTAAGATTTTTGTGGAGTCATTATTAACATTTTGTGGGCTCGGTGGAAGCAGTTCCTGCCCGGAATACATTTTGCGGGAATTTTTCTCAATTTATTTATTCCATTGACTCCAAAATTTATTTTAGTTTTTATCATTATGTCTGTTTTTTGTTAAATTAAAACACAACTAAACAAGTGAATCTAGTTTAAATATTGTTTTCTATTTCAGATAAATTTCTTCAAATTATACGATAAAAAAATGGAATGAGAATGTCTTACTTTTATGACATATCTGTAAGTACGTTTAATAAAATGTTAATTATTTTGAAATTGTGTTAACATTTTGTAACAGACAAAATTTTCATCAATCGATTTTCATAATCTGACGAAAATGCCATGTAAAATTTTAGTCTTGCGACAGGGTTTTCCTCTAATGCGATTAAGATATAGGATTGAAGAGAAGGGAGAGAGAAAATCCGTGTCTTGTTTTAATTTTGTTTGATATACTTTATGCATTAAATTAGGCTGGGCTAATTAGAACCGGGATTTTAATTGTGTGAAAAATTACGATGTGTAGAAAATATCCATATTCAGATGAGGTAAAGATTAAAGAATGTACACAATTATGTTAAGCCATTTTTGTCGCTTAGAACAGTGTTTATACAGAGAAATCCTGTGTATGTGTGTGAAGATATCATTCCCGCTTTAATTTGAATTAGCCCCATTTTCCCTATTTTCAAACAGTACAGTTTTTCGTTATTGTTATTAGGGAACTGTTTTTATTTGCTCAGACTACCAAAAAGCGAAACTGAAGAAACCACACAGTTCAGTGAGCATTTCCCGGAATGAAATGTTTCCCATAAAATGTTCTCCTACTCAGCTTCTATTCGAAGGATCCAATTTCATGTTAAAAAAAATGCCAAAAACGTCGAATTTCATCTTAAAAATGTTTTATATTTCAAATACTGCCAAGAAGCTGGACCACTTTTATTGATCCATTGATAATAAATTAAATTCCTTCCCAGAAGTAATAGAAAAACACTTTCTTGCAAGAAAGGCGGATTTGAATCAATCTAAAATATTTTTCCATCCACAAAAAAAAACCCTTCAAACATTCTCCTGACAAAGGATAATCTGGGACAAGTGTTGGATCGTTTGTTCCATATTGATACGAAAAAGGCCTTCGAGTTCATTTACCTTACCACACATGATGCCAGGCTCCCTGTTCCCCCACCATCAATGTATACATTTAATTGTTGAATACTAGAAGGATACTTTAGTTAGTTGATAGCACATCCTGGAAAGGATACTGATTCTTTCCCAGTTTCAGCTGCTATTGTTACTTTAATTGATGTGCCATTGTTGTTGGTAGTTTTCGCCTCAAATCGCCGTTATTCATTGTTTACACTTAAGATTTCTCCATTATATTCGTTCGTTCTTGTTTTGCGGAATGTTTTCCTTTCCTTTGGTTCAATGTTTATTATAATGAGGAATCCAATGGATTCCTTTGATTGTAATCTTTTGTAGATTCTCGCTTTGAGGATGTAATGGAAAAATAATTAAATATACAAAAACATTAGGAAAAAGGTCCCTCAAGGGTAAATAATTATCTCCGAGTAAAAAAACAAAAAATTCTTATATTTAAAATATAATATGCAAAAAAATTATTTTTTCTATACGGATTCAGTTTGCTGATTGTAAAATGAACTACTTTTAAATGAAATGATTTTAATGAGAAATGAACAAACGTACAAAAACGTATCGTAGCTAAGTGCTAACTTTTAATTTTTGTTTAAAAAAAGGAAGCATAATGAAAAAATAAGTAAATATCTCGTGGTTCTAATATCAAAGTGCAAATGAAAGATGGTTCCGCCCTGCGCGTAATATTGGAATGAGGATGCCTCGCTTGAGTTTATACTTTATTTCAATCGCCTGTTTTTGTTTGTGGGGAACTTAAGAATTATTCTAAATGAAAGTTCCATTTAGGTATTTGCAGGATTTTTTGGATTCCTTTTGAAATGTCCATTTCAAATGCGTGTCGAAGTCTTTAAACATTTAAAGATGCGATACCTTTCTTCCTTGCTTTATGAATTTTGATTTTTGGAGCGTTAATCGGTGCGCAGCTCAACTTTAATTAAAACCAATAGCCAATGATCATTAAAATGTGAATCAATTTTTTCCTCTCGTTTTGATAAATGTGATTAACTATAAAGAACAAAATCAAAATTGTAGTTCCTAAGTTTCCGTTCCAATTCCAACGTGTCTCCTCTTCCCCTTTTAATAGATGTAGTATACAATAGAATTTAAGAAAAAGGTGTTTAAAATGGAAATTATTTAACATCGTTATTCATAACTTCCAGTAAAAAACAAAAAAGAAATGTTTTTATTAATAATGTTGTTTGTTTCCTTTCTATTCTAAACCGACCCAGAAAAATGTCTTTTCACAGCAAGAGGGTTGGTGAGCATAATGAAATACGCAAAGCCTACAGGAGTAATGGGCGTAAATGATGCATTATGCTCCTTTGCTTTGTTCAAAAAAATTTCAAATTGTGCTGCAAAAATAAAAAGGGTTCCATGAAACTTTGTTATTATTATTATTTTTTTCTACTGGCAAGAGTTTGTACAATTGCTGGCAAAGTTGTCTTTGTACTTACTATTTATAAATAATCCAACATTAAAATGGGACACTTTTTTGCCATTTTGAGTTTTAAATGTTCTTATTTCATAAATTTGCAAAAATGTTACAGAATCATACATAAATTGTTATCAAAACATGCCAGTCTTGATTTTCAGAGATGAAATAATATTTATTCCGTGAATAGGATTAGTGTATCTCCCGAAACAGTATTTTACATATAATTCTCTCTTGTATGCAAATTAATGGTTGCCCAAGCCCAAGGCTATTGAAAATTTTTAATTTGCGTTATTTGCACATTCATAACTTCTATTTTTTTGCTGCATAAATTTGCAATTCGTACGTAGAGATTTTTCCAAACTGCTCTCTGTTTAGAATTTTAGGTAAATTTATTTAATTGCGTGGAAGCAATTCTGTGTGAATTTTTTTGTTATTTTTTAAAGAAGCTACCGAAAATAATTTACATATAGTAATTATGATAAATACAAAATCATCGTTAGAAACTGTTTGACTCTATCAATCATAATCATGTATATTGTACATAGCACAATATTTTACAATAATATATATTATTTTTTTATTATTGCATTTTTGAAAATATTCTTAAAGAATAATAACTTTATTCCTGTATTCGATCCATGAATATTTTCAAAATTATTGAGGGGCATTTAAATCTATCCCTCTTTAAAGTTTCATTTTTTATATTTTTAATGATTTGATTTTTCCCAATTTCATGGAAAATTCTCAGCATTTTTTTGAATTTTTGTTCTTGAAAACGCTTTAAAAAGTGTATTTTTGTATATTTTTGCAATCGTTGTGTATCGATATTTCTGATTTGCAATTTATTTATAAATAATATAATCGAATAAGTTTAATTACATTTCCATTTTCTTGTAACTTCTGTTCGTATTTCGTTGAAACGCCGCCGCCGAATAAAATTCTGAAAAATTATTTAAAACTTTTTGCATTAAGAGGAGTTCCACCTTCGAGTGCCTTTTTGGATGTGTTTTTGTAATCATTGACAATGTTTGCCTTAGTGATAATATATTAAGTTAAAACACAACTTTTTGTTTTCAAATTCAAAATGGCAGCTTTGCATAAAAAGACTTTTGCAAAATGTCGGCCGTAAGCTGTAGAGTGTACATACGATTCCAAAGATTTGATGTAAGGAAATTGAGTACGAATTTAATTGAAATTTCGTTAGTTTTCTGCGATGGAGGTTTTTTTTTTTTAATAAAACGATTAATAATTAACAAAATGCCACATTTTTTGTGAAAAGATCGATTCAAACCAATTTTTTTTCCCAAATTTTCAAACTGGAGGAAGTTATGCTCTTATGGTGAGAATATACGAAATATAACAGAAAGTTGGCGTCGGACTATTTTCCACCAGCGGAAAGTTCACCCCAGGAAAAGCGTGAAAATTCTCAATCCGGTTAAATTTACAATTCAAAGTAAAAAGGACATGAACAGTTGGTAAAAGCTGATCTCAGGACACACCAGCATTTTGCCTGAAAGTTAAGTAGAAATCTCGAAGGTCCAATGCTAATGTAAAATATTTGCACAAACTTTTTAATTGTACCCTGAGGAAATTTTACATGTCGTCCCGGTTTTTCACTTCGACACACTTTTCAAGAGTTTTACTTAAAACAATGTTGATTTCTGTTCTTGGAAACATTTTCCTGAACTGATTTCTTCCTTAAATCGTGAACTGTGATAATAATGGGATTTTTTTAATAAATAGGAAGAGGATGAAGAAGCAGAAATAATCTGCAGAATGAAAATAGTTTTTAAAGTAAATGCGGAAAAATTCTAAATGCAAATTTGTGTATGCATCTGGGTGGAATTAGGCTTTGTGTAATCTTTAAAATGTGAAGTGTTTTATCTATTTAAGGATTTTGTTATTTATATAGAAATGTTGTGGTTAATGGAAAATTCTATGACGTCGAGAATCATTACAGGGAGTGCAGGGGAGGAGTGTGACCGGGAAAGGACAGAAAATAAAGCGGATTTCCAGGGGAATGGAAATAAACATTTTTCTCCATTGCATTCATTTCAATTTTTCTTCTTGTTTCTATTAAATTCACTGTTGTCTTTTCCTTTTCGTCTCATTCTTTAATTTTCTTTCGCTTGGTTACCTCCTTGCTTTTATTACACTCACACTCATAAATAGTTGTTTTTCTTTTTACTTCTGAGCACATTTTAAATTACCCATTCAAAGAAAATAAACCTAATCATAATTTACAATTTGAACATCTGTCAAACAATTGAAATGAAGATAGGGACACTCGTTCTCCAGTCAATAGAGTTATTTGCACCACAGTGCGTCCATCGTCGTCCTCGAACATAAACGAATCAAAAAATCAAGAATAAAAATATGAGAGACAATCGAAATTCCGTTCGTTTGTCGCCATTCCACTGGGTTCGTTCGATAGAAAGAATCTCTGACATTGGCCCAACAATTGACTTTCAATTGCGAAATGCCGCACTTTCGAGTTTCGCGAGTGCGATGAAAAGTAGTCAACCACTTCGTGGGAGATTAATTAAGTTTGCACATTTCAAGTTACGCGAGCCATCAATCCGCGAAATTGATAGAGAGACCTGTTGACTTGTATGCCGATCAAGGTGGCCACAGCAATTCGCTTAATAGCAGCACATCATAATTATTTCGCGCATTATCACACATGAGACTCAATAGTGTTCCGTTCGGACACGGCTTGTTTATTTTACTATTATTATTATTTTATTTTTTATTTTTTGTAATATCCATGAAATGAAAATTACAGTGAACAGGATTTGGCGATGTTTCAATAAATCCTGCAATAAAATGCGGCTATATTTTTCAGCTTAATTTTTGCTGCCGCTGTTCGTAGTTCCTGATCCACCCGCGGCGCGGTGTATTATTCGCACAATGGCTGCGAAATGTTCATTTGTTTTTGCCAGACCCAATTGCATTGTTGATACTCAATTAAAATGAAGTGGGTGTGAACACGTAGTAAATATAATTTATATAGGAAACAGTTTTTTGCAGATGAGTAATTGACTTTGAATATTGTGCTTAATTTTTCCGCATTTAGTTTGGTACACAAAATGGATAACAGGCACTTTTCCAATTGTTTACAATTGCCGAACACGTTAATGTAATTAAAAATGTAATCGAACGGCCAACCAAGTGATTTATTTTAAATTTAGAGTTGCATTACTTTTGTTTATTTATTTTATTTATAGAAAAAAAATTCACTAATTTATTAGTATTTTTTTGAATAGAAAAATGTTCGTTGCTTTTCTTAATTTCTACATGTAATATTGAACATTAATTCCTGATGTGATTTACGCGACACACGACTTGCAAGATTTAAATTTAGTGTGCTTGAAATAATGCCAATAAATTTCCATTATAAATTTACAAATTACAGCTATAAAGTATACACACTGTTATTGTAACCGTGTTATTCGAGTCGTCCTTCCATAGCTAAAATATATATTAAATCTTCGCTGATATAAATGATTTTAATCAAATGAAATGATTCCTTGTTTTTAGTGAATAATGACGAATTCTTTAAAAGCCAATCTAAAAGAAATCAACAAAAACTTTTTAAACTTTCACCAGATAACATTTTGAGGACATTAATTTTTTTGTATCAACAAGAAATGATGAACGTTTCTGAAAATTGTATTTTCATTACCTATTCATTTTAATATCAAACTGAAGAGAAATTGTAATTGACATTAACAATATTGCGAACGGAATTCCGAATTCCGGGAAATTTAAAAAGTAAATATATTTATTATTCAACACTTCAAAATTTATTTTATCATGTCTGTGGAAAAAACCAATTTGATTCATGAAATCAGAATATGTGTTTCATATTGATTTTAATATGTACATATTTAATTTGTTGCAATCAAAGAATTGATTAAATTGTTTAAATTGTGAAACAAACTAATTGGACTAAATGATATTGAACAAACTTTGGATTCTGATTTCTGAACGAATGAAATCACTTTTCAATATGAATTCTAAAACAATTCTAATTGCAAAAGTGAAAATCTCAATCAATTTTGTCCAATGTTGATAAAACAAACAATTGCTTTTTTTGATCGGTTTCTGGATAAAGTGCCCTAAAAACAAGAAGAAAACAGTAATAAAATTAGTTGTAAACATTAAAAGCATCCTGCACGTATGAAGTGCTTCGGAATCGTGGTGGGGGAAAGTATCAAGTGAAGAGGTTTATTGCTTGTACCCTCCGGCAAATTTTGCACCCACAACTGGGTTAACGTTTCTTTTTTCTTCTACTCAATTTTTATAGTTCTCTCCCTTCCTCGTTCTCCTTCTCCGTTATTTTATTTTACGTCCCCAACTGCTCGTACCCAGTTCTTATCTGTATCAAAAAAAGGGAATTTAATTTTTGCAGTTTTGTTGCTGTCAACCCCCAAATCTCCAACATTTGTCCATAAGTGATTTTTCGAGATATTTTTTATTGCATAAATAATAAAATAAGTTGCAATTATTAACCGGCAATGTTTATTGTCGTTCGCACAAAAAATGCACAACTGTGTGTGCGGAAGGAGGATCCCAAAGTGACATAAAACGCTGATTTTATACTTTAGTGTGTCTTTTCGGCGAACATAAAACTGTAAACAAGTGAAACCTTACTTAAGTGTCGCACTTGTTACGTGTGCAGACTGCAACCGGTGCATCGTGAATTGCTTAGCCACAACATTTGGCATTATTTAACACCTCCGAAGGTTAGTGAACCTCAGCCAGTGGCTGTCGACGCAATTTCGGTGACACTTCCACCACATGTGGGGTCTGTTGTGGAAAAAATCGAAAGCAAGTGGTCCGAGAAGTTGGTCAGGTGTCAATTTATTTGGATAATAAGAATCACCAGAAGGCAATGTGCCACCAAAGAACTTTTCGTAGAACCAGCACAGTGGACACCTGGACCACCTAAACGCACCCGGCTCCAGCCATTACCTTGTAAATGGAGGAAAATCACTAAATAGACTGGAAAATGTATTTCACTTCCTAGTTAAATAAAACAAATAACAAAAAATATAATTATGCAAAGAGGAGAATTTCGTCAGGAAATGAAATTTTACTTTAATGACATAATTCAACTTGACAAAGGGCTCCGAGATTTCAGGGGTGATAATAACAAGACATTCTGCTGTAGTTTCCGGCAAGTTTAATTGAAAGTGAAAGAAAGTGAAAAAGAAGCTGTGCTGTGTTGGGGATGGAAATCAATTTAAGTAATGGATTTGTGGGTCTCTTGGTTTTTTCCTTTTTTAAAACAAGAAGCGTTTTACCGTTGAGGACTGACTTAAATCCACAGATAAAAATAAAAACTCGGACGTTAGGCTGTTGGTAATTGTCCGTTCATCTCATTTACCACGAGAACTCAAACTGGTCCAATGAAATATCTGACCTCATTCACCCTCAGATGTGGCACACTGGCCTACAAGTTTCACCCTTACTATACATTCTGTACATTGAAGTGTAGATTTAGCCGGACAAAAAAGTGTTATTATTATTTCATTGATCAATTCGTTGTTATTTTTTTTATTCCGTCGAACAGCATCTCAACACTTTTATGGCTAAAAAAAATTAACGATTTCATGTTTCCTAGTTTCGTTTCGTGTGTCCATATTCTAAAAATCTAAAATTAAATATATTATCGATAATTTCAGGAATTATGAAATTATGGAAATTCTGCCGTGATGAATACTGTAAAAAGAAAATGTGGCAAAATGGCACCTAAGGTGGCCATCTTGAATATGGTTGCTTTGAAACAGTTTGAAACTTCTACCACACGAAATTCTAAAGTCCTCGAATTGAACTTGTTTTAAACTTTTAAGATACAAATTTGAAGATAAAATTTTTTAAAATGAAATCGGTTTAAAGGAAAAGATTTGAATAATTAAGGAGTTGAAAATTGATACTGTTCTACCAGACGAGGTTTGTATTGTGTTGGTAAACAGAATCACGTCAGAAAATTGATATACCAATGGTTTCTGTGGTTTCTGTACATCTGTTTTGAAGATTTTACTGTATTTTCGATGAAGAATTCGCAATGTACTACATAATATTTTGTTTAGAAATGAAAACATTTGACATTCGGTTTTACATTACCGAAAGATTTTTGGGGTTTCTTCCAAGGAATTCTTGAATTCCATGAAATTGTTTTATAAATTGATAAAATCAATTTGATATTTATAAATGATCATGTCATCAAATGATTTTCTGTACACAATTCAGATTTATTTTTGTTACAGCTTAAAGTCAAGAATGTCAACATATCATTGGAACTGAGGAATCATGAATCGTGTGATTATTTTTCTACCAGTGTAATGCTTTTTAATGATTCATTTTGAAACATTTGGTTTTTTTTATGCTGTGATATTTATCCAGTTTCTTTCGTCTGCATTAATACGACATTAACTTTAGAATTCCCAAAGAAATACTCAATACATACAAGAAAATACAATCCGTCCTCATAGAATATCAAATTAATTTTTTTTTTTTTTCAAATTCAACTGCAATGTTTATCGGAGATACGAAATGAATAAAATATAAAAATCACAATGTTTTTCATATATTGCCAAATCTATGAAATCTATTAAATAAGAAATGAAATTTCTCAAGTGGAAATACAGTAGAGAATCCTCGTTGTATAAGGACTCAGTGGAAAAAAGATTAAATGATTGATTTTGGCACGGAATAAGAAACCTACAAAATCAACTGATATGAAAATATAGGATTCTGTTCACATACAATTGAATCTGAAGAAAGATTTAGATAATTTTGTTTCACTTGGGCTATTTCCGTAGTATCAGGACAAAACTCTATTTAATTAGAAGGATTTGTGTTGAGGGAGTTAGTGAAACTAATTTCGTAGATTTACTTTAATCCGTTTTACTGATAGTTCGAGTCTTATTGCCTTCCATTGTATACCAGCTTATTCATTATCCCTTCGAATTTTATTTGTACATAATGACTCAAAATGTCCTGATGAGAATATCGTTAGAACGAAATGAGGTAATTTTCTGGGAAAATAATGCATTCAGTTAATGTACAAGGACTCACCCATTTTATTTTATTTTTTACTCTCATTGCTTTTAGTTTCAAAATGAATTGAAATGAAATTTTGACAATTTTTTAACACTCTGGAATAATTATAATGCATATAATTTTTATATTAGTTGTTAATTTGTATTGAAAAAAAAACAAACAAACAGTAAAATATTTTCCTCTATAATTAAAATTTCAGTATTTTTAAATTACAATTTATTATATTGAAAATGATTAATTTTGTATTCCACATATTCGCACGAACTATTCTTTTTTATTTTCTGCCGTTATTTTTTACTCGAATGCATTTTCACGTTATTGTCATTGCGCATTCCTGTAAAATGTAAGGAGGTTTATTTTTATTACATAAGTAGTTAGTTAAAAATTACTCCAGGTTCACGTGACTTAAACGAACTTCATGTCCTTTTTAGAGTTACGTGCATAATTGCCATGTCACGCCCTTTTTCAAATAAACAATTCACTTTTCTTTCGACATTTTTCATTTTATTTTGCAATCATTTTAAAATCATCAAAAAGTTGATTTGTTTTTTGTAGGAATGGTTTATTTTAAAACATTAAAAGTAATTTTGGCAAGTTAATTAGACAGAAATTTCAATTTAAATTGCTTAAAACTAACCAAGTATAAAATTGCTTTCAAAAATCGAGTTCAAAAAATGCTGTGTTTCGATTGCATTATTTTCCTGCCATTGATGAATGTGCATCGGCTGCAACAAATTGTTGACTTAATTGTCGATGAACTTTTATTAAACCATTTTTTTAATATTTACATTCAACGTGCTCAATTTATGGACTTCCATTGAAAAGTCACTCTCAAAATTTTTGGGGATGGGATTCGGTTATTCAATAAGGGAAAAATTTTCCACCGAAATTGATGAAAGCGGTTTCAAAAATCCATTAACTATCAAAGCCCAAAAAATTGAATCTAATCAATGGAATCGAATTGGTTGCTAAAAATAAACAAACAATCGGCGATCTGGAAGAATCACTAACACCGGCCTGTATTGTGAGTACACTTGAGATACGAGCACATTAACCCTTCTGGGAGGATTTAATCCCAATCAACGATACTGGAGGCCGTTTTGCTTTGCAGTATCTGCAATCAATAGACGCTCCAATGTCGAGATTACATTTCGGAAGTTGATTGATTATGGAAAATAATTCATGATTTATCTAAAAATCTGTACAAAATGTGGGTATGCGATAAAATCGCCAGATTTTGGTATCTTTCCTTTCGAAATTCTAGATTATTGTATTTATGAAATGATAACAATTAATTGATAGAAGTAAATAACAAATTGATTAGACATAATAGTTCAGGATATTGTTTATGACACGAAAATTGTTATTTGAAAAACAGTGACTATTCGAATTTTAATGGCGATGTTTTTATGGTCAGATGAAAAATAAATGATGACAAAAATAATAGAATTTGCAAAATGTGAATTTTTTTTAAACTATTCTTAGTAATTCTTAATAAAATTTGTTTACGACTTTTCTTTTTTAGTACTAATAAAATTCAAAATAATAACATTACACGGAATAATTCAAAACAATTTTGTTTCCTTTCAGTGACTTCCACTTTTAATTTTTACAATGGAAAGAAGAAAGTTATAGGATCATCATTCTTCCATCCGTCCACATAAAAATAAGGTATGCATTTTGTAATAATATTTTTAAAATATTTAAAACGTATCAACTTCATAAAACATAACTTCTAAACTCAACGATTGTTTGAAAACATTTTTATGAACTGAATCGCAAGCTCAAGCATAACTTTATTGATAAAATCGAGTTGACTTATTCGTTTTTTCCTTTCTTTATTCATTGTATACAGAACATAATTCCGGAACAGATATAAACAATTTATCCAGATTAACAATCTGGTTTCGAATCCTGAGCATTAAAAGCTGATTGGTTGATATTTATTTAATTTATTTCAAAGTAACACTTTTGTTGATTCTGACTTTTGAAAGTCGTTAGACCGAAACTTTTGATGTTGGTTGCAATATTGAAGACATTTATTTCTGTACTAAGAGATTAATGTTTAATTCAACTTTTAAGACCTCTTATCATCGAATTGAATCCATTTCAAAGTTTTTTTTTTTCATTCCTCAATAGAAAGCAACAAAACCTAATAAATAAAGTTTGCGAAAAGTTTTGGCAAACAATCTACAAAAAGATATACCTATACAACATCCTTTAAAATGATATCAGTATGAAAGCCACTCACGTAAAAACGTGAAAATAAAACTGCTGAATTTTTGCGATATGAAAAATGCATCGACCAAATGCAGTTCCTGTATTCGATGATGTAATGATAATAAAAATAATAATGTATTTGCGTTATGAACAATAGAATTGTGGATTTGTGACTCGCCTTGATATAGGATTCACATCAATTCCATGGAATAAACTGCTTGGTCCTGTTGGGGTCGTTTATCCTTATGCGGAAATTTATGTGAAACCGGCCGAAATCGCCGGATGCAATATACTAACTCATCCGGAATGTGTTCATTTCGGGTCATCCTTTAATGAACGCGGGCCTCGTTTATTTTGATTAAATGCATTATTTCTGTTTCTGGTGCAACTGTAAATGCTCATTTAAATGAAAAAGTTAATTAAGTCGAAAGCTCATTTATAATTTCTGTGTCTACAGACGAACTCCTCTCGCCTGTGATTGGGGAGGGGAGAAAGCTTTTATTTTAATTGAGTTTATATCATGCAGAGAGAGCCGTATTTTGTAACGGTAAAGGTGTGTGCTGTACACAGCAGGAAAGGAAATTATCGAGATTCAGGTGTTTAATGAGTTTACACTCCTTTGCTGCTCGATACATTATCGATATTCGGTTTCCGAGAACGGTTCACCAGCCCCACCGTTTCCTCCTCCTCTTTTCTCGTTCAGCTGTCACAGCAACTGATCACCAAACTTGTTTTAAATACTTTTTACGAATTAAAAGTCGAACATCAAGGACATCCACCTGGGATACCTACTAAAAGGGTTAATCTGATGAATAAATTTTTGACTTTGTTGCCAGTCGAATTTCCTTTTTTTCTTTTTATTTGCCGCATTGCGCGTCATGCCCCCCTACTCAACTGAAACGTATCGAATTCAGGGGCGTCCGTTTACTTAAAATAAATGGAAAAAAAATCGAAAACCAAAGAAGGAACTTGTGTCCAAGGTCGTTCGATTATGTTCACCGCCCAAATGACCACCAACTCTCACCATCCCTCCCCCGCCTCCTTGGACAATCATAAATGACAACAACGCACATCGACGACAAAAAACTTCTTCTCCGCCGTTTATCTTTCGCGACTGGGGGGACTGGGATAATACCCTTGGAAATCGGTCAGCGTCTCTCAAAAAGAACAAAATGCACATTTAGCCGGTCAATAGCTCCATTTTTTCCCTCTGCTCCGGTCTTTCGAAGTCGGTCATTCACATCGCGCCTTACGGTACAATTAAGGCCTTTGGCCGAAAGCATCTCTCGACATGTTGTGGACCGTTTGAACCTATTTTAACTTTGGACTTATTAGCTCAATGTTCGTTGAAAAAAGAATGAAAACAATATTTCTTTTAAAAAAGGCAAACAAAACTTCGCGGCTTTTGTACGCGAGACGCTTGCAGCAACTCTTTGTGCCAAGCTCCGCGTTATATCATCGCATTTCATTGCGTGGCCTCGTTTTGGGCAACTATTCTTCGCGGTGCTGGCCATTAGCGGCGACGTAATGCAGGAAGATAAAAATCTGATTCGGTGGCAGCGTCCCATCATCGGTCGAGAACCCACGACCAGCGATACTCCCGGTGATTGTTGGAATTTGACTTCATCAACACAAATTAAATGTAATTAAACAAAAATAAATGAATGTGTAGGAAAAGATAAAAAACAAAATGATCTCCTCCTTAAATATAACGCAATTAATAAATGTGCAATGAATTGTAAAAGTATTGCTGTAATTCCGACAAAATCTGAACACCAGGATTGCAATTAACAATACTTTCACTTTGTTCAGTAACTTTACAAAATTTTTGCGAAAAAAAACTGACGTTGACGTCAAAAGATTATGAATAAAAGCGCTGTACAGTAGTTGCATTGATTCAACAGTTTTTGTTTCTTCCTCGTCCTGTTTTTAAAAGATTTAAATTTTGTAAATTGAATGCTCTTTTTGAAAATGTATTGAAATAGATATTTCGAGAAAAAGAAATTTTCAAATAAGATTGACTATTCAGACCGATGTATACTCGATTCGATTCTTTCCATTTCACATCACTAAAAGCCGCTTTGAAGGGGAATCCCCATTCAAAGGAATAGAAAAGTTAAGTGCTTTTGCGATAGTGTTTCGTGTGAAAACTAGAACACCGATCTTAATGTAATTTTGTACTCATATTTACTAACCCTTTTTACTTTGCTTTTCAAGAGGAACCAAACCAAAGCTTTTAGAGTCATTTTTAAACTAATGTAGTTAACTTTTTGAATTTAACTTTTTATTTAGAATATTCAAATATTTTAGAAATTTAAATTCATTATTTGTCGTTCGAAACTCAGAAAATTGCATTTAGGTAATAAAGTGAGAATTTGTTTCCAAAATTCTTATAATTTCGTGATATTCAATTTCCTTTATTTTCTTGATGTAAATCGGTAAATGCATGTAAAAACGAAATAGTAATTTTAAATACTCGTATTAATTACAACACGACAATCACTGGCATTTTGGAATAAAAACTTGAAACACGACAATTTGCTAAATTTTCCTTGCGTTTCACATTTCCCGCCGCATTCAACCATGATTTCCTGGTTGAATCGAATTTTCTCAACTTGAGCACGATTTCTCAATTTTACAAAGTTTATCATAATTCAGGTTTAGTAGGTATATAATATAGAAGGTACATATTGTTATCAGTTTCAAAACAATTCATGTGTTTATGGTCGACAAAATGGCGGTCGTAATGTAAACCGCTAACGCAATGCTATTATTGTTTAGTCTAGTAAGAAATTTTCCTGACATACCATGTCAATTGTCCACGTAATTTATTGATCACAAACCGCTTGATGTTATCGTTCTTATCCCATTGGAATAATTTTGTAATAGCGTGACACATTCACCTTGGGAACGGCAATCGATTCCAACTTCCAACTGCAAAAGCTAACAAGGAACCTTTTCGGACCTCGACCAAGGGCAGATTTGTGGAGAATCGACTTTTGCCGATGGCGTTTGCATTGAAGTTGGTCAGCGATCCGCAATTCGGACAGAATCAATGTCGTCGGTGGGTAATGATTCCGCAACTGAAACCTGTCAACCAATCACCTTGCTGCGCATGAGCAGCAGGAAGTTGTTGATATTGGAGACTGCAGCGCCGTTTATTAGATGACACTAAAACAAATATCTACAACATTTGGGAATCACTTGAATTTAATACTCAACGGATTTCCGGAATTGCGCAAGGATAACTGTTTTTTTTTGTTATTAATATTATACGATTATAATAAATTATACCAGTTAATCGTAGAAACGTTTAAGGACGAATTTCTGCGAGTTTACCTCGAAAATCAATGGAGTGAAAAGATTCAAGTGCAAATGAGTATACTATTAATTGAGTTAATGTAATAAACGATCCTATTTTCCTTATACCAGATCTCGCAATTTGTACTAATTACTTTAATACATTCAATCTTAATCTCATTATCGATAATCTGTTATATAGTTTGTGAGGGCAAAAGTTCCGTAAAACAGTTTCGTAAAAACTCAACTGAAATTATAACTTGCTTCTGATTGGCATTTCATTAGTTAACACCGTCGGATTAAATGTTTCTGAGTCATTAATCTTCGACAACCTTTACTTGTTCATCCATTCCGCAGTTGCTGGAGGTTCTCGTAATCGATGAAGTGAGGTTTGTGTGTGTTTCTGACATTGAAAAACCAAATCCAGCAATGAGAAACATATGAAACAATTCCACTCCTCCATATTTTAACCATTTTCAAAGATAGTTTTATGATTCTGATGAAATTTCCTGACGCACAAGAAAAATGTTGATGCCGAAGAATAACCATAACAAGAGTGTGTCGCAATCCTTTTCATCTTGAACTTTCCCTCTAAACTGCTTTTAACAATGGTTGTTATAAATATATATATTTTTTTTGTCAAAATATTACGAAATAGCCTTAAAAGATGTTTGACTATTTAAACTGGCAATCATGCAAAAATAATATCCTTGTAAAGCACGCTTTTGGTATTCAAAGGTTTTAGAAATCTTTCAACACAGTTTCCAAGGTAATCTGCAATAAAAGCGTTTCTTTTTTTTTCTTTGTTTTTGTAGAGACATACATATGTAGTGAGAATTCCACTTTAGAAATTTGCGGTGTGAAATTTCTATATTAACAATCAGAATAGAACATCTTTGTACCATGTTTCAGGAAATCTTTTATGCCTACCAAGTACCAATCTTATATCATCCTAAGGACTTCTTTCAAACGACAATTCCTCTTCTCAGTAGTATGTATTCAAAATTCCGAGCTGCAGAATAATTTCCGCCCACGCAACTACCAACTACATCTATGTACAATCGAAGTGTCCTTCGAACATTGTTCGAACCCAATTCATTTGCTCTACCTGAGTGGCCTATAGAAACATAATGTGAATGTCTGGAAGGTGTATCCATCTTATAAAGAATCAATTGCCGGGAAAATTGGACACTCTATTACTGTTATTATTCCTTGTAGAACTTTCATTTCCGCTTGGTCCTTCCTGCCTTCACTACAAATTATTTCAAACATGTTGTGCCTGATGAAAAGGAATAGCAATTTTCACAATTAATCAAATAATCATTAGTAAAAGTGTGGGAAGCATTTGTTAATAATTTTTTGAATAAACAATAAAAATGCCTTTCTTCAGTAAAATTCATCAACATTTTTATTGTGGAATTCATTAATTGTATTTTAATTCCTTTTTGGGTACTTTTCTTGTATACAATTCAAATTCCATTATAGGAAATTAGACCATTTTCCATTGTCGTCTCAACAAAATGTTGTTGTTTGTAATTTATCATTTATTTCAGAATGAAACATTTTAGACAATAAATGAAATTATTCCAGCAGCGGGTGAAATTGAGAAATTAATAATTGCTCCGTTAATGAATAACGCCATGTTTAAAGGGAATTACAAATAAATTAAAGAAGTAAAGTAGAACAAATGAATTATTAAAACTTTCTTTGGAATTGTGTATAATATGACTTGAAAATGTTCAGGCCTTGTCCTTAATGTCCTTAATTGTCAATCGTAAAATATAAATCCAATCCTTCGCCTTGTTTCCTTTTGTCCTTTTTTGTATAAATGTCCCCATTTTGGTCTTATCAATTTTTATAAATCTCAATCTTAGTTCTTCAATCTCCTGAAATTGTTCCATTTCCTCTATTTATTTTCAAAAACTCTTTCAATTTGTCTCCGTTTCAAGTTTTACCTCGTTCTTTTATTTTCCAATCCTTTTCTGCTTTATATAAACACTAAACAGTCCTTGTCTTGTTGGTGTTTTTTTTTCCAGCGATTATTTCCGATTGAAATTATAATGAATTTACGATTTAAAATTTCCCACTGTTGTATTTGATTTTTTCCCTTAATTGGAAGGAAATTTCAATCCGGAAATTTAATATTACAAGTTCGACGTTCTTTGCAATTATCGTGCCAAGGTTTCAAATTCGTATTTTGTTGTCATTTCGAATGTGTTTCATAAAACTTTAGTTTTAGTCTGAAATGTCGTGGCTTCCATTCTTAATTTTCCGGCTGTGTGCCTTTTGCGTTTGGTGCTGATGTGGTTCCGTGATAAGAACACGAGTGAAACTTATTTATAAGTACCACGAACACTTGTTTTATGCATCGCTTTGTTCTGTGAACATTTTTCTGGTTTTGTTAACACAAATGTTACTTGCTTACTGTTGAATTCTATTAAAAATATCTGACGACATTTTAACGCTTTTTTGGGATTCCGTTATAAAAATATACACGGAAAATCGTCACAGTGGAATTTTTCAATGACATTTGTCTATGAATTAGTTTTTCTTTTTCTCTTCATAAATTGCATTTTTCAATTTGTAATATTGATCTGGCAGACTGAAAAAGGTGTCTCCTTCCTCCACCTTGTTGTTTGCTCGTCAATTTCGCTTAATTACATCGAAGGAAGGCTAAATGTCAAATGGTTTGTTTTTATTTATTATTAATAGCCAAACATGACTTTGAAAATATGAACATTTCAAATAATTACACTACAATTTCGATTGTCGAACATGAACAGAGCCTTTCAAATATCATTTCAAATCAACCCCTCTGGGTCAACGAAAATTCGACCAATCTCGGGGGAATCCCCTGGACTAAAATGTCTATTACTTTTGGAAAAATTGCTTTTTTGTTTGACAGTTTTATATTCGATTTTTGTCATTGTTCTTATTTTTTCAATTACCACGGTTTTGTTGTGCACTTTCGGTTAAATCTGAATGCATGCGATTCTCAGCCACAGGACCAACGTTTGTGGGGTGAAATCTGTACAAAACAACCAGCGGGAAATATTTAAATTCGAAGCTTATCGGAAGCTGCATTCAGCGTCATTCTTTTAAATTCATTTATGTTCCACCCCTAATTTTGAGCACCTGAAATTGTGTCCCATAAATGTGCATTTTACTATATAACTTAATTAAAGATTGATTAAAAATAAAAACAACTTTTAATTGAATATAAACTCGTCCTGCACACCGCATTGCCACAGCTTAATTTAAGATAATATTTATGCATATTAATTACCTTGCGGTAATCAAATCTCATTACAAATACTACAACGAAAAATAATTATCGATCTCATATGACTTAAATTAAACCTTAACATGTGAATTAATTGAAAATTGTTGTTGCACTGTTCATAAAAAATCGTATTCAATTCAGAATCGATGTTTATTTGTTCAGACATGTTTTTGTTCTTATATTTTTATTCGGAGCAAAAAATAAATCATTATTCACAGATTCCCTGTTTTTTCTCTCTCTCTCTCCCTTGATATGCAAATTTAGCGGAAATGTGAATATTTCACTGCAGTGAATAAACATTGATAGATTTCCACTCTGGAAAATAATAAAACAAAAAGCAACAAATACCGACAGTAGGAATAAAAATGTTTTCCATTCATGCAAAAATACAATGAAAAAATGAAAAAAATGTTTTGTAAATTAGTTTTGCACGTAAACAATAAAGCATCAATACGTGCTCAGGACAACACAGAGGAATTCAAGTGAAAACGTGTGTGCACGATAAAAAAGGCGCAAAAAGCGGAAGCAATTGGCAGAATCAAAGGAAACATTTGGAGTAAAAAGGTCACAATATTTTCCGCGTCAAAATCCGACCTCATATACAGGTGGGGGGGTCGAGGTGGATGCCGGAAAGGTTCTAACACAGAATTAATCGGTCGTCAGAAACAAGTGTTAGCATATTATGTCGGTCGACAGGAATGTATCCTTTGTTCGGAAAATGGCTACGCTATTAACAGTATTGGTTCTAGGAGAACTGTCCAAGGACGATTACAGTCACTTTGCCGCTCAACTTCCTCTGTGTAGAATATATCGGTGTAATAAACGGTTCCATTGTACCTGGAGTGAACGTTAATTTCAGTTAAACGCTTAACAACCCTGCATGTATAGTCCTGGCGTATTAAGTCCTGATTATGTTGAGCTAATTCTTACACGAGAATTATTCAGAGGAAATTTCAATTCATTTTCTTTTTTGCTGTCCATTTTTACGTTGAAATTTTAAAGTTTCTTCATTGCTGTCGGAAGATTGGATATTCTGCTGATGTAAAAGGACTCGTTTTTCATATGTATGGAAGTCTCGCACAAAATACATCAATAAATCAATATTAAATGAGTTCCAACTTCCAAAGAAATCACGTAGTCCCTTTTTGCCATACACACGTTTTCAATTCCTCATACTATTATTTACGTGGAGTTGTTTTATAATTCTGTTTTTCTGCTCTTTTGATCAAAGATTTTTTGTGAATTTTATTTTGATTAAATCATTGCTGTTATAAATATATATTCTTGACCCTTTCAATTATTTAAAAGATCCGGAGTTTACCCAAACACTACAATGCATGCGAATGTCCTTTAAACCGGTTAGCAATATATTGAATTTCTAGTTCGATTTGTCTCAAATTTTGGTTGACTTTGGACAAACGATTTTCGAATGAGTTTCTTCTTTAAACTGCCCAGAGCATAATCTCAGCTGATGTAACACAGTGTCCTTTAACTAATGTGCTTTTCCGTGGCCAATGGACGAGTATCAGAACATACTATTCCTGAATTCCAGGAATTTCACAAAAGCATTCTGGTATTGAGGGCGTATCGAGTCAAAAAGTTCGCAATACTGGATCAAATGGTTACTCTTCAAAGGCGAGCCATGTTAATGGGCGCTAGTGAAAATTCAGCAGAGTGCATCTAAGTGCATTACTTTGCTGTGCACATGTTATGGTGGATCCACAAAAGCCCCACACCACAGGGACAACACTGATTTGTGAGCTTCCATTAGAAGGAGGCAAGTATGCAGTGCTGTGTCCTCAGAAACTTTTCTGATCCGCCTTTGAACGGTTCACAAAACTTGCACAAGAATGAATAACAATTGATTCCTTTATCAACACACATTCTCCTTATATATTATCCTCGATAAATTTTCACAAGATGTAAAATTCTAGTTTGCTGTTTGCTCTAATTGTCCACGTTCTAAAAAGTTTAACAATTGACTGGAAAAGTGTTATTCGGAGTTAGTAGGACAATTTTAAATGCACATCCTTTCAGAAAAGTTGACACCCAATCGCTGTGTAGTGTTCCGGACCCCCGTCGTCACCCGTAAGGTCGTAAGTCCGCATTTAAGCGAAGTGAATTTCATTCTAAATACACTATTGTGCTGATTTCGGGAACGTGACCAGAATCCCTTCAATAGGCTTCATCTTTGGTGGACATCAGCGAATAACGAAAGGTGGAACAAAAGAAAGGAAAATAATAAACAGAAGATGAGGAAAATGTTAATAATAAGAAAAAAAATCTGGCAAAAGGACAAATTTTTTTTATATGCTAAACGGAATTTGAAATTTAAATTTTTGTCGCATTTCCTCCTTTTGAACGTGGTCTTTTGGAAATGCTGACCAAATTGTTAGGTACCTATTCAAAAATGTCCTCTTCCCTTTGTGCGCTCGATTCGGCTTGAATGGAGTCGAACAAACCGAATTTCAAACTTCTTGAAAATAAACCAAAGCATCCTTTTCTCATCTAGTTATGTAAACTTTGGATTTCATTACGTTTTGTACCTGAAAAACCAAATTTTGTAACTTGTGAAAAGAAGAGGGAAACTTTCCAGAAAGTTACCAAATTACATATTTACTAATTTTATTTTTTTTACTTATTTCATTTTTTAAATTGTGGAGGCTATTTCCACTAGAATGAATATTCGTAACGAAATTCTGAGCCAATCGGGGTTAAACAATCAGGATAGAACAGAAAAAAAATAAATAATCCTAAATCCTTCGCGTTTAGCCATTCATGACTTCACGTATTTCACAGCCAAACAGTATTGACGAAAGTAGTAGATCGTGCTGTCTGCGAAATGCTGCAAATTTGGCAATATTAGATTCTGTTTTACTCCCACGATGCATGGTAGCATTTTTCGTGACACGTGCCTCGTCACGATTCCATGCCTTATCATTGCATGAAATGAATCCGAACTGCGTAAAATGAATGTTAAATTTTGAAAGGTGCCTACCATGTTTCGTGTGTGATGTCAAAGGGGAAATCTGAAGAAGCTGGACATGGTTCGTGCCCATTTTTGTGAACCCGAGCAATTTTTCGAGCCAATTTTTTCGTTTTTTCGAGGGTTCAAGAGGTACCGACAAATCGTTCTGCCAACCAGGGGTAGATAGCGCTTAACTCGCATGGTAGTGGCGAACCGCATACTCGAACCAGTACAGAACAAAGTTTGCATGCGTATTGCGTACAGTCTTGAACTTAACTTAAATTTTTCGGCAATGATATGTTAATGACGTTTTAACAGTTCTAATCTATTACAAAATTTTGAAATTCATCGGATATTCATTTTTCACTATTTTCGCTTAAATTTGAATTTTTAAAATGCTGAAAATTCATTTTTCGTCCGTTAGTACAGTACGTGTTCGAAACAACAGTTGTAGTACTAGAGCGATTATATTCAGCTATTAAAACAAGTAGCCCAGCGCCTCTATCGACAATTGCCCAAAAGTGTCATGGGTGCAGTGGGTATTATTTCTATTAACTCGACAAATGCCGAGTAAAATTTATATGGTACTTTTACTTATTCGCTAAAAATCACAATATTCAAAACACAGGCTATTTATATATTTCAATGTACATATTTATAAAAAAAACATCAATGGACTCCTCGTTCTCCAATTTTCGATTGGTTCGATATTAATGTTTTAGTACGAATGTATATTGAATTAAAAACAACAATTTTTAGTATTGTACCGTTTTCAACCAAATCACTTTATGCCAAGCGGGGTCGAGGCTGAGCTTTGGCTGCTCTCTGAGACCAAAACCCTTCCGGTGAGGAAATGAATCCCAATTCCCAATTCACAACACCTAACCTAACTTTCAATCTAACCTAACTAAACCTTTTTAACTCGTTACAATTCAAGCGGTTCCAAACTGCGGGGCAATAACTTTGAAATTGTGTACATATTTTCAATAGGATATTATAGGCTTTTTTTGATTGGAAACTTTAAAAAATAACGCTTTGGTTATATAAATTTTATAGTGTAGTACAGTTTGAATTCATTGCCGAAATGTGCTATCTAGTCACTAGTGTCTCGTCTTCCTGTTCCACTCTAATTTGCAGCTTTTACCCGAAATGAGAAATCAAATCCATCGAGTTAAACATGCAAGACCGAGCGAGGCGAATATAATATTATAATATGTGCTCTGGGCCTGGCACAAACGTCTACAAATTGCATCTAGTACGTGCACAAATCCGTATTCAGCTATTGAAACGCCGACGGCGCCGTCTATCGTCGTGAAATTGAACTACATCCTATGCAGCACATCACAGTGTTGCTTAAACAAAAAACAAAAATAAACATGCCTTGCTTGAGATTTGGAGAAAAAAGTGTTTACATCTAAGGATAAAAGTAATGACTCATTCTCAGAGCAGAACTTTCATAAAAAGGTAGTACGAATAAAAATTTTGTTCCTACAATTTTTCATCTGTTAACGATACGCTAGACAAATACGCCAAACATATTTTGATTCCCATTAGCAATCTAACTGTGTATATAAGGATTTCCTATCTTCGAATTTTCTATGTTATTTCTTAGTTTTTCAGCTGCCTAAATACTCAAATCAAATATTTTTGCATTGCTTCAGTAACTCAAACAAAACCAGCCAGGGGACCCACCAAACCTGTCTGATTATAATTCAGCTTACCGCGACTCTACTGTACTTCAAATACCATTTTTATTTTAATAATGATAATTGTTATATTTAATAAAATTAATGTTATCGGAAAAAACAAATTATATAAATCGAAACAACTATCCAAAATATATTCCTCTATTCCTCCATCTTCGGAAATTATTACCGATTTTTTCCAATTCCTTTTCGTATTTTATAACTTTTTCACTGTGACTGAAAGAATTTCTCTATTATAGCAATATATCTGAGAGGATCTCGACTTCAATTAATTTTCTTCTGTCGTCCTTTTTCGGGGGATAAGTTATTTTTTTTAATACCTACAAAAAATTTCCCAAACTGGAATGACCGAATTGGCACGAACCTTTAAGAAAATTCAAAATAAGGCGATTCCTCAACATTGCTCGAAATTTAAAGCTATGTTTTTATCAACTCACTCAGCCATCACTGACGAGGGGCAGGGGGAATGTGATGATTTTTCGTTAGGGCTTGAATTACAGAAAAGGGAGTGTATCCCCTTTTAAGTAAATTGAACATTGCGTGCAGTTCCGCTTGGCTGTGTGTGTCTGCCGAAATCCTCACTATTGATTTTTGCTCACAATTCTCAATCTCCGCAAAAGGGAATTTGCTCACTTGCTCAGTTTGTGCGGGGGAATCCGGGGCAACAACTACTTTAAGTTTCCCTAAGATTTACTGATCTCCACCCCCGACTCAGATGCTCCTTAACAATGGGATTTTTATTCTTGAGTGTGAATGTAAAATTAAAGTTCCCTCTGGTGAAGTTTTCTTGTTTGAGGATTTAAGGGACTTTTCTCGTTTTATTTTTGTATTCTCGGACTGCTTTGCCTGAATAAATATTTGAAATTTTAAACAATAAAAAGGAAATTGTATTTCTGCTTAAAGAACTTGCAAATGGATCTCAAGAGTCGGATTTTCCAGTCTGGAAACCAAATGGACAAAATCCCATTGACGAACAAATGCAGTTCTTCGTATTTACTTGCATTTCACATGAGTTTTGTGAATTTCACATTCGATTTGCTTCTTGAAATTGATTTGTCACTCGTCCTCAGATAAGGACTGCTGAACTTTTGTCTTTTTTTGAGACTACAGAATAAAGATTGAAACTTTCTTTTAATTCCTAAATCCTAATTTAATTTTATTTCTTTGTTCTTTTTTAATTTTTGTCGTGAAACGTCTTTTAAATCTTATACTATAAAATTGTTAAATGAAAAGTGTTTTAATACCAAGTTCCCATCCTGCATTAAAATTTAAAAGAAAGATCAATTTTAAAAAGCATTTAATTGCGTGAAAACAAATTGTTTCTTTCACTCATTATCGCGATTGCAATTATTCAGTATTTCTTTAATGTTAATCTACTACAAAGGAATTAAATTAAAATTGTTTCCAAGTCTGACTAATTTTTATATAGCCAAGATATGTCCTTCGGGACGTTTGTTTAAAGCACGTATTACATTCAACATTCTTTTATAAAAGCGTTCAAAAAAAGCGAAGAAAAAAATTGTTTCATCGTATGAAAAAAAATTAAGTACTTAAAGGTAATAAAACGTGAAAATGTATACCTAACGAAAAAGTTATAATGTATAGCAAAAAAAAGTAAATTTTTGTGAAAATGATTCAGTTTCATATGGCAATAACAAAAAGGTGTTGCCCGATTTTAATCATCTTCAAACTTGATCCTGCAATTTTTACGAAATATCACAGTCAACGAATTTCAATAATTTCACTTTTTTTATAGCTATTAGCATGCTCGGGATTTTGTCTTGACAAACAGACAGACGGACCTTCAAAAAACGGTAGAAAAAATATCATACACGTAATAAATACAGAAGAAAATTTAAATTAAATTCAATGTCAACATTGTAAAGGAGTTACCGCAGTTTGCACATTTTCAAGATTCTCCTTAAAAACTAATTTTTTTTAGTAATCACCTCTTTGAGAATTTTAAAACTTTGGATGATACTTAAGTCCACATAAAGGATATATAATAAGAATGTAGTAGACTGTGTAAAAAGTCACGGCCAAGTGTTGAAACAGGATCCTTTCAAATTAACCAGAATACACCTGAAGCTAATTACCCAAGGACTAGTGGCAATTACTAATAGTTTTCCAGTATTTTCACATCCGCCATTATTTTAATTGCAACCACATTTTCCGCTTGACAGCGATCTCAAGAAGTTCTCACGGCGTTATCACCGTCATTGACCCTCGTTCTATAATTGTTGTTATAGCACTAATTTTTTATTTATTTTTATTTTTTTCTCTTCACATAGAATATTGACCTTGTCGCAATAAAAGCGTTTCTGCGTTCACAATTATTTTTTTTTCACGTCAGAGAAAAATAGCGATTTTTCTTGTTAATCATTCCGTGGAATTACATTTGTAATTGCTACTCCCTTCTCAAACCCTTGAACTGTGTTCGTTCCGTTCGTTGTCGGGAATTCGAAGCAACCGAATTTTGATAAAACTTTAGCTGTGGAAAAACCTGGATGGTTTTTTGTATTTAAATATATTTTTTCTGCACTCTACGGAAAGTGTTTCAAATCTAAAAATAGCAATTCTAATGCCCCAAAGGTACTCCGGACTAACCTTGAGGAGTGGAGTCGATGGCAGTTACCTTGTCATATGAACAGCAAAAAAATATTTCCACAACTGCGTTTGGTGTCATTTCGAAAGCAACTTCCTAATTTGAACGGCGTAGTACTTGGGTGACCTTCATTAAGTTCGCACCTACGCTAATACTACCTTTTTATCAATAATAACAACAACAACAGTAGCAACAAAAGCAACACTTACTTACTCACCGCGGCAATTTGTCAGCGCACTTGGGTTCTGCATGCCTTCAGGTTTTTCGTGAAGTTCGAGTGGAATGCTAATTGCGCCTCCGCAGTCCTCATTTGAGCCGCTCTAAAGCCATGAAAGGAGCCTTGCCCTCAGGATAATTTGTTTCTTTTCCATTGTTTTTCTAAATAATTCCGTTCAGTTCGTAATCGTCCGTAACGAAATTTTAAGCGTTTCTTTGAGGCGGAGGTTTTGCCAAATACATTTAATCGCATTGAAATAGGTGTTGAAAGCTTTTTAACGATATTAAACAATATTTTCCACACCGTTTCACCTGATACTGTCCGCATTTAATTGTCACGGAGCTGCTGAGTTCTGCGTCACTGACCAAGACGAGGATTACCTCATGTAACCTTGGCAGTGAAATCGTCCGCGACTGTTTTGGCTCCAAATTCCAATCCATGCTCAATGCTCATTACCAGCATATTTTTTGGGCTTATCGGAAATTATATAGCCGCAGACGGCTTGATCAGCGCGTGCGTGTCTAATATTTGTATATTTCGTTCGTCTCCGCATCCGTCTGGTGTGTCGGCAGTCGGTGACGATGCACAGCGGGAGCGGCCCCCAGCTCTCCCCCAAATCGTTCACGCATGCGCCAGGAAGATCCGAGCTCAACTTTATCTAATCACAGTTGTTCGTTATACGAAACTTTGGGCGCTTCATGGCGAGTGGAATTTCCTGGCAATCAAGGAGAGTGGTCAGTGTCCGGCGGTCGAGCTCGATTCCACTTTTGTTTTGCCATCGACAAAAACCGCGAGTCTGGAGAATGTCGATATCCCCCTTAATGATGCCATTTGCACAGCCTGAAGATGGTGCTACAGAATCCACGCACCATGAAGTAAAACCTTGGCAGCGGTCAACGGTTTCTGACTGCCATTCACCACCGATCAAGAAGTTTTTGTTGTTCGCGTGAGACCTGAGCAGCTTCAGTTCCACACAAATTTGCTGGCCAGAGCGCTCCGTTGTAACCGCATCTTTGTTGTTGTTGCCTTTGCTGTTGGGGCTTTCCTTCGACTTGCGCGCCGCCGCCGCCGACATTATGCTACAGTTATGCTTCAGCTGCAAACCAAATTGCTGAAGAGACCGAGTAGTAAACATTTTAATTGGACGCGAGGGAAGCTGGTCTGCTGCAACTCCCAAGTGCCAGAAACCGACGCGACGGTCTCCAGGCGTTTTCCTAATCCCGGACGCATGATCATTGACCAAGGGCCGCTGCGCTGCACTGAATTGACAAAGTTCAGAGGGGCACAACGCATGATAATTAGGCGCAATGGGGCCTCAACAAGCGCAAATGGCGGATTATCTGGCGCAATTAGCCTTGGTTAATTCACATCGGTGGGAAAGTGATTCGGGACGAAGATGATGCGAATCGGGGCCTCATTTTATTTTACCAGACCGAAAGGACAAAAGAGACCCCAGACATGTGGTCCATTTACCGCACCACTCGCCACTGAACACACCGCTCGGGGCTCGTTGTCTGCAAGGTCTTGCATCCGAAGTGAAATGACATTTTTGCTGGGATGCGTCAGCGTCATTCGTGTGCATTTAAATCACCAACCACTGCCCGTTGAAGGTACCTCGAAGTCCTTGCTTTGTGGCGTTTACCACTTCACGGTCTTTGTGCTTTTCGTCTTCAACAAAGCACTCAAAACTGCCTTGTAAGTTGTTTATGGACTGTGAAGTCTCCTTTCTGCACTCATGCCACAAGGAATTTAAAAACATGCACCGAACCGCAAGCGTATGAAATTCATTTTAATTCCAAGGAAATCATTAATGGCTGCTGCACATAAACACGCCGCGCCGCCATTCGCAATTTCCTTTCTAATTCATCAAGAACAGCCATAAATTTATGGTACAATCGAATGCGTAATTTATAATTGCAATTTTATCAAGAGTACGATATGAGTAGGTTAAATTGAAATTATTTATGTTAATTATTAATAGACTAAGAAAAAATACACACAAAAATCTTATAGCGAGGCGTCGTCACTCGTGCGTAAACGCGATTCTTCTTTGATATTTAAATTACTGGTATTTATCGAATTTAATGACCCTTTCTCACACTTTTTTTTGTATTATTTCACCTGGAAAAGCACTCACACAAAATGAATAACAGATTTAAAAAGTACTTAAGAAGTCGAAGGGTCTTCATGACATTCGAAAAATAATAAAATTATAACAATACTGTTCTCATCCGTCTTACAGTTTTTTTCATCTTTCTTGTAAAACAAAATTTTATAAAAAAAAAACATCTAAAATTGCATCGTATTACATACCTAAATGCAAATTTAGTTTTTTCAAAAATACATATTCGCAAAAAAACTTGAAATTTGTTTTGTATATTTTAATCAAAAATAACATAAAAAAAAAATAAAATAATAATAAAAAGTTGTTTTCGTAATTCCATGAAATTTGTGGTCCTGCTTGCGTAATTTTGTCTGAATGAGTTCCTTTTCAATAACTGTTATTCTTTAGCTCGGTTTAATTCAATCCGACTTGACGTACTTTTACTTTTATTGTTCAATTATTAAAGGTCACATTATGCTTTATTACTCTTTTACAAGAGTTAATTTCTTAAATTGGATTGTGTCGAGTACTTGAAAGCATTTCACAAGTCTTATTCGATATGAATGGCAAGAAACCGGTCAAAAAATGTAAAACGTAAATAAGGAAGACCTTAAAATTTGAAATAAACTGAAAATTGTTTCTTTTTTTTTTTTATCATTTTCCAGTTAATTACGAAAAAAAACGGCGTCACTTAACAGCAGAGTGTACTTCATTCAGGGTCTTGCGCACAAGAATTCAGTTTGTCTGTTCAGCAGGTGCTCGATAAAGCAAATTGTTTTTTTAGGTGTTTTCGGAACACATGGGTCCAAGCGCAAATAGTTTCCCGACCAATTCGCCCTCCGCGGAGAAGGTTGTGCGTTCTTGCTTGGTTACTTCAACTCTACGAATTTTTTCCATAACACACGTGGGAAATTTTTTTCCCGTACTGTTTCTGAAAAAATTGTTGTTTTTTTTAAAGCATTATTTTCTTCAATTTTTCTTTAGTAATTTTAATGAAGTTGTACAAATTGACTTATGTTTAATTATCAAAAATGTTGTGCAAATTTAATAGATAATGAGCGTTGAGCACATGTAAGTCGAATAAGCGAAATTTTTTATTAAAGCATTTTGAGTAATGTAGTTGCGAGGATTCAGCTTCCTTTACAAATGATTGTGAACTTTGACCTTGATTTGTTGGCTTCTAATATCGGATAATTAAATTACCTGATGTATTAAAATTTTTAATACAAACTTGCAGAATGTAATTCAAGCTATAATTAGAGGCCAAATTAATTAAATTTTTAAGCACGTGCTTTTCTAATAACGAGAACAAAAGTTTGTGTAAGGCATTTAAAAAAAAATTAAAGCGTTGCATACTTAAAAAGGAAAACATTGCGAAATTTAATATTTAATCGAAAGAATTCTGAAAATGTAGGTGCATTGGTTGTTTACAAAAATATTTTTCAAAATGTCATCAAAAGTGAAAGCTTTTGATGGTGTCTCCTTAGCAACTTGACATTTCAAAATATCCTTGATTTATAGAATAACTTTTGCATTGGCGATGGTCACATTATTCGATAATTTAAAAGCAAACTATTAATAATACTTGAATTGTTTTTTGATAAAATTCGTTGTTGTTGTTTGATAATTGTTTATCAAAATCAAGGGTGTTTAAAAAGTTTTTTAATTGCTGTATCCTTGCAAAACCGCTATATGCATAAGAATTAAAAAACCATAGGTGAACTATAAATAAACACCATTACCAAACAGAGAAATTGTCATGTTCAAATCAATGATTTTGACATAACAACATTCCGCGAATTAGGCCAATTTTGTTTCTGTAAAAAACCGTCTGCAGTTTGATGTGGCAATGAACCTTTCCTGAAGTTAGTCGTACAGCGAATCTACCAAATGTCGACATCCTTTTGCCGTTCTAGCCACGGTGATTTTGTTCGATTATGCAGGAGAACCGAGGACAGTACCTATAGTAACCTTCTCACATTACTTGACTACCTGCTGGGATTCAACGTCAAGCCCAGGCAGTGTTTCAATCTCGCGAATCTGATTCAACCTTCGGGACAACCATAATGTTTGACTGTCAGCCAAAGACCCCCACAACACAATTACAAAAAACCACGAAAGGAAAAAAATATATAGTAAAGGTGGATTTCAAATGGAAAAGCCACGGCCACCGGGCCACGGATCTACTTGGAAATATAACAAAAGGCTCAACGGGTATGTCGCAATCGCGAAAAAGCGACCTCCTGCCCTTCTGGGAAGGTTCGACTTTGCAGCCGACCGAAACCCTTTCGTTTTTTGGCATTATCGAGCAGACGCCACTACATCCACACCACTTCCGTCCATGTCCATTCCTTTACCCAAAATTAATCCAGCCGTAAAACTTGATCAAAGCAAATTTCGCACACCTTTTAAGTCGCGACCGCATAAAAAGTGGCCTTAACTTTTCATGGAGCCATCTAACGAGACCTGAAGCAATAGCACTCTGCTTTTGACCTTGAGAGAGTCACATTATAATTTTTTTTTCTTTTGGAATCGTCGTTTATTCAACACCGTCTGTTGTCATCAGTCAGACCGTTTTAGATGTTGACTAAAACGTTTTATGCCTTTTAGCACGTTCAACCAATATTTACGGTGCATGGAGTATAGGTCCTAATGATCGGGGCACACCGTACATTCCCACCACTTTCAAGCGCATTCCACATTTGTCACCGTCGTACTCTACTTACCTGGCGTAATGGCAACGCAACATACATTTTGTGGAACGAGAAAATGGCGCTATGTAAACTGGGCTGTTGAATACAACACTTGAAGCACGGCCAAAGTCCGAAGTTACCAAATAATTTTTAAAATACCATTTCTAATTGGAAGGGTTGACTGGGAAAACTTCCGAATATTTTATAAAATAACATCACTCTTTGAAGATGTCCATAACTGTGCAAATTGCGGCGTCGTCTGCGATGCATGCTGCCTACGTAAAGTAACTCCGCCCTTGACACATTTAGCGCCAGCCGTTCAAGATGGCGGAAACTGAAACATAGATATTCACTTTGGATATTGAACATTGTCTGCTCAGAGTGCTTTGTGCAGATTTTCTTCTTTTCAGTTTCTCTGTTAAGCAACATCCAAGCGCATTGTGTTCGTTGCAGCGGCGATTGCGCTTTTGGAACGCTCCATAGTTTGTAAATTTTCACGGTCTAAAGACAGACCCCGGCCAATTACCAAACAAAACAGCTTGAATCATCGGCCATTGTTGCACAGATATATTTGCGCAATCGCATAAACGAAGGAAGATGATTTTATAGGTTGCACGGTTTTTCCTTTTCATTCAATTGAAAGGATACAATTTTGAGGAGATACGTGCCTCGGTACGTACCTTAAAAAAAGTGCGATAAATAGTAAGTAAACAGGCATATTGCATGAGCGCGAAATATAAAACAAAATGCCATTTGAGAGATCTCCGCTTGAAGTTGTTGCTGATTCATAAATTTACATAATCGCGGCCACTAATTTGAACAACTCCAACTCGTCATGCAATCAAGCCTCATGACTACTATCGGAGGCTTGTGATGGTGCTTGATTTGCACATCTCTGTACAAGATCTTAGATGATCGCACGTGCCATACGTTAAGTTTTTGTGGTTTCCGCAACGAGTTATGATTTGGAAAATGCCAAATTTACAACCTATAGCATTAAAAAAAAACTGCGCCTCAAAACGGTGAATTCGATTAACATGCTAAAATAACAACTGACCATTTGATCTATAGTTTTTTGTTTTTTGTTTTAATTTATAACAAAATTGAGTAAAGAAAAATCAATTTTTCTGGGAACTGGTGATAGTTTCGAAAGAGTTAATCTTTTAAAAATCTGGCTTGATAAAGAATTGATTTAATAGTAGAAAAATAATTGACCGAAGATCACTTCTTACAAAATATGAGGAGTTTTGTTTTGTATACGGTTTGCATAATGATTAACGATTAATGATATTACGCATAATTTTAAAATGGATTCTTTTCAATCTTATTGAGCAATTTTTAGTGAAGATTTCGCGATTTGAATTTGTGAAGTTGTGGGAATGAATTAGTGTTGTTAAAAAATAGAATTCATAGAAAAGTGTTATAAAAATAGATATGAAAATGACCGTGAATGTGCCAATCGTGATCAGTTCTTTCAACAGGATCGAATAGACGATTACAATCACAAGTAGAAGAAAAAGGTACAAATATATATATTTTAAATGAATTATTTAAAAAAATGAAATGTGCCCATGAGGATTGTCTCCTTTTAACTACGTCACTGGATTGAAACATCGCCGTTTGGGGTGGTTTTTCAGTGGCATTTTCGTTCCTCAATGAACTTTAATTATTTACGAAAGCATTTGATTCAGTCATATCTGCTGTGCATTCTTTGAAATGATACTTTTAAACAAAAAATATAATTTATTGTACTTTGCCATATGAGTTAATATCATTCCTGCTAACTAAATCAGTTTGCGCTTGGCTTGGGGAGGGTTACAAATGTATTTTTGATTTAACAATACCACGAGAGTAAGTCCTCTAACCATTTTCAACAAAAGGATCCTGATCCCTCGTATATGGTATATATCCTTGAAATGCAGTAAAATTGTACCCCCAGGTTTTTTAATATTTTCCCCCTTGTTTAATGTAAAAATGAGTTCTCATAAATCGAATTATTTCATTTACTAATGTGATTAGCTGCTCCTGTATTGTTTTTTACTTTTTTCTTTTATTATTAGCAAAAGGGTAATGCGCCTTTTCGAGATGTTTTAAAGTCCCAAGTGTTGAAATATGCCCGAAATTTAATTATGAGTAACTTATAAAGTTGCTCAAATGCAATGATGTGAGAAATTCAAAGAGGGATGAAATTTCTTTTGTTTTTATTCGAGCCAAAAAACGTATTCTGCTAATTTTCCATTTGACTTTTGCGGTTTGAAAATTATTTCTCACAAATTACAAAAAGAGTCCTTTGGCAGGCGAAGTTTTTTTCTGGATGTATTTCGAGGGCAATGGAAATTAGGCAAAAATTATCTTGACCACTTTTATCCTGAGGGTCTTTCAAAGGCTCACCCGAAACCAACTTGGCATGTTGCTTGCAATTTTGATCGGGTTCGCTTTTTTTTTGTTGCTAACTGACCATTCGGACATCACAATATTGCTCAGTTTCTGGCTGCAAAAACTTGTTTGCTGGCGCCTTTTTTGAGAACCCTTTTTCGAGTCCCACCAGTATAGGATTCGTTCCCGGGTGAATAACCGGAGGGTAAACAATCCGGCATGAATGCACTCAGATGTTGGGTTGGGCAAGGATAACGACGAGTTGCAGCCAAAGCAGATGAAAGAAAGCGAAGGGAAATTCACGATTGATCACACCCTGCGCCTGCTGCATCCGTCGTTCTCCTCTGACTGTGGTCGGTCCCCAGGGCGGACGCGACGGTGCGGCCTGACGCAAGTCACCATATGTCGCGCACAGCTGCCGACTTTCACTTACTTTGCTCTCGGTGCATCTCTCCGGGCGGCTGCAAGGATCTCGGCCATTCGCATGCAAATCAGCCCGACTTTTGCAGCCGCAACCTGTACACAATCGGAGCCATAAGAAACGTTCTTTTCGGCAATTATCGAAAACAACGGCGACCAATTGGCAGCGGTTTTTGCGCGATGACGCACTCATTCCGAACGCAGCAGTTGCGCTGCTCACTTGCGCACACCGATAGCTTTTGTTTTCCGCCTCGGCTCGGTGCATGAATTCGTTATTATTTATTTATTTCGTTTGTTCCTTTTTCCGCGTAATTTTTTCACTCCACTCAGTCTCTTTTTTTCTAAACCATGATAAAGCTCTTTGCGCCATATGTTCGCCATTTGCATGCATGACTTACGACTACGTGAGACCCAGTGGTCTTGAATTAACTCTTACATCACCGCGCCAAGTTGTAAAAAGTTGAATCACCTTGACTAAGTTTGAATCACTTTTGTTCGTTAGACTTTAAAAAAAAAAACTCTTTCTTACAAGAATTTTTTTCTTTACAATTTCAGACTTTATTTTTATTTTTGGAATTTTTTGACTGGTAAGTGTTTTGTCATTTCTATGCATATGTAGTAAAAAAAATAGTTAAAATATAAAAATTAGAATTGTTATTGTGAAGGAACATAGGAAAACAACGTGAAATGACTGACTTGTGTCATTCACTCTATGTTGCTGGGAAAGATTCTCGGCTGTAGTGGAAGATTCGCTTTGCTTATCATTGCGGAACTAATGTCTAAGGGAGAATCTATGGTCTATAAATCGTAGATCAGGTGACGACAGGTGCAGAAGAGTTAAAATTATGCAGTGAATGCGTGTCAAATCAAATATTCAGCATTGCGGATTCTCAAATGCAATTCGTGCTTCAAATTATTTTTATTGCATCCTTCTTCCGTGGAATTATGTAAAAGATCAGCTGTTTTTTGTTCCTGTGTGTAAAATCCATTAATAGGTATGATAAAGCTATGGAATTACATCAACAAATAATTTTAGAATTGATCTTTTCTCAGCAAACAACTTTTACTATATTATGTAAACGTGTTTCATACTTTGTCCATCTTGAAAAATTAACCTATTGATTTTTGGATTCATTTAATTGAAACGTTGAGTTATTCTTTTGGTTTTAGCTTTTGAAAATTTAAACTTATTATCTAGTAAATCTGTTTAAGCAAAAACTGTTTTTAAAATTGTGGTCCTAGGTATATTCTTTTTTCTCAATACACTTTCTTAAACTACACCCAAGTTTCTTTTAACGACCACATGACTCAACAAGTTTTAAATTCAGTTTGGGACCTATTTGTTTTTTTTTTTTTTAATTAAAGAATGATGACTCTTCAGAAAAAGCATCATTTAAAAAACACTTCTGCCGAAAAGAACTCCTTGAAATCCACTTGATGCAAGGATTTCCGTTCGTCTCTTCATAGAGAAATTCGTTATCTCATCCTGGTTCCTATGTCCCGCTGTGAAAACTGTTCATTTTGAGCTGAATAGGGAAATTTAGGAGTTTTGGATAAAGTGAAATGTTTTTTTTTTTTATTACATCAATGAAATGCTTTTGGAAGTGTGTTATTTGGTGCGTATTTTTAAGAGGATTTATTTTCTAAAAGAAGATATTTTATGTAATGAAATCCTTGTCTGAAATGAAAGTGTTTATATTCTTTGATTCACCTGAACCAAAAGTTTGCTCAAATTAATTTTTTTGTTCTTTTTTAATCGTACATTTCACGAAGTTTCTGGTTTTGAAAATGACTAACACTTCTCAAAATCATATTTTTATGATGTTGATTATTTAAAGTTTATTTACAGTGAATGTATGTATGTAATTAAACTGGTGATTTCGAGATTCACATGGTTGTGTTCACTCTTCAGTTGAAACATTTGTCAACATCCTGTCTCAGAACTTGTGTCCTTTTTTCCTACTTAATGCCCCGAAGCACTCCCATAAACGCACTCTACGAGGGAGATATTTCATGTTGAATATTTTTGTGCCATTCAGAGCAACGTGGGGTGTGTATTAAGCTCCTTGTCGCACGTGCACAGCGGTTGGGTGAATTGTTTAGGAAAATGCTTACGAAGGGTTTTGGAAAATCCTCTGCGAAAATTACCCTTTCATATCGCACGAATCCCAGTTCCCATAGAAAAACGCTCACTTCCACACTCTCTCTCTTCGTGTTCTTGTACACTTTCCCTTAGTGTGTTACATTAACATAATAAATTTTTTTTTTTTTTTTGCTGGTATTTCAATTTTGGGGCATCCTTTTCAGAACATTGTAACAATACGCAAGAAACACATTTACTATTGCAACGTTTTACAAAAATTTTACTTTCTTTGAATACTCGTATTTTTTAAAGAATTAGGACATAAAATTCAGAACCAGAGCACGGAGAATCCTTTTGCTGTGGTATGTGAACTTCTCATAGTTATAACATCCACCGGGAAATATTTTTCCCCTGTCCAACTTACTGATTCAATTTGCTCCAGTTTTTTACAAAAATTGTGTAAGGGTTGGAATGTGCAGGAGAATGTATTTCCACAATACATCTTTTATCTGTGTCCGAAATTTTCTTCTGTATCCGATTTTTGTATCTCATAAAGAGGAAACTCCAACCTAGAATCCATGAAAACGCTGGAAAGTGCAATTGTTGAATGAAAATCGAGGGAAGGGATGAAAGCAAAAAACGGTTAAGGTGAAATCCCAAACAGTTTTTATTAAATATAAAAAACAAGAGTTTGAAGGAAGACGCATATTTCCAGTCGACTTCAACATTAATGGGTTTTATTTTAATTATTTTAAACCGTTATAATTTTAGTTGTTCAATTTTTTCCAAAGTATCCACATTTTCACAACTGCTATCGTTGATGTACCAAATTAAGCAAACCTCCCCAAATTCCAATGCAGAAACGTTTCCTAATAATTGTACAGCAGGCATGCAAATTGCATTTTTTAGCGTTCAAGAGCAACGGCTCCACGTAGGACGGCACACTTCGCACCTTTCTTTCGTCATTGGCCCGCAGCGCCGCCGCGCCGCCGTTATCCGCGCGACCATGCGCCTTTGATTTCATCGCACCTAGTCATTCAGCAATGCGCCAAAACTGCACAAGAGAAGCCGATGCAAGTGTCCCAAGTACAGGAAAATTGGGCAATTCTCAAACTAATTTTTATTTATTCCCCATAAATGTCACCGTTAGACATCAAGCCTACGCCACATTTGAAAACAGATGTGCCGTTCGTTTCTCGATCCCCACGGCCGATTGGGCAACAACCTGAATAAAGCATACTTCATTGCCACCGTGTCTTAATTACATACTTTGCGCAATGATTCACGGCATTCGCGAAAATGTCAACAATTTTTTTGAACTTTAAGTGTAATTTAAAAGATAAATAAAAACAAGAAAGAAACGAGCAGAAAAACTTAAAAATAAATATTGAAGCGAGCGTGCACAGCCATTGCCGAGGAGATAAGGCGCTCCGATAATGCTCCCATCTCCTCCGGTGTTCGGTGAGCGCGGAAAAAGGAGTTCTCCCCGGCCCGGATGTTTTTCGCAAGACCCCCTTCCTCCACTGTGGATCGACGCTACTGCAGTTGAGAGACGGGTAGGTAACGAGGTGAAGTTGAATTTCCATTCAGGTCAAAGCAATTTAATATTCCACATGAACAATTATTGTTTGCACATTTTGGATTTTTCAAGCTGCCTGCAGCTGTTCATCATGGCTTAATTTCTGTGTGCATAACTCATTAGTGGAAACTCCACTGTCTGCCGGATGAAGGAAAACCGAGTGCCGTATTTGGGGCAGCTGGAGAAGGAGCTCTATTTGCCTTTAAAGTGACGAAACAACTCCTCTGCTCGCGGGCGCATGGATTTCAGTTGTTATTGAGAACGATTGCAATATTTTCATTTCGTTTCTGTGCAACATTCATATTGTACCCAAAAAGGCGAAAGATAAATGAAAATTGATGCTGCTGTTGTTGATAATCTTGCGGCCGCCACTGCCACTGCAGCGCGGCACTCGGCAAAGTGCTCTTACCTGAAAATAGAAAAATCTTGTCGACAGTCACCGTCAAGTTCTATTCGCAATTTGTGGCTAATCCACTCAAATAATTCTATAAATCGTTTTTTATAATCCAAATCTCCGTATTATATCAAATTTATGTAATATTTAAATAAAGTCGTAAGGTTTAAGGTGGACAGACGAAGGCCATTCGTGCGCTGCACCGGTCAATCGTCAGGCGTGGTGTACGCGATTTGACCACATTTGGAAGTAGATTTCCATCGCAAGTTTGTATAAGTTAGAGTTCAAAACTGAAAATTTTAATTGATTTTAATTAAATTCGAAAAGTAACTATTTTACTCTGCACAACCAACGATCGTATTGCGCTTCTAGGTCACGCAACATGTTGAATTTGTAAAATTTGTCCCAGAATGATAAAAGTTGTATTTTACAGCAATTGGTAAATGTTGAACAAGATGTTTTTACAAGTCCATGGAAAGTTAGTTTTTCTTTTAGGTTGCGGTGGACCAAATTTAGCACGAATTGCTCAGTAAGAATTACTTGAAAAACATGTTCGTAAATTGTTATTTTTTTTATTTTACTGGAAAATATTTAGAATAATTCAATGCATATCTGGATCGTTCTAATGGTAAAACCTTTGATAATAAAGCAGTAAAGAGTTAAATTGGTTAACCTAAATACAAAATATTCTTATTGACTGTTAACTCATTATAGGACCTGTTTTGGTTTTGAGTTTATGCGGTGGAGTTTTTTATGTATATATTTAATTGCCAAGAATTTCCATATTGATCCAAATCCGTTAACTGCTGTAAGTGTTCTTTGCTAATGAACAGTTTTTTGGCCGTTTTTACACTTGAATCTAAAGTAGCAACATTAATAATTTGTAGAGTGTGAATAAAATTATTTGCTAAGAAAAGTTTCAATTGTAATATATTGTAATTGGTGCACTAAATTTAAAAATTGCAAACTTAAATAAAAATAACGGAATTTTTCTCTTTGGCATATATTTAAATGATTTTTAAATATTTTTAGATTTGAAGTTTTAAAACTGCCAATATTTTAATTTTTTTTAATATGTATATTATAATATAGAAGTTGTTTTTATCATAAACAAAAATATAAAATCTTTAAAAAAATCAACCACATTCAAAATAGTTTTTGTTATGTATGCCATAATGACAAAAAGAACATATTATAATATTATTAAGGTATTAGTACATATGAATATTTGACAGCTTTATAACGACACGGACTGTAAATGTCAAACTTGTAAGACCTTATAATCGGGGAGATACCGATAACTGTGGCAAATTAAATTTTGTATTTTTTCCGAAAGATTTTGGGTCGCTGATCACGGCAAAAATAATTTAAAAAATTCCTGATGGACCGTTTACGAGATATCCTTCGAAAAAGATTGAGTTTATGTGGCTCCCAAAATCCTTTGGAAACTGGTTCATGTAATGTGTTTAACATTAAATGATTCAATGATTCAAAAGGTGTTAAAGAATTGAATATTGTAAATTTCAAAATGCAAAAACATTAACCAAGTGTCTTACTGTCTTCGCAATAAAAATCAAAAATTTAAGACAACACTTGAGTACTAATTTTTAGGAAGTACAATCTACGTAAAATACAAATCAAAATAAGTGTGTTAATAGCGGTAGGCGACTTTCCATTGGCATTTAAAATTAAGTAAACGAGTGTAAATGAGATATAAACACCTGCCATAAAACTTAATAGTCGATTTTAATCTCGCAGTTGCTACATGTAATTAGTCGTCACTCTATTATGCAGTGCGGCACGTGCCCCGTTGACAGTGAACCGAAGCATTCACACCTTTTGGAAGGTTGCAGTAAACGAATCTCATTTATATTCCATTATTTGAAGGAAATCAACTCAACTACGCAAATGCTCTATTCCTTGTTTCAGTTCCCCCATCGATCTCCAGTCGTATGGATTCAGTGCACCCACCTCTTTTTTTGCTAGTTGCACAATCCACCGAACATTCAGAGGAAGTTTTTGTCCTGAGAATGGGTTCAGAATTTATAACAACAATATTACTTATAATTCTGGCAATATTCCAAATTCCATTTGGGAATACAAAAATGTAACGCTTATGAAAGCATAAAGCCGCGGACATAGTCACACCGGCACGGAATTAAAAATCGTGAATCGCAGCCAGCGCAGGCTGATAGATCTTGGGCTTCAGAAAGCCTCCAGCAGCACACCGCCAGGTACGACAGCAGAGAATGTTAATTCATCTGGCGCAAAGAGATTGGTATTTTGTAATTCTCGTCAGTAAATTGTTGAGAAAAAATACGCTATGAATATAATTCCTTTTTTTTGTTCAGATTTCACATCAAATGGCCATGAAAAAGATTTTTGACTTTGATCGTTTCAAACGGTTTTCGTTACCTTTTACATTTCTCGTTTCCTGTATGTTGGAAAAAAAAATTTAAAACGAGTTTGGCATCTCAAGTGGCGGAATTTGTAGGTGATATTTACCAGTTAAATTGTTTTCCTTAATTGTTTTGGATCCTCTAGCGGTTTTCTTCAAATTTCATTGATTAAAAGATTTCATTTTAAAAAACTCATTTTCACGTCATAGTATCTTCTAAAATTATTCAATACTGCGCATCGGTAGCCTTGGTCTTGACTTTGAAACAATAAACTTTGCAGAGGTCTTAAAAAAAAGATACGTAATAATAGCGACAAATGGCGCAGAAAATGTTCAAAAAAATGACAGTCATGCGGAACTCTTGTCAATCGAATCGCATTTTGCGAATACATAGCGACGACCCTCGAAGGCTCGAAAACTAACACGCAACTTCCCCCTGCGGGTTATCGTTCGCTAATAGCGGTCATCCTTCGGCAGTAGAATCGCATAAATCGCTCTGAAGTTTGCATCGATTTCAATGTCCGTTAAGGTCGCACTTAGTTTAGTGAACCCTGTCGGCAACAAAGGTTACTTCACTGCTGCCATAATTGGCGAAACTAGGAAATCATCTCTCTCATCCGTTGACTCATTCCAAATAACGAATTCTGCTTTTTTTGAACTTTGCATCAGGAAATGTCGCACTGATTACGCAATTTTTCGGTGATAGCTTTCAGTTTAATGTAATAATGATTGCCACAATTTTTAATAACGATCGATATTCGGAGCGTGTTCTTAATACTCGCGTCTAGCGATTATTATCGAAGGAAAAATGGCCTCGAAATAAGATTTGTTGTCAAATAGAAAATCTCCAATATTTTTCTCGATTTTATCTTTTGCTATTTAATTTTCTTTTATTCTATTTCTTTTCAAAAAGCCATCAGCATTACGGAGATATTTTTTAAATAACATGTTTTTATGTTTTCTGAAGCAGAATAAATATAAAATCAATATTCCAATTTGTCTGTTTACTCTGCTGGAATAACATTGCAAATTGATTGTTATTTTGTGTTTTTGATATTTTGAGCAAAATGAATCACTTGTGACTCGTATTGGGCAAAGTCCTTGAATTTCTCCAATGATCTTCGTGAGACATTGAACAATTTTCAGACATCCTTGTCTATGGCAATTTGAAGATTGATTTTATTTAAAAACAAATAAGTCTTGTGTTCAATTTCACTCAAGAATTTCAGATTCCATAAAATATTCAGTTCGGTTGTGACTCACAAAACTTTCAGATGCGTATTCGTTTTTACAGAAACAGTAAGGGTCCCGTCCAAAAAGTATTAACCTTCGTCCTTCACTTAGTTAAGAAAATTAGCCATCGATCCTGCTGTAATAATAATGAGTTACAGTACAAACGTAAAGGACAACAGTTCACTGACATTGTCTCATGAATTTTTCGTTGAACCTTTTTAAATAAAGAAAAAGCTTCAAAAGCGTTCTTTGATCTGCATACAGCGTGAATTCTTCATGAGGAACCTTTCCGAAAAAATAGAAATAAATAGAAGAAAACAAAAACAATAGAATACGTTTGATGAGCTCAGTACGCAGTGCTCAAGCTTGAGACTTGTGCGAAGAAAACAACAACTTCCAAAACACTGTGCACCTAACTCGAATAATTTATATTATAATAGTTTCGTGCATATCATGACGCATTCGACCGTGAGCGTTGTAAGTGTTCATTCCCATGACGTGACTTCAACGTGCATAAATAACACAACAGCCGTGGTAAAGAATTTTTCAACTACTATTCTGCGAGACTTGTAAGTGCCTTTTTCGTTGCTCACTCCACACACACTAATTACAGTACAGCTCGAGTTAAATTAAGGAGGTGGCTTTTCCAAAGAAAGTTCATTTCGCCGATGTAGAAAGAAGCCCAACGGCTTCCGAACAAAAGTGGAAATTCATCTTTTGTTTCAGCATTTATTTGTATAAAATTACAAGTACAATTGTTGAGGGTTTTTATTTTTTGTTTTAATTTTTTCTTGAATCCCCTGCGTATTACATAATCGTTTCCTCATTGTACAACTGCATAGTTGTGTGATGTTTATGACTATGTTGAAATCGCATGTAAAATGTGAACAAACTTTTTCAACTTATTTGAATAACAAAACATGCAAAATTCACGTCAATAAAAAATAAATTGCAGGTAAGTTTATGACCCAAATTGAGACCACAAAAACTAATGTAAAACTGTATTTTAAAAATACATCAATGTAAAACAAAATTACTGGGGATTGTTTGCGTGTTTTATTTTAAAATGTGCAGTACGGACATTTTGAATGGAATCTCATTATTATTTTAAAACAAACTACGGACAAAAGAGTGCAGGAACAAGAGATGAATTATTTTGCATTTGTTGTATACTTATACCCAAGTAGGTATGTATTTTAAAAATATTGTTGAATTCTAAGAAATTACTATTTTTTAAAACGAAAAGAAAGAAACTTTTATGTCATATTTGATTTATTATGTTTCTGAGTTTTATGTCGATGCGAGAATTCTAAAAAACCATTTTTTTTATTTATAAATTGGATCGAAAGCGGCATCCATTAAAATGACGGGAGAGCTTAAAACAAAATTTCTGCTGAATTTACCACTTCATTAAGGTTTTCCCTAAACATTTTGTTTTATATAATTATATAAAATAGTGGTTGGGTCGATTACCGACTTAACACAAAATATAAGTGTTGTGAATGATTTATAGGTTTGAATGCACTTTTTGAAAATTCAGAATATAAATTAAAGTGCAATTGCAATGTTATACTCGTAGGTAGCATATTCGGTAGTCATTATTCTTCTTCATTTGTTCTTGATCTTGAACGTGGACTTCAATTTTTGAACCATGCCTAAAATGTTAAATTTCTGTACAGTGAGCTACAACAACTTAATTGCAATTTTGAGCAGCACTCCTCATAAAATCTTACAGCCATTTGTTAAAATTCAAGTGCACCATTTGGAAATTTGCTTCCACATTATTCAACCGGGCAAAAAGTCACCCGCGGCCATTGTCTTCGAAGCTGATCGCTATTGACCTTCTATTAAAAAGGCTAATTCCCGGCGACCGAGGTGAGGCTCTCCAAATGGCGAGTTCCACCTCTGGTGCATTAGTAATGTCGCACAAACCTTGGTGGATGTGCTTTATGCACGAACGTCCGTCTATTGCGGCTCGAAGCTGCACCCGTTTGAAGGATGGGGGTCGCCGCGGCAGCAACCAGCCGTGACTACTACCCCCAAGGTTACCGCACCGAAATTTTGGAAATTGATTAACATTTCTAAGGACTTTGGCTGTTCAAAGTGGCGCATTCAAAGACAAATTTTGTGGTGCTTTCGTTTTTTTAAATGGCACCGGATTGCGTTGTTTCGCCGAGAAAGGTCAACAAAGTTCGATGATACTTTCGGAGCAGTTAGTTGTTATTAGTATCCCGCCTACCTCGCCTCGCGTTTCCTGCTAACAAGCGGGGGTCGCATTCCATGGATGTGGGGGCCTAACCGTCATCATCGATGGTCATTAGAGTTGCGAATTCGATTTGGTGCGACGACGACAACGACGTGTTACCCACAGACCTAGAGAGTTCTGTAACACTGACATTGAAAATGCCACCAGTGATTTGCGGTACTGCGGCGCGACGGTGGCGGCGGTTTCTGCAGAAAACATCTCAAGCTCGATTTATTCTCTTTTCCTGGGAGATACAGAAATCAGGTTCAACCACCTCGCCAAGGCAATCAACGTAACCGTCATTCATTATGAATAGAATCTGCGCCGCACTAAATGCCGTGCGGCGGATTGTCTCGCTGAACTCATCCATAAACGCGTTAACGAGCACATTGCAATCGCCTGGTCTGGGAGGGGGCGGTAACGGCTGTTGGAGCACCTCTTGTCGAGACCTAGTAATGGATAAGTGATCTCCATCGACTGCCTGGAAGCTGGGTGTTTTCGACAAAACCACAATTATTGGAAAGCTCCAGTTGCAAAATTAGCAGCAATCCCCTCTAGACCCGCCGCGCCTCCATCAACAAAGCGCCGCAGATCCAGCCAGCGCTCAGCATCATCGTCACCATCACCAGCGGCTGTCGCGGCCCCAGCTCATTAGTTCAGTCACCCAGGCATGCGAGGTGCGAACTTCCTCAGGTGATGCTCCTCAAGTCGTCTTCTGAGGCGGTTACGCTTGAAATTGCCCACCAAAGATGCCGTCGAGGTCAAAAGCATTCTCTCCTGCTTTCGCAAAATGCTAAATTTGGCCGGAAACATCGCCGCAACGTTAGCCATTTTCTTAATTCCTGGCTAATCACTGCGTGATGATGATCGAACAAATATTTCCAGAAGAGAAAGGTCATCTGTGAGTCACTGCAGCCGGAGACTAATTTGGAATGGTAACTTCCTAATTTGCACTTCATCGTCCATTTGCCAACGAACTTCTTTGATATTTCAGATCAAATATTGAAATTGAAATTATACGAAAGCGGTTCGTTTTTGATGCGTTCAAAACATGTTTGTCAGTGTTTGTTTATTTTTCCTGAAAATATAACGGCCTAAATGCTATTTGACTTTGAACAAATTTGGTCTTTTTCAGTTTAATGATCTCAAACTAGTCCGTGAGTTCGTCACTTCAAGTAAACAATGAATTCGTCAAGTTTCTATTCTCATTATTTATTTACCTAAAATAATTCTTTCCCCTTTAGACCTTAACTCGTTTTGTTTGCAAAGTTTTTTTTTACGTACGAGTGTAAAAAAAAAACTAATCGACAAAACGAAATTGGTTTATTGTTAGTTTTATAAGTTTTTTATAGCCTTCCTTAACATTTATTCAACCAAGTATGTTTGTATTTGGATCATAAATTACTAACCCTTTTGTACGACATCTCCACTCAGCAAACATAAGTAAATAGTTTTCACATTAAGTACCTCCGTCAAATAATATTGATCTCCATCACTGATGGCTTAAACTTTACATTTTGTAACCGTTGGCTTTGTGTTAAAAAAAACATAATAATAAAACATAACGTTTAAGAAATTACATTAAATACTATTCACCAGAGTTTTTCGTGTTGTAAACGCTCTCGATATCCTTGCAGGAAAATTTGCATTTCAATGTGACACAGTGAAATAAAATTTTTACAACATGTTGTTGCAATTTTTATTTTTTATTTTATGCAATTCCACACCTCGTCGCCGCAAATGTGTAAATGGTTCGTTTCGAGGGGACGGGGGTTGTGAAGTCGATTTGTGCAATTTGAATGAAAGGGGAACACATGTGTGTGTGTCTGTGGCGGTGTTTTTCAAGCTGACTCGTTCGGTTATTTTCAGCTGCAGATTCTTGCCGTAAACATTTTTCGCAACGTACACATTTATTTTACCCACCGCACGACGATCATGATAATAATTGCTAAGTTTTTTCGCTTATCAGTGTGGCGCACTTACAACCCACGGCATTCGAACACGTCCCTTATCAGTCGGCCGGTTTCACTTTTCAGATAAGGTGACGACGCCCAGAAAAATAATTACAGCCAGAAAAATTGTAAATGCGCAGTTTATTCACCTTGGTTGCAATTAAAGTTTATCAGCAGTGAAAGAAGCCACTTAAGAAATCGATTCAATTGCGGCAAACATTTCGAGCATGTCATCGGAAATTTTCTACAGAATCCAACAATTCAGATCACTCACAAGATGAATCTACTTCTTGTGTGGATTATCGTTTAGCATTATGATGAACGAAGTTGAGGAAGAAGCTTAGAGATGAAGATGGATCTCCCCAGAATCTTCGTTCAATGATAAATAGCCACAAAGGAAAAGTCTCGCAAAGAATTAGCTGAAATGCAAAAGGACCCGGTCTGGCGTGCCTGGTGAAGGGAAATATGATAATAAAGGAAATAAAAACGAAATCCCTTCTTGATTCCTGAAATCCATTCTGCAGGCACGATTTTGCACAAATATAAGTTCTGGCAACGCAGCAATGGCCGAAGGATGAACGGCGGCAGGTGGTGAGCCTGAACAGGCAGGTTGTAATATTCTTTTTCACGTCGAAACCTACTGGTCCTGCACCGACATCTGCCCCTGTGTGCCTTTCATGAAAGGTGATGCAGGTAAAATCTCAAAATGTGCACAATGGAAAACATCTGCAGGCATATGAGCACCACCTGCCAAATGTGATTAACCCTGGAGAATGCCTACTCAATACTCATACCATTTTCTTGTCATTTTTTTTCATTATCATTACGATAATTTTTTTTGTGTAGCGCTCTTTTTCTCCTTGAATCCCAGCACTGTTGGCTCCTTGGGTATTAACCTCGTAACCTAAAATTTGTAACTCGATAACAGGAAAAGGCCGCAGAAATATCACGCCACCCGGCCACGGTAAGTGCACCCCATGATCTCTAAAGCGCACAAAAGTCACAAAATGTGATCATGCATAAATGCAATGTAAACACTGGAGACGACGTGCAAGGTCCCGCTGTATGCTCGTGCATAGGTGACAATTTTTCCACAAGTGCTAATTTAATTGAACGATTATGGCCAGTTTACAAAACTCTGCGTCATCGACGATAATGGCTGATATTTGCAGAGGCTTACAATCGTCAATCAATATATTTACAATGTTCCGATTTTGAGGACGGTCGATGGTGTTTTGCACCCAATCCGATCGACTTCATGTCTTTTGGGGGGTTGTTAGTTTTGGATGAATCTCCTCTCGACAACAATGAAAATTTGGCAATCATTCCTTTTTGCGATTTTGCCAAGTATTTTTCTTTCTATTTAACAACTTTGATCAACATAAGATAAAAAGCGAATGGAATTGTTTTAAATTTGTCCGCATCACTGTCGGAATTTCATGGACAAACATGTGCCATTGGCCATCCTTGAAGATGGAAACTTGGGAAAGCCCATTAGGATTAAGGGGAGCAAGGACTTTTCAGATACATACAATTATTCATGATGGATGAAGTAACGGAGCATAAATTCTTTATTTGTTCGCTTACAGAAAATAAATTACTTGTTCGTCCTTGCAACAAGATGAAATTTAATACATTCAGACATACATATATATTTATCAATAATGATTATAATAAAGAATAATGATGGCATTTGTTGTTACGAGAAACCAACGTTTCGTTTGGATAATTTTAAAAGTTTTTCTAAAGAGATTAAAGTTCATATTGTCAATTTTGTATAATATCAATTTATTCCTTAGAAGCAGTTTATGGTTGTTATTGTTTTCTTCCCCTTATGTCCTCCGGCCTTCTGTACAATCCATTTTAGTCCAAACCCCACGCATTCCTAAAAACTCCTCGAAATTTCCCACATTCCTGAATGATGAATCAAAAAATTTGAGCCCCATTTTGGGGCCCTTCTAAAGAAATTTGAGCAATTTTGTGGGGACAAAACCCACATGTGTCTCGAAGATATTTCCATATTTTTGTTGCTGGAGCCATTCGTTCGTCCTTCAGGCGGCGGATTCCTGGGAGATGTGTAGCCGTCCTCATTCCCCGATGAGAGCATACCATTTATCTGGGACGCCAGTGTATCATGAAGGATTTCGAGAATGTGAGTGGCTGTACTTATAATGCTAGAACGACAGCGATAAACTCGACTGGGTTGTCCTCTTTAAGAACTGACATTGGACGCAAAAACTCACTTCAGGACTTCTTATCGGCGGGGATATTCACGTCGATGCCTCGGCAACGTCCAGCACTTAAAATTTGATTCTGGTGAAACAGACAATCACTGTAATAGGCGTCGCCATTTTATTGATTTTTCCCGGTTCGTATTGGTGGAGTTCTCTCCTCCTGCTATTCTCTCCTGGCACACTGTGATCCTTTTCACGTGGAGTTTGATTTATCGAGCATTCTCTGAGGAAAATTGTAATATTTTTTTTTAGAATTTGTAGAGAAAAACATCTCAACGAAAACAAATGGACGTGTTTTTTTCGTATAAAAAATTTATGTAATCTTATCTCGCTGGAGCGAACAGACGGACAGGGACGAAAAGGACTCAAGTGTTTCTGCTTCGTGGCTGTTTTCCAGAATTTAAGGCTCTGTGGAAAAGTAGGGCACTGTCAACATTAACGAAATATTTATGCTTGAAAATTTTGTTGTAAATCCAATAATGAACGATAGTGGGAACAAACTGTGTAAATCCGAAAAGAAATTTCGGATTCAATTCAAATTGAATTCATTTATTTTCGTCTAGTGTGGGGATGAGATGAAATTGAGAAAAATATTTGCTCCATTTCGGTTTTCATGGTGTGCGTTTTTAATAAAAAGTAAAATTTCTTTTGCACACAATGAATACTAATTGATTGAATTGCTGCAGAAACTAACTTAGAACATTTTACACCACGGATACTTTTTGTTAAACGGACCACCTAAAATGTTTGTCCTCACATTCCAGACGATATGTGTCATGGAGCTATCGGAAACAACGAAATCAAGGTTCTCACGGATCTCAAAGAATTGATAGGAAAAAAACCTGAATTTCAATAAACTCCATGCTGTATTAAATATGAAAGATCTGAAGGAACATACAAAAACAATAGAGACAACAACAATTCATATGTAGAAAAAGATACGACGCAAAGTGGTGTAATTGGCTTAAAGAATGTTTTATTTTTAAAAAAACATTGTACGCTAAATTTAACATTTACGTCCAAGTGATTTGGAAACATCAAAGCATGGAGAAACATGTGTTTTTTTCGACCATAAAATACGTTGTAATAAGTGACATGAAAAAAAAAACACGAAATCTAAAAATAATTTAACAACATCTAGACCAATTTCCTTGGCCAAGTTGATTCCTTTGTTGATCGCTCCCTACCCCGTTCGTTGTCAGTCTTCTTTCCCCGATCCAGCTGATTCTGAAACCGTCTTTCGATCGTGATTAGAAAGAAGGAATCTGCTGTACATTGACCTATCGTAAGAAAGCATCGCGTGGGCCTGCTGACGAGCATCGAGAATGAGACGCTTTCACTTCTGGCCGAACGATTTCCATAAACGGGCGATCGTTTCCAGAATTTTGTGCGCGGGTTCTTCGGACGGTGTCTCATGGGAGGCAAGTTTTCCAGCAGCAGGTTCAAGAAAAAGGTTCGCGTTCGTTTTGCGGCAAAAACAAACGTCTGACAGCAGCCAATCAACAGCGACGAAGCGGTTCAATAACATTTTGTTTACTATTATCGAATTCATGATCACCATTACCACCAGCGCTCTCGCTTCTGGCTCAACGATCGTTGATCGTCGTCGCGATCGAGAGCCTAGATGCGAATGTTGAACAGCAGCAACACATACAACCGTCGCGGATGGTATTTCAGCACGACAACTATGTGGAATGAAAGCGTTCGCAGCATAAAAAAGGCGAACACATGCTAGCCGCAAAACTACGAGAAGTTCAGGGTCGTCCAAGTTCTTAGTGTGCGCCAGTCCCACGGCGATCACGGCGTTGATCTGTTGACGGTGCACTTGAAGAATTCCTCGGCCGAGAGCCTGTTTCGATTGTCTGCACTTCTGCAGCCTCTACCGTGATCAGGTTGTGTTTACTGCGGGCTTTGCACAATTGGGGCTGCTGCTGCGTCTGCCTTTCGAAGGGAGGACAAGGAACGCAATCAGTTCTCGCCCGCGTCTACTCCAGCGTTCTGTTCCTCCATGATCGTTTCGATGCGACTATGTGTGCGGGAGATTTGTTGACTTGAAAAATACCCTCTCGCGCCGCTGGCTTCAACGGCGGTTGACTTGAGAACCAGTTGTTATACGCACTCTAATAAAAAAAAAAAAAAAAAGTGGGGAAAAAAGAACATGAGCACCAGCAACAATAAACAAACAACAACGCCATATGATGTGAACTTTGGTGGACTGAGTAGTGAGTTGGTGTGAGGCGACGATCACATCACGATCGTTATCCAAAATTCAAATGCCAAGCAAATAAGGAAATGAGCTGGGACCGGTTTTCTATCACAAAAAAGCCAGCAGCCAAACGAGGCCTCTTGGCAATTAAATCGATCATTTTGTTGCAGCAAGTATTTGTGCGGCAAGAAAATTTGAAAAAAAATCATGAATAATAAGCAAATCTAATTGTTACGTAATGCACCTGAGACCTTCGGAGGTAAGAAGACTGGTGATGTGAAAACTCCAGAGCATCATGTTCACCCAAAAAGTCAATCAGATAACTAACCAAATGCTGGATAAATTTAAAACATCTACGGGTTTAAAACTAATATTTTAGTACTTATGATGCGATGCACTCAGTCTCTCAGAGATGACAATAGTTAATCTTTGTACATGGGTTTGAAAGATGATCTTCTAATATCTTGTCAGTACTTCAACGACGGGAAGGTCCAATTGATTCCCAAAAATTTTTGGCTGAAGGCCGAAGGGAGAGGTTTCTTGTCTTCTTCTTCGCCTTAATTTGATTGTTTCTTTTGTTCCTTGCTTTTGGTTTGGTTCAGTATGCATGTTTATTTCCATTTTATTTTTAAACATATCTAATTGTAATATTAGATTCTCGTTGTATGTCTATTACATTATGTTGCTTATAATTTGTTTTAATAGTTCAAGTGATTTTTCACAGGATTTAGGAATTAAACGTATTTTTGAAGAATCTCATTCCGAACTGATATTAACTCTTGAAATCAAATCAATCCGGTTTCTAGAACCCAACTCCAACAACCAATCGTTCCTTTCCCCTCCCCTTTCAGTCCCTTTTTGTTTGAAAAAAATCTCACAAATGCTTTACATTTAGCACCCGAGAGACATCACTGATAAGGAACAGAAAATCTCAGTTCTGGAGAGCTGTCTGGAATTTCAAGCAACTCCCAAATTTTTCTTTCCGGTTCTCGAAACAACCCGACGAAACCTACCGATATCACCTCTTCTAGGAAGCGCTTAATGTTCCGGTTTAAAACAAGGTAAAGAAGACCAGGTTAGCTAGCTGTTGGGGGGAAGAGAACACCATCCAAAATGCAAGTCCTGCGACAGACGAAGTCTGTGCTCGGATCTAGTCGAACAGGTTTTCCTTTGTTCCCGACTTGACACAATGCCATCACTTTCTCAAGCCCTTTTTTTGTTCTGGTGGTTTTTTTTTAATGACTCCTCATTCGAATAACAGAGATGAATTTTCTATAGATGCGGTGTTTTTGGTCCATGCCGTGTCGAAAGCAAAAAGTCGATTTTCACCTCCACTCGTGGAAAATAAAAGCGTGTCAGGGCAGAACTAGGAGTATTCGGGGGCTTATCAGTCAAGCGAGCAGGGGTGCCATCAAAAGTACCCATGGAACGATGACGATGATAGCAGGGAGCAGAAAGAAGACGAGATGATGCTGTGTAACGAAGAAGAGTATCAAAAATCAATATGGGGGTGGGGGAGAAGGACGGGCGAGCACTGAGCATCACTAAAACTGGCAACATGACGTCTGGATAACGAGCAGGATCTGCTAGGAGGACGACTCTATGCGGCAACGTCGCTCACGTCTGGCGAGAAATGTTCGTTCGGCGGTAGCACACAGTCAAGTGCCCGGTATTTGTGTGCGGAAAGCCAGTGTGTTCGATGCATAACGACAATGGCAAATGGCTAAAAAAGGAGCTCAGGGACATTGCGAGATGTGGCAAGCCTGCCTGCATTCGAGGTACGCTCAGTGCACATTGCATGCGGTAGGCTGGTAAATGAAGTTTCCTTTTGGAGCTCCTTTTTGCCCTGCCCTGCGTACACCCGCTCGCTCCCCTGGGTTCCACACTGTCATTCTATGGTAGTATTCGTGAGGCATGCGGATTACCTACGGAGCGGAACTCGGGAATGTGAATTCGTCGATTTCGGATGCTGCAGGCCAGCCTCATCTCGCTACCCGCATCCATATGATGCGATGCACGAACGAGGAAAACCGCCATATGGTGCAACTCGGAGCAAATCCTGCAGCAAAAATCGTGGTCACCAGAATGTTGCACCGGAGAGATGCAGGGGGCGTGGGCGATGGCTTCATCTTCCATTACACATTTACACATCCATCCACAATGGCAGCCCCAGGAGATAATTCCGCCTTGCTTCCGCTAAGTGCCTGTTTAGGTGTGTGCCTCCTCCTGCGAAACATTCTTCGTCATCAGAATTTTTTTCTATTTACCAGCAAATTAGCTCATCCTGGATCTCGATGACCCATATACCACAAAATCCGACTGAAATCTTTTAGCAACCACAAGCACATAGAAATGGAAGCTGATGGAGGCGTAACTGTGGGGGCTGTGATTTGGCCCAAGAGCCTTTGAAACCGCTCACAAGAGATAGTTTTGCAGAGCTTCACTTTTCCTTTTGTGAACATTTTCTAAGCTAGTTGCACTTTAAGCTTAATTACGAGCCCGCATTCTTTGTTTCAATTTCACAAATTACACGCCTCCAGTTAGAATTCAAAAATGCGAGCAAGGATTCCTTGGTGTAGAATTCTGTTTTTAACCCAGTTAACTATTCACGAACCTCCTTCCTTTGCTGACTGCTTTATGAGGACGAGGTATCAAATGGAAATTACATTTGCAATTTATTTAAAATGGAGAAAGCCTCAAACCTCTTGGCTCTGTTGACGAAGCAGAAGTGCCATGAGTTATGTTACTCAGCAATTTGATTTTCTGTTGACGAAGGATCTTCTCCATTTTCTTCCATTTTCTTCTCGCAATAAAAATACTTATCCATTTGAATAATTTTTGTGTCAATACTCTGTTTCAAAAAAGGAAGGAAGCATTATTTTAAATCTAAACTGAACTCTACTTCCACTAAGATTTTTTTATTATTACTGATTTTAATAAATTTTTTCATAAGAAAATCAAATCACTAAATTTTCTTGTCTTTACCTTAAAAACCTCACGAATTTTTCCAAAATGGACGAATTCCGTTTAACAATTTTGATTTCGGCATGTGCATTGAATTTCCTGGAATCCACTTAGTGTTCTCTTGTGAAACTCTTTTCATCCTGAAAGTAATTAAATTCCGTATTAACAATGAAATGTTTGGTTTTCGAAAACTCCCATTGAAGTTTGTACTTTGATCTACTTTCGCCAAAGTTCACCTGTTACTGTTACAAAACTCATTTTCACGCAAAAGTTCAACATTTTGCTATAAAATGTGCTGTTAACTTATTTCAATTTCCAAGTTGTGTGATTCCATTTGTGCAAGGATTCGTGACATGGTAAGACCACAAGCAGTGCAGGATGCATGTGAGACCGTAACCCACTTCGGAGGTACTCGAATCGAGCTCGTTCCCTTGCACATGTTCTTGACAACCACTGCTTTGTGTCCTTTTTCAAGATGAAGCCAGAGTCCTGGAAAGCGAAAAAGTATAATGAAAGTTACAGTATTGGGTCGAGGAAAAAGTAGCAGAAATTCAGGTTAAATGTACGCGGTGGAAAGGGGAAAAGGAGTTTAAGGGTGGAAAGGAATTCACATTCACTATGGTCAAGTGCAAATGAATTTGTTTTTTTTTTTTTCAGGCTTCTTTTTATTTGAAACTGTATTAAAGTTAAAGGAGTTGCAGAAAGTAGTTTTCTTTGATTGGGTGGAGGGACTTCACACATTTAATTGGGCCATGGAATGTTTGGTCGCACGACGCCATTTTGATTTGTTCGATAATGCAGTAAAAATTGAAGTGGTTATTTACTTAAACAAGAAAATCAAAATAAACTATTGGCACTCTCAACCAATGCTATCTTCTTGCGCCCAACATTCTTAATAAATTATGAACAAATTAAATCATTAAACAAGATGTTGTTTTTATAAATGTTCTCTAAATTTTTTTTATATTTAATTTCCGAATGAAACTTCTTTAAAATAATCAATTTTATGCAAGAAATTTTTTTGTTTTGTTGCAGATGCAGTTGCCAACACCAGTATCTAGAGTTTGTAAGTATGAATTCATTAATTGAACAATTTATATTTCCGTACACAAAACATTCAATTCACGGTCAACGTTTTTATGAACACTAAAATTTTAAATATAGTCGAATTGTTTACAACATCATTGTCAATGTTGTTTATTTCGATACTTTCTTGACAGGCATGAGAAAGCAATTATTTAAATTTCACAAATTAATTGATGTTATTGCAGTAGGACTGGTTTTTAGTGCGCTATTAGCACAATTCTGACTCTGCAGTCTGTAGCCGTTGAATTGTTTATCTGTTGCAGACTCAGAGGTGCAGAATATTCACTCAACACTTTCCGGACAGATTGTGGTAATTCTCACAAAATGCAATTTCCTGGTTGTGCTTTGAACTATTTAAAGCAGGCTTAAATAATTCATTATCTCTCTTGTTTTATTCAATGAGCTTGAAATAGAAATTGGATCAGCAATCGTTGGAATAAAAGTTTTTTTTTTTTTGTGCCAATTACAAATGCACTTTTGCTAATTAGTAAAATCCGTGGAAACATGTGCAAATTTTTCATAAACTTTTCAAAACAATTTTCCATTATGCATAAAGCAATAAGTTTATAATTGCTACAATCACAAGAGCCGATGGAAAATGTTTCAAAAAGTTTCTTGAACATCCGTTTCAATTTATAATGGCTCTCTATAATTTTTAAATAATTCTGTCTTCAGTGGGAGTGAAATTCAAGAGCACTTCATTCTGCCCCACAGAATGGGGCCGAGCTGTGTGCTCCAATTGCCGTCATCTGGAAGTTGAGCAACTTGAATCCGACCTAATTGCTGATCTTGCTGGTTACTCCCTGGAACCTTGCTCCACAAATTGCTCCCGCAGAGGGAACGGGGTTGTGTTCCTTGAAAGCTTATTAAACATATTCGCCAAATATGTGGATATGACAGCAACTGAATTAAGTTCCTGGAAGATAATTGAGCCATGAGAGTGAACAGGAGCGGAGAGGGATGGCAAAGGGATGCGCATTTGTTGCTAATTAAATGGCTAAAACCAATTTCGTTTGGACTGGTGACCATACTTGGTAGAATCCTAGTCTGGATTAATTAGAGAAATTGGCAAAATCAAAGAAATTTTTTCAGTGTTTATTGGCGCATCTTTCAACAACTTTTTTTTGTTTTGTTTTTGATTTTTCTTTAGCTAGAATTGTAAAGGAGATTCTACGATAAATACGGAATTCTGTTTTCATCGACTTTTTCACATAATACTCTTTGACGCTAATGCGAAGGACAATCTACGGGAAGCCAAACTAAAACAAGAATGTTGTATTCTTTTCGATCCAATCAATTCCATTACACAGAAGAATACTTCTCATTTGGATTTAGTTTATTTTTATGTATGTACCTACCCCTAACAAATCTAAAAGATATACCTACTCAAGTACGAAACTGTATACAGTAAATAAAGGATGTCATTTTACCAGAATTATTGAGACTATTATATAGATCCCTGAAATCTTCTTCTCAGGTAACTAAAAGGAAAAATAATGGTGGAATGTAAAAATCCGTTTTCTGAACTTAGGTTCTCGAATGCATTTAGATTTATATCTTAAAGTCATTAAAATAAAATTCAATGAATCTCTTTTAGTTTATAATTAACTTTTGATATGCGGTAAATTTAATTCGTATGTTATTTCTGTTAATTTTTGTTATCGCTTTTACCGAGTTATATTCGTTTTTAATATTCCAAAAATATATTGAAATCTTAATGTTTGTCCATTCACCAATTTTTATGTGCACATTTCACTACACACGCAAGTATCCTTCAACTGCAACGTGGAAATGAGAAACCGTTTTATTATAAATGGTACAAAAACAAAACACCTTGACATAAAAATATAATTGAAATAAAACAATTTTTTTTTTATTCGAAATTCCAAACAGAAATTCCACCTGCTGCAAAAATACTAACAAAACAGTTCGTTAAAGTAATCAAAAAATATCTCAACATAAGTTTACAATTTACACTAAATGCGAATTGGGGTGGAGTGGTGTTGCTAGATTGAGGGCTGAGGGAGTCAACAAACAAGGTTGTGAAATTTTTATTTCCGAATTCGGTTGGAGAAATATCCGCAGAGCAATGGCCCACATATGTAAGTGCAGCCCTTAATTCATTTTTCTCTGCTTTTGAAATAAAAGATCCTGAAACGTCCCATCAAAACCATGCAGGCATTATTGATGGAGCCTTTTGCGGGCAAATTGAACGATTTTTGTTTTTATTATTACTCGTATAAAGTGCGGTTTATGTTTCATTAAACACAATGTTGAACGTCATGCGATACCAGCATTTTTAATGGGGCTCCTTTTTTACACTCGAAGCGGTTATTGACGTCGGGCTCTATTCTTGTGGTGCCTGGGAAGAAATTAAAAAAATCAATATAGAATGTTTCACTGGACACTTTGTTGTTTTTATTAAAGGAATAATAATTTATAGTTTCGAGAATGTGTTTTAATATAACGAGAAGGAAGAGGAATGGCAGTGAAAAGGATATTGTGTGGGGAAGATAAGAAAGGTAATATAAACTCAGAAAGTGAGGAAAATAGTTGAAATGAAGACGGTACTTTTCCGCGTTGTATGTCTTGCAATATATAGCTGCATTGCGCAATTGACTGTGCACATTTACAAAATTCAAATAATTGCAAATTTCAACACATTTCCATTGCACAAAACTGTGTAAAAAAGATCTTTGTTCCAGAACGTTAATTCAGTCGAGCATTTCGATTGATCACGTTGCATCGCATGTGTCCAAACATGTATTCCACTTTTGACAAAATATTTAAACAAAATCTGAAACCCAAATAATTCGGAGTCTACCAAATAATTTGCGACATATTTCAGAATTTACTGCGTGAATACAGATATAAATCACTAATCACCAATGTTTCTTCCAACAATGGCGACGGATCATGATGCTGCTCTGGATTTGCCAATTACATTGCAAGGCACACTGAATTTCGTTCACAATTTATTCAAAATAATATTGTAAAGGATGTGCTCACCATCCACACCATACATTCCATGAATGTTAATGTGAACCGTGCTTAATTCGCATCTCACTGAATACAATTAGAAACATCTGCATGGAATATTCTCCACAGTATGTACACTGTAACATACAGTATGAATGGTACATCCACATTTCCATTCAATTCGTGCAGGAGGAACTCTTAAATTCCAAACATATTGGAGGACTCTTGTGTGAACACGAAAAACACCAGTGTAAATGGGGCAAAGAACACTTTGGGGGTGCTCCTTTATGCATGGAACAGGTATGTATGGAAATTTCAAAATTGATTATCGAGAAATTTTAGTCGACATTTCAGAGAATGGAGAATGTTAGTGAAATGTTTTACGATTCTATGATATAATTCAAGGGAAACATCTCTGTACGAATCAATTAAATTTCCATCAAATTTCCCCCAAAATATCTCCAATTAACAATGGAATTTTAATTGCAATTTCTGTACCAACTACAAGGATCTCAACTTCAAAATGTCGGCCATACTGCTGTTTACTTTAGAAAACTTACAGTTGTTTCTGTCAATTCGAAAGTAATCTCAAATCGATTAAAGACGAGTGGAGGGGGTGTGTAAAATGAGTACAAACAAAGAGCAAGTACGAGTATATTGCATTTTAATGATAGACTTGACATCTTTTCAACCAATATTATTTATTCAACAATTGAATGACAAGAGAACAATTGAATTTGTTTTTTATTCCCAGTGTTTATTTGTGAGCGGATGTATACTGAGGTATAAATAAACAAATAATATTAAATCCGCGGTAATGTATTTTTTTGTATTATAAATTCTACGGATTTATGGTGTTATTGATTTTGTTTGTTCACTCAGCAATGCTCTCAACAAACATTACACACAGTGCGCAAAATAAATTCGAAAATGGTCTCAGTAAATTGTATTTTTGTAATTTTTCCACAATTTGGTTTTATTACCCTCTAGTGTTTTAAAAACATGAAATGAAAATCAAAAGCAAAAGAACGCTCAACCTGAATGCGTACACTGTACAGTTGAAGGACTTTAATGGTGGATATTTTCTAGACAAAAGGGAATAAACTCATGCCACAAAGAACAACCATTAAACATCATTTACAAAAGCTCTTCGGGATGATACAACGTTTTATTTTCAGCATCACTAGACCGGATTTTCTCGGATAAAAATGGTTTCGTTCGATTATCAATGATTTCTCTTGTTATAAGCACGAGCATGCATAATCAGGGATTTTACTTGCAAAAATAAATAAATAAAAAACAACTTTGCCCGAGGTTAAATCAAAAAATCTTTTCATGTAATTATGTTTTTAAGATACTTTCAGATATCTTTGAATTGATGTAATTATCTGGAAACAAATTAGCGCGAAATTATGCCTTCGTAATTTTACTTGGGAGCAGCATTTCGTGCTGTTATCTCGACAACAAGATGTAATTAGATATTATCATGTTCTTAATTTATTTATCCGATAAAGAAAAAAAGAACTTAATAAATCAATTACGACGATTGAAAGGAATTTTCGTAAGATAAGCAATAAATTAAGAGATTCGCATGGAATTCAGTTGAAGAAATACATTTTTATAAATGTAAACATTTTTTTAAATATACTGCATATCGAGTTGCCAAAAAGTTTTTAAAGAAACACTGATAAATGATACCTACAACATTAAATTAAAAACAACATTCTTTGATTTCATTCTTAGAACCTTAAAATACTCTCAAGACAAAATTCACTATTTTTTAACAATATCTCCATGTTTTAATCTAAATCTGAATGTTCCATTTGGCATGGAAAAAAATAATGAGAATGGTTTCAACATTTTTGTACAAACTTTGGTTTTTGTTTTCAAGCTTCATGCGAACGATGAGTTTGGAGTGATCAGTTCGATGAGAACACGTGAATTTCCATCATTCCACCAGTTCTGGTTTTGGTGCGAGCTCAAACTGACGGTCATTTTGAACACACCAAACTGGCGGCCAAATTGATCTTCTGGGCCGAAAACTTCAGAATTTGTTCTCTCTATAAACATTCGATGTTTCATTGGAAACTTAAAAAGACATATTTTTTCTTTCTGGTTTCTAATTTATTGCTGAAGGTCGAAATCATTTCGGATATTCGTTCCTAATTGCTTTCGCAGAATCATCCACAAAGAATATCTGCAGTGAAGGCAATTAAGTGTAATTTAGCATTAATTACCAAACTAATCTGAGCCCAGAGACCAAAACCTATTCCAGGCACATCCTGCTAAAGGACAACACGTACCTGAATTTCAAAATCATAAATGTTCATTGTTCAATGTCCTTTTCCACGAAGGATCATGAATTCTGGAGTTTTATTGAAAATGGAAATTCATGTTTTCTTCGTTCATAAGTATTGTCGACGAATTTTGAATTCTGCAAAATTAAACAAAGGGTTTTTGGTGTTAAAATGAAAACGTTTCCTAGCAAAAATTTTAAGACATTTTTCTTGTACTAATTTCGGAAATAACTTTAAATTTTACACCAAGAATACTACACTGGCACATAAAGTTTTCAAATTTAAAGTTAAAAATAATGTTTAACGGCTTGAAAATAATGTTTAACGACGGCAGGAAAAAAGTTTAGAATATAATACAATATATTACATACATATTATTTTGTTTTATAACTTCAAATACGTACTATGATTTGCAAATTCAATGTTTATGCTCTATTTTTGTATTTTTTGTCATTTTATCAATATTTTGTAATATTAGAGGTGAATAGATTTTTCATTTTAATCTCATTTTACAATAACAAGCAATTAAAAGGTTTCTATGTAGATTTTTTTTCCCCCAACTTTAAAGTGGCTGAATTAAGGGAAGCCATTTTGTAGAGCTGTTTTTTCAAAACGTCAGTCGAATGTCTCGCTTATCAAAAGTGTTCCTTTATCAATTCAAATCAATAGTATTAATGAGAACTAGTATTATTTTCTCCTGAGAACATTGTTTGCTAACTTTTAAATAATGTGGAAGATTTGGTTTCCTTTATCCTGCACAAAATGTACAAACAAAAAGTAAGTAATAGATTTAGTGCCTATTCCTGATATTTTGCTAAGCCAATGAGAGTCCAGTAGTTGAGAACTTTAATTGGCATGTTATGAATTTGCTGAAATCCACAAGGTCATATAAATGTAATTGTTGAACTCTCAGAGTTTAAGTAGTACCAGAAAAAACAATCTGATAATTTGATAAAAATAAATTAAAGTTAAATCTCTGAATATAGTTTACGAGTTTGATATGTCTCATTTCCTGGAATTCGTTGATGATGATACGATGAACGGGTAAATGACATGAGGAACGGGTATTGGCGGTGCTCAAGTACCACTTTCGGTTTCAACAAAAATAAAAGCACCACCCATCAGCTCCTTCAAGTCCAACTTGCTACTTTATTAATTTCCTATGTATATTTATATTTATATATTGGATCGGACAGTCTAGCGAGTGATGAATGTGTTTTCTCATTCATTTATTAAAATAGTTTGAAACACCACAGGCAATTACGTCACACACCAGAAGCGTATACTCTTTGGCCGAGTTCAAGGCCAAGAAAGTGTAAGATATGGGTGTGTTGAGATGTTTTGTGTGCATGTGTATGTGCGCGGATGATGTTTTTGATGTTTTCCAGCGGCAGCTTCCAGCTTCTTTTTCATCTTTTTCACTCGCCCCAGAGCGCGACTGACATCAGTGAACATCACGTATGTAGGTGCGTTTTCAGGTGTGTGGCACAAATGACAGGCCAAGTAGACTCCGACAAAATGGTTTCTTGAAAATAACTCGATTTCATTAACCCGACTCATTAAAATCGATTCACCAAATGTGCAGGGTGATGCATCAGAAAGTAGAAACTACCCTCCTCGATGCGCTGCAATTAGATTCTGAAGGCAGTGAGACAGAGAAAAAAAACGCTACGGAAAATTTAAACTGTGACCAGGAAACAAAGGTGTTTTACCCCTGGTTGCTGCATACTAATAAAACTTGAATACGTCATCCGTGCATGAGCTGGAGTAGTGTATGTGCCCATTGTGTTTCCTCCAGCAGCGCATGTCCAGCGTTGCGCATGCCCGCCGCTCAATTTTGTGACTGTGTGGTTGGTAGTGAATAGTGATGGAGAATGTGTGCACGGCGGCCATTGATTGCCGCGGCTTGCTGAGGTTTGGTTCATGCCGTTGATTTAGTCGTCGTGTGAGAGGGAAGGAATAAGTGTTGCTGGAATCGTTCGTCGTTGCCGTAGTGTGACTCCAATTGTGCAGAGGGAAAACTCAGAAAAGCCAGCTAAAAAATCGATCGTCTCCAGTTTTCGCCCGAAATTTCTTGGGTGGATATTTTTTGATAATTTTTCACGGTTCGTTCTGCGATGCTCCAGTCGCAATCGTTCGTGCGGGCACATTTCAGAAAACAATTACTCGATTGAATTTTCGGGGAAAATTAAAATGTGGTTTTGATAAGCAGAAGATTATTATTACTATTTTGAGCTGTAAAAGTGCAGTAAACCGTTTTTTCAGTGTGCAGTGGCTGCGACCCAATCATGTCGCGGTAGTGCGATTCTGTGATTTAATTTCGTTTCTTCCTCAAGGTTTTTGTGTTATGTTAAATAAAACTCATTCGGGTGGAGTATTAAATCGAGAACAGAGCCAATTTTTCAGTACAAGTGCAAGGAATTTGTAACGGATATAACATCTCGCAGGCAGAAAAAAAGAATTCGGGCACATAATAAGGCCAGCTTCCTGGATTTCCGAATTGATTATCCTGCTTCAAATCTAAATGGAATTAACAAAGAAAAGGTAACAGGAAATTCACTAATAGTGACATGTGCTCCTTCCGTTAAACTTTTGTTAAAGTCCTCTGGCAACCGTTGCCGCTGACTAAGCGGCCAGAGCAAACACTGCGCCCTGTTTTTCGAGAAAGAATTGGGGGGAAAGGGCAATTAGTGCAGTTGCTAGAGCGGTCAGCAAATTCACGACAAATTTTCAAACAGTGGAGGCACGTTTTGGAGAACCTTGTTTTATTTGTTAAAGCTTGATATCTCATGGAGCTGCGACCCTGTGCCCGCTAAATTGATCAATTTCTCTCGGTGGCGCTGTTGTCGCTCTGGTGGTGGTCGTTCGCTTGGCTGGCGTTAGATTTTATTTCGGGAAATTAAATATCACGTCTGGCGGTTGGGGCACGCTAGAGCAAGTCGGAAATTTTACCTGAATGCATCAGGATCTCTTTCTTTATTGGCCTTAAAAGTCTCTTTTGAATTGCGATCAAAAAAGGTAAAAAAACGATGGAGGAGAAACTGCAGCGTGCCTTTGCTATCTGGACGAACTCCTTTGAGTGTTGCAGTGTTGAAAGGAAACACACACAATGCACAGTAGAGCAACAAAAAGTTCTTTTTATTTATTTTTGTTTGTCGTTGGCGTTTTTCATATTTCTTTGGAAGCGTATTGTTCCTTTCGGGACACGATGTTTAGAAAGTTGCTGGATAGCGAATAGCTGTAGTGGTATCGCTGTGAATTAATGTATTGTTCCATTGAAGGATTTTGTTAAAGCACTCCTAAAAAAATGTTGGTTCCTTTGCCTCCGATTTATGAAAAATTTGGGCATTGTACAATGTACACCCAGCCAGGATATCGAGGACTTTACTTTTCAAGAGTCAAAACTGCTTATAATAACAAAAAATCCAAAGATCTAATACCCTTTTAAGCGTAAAAAATCTTTGCGTTTAAATTCGGTATTTGATTTCAGAATAGCGTTTGTAAATTTCAATTTTAAAAAAATGAGTAACATTAATTACAGCAATTTCTTAACTATTTTAAGCTTGGGTAACCATCGTTCTAAATTTTTTTTGAGCATTAACATTCTAAAACCGTCCACACCGTGAAACAAAAGAAAATTATGTACTAGAATAACAGGACTAAAAACTTCTGTTCGTGCAAAACAGCGGGGAAAGGAGAGAATCACATATGTTCTCACCCTGCGAGCTGTGACTGTTTTACGGCGCGTTTGTCTTGTCTTGTTTTATTGCCATTTCCGCTTGCATTTTGATGAGTTCTAACGAAAGAGGTTTCTTCAGATGTGTAAGAAAAGATTCCACGAATTCATATTTCGAAAATCTCCAAAATGGGATATTTATGTAAATTTTCGTACCTACATTAAAAAAAATTGCGGTTAATTATAGTTTTGTGAAAAATTGATAATAAAAGAAATGAATTTATTTTAAAAGTAATTCTACTATATTTATAATTGCAACTTATAAACCAACTGATAATAGATAAAATCGAAATATTTTCCAGACATTTTTCAAAATATTTCTCATGAAAATAATTAAAAATGACAAAAAGGAAGTGTTTCGATGATTCTCTGCTTTTCTATCTCCCTCACGCTAACACGACAAGTGAGAAAATAAATGATTCTTGAAAACATAAAAATGAAGAATTTATCGCTTCCTACCAGGCATCGCTGGGACGTTGCTCAAAATTCCATTGAGAACCGACTCTGTATGTTTTATTTCCTGGGAATCTTGAGGCGTCGTCGATGGCCAATGTTAATTTATGAGACTCACGTCTCATGATCGCATTCGGCCGTGTGAATGAAATTCATGGATTCTGTCCTAATCGCAGCGAGGATCAAATTTATAATTTTCAGCACGACAATTCTTTTGTTTTGCTTAACAATTGTCGTTTACAAATAAAAAATGCAACAGCGACATTCTGAAGTGAGGAAGCAACAAATAATAAAAGTAAATTACATTGTTAGTACTTTTTACGAGTTTTCATACAAGAAATGTTTTATTTTTATTTTGAAACTTTTGGAAAACGATAAATACCATCGAGACGCTCCTAAAGTTATCCAGAAAGCAAATTTTGTGTGTAATAAAACTACTGCAAAAATCTCTGGTAATTTTTATCAACGATATTTTTAAAGCTATGATTCAGTAATTATGAAAATGTGTATTTTTACCACTATCGTCTTTCTCAATAATAATTTTAACTATAAAAAAGTTTTTGTTGGTTGCAACATTCGGCATTTTTGACATCAAAAATTATTGGGATTACTAAAATCTGAGTAATATATATGTGAGTAAGATATTTAATAACTTAATAAGGTGTAATAATTAAGTTGCATTTATGGTTGATATTAACTTATTGGTTTTCAACAATTAATGCTTTATAATGTTTCCAAAACACTTTCAGTCTAATTAAAAATAGACAATAATTAAAACGCATATAAAATATCCAATGTCGAAACCGAAAACAATGAACTACTACCACGATTAATTCGCAGTCGAGCTCATTATTCTAGCAATAAAGCACTTGGTACGTCTCTGCACATCTGTCTTTGCATACATCGACTCCATTGCTCCTCGAAAAATCTTTGCTTGATTATTTAATTAATTAAATTTTATGGTAAACCGTACTTTTTCAATCGCCGCGCCGTTGCAGCCCCCAAATCTTCTAGCTTAACGTGGATTTACTGAGATTTAATTTGCTCATTAATCTACTTTTTAAGGATTCATAATCGCTTGATTTATTGCTTCGTAAAATGTTTTATTTCGAGATGTTGAAATGGTTGTTTTATTTGTCACCAGATAGCTTAATGAAAAATATATCCTAGAGAACCTTCCTTGCTTCCTTAATCCACTTCAATCTGGCTATTTCCTGATTCATGGATTTCCTCCAACATTCATTTCCCCGACCGAATTAAAATGACCACGAAAATATGGCGGCCGATGATCTCTAGTACGTCGTTTCCACATTTCTCGCTGAGTCCATCAAAGCAGTTTCGATGTTTACCCATCTTAATGGCATTATCTCACATGTTATGCCAATTGGCATTCGCAGTCATCGTTACGGTGTTAAAACACCGCTCCTCGGACACTTCGCCGCTGCTCGAACACTCCATCGGCTGCAATAGAGAAACAGCCGCAGCAAAAACCGCTTAATTATTCCTAAGTGACTGTTGAAGTGTTGAGAGGGATGTCATCGCGTTGTGGTCGTCTCGCGATAATTTCATCATTTTTCAATGGTTCGCTTTTTGTGTGTTAACTGCAAGATATGACCTATTGCAATTTCTTGATCATTTTATGTAAGAAACATATGTACGGATCTTCAATGCTTCATTCGGCAAGGAACTCGGAGAAGATTCAATCAGAAGCACCTGCTTGATGAGAACTTCTAGTACGTTTGTTCGATCTAATCACCTGGAAATGTAATAAATCTTCAATGGAGCTGCAGTTCTGACCACTTTTACTATTGAATATCGTTAAATACTTAACAAGTTTTAAATTACCTTCATTTCAAATAATTCAAAAACCACTTTTACAGAAACAGTTTAGAAATATGTTTCTCCTCGGTATGAAAGGATTCGGCATTAAATAATCTATCGTTGGGTTGTAAGCCATTTTGTTAATTGCTATTATTTTAAATGTATTTCTAATCTTAATTCACATTTATTTTTAACCATCAACGCGCGTGGCCGTTGTGATCAACGTAATAAATTACTTACGATGCTGAATTTGAAATTATGATCAAGTGACGCATTAAGAAAAATTTTGCTGTCACCATTCATTATTTCTTTGAGAAAAATCTTTTCGTCCGGAAAGGTGCAGCCCCGAACAAAAAAATATGCAAATCGAAATGCAAATCGCCTCTAATCGTTTTCTTAAAATTATAACATTCTATCATTGATTCGTGTAAACTGTTATTAATCACACGTATTCCACCGTTACCGTTTTCTAAATGAAATCATTTCCGTTTATTGTGAACATTATTCATGTAAAAACAATTCTTGGTTAAATTAATTGCGCTTTATTGCACATTTTTTGTGTTTCAATTTTAAATTGTTCTGTCGAAAGTTGCGTAATTTAATGTTACGCGATTTCAACACTTGTAATAAGACAAATTCTGATAAATTGTGAATACCAGTAATAGAAAATGAGTCATTGGTTCTTTTAATTTACGTGAAATTCCCACATCTACGTCAATTGATTAAATTTTCCTATGACGAAGAAAAACGTGGGAGATTTTGTCCTTTAGTTTTAGCATAATTAAATTTTTTTTTCTAATTTGTACAAAGAGTTTCACGTGGTTTAAAGCTGTGCAAATTTAGCACAAGAATTTGGCTGCAATTAACTTTGCATGTGGACTTTTTATGAACGTAATTCTTAGAAGTCAATGTAAATTGTTACAATTAATTATCGAAAATGGGAAATTCATTTCCGGAGGATGTATTTGTATATTATCGGAAAGTTGAACGACACTGGACTCAATGGCGCACGATTATGGGTTGTTTATTGCAAAACAATAATAAATTTATCTCTGTAATGTTAACTAAAATTTTGCAAACAGGAACATTACCCTTTACGGAACACATTTAAAAACACGATTTTCTAGAACAAAAGAGATTCATAAATATTCTAAACTGTTTTTGTCCAAAACTTCATATTGTTGTCGTCTTTCCTTTTACGCTTTCAAAATCGATCATAATAAAAATGAAAAGTTGTTTTTTTCTGATTCTGCAATATTTCCATTCTGACAACCCAACCTTGCAAAAAGAACAATTGGATTTAGTTGTTTCTGTTTAAAATAATGTACTTGGCATTTAGTGATCGTTGGATATTTTTTTTGCCGTGGAAATCTTCCTTATTTTTTAGATCCAGTATGTAATGAAAAAGAAAAACACGTACGATATCAATTAAAACTTAATACAGCGATTGAATTTTGTCAATTTCCGGGGATTATGCTAATAAAGCTCTTAAGTAGATCACAATAAGTGGAACTTGTTTCCACGCTCATTTTTCGATTAGTTTTTTATTCGTTTATTGGTGTGTGAAAAATTAACGATGGTGACAGATGTTTTCGAATTCGTAATTAGCTTTACATAAGCGACTTTTGATGACCTTGATTCATGTAAACAGTCGATCTCTCTTGGACTGTGGGAACAACAAGTGTTTTTGCTAACATTCTTTTTGCCTTCTAACTGTCGTTTTTGAATAAAAAAAAACCGAAAATCTTGTTCGTTTGATCTGAGATTTTGTTCAAGTTACAGTTAATGCGAAATATATAGTTTTGGTTGTTATTGTTTTCTTGTAAATAAATGATCACCAATTAAGGTTTTTTGTGGCAACTGCAACTGATTGGACAAGTTTAAAGATTGATCATAGAATCTAACTAATATTTGCGTAATGATTGTTATTAAAGATACACATTTGGAACTGTTTTAAGTATATAAAAATAAGTGAAGTTTAATTTAGTTTTCGGTTCAACTTCAATTAGAAATTGTCACCTCAGCAAACATACTGATCGCTGACGAGAGCAATTTGAACGCGGTACACGTGCACATGAACAACTGCGCAGTGTGAGGTTTCCCAAGTAGTATGTTCAGTTCATACATATATTCATCATCTTCCGTTGAGGTTTGAAACAAGGAAGCAAACCGTATCAATTACTGATAAAAGCACTGTGGCCGTCCGGCGTCCCTTACTCCCTTCTGCAACGAGAACGGTTCCAGAGCGCACTGTGGCAAGAACAAGACAGCGTCGGGTCCACAGTGCAAAGGTTTCTCAAAACCACATTTCATGCACTCGTACTGAATCACATTCACCGCCAGTGTCGGTACTCGGTACAGCGCTTCTGTGCATTAATTACTAGAAGCTGGCATCAGCACTCCTCTGCAAAGAGGATGTTCTCACAAAAGACCATTCTCGGCGTGGACCCACTTCCTTTGAAAACCGCAAAACGAAGAACGAAAGAAATTTGAGATTGATGAAGTAACGGAAATAAAAGTTTTTTCTTACTATATGTTTTTTTTTTGTTACCGCTCATTTCGAAAGTAAGAAATTGTCAAACGCCACAGAGGTCAGGTCTGCAATGCATCACAGCATGTTGTGATCGCTGCTGCGGCAAATGCAGCTGGATGAAGTTACGTCAAACCTTCGCCGAAGGTTGCTCAGTTGAAGCTTGATGCAGTCGTACATGGCCGCATAATTCATGTAATTATTTCCTCAGAGTTCGGCATTAGAATATTCTGTTGTGGATGATTGTTGTAGCGAATCGATTTTATAACATTCTACCATAAATGGCATCAAATCGAAGTAGACTTATGTGAAAATGGATGTGCAATGTTGAACTTGATTTTCCTCTTATGTTTTTGCCATATGTTATTTTTCAACGTTCACTGAGTTTGAAAAAGCAATTTACATTGAGGTCAATGTGTGAAGACTTTCTTCAATGTTCAACATGGGATTAATATCAAAGTGTGGAACTCAAGACAGTATAAGGATGGGAATGGGAACACGCTTTTAATTGCATTTTATTGCATAAAATCAATTGATTCATGTAGTAATTTTTTATTTCAGTTATGGTTTAATTAAACCACACAATATCAATCTGTACTTCTGTCGCTACCACTGATTTCACTAAAATAAAATAATGTGGTTGTTAAACAATTTGTTAAATATTTATTGATCTTTATTAGTTTTACATTTACCGCAATGTTGTTACTTGATACAAAATGGAAGCTGTCATTTATTTGTGTAAAACATCTAAAAATATTCTTTGAACTTCAAACCAACTTCAAACGTTTAAAGTTCAAGCCTTGTAGAACCGGAAAATTCAGTTTGAAAAAGAACGAACAAAAAATCAGATTTTGCTCTATTCCAAATTGTTTCTAAGCGAGGTAATTACGTATTTTTTCTCTCCAATATTTTTTGTAGACTAATTTAATGAACAAATTGACTTTATGCTGGTTATGAACAGCAAAACGTCTGTTCAAGTACACTACAAGAAGAAACAAACATTTCTAAAACGGTGTAATTGGTTTTTGACTTTTTTAAACTATTGTAATAAATTTTCGTAGTTAATCATATTTTCTTGTTTGTAAACAATCAAGCAATGTATCCACCTGTGCTCGAGTAAATGCCGAATGTTACGCAATTCATTTCTACTGTTCGTTTTTTTTCTGTGGCATTTTGATTTTTATTTTTAAGAGAAAAAAAAATTGTTTTTGCTGACTGTTCTTGTCTTTGCCGGCTTTTAGCGCAGTTTTGCAGAAACTTCCGCCTTCTCAGCAACAACATTCAGCAATTGTTAATTGCGTCCGAATGGATTACTTCATCCGAGGAGTTCGCTCGTGATGACATAACGTAATGGTTTCATTCTTTTTTTTTCGGAATGCTCTTGTAGAATGCTAGTGAAATAGAATTTATTTTTAAAGTGGAGCAAAATGTGAGTAATTTATGCCTTTTAGTGCTTTTGAAATAACAGTACGGAAGAAGTTTTTGTGCTCCATCTTTACGGTTCAAAAACCGTCTTCATTTTAAATGCAATCTTTTGAAAACCAACTAAAGACAGAAATAATTTTTAATAGAAAGCAACTGCATTTAGTTTTAGTACACTACTGAGTGTTATTTGTTTAGTTAGTTTTCCAAAATGAATGAATCATTGATCCAATCGGATTTAACCTTTCCACCAAAAATCTTTACAAATGAATGTGGCTTGCAACATCATCGCCAGTTGCTACACTTTCGAATGACAATGACATTGGACGGTCACTTAATTGAGATCCGTCTTTTTTACAATCATTGGTGAACCAATAATGCCCGTTTAGTGGCAGCTGACTGGTGTGTTGATCTTGGCTCCCAGCACGGCGAAACCAACATCACCAACAGCGGAGACCTCTTTCCTCTGAATATCCAAATGGGAAATTGTGCTTCAATGACATCATTGCGAACTGATGAGGTGTTATGCGAGCTGACCGCATGTGCGAACTGTTTTTTAACACTTTACCTTCTTGCGATCACAGCGAAAAAACACCATTTAATATATTTCCTTATTTTCGAAACAATGTTAATGATCTTGTGCGAACATGAAATTCATTTCTCGAGGCGATTATCTGGAGTTCGTTGCTCAATTAAGTTTTTGAACAGCAGCAGTCAATTGCTTCTTGCTTCATTATTTTTCATCGAGCAATTAATTATATTCGTGCGAGCCGCCCACATTAATCGCATTTCATTCCTCTCATGTAATTAGGAATGGAATCATGGACACATATGTCGCGATTTTCGTGCGATCACCTCGCGGTGGATACAGTTGGACAACAAATGCACTCAAAGTCAAATTACATACAATACGAAAAAGTTGTGCCACAATTGACCTTTGCGTGCGCTTTTAATTTGCTACTCAAATTCGCCCAGCCTCGAAGTGGAGGAACCTGCAAATCAATGCCAATCGCGCTCACTGCACACCACCTGACAATTACCAGGCGCATTTGTGAGACCACTTTGAGACCCAGAAGTGATTTTGTTGTTGGTATTGTCCGTGCGGTTTAGGAGCCGCGACTCTACGTGCGCCGTCACTGCAAGGTACTTTGTAGAAAAAAAAAGAGTTTCTAGCGATTGCGGCGATCCGTGAGAAAATTATCATTTTACGTACGCAACTTTACGCTGCCGCAGCAATACCGTTAATAGACATTGCAGCGTTTTGCAACGCTGTAACAGAAATGTTGCCCGCGCTCTGCAGGCTTGACAGAGTTCGCCTTGCCGGGCGAGTTGTCGTCTTGGCGAATGGATCGCACATCGCGCTGCACGCATTGCGCAGAATAGGAGAGATCACCTTGGAGCTCGTGATGCGCGAACGCCTGCGTGTGTGTGAGTGTTCGCAGTCAGCAAGGTCTCGCCAATTTTTTGTTTTTGTTTTTTTTGCAATTGTGTCGCAATTGTTGTTGGATCATATTCCAGCGGCCGCTGATGAATTCGTCAAGTGTGGGCATCTATCGGGAAGGAATCAATCCAGCAAACCACTCAACCACTCATGACCAGCGAACGGTATGCAAATCATTTGTGCCAGCACTATGAGTCTATGACCTATAAAGTGAAACCCCTTTTTCTTTATGAAATTTCGAAATTCGATGTAATAACTGTCAGGGACGAGGAGGTTTTGTTTTCTCTGATGGTAAGTTGCTGTTTGCCAATTGTTAGTAATTGTGATTGCAATGATGACAGATAACACTTTATTAAATTTGTTAAACATTTTACCCCTTTCGTCCTCGAAACGACAGTCAGGGATTCGAAAATAATAACGCAATTTTATCGTTTTAACTATCATGTTATTTGCTGTTGAAGTGATGAAACGAAAATTACTGTTGCTTATAATCAAGGAAGGTAATTACTGAAGGTTGTTCGCAATATTATAATTCTGAAATTAGCAATTTTATAGCAATGATAATTTTGGAATTTTAGTAACCAATTTTAGCTTTAAAATTTATTTTTAGTTTGTAACGTTTCATAGGGGATAATAAAATCTACTTCGGTGCTAATAGAAAAGTTCTTTAGCGACGTTTTCTGAAGAGACCTTTTTTTGTGTCTTTCTTGTTCGTGGGTTTGTTTCCGGTGATCTTTTTTATGTAAACAGTAAACGAAGCAATAATTTTAAATAGTTTACAATATTTTTTCTATAATTTTTTCTGTATTATGTCCAAGTAATAAACACGTTCTTTTTGATTGCTTTTATAGATACAAGGGAGGCCGGGGACCGGTGTTAAGATCTAGTGACCGCCGCCGTCCACAAAGCATCTCATCAACTTCACCACTATCACCAAGGGTGGTTCTATCTCGGTTAGAGCCTAGGGATTTCGACAGATTGCGTCTTTCTTATAAAGTTGCAATATTAGACCAAAGAAGAACGCGCAGCAGCCGTGGCATGAACATGGGACAAAAAAACAGTGGTGGAGTGAAATCTGTTAGCCGTGACACACCGGCACCATTTAAACCAGTTATTCCGAGAGAATTAGCAGCCGACTTTACAAGACCAGCCCGCCTCGACATACTATTAGATATGCCAGCAGCAGCACGTGACACACAGCTTAAATACTCATGGAATTCAGAAGATAGATCCTTGAATATATTTGTCAAAGAGGATGATAAGCTAACATTTCATCGGCATCCAGTTGCCCAGAGCACAGACTGTATAAGAGGAAAAATTGGACTCACAAAAGGCCTGCATGTGTGGGAGGTTCATTGGCCCACCAGACAGCGTGGAACACATGCGGTAGTGGGTGTGGCCACATCCGAAGCTCCACTACATTCTGTAGGGTATCAAAGTTTAGTTGGCTCAACAGATCAAAGTTGGGGCTGGGACTTGGGTAGGAATAAGCTTTATCACGATTCAAAAAACTGCGCTGGAGTCACATATCCGGCAATACTGAAACAAGACGAAGCGTTCCTAGTACCAGACAAATTCCTTGTAGCACTTGACATGGACGAGGGAACTCTTAGTTTTATTGTAGATGGCCAATATTTGGGTGTAGCATTTAGAGGACTGAAGGGAAAGAAGCTCTACCCTATCGTTTCGGCTGTATGGGGGCATTGTGAAATCACAATGAAATACATTGGAGGTCTTGACCGTAAGTTACAATATTGATACAATAATGTCCAACGATGTTGATCATTATTTACTTTGTTTTACAGCCGAACCTCTGCCACTTATGGATCTCTGTCGAAGAGTCATACGACAGAAAATAGGTCGACATCGATTAGAAGAACGCATACAGGACCTGCATCTGCCTCAATCAATGAAAACGTATTTGTTGTATAGGGATCGTAGATAATAATTTCTTAGTTAAGCCGTTCAAATCTTCCATTTATATAATAAAAGCTGAATGTGAGACAACATGAAACGATTAGAAATTGAAACTAAAGCATTCAAAGACAAAATTTGACTTCTCAAATAAATATTAATTTTTCCCATTTTGCTGATTTCGGCCAATAATAGTAACTAAAAGAATTAACAAACAAAATCATAAAAATTTAAACAATTCACCGTTGTTCATTGACGTACAAATTTAACAAAAAAGCAATTTCTTTCTTTCGGCAATAATAGCTATTTTGAAATATGTTGTTCAAGATCACAGTTCAACATCAACAACTTTGAAGAACACCAAATTGTGTGGTTTTCCGCGTTTCAAAAACGAAATATAATTACCAATAGCAAAACAATTTCAGGCAGTATTCTTTTTGTCATTATTATAAATGAACTTTATTTTTGTCAACTGTAATATTTTAAATGTACATACAAAATCGTTTGTGTGATTTGTTGTGTTTATTGTTTTTCATTATTGAATTAGAGTAATGTTTATTTTGCTAGCGTGCGATGATGAGAAATATTATTTCGTAGAGAAAGAAAATGTTTGCTGTTCAAAGAAATTTATTTTATTTGTGAAATTTATTTTGCAATTTCCTTGTGAATAATGAAAATATAACATGCGTACAACGTGAACATGTTAGCATTAAATGATAAGTTGGGCTTTTGTTTTGTATTAAATAATAACAACATAATTTGTATGTGTTTGGAGTGAATTCCTTTTGATGTAAAAAAAAAAACACTTATTGTTCTTATTGGTTGCGTCTTTATGCATTTTTTTTGTCTAATAGTATGAAATATGTTTTTCATATTCAGGAATACCTAAACATTTAATTATTTAGTAGCATTTCTTTTAACAACTATGTACTTACATATATTATTTTTGTCTACATTAATTGTGTTGAATATTGAGCTAAAGACGCAACTGCTGCAATATTGTTCTTGTTTTGTTGAATACAAAAACATATACTTTATTAAGAAACATTTTGTGAATGTGTTTAGAAATTTGTAAACATGAAAATTAAAAGAATGCTGAAAAATTAGTAAATAGAAAAATTCAAATCTGGATGACATTCAGATCTTCCGGATCCAATGTTAAATAGTTCTCACATTCCAATTAATTTTTTTGTATAATGTACAATTTTTATGCTAGTGCAAATAACAAATTTACAGTGAAACAAATCGCTTTCTTTATTCTTAAAATGACAAATAGTCAGAATGGCATTTTGTGACTTCATCCAATTTCAGCTGATTCGTTTTGTCATTTTCGTATTCGTTTTAGAGAAGCCATTCTCCCCCTTTGTTGCAATTGAACACTGAAGATTATAATATTTATACCATTTTGATAAAGAAAGTTATGTCGGTGAGTTTATTTTATTCAAAACTGATTAAAGGGAGGCTGATATAAGTTATCTGAAGAAACTTCATCAGATAATTGTTTGATTTCCTGTAAGCTTAGGTCAAGGAAAACCCTGTGGCAAAATGCCGGAAGTCTCAAAACCTTGATTAAAACTTCAGTAGTTTTATGTCACGGTAATGATACAAATTCACCAACGGTATAATAAAATGTCTACTTTCTGAACAATTAATGCAGGTCATTTGAAAAATTATTCTTTCTTCAATTTGAATTCGACGAACTGCGTTCATTTTGAAAGTAAAATTCTCTTATGTTTTTTGCAACAAGGTTGGAAAGAAAGAATAAAGAAAAACGTGCGTAACTGGTAACAAAAACTTGCTTTTAAATAATATTCAAAGTTTTGTAAAACCACATCATCGAAACATGTTTGTTGACATATTGAAAAAGTCATGAAACAATTTCCATTTCTTGGCTGTTGAATTTATGAGACGATTAAGCATGTAATCCACATAAAGTTATATAAACATAATATTCATGGTGATGGCGGCTAACCCATCAATTCCATTTCAATCACTTTAATTTATATTGTTAAGACTTGCAGGCCAGTCATTATATTTAAATGATTACGTAAATGTAGTTCAAAATCGTTTTCAATGAGATCCAAAAACTTAGTTTTGAAAAACCAGTGTAATATTGTTTATACTGATGGTTTTTATTATTTGCGACAAGCATTTAAAGAATTCATTCTGAAAAAAATTAATAAGCACAAGAAAACATGTTGATGCCTTAAAGAATGTTTTGACGAAGCAATAATTTGTCTTCATCCAAAAGCCGCAACGAATATGTGCAGCTAAATTCAATGTGAAAACAAAAAACTGATATGTTCACGAAATGTACAAAAATTCAGTTTCGATAAAATTAATAAAACTTTATTCCAAAAGTTCTTGTAGAACTAAATTTAAAGAAAATTCTTCTGAAATGTCCGCATCCAGCGGGCTCTAAAAACAGAAACGAATAATGTGAGATGCGCTTACATAGGTGATTCCAGCAATACTACCGATTTTTTTAAAAAGGAAGAAAAATTGTACAGATATAAATATATATATATATAAAAGATAATTAATTGTATTCATAATATTATTTCTAATTAAATTACTAATAGTTTTTTATGGCATAAAATCCTCAAACTAGCGATTAAAGGAGTAATAAGAGAAGATCACGATAGGTTATTACCCAACTGGCTTGAATGGGGAGTGTTCAATCCAGACTGACTTTGACTGACTAATTCAGATGTTTTAAGGACATCTAGAGGTCTCTGATATAATAATGCATTTCTTGTAAATAGTAAGATAAGCGTTCTGAAAGTTCTCTAAAAAATAATGTTTATATTTTCGATTAATTTGCTAGCTGAGGCCAAGTGGCAAGAAGCACGCGGTGACCGCCGGCTCGCGATTGAGTTCAAACTGCGACGGTGACGAACGTTTCGCTGCAATCAATTACATTCGGTCGCATCCTTAATTTCAAGTTATGATACCTGCAAGTACCTCATTAACATACCATAAACACTGCGGATGCTTTTTAAGACCGGCGGCTCCGCCCTAAGCTTCTTTGGTTGGAAGTGAGTTCTCATTCGATCAGATCTATATGCAATAATTTGTTAAGATTTTATCGAATTACGTAAAGCAGCCATTTGCCTAGGGACGTTCCCGAGGATGTGGATTTATCCTGCCCATCCTGTGCGCAGTCCTGCATGCAATTGGTGGCTTACCTTTCAAATTCATTATTCTACAATTAATTATTATTATTACTTTAATAATTAATGTAGGCACTATATTACAATTAAATTGACGGATTCATAGTGATTGATTGATATTAATAATTAAAATTATGCGTGATGCGTTAATTACTTTGTAAGTATCACTAATGTGTAAAGAAATAGAGACGATATGTTATAAAAAAAAAATAATAAAAAATCAGAAAGAAAACTGTGAATTGCGCAAAAGGAGCATTAAGTCCGTTTTGTAAGTGTTCTTTATTTTTTATTTTGTAGATTAATTTCAAATTAGCCTAATTTTTTGTACGAAACTTTATTTCAAAGATTTACATGTAAAGAAGAGAAAAAATATCGTGTAATAAATGAAAAAAAAAAATATATTGTAGTTTACTTTTGTTGATGAAACACTGGCTTTAACAAATTTTGATGATTTAGGTACATAAATGGTGATAAGTTTATTTGTATATATGCCTATACAGGAAACATCTTGGACTGGATCATGAAGTATGTGTTATGTTTTGCGAGATTTGAAATAACTGAAATATGAACACGTATGAAGTTCTCATTTGAATTGCCTAAGTTTGCGTTAATAACAATTTATATTAATTATATTGTGGGTACATTTTTGGAGGAGATCCATTAAAGCAGAAAAGGTGTGAAATTTCAACGGAAAATAAATGTTTTCGTAACCCTAATATGTATTGGTTTGGTTTGGTCCAACCCTATTGGTTGGAATCAAATCATAAAAAAGCGACAGTCCAATAGTTGTGGGGTTATATTTTTTCAATCTCTTTTTATCTCGATCTAAGAAGTAAATGTGAATGACAGGATTCAACTTTTCAATTCGGCTTACAATAAATTATGAAATGGTTTAAAGCTTGGCTCTTTTTTCTTTACCAATAAATACATCGTTTTTGCAATATCACGAATGTTCATTTTGAAGAATATGTTAAAGATTCTTCAACTAATTGCAGCTCTGCAACCAACGGTCTTGAATTACCGTTACAATGTTACATATTTTATTGTTTTAAACCTAGCTTTTCGTTAAGTTAGTTAAGTTCAGCTAAAATTTTAAGAGTTTCGTTAAGTTAGGCACATTACCTTTCATAAGCATAGTTGGAGTTTTCGATAAGCTATGTCGCAAACCATAATCGAAAAGCTTTTATGTTCTGAATTCAAAATTTAACCGCTTAAATATATAATAAAACTGTTGTGATTACAACTTTCGATGAAAGCTGTTTTCGAAGCTGAATGAGGTTTATTTTTCAATCAAACTTGTATTTAACGATTCAGTTTTTTAAATCATTTTGTAATGGCATAACACAAGTTTAACAACTTTAATATACTTTTACTCGATTACATTATATTTTATGCTCAGGCATTTTGCTCTCTTTTCCGCCCTCATAATTTTGCACATTCCTCCATAACAAATCAAAAACCTATATGCTTGATTTTTGAAAGCCATTTTGCAATAGGCAATAGCTTCAACTTTTCCAATAAAATTTTCATGCTATTATTTTGAGAGGGAAATAAAAATTGTCATTCAATCACTGAAATTGCGCCGCAACACCCGTATTTTAATAATAATCGCTTTGCATCACGTATGTAAAGTTTTTTACGGCCCTCTTTTATTACACATTTTGTTTAATCAAGGTGTTCTGTTCTGGCAATGACTTTAAAATTTACGCTGATGAAAATTTAAATGGCAAATAAGGCATTCAAAGCTTATCTATCCTTTGAGGTTTTCATGTTTCCCTCTTCATCATCCTTTATCACGTGTTAATAGGTCGTTCCCAGTGGTTTCCGTTACGAATGGATTAATTCATAAGCAGCATGCTGACTTGGCCAGTTTATTCTTGTGTGGTATTATATTCCCATATATTTGATTTCGCGAAATGTTATCTGGTTAAATTCGAGCTTGATATCCTAATTTGTATTATTTGCGGAATAATTTATTAACGAGAAAATGCGCGATAATTAAATAAGATGTTCCTGCACCTGATTATATTCGAGTTCCAATGTAATTTTTGGGGTGGTCAAGCCCCTAATAACTTGTTTATAGCTAATAATCATGCCAAATTCTAATTTGAAATATTTATTACCTGGTTGGAACTTTTCCGTTAGGAAATTTGCTTTATTAAGTGAAAATAGGGAAAACTCCATCACAATAAAGAAAAATTAAGAAATTTAAATTGTAGAAAAAAAATATAAAAGAAAGGAAATTCTTTTTCCACCCAAATAATTCCATTTCCAAACAATTGTTGTGCAGGTTTAAAATGATAAAAGGCCAGTCAGAATTATATTATCAGGGACGCGCCTACGACACTCAAAACTAAGAGCTGTAAATAAAACTAAAAATTTATTTATTTTTATGTTTTTTTGACAAAATCTTTCAAGCTGACTGCGCCTACCTGTGATTTCCCTTGGCTCGATTCCTAATTAATTTTTCATAATTTTTCCTAAAGCGAAAAAATTGCAAGCGGTCTGATGATTGTATAGTGTGCCAATGCGATATTTTTCCTGTATGACCACCGCCGATCTTGAGGTAATTTTTCTTCTCCCATCGCCCTAGACGCTAGAAGTGGTGTCGCTTTGGGTTACGTTCTGCCGAGATCCGCCGTACACCACATGTTTCTCCTTTTATATGTTTTAGATTGGAGTATTGTACAATTTTGCAATTGTAAAACCAGGTCGGTATAGGTAGTTGTTTTTATTTCAAGTTATACGAGAAGAATTAATGCAAAATAAATTTTATTTTATTTTGAATTGACAATAAACTTAACTTCTAATTAGAATTGGTAACTGTGAAGTACATCACTCTTTTGTTATGATTTGATATATTTTACATTTGCTACATGGTACCGAGCGACTGAACTTTATTGGCTAATGCGCCTTCGACACAAAACAATTTCAAAATACATATACGCAATTATTATACAAATTCCAAAAGAAAAACAAGATTTACTATATTTAATATTACATAATATGTTTACAGATTTTTTCGTTTGATATCATAACTTGGTGAATTTAACAGTGATTTAGATTAGAGTTTGTAGTTATAATGTTTATATGAATGTTTACAGTTTAAGTACAATACAACAATTTCTTCCAATTCAACCGTGCTAATGTCTCATTGCGCTAAGGACCTCCGACTCCTCGATAAAGTACTTACTGGTAATATATGCTTTAACCGTGGTAACTTTGAACCGTTCTGAATTGTATTTAATGCAATCCTTTTTTATTTCTATCAACAATTATTGATTAATTATTTATTGCTAATATATTTTGATTTTCGGAACTTGATTATTATTTGTTATTTATTGTGAGAATGATGTTTTTACTAACAACTGCAGATTTTCCGAATACATTTGTAACAATTATTAAAATTATAGAATAATTGTTATAAGTCGTAGATAATTTTTTCTTTGGTCTATTTTGTTACAATCATTTACGGAAAACAGTTTAACAAAAATCGCCTTTAATAATCTTACTTTAGCGCTAGATTAACGAATGATATTTCCAGTAGTCGCTCTGCATATATGTATGTTCTGAATAAAAAACTAATTTCATTATACTAAACCGCACTACGACTAGAATATATTGGTCTTTTTTATGTATATAATATATACTATATAAGTAACTCTCATACAGTTAATTTGAATTTAAAATACATTCTATGTAGCAAAAGTCTACACAAACGCTTTTGGTCTACCTCGCTATTCTGGAACTGAACGATTTTTGAACAATTTAATAAGTACAGGATAATGGATGTCCTCGTCATAGAGGCTGGAGTTCTTTAATTCAAGATGTCTTTGCCAGATTATGTCACTATACTTTTGGATGACGCCGCACGAAAATCCCTTACTTTTACACTCATCAACGAATTTTGATAGAGTGTTGCCACGCCGCGGCGCCATTACCAAAGCCGTGCCAGAGGACGACAAGTAAAACCATATTGTATCCACAAGTGCAGATCTGGCTTCATCGAAAAATAAACAATCCGCAGATAAGATGTAATCAAATTTTTCGCATTCCGTACTGGAGCGAGTCACCACATCTTCCCATTTTAGCGTGGAGCATTTCGTGTAGCATGATAGCTCATTCAGGCAAATTGTTCGCTTAACGTTTTCCACGCTTAACGTGTTTCCGTCGGTGAGGTGGACCGCATAGGGTCTCGCATATTTCGCCAGCACTAAGGCACAAAGGCACGTCATTCCTCCGCCGAGTTCTAAGATCCATTTCCCAGTAAAATTATCAATTTCCGATAGAACGTAAACAGCAAGCGCCTCCTCCGACGGCCACACGCACACATTTCCGGTGTTGTTGAATCCCATCAGCTCCTCGGCGGTAATGTGCCGATCCATGTGGTGGATGTTCACAGCATACTCCGCTTCGCCAATGTTGATCTTGTATGTGTACCAGTTCTCCAGCTTACTGAGGACACTCAATTCAACATCGTCGTCCATGCTGGACTGGCGCATCAAGTCAAAACTCTTGAACCTGCGCACACTGGTAGTTTGGTCCTCTTCCAAAGTTGAATTCATCTCCTCGGAATTTTTTCGAAGTACATTAGCCAGAAGTCTCCATCGTTTGCGGGCTTTTGTCTGCAGATGAGGATCAACATCAGGACATTTTATGTTGTTGTTAATTTCTTGATTTGGTTTCATTTTTTTAGCACAGTCAATGTTATCGGAAAAACATTTTGCCATTTTGCCCAGCATTTGACCGTTCTCTTTCAGAATGTTTAGAGTGTTGTCGATGTCGTAGTCCAACATCAACGATATGGACGACAACTGGGGCGTATTTTGTACTATAGTTTTCGTGGCCATCTTTGGTTTTATTTCAACATTAATATATTTAATATTGGGCAATTTTTTTAACTCATATTTCTTGAGTGATTTTGTAAATTTTACATATAGATCTGAAAATATAAGAAAACATTGTTTTACAAATCATAATTCTTGTTTCTATGGAAAGGTATCTGGTATGTAAATAATAACATAATACTCTAATCACAATTGAACGTCGAGAAATTTTGGTTTGCAATAACTGACGAAATCGTGCAGTAGCCTGGGTACTTCTTTCAGAAAGCATTAAAGCACACAATGCTCACTAATTACATTTGACTGTTTTTTGTTTATTACATCTCACTTATAAATCTTTTTTAATATTCGCAATTATGACGTAATGCGTCTATTTTTCATCATGACATTAGCACTTGATATTGTTCATCGAATGTATGAACAATTAAAGATATTATACAACTGTGGCGATATATTGATATGTATTTTTACATCGTCTTAAAAATATTTGTTATTTCTAGAAAATGATTTACGATAGATTTTTGCCCTATGAAGAACAGAGATCGTTGTTTATTGTTGTTGGTGGTATGTGCCAGATTTTCAATAATCTTCAGGTGAACTAGCAACACTTCATCTGGCACATTCACCACCTTCATTTATTTTCATGAAATCAATTAAGTGTATGTATATTTATACGTTGCGGTACATATGTACATAAGAAAACTTGCCAAATTTATTCCTAGTTAGACAAAAATAACAAATTGTTTGTTATAAATTAATTGCAAAAACTGATTTTATAAAAACTAATCCCAGCTCAAAGTCGTCAGTTAGGACAATGCTTTACCTGCAGGTGGTCCATGTTCTCCACTGCTCTTTTAACTATAACAATTTCAATTAGTTTCTATTTTTAGTTGTTTTACTCTTCTATTCTATGCTTGAGAAAGGATATCGATGCAGAAATTTAATAACGCTTTCCGCAATCTGCAGATGAATACAAACAAGGAAAAAATGGGGGAAGGTTAATTTAAAACAAAATCGTCGGAATCCTATTTACACTAATTTGTTTTTTTACGGTGGTTGCTTTCTATTTTTATATGCGTGCATATCTATATGAATTCCGTTTATCTTAAAAATTCTATAAAAATCAATATTAAATAACACACACAATTAATTTATATAATTATTAATTAAATTGCATTTCTCACTACATTCATGTATATAAATAACTGCCTTGATCTAATTGCAACCCCAATTTTCTTTTAATTCCACGAGCGAAACAATTATGCTTTACTTTATGAAAGTTGACAAATAAGGATCTTGGACGAAAAGGAAATTCAAAATGAATTTTAAATTAATTTAACCGTAACCGGAAATGAAAATATTGTGTACGAATGATAATAATTCAACATTTCCTATAGAAGTTGTTATCCCTATGTAAATGTTGAGCGATTTTTGGAAATATTAAATAACTTTATAACGAGAAAATACACTGCAAAAAATTTCTAACTTTATTTAGTTTTAAATTGCAATTATTAAGTGCCAGAAAAGTTAGGAGTTCTCAAATATTAACCAACTATTCCTTTTTTTAAAAAATTAAAACTTTGAGCAATATTCAAGAAATAATTTGATAATATGCATGATAAATCTCTATAAAAAATCTTTCTCATTTTAAAGAAGGGAAAAAGCGAATTTTCTGGGTGGAATTTGTCATACATTTGCATTTTATTCTGTTCAATTTGTTAAAGCAAGAATAAATGATTTGATATTACAGTTATGCAAATTGAGTGAATTACGTTTAGAGAAACGTAGTATTTTTAATGTTCGCATAATATTTAGTTTAGGAATAAATTATATATTAACTTAAATCGTTGTGACATAAAATATTCGTACAGACAGACGGATGCAAGGAAACTGGATAAAGGATATTGTAATAATGCAACTCATTAAATTTATTACAGTTGATTTCATGATCATGCTAACTCCGTTTTGGAAATAAAATCCATTAACGCAGTTGAATGACAATGCCTGTTTGTGCGAAATAACTTTTCCATTCAATTTTTTCGAAAATACCCGGATTTTAAAAACTCTCACCAAACTGAAAATTCACAAATATGTACAAAATTGATATCTTCGTAATTCAATCGATACCTATCACAATGTGCTTTTATACGCGCTAAAGGGGCGTATCACCTTAACATTGGTAACAGAGGAATCAATATAAGAATCATGTACAAGAAATCAATGGCAAGTGACTCAGGCTGCTAAGTATTATAATTAGTGAACGATTCAAGTGCTCATGAACTTTAGTATGTCGCATTTCTAGCCTGCATATTATTACACAAAATATATTGTCAAATAAAGCCTCCTCGATGCTGAATTAATTACTAATTGATTTTTTTTAGCTGTGGATAATTGTCCCAAAGATTATATTTAATCGCAACATGTAAATTAACTTTTAGGAGTAATTATTATAATATATTCAATTTTATCATTTGCAGACGATATTAAAAGAAACATTTTTCGCCAGGAAATCATAAATTTTGTGATTAGACTTCAACAAATGGGTGAAACGTTAAAAACCAATAAAGTTCATATCCTGCGGGAAACTGTCTAGCATTTGCATAATCTAAAACGAAATGTTTATTTACTTGCATAATAATGACAACAATTTGTTGGTGTGTGGCATCAAAGAAAATTATCTGCTAAATGTTTCACCGTGATTCTCGATCATGTGGAATTGGCATATAAACAAAATAAGAAACAAGAGTGAATATGTGAAGAAATAAAATTCAGTTTGAGACTAATTTAATGGAAACAAAAAAAAAAGTATATAAATAAATTTTCTAGTGAAAAAAAAACTTGCAACAGAGGCCAAGGAAATGGTGACGTTGCCATCAACACTGCCAAAGAACTGCGCAAATTTTATCTAAGCCGTGTCACATCAGGCCAATTGCAGCATTGTTGTGATTTAATTTGGGTTATTCAATGCTTTATGTTTTTGATGCTGAACGAAAATGTATTATGTAATTCTAATTACACTAACATTTGAATCCTTTCAAACTTTCTAATATATTTCTCTTCAAATCAACGGCTATTGACGTTTATTAAGCGTTAAAACGTGTTGGAAATAATCTCAGTAAAAACATAATAATTAAAGCAAGTCGTCGGATTTGAATCATATTTTGGGTGGTGGCCAATTGTGGAAGACCGAAGAGTAGCAAAAAATTGACTGCAACTAAAATGATACATTAAAATATATTTCTTCCACTATTTACTACCAAGATACTAAGGTGTTTAGTAGCATTTAAAGGCCAAGGTCAAGGAATATCTCAAGTCTTTGCCAAGGTTTATATTATAATTCACGTGTTATAAAATTTCATTTGCTAAGGTCCCTGGGATCTAGGTGTCTATTTTGTGTCTGTGACTGGTGCAGAGTTGCTACATTTATATTATGTTTTTTTATATACCTACCTAGCTTTGCTTTTCGTTATTTCTCAAAACTATATTGACTTTTTTTTTTTCATTTTAACCAAAACATAACACAATAAACAAACGAAGCAAAATTTTAAAGTCTTCAATACCGATTTCGGTGTGCTGCAGGTTAATAATAATGATTTTTATTGTTATTACATACTTACAAAACATTCTTCGAATAATTCTTTCACAGAAACTTTATTTATAGTAACAAAAAAGTGTGTTGTTGTGTAAAAATCTAAAAAGTTACTCAGAGAATCGAATTTGCTGTCCTTGAAAATAATGTTCCGGCATGAAACAATTTTCGAAAGAACAATATGTTAACAATTTTGTTCGTTAATTGCGAAATATGTTCCAATTTGGAGCCCTTTCAGAAAGTGTGGCGAACGCTCGAATTATTCCGGTCTCGTGAACAATGTCGCTCATGCAACATTGCAAGTAAGCACTAAGTGCCATAAAAAAGTGCAACTTCTTGGATTTAATAATGTTGCAAAATGTTAAATGTTATTGTTCAATGTCAAATTCGCGGTCCTCAATCATTTTACATAGAACATAAATCTCGACAATGATTCATCTTGTATAAAAATGTTGGAGAAGGAAATTTGTAAGAGTTATTGCATATTTTATTGCTACTAGACAATTTCGCCAGATTGACTGAAAGCATTTAATCTGATAACTTTCGAAACTATTGAGAAATTAATTCTTCACATGCGCCATAACTTGAAATAGATTCGGTATTATTGTTTCGCAACATCTCAAAAATATTCTAAATCCGATTACATAGATCGGACCAGTGGCGGTCGCCAAAGCGCATGTTGGACATGCACAAGAAGATGTTCCATTTGAAATTCAAGAGCATTTCGTATTTGTCGGGCCATAACAAGCAAGCTTTTCGTTTGTTGTTGTTTTTAAAAAAAAATCACCTGGTAATCGATGATTATTTTTACTCACTTTTCGTAAACCATAAAACTTTAAAGGATCAATTGCAATTGAATTTGGTAGAGCATAAAGTCGACCCTCGACACCCTCATTTGGGGCGGTGTGTGCTTCTAGGACGTATACGGCTGAGGGACGATGGAGAGATAAGCAGGAAGAAGGACACTAATTTTGAAAATGAAAACCATTCAAATGAAAGGAAATCAATATACAAGATGAGCAGTTAACGAAACGTGGACACATTGCAGAGATTTGCCCTTATTGAAATTTACAGTTCGAAAACACATCGATGGCTTCGTTCTCCGCAAACCGAGAGTGGATTGTTAACTTCCTTGAATAGATCTCCCATTGACTGGAAGTACAAGTGACCACTTAAAATATGTAGCAATGTCCTTGACGTAAGCATAGAAACTGAAACGGTACAATTCAATACAGTATGCGATTCCCTTCTCTTCAGGTCTTCGAATGGAAATCCGAGTGGAAATCATTGTACAAATCGGAACCAATTATAAAATCCAATTTGAAATTCACTAAATTCTACTAATTAATGTCGATTAAAATTTAAAACCCGCAATTATTTAAACATTCTCAAAGTGAAAGGAAAAATCCATATTTAGTACAGGTTTTAACTAATTTTTTCGGAAAATTTCGAACAATTTCTTCGGAAAAGTAATTAATATAAATTGTTGTATCAGCGAGTTTTGAAAAGTTTTCTGAACGCTTCTATAACAATGCACAATGCACAAGCACGGCAATTTCAAGGAACCTAAAATATACTGTATTACAGGATAGCGAACTGTGCTTACCAATACCTATAACATTAAAGTTTCCACTTCTTTCATAGTGCAAACAAGTAAACAAAACCATTGCAGTGCTACTTATTATATTATAGTATATTTGGCGAATGAAAATAGTTGTTTAAAGTGTCTCCAAACATTAACCATTTGTTAAAAACACCGCAACATTAAGCCCGGCCCATGTTTATGTTAGTTAAAGCTTGTGTTTTTGTTTATGGAACGTTTTATTTTCTCCATTCATTTTCACCTCCCAAGAAGGGCAGCTATAACAATAATCTTATTATATTCAATGCTTAGAAAAAGTTGATATATGATATTTACAAAATTTGTTCTAATATCTTTTCATTATGTTCGCTGCTGGCATCACGATGATGTGAACCGATGATAACAGAACACAACTTTTATTATTCTTGTGTACTATTATTTTTCGGTATTAGGTATACATAATCCTATCTCTAATTTATGTACATACAATGTCATAGATACATAAAATATGGAATACCTACATGGGGAAAGGATAAAGATATAATGTTGAAAGAAACGAAACCAAGTAAGATAAAACATCCCCAAATCAGCATTAATAAATTTTTGCGTTCACAATGCAAACAGGAGAATTATTTAACTGAATTCCGTAAATTATAATTGATGTCAGAAAACATTTATTATGATTCACGAATAGATTTGTACTATATTTATGCCGTTGCCTTGGAGTTTTTACCCAACACATGTGCATACAGATGTTTCTCGCGCTTCGATCAACATCAACATCATGAAAATCCTCTCGCGGGGCTCAACTTGTTAGTGGACCCCTGATCAGGGTCTATTTTCTTTCCACCGAGAGCCTCATTTTCTCTAATCGGTCGTCATTTGGCGCAAAAATACATGCGCTAAATCGTGCAGACACTTATAACGAGGTAAAGCAATCATCTAGCCAAAATAACGCCCACCATCTGTATTGGAAGTCAATGAAGAAGCAATTTTTTCTTAATGTTGCTTTTAATTCGAACGATAATCAGTTCGCTGAAAGCATTTGGGAGGCCACCTACGAAACAGTGGGCAATTCAGTAATTTCTAGAAGGCTGCGGGGGAGAGGAGATTCGCCTTCGCGCGATAATACAATGATCTGTGAAAAATAAGAATCTATTGAGGAAATATTTTGGAAATGCAAATAAATCTGTTTATGAGTAATACACCCACGCTTGTATCAATATCATTCATAACAATATGGTCTAAACATAGAAGACATTGTTCGATAATGAAATAGCTTCACTCAAGTATTTTCTCCTCCGTGTAATACTATTATAAAATCAAATATTGCTTTTTAGGTACATAAAATATGTATCCTCCAAAGGTACTCAAAGTCTCATTGCGTAATAGAAAGTACAATATGTACACTTCTTATGCTGATAAAAAAATTGCTTTGAAATGCTAATGCGTTGCTCTTAGGATGTGATAGAGTAAGTTTTCTAAAAATACCTTCATGTGGTTTACGCGTATCCTTGACGCAACTTTAACGAGAGCATGCTGCAGATATCTTCATCGCGCACATTTCGGCGCTGATTTTTACATTTGTTGTTCGACGACTGACCTTTTGAACGCTCTGCACGGCTACTGCCAATTGAAATCAATTTAAATATTATAAGCGTTCATTAAAAACGTAATTACACTTGTGAAACTGGCAGATCTTCGATCAATCTGTTACTGCCAGTGAAACGAAATTTCGAAAATGGTATCGTGCTGAATGTTGACGTCTATCAATTGTAATCAGTCAATTAGATTTGCTTTTAACTTTCATCAGCGTTAGTATTATACAGTAGCATTTGGGAGCAACTATTTATCATTTTGTTGATTCAATTTAAAATTAATTATCTTTCTAACGCAGTGGTCTTCAAACATTGTCGAATCCCGGGACCCTTACAATTAGGTATAATGTTTTTCCGGGGAACCCCAACCTAACCTTAGGCGAATATACGTAGGTATCTTAAAATAATATAAAACAGTAGATCTGTATGGTATAGTAGTAAGATATGTAAAGACAATTAAAGATAATTTTAATGTGAGTACTTTATAATTTTCTTTTCGAATTTTTAATTTTTTCGATTCGTGGTACCCCTGGCGTTGAATAGCGGGACCCAGTTTGAAAAACAATACTCTAGTCATCTATTGTGTATTGTATACGGTATGTACGAGTACGAGTGTATATTTGTAGTGAATGAGAATCTTTAAAACAAGAGAAATCTGGTCTTTAAGATGTTTATCAAACAAAAACAAATTAAATTTCTTTTTAAAAATTAAATTATGTTAAAAATTAAAAATTTAATTTTCTCTTGCGATGGTAACTTTAATTTGTTTTCTATGTCATCTGGACTCTGGACTCTGGTGAGTATCCTTCGACTCGGATCGTCGTACAAAATCGGTTACACTCCTTTTGAAAGTAGATAATCGCCATTTTAACAAGGCATGGGTTGTAAAATATTTACGGCAAGCACTGTAACCTTTTTTCTAAGAATACTTCCCATAATGGAATGGTGCATTTTGCAAATTTACTTCCGGTTATAAGGAGACGTTTTTCGGTCATATCTTTCCTATTCGAATTCAATAAACAAAAACAAAATATTTCTGAATTTTACTGTTTTAGAAATGATTTTATAAATAACTAAATTATCTCATGAATATCGATTGTTGTTGATGAACGCAAATACAAAACAAACGTTTTGTTAACATACTAATTATGTAATTATAAAGGGCATTCTTATCATTTCATTTCTTATCCTTTTTATGCAGAATAATAGAAATTACAATCGTTTGTCTGCGAATAATGAATTGAATTATAGTATAAGCATTTCTATTCAAAGTACATTGGCCTTGTATATTCATTCTTTTGTGTTTATTTGTTTTTCTGAGGAGAACAATCCTTTCTTATACAACTGCTGTTACGTTGTTTTCTTCCCAATTATAAACACAATTTAAACTAAAGTATGTTTACTAAAAATATACACTATTTTTTTATTAAAGCAAATCGATCCGCACTGGTTTGCAGTTTGGCGTTTCATAAAATTAGACAAAAGTTTGCAATTAATCTGCGACTTGGATGTGAGTCCTTCGCTTTTAGTAGCACCTTTTTCAAGTAATTATTTCAACTTTATTACGGCGACGTGCAGAAACGAAATAATTAAAAATATTTTGCATTTGCTTCAAAACTTTTACGCGTGTGAGATGAAAAGTTTAGACTCAGAGCCAAAAATTCAGAGCAATTGTTTCATAGATACAACTCAAGAGTACTCGTCCGCCAAACGGCAGTCTATGCCACTGCCAGACTTTTGTTTGGAATACTCTATGCCTTTTGTATATTTTTAAAAAATAAAATAAAGTATTTACTAAGAATAGTTTGAGTATGCTTGTTTTAACTGGAGTTAATTATTTTTCATTGATAGGATTGTAAACATAAACACAGCTTAAGCTCCGATTCCATTTATAAGTTTAGACTTAGCGACAGTCAGTGCTACTTACATGATGCAGAACAAAGGGACTAATATCATAAATAAAACATGTAGCGAGCGCCAGAACTGCAACGGTGAGAAAGTATCACGGCTGGGGGGGGATTGCAGGCACTTAATTGAAAATTCACTTCTGAACTTAATGGTTATTTAAACTGCAATGGCACAATTTTGGAATACAATGTGACACGTAAACAAAAACAATATCTTGGCAAATCATTAATTTACTTCTTGTTGCGGTAATGTCAAGCCGGTGAAGTACGAACGTGTGTCCTTTGACTGCAAAAAAGCCGCACAAAAGTAAAACGACTAAAATAAACCACCACAGCGCGGAAGCACTGATTGTACAACTTCGACACCGTTCGGCTTGGTACTGACCGAAGTGCTCTCTTCTATAATCAAAAGGTGAAATGAAAGCAAAAAGTCCTTAAGAAAATCGAAAGCCGAAAAAGCTCTGCCAGTCGCCAAAATACACGCTTCTCCACCAAAACCCCCAATAACTTGACAACGTCCCCAACAAAAGAACGATGCTTTTGGTTGGGTCTACAAAAAGTCAGGGAAGAAAGCTTTTAAATTATAATTCGCTTTCAATATTCGTCTCGCCTCTTTTAAAACAAAACATTTAATTTCATTAATTAAAATCTAGCGATCGAACATTTTAAACTCAACGTAATGTCGACACAACGTCGCTATCTAGGAATATACTGCTTACGTCCCCATATTTCATTTTCAAAATTTCTGCACTGGCGTTAATAACCGATACCTACATATTTCAAAACCTAATTTAGTATAAATTATTTATCGACTACAATTAAGAAGAATTAAAAAATCGAAAATATGTTCATACAAATAACAATACTTAGTTATTTTCAAAGTTGAGAAAGAAAGGAAAATATGTAAAAAAATCGAATTTTTCAATCAATATTTACAATTTTTCAAATCAACATTTACAAATTTTTTTCGAAAATTAATTTTATATTTACGAAGTAATTAAAAGTCATCTGCAATATTAGTCTACATCTAACCGCTGTCTTGTGTTGCCTCGCCCTGCAATTTTTCGCTTTTTAAAGGTATTATTTGTTAAATTCTCTGATTCGTCAACTTCAAGAGAAGTTATAACTTTCTCCTTGAACTTTTTCACTGGTGGCTCGACTGGGATACTCGTTACAACCTGAGGTACATAGTAATTCTGTTTGGGCAGCTGAAGGTCTATAACTACTTCTTCTCTGAAATTTGAGAAAATAGTCGTAAGACTTCTTTGAAATTTATTTTTAAAAATATCTAGACTTACTTCTTCACAACTGTTTGCCACTCTCCAATTTGGGGTGTCTGCGCTTGCTCCTCTGTCACATACAGTTCCCGTTCTGCTTCTTTTTTTATTTCTTCGGGATCTGGTCGTCTGAAAAATTTTAGTCGCTCTCTGTTGTATTTAGCGACGGCCTCAGAAGCCGTCTCCTGATAATTTTTAAGTGTTTTTTCTAATTGTAACTTTTGCTGATTAACTGCAATCTCATTGATTCTATTATATTCTTCCAATGGCATAAATCCCTCTTTTGGTGGTTGCCATACGGACGCATTAGTTTTTACATTCCAATAGTAGGTATAGCCCTCATCACTCTTTCCTTCTACCCACATTGATCCTTCAGGAACCTCCTGATTTAGATCTCTAAAAGTTGAAGTTTTTGCATTGTATTCTTCATCATCACTAAAATCTCCTGGTGGAAGCATGGGATCCACTTGAACACCTGGTTTGGATGTGCTGGTGGACCCCTTCGCTATAACGCTAATTGTCCTTGCAGTAATGTCAGCTTTACTGCTGATATCTGATGCGTAAGAAAGCATAGCAGCGTCCTCCATTTTACGGATTTCCTGTTCCATTTTCTTCTTGCTGTTTTCAGCCTTGATGCTGTTACGACTGATTTCTGATATCCGTTTAGCGACACTAGCCTTATGGCGTCTTCCATTTTCATGAAATGCGATGCTCTGGCATAAAGATAATTAGATTTTTCGGAAGTGTTTTGTAATCTTTTCACTTACGGGCTTGTTGTCTGCAATCCAACATTTGCAGAAGTCACAAAACTTTTTTTGATTGGATTTCCAGTAATCCGTCCTAGAAACAAATTAAAATTATTTCGTTTTTAATGTACATATTAGAAAACTTAGTATCGGAAAATTGCAACGTTTGAATAAATGTTGTCATTTGCTAACAAGCGTTTTAAGGATATTACACTTACATTATTAGTATCACACCTATCCACAATTCCACAAAACAGAAATTATTTATTTACAATAATAATACGACAAGAAACTGTCAAATTAATTCCCGTAAAACTTCCGAATGGTGTTGGTCTGAACTAAATATGCAAATTGTACTAAACAGGATGCGATGAGTCTAGAGTATAACACTTCTAATGCAGCTATTCGAAGATATTCAGCTATTAAAAGATGCACGAATTGTGGATCTATTACGTTTAACGAAACCTGGAATCTGTACAATTATACTTCGGTATTTCTACAATATTGTTGCCAGATGATTTTAGAAGCACATATCGCCGTGTTCCCATGTATTTTATGTGCACTAAACAATTTCATTTCGAACCAAATCACAAGCTTCGACACTAAACATGAAAAAATAAACAAATAGACTCACGCACGTGATGTGTTAAATGATATGTATATGTAGGTACGTATATTATAAATAATTACTATATTTACCGATTCTACCACTACGTCTACATCTCCTCTGTATAATGCTGTAAACATAATAAAGATCTGATAAGAGAATACATAATCCATGACTAGCTTTGATTCTTCTTGTTACAGATTTTCATTCGTTTTTAGTAATTCTTATCCTCTCACATATTACAGAGTTTCAGAAATCAGAGATACGAAGATTACATATTAAGGTTAAAATGGACTCAACACTACAAGGAAAAACAATTCTAGTAACTGGAACTGGTCAAGGTATGTCAATCATAACAATAACAACCGATGTAATCGTCATCAATTTAAGACTTAAATGACCTTTTAAATGTTGCACGGTTATACATTCCCTTTGCTATATATTTACATTGTCTTGTTTCATTAAACTGCAGGAATAGGGAATGCATTGTGCCATCATTTAAATGAAATTGGAGCGAATGTGATTGCAGTTTCTAAAACCCGTGAAAGCCTCGATGAACTAAAACATAATTGTCCTAAAATAGAAACCATTGAAGTGGATTTAAGGGACTGGGGGAAAACCAGAGAATCCCTAAAAAATGTAGGCCAACTGGATGGTTTAGTAAACAACGCTGGGGTTGCCGTCATTAAGCCTTTCGAAGACATAACAGAAGACGATTTTGATTGGTTACCATCTAGTTTCCTTGAGTACAACAATTTTCACAATATTTAATTTCTAGCACTTTTAACATAAATACGAAGGCTATGTTCAACGTGACACAATCGCTAGTACGCAAGCTTAAGGACGGATCCAGTGTGGTTAACATTTCATCCTTGGCATCGTCGAAATCCTTTGCGGGGCATTCGGTCTACAGTGCTTCTAAGGCAGCACTCGATTCGCTAACACGAAGCTTAGCAGCAGAGTTGGGACCACGCAAGATTAGAGTCAACTCTATAAACCCAACTGTTATACTCACAAGGATGGGAAGAGCGAATTGGAGCGATCCGAAGAAAGCCGAAAGTTTACTAAGTCATATTCCTTTACACAGGTAAATGTTAGTTTCACATTTTGGTATGTTTTAAACTCAATTATTGTAGATTTGGAGAAGTGAGCGAAGTTGTGGACTCCGTTGTTTATTTGCTAAGTGATAAGTCTAGCTTTGTAAATGGACATCACTTGCTCCTCGAAGGAGGATACTCAGCGGCTTGAAAAAATCGCGGAGATTGTAGGCAGAAATTATTGATTTAGATGTCTGTAGACAATGTTCATAAAAATATATTTTTTATATTTTTAAATTGCGATTTTTATACTTCAAGATCAGATTTACTGAAAGGCAAAGGCCGATCGAAAGATGTACGCTGACCGTTTTCTAGTCTGCGCAAGTCCTTTATAAACAAATCTGGGAGTGATTGGGGTAGGAGAATTGAATTAGAGATGTGAAATTCGAATCTTTCTGTTTTCCTAGTGTGAAAATCCAAACAACAGCATATTCAAATTTTAAATTATTTAATTATAATTACGTCATAGATGAATGCATTTAGTCTAACTTTAATTACATTATAATAATTTACAATAAATATAATTGGTTTACAATGTTCTACTCCCGGAGTAGAAAGATAGCTTATGCAAATAAATCATGAGCTTAGTCTAGAAGAACTCGATTTAAACATCTTGTTTGTGTTGCTTAATGCGTAAAATATGAACTGTTAGACTAATCGATGGGTATTTAAAAATTCTCGATTAGATTGAAGTTTGGTTTTTACTTTAAAAAATGTTACGTAATACTTGTCAGTAATATGCGAAATCCCACCACGGAAATATTTTGCACCTATGGATTTATTTCGGAATCTCGAATTTCTAAATTTACAATTTTCAAATGGTAAAAATACTTATTGCATTGTTTTCTTTCCTAAAAATATGTATTGTGAAGCAACCTTTTGTTTACTTAATATTATTTATACATATTAAACCTATTTCTCACTTTTGCTGATTTTTTTCATTTCAATTTGCGACATTGGTGCACTTTTTCCGCGATTTCTTGTTTTGTAATTGTTATTTTCCATTTCACATGAAATGTTTTTTATAGCATAAGTTAAAGAATAGCATTAAATCATTGTTTCTGGAAGGAAAAAACATTTAACAGGACAAGAAATCGCGTTTGTTCGGGCTTATCTACGTTTTATCACCAATTCCACACTCCCAGAATAATAGCAACAACGAATGCTTTGAGAAGGCACAATTAAGCTTCCTTTTGATATTTGTTCTCTTACACCTTAGTTCTGTAATTATTGAAACTGTTTCCACTCTCATGCTTGATTATTCTGCATAAAAGTGATTTATGGTATTTACGGGTATAAAAATCTCGCTTCATGTTCACATTAAAATCTAAATTTCGTGTAGAAAATACTTTACAGGAATTGGTTTTTTCTTCGTTAATATTGGTTAACAATGTTTTTGTAATTTACGTCGAATAAATCAGTCGAGTTAACATTTGAATTTTATGCTTAATTTATGTTCGAGATTGTTTCTACATATTCTTTGGTTCACAGATTCCTAGAGTTTCGGTTCATGGATGGTGTTTCGATATCGCGATGGTGTTTCGAGTCGAGTTACTTCGACTTCTTTTATTGTGTATCTAATCCAACTTATACTTACTGTTTTTGCTTGGCAGTGACAACTATTTACTTTCTACAAATTACTTTATTTTACATCTTTGCTCGCAAGTAAAAATTAGGCTAAAATCCTTAACATTAACATTAATTTTGGGCTTCAGCTGAAAACACGATGTTACTATACTGAAAATTTATGTTTGTTTGTTACTTTGCACTTATTAATCCTTAAATTTATTTCAGAATTTCACAATTCAGTATAACGAAATATATAAACATAATTTGAAAATTCTTAACAATATTTTGAACACTCATAAATGAACTTATAATATTGAGAAAATTCACAAGTAATTTTGCTTTAAATCTCAAAAACAATTTACGCTGATGTTTCAACAGAAGAACAAAATTGTAAAGCGGAAATATCACAGCCATTTTCTTCATTTTTTAAATGTTGAATAGCGGTTCGTTTCGTTAATACTTTAAACGTGGTTTACAGTACACGGATAAGTAACAAACATCGATATCTTTCAGTTCCAGTTCAGAGCCCGTTTCGAAATCATACAATTTAGCACTGTCGTTTGATTTTATAATATTGTACAAATGTACAATCGAATGATTTTATAAATAATCGTCCCTGAATCGATATACACTCATACATTGAATTATGCACGAGTTGTGTTAGTCGTCGCGCCTCCAACGAAACCGTCTTTGTGTGTGCAGATATTAAGTAGAATTAATTATGCTTTAGCTATACATGTTAAATGTTACGTTGTCGATTGGGAGGTTGATTTTCCAAAGATAGCGTTTCTATAGATTGACTTTGATGCACTCTGATTATTAAATGGCTTAGAAAAATTTTCTTTTTAGCAAAAAATATTATTTCCATCTTGTTAAGTATCTGTAGTAAAATAAATTTCTCTTTGCATAGATTTATTCATTTCTGTTTACTTTACTTTTCTAACCATTCTTGATTTATATTTTACTGCAATTTTTAATATCTATTTACTTTGTGAATAGTAGATATTTACACACGCCCCTTCGCCCTGCAAAGAGGAAAGTGAGTCGAAGTGAAAACTAAATACAAATTGTTTAGGCTGAATTGTCGCAATAAAAGGAAAAGAAAAGTTGATAAATGCATTAAAACGAAGATAAAATTCGTCTTAACATTATAAACAAAAATAAAAATAGCAATCCTAGGGAAAATTGAAACATGACGGCAGTTATTGTTGCTATTCCAAAATAAATTTATGAATATTGTATTCATGCAAATTGTAAAATGAAGAGTAGTGGACCAAAGGAAAATTATATATGGAGGATAAACTAAAAAAAAAAAAAAACTTTAAAATAAAACAAAATTAAAAAACAATAATTTTTCAATAAAATCAGTTATTATTTACACAAATTGATTTACGCTATTCCAAACGGAAAAATGCCTACTTGTTTACAACAAACAAAAACATTTCTTGTTGCTGTTTGACTCATCTCTCGCTCCTTGTCCCAAATAAATACATTCCTAGCATTAGCAAGAGGTACGTGGTTCTCACAATTACTTATAAACATTTTAAAACTTTAAATACTCTGTATTAATTATAATCCCTATTATAATCAATATCCCTACTAATTCATATCGTTTAGTTTGTAATTTTGCTATGTACAATTATTACACAATTCATGTCCACTTTGGTGAACTGCGTACCATCTTGCTACTTTTTAAATTGGCAGTGATTACTGGTCATTTGCTTTTCCTAATTAACAAATATTTGTTTCTGATTTCATCTATACACAGGGTGTTTCTTATATTTTGTTTCCTTTACTTTTGAAACGTCTTTTCCTTTGCTGAATTTTACAACACAACAAATTAAAGCAGTTGAAAGTATTTTATTCTTACCTAATTATGAACAAATTTTTATTTTAATTTTGATAATTTCTTTCAAGAGTATAATTTTATTATAACGAAAAAATATTGTGCCAATTTGTTCTTGTTGAAAATATTTGCGAGTTAAAAAAAAAGTGCTTAATTTGTTCCAATTTACATAAAAATTTTGAATTTTGCGAGGATTTCTCGTCATGCACAACAGTCAAACCATTTCCATAAAATTTTCCAACCAAAAGTTTTTCTTTTTACTATGCTAAAATTTTTTGTTTTCTTGTGGCAACTCAAAGAAAACTAATTAACTAAAAGGACGACAGGATTATTGTAATTGTGGTGATAGCCGGTCACAAATCAGAACTGTGAGAAATTGTAACAATTTTAGCGTAAGTACAAGTTCCACACATAGATTACTGCATTCATGAAAATTGAAGCACTGTATGAATTTAAAACATTAAAAATAACCCGCCTTTTGTGCCAATTTGAGACAATTTTAAAAGTGTAAATTTTTTTATGTTTTTCTAGTGTTTAAATTCTGATTTTCGTATTCCTTCGTTTAATAATTGAGGAGCAAATGTTCATAATACTCAAAATAAAATTTTACTTTAACTACATTAAAAAAAGAAATATGAAAATTTTATCTCAAACGATCACCTTCCGTTCTGCAATTAGTTTTCTTTGTTTGTTCATCAATTTTACAAAATTAAAATCAATGTAAGTTTAATCATTTAAAATTAAAAGCACCTATATCGTTTAGTCGCGGACATTCGATTTGAATTTAACATTTTCCCGAAATTTTCTAAATTGATTCAAGCCAAAATCTGCTGCAATTTTCTGACACAATTTGCCGCATATAATAAAAAAAAGGAGAACCAAATAATTTTCTAAAGATACATATTTACAACTCTTGTAAAATGACCGTATCAATTAAATATTTAAAATATTAAAATTATGATAATTCAAACTAAATACATTTCCATGTGAAATAAAAGTAAAATTGAGATCATACTTTAAAAGAAAAAAATCTTTATATATTCACTTATATTAATGTGTTTGAATGACAGATTAAATTTTTTGAAATTTATGCACGAAGGATATTTTGGGCTCGTTCTTCTCCTAATATTCCTGTCATGAAAATCGCTTCGCAAATTAACGAATGAAGACACGAAACATGCTCGCCACCTAACACGATTTTTCCATCAATTGCTTAACATCTATAATGATTTGAATTTTACCAAAAATCTTGATGGAAATTACAATAAAAATCAAGACAAAATACACTTGTCTTCGTAGAGAAAACATAGCAATAATATATGTTTAATGTAATATATAAATTAAATATCTCTTCTACAAATAAGTGTGTAATGTTGTCACATTAGAAATCAATTCACGAAAATCACTTCAAATGTTATTAAAACTTAGTTAAAATGTTTAAAACGAGATTTTGTACAATATAAGATACAGAATCGATGCATGCGCAATATAATTGTTTACAATAAATAATAAATATAAATTCTTTCTGTACAATTTTATGTATAATTAAGATTTTTTTTAGGATTTTACTTATCTTCGGTAATAGAAGAAAAAAAATTTAGCTAAAAATTGGTTAATATTATACAGTCAACATGTTATTCGGTGGAGGCTTGTGCAAAATGAATGCATCGTAGACGTGTGTGAGCTCGTGGAGTCGGTACTCCTCGAGACAAACGAATCCCTGGAGAGATGGCGATTGCTTCCTTGCACAACTCATGCAATGCACGACATGCCGTTTTTCCTGTTCGCGAATGAAGAGAATGTTGAATACTTCGAGCTGCGAATAAAAAACGGAAATTACATTTAAATTGATTATTAATAACTAATAAAAACCAATAAATCATTTCATATTAAAATTATCAGTGAAAAAAGTTTCTTCATTCTTTTTCAGTAGAACGAAAGTTAATATTACAAACATCATTTAATTCGTGAAACAATTTAAAAGCAAATAGGCATAAAGCAATAGACACTTACTTCGCACTGTCCGCAGTAGTGCGAGGCCTCGTTTTTGCCCCGACCATGAAACCGAACCTCGATCCCCTTGGACTTTACGTATTCTAAGATGTGCATAACGTTTTTAACAGTTTGCAACAAACACATTCTGAAATGAAATAAAACGGAAATTTGCCATTGAATCAAACCAAATCGCGAAATATTTTCTAACTCACTTTATCAATTCGTAAAGCTTCGAATCTGACACTTTAATGTTCCTCGCCAAATTCCAACTCAGGTGCACCATCGGAACTATGCTCTTAAAACTCTGCAACTTGTTCCACTCGTACCGCTCAACTGCCAAATGATACTGGCGTGCTGTAAGCGGTCCAACATTCCACGCAATGTTATTGCACCAGCCTACAGCTTGGACCCAATGAACACAACTACAGAACGAAATACGGCTTATTACTGGGATTTCCGGGATCCAGGATAGTTGAATAGCAACACTTACCCGGCATTTACCCAGACAAGATCGCCAGGCCTTTGGATGAATCGATAAACTGGAATGTTTTCTTTGTATAAGTCCTCCAGAACAGGCCACCAGGAACCATGCAAGTAGTTTATATTGTTCCGCTCGCAGAGGGCGTAGATCCCGCCCCAGTACGCATCAGGTACGGCAAACCATTCGCAGTCCCCTGGACCAATGTTAATGTTGATTGAACAGAAGTTGTTGTTCTCTTGGTGGCCGGGCGTCCGACTTCCAGGCACCTTCATGTACAGTTGAACTGTGTTCATGCCCAGGATGACGTGGCCGACGTGCGACAACATATTCGCCGCAGAAACAACTCGAGCAAAAGCCGGAAGTTTTTGAAGCTCCGTTAATTGCGGCCGCCATTTTCGTTCATCTGATAAATCTACGTTTGTACCAAATCTGAAATTTTAATAAATTTGTTAATAATGGAAGCAATAAGCCCACAAAAACTTTAAGTATAAAATCGCAGGTTTTGCGTTGTCGGGAAGTCTACTATCAAACACCACTCCAGCTGGTATCGAGTGAGGTTAGCGAAAATTTCCCTTTTAATGTTGCATCTTTTAAGCATACGGCCATTGTTACCTGGCTGTACGTTGTATAAGGATGCAATAGAAAAGTGAATGGCGACTTACCTTAACATTTTGTGCCCATTTTTGAGTTTCTTCTTCTTGCCGTTTGTTGAGTTGTTGCAGACAGAGTCCTTGGAATCGGAATCGGACATCATATGAATGCCTGCACTCTTTTCACGTTCCTCCTGTAGCCAATAGAAAAACAAATACATTCAGTAAAATGATAAAGCAATAGCGGTCGTTTTTGGGGAAGTTATTAAACTATACTTTATTGCATGATTGTCAGTTATCTTAGCATCCACATTCTAAATATTCGGTAGAACGAAAGTTATTTGAATTTGTAAACATCATTCGAATACTCACTGTCTATAAAAACTTCACTATGTCAAAAAAGTTGACTCTTACCTTGAGACTCTCCTGGAAACTGGACGCCTGATATTGAGCGTATTTCGCGATCGTTGTGTGGGATCTGTGGGAGATACAACCCCAAACCCGCTTGCCCTGCGTAGCGTCCCAGTTTTCGTCCGGTGATTGATGAACTTGTGTTCGAACCTCGACACTGTGATCCGGATTGGCTTCAACCAGAGTTTTCGTGGAGAACAGACCCAAGTCTAGTTTCAGAGCGCCGGCAAGGCCCCGGACAACAGCGATCGGATGCTTAAGGCAGAACTCCTGCAGCTGCGGACTGAATGCATGCTTCTTATTTTCTAGATGAACTGATGGTGTGGGTGGAAGGAGTTGTTCCCTAGTCAAACGTTGCGGGGGGCAGTCGGGAGGCGTCGGAGGTGCTGCATCCATGTGCAGTACTGAACACGGTGGCGGTAATTCTTTTGTACCCAATTGCTTGACCGCTTGCAGGATCTGCTTACAGTCCATATCAATGGTGAAAAGTGGAACTTCATCTTCTTCGAAAAGTTTCTCAACTTTGATTCCAGGCTCAATCTTGACGTCATCTTTAACTATTGCACCTACGCTAGACGAGAGCACCGAACTAGTTGAGGTCGCTTCACATCGCAATGTTGGCGACTTTGTACGAAGTGTTGGGATTATGTTGCTGATTTCTGAGTGTGAGGATTCGATTTCCTCCTTTATGTCCAAACCATCAGTGGAGAATGTTTTCAAGATGTCCTCGGCGAATGTTGTCGCCAAATCCTTCCTCGAGAGTAGTGCCTGAAGCTCTTGATCTATGACGCCTGGAAAAATCATTTGAATTTATTTTATTTTCCTTTTAAAAATAAATTGTTATTGGAAAAGGATTAAAGGAACAAATAGATAAAGAACAAAAAAATAGACATGTACTTCAAAACTGAACTCACCCAGGTCATTCGAGTCGTTTGCGCCCTGTCCTATGTGAGTGTACGAGGACAGAGGGGAATTAAAGGGCTGATTTTGTCGAAAATTCCCGTTATTCGGAATATTCGCTGATTTGTAAGGCATTCCGGCTGCCGGTTGGGTGTTTCCAGTGGCGGCAGGAAAATTGTTATTCGCATTTTCGACATTGAAATTGTTAACTTGTGGCACTGTGGCAGACTGGGGGGTGCGGGCTCCTGTCTGAGGTTGATACCCCGCTGGAACCACAGCAGGTTGCTGCACTCTCTGTTGCTGTTGCAGTCGTAGCTGCTGCTGATGCTGCTGCATCAGCCCATACTGACGGGATAACTGTTGAAATATTTGCTGCTGTTGCGGAGTGAGATTGTTCTGATTTTGTTGCAAGCACTGCAACATTTGGAGTTGCTGCTGCGTGAGGTAGAAAGCCGGCTGTGCTGGACGTGCTCCAGCGCTCTGGGGCTGTAACTCATCGTTCGGCTTGAATCTTTTCGCCGGCAGCGGAACTTGGTTCCCGGGCTGGCTGGGATAAGGCGGCGGTGGCCCTTGTGTTGCCTGCAAAAAGAACACTTTCTTGATTAGACAAATCTCTGGGGACAGAAGTTAAAAAGAGGAATTCACTTAAGAGGAACTGTTCGCCTTTTTCTACATGCAAGATCCACAATATCTGAAAATCACATTCATTGGGAGGCGATTCAATGTGCCGCATGAGGGCATTCGGAGTGCAATTGAAAGTGTACCCCAAAAGTAAATATGCGGCGAGAGATTTCACGTTTTCTTAACCTAAGAACATTCACCACGTGTGGAAATTTTACACACCTTTCTTGAATCATTTCTTTGCAAACTCTGGTCGAATTGCTGCAGGAATTATCGTGCTCAAAATTTTGTGGGAAATTAACAAAATTTAAATGAAAAAACTAAACTTAAAATGTCGGTTTTCAATCCGGCACAACGTTACCACCCAACACTATACGAGAAAATGGACGACAAGAGCCGGCGATTTCGATTTTATTCTCGAGGTCGAAAAGACAATGAACTTCTAACGAGTGAGACAACAGGTGCAATGTAATGTACGAAATGTTTAAGAAAAGAAGAGATAGATGTTCGTGAATTCAATGCTTGTACTAAACTCCCAACTAGTACAATTTTGCAATGAATATACTTTGGTTTGTGTCCTAACTTCGACTCTCAACTTGTGCCATCCACCACCAGAATGGTATAAAAACCTAATTAATTTTCATTTCTCAACGAGGAGTAGTCAAATTATGCTGCAAAGCGCAAAATGAAAAAATTGATAAAACTAAAACATTTTAATATAAAAAAGAAATTTGCGTAAATTGGAAATCAGTTATGGGTCCAAGCATATGCGAATTTCATGAAATTTTATCCAATATACATAGTTCTTGTGAAATATGCATAAGTTAGTCAAAGGCATCATTTCTGTGCTCAGTCGATTGGAATTTCAATTTTCTGTACATGATCTATAACTATACACGATATAACAACAACCGCATTTCCTTTTCTAGTTTTTCTGGAACCCCCATAGATCAATGAAAAACGAAAAAGTGCACACCTCGCAAGCGTTAGATACCCTGGGCTCCACAAATGACTCATAAACAATCTGCATAGATTTAGCTGCTGATAGTGGTCTCGAGTTTTTCTCGTGCCACCGGAGATAGATTACAGCAGAACTGTAATGGTCGCATGCGTTGGATTGGGCGACAGTAGTTTCTGGCGCTCGATTGAATTCCGAGCAGTTTCACGAGCGCGACTGGATGCAGTCCCCTCGCGCCATATACTGTAATTTTACCTTTTGGGGACGGAACCAAAAATACTACCAAAAACCGTTACTAACCTGAGGATATCCCTTGGAGAATTGCCGTTGCTGATTAGCCTGAGCGTTCTGCTGCTGCTGCCTTGAGCTCATTTCAGCAGATATTGGAAGATTCCAGGCCTCTTCAATGGAGAACAGCTGGCGTCGCTTTGACGTTATGCTCGGCATAGGAGCTTGGGCTAATTGCGATTGAAGAAATTTAATTCTTTGTGTTAAGCTCTGTGGTTTCCCACCGCTCGCCGTTACCGTCGATTCCTTTAGTAAATTTTTGCTACCAATTGATGGCGAAACCGGTACTGAAGATGCAGATGACGGGGAAAGGCTTGTGTTTGCGGCTACAGATGGTGTCCCGACTCCTACGGCCGTTGACGACGAAACGCTTAAATGCTGGATTTGCGACGAGTGCTGCAAAGATACAAAAAAGACGAAGAAATTGAGAATTTAATTCAACTGTGTGTTTCGGCAGTAGTACGTCAATCAGCCACGTACTGATGGTGACTCCGCTGCTCCGGCACGAGATATTGCATGCACTACTTGCGGGTCGGACGGAGCAGCATTGATCTTTAATCATCTTCACGTTTTGGGCAAATTTTGCATGCTGCATTCTGCATCCTGGTGTGATTCTAAAGAGATGCGTGCCCAGTCAAGTGAATCAGACAACCAAATCTGAGGCAATAGCACGGAACCCACAAATACTGTCGAGATACGACGACTTTTACACATGAGGCTCTTCAATCACCACCAACACTGCAGCAATCCAATCGAAGTTAAATAGGGCGACATTTGGACCTTTGGTCAGAGTATTTTGGCCGATTGCGCTCAGGATATATTATTATAATAAATTGCGTGTAAGCCTTTGGTTCGACGGACACAATTGATTCATGGTTTGCAACGGAAAAACAATTTTGTATGTCTCACCAATTGAAAGAGCATCCGTGCTTTATTTAATTAATTTATGTTGCCGAAAAACATTTAAAAAAAATGAGAAGAAAGTTTTCGAAATTGACTGAGACATGATGGATGTTTGCACTTCACTTCCAATGCAGACTCTAATAAAAGTTCCATCGTCGTTGAATCTTTTCGGAATAGTCCAGCAAAGCAATATCAAAGTCAGTTTTACGGAAAGTATTTACAATATCATTCATTTGATTAAGCCGCTTAAAACTAGTTTTTATTTCATAAAATCTTCATTTGCTAACAGCAGATGGTCTTCCAAATAAAAATTTATTGTAAAAAAGCTGTATTGTTTGAAGAGTTTGAACCTTGTTTTAAAAAAAGTAGGCCAAACAAAACACAACAATTAAAGTCGAATTCTTTTAGCATTGGAGAAAGTCATTGAGAACAATCGATTGTTTGTACTTTGTTTCTCGAATCGCGTTTGCACAAGTGAAATGAATGCGGTTAAAAAAAAAAAATGAACAAATTGTAAATGTTGAAGAAACGGTGCGACATTACAATTTCGTGGGTTTTTAGTTCAGATAAATATCGTAATGTTATTGTAATGTTAGTGTTACTTAATATATAATACTTCAATTTTTCTTACAGAATCGGAACTCCTTGTGGCGTTTAAATAGCACGCATAGGCGTCCCTAGGCTGTCCGCAACTTTCGTAAAGGATTCCCAAATTAGTCCACGCTGCTCTGTGAGTTTTGTCGAGTTGAACTGCACAAATATACGCTTGCAAAGCGTCCGTAGGTTGATTTTGCTGCTGGTATAATACTCTAAAAGCGAAAACAATGCAAATACAATAATTTCCGATTGTAATCTGAAATTAAAATTACGCACCCAATAGAGCACCAGGTATCAGCGTTTCCTTCACTCTCCTCCACTGAGTTTCTATACGCTATAAAGGCATCGTGAACTTTATTAATACCAGCGTAACATCTACCAAGCAAGTAAAGTGATTGTCCTGATTTTGGATCGGCTTCAATTGACTTTTGTAGATAATGTATTGCGAAAGATTCACGTTGTCGTTTCTCGCCCAATGATTCGACACAATGATACATCCATCCTAGAGGTGAAAACCATTTAATTATAACAATAATACGTAAATCTATTTAGGTACGGCAAATACCATGAAGTGAACGAATTCCGACAACGAATTCAAAATTACTAGATTCGTGATTGGGTAATACAAAACTACTGCAGTTAATTTTATGTACAGGGCAGAGTACTGTCATTTTTGCATTATTATTAAAAATTTCTTCCATTCCTTCTATGATAATGGGACAATTAAACATTTGATAGAATGCATTGTCATCGACAACGAGTGTATTTGAAAAGTTTTAGCTCTTTTGGATAACGGGAAGTGGAATAATTAGCTGTCGAAAGAATTGCCCTCAAACAACCAAGATTTCGCGAAGTTTAAAGATGAATAAAAAATAACGATTTACCTAAATGCCCAGCAAAGTTTTTATTTAATAATAATGCTGTCATCATTGCAATGTTACAATTCATTTTTTCTCACGAAACAAACAGCTTCGATTAAAAACTTGAATGTGATTTTTTTTTTTAGATTCTTTCATATGTTTATTTTATTTTTGGATAATTTAGTTTATTATTTTTTTTTAGCTTTTTACATTATTTTTCATTCAATTTAATTATCTTGTACCTATTGCTCAATACCAGCTTGTTGGTGTTCGTTGAAAGTTGTAAAACTTGTGGCATCTAACTCCTTCAATAAAGTTATTAATATTATTATTATTATTATCAACCTCTTAAGATGCTGTTGATAGAATGTTTCTTGAACTCAAAGCTGTTTCTTTTTTTGATTGTACAATGTTGATTAATAATCAAAAAATATCAAATATTGTCTTGTTTTTCCCTTAAAGTAGAAATTTTTCTTATTGCATTTCATGTTAAATCTGAAACCGAAATGACGATGAGCGGAAAAAGTTTTTTTGATTTTTCTGTTATTACAATGACTTGAATTTGATTTGAGGTTAAAATTAAATAATTAATAACTGAATGTATTTTCCACAATTTTTTTTTTGAAATAATGCAGTTGAAAATCCATCGCATTTTAAAGAGTGCCAGGAAAAGCAATCAATTTGCTTGAAAATTAAAAGTGTATACGAAGAAATGGAACTGGAGAAAATTACTCATCAAAAAGTGATTTCCGTGGAATTTATCGTCGTGGCGTTTGTTTAATTGCAATTCCATTTCATCAACTTCAGAAGGAAACCTAACGAAAGGTGAGAGAAGTGTGCCACGAAAATGTTTTCTTCACTGTCTGAACAGTTGAATTCAATCGTTGGTGGTATTTTCCCAGCCCTGCACGCTTCAAAAGTTGCTAATGCATGCCATCATGATGCAAGTGTGCAGTTGCATTAGCGTAATGAGCTTTAAACTACGTTGACCTTACCTAATTGGCGATAAATGTCGGCCTTCAGTTGCTGTGTCAGCTGTTTCTCTGTGAGGAGCTGCTCGTATGCGTCTTTGGCGACTTTGTGTTTGTTTTGCACCTCATACAGGTGAGCGACGTGAAAGCGTACTGGAAATAGAACAACAAGAAATAGGTTACTCAATTTGTTTAACAATAGTAGCAAAGGCAGCAAGAAGCGGATGGGATTTGCGAATGGCTGCAGCATTTCCAGGTCGCCGTCGGACAAAAGTGTCGACATCCGATTCCAATACTTCGAAGTTCGAACCACACCGATGATTACTCATTAACGATTGTGATTGCGAAGCACAAGCGAATCACAACGAGTAGAATCGCCGGTGGGACAATAAATGAGAAATTACCAGGTTGTGATGAAATTATGGTTTTTTCTTTTGTTCCGGAGGAGAGTCCCCCAGCATTTGCGGGTGAATCTGATAAGACACAATAAAACCGCCAATTGCCCTTTAGGATCACACCGCGAGCGTTGTGCACATTGCTTGCTGTGCAGATGGAGTTGCGCCAAATGAACTTCGGGTTCAGGCTGCTCAGCTTAATTTTATTAAGGAGATGCCAAATGAATGATGATTTGGATTTGCCAGCGAACTGGCGAACGCTGATGGCTTTGTAGCGAGCGAGGAGCACAAAAGGCGCTCCACTGCTGATGTGCAATCATGGGCGAGAGGATGGACCAATGACGCAAGAGGTCGGGAAGAGACTGTCAACATCATGTTTTAATTATGAAACTAGATTTAAGTGACAAACAACAGTTTTGCGTGATTTCCACTTTTCAAAATAGGCAAGAGATGAGAGAAAAGGATTAAGAATCCATCAATGCAATACCCACATTCTTTGGCGATAAGTTTCAAATGTAAGTTAAGCTTCTCAATAATTCACCCTGCTACCGAAGTGGGGGAGTCACAGCCACAAACAAGCCGGAAATCCTTAGGTTGCAACAATAATATCCACCTTAATTGCGGCGGTGCGAGATTTATCCAGAAATTTTATCAACCAAACATTGAAGGTGGCTTAAAAATAGAAGTCATTTATCCTGGCCGAATAAATCAGGATGATCCAACTCTGGTATTAGTTTGGTCATTACAAGGGATCGGCGAAGACTTCCCAAAATACGAATCGTCTTTTATGTGCTTATTTTGGTCTTTTTTTCGAGACGCCATCGTCTCTGCATATTTCAGCTCGAAGTCTGCTGCCGACCGTCACCACCGTCCTCGGCGCGTTCTTCTTGCACTCGGGATTCTTAGCCAGCATTTGCGCATCTTTTCTACGTATGCACTGCTCATAGAGAGGAAGGGTCTAACTGGTGATGAGAGTTCGTTCACCGCGACGGCCTCTGGGTTGGTGAACGTGTGTCGACCTGGGGATTGGGGAGCAATGGAAACAAAAGGAGCTGCCGAAATTTGTGTCTGCCATTGCTGCCGTCGTCTAACTCACGCACACACTTCGAAGGGCGGCCGGTGGAGCTCGTGGAGCACTCATCAACGGAGCGACGGCCAAGATGTGAGGGGTGCTGAGACACAACACCATACTGCACCGCAGAATATTGACGTAATTTTTCGAGACGTGTGTCAATGCCTTCTACCAGAAATTTACATTTTTATCTGGGAGCAATAATTTCCGCTGCGACGTCTGCCTCCGCCCATCCCCTGCCCAAAGATCGTGTGATTGCAGCAGAAGCAACAGCACTTTGTGCCTTCCGCCCAAACCGATTTTGCTTCACTCCACCATTACGCACTCAACTGTCGGCACCCCCAAGATTTCTTTGATTTAATCTTCATTTCGAAAACGTCAATAAAATCAACTCTTTGGCACACAATCAACGCTTCTTGATTGAATCTCTACAGTACATCGGGGCACAGCAAGACATCGCCGAAGAAGACATAATTTATGACGATTGCAATTAAAAACAACAATTAAGGACTCCCTTGTCAATGGCGAATTTAATTTGATGTGCTTCCGCAAACTATTTAAAACGGTTATTAAAATCAAAGGAAGATTTAATGGTGTTCTTTTACTTCAAATCAGAACGATGTTAAAAACATCGATGTTTTCCTTCCGGTTTTTCAACCTTAATATGATGAACTACTAACCGAAGGGCGAAGGGAGCTGGAAGTGAGACTTGTTGAATTGGTGTAGAAATTGCCCGATTTACTCTGTGCTACAACTGTACTAATATTATATTTAGGTTGAATCGAAATGTTTAACGTTTATTATTAAGTAATATAGTAGTATATATATATATTATATATATGTAAGAAAATATGCATACCTATATGATAAGGATAAAAAAAATAACCAAATTAAAGGGGTATTTCTTATGGAAACGGCTTGACTCAAATGTCGTCATCATCTCAAACAATTTTATACTACTGAATATGTTTCTGGTCACTTTATTCATTTGCATTCCGAATAAGTTTTAACATTAATATTAACTATTTTCAATTCGCAGTATCCTGCCGACGAGTTCGCTGATAAGTTTTGCAGGCGAAAAACAAGGAGTGAAGATTGGTGATTAGAAGTGGAAATCCTAAATTTGAAACGCCTTCTATTCGAATGCATGTTTTCTTGAGTGCTGTGTCTTAACAGTGAAGTTACAATTAGTGAATGCTTCATATTATCATAAAATTTTCTGCAACCGGAGATGTACACCACCAGGTGAGATGTCACTTCTGTTCACACAAGGGGGTTCAAGAGTAAAGGAGATGGACGATGAGATGCATCTAAAAATAATACTCACTTTGAAGTTTTGTAAAGGTGCACGGTGCCGAGTCGAGCAATGCAAGTTGCAGGTGTTTCAATGATGCCTCAAAGTCACCATTCACTTTAAACATAAATCCAAGGCGCAGGTGAGCTTCATTGGCACGTGGAAAGTCTGGACAAACATACAGCAACTGTTGAAATGCCTTAATCGACCTGAAAACAAAAAACACATGCAAATAAATAAAAAGGAAAATAATGAACAAAGAAGATTGGCAAGGGGTTGCTAAACTACATATGTTTGCACCGATATAAATAAATAATTTATGGAGTAAGGAAACTTCTGGTAGTGAGTGAATTAAAAAGAAAAAAAACCCCAAAGATTGCATGTTCAGCGCAAGTGCGTAACGCACTGTTGGCTTAATTCCCCTGCGCATGTTTCTTTCTTTTATGCACTTTGCTCCTTGTGATTTTATTTCTGTTCAACCGACTGCATGTAATCTCAGGTTAACGGTATAATTCTTTCCTGTTATGCAACGAGTTTCGTATATCGCTTTCATCTCGGGAGCTTTCATAAGAATATTAATTCTTGTGATTTGCATAAATCTGTGGCAACTGACTTATAGAGCAGCTGTTCAGTTCTAGAGACACTTGCAGCCGTTGATCTTGCAGCAAAATAAGAAAAAGTAAATAAGTATATAATTCGTAAAGCATATTGTATGTACATTAAATTATGTTACGATTGAGGAAAACAAGCATATTAAAGTTTATTTTATAGATTAAAGAAATGTTCAGGATCTGAACAAGGTCGACGGGAAAAGTAAAGAATCATGACCAAGAAAATCGGAAAATCCTTACATGTCCTCAAAATGTGTGAAATTCTACGCCTAAGTCCGAACAGTGGAGAAAATATTGGTGTCAAGCTGGCCATGGATGTTGATTTAAAAATTCAAAAAGGTTCTTAGGAAACATTTTGCTGTGCCGTGGGGATAATGAACAATGGGCAATTAATTGTCGCACATCCCATCAGAGGGATGAAGATCGCAGTGCACATACATAACGCTTTCCTAGGTGAGAAAATGCCTTCCACTACTTTCGAATGAGGAGGACGGGGAGTAGGGAGGAGATTAAGGTTGAATTGGCTCATTCCATTGTCACGATGACAGTTAAGCGCTTTTTCAAAGGTGCAATCTTGTGAGAATAACCGGCCGTTGGCATGTTTTTCCATGACACAGATTCTGAAGAGTTAGCTGCTCGCCTTGCCACCCTATGCTTGACTTTCTGGGGCGCTCGAGGAGCAAAAGCAGTATAAAAAATAAGAGTGGTGAACAACAAAAGATGGCACCGACCACTCTCACCTGCTTATTTTCCTTTTTTCAATACACCGGACTCATTATGTAAAGAAATATTTTCGCAGGGTATTGTGTTGCATCCATGCACAGGCACGACTTTTGAAGAGACAGAGAAAAAAAAATGTACTGTGGAAGCTGTAGAACATCATCCACCCGCGATTTATTAGAAACTGCTGCAACGCTGGTGTCTGACGTGGGGGCTAATTTTTAATGCTAGATGAAGTTTGGATAACGCTGACGCAGGGCATGTTGCGTTTCGTTCGGGACAAAAGTGTGGGATTACAAAGGATATACTTTCTCATGGATATTGTGTCTGTTCGTTTGAATGCGGACGGATTAAAAATAAAGTAAAAAAACTATCCTTTATTTTGCAACCCTACAACGACGCCGAGAAGCATCACGGTTAACTCCCGCAGGACCTGAGAGCTGCTGTTTTATCTGACTGACAGGTGGTATTGTATGTTTTCTGTTCTTATTGTAGGTCGTCTATTGAAAATTAAAATCCGCTCCAGGGCACTCGTCCTAACAAAGAGTCCTACCGCCGCCTCCTGTTCCTTCATCATCGTTCTCGTCTATGGCATTTTTTGAGCACACATGTTCACAAAACGCACATTAAATCATTCCAACGTTTGCTGCTGGTGTTCCAGCCACTCCCAGTCCTTATCCGTACGAAAGATATCCTGTACCTTGTCTGGGCTAATACAATTGTTTGGGTGTATTACTGTATTCGACGAGGGGTCGCAGGCGGGCAGCGTTGATAATACATGAACAAGTTTAAAAATTCAGCAGCTAGCGATCAATACCTAATCTTCGTTGTAGGACAAAGCGATGTTTCCCTTTATGCCCTTTTGCCCTCTCAGAAGCACTTCCTTCCTCTTCCACTTCATTCGCTCCATGCTCCTGTTTCTCATTCACAACCTTCCCCCCAGCGAGGTCGAGTAGTGTCTACTTTTCTGCACAGAGTTCCGCATCCCCCGGATAGGGTGGATATAAAAAAAGAGACGCACACACACTGCCAAGCATCTCAATGTCGACTTTGTCCTGTTTTGTTAATCACAAATGACTTGATTACTTGCATTATTTACTTCTTGTGTGCCGCGTCGAGACCTCTCCACTTGTACAATGTGAAAATTCAGAAACTCGATTGAAAAAAAAGCATAATGTTATGCCATCGCCATCACAAGGATCAAATTTTCGGCACTGTGTGATTGCTTCCGCCATTGAGATCATTCCCTGTTACATAATCGTAGTTGGTGTTGGATTTCAGTGACGAGGATTTCGAATTCGGATACGTCGAGAAATGGTGACCCTCGGTGATATCCAATATACTTATCCATGGACGCTGGATACCATCTGTAGCATGTTTCTAACGTGAGAACCTTTTGCTTTCAAATAAAACGAAACTGTTCTTGTTCCTTTGTTATACAATGTGCATGTGTGTTGACGGCGATAGATGCGACATGCATCAGGGGAGGGAGAAAACCCACCGTGAGAAAGGGTTAAAATTGTTTTGAAATTTATTTACTTCCGCCGATTAAATCCGCTTTTAATCATTCCGAGGACAGTTTTTTAATTAATTTGACAATATATAATGGCAATGGGGAACAAAATGGTGGACCTCTTGTTGTTTTTTAAAATGTAATTCTTACCAGACATACATTTTCATTAGGATAACTGCTTTCATTTGAAATTAGAAATTTGTGGGCAAAACTTGGATTTGTCCTCGCATCATAAATACAATGTCCGCCTGTTGTCCTCCCAACCTTTTGCTACATACGTGTGAAATTCTGCCTGCTGTTTACCTGTTGCACTGTTATTCTAATCCCAACTTCTCCCCGACATCGTAGCTCATAATTTAATCTTCATTTATGCATGTCCATACAAGTGATAATTAACCAAATTAGGAACTTCCACAAGTTGACTAAATGTGTTCTCTTACAATATTTCAAACACTGACTTCTCATCCCTGCTGTGAAAATGTTTTGCTTTCATATAGTCGATTGAGGATGCGACAGCTCAAAACTGCAAAACGTGTTCGCTAGAAATTAGGTTACCTGCCGGCAGCTAATGCACTTATGCGTTGTTATCGCAAAAAATAGTGCAAGGTTTCGTCAGTGTGGCTGCCCCAGCAGAAGTGCCAGATTTCCCCACAATGACAGACACTTCCCCCATCTGTTCCGCATTCATTGGGTATTATTGCATTTCTGCGGTTTTGCTGTTCCGCTGCAGCAAGTCGGTATCCAATTCGTGTTGAAGTTGATTATTGGTAAAGGGATACAAGAGCTAACTGCAGGAGATTATTAGAATCTTACCATCGCTGATTAGTTAAAATAGAATTAATGGAAGTGCATTCCACGCCATGAATGATAAAAAGAGTCCTCTCTCCCCTTTCCACCTCCTGTTAATTAATCCAATGAATTACATTTGCAAATTAAATTTTTCCTGCACTTTCCTTCTCTTCCCTTTGCGTAAGGACTTATCAACCAGACTATGCAGTCGTCTCCGGTAGTAATTTTCACCTGGTTTAATTAGAATGCACGCAGATGACGGATGTAACTGTCATTAAACTCTTTCGAAATGGTCGGATTGTGTCCGATATGTGAACACTCTTCCGTTGAAGTGCGTGCTCCAGAGTTGTTGATCGCTATCGGGCATTTGTCGCTTAAACGGAGCATTTCCTTTTCTTATAAGAAAAGGGGTTTATGAGTAGCGGTTTTATCGTGAGAAATCACTTTTTAAGGTACATTTATGCAAAATTGTAAGGTGCGGGTGAAAATTTTAAACTATATTCCCTTTCGCTTCTGACCTGAAGTTCTCTCTTCCGCAGCGACTGCATCCACAATCTGAAACGCTTCGTCGTCCGATTGTGGAGTTTGATTGCTTTAAATTGCACTTAAACAATGTCGTAATCGTCTTCCTCATACATTATGCAATCAATCAGGTCAATGGATCCGATTATATTAAGACGTTTTTAGTACTCCCGAGGTGAGGAAATGTTTTTATTCATGAAATTTTATTCTTCCTCGATTCTACTGTAAAATTTGTTGAAAACAACACCAATACAAATTTGAAGGGAAGAGTGTAAATTGTCCATTTTTAGGAAACGTTTAACTCGAATTTAATTCGATTAAAGATGGGTGTTGTTAAATTAAGAAAATATCAGTTCTAAGACTTCCAAATATCCATTAATTAAAGGGTTGTAAAAAAAAGTATAAAGAGAAATGTATACGTTATTATACATACTAGCACTTTACTGTCGTCAGGAAGGGTTGATCGAATTAGTTTGACGAGTATCGATAATGGAGATGGTGGTATCGAACAGTATCGATATCATATGAACATTTTTGGGAAGTTTCTAGACAATTTTTCAAGCCTTCTTAATTCTTGAAAATGTTACATATTCCTTTTTGTAATTTTGCTAGAAATTTAATCCATCATTTAGGAATCCGTTAACAATCTCCACCGTAAATAAACGACCAGTCTGCTTCCATATTGATTTACAAACAAACAAATGCAAATAAACAGAAATGTTTCCTGACACATTTAGAATCCATACTCATCACAAACAACACTTTGGTTGCTTTGTACAATCATTTTAATACGATAATTCTCTAATTCCATTCGATTTTCAAAATTAGAAACTCATTAAATAGTGAATCACTCGTTTTTGGACCTGACCACGACAACGAAAATTCCAAATATTTTTGCACATGATACAAAAATAAATTTTCACGGAGGGTAAATCATTCGAAAACGTTTCTTGGAAGTGTGTTTAAAATTATTTCACAGCACATGGACGGCAAAAAAAAAAAACGAGAAAAGGTAACGAGTCTCGAAAGGAGGACTGCGAGCAACTATACTGACTGCTTAGGGCTCAAAGACTACTTCCGAGCGCCTGCATCTGTCCCTTCTTTCAGTGCGTAGACGAACATCTGCAGTGTATTTTATTTTTTTACTTATTTACTTGTTGATTTTTTCATTTCGTTCTTGTCTCTCAACTTGAACTCGAAGAATGATGCTATTGGGTTTTTATTGATCTTCACCTGCTCAAAAATATCTTGTTACCGAATGCAGCGGTTCAATAATAATGCTAAAGGGGGAGTGTGGGATGGCGAAGATTATCCCAGGATTTGTCTACCTGCACTGTAGGAATAGGAACATAAGAACGTGCGCGCTTTTACTTTGGTAAAAGTAAGAAAATTTTTATTCGAATTTTCGAGGTTTTCCATTGATCAAGAAAATTCAAAGATGACTCTCATCTGCAGGGATAGGTTTTAAAATAGATAACCAGGGTCCAGGTGCAGCGGATCCTTCAGATGGGTTCGTTTATATATTAGTGTTCGGTGTATATATTAGTGTTGTTCTAATGGAACAACTTGTTCAATGGTTCTTTGTCATTGGGTGGTCCTTCGACTACTGTCGATCATAAATTCCGGTAATTATGCAAATAACAATCAGATTCGCTAAATTCGGAAAGATATAGTAATTTTGATGAATCGAAAAAGAATAGCATCATGTGAAACACTGACCTGCCCCAATGGCAAGATCGAGCTACTATAGCGGGGAAGAGGGAGTGCACAGGCAAACAGAAATTACTCAATCCGTGCGAGTGGCGAGCTGCCAGCCACGAGAGCAGTATTGCACCCGACTCGTTTACGGTCGACGAGTATGCAAATGATAAATTCATCACCATCAACACCTGTTCCGCCAGCCTTTAATTATTTTGTAATTTCACTGCCTCCGGGGTGTGGAGGAGCGTGCCACTGAGATAATAATGCGATATGATCGTCCATCAGCATTGCAATCATTGCTCGTCGGAGGCGCGGTGATCTGCAATTGACCCCAAGAGAGTTAGAAACAAGAGTTGCTCAAGGCTGAGTACGTGGAATAAATGAGCAATTATACTTTATCACCTGAGAAATGATAAGAAACATGATGCTGCAATTGCCATATCACAGCGTTCAGCTTTAAGAGATGTGACGATCGCGACGCCAGCAGACAACGCTTATTGTTTGTTTTTTTTAGAGAAAATCGAGGAGTGTTTCGAACAAAACGAAACCCGAAATCGCTGGAAACTCCAACACTACACTCCCACATGCAAATTAATATGCAACGCAATCGTTCAAGTTCAGTGACTACTAGAAGAAGACATCGCAACAATGCGGAAGCGAAGTTGTTAATTGACGCAAATTTGCATTACCAAATTGTAAACAATGTTCTCGAGTTTTATTGACACTACACAATCACATAAGAGTGATGAAAAAAAGTAATCCAAAATTAGACCTAAGCATTCTCATCGCTTTTGTATTTCAGTATTTCAGTGAAATACTTTTCTGATTTTGCTTTTATTGAAAATGCTTTCGACTTTGAAACTATAAATCGTGACCTTGTCTCTTTTTTTCCCTCCTTGCAACTCTTTTATTGTGCTTCCTTGTTAGATATTTTTCTACTTGCGCATAAACAAAGCTAAAATTAAAATTTACATGGAAAAGAACTAGATTTTGGTATCAGTCAATAAACTTTTGTCAATTGCAATTGAAGGAGTACCAAATTATGATTGATGCTTTTGTCAGTTACGACTTATAACTGGAAAATTTATCAAAACTTTTTATATTTGGTTGAAAACGAATTGATAAAACATATTCGCATATATTATAATTAATTTAATTCTTAATGTAACTGACATACCATTTATTGAAGAATATTTTAATTTAAATTTAATCACTAGTGCAGCTTTACAGAAGTTAAAATACATAAATTTTCTGATTTTATTGGTAATTAAAACAAATTGAAAAATACGGCTATGAAAACATCTATTAATTTTATCATCCGAATTTTTTAAACGAATTTATTATTACTAATGAGGTAATGGATCACAGACGGTTTTATTACAAAATCGATCCTGTGGGAGAGAAGCAAAAGGCTTTTTTAATTGAGGCGAAATTTAATTCAGACTTATTACTGTAAAGAGATCAATTAGAAAGCCAACTGGAAGATTTACCGTTGCGTTTATGAAAATTGTATTTTGATTTGTTTCTTATTGTCCATTCAATCAAGAATTCAGTTGTCTTAAGATCTGAGTACCATTCACTAATGGCGATCTATCGGATGCCAATTGAAAGATTTTATTTAGGACCTTGGATAACGGGGACAGTGGAGCACGTTCAGTCTCTGCCTAACGTGGGCGTCATGTTGCAAAACTAGAACCAATGTGGGCTTTGAGATCAGCTCTAGGTCAAGTAGTGAAAATAATATCTGGATATGTATCTAATATGCAATATTATTCTTCGAAATCGTTTTCCTGGTGTGGATAAAATTCAAAGGAAAAAGGTTAGTGAAAATATAATTACGAACAAGTCCCATCATCAGATTTGTTCATCAGCAGTAATTACAATTAGATATGCACAATGCGTTTATCATTATAATTTTATATTATGCATGCTTGAAGTGACTAGAATGTCAGTCCCCTCAAACGATCTTAGTTGTCCGAATAAGAATAATAATTTTACCTAAGTTAATCTCAAATTACGTATGCAAAAAGCCGTAAACTAAAAATTGTCCAATTGGAACCCCCACAGCCACTTGCTAATCAACCATTACTGAGACTATTTTGGATCAATTTGGTTCTTTTACAGCATAATATTTGAACTGATAAAAAAATGAAAAGCCTTTCTTGATTAGAATAGTCTGGTGACAATTTTCACGTGTCCAATCTTATTCGAGTGAATGTGTGTGTTTGGCAATTATTTAAAATTATCTCGGCAGCGATCCAAAGCAGCCGTAAACTTAGGCCACGTCCTCTCAATGTGAAGTGCACCGCACCGCCGCACCGCAGCCACATTCTCTATTGTGCAAATATCAAAGTGAAATATGCGAATTCAGCTGGCGCAGCGCTTCCATTGAGCTGAAACTGGTTATCACGTAGTCAACGCAGTCTGTTCAGCGTTTCGCAGGGCTACGAGGTTGCACGCGTTTCAATAGCTGAATACCCCTGGTGGACAAACATGAACTAAGTACGTATAGTCAGTTTTCAGTTTCCACGACTACATACAAGCGAAATTGATAATTCGCCGTATGTACACGGTGCACGTAGTGCTCGCACGGCGAAATGAGAGAAGCAATTGTTGGCTCTTTCTGTTGCACATGTTTAACACAATTCGATCTAAACAAGTAAATAGGAAACAGCTGAGGGGAAGACGGAACACAGCTCTCCTCAATACTTGAAATGAAATCCTCTTAATTTCTCAGCGATTACACAATTCCACCGTCGGTCGTGAGTCTCTGCGAGTTCTATGCCGCATTTGGTTTTTCGGGGAATGCGGTTGCGCGGGCCCGTCACTGTGTGCATACATGTCAACAGAGCCAATAAAAGTATCACGTGCAATTCACCGTCTCATACACACACACGGTGACATCTATCCCTCGTATAGCTGTCGGGTATGACAACGATTGTGATGGCCGATGATGGCAAAGAGGATAACAAGACCCTGGGAACTTTATTTACATAAAATAAAGCTCACGTGATTGCTGTTGGTACTGCAAAATACATCAAAACAATAGAAGGAAGTACGGAGACATTTCAGCTTCGACCACAGGCCTCCTCTCTCAAATACTGTAGACGTTGCAATCTTTTTTCCTATATAAAATATATAAAAAATGTTTCTATAATGCAAAGAATTCGTTGTGCATGCGCGCTCTGAGCACAAAATTTATTAGATTTATCATCATTAAGAACAGTTATAAAGTGGTGAGAGAGTTGAATGGATTGGATGTCTACAGAAGATATGGAAACTGCATGGAACTCCATTTTGGCGGGGACTGGGGGAAGAAAAGAGAGGTTTCCAATGTTAAAAATTCTTATCAATGCCTATAAATTCCCTCTTGATTAGATTCCGTATTTGTTCGTATTGAAATTGTTATAAATAAATGAAATGCCGCTTTATGAAACTTTAGGGTTGTCGCCTGTCATTTTCTTACCGTTTACCAACTCCATGAAAAATATACTTTCTAGCCAATTAAAATTTAAAAAAACAGTTAAATTCTTCTTTTAACCTTTTGAATAGTCAGTTGTATTTATTTATATTCTTATTTCCCATTAAAAAATTCCTAGAAAGTTCCATCATTTGGCGATGATATTCATCCCTTATTATAAAACCATAATCCGATTGTGGCATAAATTGCGTTCACTTTCCCTTTTCGATAATGCTTTTCAACTGAATGTGTATTTATACTTTATAGGCCCTCTTTTTCAATTAGATTTCACATCAAGGGATTATTTTTGTTGTCATTTGCCGTTAGCGCTGTTTCTTAATACAATTATAATTATAATGATTTCCGCAATTAAACAGTTTCCAATAATTGGGTTTTTTTACACAAATTTCACCCTATTCCGGTGTTTTTGTTCTCGCATTAAGTCAATCAAGCAAAATGATATCGGATTTTGTGAATGGAAATTTTGAAATCATATTAACTTTTAATTGGTAATTGTTCTCAAAACACATTACAACAATCATTTGTGTTTTCCGATCGCTAGAAACAGTATGCATTGATTATTTTTAGAAATTATCGATTTCATTCCATTTTCTAGCGGTGGTGGCGGTGTGACTTTGAATAGGTGAGAAAATGCAAATTTCGTACTCCGAAAGGTGAATTATCATGTAAAGCCAAGGCCAAGTTGAATTAACATCACCACGGAATGCACTTTGAGGGGACACGGTTAATAAGCGGTTTTGCAATTTTCGACGCGGACCAGCGAGCACCAATTGGAACCGAGCGGACACAGAATTTCGCTGATGGCTCACGATGCCTGTGCGAAATCAGAAATCGCTGAAATTAGTTAAATTAAATCGCATCCTTTCAGAATTGCCCAAATTTCAATATCTTCCATTGAAAATTTCATTGTTTACGTTATTCTACCGAAATTAAAAAGAAATCGTTGATTTTCGCAAGACAGATTTATTTGCATATGTTTCGTATTCGTTAGTTTAATTTCGACAGTTGGAAAGAACAAGTAGGTACATTGCATTCAATACTGATGCCATCAAGTTCCTCATCTCAAATACATGCAAAACAGAAAAAAAAGGATTCTTTTAATTGGTACAGGAAAAATAAGGAAAATCTCCGGACCATGTAGCAGCAGTGAAATGCGTTCAATTACAGCAGGGAAAATTCCCCATTGTGATCAGTTTCGAACGCATTGCAATTATCTAGCAAAAATCTCACTGCTCGGAAAGATAATGACGATGATGATGGCGGTTGGGATCTCAGTAATTGCGAATCGTGCAAGGGGGGACTCCACCTCGTAGAAGAGGCTAGAGAAATCAGAGCAAAGGCTGCACTGAATATGCGAACGATGGAGCTTAGTTGTGCTTCTTCTTCAGCCCGAGTTTGGGTTCTTTCTAGGAAAGGGCAACGGCCGAAGGCATTGCTCTGCAGTTCGGATACACGCCACAACGAAAACATGGCACTGGAGCTCATCCCCAACCAGCGAGAGCATAAACACCGAGATCCACCAGTGCTGCTCCAATCCCGACCGAATTGTAACGAGCCACAACATACAAAACAGAAAAAAAAATAAGATGTTCACAGACATGAGGGGAAAAGGACGGGGGTAGGCTCTGTTGAGGCTAGTGAAACCAGACAAAACATAGGGGCCAGCGTTTGAAATGTGGGGCCTGAAGGGGGGGGGGGGGGGGGGGGGGCTCGCCTGGGAAGACGACATCGTCACCGGATGTGGGACTCCGATGATGGCGGGCACACGCGCAGAGTGACGTATTCGGAGGCAAAGTTTGGAGTTCTGTGAAGTCACAGATTCTTTTGGGTGACGATGGTATCTCCTACTCCCCGTAGACAACATTTACTCTCATTTACTCGTAGCAGTCCCAATTTTCTGCTTTTGTGTCGCATCTCAACGTGGTTTCGTAGCTTCAATTTCCACCATCATGGATTCGCAGATCGGAAGTCGAACTACTTTTCGAATGACGGAGAAAAACTAAGAATAAAATCGAGAGCTTTCCAAAAAAAAAATCAATAGGCAGAGAAATGTTCGGTTGTTTATGTTACACGAAACGGTGCATGGGGGGAGGGAAACAAGTCCAACGAACTCTCAGGCTGTTGTCCCCCTGAAAATGCTGAACTCATTCTTGTTTTATGTAATTAAGCTAAATTTGAGGAATCCGTGGAATCGCAGTTCGCTTCGGTTTTTGTTGTTGCCTTGTTTTTATAAACTACATGTAAACTACACTTGTGAAATTCGGGGAGGGCGAAGAGGGAGAGAAAACAAATAAACACAAGCCATTTGAGACAGCTTTAGCTTTCACATGAAGCTTTTCATGAAGTGAAATTCCTACAATGGATATTGGATATATGAACGTTTCTCTTCAATATAAACAGGCTCCACTGTTGTTCATAAATTAAAGGGGTGATGGCATGGAAACTAGAATGAAAAGGTGCTTTTTTGCTTAATTAAGGATTCTAACATCATGTAGCAGAATAAATTGGAGAATAAGACCTTACAGTTTGAAGAAAAAAAAAAAAAAAAATGACTAATTTGGGTTTAGATTTTTGTTCGAACTTTCCGAAACAAACATTTGTAACCATAATGAATTTTGGAAAATCCGTAAAATTAGTAACAGAGTTCTTCAGAAGAAATCTAATGAGTAACTAAATTACGTGGAAAGTGGACTGTGACTACATTCAAAAATCCCGCCCAGTGAACCGGAAACCAAAAAATAATTGAAACGGAATCGGTGATTTCCCCTTGTACCCGCAATGAGAGTGAGCAAAGTGCTAGTAGTAAACGAATGTCAATGACGAACTGGAGTTGAATCGGAGCAGCGCAAGGGCGGCACTGCGGCAGCTGGCGAAGCCCGACACAAGTGACATAATCGAGTTGGGGCTGAGGAAAAAACGAGTTCTCTCTCGCAGATTGCCAGGAGCAATCAGTGCTAATTGCGACAATCGAAAAGAAATTTAATTGTTGAGTATAGAGTCTTCAAGAGACGGCGGCGGAGGCTGAGTCACCCTCCAGCAGCCTTCATTCGCGGACAGATGATGATCGGAGGAGTGTGTGAACATCATCTGCAGCCTCCGCTAGTTGGAGTTTCGAGAATGGTGATATGTTGCCTGGGAAAAATCTAAGATCATATATCGTCGCAGTTTCGAAACTCCACCGCCCTCTTGTAGATAAAATGCTGCTTCGCCTTAGTTCCAATGAAGTCACCTTCGCGGACGTTGCCACATTCATCACTGTTTATGTTTTGTCGTGTCGCAAATGCCGTCCAACCGCCTGGCGTACAGGGACTCCCCTTGCGACGACATACGAGTCGACATATGACACTGATCCGGCCATCATGAATCAATCCGACGACAATGCTCATTACCTGGTGCTTCTTACCCGAGGAGTGAGCACAGATGTTGTCGCCCTGCGGCACTCGTCGTGTGTACTACTGTTCATCCGCATACACGCTCACTTGACCATTAGCCTCTTTCCCCCGTTACCCGCATCGACGGCGAGTAACGTCATGTCCATGTGGTCTCCCTGTGGTGGTCGCTACCACGTCGGCCGGGGTTCATCACACGAGCGGCCCAGCAAGAAGAAACTATCAGCTGATGCTAGAGGCTAGACTCACCTTCATCTGCTTCGTTTCGTCTTTCTTTCGCAAGGCTGTGGCACATTCCGCATCCAGCAACTCGTCTTCGACGAACGGTTTTGAATTTTTTTTTTCGTAACCCTTCCCCCACCTGCGGCATCTACGCTATTACTCACCTGAACGAAAGTTCACTCAACTTTTATTGCGCTCCGGACGTAATTGTGCGACTCGTGCACTTGTGGCAAGAGCATGCAGCAGTGCCGCTGCGGTTCTTCCCCGGCAAGAGGAAATTCTTTCACTTGATTCCGTGATAAAACCCAATTAGGTTTTAATAATTTTTCCAACACATCGCTCCACACAGGTGATAATGTTTACTGGAGTAATTGAAAAACTCACAATTACAGCATAAATCTGCCCAGGTGATGCATTGAGACTTCAGAGTCATTTGTCGTTGGATCCGCGATTAACGGGTTAATGTGCTTGTAGTTGATTACCTGGTGTATAAAATTCATCGAAAATTGAATTTTACAAAACAGTTTCAAACTCGGTTTTTATGATGAATTTCCCTTTTCCTCTTCGTGATCTTTTGACAAGTGTTGGGCACCGAATCCATAAGCTTAGTGTTGCTTCGGTGAGAGTGAACAGCACCGAAAAAAGGAAATATTTTTCAGATGTGAAAGTCCCGTTAGAAAGTGTTAACAATGGCTCATTTTTCCCCCAAGTTATTAATTATATGTATAAACACAAAATAATAAACAAAAAAATAGGTCTTTGAGAACTCCATCGATTGTAGACTGCATTTACAATTTCAGTATGATGATGGTGAAGCTAATCGAAAATCTTTCAACCCTTCGGTCTGCATCAATTACAGATTATCAAGCGTATTTATCCAATTTGAATTCTGGTCAGAACCATGGCAACACCGACACCCTTCCCCGTCTTCATCCCCCTTCCCCTAGATATATTCACAACCAAATCGCGCACGGAAGGTGCATCGCACCTTACATAAAAAAACAATTCGCGACAGAGATGAGGCAAAATGAGATTAAAAAATGGTTTTGCTTTTGCTTCTTCAGATTTTTCTTTCTTATTACTTATTTAGTTTTTGTTTTCGTGTTCGTTTTTTGTGGCAGCGACCCGAGTACACTGTGGACTCACGTCAGGGCCAATTGTGTGCATTTTATGTCTATTTTTGTACGTCTTTCCTCGTGCATGGAGCCATTGCCCAGGTTCGGCCGAAAAAGGAAGTACAAGAAGTGTGTAATGCGATCGAAACCGGCTTTGTATATGCATCGTATATCCCGAAGAACTTTGTTAGACAAAAGGAAGAAAACGATGAAGCCCAAGACGATCCTTGCGCACTGTTAGAGCTAGCTCCACAGAAACACACTCACACAAATAACTGAATCTGTAGCGGCAGTCGAGTTGAAAATAGAACTGAGAAAATTAATTGCTTCAAATAAGATTTAGAGGCTGGCTTTAAATATCCCTGATCAACACTACAAGGTTTAAAAGGAGATTTTTCGTGTGCGAAGAAAGGAGCCACCAACGCCTGAAACGGGCGCGTGTGGGTTAACGACAGTAAATGACCAGAATGGGGTAAGGGGGGCTGAAAGGAGAATATTTTGATACGACTTAAACTGATAAACGAGCAAAAACAAAAACATAAACCCCGATAACCACCGCACCGTCCTGCATACGTCATAGTGACCAGTGGACTACGGCCATCTGATACCGCGGCATTTTCACTGGTTCATCACCACGACGACACGGCGCGGTAGCGGCGGCGGTACAATGTTTGATGCTTGCTAACTCTTTAGGATTATTTGATACTTTGGTCGAAGGCTTAAAATTGGGCAAACACTTTGCCTAGAGATCTTCGCCATCGAGGACCACTGCGAGTTCTACGACCTCACCACACACCGACCAACATCTCGTCGGCCACTGCAACACCAGGTGAGGGGAAGGCAGGGGGAATTGTGAGCCCAGTTTCCATTTTTGTTTTCATGGGATTTTTTTTTTTTGTTAATGACCTTGATGCGATGCAGCTGTATCAAACGATTTGCTAAATTTCGAAGTGCATAAATCAATGACCCCAGCACACAACAGCGGTGCAGACTACCCTAACTCGTCCTTTGCCCGCCGGCAATTAATTGTGTTTTCCTATAAAATTCCAATTTCAGTTTTGCCGTAGAATTTAGAGTTTTTTCGTAAATTTTTGAGTGCTTCTATCAATTTTCTGTAATTAAGGGAATCGAAGGTGAATCGATGATGAAATGCACGCAAATGGGATTCAAGTAATGACCATAAGCTTTCGTCGTTCTCTGACTTGATAATTTCGATAATTGGATTTTGTTTATTTTATTTTTTTGTGATGTCTGGAAGTCTTCTGTAATTGCACTGAACAAGATTTTGGTGGAATTCAAAATTAGACCCTCGGGAACTTTCGAGTTGAGTTTAAAAAACAAAGGAACAAGACGATGATGATGATGAGATTGAATTCAAAAAGGAAATATAAGGAAAAGGTTAATTGACGAAGTATGGCGAATGTATAAAAAGAAACTGAACTTTCGAAAACAATTTCTTTGCGATTTCTAAAACTAAAAGTTCATGAATAGAATTTTGTGGGTTTGGTCATATTAGGCAAGAGAAAAGGGTTGAAGGCTGGACATTCAATGGTGCACAGCGAAAGGGAAATATGTCAAGAATACCAGATGTCATTCAGCAAACTCTTTCGCCCGAAGGGAATATTTGTTTTGTTGTCCATTATCCGAAATACGATTGTGCTTGCAATTTTCAGATTCTAGAAGGATACGGAGGAGTTTGAGTTAAACAACCCTTTTATAGTAATGCACCGAATCGTCATGGTGTCGGTGTACGATTACTTATGACCGCCACTGTGACCCTTTGTGTGCCTCAACGATTCTCTTCTACTCAGGTTTTGAAAAAAATTTCTCGCATGACAAGAAAACACTTGTGAAAAGTTCGTGGAATGGATGAGGGAAATGTGGGGGCTTAAGGGTGGTAACAACGAAACTGGAGCATGCAATTATCGTGCCATAATAGCGTAGGAAGCAGGCTGCGTGCGGGGGCAGCGTTCCATTTAGTTGACCCATTTTTCTCGCAAAAAGTTTTGCAAAGCTTTTATCAACTACAGCAGCCAGCGATTGGCGCGTATACGGAGCGGGGGAGCAGAGATATATAACCGAACCAGAATTCCCAGAGCGACGGAAGAAAATCACTTTGGCTTTCCACTGCCTACTTGCGACGCAAGGCAAGCCAAGTGGGTAGTGCAGTGCTGTTGCGGCGTCATGGGCGTTTTTCCTCTTCGATTGCATAACACACTCGCCACAAACGTTCCAGGCCGCTCTATGCGCTCTTGCCGCTTGAGCGGAACCAGCACACCTGGGCGACCCCAATCCCGAAACCCCTTTCCCTTCTGCAGATACTCTGCACAAAGTGGGTTGCCTACATCAGGCGTCGTCGCTGGAATTAGGTGAAAAACAATCAACAACGACTGTGGAGAAATGGATTCCTGTAATTAGTCAGTAATATTATATCACTTCACCGGAAACGGGTTGTGACGTCTGTGGGGAATACGAATACACCAACATGGTGCGGTGGACTCTTAGGCGAAGTTTTATCGGAAAAAATTCTGAATCAGCGCTCATTTTTTGGAGTTGTCAAATTTGCTTAGTTTGGAAAGAAAAAACTCAATCTACGTCATCAAAACCTTGACAATCCAACGGTGATCCAACGTTAAAGTTTCGCCGATTCTTGAACGAAACTGGAACTCGCGGTTCATCAAGATTTGTGATCTCTGCAGGTTGTTGACACCGAACTTGTAGAGTTCGCATAGTCTTGTCTCTAAATTTGGAAAAAGTTCAATCGAACAATCAATGAGTGCAAACGAGTTTATTTTATGGAAATCTCGTGTGGAGCGAGTTTTTCTTGGCGTGAAGCTCAAATTGTAGAAAGGAAAATAGGAAATACTCACGGTAGGGAATCCAGAACTGGCGAGACTCGACCTTTGGCACGCAATAGACTTAACCAAAACGGGAAATTGAAGAAAGTTTCTGCGGAAATGACCTTCATATAACGGACACTCGATGAACAAACTATTGGCACCGTAAGTAATTTGATATGACGTACAGAAGTTCAAATTGACCGTTACAGCAACCATTTCTGGAGCCCCCATCATTGCTTGATAATCGTATTAGGTGTTTGAATCCCATTTAAACCGTGTCTAATTGGAATTTCAAGTTTTTCGAAGCGCAGTGTTCTCACGCGAGAAAATGATTTTTTCGGCCACTTCAATTATTTCATGTTTATAATGAGAGAAAACTAATTACATAAAAATATATGGCTGTGCCACTTATTCATTCACAAAACCAGGAAAATTAACGAAAAAATGAAAAAGGCGAATGTAAACAAAGAAAAATTTCTGTTTGAAAAGTACGCTTGCATTCATTTAGTGAGAGCGAGCGAGAGAGTGTATCACTTACCTTCTCAAAGGGAAAGCGGCAACACTGGAACTGTAAACAGACTATCGTCTATTTTCATTTGAATTGAATGTTCTTTTGGGCCAGAAAGGATCGGTGTGAGTGAGTATCGTGAATTAAGACGAATTCCGAGCATAATTTCCACAGCGCCCTGCAAATTTCCCTGGTGGACTTGATAAACTCAACAAAAATACAACAGGCACTCACACTATTTAAGAAAGCACACACTTAGATAAAATTTTCTCAACCTGGATGCGTGTGCGTGGTGGATTGGCGCACGGCAAACACAATGGGCTGCTCGTGTAAACGGAAGATGAACACTTAAATTCGATAAAAATTAGAACACAATGAGGCAGTAAAGTCCGAGTAGCTGTTACGAAATAACACTCACGTCGTCACTTGCGATCGCAACATCGGCAGGACAACGACTGGCAGTGGGTGCTTATATGGCCGTCGAGTATCGCGATAATTGCATTGATTAAGTACACGGTTCCGTTGCTACTGCTCCCCGCTTCCACCCCGGCAGTGGGACACTATCAATTAACATAATTACTTATCCCTCTATTTAATTTTTCCTCTTTTATTTATTTTTGTCGTTATCTCTTCTTGTTTTTATTCGTAAAATGAACACATTCGGCGTATACAACTGATAAGAGAGAGCGAGCTAGAGCTACGGAGTGCAAAGGCTGCACACAGAAGCAAGATTTCTTCACTTTTCTATTTTCGATAAAAAAAGAACAAATTACACGTACTGAACACTTATACACCTTGAAAATGCCGTGCAATAAATACACATTTCATGGAAAATGAACACAATTATTTTCTGCTTATGTTTAATAACCGCGAACGGAAAGTCTTATTGGCGTACATAAATCCATACAAATAATTAATGTTAATCAAAATTATCCTTATACAAAATAAGTCCTTAAAAAGGCAGTAAATGGGGAAAACGGGACAGCACGTCTAAACTCCGTGCACGATCGTTAAGAACTGAATTCAGACTCACAATGCGAGAATTTACTTCCGATGCTCTCTCTTCACATCTGAATTCAATGCTCGTGAGAGCTTATAAACGAACAGCCATCAGCCACACATTCTTCTAATTGCATGACAGTGTATGATTATTTACAATGGGAAAATTCGGGGGATGCATTTGTGTGTGCAATAACAAAATCCATTATTTACAATGGTGCAGTGATAACAACTGTAATGAAGTGCCAATTGGATATCTTGAGTTTAGTTTTACTTTTGTAGTTTGTTTGTTATGTTTCAATAAATTTCATGCCTTGGAAGGTGAAGAAAGTTGTTAATGGCAATGTAGTTATCTAGAGATTCGCTTTGGTTTCAAAATTCTCTTACTCAGTGCTGAAATTTTGCTTTTATTTTATTTCATTCTATGAATAAATTAACAGATTTTGCTTCAAGTAAAACAATGCTCTGTCACAGTTTGAAAGTTACATTTTAACTCTTTTGACTTGAAATGATACTATGTGAAAATAATATCGATCCTCACGTAGGCCACAAGCAACAATTTTTTCCCCATAAATTCAACGCATGTGTTGTCATCACTGACTAATGTACATACAGTTAGTTATACGGACTTTGTCCTTGGGAAAACTAACGCATACAGAGTCCATAGCTAGTATATTGTCGCGGAAATAATTCCTCTCCTCACCAAATCTTGTTTTGGAAAACCCATGTATAATTTATGATTCAGCCATTCCAGTTAACTGCTGAATACCCCTTTCGGTAAATTGGCTGGAATATTAAATAGCTGAATGTCTCTTTTCAGAACAAAAACATTTTTTGAAGAAGAAGACTATCGGGAATCGTATTATGTAAATAAGAAAAGTGTTACCGTTACGATAACATGTTTTGAGACGAGTTGTTTTTTTTCGTCTGAATTAATAGGGACGAGTCCGGAGCATTGACACTCGCGTTATTGTTTACCTATCAGTGGCATCGGTAATTAGAGAGGGAAGGTGCAACTGAGGTAAAGAAAATGTTGAAGAAAATTCCCAGTTTTCACGGTTCTGCTTTTGTGCAGATTTTCACTGGCGGACGTGACCACATAAGAAACATAGAGAGGCTTTGAGAAACATAAGTGGCTAGGAATACAACAAAGAGAGACGACAACGCAATGAACAGGAAGGGGAAGGGAGCCATCATCATGCGGCGCGGGCAGAACGGTGAACAGTTGAACACAATCGTTAGAGGATGTCGAAAACAAATCACGGCGACAGACGAGTACGGGAGAGGAGCGATTAGGGTCCATTCAGTTGGCAGCATCTGCCCAATTGGAAGCCCTAACAAATTTTTTGGGGCTCCAACCTCGCCCAAGTAAAAGATAGAAAAACGAGGACACCCAACTGGAGACATAGGTTGTCGGCGGAGGGTGGTGAGCGTGAGGGGTTACTCTTTTCATCACTTTTTTACGCTATATCGCCAAAAACGAGGAGACTTCATCCTTTTGGATCAGGAGTCACGATTGATTTGCACTGCTGCGGGGGAAGGTTGCCCACAGCGGTAACGAGCGCCGACGTGGTCGGTGTGGGGCAGGGCCGTTTGTGCTCATGTGTTTGCGGGAAGGGAATTTTCAGCGAGAACCGAATTCAGAAAGGGAAACCGAAATTTTTGTTTCTTCGATCAATTCGGGAGACGGACAGGTATAAAATATGATGCCGTCCGACGGCCCTTTTCCGGCGTTCTTGAACTAGTTAGCAAGGCAGGGGAAACGTTCGGGGAAGAAAGACTACCCCGAGGGAGCAAGTCAGAAATGATGATGTCCCTTCGACTTCCTACGTGCAGCTTTGGGGTTCGGCGATGGCGTTTCACGAATTCCTTTTCAACATGTTCACGATTTTACGGACAATAACGGACTACGGCTGATTGTGCGTGGAACCGCTTTGGAGGAATTCGCGACTCAAAAGTGGGGGGCGTTTTAATTCCTGGCGACTTTTCTGCATTTCATATAAATAAACTCGTTTGCATGCAAATGCCTCATTACGACGTGCCAAACATGAATTGGCTATTCACAAGGCAGAAGTATCGACGATGATAACGTTCGAGTCTCGAGATCGACGCTAATCTTCGCAAAAAAATATATATGGGAGCTGGATCACTGAATAACGGTAATTATTGCAACCAATTTGCGTTACCAATATAATTTATTCTTTTTTAATTTTGTAATTTCAGCAATGCAGTTTACAAAAAACCCTTGATTCCAAAAATGTTTTTCCACTAGCAAAGTTGACCAAAAACGTTTAGCTACTTTCTCTTTTAACTTTTCTTTTGTCTGCTTCAAATAAGTTATGGACCTTAAAGAAACAGAAAATTAACCTTGAGCAATAAAAGTCGAGATCCTAAGTCAAGTTTTGAAGTCAACTCCTCAAGAGTGATCCTTTTACAGCAACGATTTGCTGTCGTTCGAATTGAAGGCGGATTTATGATGGACTTTTATGACGGGTTAATTGTGACCGGAACGGAAAAATGTTTTCAGGAGAAATTCATCTTTATTGCTTTTAAATGGAACCATAAATATTGCCTTTGCATTTAGAAGAACGTAAGAAAATTTCCTTTCCGGAAAATGTTTACTCTAACTGTAAATTGTATATTTTTGTCTTGGCTAGAATTTCGAAAACAAAACTAATAAAAAAAGTCTGTATTGATCATGAATTGCAGGGGAAAAAATTTGTTTTAAAAAATCTCCCTAAATGATAGAAATTATCTTTTCTTCCTGCTCTCCTTTAGTAAAAAATGATTAAGAAGTTTACGAAAAAAAACATTGCGTAATTTTCGCACAAAGTTCATTTGCTCAAAAGGTCAATCAACGACGCCTGATCTGCGAATTCGCGAATCTGCGTTTTTGGCTTAGCGTCGTAGGTCAAGGACTGTTTTGGCCGACACACGTCTCGAATTAGATTAGATTTCTCGGCGGTGGAGCCTTGAGAAGGCCGTTGTTACGAATCTCCGCCATTTCGCTCTATTCACGAATGATTTTTTTTACGAAGCCGCGCAACTTTCAGTTGCTTTTGAACTTGAAAATTTGATAATGACTGCGTCGATGTGGTGCGATTGTTTTCCGAGTGGCACGATAGAATGTGGATTATTGGAAAGACTGGCAAGTAGGGTACAATTTGAAGGTGCGTATATGTCTTATTATCCATTTCCAATCGAAAGGAAACCGAAAATTCACATAAATAGGTTTTAAACAAGTCTCTTCGTTATGTAGGTATGTTTAATTCACTTTCAATATCGCAATGTAAAATCAGGGGCTCCGAACGGACGAAACGCTTGGGCAAAATTGTTTCGTTCTTTAAAACCAGTTTCGTTCGTGAACAGTTCTTTTTCATCGAGTGTATTTCGTTCTTCGAAAGAGCAAAATTGTCGATTCAATTACTCATTAGCTAATTAATAATTAGCCCTAATGAACATTAGTGATGGTGCTTACGCACTGCCAGTTCTGGTTTAGCAGAAAATCAGCTGACAGTTAAACTTCTGTTAAAATGGATCAAAGAAAGGCAAATATTTTTGAAATGGCAAAACTGCTTTTTAAACGTAAGGTTATACAAAATGAAAAGTTGTATTTTATGCGAAAATACATTGAGGCTCAAACGCGTTGTGTGGACTTTGCAAACAATTGATTATTCTAATTATTTGAATAGTTTAAACGTACAAACAAAAATGACAAAGTTTCATTTGACAAGTGAATTTCAGTCGTGTACAGTCAGTTGTGCTGTCAAACAACCTGGATTCTAGTACTTTTTTCGTCATTACGGCTCTAATTATCAAGAAAAGTTGATCATTAGGGCAGTCCGTAATTAGCAATATTGATTATTGAGACCATAAGGCGGTCGTAATACTATCTTTACGCCATGACATATCGCAGCGTAATTATTAATTAGCGCTAATGAATGATTACGTGGTGCGATCTGTCTACGGTATAACGTTCACATCTTCCTAATTTTGATTTTAAATTTTCATTTGAATATAATATATTATTACTGCTTTGTAAACGTCCTCCGAGGGAATATAAATTAGCATGTATATTAAGTTGGATGGAATATGTAATAGCTTCAATCGAAAAACAAATAATATCGAATGACCCCGACCACCCCCTTGGGACGATTTTCCTCATTAACGAACTTTATCGAGTTATTAACCCCAGAAATAACTTAATAAAATTTGGTTCCAATATATTCAAAATTACTGCCGCGAGCGTGTAAATATATATATAAACTATTGAACAGGGGGTGGTTTCGTATTCAGGGAGGCATGAAAGGAAAAAAATTATGAAAGAAATTTTCGAACCGATGTGAATAGGTAGAATTTTCTTCGAAATCTACTTTTACTACTACATTTGATATAGAGTATCTGTAACGTTTTAGCTTGGTTGAATGAGAAGTGGATTAATTAGCTGTCGTAATATTTGCATTCAAATAAGGTTCTTCGAAGTTAATATAGATGAACTAATAATTGAATTTGGTTTATCGATAAAATTTAAAATAAAAGAAATCACAAATGAATTGATTTCGTTAAATGCAAAATGATTCTGCATTTTTATATGCGTGATTCACAATTCAAAATTGTAGTAGGCCTTGACTGTTTCGTTAAAATTTATGATTCGTTAAGTGATTTAAATAACTGTAATTGGCTTTGCACAAAGTAGTGTCGCTGTTGCAAAGGGTGTACATCGGGAAATGTTTCATTCGGAGGAAATCAACATAAGGCTCTTGGGTCCAAGAAACAATATCTATTCTATAAAATTGAAGAGAAACTCTGCGTTAATTAAGATGAAAAACGCTGCTTGCGCACATTTCGGAATTCCCATGATAGCTGCGCACTTCATGTACCATGGAGAGTTTGTGGGGAATCTCTGTAGTCCAGACTCGTTGAATATGATGAATGATGACGTGATTGATGTGAAGAGGGCGAACGTATTGTAAGGTTTGGGAATTATAATATCAAATAAAAAATTCTTTAAACAAATACACCCGTTTTTGATAGATGCGTTCCAGAAAAAGAACTATAAAAACCTACCCGTAAAAACAGACTTTTTTACTGCGGTTCATCTAATATTTTCAAAATTATGGCAAGTCAAATTAATTTTTAAAAAATCAAAGATGACTTCAATGTAACCGTGGGTACAGAGTTGGATGTTCTGTTATTATTATTAATAAAGTATTTTCATTCAGTAAAAAGTAGAAAATTATTTTCGTTTTAGGGTCTCCAATGAAAATTTTTGTAGATATTTATTATCAAAGTTTTGGTGAATAGAAAGGGTCGTGTGAAGTGGTATTTGCAATACTTTTGCAGTAGCTTAATTAAAAATGTTTGGATTACTTACCATTTATATGCATTGTAGTGGAAATATACTAGACCCATACCATACAGAAAGGGCTTATCTTTCCAGTGATCAGACCTGAGGTTGAAATATTTCTGGTAAGCCGACAGAGCTAAAAAACCGAGAGCATTTTGATGAGTCCAAGTGTGGCACTTGAAGATTTACCTTTTGCATAGTCCTCCAGCAGCAGGTGGAAATGTCCCAATTTGCAGTATGTTCGCGGATCGATGTTAATTTCCTTTTCGCATTCTGTTGTATCACTTTTCTCTTGTTCGGCATCTTTCATTTCGACATCTTCGATTTCGACCTTAACCACGGGATCACCGAGGGAATGAGCACTTCCCATTGGAGTTTCAGAGGAGCGGTCCTCCATTTCTACATCTGGATTTTCAGTTTTAATTTTGAAACTATCGTCACTGGAGCGCCTTTCATTTTGGTGGCCCTCTTGCCTAGACTTCTGCCGTTCTTTTTGTTTCTGTGCCTGGACGAGCATTCGCTCCAGGTACTTGACAGCTTTGAGTACAATCGCGCGCGTCTTCGCATGTTCAGGTGAGGTTAGTTTTAGAAAACCAAATTGCCGACTGTAAAATGAGAGAAATTTAAATCAAATGAAGTTCTAATAATGAAGGATAACAAGCATTTGTACATTATTTTTACAGCAAAATTGCTGTATCATTGCTAATGCATAATCGCATGACAAAATTTATAAATGTCAAACCTGTCCAATTCTGACAGCACTTGAAGTTCTTGTGTAGTTAGGTTAAAATCATCATCGCTATCCGGCTCCATTGCGCCGCTTGATTTTAGTTACAATGTACCAACAACGAACAAACTTAGTAATGGGAATTGACTCAAAATTACTTTTCCAAAAGTTCACAAGTATATTGGAAGTAAACAAACTACTTCGCATATTTCATCAAAAATACACGTCCCGCCATTTTGAAATTTTTGGATGTCAATGTTGGCTGCCCGTAAAAAACGTCTTATGTGGTGAATATTGGTGGAATTAAAGCTAACTTTAAGGTAAAATTAGTAAAATTACTTCCTGCAGTGTTATTCTTTAAAATATTTTGATTTTAAATGTTAATCATAATTGAACATAATTTATTAATTACAGAAAATAATCATAAAAATTTACCACGGGTACGGAAAGTTTCGCATAATTTTCTAACTTTCACACTGTGACTGCAAAATAATAAAACGATTAATGACTGTGAATTTTACTATAAACTGTTGACAGCTGAAAATCATTGTTAGCGGTGTGTGCGAAAAAGTGAAAAATATTGCAGAACTCAGAAAGAAACTAAGAAATTCGAAGGTAGCGAGGTATTTCCGGAGAAACCGAGGTAATTATTCTTTTATCACATTGTTCATTTTTAAATCCGAAAACCTAACGTCGTAAACGTTGAGTTCACTGTCATGTGATAGAAGCAAATTCATTTTCAACATATCTCCAAAATTTGTCTAAATTTAAAAATGATTTCATAAAATTAAACGTACATTTTAGAATACGCAAAATAAATAAAAAACAAGACCCTCATAAAACATGTGTGTTCAAATTTGTCTGGAATTGTTATATAAAAATTCAAGGAGATTTTTCCGTGTTTCAGATATGAGTGATTGGACCAAATCGAAGAAGGATCTGGAAAATAAGCAATTAGGAAAGATGTCGAATGATGCTTCCAAATTCCTTGGTGGGCTGTTGGGAGATATTAGCAATAAATCTGCAGGCACCCAGATTGCGATAGGAGCCTTCTCCGGATGGTGAGTGTTGGGTGATGATGTCACAGTTTGCATCATTGTTGAAATATTTGCTACTTTAGATGTTGCGAGAATCTGTGCTGCGTACCTCACAATTTCGGGGTGTTTTTAATCTGTAGTAAGCACAAATTCCATAGGTAGATGCTAATTGGCTCCTTATTTATTTATTTGGCTTGTATCCCTGGCTTCTTGCCGACTTACTCGCCTTGTCCACTGCTTTTGGAGTGCACTGTTTCCTCTTGTTCATGTAGAATCGAGAACATTCTGTTATTATTCGACATCAGCAGATGCGGAATACGTTTCCTGATTAAATGCCAAATCAAAGTCTTTGTTCATAAATTAAATGCCTTTTTTAAAATTTGTATGCCGGCGTTCTTATTTTAATCACATAAATATCTAATACCATGCGGCAAGCATATTAAAAATATCCTTTTAATTTAGGGTGACAGGGTATGCAACGATGAAAGTTGGAAAAATTGCGGCATTCTGCATTGGAGGCTCAATTATTCTCATTGAAATCGCAAACACTCAAGGCTACATCAAAATCGACTGGAGTAAGGTCCAGAAAAAACTCGATCGAGTTGGAGACAAGGTGGAGGAGACAGTTACCGGGGAAGCACCCAGCTGGATGGATAAGGTATAGTGAATAGATTCATATCCACAAGTATTAGCGAGGAACATCCTCCATATTTTCTTAGGCGAGAGAAGTCGCGACCAATAACAGTATTTTTGTCACTTCATTTCTGGGGGGGATTCTGCTCGGAGTTTCGTTCGCTTAAATGCTGATAATTTACGTTTACAAACATTAAAATAGATACTTTAAAGTTAATTTGCATTCTATTCATTTGTATTTATAATTTTAGCTATGTAAAATAAATAAATTTTTAGTTAAAAAATGTCGGATTCAACAGTTTCAAAATTTATAAAAATTGTGCCCACTGTTAATATTAGGCTTGCTTTTCAAACGCTAGTAACTCTTCATTGGTCTCAAATTATGCTGTTTTTTGATTGGATTATTTTTGAATGAAGTGGCAACGAATGGTGTTTAAGAAATCAGTAGACAATTGTGTGAAGAAAGTTGAAGCACATTCGGAAGAATCCTTGGCGCGGTGATGTGTCTATTTTCAAATAAGTACCATTCTTACAAAGCAGAATAAGTATTAGTATTCCTTATTTCTGCTCATTTCAGGCTGAACGTTTCGTCGATCGTAAACTGGATCGTGCTGAGGAGGTTTTGAAGCGGGAGAAGAAGAAAGCCAAGAGCTGGTACAGCAAATTGATCGGTGACGAAAACGGCCCGAAAGTGAACGAATTGCACATTTTCTTGGTCTCGTTTGTAGGAGGTGTTGCACTGGGACTTGCGTCTGCTTAAGCAAACGCTTCAAGTTGCAAGTCAGTTACTTAGGCACTGCTCGATTTGAATAACACAAGACCAAATCGAAGTCGTCGTTGCGCCAATGTCTTTGCTTTGAATGCGATATTGTTTCATTTTCTTTTCAGTAAATCCTCCGCAGAAGATCAAAATCACTTAAAAATATTCTCAATTTTCATTACCTCATGTATATTTAAACTTAATTAATTTATATTTAACTTCGCGCTTTGATTTCCATTTTCAAATATATTTAATGTATATGTTACGGTGATTTGTTCTTTTCGATTCTCGAATTTCATTTAGTATTTTTATTATATTCGTATAGTATCACTTCTCTATTAATTTTGTATTTACGAATAAAATGATCCTTTTTAGGAAGTTGTGCTGTTTTTGTGCATCAAAATTTTCCAAAGTATATTTAATATGGAATCTTCCAAAGGTTTACCAAATAAAAATGTTTGAATTTCCAACGAAATATTTTATTTAACTAATTCTACTGTTAGACGTGAACGCGACTGAAGTGCAGCTATTCAACTTTGTGTCAATTGAAAGGTGCAAGAAGTCCTGACCATCACTGCGGCTCTAACTAGAACGGAAATAGTTTCTTGGACGATTGATTGCTATGGTCTACGATTTCTCCAAATGTTTCATCAATCTTGCGACAAATTTCACTCTCGTCATCTTTCGACTGTTCAATCTCGGAACCAGTGCCCTCGGTCTCTGATTGCTCCTCGATTTTCTCTAGAATAGAGTTATTAGCGCTCTTGGTTATTTCATTGAATTCCATGTTCGAACTTAAGGTACCTGAGCTGGGGTTGGTCTCTGAATCGACGTGAATCATCGCGTCATGTATCGTGGACACATCTGAAAGAGCAGTTTCGTCCTCCCCGTCCTTTCGATCTCGTTCACATACACCGACAGATGAATCCTCCGAAAAAGCTTCCGACTCGAGCATCACTTCTCCGTTTTGGAAAATTATGTTGGGCTCTTTCCTGCTGTAGCCGCCGTAGAGCTCCTTCAGTGTGGCCCTGGTTAAGTTGAGTTCGTCCAGGCCTGGAAACCTGGACTTCGCCTTGTTGGCCTCATGTTCCTCTTTTCGTCGTGCTCTGCGATCCAGATGTTGTTGAATTTCCTCTTTGGTGCGCTCGTCTATGGAACCCTGACTGGATGAATATGAACTAGTGCTCGATTTGCGTCTCCTCCTCTTGATGATCTGTCGGCATTTGTTTGTGAAGCCCCCAATAACTTCAGATATCAGAACTATTGCACCCATCATGTAGCCAGCGCCCATTAGCAGGAACATTCCTTCAGTGTCGGCGGTGGTTAGTTGCCGCTCCTCTTGGATAATTTCCCTCAAAGCGTGACCGGAACTCGCTTGTAGCAGTTTTCCTCCCGATGAGCGCTGCATCTTCCACGACACTTCATTCTCCAGTTTAGTTATTAGTCCGCTTTGTTGGAAGCGTGTTAAGTAGTCGTTAATCCGCTTCGAGTAAACTGAGTTCTTGGGGAAAGTGAAAGCAACCTGGAAGGGTGCAAAGCACTCCTCGCTAAGGTGAAGTGCTGATCGTTTACTAATAGCTCTGTAACAATGCATCCGCAATAAGCTTGAATATTTGTTCATGCAGTCGTCTACTTACTCTGTGAAATTTGCTTGCACCAAGTATTCAAGCTGAGCCTTCGACCCCAGGAAAGCGTAATTCCAGAAAAAAGATTGTGTCACATTCCCCACTCCCTCCTCGATCGTCGAAACGAATTCCATTTTTTTATACAATCGTGCTGTTGCTGAGTGCGTGGAATTCGCAAACCATTTGTCCCATCCACCTTTGTCTAAAATATTTCAATGAGATTTCCATTTGTTATCAAAAGCTCATCAACAATTTAATTTACCGAGCGTTGCAACTCTAAAAAACAATCCCAACAGATCATTTACGGAATCCACAGTATCGGGAAAGGCTGGGAGAGTTACAAATGCGATAATGGATCCAGTGTAACAGGCGGTTATTATTATGGTGAAGATCCAATAGAAGCCGATAAGAAGTCTCGTCGATAGCTTCTGCGAATTGCCCCAAGAGTATTTTCCGCTAAAAGACAAACTGTTTGTGAACGTTCCAAAGACGTACCAAAACATGTTCTCCAGTTCGCCCCAGTTCCCCAAAAGATGCGCCAAGGAGAGCCTGTCAGTGTAGGCCAATGGAAAAACGCCAAGAAAATAGACTGCGGTGAGGGCCACCCAAACTGGCCACTGGAAAGGGCCCATAATTGCTCGGTACCTTTAATGCCGATTTTCTGTATAGTTTACAAAGATTGTCTACAACATGTTCAAGTTACTTGGGTAGAGCTTTCGAAGCCAGTGTTATGAAAGCAGCACAGTCTCTCGAGTGGCCTACGGACATGTCTATGGTAACCAACCGATCGTAGGTCACGTAAGCCCCCGCCATTCCGATATCTGCTCGACCCAGTTCCACTTCTTCCCGCACTGCTTCTCCAGAACTACAAAACGGAGGATCATCGTTAATGAACTACTGTAAGTTTATCATATTGTTTAATGTTCACACCCTAAGGCCAACGCATTTTTTGGTTCGATCATTTCAAAAGTGAAGTTCAGCTTTTGGGACAAGAGTTTTATCAGTCGAAATTCTATTCCTTCCCAGTAAACATTAACAGTTCCAGTCCTATCCATTTGTTTAGTTCGAAAAATGTAGGGCGGTTGGTTTACGGCTGAAATAAGAAACCGATGACCTGAGAAGCCAATGGCGAATTTCGGTGGGAAGAGGTTGATATGGGGTCGCGAAAGGGCTCCTCTAATCCAGCTCGTTAGCACTAATGGAACGTTGGAACCCAAACCGTCCGAATACAATCGGTGGGTGTAGAGCACAAATGGTCGTTCCTAGAAATTGTATTAGAAGACCACACCACTAATACCTTAAATTAAATATAAATTGTACTCTTTTCGCGTCGACAAACAGCGACTCTCCGATCACTAGCAAATTGACGATATTCGAAGATGACTCTGATGAAAGGAAGTCGCGCAATTTCCACTGCGAGGATCGAGCAATCACAATTACTTTACTGTCTGTTTGAGGTCCTATTATGCTTCTGGTCATTTGCGGATCGGACAGGAAGAGTATGTAACTGCGGCAAGTGTTGCCTCCGATTTTGAGAAGTCGACTGTTCTCGAGGCGGAAATGTTGATCTATCTTGCCGTGGTAAAAAGTAAGAGGAAATTTCTGTAGGGGATGTTACAAAAGTCAGTAATACATATTGCACTTATTTGTGGACAAATTAACCGTGAACAAGTTCTGCAGAATGGAATTCTCCGAGTTCTCGACGTATGTATCGTAGAGGATAAACGGCGGGCATCGATTCAAGTACTCAATGGCGATTTTATTGAGCAGTTTAATCAGCGATACTGATTGGTCAAAAAGCAATGAACTCGCACCAAAACTCTGTTGCCATACGTCAGCCTTCGTTTTAGGATTTCCACGAAAAGTCGGGTCCACAAAACGTTTTTCCACCGTGTGGCCATCCTGCAGGAAGATTTCGTTGACGCCACGTTTTCGCCAAAAACCGTTTTTCTCACAAACACTGCATTCCAGAGAAGCAATAGAAAAAGGCAGGAAAAAAATTAAGAATAGACTCAGGAGGGCTTTCATACCGACAGCCAAAATCAAACTGAATCCTGGTGAAAGGATTCGACTTTTTTACGGGCCTTCTATTCCTGGAATCGAAGGACATGAACAGGAAACGGAGCATTATGAAGCTTGTTGGAGTCATTAAGTGAACACCTGCCGCTAATTGAAAAAGAAGTTAAATGTCAGGTTTCCCACACGCAGGAAGTTCAGTTATTTCCAGAAGAGTTACGTTTCTCGATCACAGATTTAGTATTCAGTTTTGGTTTATTATTTTCAATAATAAACCTATGTAATCGAGCACGAAAAAAAAAATTATAACCCCCCCTGAAATTTTGTCAGTTTACGTTTTGAGATATGTAGATTTCAAAAAACGAATAAAAAAAAATCCGTCCGTCCGCCGTCCCCCGTCCCGTCCACCGACCAGGCTTTTTCTCGGAAACTACTGGAGATAAATTAATTAAATTTGGTTCAAAAATCAAGTGACATCTGTGTTCGACTGACGAACATCATTAGAAAAATTATTAAAACTTTGTTCCAAAATCTCGACCACCCTATGCCTTCTCCAATTCCCAGCACCTAAATCTTGCGAACGAGTTTGCGAACGCATCCATTTCCCCAAGCATGTGCTCAAAATTCAAACCCCACTATGGAATAGGTCAACTAACGAACGGAGAGACAAGCCTATAATCTATATAAGCCCTTCGCACCCGGACTCTTCCTCTTTTTTGCTAATCATAGTTTCGGCATCAGGATCACGGTAATGCGATCTTGTCATTTGATCCCACATGCAGAAATAATTTTCTTTCAGGAACGAAGTGAATTTTTAGGATACTAGCTTCATTGCAGTGAATTGAATTTGATGTTAAGTGATTTTCTACTTCAACCGTGTTTCTATTTAGTTAGTTAAATAAAATTATTTGTAATTGAATTTCACACTAGCTACGTTGCTCATTTAAGGAAAGGAAAATAAATTGCATTTAGACTGAACTTGCATGCCTTTTAACTTTGCCGCTACACAATCTCAAGTTTTGTTTTACAACAAACATCTGACAACGGTCCTAACAGCTCGTGGGTTCGATCGACGTATTTTGAGGGGGGAAATTGAGGAACCAAATATTGAAAAATTCATATTTCCGAAACCGTTCAAGCTTTTTTCATAAAACTCGGAATATACAATGTTCTAATATTACTCAATAGAATACATTTTATTGCATGAATTTATCTTTTAGTTAGTTTTTGAGTAATGGAATTTTGAAATTTTTAGTCTCCATGAAATATTCCATTTCTTAGTGGATTAAAAGACGTGAAATCATTTCACATGATCACTACTGCCATCTAGCCTTGACTTGAAAAATGTCAAATTTTTTGGAAATAATAAACCGTTGTGTAAAATTTGCAGTGTTTTTAGATAAATAATTGATGCGCTATTCTGAGAGAAGTGAAATTAAACAACACATTATTATTTTATTACAAAAACTTTTATTTTCATTTCCTTTAAGTAAATTTTGCTGTAAAACACTTCCACCTGCCTATTTACATTTGCTAATATTTTTGACTTTTCTTTTGAATTTTCGCAAACAATTTACAAAGCATACAAAATCAGAACAAGCAACAATATTCCATAAATAGAAATATAATACTTTTCATGAATATTACCTAAGAATAATATCTATTTAAAAAAACACTTTAAAAACATTTTGATGTGAAGTGAACTTTTTCAGAGAGTAAGAGATAGATGCAATGCAGGAAAGGAATGCTAGAAGAGTACCTTAAATTTCGTACAATAAGAAAAGTACTTAGAATAACAAGGCAGTGTATCATAACGGTCATGTTATATTACATTTATAAAATAAAATAAAAATATATATGATTGCATGTCACCCTGTAAACTAGGTCTCTCATTTTGAGGAATGGTTTTCAGTTTTCAATGACTTTTTGTTGATGTTGATGTTTTTTTTTTGTTTTTAAATCTTATCGAAATTTTTTACTGTCCCTGTTAAAAAGGTATGAAATGCATCGAAGTATTTTTGAATAAAACAGTCATGAGAACAAAAAGCATGTTTGCGATAGCCTAATATAATTTTTTGATGATGCATTCGACACCTTAATAACAGAAGATCTCTAAAGTCCAATGGAAAATTCTAATTTTATTTAGTAGTTATACGATCCACGAAAATTGCCCATTTCTTTTGTGACTGTAGTAGAAAATGCGTTTGCAGCTGTTTCTAAATCATTTGTTTTTCTGACTATTATATATATTTTTTCCAAAAATATTCCTATATAAAAGGAGTGCTGGTAACTATCAATGACGAAATTGGCTCTGAATCAAAATGGGTACGAGTTGAGCGTCAAAAAGAAATTTCCGGACAACTTTTTCGCATTATCACAAGTCAGAACATGTCATGGTCTTCTATTCTTTTTGTATTAACTTACAACTTAACTTACAACTAATTTAATGTGATAAAGTAATTGTAAACTACATCTAAGGGTATAATATACACAGTAATTATTAATAAATAATTATTAAATCAATTTGGAACTTCTGTGCATTTCGCATTCCACGAAAACTGTTGCGTGAATTTCTTCTATCCAAGCGAGGTGGATGGAGTGTTTTACAGCAAAACCCTTCCGCAGAGTCCAGTTCGATACGTTGCTTTAAATACAATACAAAGTATAAATAAATTGCAAAATAAATTAGTTATTCGTCGATGTCGTTGTCAACGCGTGATGATCGGATTCCCGATTTCCCTGTCCAAGGATAAATGTCTGGACAAGGTTGGCATGTTCGCATGTATCGCACTCCTGATTTGTGCCATAAGTTACAAACCTTCGGATTGTTGCAACGTTTTGGTCGATCCTGCAAGGAGAAGGAGATACGTTGCAAAATCAATTACTCGTTGTGATTTATCTTATGCATACAGAATAGTCACACTGGAAGGGTTGGAATTGGTTCATTCTTGATATTGGTGTGGGATCACGGATCCATTGAAGAGCCTGCCAGTTTGTAACGATCCAGACGTCGCTCATCGCATTTATCGTATCCAGGAAGTTGATGAAACCTTCCTTGTGATGTGGCTGTGTAAACCAAGCTGCATGGTAGAACAGTCCAAATGGCGCCCTACAAACAAATGAGAATTTCAACGAAAACAATTGCAGACTTCACATCAAAAATATCAAAAACATTAGCATCTCCTCTATTTACCGGTTTGTTGTGTAATGCCTCTCGAAGTTCTTCATCAACATTTTGAAAACGTTTTCAGAATCTGATGGATTTGAGCAGGCGTCTCCCATCGAGCATCGGCCGCCATTCAAGTCCTGCCACATCACCATTGGAACCTCCCACACTCCTGGATAGCTTTTGGTTGGACAAGGGGGAATCATGCAGTCGTGGAAGATCTTATAATCCAAAGTGTATGGCCAACTTGGAGGACGATTTTCATAGACCGGCATTGATGAGTCATAAGTGAAATTTGAATCGTACAACATTTTGAACATTTTGTTTCCTCCAATTGATAAGAATGGCGCTCTCATGCCCCGTACATCGGCCAGTTTCACTCCTCCATACGCGGCAAGGATTTCTCGTTGTCCTGCCACTTCTCGTGTCCATTTTTTTTGCGAAAATTGCTCCCCAAAACTGTGACTGTTTTGGGAATAAATTAGTAAAATATAATGGCGTGTAAATCAAGAAGCGTAAAGTTTTAGTTGTTAGAATAGCGTGCAGTGTAATTAGCTTTGATTTAGTTTATATAATAATAGATATGAAAATATAATTAGTAAGTATATAGAATTGTGAATAGAAAATAAGTTTTTATGAAAAAGTGTATTTGTGTGTTGTGAAAAGCGCCAATTGTGAAGTGATCAATAGTGTTTGTTATTTATTTACAAAAATATAAAATTTTTCTATTTTCAAAATCAGTGCATTGCAGTGCATTGCAGTTGTGTTTCTTGTACGTGTTGCTTTGTCCAGGAACGATTTTTTTCGTTATCCTGATTGCTTAATAGTACATTTCCATTGTGAACACAAATCTACGTCCAACATCTACTACAGTCGTGAATAGGCGTACTTACGACACTGTGTGTGAGGCCATTTCGTGTCCTTCGGCATAGAGATTTTGCACCTGACTGTAATCGGTCCATTCGTGTGAAACGTAAAATGTGGCGGTGATCGGGCAACCGTTCGGATTAACGCGTCCTTTTTCGAATAGATCCGTGTAAAGTTGCTTGTTAAGATCATTGACCGAATCATCAAAAGTGAGCAAAACAATTTGTGGAACGCTTTCAACAGGTAGATCACCTGTGATCCCGACGATGATCATGCACAAAAATGGCGATGGTTGTTAGAAGGCATTCACAGTGATCAGGTCAGTTTAAATACCGTAAAATGAATTTGCATGAAAATAAAACATATTTACATTAAAGTTTAGAATTAATTAAATGGAATTAAGAGTAAAAACTGGTTCCCTAGAAAAAGATAGGATGATTTATGACATAGTCGGCTGCCAGTAGCGAAACGTAAATCGAATCCTTGTGCCTGTTTTGAACTTACGAAACTGTGTGGGAGGCCATTTCGTGTCCGTCCGCGTACAAACTTTGAACTTTTCCGTAATCCGTCCATTCATGGGATACATAAAATGTCGCAGAGATTGGACAACCATTCGGATTCTTCCTTCCATTTTGGAAGAGTTCTTGATAGTATTCCTCATTCAGGTCGCTAACAGCATCATCGAATGTTATCAGAACAATTTGAGGAGTATCGTTCCTCGCTAGACCTCCTATTTTTATTGTGCATTAGTGTTTATGATAATTAATTACAAAATTAACCCTATCAAATATAACAGGAATAATTATCCAAATTTTCAGTATGTATAGTAAATGTAAAGCTCCTTCTCTTTTTTCGTAATATGAGTGGAACAAAAAAGTTCCTAATTGGTTTATATTTAAAAACTCCTTCTGATTTAATCCGGAAGTTTATTTTGCTACAAAAAGAAAACAGTTATCTTACCGGGAACTTCCTTTCCACCGCAGTAACAATCTGGCAGGAGACAAACATCCTTTCTGCATTTTGCTGCCGTTTTATCTGGTGTGGGTTGAGGGTAGAGGGGTTCGGCACGCGATGGTGGGTATTTGTAAATGTCAACAAACTCTGCAGCCTTTGAAACAATTGTGCCAGAAGGTTTAAGAGTTGGTCTTGATCGTCTGTTGAAAAATTTTGTAAAAACACATTAGATTTAAATTAACTAATTTTTTTTGACGCAACACTTTCGGAATGCCAATCGAAAATGAAGAAGAATTTTCTTTTAAAAAATGACTGTGTTCGAGAATGAGAAATTGTCGATTTCCTTTCAAATTCTGAAAAATTATGAGTTAATAATGAAAAAAAATGACAATATTTTATTAAGTTGTGAATAAATGGGTACGCTTTTACAAATTTGTGGAATATGTCCTTGACCGTTATAAATAACTGAAAATTTAAATTTTGTTGACATTTGTAGTTGATGTTTTACTTACGGCGGGTGCGTTCCCCGGTTCGCGGTTGCTGTTGATGGCTGCTCGCGGTCATTACTAGTATAATGTGCGCCACCTCTGTTTCTGTTATTGTTTCTGTTAAGAGGACGAAATTAAAAACTAAATCAGCGAAAAGTTTTAAACGCACAGACAAGTTATACACTAATTAATCCTGCTGTACAGTCCTCAGTGATTAATTGTTTCTTGTAATTTTCAATTGTTTCTATTAGCGAAAGTCATTACAAATTCTTTGGAGTTAACTAAACTATCAAATTCCACTGTTTACATTATTTACATAACTCGAAACAAAATCACTGAGTTCTTGCACTTGCAACTTACGATAATAATGTTAATGGAGTGCACCTGTTCTGGTACGGAAGCTTTGTGAGTCTAGCAAAATAATGAGCAGTACTAGAATTTAGCGCAAATAAATTACTGTGCGTGTAAAGCTCCAAATGTCGATTAGTCTAAGCTAAAAGCGTTACAGGGAAACCCCAACAGAAGAACATCATTCAAGTAATTGTACTCAAGTAATGTTTATTAAACAAAAATAAAAACATATCCAGCTGGTTTCGTACAAGAGAAACAGGATGTAATGAGTGAAGTGTGATGGCGAAAAGGGAGCCAGAGTCAAGAGGATTAGGAGAGTTTCTGCTGCTTCAGACGCGCTTCCTCCATGTTCCCATTAAGATGAAGTGAATCGCTCTAAAGCTCGTTTTTTTTCAGAAGAAGAAAGAGAGAGACGGAAAGGGCGATTTTAGTACGTAGTGTGAAAAATATCTAATCGCGATTGTGCAATAAATTAGATAATTACAAAAAATACTACGACAGATGAAACTCATGATTTATTAGATTATAAGTTTTCAGCCCACTTTTGTGTTATTACCACAATTTGGCTTTGAATTTGCATTTTGCATTAATTTAGCGGAAATTTAATTTGTTTGGCTCGTTACGACATTTGGTGTATACTGGATTCCTCGAATATGCTGTACAAAATTTGTGAACAATATTTAATAATTAGCTTGCTCAAATCTACACATTTTTATTTACAGGACATTCACAGATACAAGAAAAGATTGTAAAAATTCTGATTTACAGTTAAATGTTAGTTTTTTTTCTGTAGAGTAAATAGAAGAAATATCCAAATTTATTTTACAAGAATTATTTATTTTAGATGACAAAAATATATTTGTCTAGTTTTAATAAAATATGTTAAATAGGAAATTTGTTTAAGCATACCTATTAATAAAAAGTTATTTATAATACAAAATTTAAAAGTTTAGATGGAATACAAAACTGCACAAATACATAAAAAAGTTAATGTTTAGGAAATATTGAAAATGAAAGAAATTATTCTGAAGAAATCTTTAAAATGATTCATACGAGTAGCTTAAAAAAAATTAAATGTTCTCTGAAAGAGCATTAACATTTATAACATATATTTACACAATAAGAATTTACATGTAAGTTTTCAATATTATAAAATTGAATGCGACCACATTACGTGTCCGTGTTTGCAGAAAAAATCATATTTGAATAAGAAATGACAAGTTTCCTGTTTTAAAAACCTAAATTTTTTAGGTACAAGTACAAGTGAAGGCCATTTTGTAAGAGTTAATTTAAGGAATTCGAAATAATTATTAATTAAAATTGAGATGCTTTTCCCATTCGTTCGTTTTGATGCAATGCGATTAATAATTTGGTAGGCCTGAATGAAATTTTAGTATGAATCTATTAGCAGCTAGATTAGTTTAGTTTTGGGCAACTAGAAGTTAGCCCCAGAACGAAACTGTTCCACATGGCAACCAAATCGAATGATTTCAGTTCATACCAAAAACGCCCAACAGAAAAGTTTCCTTGTGCAGCATGCAAAGGACCAACAGATGCACCGAGGAGTGTTAGTGTCTTAGAAAAATCCAGTTAATGAGTGGAAGGAGGCGGTTAGTGGTCAAAGCGTTATACAGATGAGGACATGTGGACACCATCGGCTCGTCATTGACTCCAGCATACACTAATGTCATGAATCGAGAGAGAATTTAGCGATTGCATTAATCTTGCGAGTTTTATTACTGTTCTACATTCGAAAGATACCTCGAAGGGATCTCGTTGCAATTTGTGTTTGGTGTATTGTCTGCACATTTTGAAAGTGCGATGGCTGCCTTGCTCCGGCTTGAGGCGGCGATTGATGTCTTGATGGCGTTATTGACTCGTGACGCGCGAGGGGGGAGCAACGATTTGGGGTATTTTGTCGTTTGTTTTAGAGTCGGTCTTAAGGTCGTTGAGGTGCTAGTGGAAGTGGTGGATATGGTCGTTGTTGTAGTGGATGTGGGTGTTACTGAAATGGTTGATGTCGGTGTTGTCGGCTTTGTTGAGCTCGAATTCTCACTGGTTGTGGTATTGAAAATTGTGGGAGAAGTGGAAAGTAAGTCTTTGTTGTGATTCTCAAATAGTTCATCTTCATTGAACACTTGAACATCGGATTTGGATGGCAAATTTAGTTCCGAAACATCCTTCAATACTTCATCGGAACTACTGTCGCGTTGTGGAAACCTTTGTTGATAAGACAATTTCGAGAATGGATGTGGAGTTCTTTCTGTGATCTCAAAAAATTCGCTTTCAGTTGTCGATGATACAAAATTATTGGAGTCAATTAGTTTCAGATTTTCATAGCTAATCAAATCGTTGCTTTCATCATTTTCACTGGACTCAACTGATGTACTTTTGTTTTCCGTCCTGTATTCCTCTGTTATTTCAGAAGGCTCCGATCTGAGAGCTGCAAATTCCACTTTAGGACTTTCAACAAATTGTGGCCTGAAAGTCGTTGAAGAGCTTGTGATTGGTCTGGCTCTGACGATCTTTCTTCGAACTGGCACCTCTGCAGTAGTGCTGTCTACTCGTCGGGTAGTGTACCTTACTTTTGGTGAATACGTAGTAGGTTCGTCATCCAAATTATTGACGAAGGAGAACGTATACCGAGCTCGTCCTCTCGGGGAGACTTCGGGTATTTCATAGTGACGCCGACTTGTCGTTCTAACTAGTAATGGCACTGCTGCAGTTGTTGGGATTTCTGTCGTTGTACTTGTTCTTGTGGTCGGAGCTTGAGTAGTGGTTTTTGTGGTTGATATGGCAATTGGAGGTGGTGTTGACGTTGTACTTGTCGTAGTGGGCACATTCCGTAATGTAGTAGAAATAGTGGGTATTACTTTGAGTGTCGACACAATTGTTGGTCTTACAGAAGAACTTTGAGCAATGTAACGAATTGTTGTACTAATATTTTTTGGAGGTGCTGTAATAAGGAAATAACTTCTAAATGGCTTCTGGGTTGTTATAACGGTAGGTGGCAGGGAAGGTGATGTATACCTTGGTTTCAGGGATGTTTTACTAGGAGTCTGTTTTGTGATCTGTTCTTTTTCTTGTAAGATTGTTTCCAAGCTTTTGTACGGTGAAACGAATTTGGGAGAAGTTGTTGAATCATATGACTTACTTAAATTGTCTTTAAACACTAATGCTCTGGTTGTGAAACTTTGAACTTTATCATTTTTGATACCTCGCTCTGTAATCGGAGTATTTTCGCTGCCTGAACTTGACACATAATCATTCAGCCGCTTGAAGGAGAAAAACGATTCTGGCTCTCTTTTCTCATTCAAATCAGATAAGAAATTCGTGTCCTGTGTGACGAAAGGCGAAGGACTTGTCCGGGTCAAGCGCCATGACCTCATGGGCGTGTAAGAGCTTGGCTCAATGGTCGTATCATATCTATTGCTTTCTCTGGTGCGTGTGTAAAGAGGCACTTCTTCCACTCTTCCTTTTGAAGGTGCTAATGTGGTTGAACCTAATCCCCCCAATCCGGAGGTCAGTGAGAACTTCAAGGATTTCTTGTTTTTCAGGACTTCTGGTGAAATATGAGCAGACGGTGAGACCAAAATTGGTTCGGACGTGGTGGATGGTGTTGAAGTTCTTTGAGGTGATTGAAACTTCTGAGGTTCAACGTCAGAAACAATAAAACTCAAAATTCGTTGTCTTTGTTCGTTCTTCTCTTCGGTGGTATGATTTTCTACAGGTAAAACACCCGTTGATGATTGAAACGTTGTTTTAGGACTTGTTGCGGTGAATCCCGCAGTTAGCGAAACAATTCTCGATGGACCACTCTCACTAGCTAAAGTTTTACTGTCAGATTCGGTATTTGTTGTATTTACAGTTCGGGATTCTTGGACAATTTCCACATTTCGTAAATGGGATGGAAGACTTGAATTGGAAAATTTTGAGGACTTTGTGTTTTGGGATGTTGTTTTGGGATTACTTTGATTGGATGTGGAACCCGCGCTTGCCGATAATGTTATTATAATGGACTTTGTTGTCTTATTGTTGATACCATCATCCGACAGTGTTGATCTGTTGGAGAACAAATACCGCAAACTTTGTTTAATGAAATCACAACCTCCCGATTATATTTTGGAATTTCAAGGTATTTGGTTTAAGGTTGATGACTGATTTTCTTTCACACCAGATTTTTGTTAGTGTACTTCTGTTGCTGAGTTGTGTTGTAATGTGGAGAAACATACAGTGGCAGCTTTATTGTTAGAACCGGTTTCATGTTTTATTACCGCTATTGTTGTCATTTCAATGGTTTATCTTTTACAATATTAAATTGTTAATTTCGGTAGCCAAATTGTGGTATGCGATATGTTTTGATAAGGAGTCGCAAATCCTTTTCCATGTTAAATATTTAAGATTGTGATCTGTGAAGTTCTTCTCCATTCGTTGACCGTACCGAATATTTTTCAGTTCCTGGAAACTCATTATTTTAAACTTTATTAAGAACTGAATGAATGAAAATGGTTCAAGTAAATATTACTGATCGTTTTCACACAAAATTGGAATGCACTGGAGGAAGTATGTTCGTAAAATCGTAATAATTTTATGGTAAGAAGGATTTTTAGAGTACTTACTTGAAATACGTTGTCCCGAAACGAATGTATCGATTTTGAAGAAACCAATGATTTTATTAACTAAATAATGTAATGCAAACAAAAGCTGTATTCACTCGTTTTGCTGAGCTTTATTAGATTATCGGATTTAGTTCTAAAGCCACCACTGTAGTATTTACACGAATTTAGATTAGGATAAAATAATTTTCATTCCTGGGGAGACAAAACGTTTGTAAATTTTGAATGATCGATTCTATATTATTTGAGCATATTGAAGGATCGTGTACTGTTTTCTTGAACGGTGAATGATGAATTAAGGGTGTGTGACAGTGAAAAATTTTGGATCTACGAATTAGTTGTTTAATTGTGTTCTTCGTTTTATTATGATATATTATAGAACCTCTTAAAATGTATTCTAATTTCTTGCATCCGTTATTTTGATTTTAAATAACGGTCACAGAATATTATTAATAGAAATTTGTACCTACTAATAAAATTAAAATTTCATATGGTATAATTTGGAAAACATATTTTTCCAAGCATATCATAAGTGTTTGTTTGTGTATGAAGGATTATTTTGTTTGTGTGTTTGTGTTTTGTTTTTTGTTTTTTGTTTTTTGTTTTTGCTAAAACCTCATTTATCATTTTTGGACAAACGAGTTCAGCAGTTAGTAGCGATTGGACAAAAACATACGCAGCTATGTGACAATTAATATTTTATATACAAGATACCACAAAAAACCTCATTCAGTATGATGTCCTCCTACAATATGTATATGTACAATAAGCGCAATATTAACAGGCTTTGCCGGCTTTGCTCTAAAAAAGTGTTCTTAGCGGTCTTGGGACAGCATGAATTTTTCACAACGCAAATGACCCCAAATAAGCGTTCGTACACGCCCAACAAATATTCATGGATAATGCAAAATATTGGATGGATATATATTTTTTTTATTAAACATAAAATTTGTCTCTTTTTGTAGTACCTTGTGGGTGATTGTTTAATTGGCGGACTAACGGTCGGCTGTGTTGTCACGATACTATATTGATCCGTTGGTCTAGTAGGAATAGGTTTTGGTGGTGGTGGAGAGTGTGACATTTTTTGTGAAGATGACTGTTGTTGTGATTTCTGTTGTTGCTGTTGGTGTTGTATCGTTGAATGTGACATTGGTGCATAAGTGGCAGGTGTATATTTCGGTTGATCGCTTGTCCTTAATGTTGACGATATCACAATTGGACGTTCAGTAATTGAATTTATTTCAATTCTGTCTCCCCTATATGTTTTATTTTCGAAAGTTTTATGTGTTGTGTGATTTTATTTTTATAAAAAAAAACAAATGTTGATTCTTAAATTAAATATTAATAATGTGTTTGTTGAACCGATTTTTGTATTGTGTCAGTATAACATATGTTAACTCAGGTGAGAAACGATAAATTATTTAACATGATTGTTTAGTGGAGAAGTGCTACGGATCGACTTACCTTATTGGTGGATTTCTCTGTTGTTGATTGTACTCTTCATCGTTTTCAATCTGCAATTTTAGACGAAATACATATTTAAGAAATAATGAGGTCCACACGAAAGAAGAAGTAATAAAACTCACTTGGGCAATTAAGGCGTCCTCATAATCTGTGCTATACGTATGCGACGGTTGGTGTTTGTATTGATGATCTTGTTGTTGAATTTGCGATACGTGCGATTTACTGACGAAAGTCTCTCGCACTGGCACTTGAGGAGATGGCGTTGTAATGACTTCCGGTCTATACGTTGACTGATGCTGAGTTTTGCCTCTTTGCTGCTGTTGATTGTATTCAACATCCCTATATAGGTCAACGTCATCGTCGTATACCGAATAATAAGAGTCATATGGATCATAAGACTGATTGGATGTGTTGTAGTAGTTCCTTGTATTCTGTTCGACAACTTGTTTCGGTCTTTGTTGAATGAATATGTTGGCTGGTGCTTGGGAGCTTGTTTCCACTCTGCGGTTAAAAATTCCAAGAAATGATTTATTTATTGATATTTTTATATTTACTATACAATATACCTATAATATAATATATGTTTTAAAATTTCTACAAAGTGTAAAAAAAACAATGTGAAGGTATACAACAAACTTTAAGAAAAATGAAAGAGATTCTTTTGAGTAGAAAAGTCGATTTTATGTAACAGAAGAGAAATAAAACTATCAGAATGTCCCAATATTGCTATTTACATCAATTTTGATATATAACATTTGTAATATTCTACAACGATTTTCGGTTAGTCACACAAAATCGAAACTGTAAGGAGTCTGATTTCCCTTTTGTTTACCTGTTCGGTGTTTTTTCGTCAATTTCGATTTGTTGCTGTATTGGTCGTTTTTTACTGTTGGGCTTATCAGTCGTTTTGTTCAGTTTCCACTTAAGGTTTCCACGGCTGGGTCTGATTGTGTACGTCTTTCTGGTGGTAGACGATGTGGTCGCCGGCGTTGAACTCGGCGTGGACAATTTTGATATCTCAAAATTCTCATAGGTATTTGCGACAGTGGCTTGCTTCATTGGAGCAATGGTTTGGAAAATGTCAGCCGGGAAACTGATGAACGACGGAACCTTGTACCTGTCGTCATTGTAATGGGATGAGAAAATCGGCCGGTGAGTGGTCGACACCACTGTGTAGATCGAATGATGGTTCTTATGTTCAGGAGTTGTCGTTGATGTTGTTATTAGTTGCGGCTTTGGTGCCATTGTCTCTGATTTTGGCATGTAAGGGGGTTTTTCAGACGGCGGCTGAATGTCATAATCTTCATCGTCATCGTAGTAATATTCTTCATCTTCATCGCTATGACCGTGATTGTGGGAATCTTTCTGACCTGTGACAGCAATTTGACTTATCTTTTGTGGGCTACTGTCAATTAAATTTTCATGGCCCCTGATTGGCTTTTGGGCGGCGCCATTAACGATTGACTTTTGTGATGTGTGGTGAGTTTTGCTCGCATCACCATTTGAGGTAATGTAGAAGCGGCTACCGGTGGACTTTTGGGTAGTTTGCGAAATAAGGTTATGTTGAATAGGTTTTCGTGTGGTTGTATGTTGGACGGTACTACTAGTGTTATTGATACTTTCTGTTGTTTTGAAAAGCCCAAACATTTCAGCTATTTTCGGACCCATTTGGGACAGATGGGTTTCTCTGATGTTGGACACAAACTTCTCAAAGTCAAAGTCCAATCCAATAGTTGGACCTTGTACGGGTGGTCGAGTAATTGGTCGACGAGATCCTTTCGTAGTGGTTGGGATTTTTTTGGTTGTGGTTACAGTACTCTTTGGCGTAGGAGTTGTGACACTACTGAAGCTTATAGAACTATGTTTCTCATTTGGCAAGGTATCTTCGTAAGGAGCTTTCGAGTAGTAATTAGAAGTACCAACAAATGGGAATCTATTCAGAGTAGTTGGGTAAGGAGTAGTTGTGCTTGTTGCGTAAAAACCCTTGATTTTCTGATTCTGCAGCATATTGTAAGCGAAATAATTACTCTCGGTGCTTACTTGCACTGGACTTAAACTAAAGTGCGATATAGCCTTTGGCATCTTTGTAGTGGGAACGTGACCGGAATGGACTTCATTGTGATTATTGTTGTTGTTGAAGAAGCCGCCCACGGTGCTGAATGGCGTGAAGTGGTTATGAGGAGTCACTTTTTCGGCATGCACACTGGGAACGATGGGTTCTGAGATCGTTCCAAAATTCGTATTTTCACCAAGTTTGAAGTATGAAAAATTGTCTGAAGATTGAACTTTTGAAGGATTATTGCCAACGGCATAGGCACTGTCAATTAGAATGGGAATAATTTGAGAATGTGCCGGAGTTTGTTTGGTGGTCGATGATGGACCCGAACCAATGAATGGCCGAAAAGGTTCATTAATGGGTGAGTGGCCTTCGATATTAAGCAGTATGGATGGTTTGAAATCCTTCAAGGGTTGATTCGAATTTTGGGAATCAGAAAAACTAGTAAAACCATTTCGTAGGGGCTTGTTGATGAAATTGCTGGTTTTGATGAATTGGCCCGAAGGAAATACAGGAGGAACAAAAAAACTACCAAACATGTCAAACGGATTATTTTGCTGAAATGCCTTTGGTCCATTACGTTGTCTTTGTTGGGTGTATCTATTGGAAAATCGCCACAGGGATGGTTGGTTAAATTGCGTTCGCAATTGACGGGGCGATCGAAAAAACTCGCCACTACCTTCTTCTTCTTCTTCTTCTTCATAATCATCACCGTTATTCAATTCCTCATGGTCAGTTTCAGTTGAAGTGCGATTCTCAGTCGTCGACTCAGTCTCACTGTCAACAAAGTCCGTGTTTGTCTCTCGTCGCTTTCTGTCCAGAATCTCAAGTGTACTCGTCGGACTAAGTGCGTTATCGGTAATGTCTCGTAAGTAGATGTCGCGGTCGTCACTAAATTAGTTAAGTAAGGCTGACATTAGCAGAGGGCGAAAAGGTCGCCTTAGTATTCCCAGCACTTACCTGAATTGGTTTGCCTGCGATCCGAAGGCGTACGAGCCAACTTTCCCGTGATTTGGAAGAGCATTTGCATTAGCATGATGGATGATGCCGTCACGATCTCTTTGCACCTGCCCCACGGTGCTGGGCTGACCGCGGTACACTCGCTGTTGCCGATCGGTTTCCTCCTCCTCCGCTGGTGGCAGGGTGTCGTGTGCCTCGGCATACAGCTGCAAACAGATTAATTAGTGGTGATTGTTCGTAACTGATTATTACATAAATTGCGGTTTGTTTTTGCAGCCATTACATTCCTATTGTATAATGATGGAATTATCAAATGTAACATACCTTGGCAATGTCTTCCCGCGAGTCCAATAAGGGTTTGGGTTGTCCTCTTGATGTAATTACAGGATTTGGGGCAATACGAAGTTCTGGTGGTGGAGGAATCGCTTGAATTTGCGCAGGGATAATCTGTTGTTGTCTATGTTGCTGTTGCGTTTGCGGTTGCTGTAAGTGCGACGATTGCTTGGGAATTTGCTGCTGTCCTGGGGCTGTTGTAAGCGATGAGAATCGAACTCGTGATGTGATTTGCGGTTGAGGCTGTTGTTTAATTTGGCCAATTCTGGAGCTCGTATCTCTAGACGAAGATTGCGACACCGAGGATGTTACCTCGGCAAGTTCACAACCGACATTTCTTGGCCAATCACATGTTTGCAATTCATGACTGTACATTAGACCCCCGGTGCAGCTTTCTAAAAGAGCCCCGCCGAATACACACACGTAGTACTGGGTGCAATCTGATGGGTGTGGGTAGTAGCCAAATTCCTCTGGACAATCAAAATCAATCCCCGACGAGGAGGGCGTTTTTATATTTATGCCGAATGTTCGGGATGACGATGTCCGGGATGAGCGCTTCGTTTGAGCCAAAGTTGGATCTGAAAAAGAATTTTTAATATTAGTATCATTAACAAATTCATTAATCTAATCTATATAAAAATATTGGAAAACTTTATATACCTACGACAAAATTTTAACATAAGTTAATTGGTTTGCTTTACATACCTAATCATGTCTGACAATTTTAGAAAATCGTTTCTGCAACCTGTGGTAAGAATCTTGCAGATGTAATCTCTCAAATTGCAATGGTAAATAATTCTTTCTTACAGTGATTTATTATTCTTGTACCTATCCTGATGTGATTATGAATTTTGACTTACTTACTTACTATGGAGCAGAAATAGAAACGCCTAAAGCCTGACCCCAATTAACCAAACCAGATTTCTAAATTAATTCGTTTCTCGAACAAGCACTATAAGAACGACTAATAAATTATAATAAATGTTTTATAAATTATCCAGTAGATAAAGTAATTCGTAAATGGTAGACTATTAGATGTGTAGACTATACCTATAGGTATAGATATATAGGTATGAATGAGTCGCATAAAAACATCAGTGAGAAAAGGTAATTATTGCAAGAAACATTCCACAGTTGCTAAAAATATACATAATTTAATAATTAATTAATGAAATTTGTGAGGTCTTCCAGCCACATCGGAGTGGAATGCACTTATCCGATGCGGCGTGGAACCTCATAGAATGGGGCGAGGAACCTGATCCGCGAATCTTTCGCTTTGTCGTAGAACAATTAATATGAGGATCAAGGCGAGTAATTAAGCATTTCATATTCAAAAAGCCTCGTGCAATCGGATTACATCGCCGCACTTCGTCCAATTACAAGACCGAAACTAGATGCTAAATGTCAAAGACTGTAGAGCATCAGATCGACGGTGTTTACAAGTTTTACGTGTCAGCAACCTGTGACTGTCTCCCACTCAAGAGATCCGCGGATGATGCACACCAGAATCACGCTGGACCATTTCTCGGGAGATGATCATGCGCAGTGCGCAGATCTGCCTTGCACATCGCTTACGAACTGTGTTTCCAATGGATTCGTATTGATGTCAGGGTTCTGGGCAAGTGAACGAGCAGCAAAACAAAGGAGTTATGCTGAACGATAGTATTTCTTTATTGATCATCTTTTGATCATCTTCGCCTGATACAGATTCAACGGTGGGGTTGGTGGGCTGTGATCGCGCTCGCGGCGGGCATTTGCGCGATCTTCACAGCGAGTGGACTCCCATCAGTGTCTGCACTTTTTTGCAGATCTCGCAGGAACCGGATCCGATTGAGCTCCTACCAGTGAACTTATCTCGCGGCCAGTCATTATTCGATATCTGCAAAGCCGGCGATGCAATGCAGTAACTGCATAATAAATTTTTGCCGGGTATTAAGCATTTGTAATGAGGAGCTGATATCGTGGGCCTATCTTTATGGAGCTGTGTTTGACCTTAGGAAGAATGGCCGCGATGCATGCGACCGCAAGAAATGCACACTTCGGCTGATGTTGCCTTGGACTCGTGTGGGTGTTTCTCAATTCAATAATGTTGATCGGGCAAATTAAGTGATTCGGTGGGATTAGCTTGGCTTCGTTCGCGTTGCTAGAATTCGTAAGTGCTTTCCGGATTTCTAACCTTTCTGATTAATTGTTCAGACAAATTATTCTTCCCTAATGTTCTTAAAACACTTAAATAAAAGTCATATTCAAGGATATAAACAATTTTTTTTTTAAATGGTTGTACTGTAAATCAACAATTGCGAATATCGTTAGAAAACAATCATTTAATGTATGTAGGTACAGATAAAATAACGAGCATAATGATTGATGTTACTTTTTAATAGTTGTTTTGATTAGTCGTCCAAATTGAATTTCCCAAGAAGAACTAGTAATTCTATTGATTAACTAGTAATTAATAATTATTGATTATTTTTAATGGGTTCTTGTCAAAGTATCATTAACGAAATTACCTGGTGTTGATTAGTATTTTTTATTTTGAACGCTTCAGAATGGTTCATTATAAAATATAATTTTCCTTTTCCGGAAACCACTAAAACTATTTATTTTACATTGGAAAGGTTAACGAAAATTACAAAAAATCCATAATCAGCCGTTCGAAATATTTTTCAGTGACAGTTTGCATCCATCTTACCATTAGTTAGAGGCTTTTTCAAATCCAGTTAGAATCATTAAAAAAGAAAAACCGACGTCAGAATTAATAACACTAATTTGCACAAATTTAATGTATGCAAAAATAACACATCGTGTTCCCAATCTGAATGAACAAAAAACCGAATAATTTTGTCGCATTAATCTTTTCATCTTTCTACTAAAACGAACGTTTGGAATGTCCTACAGAAAACAGTTTTAAGAGTTTTGTCAAATGATAACACCGATGATAAACCTGTAACTAACAACAACATAATATGATAGATACACAGTTGCATTTTCACAGTTGCACCAGCGTCACAACATTCGGGGTCCGCAATTGATAATAATTATAATTAATAGAAGGCGGCTGTAATCACAACATTACCATTTAAGTGGCTTGTAGTTTTAGCAGTGGAGCGGCTCGCACGCAATATCTAAAGGTGCAGTCATCTGCCGCAATTCAAATTCAATAAGCCCAATGCACCGCGATGCCAAATGGTCCATGATGAATGCTGGGAGCCGCGTTCGACGTGTGCGTGGTGTCGAGCGATCGCAAAGCGTGTATCTCTGTAATTCGCACATTGCCCAATCGATGCTTATCCGACGAGGCTTTCGCGGACATGTTCATCTCGCCGCGATTAAGCAATAAATTGAACAAGTGATTAGCAGTGCAACAACGGCACAAAATGAATGGATGGAACAAAACACCTGAAAATGAAGTGTTGTCACGTGCAAGAAGATCTCAGCCCAACATTGGTACGCACCATTAGCTTTTGGTGTCGCCGAAAGTTTACATTTCCGTACCAACTTGTTTTGATAATATTATTTGTTGATTTTTTTGCAGAAATCTTATAAACACATATTGCAAATTCATAGATCACATCGTCGGATGTGCGAGGAACCGGTCGCTACAGTCGCGGGAGAATGGAAACAATGGAATACAGTCAGGTTGCGTCGAATTGTTATTGTTGTTTTCATAAATAAATCACTTCTATGGTAACAATTTCAAGGACGACATCGTGCAGAGATTCGTTCTTATTTGCAAACTCACAAGATAATGATCAATCACGCTTGAAATGTGCAAGAAGATTTCACTTACCGCGTAAAAGGTTACAACAACAGCGGAAAATATCTAAAAATATATTTTCGAAAAACACAATTTAATAATGAGGTGAATGTTGTATAATTATCAGATCAACATTTTTGGGATGAGACACATTTCAACAGTTGAAAATGTCAAAGATGAACTTTTTACCATGTAATTATTAAAAACTACGTTGCTAATTTTAATTAACATGTAAATTTTCAATTGTCGATGCTCTTGACATTTTGCAAAATCATTCTAAAATATTTATTGAATAATTATGTTTACGGTTCTATTTGCAATATGATGAAAACATAAACATGATATGACAATAGTATGAGTATTTTGTATTGCACATTTACCAATGCGGAAATTCCGGAAATTGCAGAATTGCATTTGATTAATGTAATGAAAAATTGTTGCGATCCCACGGGGGCATTTGTAAAAGTATTCAAACTTATTTCGTGTTTGTCTATTTGTTGCAGTAAATTTGAAAAGACTAAAAGAGTAATTGCATTTCTCTGCCAATAATATTAAAAACCAATTAAGAAATTTTAACGGTTTTCATATTCAAAGAATTTCAGTACCTACTTGGTTAAATACGAATCAACAATCACTGCAAAATTGTAATTTGCGTCTAGAAAAATTTGCAATAAATGTTAAAGGTTTATTACTAATTGCAGTGTTGACAAAAGCGCAATACGCAAACCGCGAACCGGCAATGTACATAAATGTATGTCGGTGGCAAATCCAAGATTGTTAACAATATAAGAGGAGACGTGACTTATGGATGAAATGAGTTCGGCGCAACTAATGATGACATAAATGATTCATGCAAGCACATTTAAATAAAATAACAAAATGTCGTCGAAGCCGCTCGAGATTGTTTCCATGTGGAAGATAAGGAGCTCCAAGTGCTTCCAGTAAATGAAGTGCCAAAATTGGTGCTTCTTCAGCATGATCCTTGCATTGATCGATTCCCACTCGTGGTCACTAAGCATCGCTTGCACTTTATTTGCAGTTGCAGCTAGTCGGGTTCAACTGGTTTCCATGAAGATCGACAGTGATCTTCCAAACGGCCCGAGGAGCCTCTAATGATGTCAGCTGGTTTGGATTCAGTGACCTTTTGCCAGCAGGTGCCGATGCTGTCAGTGGCCGTAAAAACAGAAATGAACACATTGCAATCGCCACGATCAATCAAGTCGTGGATTTCTTAAATATTTGTGTAACCAAATCATTTTCAGGAGTACGTAATCCGACCCTGTATTTTCGAGAACTCCTCTGTTCTGGGCGACCGCGCACGATCACGAACTGAAAAACATCGATCTGGCCAAATACACAAATTCCATTGGGTAAAATTGTTTCTTACTTTGGTCAACGGTTGTCTTTGCATGTTTCAATCATCGAGCCATTTCACAATGGCGAGTTCAAAGACTGCAATAATTTCGGCAGAGCAATCTAATACTAAGATTAAGACTTATGCCCGCTATACACTTCAGCTAAGCTAAGAAGCTAAGTTTCTCGCTCAAAAAACTTTCGCTGAAAAACAATTAGTTCATGTGATCGAAACACGAGTTTTTCATTTCCAGAATAAAATTAACTAAAAAATTACTATTTTTTGAATTGAACTTTGGAAATAGAAAATATTGCTATATCGTTCCGGAATTTTTATTGAATCAACCTCAACTAAATTGAGTTGTTCAAGTACACAAAATTTTGACACTGAAGTAATTTTAGAATAAGTGATCACTTGACGTTCATGAAATCTAAAAGTCTTTCATTAGATAAAATTTGGTCCAAGTTCAAAACAATTGGAACCAAAGATGAAGTTGGAAATCTTCCAATTTAGTGCCATTTACGACATGTTTTTCTCTAATTTTCGGTTTATTATTTTCAAATTTCGTAACTGTTCATGAGAAACGAAGATTTTTCATCAGTGAAAATCAAAACGATTACATGAGAAGTGCTGCAATAATAACTCTCCTCTTCAGAATCATTAACTGTCGTCATTCCGGGAATTTCATTTGATTTCCATGAAAATGAGGACGAAGATGCGGTTTCCATGCAAGTCATCATCATCACCCCATCCCAACTGCGAAGAGATCTTTTGAGATATTATTTTTTTTCTTCACAAAATTCTTTAGGAAAATTTTGCAATCGAAGCAATCCGAGGCAAGTATTTGCATTCATGAGAAGTCGGACGCGCAACCAGTGGAAAAATATTCGAATATTTGTAAATATAAACTCGACGCTGAGACAATAACACAAACGACAATTTTTGCAGGATTGAACAAGCGCAAATTGTTGCGATTGCACTTGTCTGTCTTGAGCCGAGATCTCACCTTGCGGACTGCGTTGGGAATCGGCGCTCGCCAGATGCTCCGGTTACATAAGACAATGAGAACGAGACCTTAGCAAGACAACAAAAAGGGAAGACTTGGGTTAGTGGTGGCTACAGATTGCAAAATATGTGCAAATCAGAGCGTGAATCGAGCAAGAAGAAATGTACGTGCACCGCGAGGAGTCCCCACTGGTCCAGTCTACGTCCAACGCGATCCCCACGGCTGCACTAGTGTCCGCGCCCCGCCCGAATACTTTCTATCGATTTCGAACCCAATTCCATTGAGCCGGATCGGTGACGGTGCAGCGGATGCTGTCGATCCCAGGTGGGTGTACCGCGACACGCATTTAAGTCAATAGCAAATCAAGGTCTAATTGCGTCTCGATTTGCGATGTGCGGTTGGCGTTGATGCGTCTTTTCGTGTCGAATTGAAGGTTAACCTGCGACCGCAAGAGTTTCGCAAAAGTAAACTAGAGCAAATTTTGAATTTCCACAAAGGGCGGCCAAATGAAAAAAATGAAAAAAAAATCAAAAATAAAATGAAAGAGTTAATGTTACTTAAAGACAATTAATCCGTCAGGGACAACATTGACTTCTACTGTAATTGCTTGTATACTTGGTCACAACAGATTATCTCAATTTCAAAACACATTGAGCTCCAAATAACGTGAACTTGCGCAAAATTTTGGCCACTTTTGTGTATTTTGTAAAAGTAATTAGAGGTAATAAGGATTTGGATTAAAGAAGCTAGCGAATTAACCGACCTTGAGGATGCAATCAAAGTGTATTGTGACAAATCTTGATTAACAACAGAGAAGATATGTTACAAGCATTGATGGGACCAGACTTCATGGGTCCGAAAAAGATAGTCCAAAGCGACGATGATGAAAGTTCAAATTCAGAGAAGAATGAAAATTGCATAAGTGAAAATCAGTGTGCAATTTGCTATACTTTGTGCGGAATCAATGGTGGTCTTTTGTATTATTATTATTGTTTAATTATATTTCTAGAGGGTTTTGTGAACTTTACTTAAACGTGTAGAAAGCATCGAGAATGCTTCATTCTCTCTTACGTAAGTTCAACCGTTTTATGGTTGGTATGACATTGTTTATGTTGAATAAATTAAGATCAACTATAATTTACTGCAAATACCCTTTTTTGGCACCATTAACTACAATTCCGAGTGACTTTTGATCTCGTCTTTTCGCCCATAAAATGGGAAAAGAACGATCACCCGTCAGAGCACCCACAATCCACATCCGCACCAGTGTTTTTGCACGGTCACCTCGCTTCTAGCCGCCCAACCTAATTATGGACCGCTCTAAAAACAATTCAAGCGCACATAATGCAACTATATGCAACAAATGCGACTATTCCATGCTAAATTTCCCAACGTAATGATGGCGACCGGCATCCACTCAAGAACTGCATCCAATCAAGGAATTTACATAAGTCCCGCGATTGGGTCTAAATGTGCAACACCCATGCCAGGCGTGCGCACCGGACTTATCTGGTCACGTTTCGTGCACGCTTCGATTTTGGAACTTTTAGTGAAACATTTTGTTTTTTACTTTGGAGGTGTCTAATTCAGGCCACGACAGAGTTTAGGTTTTTTATTATATTTTGGAACATTACTCGACTTAATATCAAATATTTTTAAATCACTTCAGGCTGAGTTATTCTATAATTGCCTGTGAACGCAAAAACTACTGCAGTTAGAGACAAATTATGACATCTTATTATGGCATCGAAAACGTGAGTGGCTTTTCTAGAGATTTTTTTTAAAATTTTTTCATGCAAAATTGCTGCGAGCATGATGAACTTTTTCATGCAGTAACGATATTGGCGGAGTTTCAAATAGTTGGGAACTTCATTACAGCAATCTTTTTATTATAAACTTATATGGGAATTTTGGAACGTAATGAACAATTTCTTTTATTAGGAAAGATTGATGACGACCGTTTTATTAGGAGCCGGTAATTGATAAAAAGTCAAGACGTGTCAAAAGTTAACAAAAAACCAATTAAGAAAGTGATCCTTTTTTGCAGCTTTCACAGCAACCTGTAAAAATGTCCATCAATGTCATTTCTCACATATGTTCGATTGTGGTTATTGTTAAATAAAATTTCAAAAAAACCATGTTGTTTGTTATACATTTGAATTTGTTGCTTCTGTGAAGACAGTAGGGCACATTGGAAAATGCCACGAAACAAAGGTGGGAATGTTGATGAAGGAAAGTGGAACATGTCTGATTTTTTTCCCCTTAATTAACTGCGAGAAATTCATCCAAATGAACGTGATTGATAAGCAGATTCATTCATGCAGCATCCATTCAACCCCTGTCATGCGAAACTGATGCAGCCCACAGAGAAGACGCACTTAAAAAAAGTCGGTCATACTCCACGGTGTTAATGAAATGTGGCTGATGGGCGATTGCATTGCGCAATCGCTCTTACAGGTGAATCACCTGCTGATCAGGCAGGCAAATAAAACATTTCCCCGATTTACCGACGATCGCAAGTTCAGCGTTAATGGCAAGTTTATTTATGTTTTATAAGCACTAATTATCAGCAGAGGATTGCATTTAGCAGTAGCTGCTTTCCGCTGCGTAAGTGTTTGTTTTTGGTACAGCAGCGTGGAAGTTGCGCGCATCTTCAAATCTTCATTGCCCCGGGCATCTTGTTACAACTTTGTGGTGCAAATGATCTACGTTGATACGATCGCACCTTCTGCTGCAATTCAAGAATGCTAGACTGACGATTATATTTATAATCGTGTTGATTTCTTGCCATCTTTGCTAAGGGTACACGAAGACTCCTGGGGCGCGCATCAACAGTAACTTCACAGCTCAATACACCTGTTGCAATTGGCAAACTGCTTCAAAGCAGAGGTTAGTAAAATTACGCAATTTACGCCTCTAATTGGACACTTTTCATTCATGACGCAATGTCATTAACTTTTCGTTTTTATTGCAAAGGTCAGGGGTAAGTACTCGACGATTTTAGGAGGCGCAGTGAACTGATCTTGAATTGGAACGTGAGAGTGACAAATTCTAAAATGAAAAAATATTGAAATAAGTAATGCACTAAATGAAAATTTTAGAATATAGGTACTATAAATTTATGAATTAAATTGTTCTTAAGCAACGGCCAATTATTTAAATTTTCAGAGATTCCTTCTCGAACCCGTCACGATTCAACAGGATTACGTAACTCATAAATTATTAATCAGATTTCATTAAGCAACTTGTTGATATAGTTATAAACAATACAATGAAGTTTAGTGCATTTTCAAAATCAGACAATCCATATGGTAAATCAAAACTGCACCGTACGATCAGAATTTGCGGGGCAAAACACTTAAATTTGCCGCTTTTCGCTGTTTTCAATTCATGAAATCCTGTTGTCATTTGATGGAATTATAGGAGGGTATTTCTAGTGTGTGCTATAAATTATGGTACAATCGGCTTTTCCCCATTAACTATTCCCATGTGAAGCAGATCGCATTTCGCGGTTCTATCGCGGGATGATGTTCGACAGTCTCTGGCTCTTCGCGCAAAGACAAACCAAGTGCTGCGTCAGTTGCAGTTGATGTCTAATTCAACCACCTATTAAGTCAGCGGTGAATTGTGGGACTTCCTTATATGTGGTCCGCAGCAATTAAGATGATGAATTTTAACATGACAATCATAACCTGAAGCCAACGAATCTCGTATGCGGCGATCGCGATGGAAGAAGGATCACGGATCTAGGGCAGGCCAACAACGAATGTGGAGAAATTAATTAGTTATGCGGTCTGTATTTGTTTGAGAAATATGTAAAAATACAAACAAGTGCTTTTATTAATAAAATTAAGCTGGTTAGAATTGGCGACGGTTGTTATGCAATCGCTTGTAATCGTGCTCCGCCGAACGAGGGAGTGGAACTTCGCGATCAGCGATTCGCTTGTTGAACAGCAGCGCCCGTTGTTACCTCTGCAAAGTGCAAAGAATCATTATCGAAGTTTGCAGTGCCCACGTCCGAGATTCCAATCAAATCGATTTATGCCTCAATAAATTATAATCCGAGAACAAAGTGGAGGAACGCCTGAGTACTGGCTTGATTCATCGATCTGGGCACAGTCGAATTTCTTTGGCAACAGGTTGCCATAAAAATCGCGAAACTGATCCGCGCCTCAGATGACATTTCTGCACCAGAAGACAGCTCGCGGTTTCGTGTTCGCGACGTACACCGCCAGGTAAAAGTTGCCAGAACTCCGGCTGTCCACCTACACTAAACCACGCAAGTTCAACATTGCTCCAAATGACTTCGACTTGTCCAGGGATTTTAATTGCAAATGGTTTAATTGTCGTTTGGCTTCGGATCAGATCCACATTTGGAGTGTTGGGTGGCCCCCCAATCCCCATGAATGTTATCGCGCCATGTCTTGTCGGTGGAAAATTAATTGTTGTATATTGTCATGAAAGATATTGGACTGTTGCATAAGACGATCGATTCTGCGCCCAACTGAAGAGTGATCAATAAACAAAGGGCGATCGATTTTCAATACCTTTTAATTTGGTGCAATTTGATTTGAATGAGATTCATTATGATTCGGCTGGCGTTGGAAATGGTCGGACAGGGTCATTTTGATCAGTTGCGGGGAGTTGAGTAAGAAGTACCTTCACTGTTTTGTGAACGCCACTTAAGCAGCTGGCTGCAGCAGCATTAAGCTTGTCTACAAGCTAATAATCATGATTAATTTCAAGTATGATTGAGATATTGATTTCCTTTGTGCTCCACAAATGGTGGCATAAAATGCAAAATAGATCTAATTCGGGGCTTGGCACGAAATGAATCTAATGGCAGCTTTACAGCTTCTGATTGCAAATTTTCTGCTTTGATACCCGAGACTTTGAACACTTATTTCGGTGCGGTTAACAATAGGAAACATATTTGGGAGCAACAATGCCGATTCGATTCGATAAAGTGCCACGATTTCGCCATTCAAATGAATTTCATTCAGAAATCAGAGAGATTGAATCAAACTGATTCTGTTCAATTTAATCTGAATTGTATTAGAATTAAATAAAATATGAGCAAATTTTTTTAAATTTCGAGTGATTTCAGAAATATTCCAATAATATTTCAGTGGTTTTAAATTTGAAGAAAATTGTTATTATAAAATTACGCTGTAAAGCTACCTACTCTAAACGATTTCGAAAAAAACAACGATTATACTTTCAAATTGACACAGAATCCTAAATTACAGTAGGTACTTCATGAAGTACAAAACACAATGTTTTAGCACAGTTTTAAATTTCCTCATATTTAAAATATTTTCATAAGTTCAGATTTAAGTTTTTTCTAGTGTGCGAAAATAATCCTCTGCTGGGTCGACATTACTAACTGCGAAGGCATCCGTCGCTGATTACTTTATTGCCAGTATAATAATATAATGATGACCCCAAGTACGTGTCCAGTCATCAGCAACACGAAATTATCAGAAATTATCGCCATTGAATGGTGTTTATTGATTTGGCGAATGTCTGCAAACAATCATCGTCGGATCCGATCCATCGTTAGAAGGACAGGGCCGTTGAGTAATCCGTCATTAGCCGATGCTGATTAAATGAGACAATTAATTTGGAGAAGGAACTGCGCTGGAGGCCTGCTGAAGTCCGTGGAGAAGATCAGTCCGGCTTACGGGCACTAGCTTAAGTTGTTCACATTACGGCAGACCCGCCGCGGCGGTCACGGCTGGGACTATGAATTGGCAAGATCGCCAATACCGCAAGATCGCAATCAGTCACAGGCTCATTGACCGGCGTGTTTGGTCCATTGTTGGGGCGGTGCAGACAAGATGTGCCGAAAAGCGAAAGCACATGGGAAATGAATTGTAAATAGGCGGACTTATCTTTAAAAATATGTATAATAATTTGTTTGTAATTTGCTTGTCTTCAAACCGATTGTCATCGCCCAAAAACAATCGAAGAGGTCCAATGACGCGCCGAAAAAACTCTCCTCACTCTCTGTGTGCAATTTTCTCACAAATAAGTCTGGGAATTTTCAAGACCATTTTGTCTTGATTTCAAAATTATAAAAGGTAAGAAAGGCGAACATTAATATGTGGTTTAAAATAAACCTTGTTGTAGATTTGAGAACGAAAATACTAATTATGGTGGAAGGAAACAGAGCTCTTACAACTACGACCAACTTTCAATGAAAATAAACAAATGGAAAAGAAGAAGATTATAACAACATTCCGACAATCCAGTTTAGAGTATAATTTAACAGTCGTTTTTTGCAGTTTGTTGTATTAATAACTTGTCCCCCTGTCATTATAGAAAAATAATATTGGTAAACCAAGATTGAAATAGCATACAAAATGGTATTAATTCGTTGATTGTTTATAATAATTGAACGGAAACCATTTTTGCGTGAATTCTTCGTCTCCTTAACCAATACAGAAATCTACCGACTTCAAAACTCGTTTCACCGTGCAAGCATCAAGCCTGATTCCACATTTTCATTAAATTGTTAATTTATGGATCAAATTTTTACACATTTTCATCGTAACACGTCTACAAAATGTTTGAATGTGAATGCGACTGAAAACGCGTCAATTGTATACTTCAAAGTGCAACCTTTGAACTGGAATCGTTTCAATATCAAAATAACCATTCGAAATTCCAATTTTATTCATTGCAAATTGTTATCTCTATGTTTCTGTTGGCGGATTTAAACATTTTATTATTCATATTGATACATGCAAACCCAAGTTAAAAATGTCTGCGCGAGTTGATTATCTTAAGAAACAAGCTTTGACTCGTTTTTTTAAAACGTCGCGGGAACTTGTTACGAAACCAGTAAAAACAGAATCACATCCGTTCGTGCTCTTAGTTTTAGAGGAGTAACAGTACACTCCAGTGTATTCTGAGCAATACGTTTTTTCTCAGAAAGTTAGAATTGAATATTTGCTGGAGGGGTGGAAGTTAATTAAGTGTTGGCAAAATGAAGTCGCTGCTCCCAGCATCAATTACGATAGCTGTTTCGATAGTGCTTCTGAATAAGTTCGATTTGAGTTCGGCAAAAATATTTGATACTTGTAGTCTTGCTATTGAACTGGATAAACTCGGGATATCACGGAGCGATCTTCCCGACTGGGTGTGTATGGCCCGGGTGCAGAGCGGGTACAATACAACCGCAACTGGACCGCCATGGGGAGACAGGGTGGCCGAATGGGGAATTTTCCAAATTAATGATCGTTGGTGGTGCCGATCTGAGCATGGCAGATCGAACAACAACTGCAAAGTGAATTGCAAGAATCTCTTGAGTGACGATATCAAACCGTCAGTGGATTGTGCCAAGATCATCCTTAAAGAACACGGTTTCAAAGCCTGGGAAGGTTGGACCAATCACTGTCAAGAAGATAAACCCGATACGGATGAGTGCTTCGACGAGTGACCTTGACTCGCCCCGACCTCGTGATCACTATCAGCAATGTACTAGGGCAGCTCAGAGCGTTCGAACGGATTTGCTGAAATAATCGACAATTTTATTTGTTTGTATTGGAAATCTTTGACAATATTTTGAAAAATACATATTTTATTCCTTCTGAAATTATTTTGACGTTTTTCTGTGGAGCGGAGGTGAACGAAGCCGGAAAATTGAATCGGTGTTGATGCTTAAAATGCCAGAACCAGAATATTCAAAATTCAAAATCTGTCTCTTCAAATTATTAACTGTTCCGCTAAACATAGATATTTACTGAAGTTATTCCCACTGGCTGGAAAAACAACAATACAGCGATTCGCAAACTTGGCACTAAATATTGGAATATATCGACGAACTTTGAGGAATATAGTAATTCAATGTTTCTTTTTTTGCATTCGTCTTTACTTGAATTTTGATTCGTTGGAGGTTGACGCTATCTTGGTATTCTACTGTTGAAAGGCGCTGAAGTGGAGAACAAAAACAATTCGTGGAATTTATTTTTATAAAATTCAAGCCGATCAACGATTGAATATTCATTATCTTAATAGCACGAGGTAAATATTAATTTTAGAGTCTTGTCAACTGGTTTCCATAATCTGGAGAATGTTTCTAAATTACCTACGTTAAAACGTTTTCAATGTCACATTTCGTGTACACGGTGTACGTATGTCGAATACAATTACAAATTATTTTCAGCGATAATTTCCGGTTATTTTTCAAATGCAATTGAAATCGTTGCTCCGCGGTGATGTCCCGCGTCTTCTTGCTGCGAATAAGACAAGGCAGAAACACAAACATGTGTCTATTCGTTGCACTGAACCGTAAGTTTCTGTCAATAGTTCAAAATCAATTAAGCTGGTCGAGCGAAAACGACTTTCAGGAGACTTCTGGCTTCCACTCATGTCCACTGTCCTGCCGCGAGTTGGCGCAAATAAACTCTGGGCAGTAGTAAAATGGTGCAACTGATCGCCGGAATCGGCGCAGTAAATCTCCCGTCTAGTCCAGTTAAGTCAAAATTTGATCTGCTCTCGCCCCCCTTCGATCTCCTTGTGGCTGGGGGCCATCAGCTGGTGCAGTGTGGCGGCAATAATGGCGAATTATGGTCTTTTTTCCAATTCCGATTGAACTGGTCTGTGGTGTGCAGATTGCATAATTCACAATGGGTAATGAGTTATAATAAATGGCAAAGGTACAGGATTCGTTGTTATGTAAACAGCCGCCAGTTGGAGAGTTCACTCCTTGTGAAATGCTCTCGATAATCCCGGCCACAATGGAGGTCCGAGCAGCGGAATTACCTGCAGAGGCTGTAAATTTGTCCGAGTTGGTGCAGTGATAAGTGGACGATGATCTCTGGCGAGTGATATTTCGACACCTGGCTCGTTCCAAGTGTCCCACCGAAACAGATACACCCAGAGTGGCTATCAAAGCTTGGAACTCCATTGAAACGGCACAATCTCAATTCCGAAGACAATCTTGTTAAAACTATAAGTCACACCCAAACGACACCACAGTTGAGGTGCTTCAGGCGGGCAATAAGGCCTCTCAATGGGCTTCGAGGTGCCCAAAGTAACGACCAGTCGCATTGTCACTACTAACTCGTCTATTCCTGAAATGTAAATCTGAGCATTGTCCGCGATTTTCCGATCGCAGCCGCCGTGAAAATCAAATTCACGCGAGAAATGCGGCGAATTTATGCGTTCATTTAAATTTAAATGCGCCGTGGACTGTGACATGTATGGTCCATTATGTTCCCTCTGTTTGGCAGAAGTGAGTGTGGCCAATCACCTTAAGAAGGTAATTACCCATTTGCTGCCTTCATTTTTCAGTTTGATTGCGCAATGTCTTTAGATGATTCACTCCAGGCTGCTTCAGAGCCGATCTAATATCACTTGTGGGTTGTTTTTAATTAACTATTATTAACACATCTGTGCAATAGCTTTCTACGCAAATCCCATCTATATTGTGACCGCAGCTGCAACTGTCCTCCTCCTTGCAGATGTGACGATCTTTTCAAGCATGTTGCCGACGAGGATCACAATTTATAAAGATTAGTTTAAGTTCTTTGCAACTGGGGTTTTTTTAATCAGCGATATTCTCTTTAAAAATTAAAATATTGTATTTTTCAGAAATAAAAAAAACATTAGAAATTTGTTTCCTGTCGGACTTCTCGTTAGATTGACCTGCAAGTCGCGCTGCTTTTTGATTGACAGAAATTGATAAAAGCAATTCACTGATAAGCTTGTGCCATAACGCGGTTTTGATACGATCTAATTCTATTGATCTGTCAATTCCAGAAGTGAGGCAATTTCCCTGAAATGCGAGATCAAACTGAGCGGATGATCGAATATTTTCTGGTGCAGTCAGCCGTGTGCCAATCAACTGCAATGGTGCAAGACTTTCGAACAATTGTCTACCCACAGTATGGCAAATTGCTGCCATTCCATTTCCCAACATCTAGATGTTTTGGTGAGAAAGAAATTGGCCCAGCTGCAACAAACAATCTCATATGATTCGTCCTTTGGGTTGCTTCCAAACTGTGATTGTAGTTTTTAGATTTCCCCTGATAAGAAGGCTTAGAAGTGATTTTGGGAAGCAATGCATCTTTGTGGCATGAGTTAACATTTTGAAAAGTTGTAATAAAAACTGCTCTGATTTCAAGGACTGGCCTTTCATGTTTTTTTCGTTGCCTGATCCGACATGATCTTATGCAACATGGATATCATTATCACAAGCAGACATGCGCTAGAAGTTTTGCTCTAATTGCACTGCTCGCAACTAAGTGGATGTTTGCATGAGGCAAATCGTCATGGAATTTATATGTGGTCAGTTTTAAACGAATTCCGCTGTAGACGTTGATTTTTTTAAATTTCGATCTGTCGTCGAACTGATCGAGTTTGGAATGCAAATTTGCTGTGGCCACGGATACGTTTCGTGTTCCCGGACAGTAATTGCGGAGCGCGATCGCCATGTCCGGTCAAATCTAATCAAAAGTAAACGCGGCCATCTTGTAATTAAAAGGAAGCGAGTAACTGCGGCGATTTCGAAGGAAATTGAACGGGTAAATTGTTGCTGAGTTTACGTGCACGCATTTCAACTGGGAAGCCAAACGAGACATGCATGTTCGCAGGAATGCAAAACCTTCCCGCGTTGGGGATCGTTGGGGTGCTGCACCGCCGCGACGCGCCACCATGTGTTCCAATGGGATTCATATATGTGGAATTTAAGATCGCTGAAACAAAACGCCACAACATCGTTACTTCCAATATTCATACACCGAAGAAACGTAACATAATAACAAATTGGCTTCTTATTCAATATTCCAATTATATTTTGCTATGCATTTCTTTTTTAATCAATCTTAGGGAAATTGATAATCATTACAATCAAATTTTCACATGGTTGGAATTTATGGAGCATCATTAAAAGTTAATTGCACTTTTACGATTGGTTTGTTAAGCAGATTTCAAAATTGACTTCTAACAAGCTTTAATTGCTTCATTATCTCAAAGTCTTGTTCAAATTGGCGCACAACTTTTAATGAAAACGTATTTTTTTTCAAATCTCAGAGAACGGAAAATAATTTGATCGAAAAAATGATATGTAAAAGAACTAATGCCGTAAAGGAGTAAACGTATACGTAGGTACCAAACACACAATAAAAACAATGAACGCCAACAGGATGCAAAAAAACCGTTCAGTTTAAGATGATTTGAGCTATTTTATGATTTCCTTTGCAATTTTTATACTAATGTTATTTTCGCAAAAACACTGCAGAGTTTCCTTCCCTATAACACGTTCAGCGAGATGTTCATATAAAAAGTGCACTGCATAATGAGAGGTTGCCTTTGCAGCAGGTTGCAGGGTGCCCACCGAATATGCCTAAAAACAGAGCAAATTCACGGCAACAGCATAATGGAAATCACCGAGACTTTCTCCTAAATAAATGGTCATCAGCCTTGGGTACATGTCTAAGCACAAAATGAATGGGAAATGCATCCAGCGCTGCACTACTTCGCTGAAGTAGTCCCGTCGCGGCCTTATTAGCGAGAAACATGGTCTAAGCACGCTCTAATTGTAATGATAACGAAAATTAAGTCCAGTGCGTTCACTTTCTTGGCGAAAAAAGTCCTCTCGAATTGCATTATTTGCGTGGCAATATGGGATCGTAATTTCCTCACTAGTAAATTGGACAATTCAATCTAGATGCCATATTGGACGCATGAAATTAGCGGCATCCGAACGAGTCTCTTTTGGACCCCGTCGGAGGTGGCCAGTGGTCATTAGCCGATCATTGAGGAGACGTGATTTATTCTCTCTGCAAATTCTGCTCACTGACTTCAACAGATTGGGGCAAACCAGCCAATGATAGGTGACACACTTCGTGGGCTTGGCACAGAACTCGCCTGAAACACGCCGTGAATTGGTCATTTGTTCGGCGATCGTCCAAGGATCTTGCATAATAAATCGGCTGCAATGGCCGCTTTTCGTTGACGCAACTGATCGATGAACAAAATGATCGAAATAAAACTGCCTTGATTTTCGTTGGCTCCGGAAAAGGCCAGGAATGCTGTCGCCGCTAATTAAGTGCCCCAGCTCGAGTGCACCTCCGATTCCTTGAGGAATATAGGTTACAGCATCCCATTTACATCAGCGATAAGAGTGATTTGCGCGACAATCATTTGCTACAAATGTGGTCGAAATTCGCTCCTTTACCAAGCATTGCGGTTGAGTGAGGGACCCTCGGGGGACAATTGAAGATCACCAGAGATCGGACTTTAAAATACATTAATTTTGTAAATTTGCCCATTTAGGGAAGTTGTCTGCTTTGCAAGATTGATGCATGATAGTTTGAAAAATATGAGCGGCGAATAGAAAATGGCAGATGTTGTTGACTTGTGAGTAATTTCTGGCCGCTGGAGCATATTCTACTACGAGAAAATATATCAAAACACGCCATTTCAATGTTTTTTGTGAAAACTGTAAAATATAATTATTATCATTTTGCAACGCGCTATCCTTCTCCCCTGATTAACGTCATAAGTTGAATTATTTTGCACATGCCCGCAGTTTCGAATTCATCCATCAAAGCAGTAATTTTACTATTTTCATAACCTTAAAAACAAAATGATGGCGACTCGAAGGACAAATAGCAATGCAGAAGTCCAGAGTGTGTCCGATGACTGTCCATTTTCACCTTGCACAAGGTAAATTAGAGGCCTTCAACTTCTCAAAGTACAACCGGCAATTTGACGATGGAAGCGAAATTCTAATTGTCTGCCATTTTCCGGAGAGCGAAAATTTAGTTCAGGGATAATTTGCACCTCAGGGAAGGAAATTTAACTTATCATCCCTCGTCTATGATTACCGTAGATTTTCCCCGTCATTCGCTGCGGAAGTATTTCCCCAAAACAGACCTCGACTCTCGTTAAAACCGTTCCAATTTTCATTTTTGTTTTTATTGCATGCAAATTTTAGTTGCGCTTCGTCATAGAGGTGTGGGCTTCCTGGCGGAGAAGATTTGTGGACTGTTCCATCCAGCATCTCTGACCGCTGGTCACCATTATTCATGCGAGTGTTGTTTGTTGAACAAACAGTATGCAGACACCGAAGGCAACAAATTTATTATAAAATCGCCAGAGTCGACCAGGAGTGACCACTTTGGAAAGGCACAGGTGATTGCAAAACACTTCTTGAGTACAGTGCGCACGTGTCCCGAGTGTGCGGTCAATTTGCGCTGATTTGAGTCCATTTCGTCGAATGGTCTGGTCCAGCTCGCTTCTGTTCTCGTTTCGCTAATAAGATTCAAGTTGGTGGCAAGCTTGCGGTGCTCGCAAATGTCTGCGCCGCTGCGCCCCAGATTTATTACAGCACTCGATTTTTGGGTGGTACTCGAACACGGCTGCAAAACACGGGAGCCCAGGTGAAGCCTTCGACAGGTACCACAGGTGGAACAAAGCTGCATAATCGACAGTAAAAGGCTCCATTTTCTTCATGGCGCTCGCGAGATAGTCCAAATAGTAGCTGATTTATTTCGTCGGAGTCGAGTGTACCTGGCCGTTCGCCACAAAGTTAACTCTTTGACAGGAACATGAGCAGATCGTTGTTACTGCAACCAGGGCTCTGCATTCGCCGCTGCAGATTCAATTGAGGAAAATCACAGCACTGTTTGTTTCGTCATCCTACACATTTTGGGTGTTGCCACTACACCTCTAGCAAGAGTCCCCTGATTTCCTCACTTATCGATGAGCGGATCGACGCGGAAATAAAAGACATCGATTTACAACAGATCCATTTTAGGCCTTGTTACCTTGTACAATAATTACAATGAAAGCGGGTTACATGCGTCGACAAAACTCACAAAATGTTCCAGTTACTTGTAAAAATTGCAGGTGGCTCATAAGTAAGTTAATGGCCCACCGGCCATTTCGAAATTAATTTGATTATTTCAGAGAAATATTACTGCCAATTCGCATTTTATCTGTTCGTTTATTTAACATTAATAAAGTTGTCAGTTAAAAATAAAAAAGGTTCAAAAATTATTATCATGTGATTCTGTCTGGTTAATTTTGTATCATTGTTATTTAAATTTCAGTTGAAATGAAAAGCTTCCTACAAACAAAATGATTTAAACATGTGAAATATTATAAAGGTCTTGCTTAAATAAATTAATTGTTGCTTGTATAAAACTAGAAGAGTGACAGATTGAATCTTTATTAAATGTCTGGAAAAATTATAATTTTACTAAATTTACGATTATGTATTATTATAATTATCTGCGCAAATTTTAACCCAAACGTAATTTATGCAAATCAGGTCTTGAATTCATTACGTAAGCCGGAAGGAGATAATTTCGCCAAACCCCAGAATATAAAAACCATAAATCCAAATAACTAAAAATTAAATTAAAAATTGACTTTCATCACAGTATAAATATTTTTGGCGATTAATTTTTGTAATTTTGGTTTAGATGCATAAGTTTTAAAACTTCATCAATTTCCTATTGTATATTGTTGAAGCGTTTTCGAATGTTTCAATAAAAATAAGATACAGATTTATGAATTAATCATAAAAAATACTCATTTATATTCGATGTTGCTGTTGCACTTAAAATATATCCTTTGAAATGATTTATTGGGCCAAATGTTCAAGGGTAACTGGTGAACCGTGGCGTGGTTGTTGATTTCAGTCCAATGTCGTTGTCCAGTTTGTGTGTGTTTTTGTGACTTACTTCACAGGAGTCGCATCATAAGCAATTAATTTTTGAAACATTGACGGGTCTTGCACCACTGTAGCCAGCCGAATGTCCGCTTTCCGTGAAATGCACTTGTCAGTGCCCCTAACAAATGGAGCGTTTCCGCCTCCCTCCGTCCGGAAAGTGTAGCACTGTAGCAGTCTCCATTCACCGGAACCGAGAAGTCAAGCTCGTGCAATAACTAAGAAAGTGAATGCGCAGCCGCCAAGGGCCTAATTAAAGGCTCAGGAGAGATTTCCCTTCACTTTCGTTTGTCATGCCCGCAAACAAATCGGAAAAATCCGCGGCTGGTTAATGTGCAATCAGATCAAACTAGATCGCTGGAAAATGATCGAGTGATCGCTCATATGAAAAATTCATAACCCAATTTCACTTTCTTTTAAGGGGCGGATGGCGGGGGAGGCGGACACAACCAATTGCTCCCGTGGGTGCCTTAATTAACCTGTACTGTTCTCGGGGGGTCCTCATACTGCAGTCATTGGTGCTGGGAAGTATAGATATAAATTGCCCGGTTTCGATTGCACATCTGAGCGCATGCACTGATCGCGTTCTACTTGAATAGGCATCAATGCTTTTCTGGCGGCGTGGCTCATAAATATCGTGCACTCATAAGAGTGAAAACCGAACCGTTTACGGTTACCTGACTTGCATTATTTAACAGGTAAAAGTGTTTCATTCAATTATTGCATGGGCTCCTTTAGCGGCGTCTGTCCATGCCACCCGCTACTAGAAGTCCCTGGCATCGGGACGCTGCGTGCGCTTGCATAAAACGGTAACGATCCGAAATGTGCGTTAATCCGTGACTGAACATTTGGATTCCATTCATCTGCTGCTGCTGGTTGCCTTTTTGGGGTTTTGCACCTTTTCGTCTACCGTCATTGCCGTCCAGTCAACGGTAAGTCAGAAGTATTTCCGCGGAGGCTGACGAAAAGACCCCAAGCCTTACGTGATTCGAATTCCCAACAAGCTCGGGGATTTCGTGATGGAGAACCTTTCGGGAAGGCAGATGTGACTTCCAATCGCATCGACATCGACTATCAGTGAAATCAACATTCAAACTTTCTTAATTGCGAATCTTGATGAGCTGTCGTCTTTTATTTATGCAAATCAGACTGCCAAATGTAAGTTTATGGCTGAGGTAACTGTTAATTGCCAATAATCACCTGTTGGAAGCATATCAATGACGCTAAAGTGATATGCTCATGGGTATCGCATTGAAACACTTATTCACAATGGGAGCGGCATGCACACTGATTACTCAATAGCGCCAAAAAAACACGGAGAATTGCATCATAATAACAATTTTCAAATGTTAACATACTAAAAATTTATATCTTTGTCTGCCGCAAAATCTTGCTGAAAAAGTCTCGATTTCATTGACTCAGAATGGAATTCTTTTTGATTTATTCAATCAATTCAATATTGTAATCAAATGTCATGAACTCATGCAAATTTCAAAATACTTACAAAGAAAATAAATTGCACTCACCGCCAGATGTCCTTTCAGACGGCCATTTGAAATATGCCAATAGACAGTTACCGTTCGAAAAACGTTAGATGTTCCTCTCGCCCGGAAGCATAATCCCGTCTTTCATAATTTATTTGAACACATGTCACCGGGCGATTAACTTCCATAGAGGCAACCAATTATTAGCATAACTCCAAACACTGCCTGCACATAATCAGTTTTCTTGCAAGTTTTCGTTTTCTTTATCAGATTTAATTAAGTCCGCACATCCTGACTTCTCTTCGTTAGCCGAACGTCCGAAGGAGAATCGCTGACGCAGTCTCCGTTTTGCTGGAGACAACATCTATCTATTTCATCTTCTAAACATTTTCAGAAATTGTATCCAGTAGATTACAAACAGATACCAGAGCAATCACATAAAACAAATGTTATATGGTGATTTTGTCACATAACATTTGGCCGAGGATTTTCAGTGAGGTTTTACTGGAATTGGAAATGGAAAGGTGCGCGCGCACCTCACTGACGGCGACAGTCGAAAGGGAAATTTGCTCCACATATGTTTTGCTGGTAATTTATAGACAGATTTATGACATCGACTTTTTATTGGAGCACCGTGCTCCGAATTGGTGCTGGTTTTATTTGCTTGCACATGCAGTGCTGTACTGCTGCACAGCCATCAGTGCACGGTTACTTAATTTCATGCTGGCGCATGATATATGGAACGATCGGGCGAAAATCAGCCAGTCAATTACAAGGACTCGACGTTCAATTTATCGCACGAAATTCGATTGTGGGGCTTCGGCGCTTTTGCCCTGCCATACGGTTACAACTTACAGGTGAGGTCTCAAATATTACATTTCGACAAATTGCAGTGGCGGAAATTTTGCTGAAAACTATTGGAAACGAAATGGAGACAAAGTCAATAAATCAAATGACCTTATTCACCGAAAGACCAGGAACAGCGACAGATTTCATGCTGATTTAGAGAGACAAAATAGATTATATTTTAATGGTACTTCGATGTCAGCCCTTACATAATACAACAAGTGTTTCGTGTGACGTAGGTACTTAAAATTCTGCAATAATTTCATCTATGATTAAAATATAAAATAGCTATAAACCATGTCTTTTTAATGATTTAAATTGCTCCGGCAGTTATTCAAATCTAGTTAAAAATCCCGCTTCTGTCTGTAGAAATTGATTGAAAGCTGAAATTGTATTTTTCAACAATAATAAGCCGTCATTAAACCGAATCCATTCACTTCATTCTACTCATTCCACTCTCAGCTGATATTTTAAAAAATTCCTAAACAGAACATAATTTGCAGCGTACTGTAATTGGGGCTGCTGCGGCATCATCAACTATGCAGCGAAGTGGTTTCCTCTTGTAATCATCATCAATCTGACGTTGCGTGCAGTTGCATTAGGCCAAATCTTTAATGAGAGCAATAAAAGATTGCCCCGCAAGACCCCGCTCACCTGGAAAATTTATAATGTCGGGCAATTGCATATTATAAAGCGTGGCACTCCGGAGGCCAGCTGGACTGGTCCATGTCGGTACTCGGTGCGGTTGCATTCGTAAATCAGATCCACGTGTTTCCATTTCGATTGATAGCACCACTCCCTAACTGGAAGCCCTCTCGGTCCAATCAGGTGGAGAAGTCGCGGCTGCATCTGCGGCCACTGCAAGACATCGTCTAGCACCAATCAAATCGGAAGCGGCCCAAATCCATACTAATAAAATCGCCAGAGTGCAGCACCGACCGACGGCGGCGTCGCTCGATGTCCTCGTGCTGGCGGCATTGCGCAACGGATCGGCTGCGCGGATAAATTACGAGGACAGGCGTGCACCCCGAGTCAAAACGTGGTCCCGACGGACATAACTCGGTGCGCTCCTCGCATTATTTGCGACAAGGCATGACACAGCCGCAATTGTCCAGGTCAGTTAGACAGTTACACTGCATTCGAGGGTACTGCACCGACCGACGCCGCGCCGTCGCCGCCGATTTCTTTACGGCTAAACGTTCTACTTCGCTTGTCGTTTACGTAACTCCCCGGGTGACTTATGCAGATTTATGTCACCACATCAGCACCATTTGCTCCTCAGCCTCTCGGGTGGTTTAATTGTTGGTCGCCCAGATACGGGACTGCTAGCCTCCGAGGATCACTAGGCGGGCACCGAACGATCAGTTCGGTCAGTTCGATTTCTAGCAGTTTGGAATTTTTGCATCCAAATCGAGGCGCCGCTGAAGGGTCGACGGTCGTGCACAGTACTTTCACGATTTGATTTGAAAAAATTGGAATTGGAAAAAAGCGGACACGAGGTGATTTATCGTCATTGGTGGAGGTGCGCCACAGTCGAAAGAATGCGATCAGCATTCCTAGGTTAAAATTGTTTATTTTTTCACTCATCAACGTCTTGATTGATTTGCCATTCAGCCATTACTTTAATTGGGTTCGACTTGCCTAATTTTTCGACTAATCCATTAAGCCGAACTGAATGCGAGAATTAAGTGATGTTGACTTAAGAGATCGATTGTTTGCAATTGCGCAATGGTTCCTACTTGTCTGGTGCACGAGTGACTTACATTTCTACTAAGGAGTTGTCAACTTGCACGCGACTTTCCACTTTCTTTGTTAAAGTACTGCCCACTGAATTTTTTTTTACAGGCGAATGCGTGCCTTAATGATTTTCGTAAAGTACAGAAGGTATTGCGGAAATCCCCGGGAGTGAGCGAGATTTACGATAACATACCGAATTACACTGCTACGTTCTCATCCCACATAGTTTTGACCTGAAAATCTTTTACATATTTTTCCCAAGCAATTTCTCCTCTTTTTTTCTGATAAATGATGCAATAAAGATCTGCAAGATTTCATTTTATGCTTGATGACTGATGAGGCAGTTTATTTAGTAGTTTTATTACGTACTTTGTTGAAATTTTTGAATTATACCATTATATCTTGAAAAGGAAAACTTTTGTTGCATTAACAACATTTCGATTTCGCTAATCCATTTGTTGACAAATGCCTTCACTCTCTTAATCATGCGTGAATGGACTGAATGGTCCATGTTAATGATTTTGAGATGAGCTCAGGTGTCGGAAATTAACATGAAAATCGTTGTCGTATATAATGAAAAGCCAATTCGGTTGATTTATAGCAGTCTGGATCATCATCAAGGTGACTCCTCACTAGACTTTTAATTATAATTTTTAATAGGAGGACAGATGCAAGTCTTCAGGCAAATTTTACTGAGCAGTGCCGGCAGATTTCGAGTTTTGACCAATGGATAGGAGCCTTGATAAAATTTAATTCGATATAATAATGTAAAAATGTTCTGCAGACCTTCGAAGTGGCTGAGAAAATTTCTTTCTCATCCGGGGATTTATGTTTTTTTTATGAATGACCAAATACAGTTTTTTTCTTTGTAAATTCGCATGTTCATCGTATGTTGTGGGAAAACTTCTTTCGTCATTTTTCAATCAAAATCAGCCAACGACGGTTTGACAAATCGCTCTCGATATTTATTGCAGAGTGAAATAAATTATTGGAATTTGTCGTCTGAAGTATTAATAAAAGAAAAACGGAATTTTCATGAATCCAATGGAATTCTTCAGGAGATCTGTGCTGGACCATAAGTTTTCCTTGTGCAATTTGCCGCCTGCAACTGTTTGGGAACACGAAATTTGTTGGAATAATTTTGCATTAATAAAATGTGATTGAGTATCATTTTTTAAGAAGGACATTAATTCTGGATCAATGGGAGAAAAGGGGTAAACAGATGCAGGGAAGTAAACAGCTGCTGTACCAACATCAATTAATCTCTTATTCCAAGAAATTTCACTTTTTCAGAAGCATTTTCAATACGGCCATTTTCAGTGTGTTCCGTCGAGCCGCTCCGGTAATTTCTGCCATCCATCTCTGCACGTCTGTGCATTATTGATGCAAGTGGACGGCTACAGATATGCTCTACAGACAAGATTAATTGCCGAACGATCTGAACCAGAACTGCTGTAGTTATTGATTCTCTGGAGTGGCCGGCGCAGTGGGAACTATCGGGAAATTAATTTTATCGGCGAACAAAATAACTGAAACATTTCGCAGCGGGGGGCCGCAGGCTCACAATGTTGCTGTGCATTTTGTTTGCGTAATGCTGCATTTTGTTTCACACGGATGCTTTTCCTCAGACATTCTCCAGTTACCGCCTAGAGAATGCTCGAACGAAGCATTAATTCACAAATATCAAAAGCATTCGAGATAGTTTTTTATGAGAATGAGGCAAAATAATAATAATATTATTAAAAAATGAACAACAATAACGAACTGCAATCTTTATGTCGTTCACTTGATACGACACTCCAGTTTGTATTAAATTTCAAACAATCTGGAGCAATCCGAGAGGATGTCGAGAGTAATTTACAAGATGCACTTTGAAACATCTTTACAAAAACACAAACATGCGTAAATACAACTGTTGGCACAATCGGAAATAATGCACCATTTCGCTTTGGGTCATAAATGCAATTGAATCGAGAAACGCGGTCAAATGACGAGATAACACACATTCCTAAAGGATTACATAAGGATTACTTCTAGAATTTTTATCTTTACATAGCAAGAAAAAAAAAACACAACCCTGACCAGGAATTTGTATTGCACCACAACAAGACCCAATATCAAAATATTTTCCAATCAATTTTTAATATGTAGACTAGGTACTTTAATTTTCAGTAATCACCATTAAATTTATTACTTACCGCTTAATTCAATAGTGAACAGTTGAACACAAAATAAGTGTTTTATTGAGAAAAGACCAATAGAGAGGCAGAGATTTTGCACGGTGACATGACAACCAAAAATTGTCTCTTTGGCGTGAGCCGCGCCAACAGTTTGCACTTAAGTTCAATAAAAGTGAATGTGCATAAAACATTGCTGTTGATCGCCAGCCGATTTACTTGCCGTTACGAAAGGGGTCCATTTAACGAGATTTATCTTAGGTGCGAATTAATGCATGAATTTACATTTCACCCTGAGATGGAATCCATTGGAACACGATGTAATCTCCGCGTTGAGCACGGGTGATGGCTTGACCTGCAGTCAACAAAGGTGTCGCATGTGTTTAATGTGACAGCAATAAAACCGTGGAAATTAATACGACACATATTTTCTTTTTGATCTTACGATGGCATTCAGTATAGATGAGATAACGGTATTACCGAAAATCAGAGACGCAAACATGGTTTTATTCCCAGAACCGTTAACCTCGATCGGCCACTCCTTATGCTGGACCAACAAATTTTCAGATAAATACTATAAAAACTTTCGATTTCATTTGGCACCCAGACGCGAACGTTCAAGACTTCATCTGGTATGACTCTTTGACACTGAGGGCTCCCAAGCGTCTGGCCAGCCAAAAGATTGCGTAATGGGCTGGACCCAATTCTGCGCCATTTTAGCACCGCAAACCAAATCTGAGTCAGGCGGTCAAATTGTTACAGTTATCGAGGAGTGTTATGTAAAATAAAATATTGGTACTTTCGGTCCGGTTTCAGGTATGTATAATTAAGCGCTTAAGGAGGGCTTTATTCTCTGCTCCACATTTCCGAATTGATTGACGACAGGACACCTCTGGGGAGTTCAAAATAAATTGGATTGTTTTGATGAGGTGAGAGATATATGCCGGCCGTGGTGAGTGGCGAATTCTGCACTTTGAGTTTGACACTTAATAATCCAGCATGAACAGAACAGCAATTAATTGATATGAAATCGATGCCAAATTAAACCCTGATTTGGATTTTAGATATTTCACAAAATGTTTTCCTGTTTGTTTTCAAACACTAATAAACCGTTTTTAATGTGTAGGCACAAAAATATTTGTTTAAAAAAAATTAACATTATTATTCTTTTTACAAATAAAATTATTCAAAGAACACCAAATATTTTGGAGCTTGTCAACTTAGACTCTTGTCAACAGGAAAGTGTTAATTCTGGAAATTATACATTCATGTCAACTTATGAATACCAAACCTCTCATTTCTTGCTGATGCCCTGCCGATCCCCTCTCAAGCCATTTCGCACACGTACCTGTAATAAGAAACCAATATTTGTTAACATTGATTGAAGACAGTTCATTTAAATATATTCACATTTTACAAAATCTTTCCGAGCATCTCGGTATGCGGTGAATTCCTACATCCGCCGAGTTGCAAGGATGTAAAATAAAATTCCACGCGCGCCAGTTCTGCATTGTTCGAGATGTGCAGCCGTGTATTAGCATTACTCAAGTAGAAGGGTTGAAAATCATGAAATTAGCATAAAATATCGCAATGCAACTGGCCACACATCGTCCTCGCAATAGTTCAATTACATATTTTGCAAAATGGCGGTGGAATTGATTCGCACGTGAATGCGTTTCAGTTGCAATCAACGTGCATGCATTAATTAGAAAAGTCAGTAGACGCATCATAATTCACAATAGAGCGTACTGTTGCACTTTCGCTTTTACTAATTATTGCAGAAAGCATCAGTTCCACTTCGAGTGGAGGCGTCTCCGTGTCTGGGAGAAGAAAGCAAGATGCTTCAGTGAGCAGACTCCAGACGATGACTGCGTAAGTGGCTTAAGTGGATGAATGGCACGGCGCCGTCCATTTAAATTTCATCAGCACGTGCCGATTGAATGCAAACAAGGGATGCACGTTTTCTCATCCAAAAATTATAGGCGAACAAGTGGAAATTGTAGCCTGTGTTTTGGTATGGATGAGCGACCTCAGTTTGGGTCAAGGTGTCCATTTTTAGGTGATTATTTTTTCGCTCCGGGGATTTTCGGATGCCAAGAAGTGCCACTTAAGCCACCATGAGAATCATTTTTGGCCTTCTTTTGTTTACAGTAGCACTAGAACACCTTGGCACACCATGTGGTAATTCTAGTGGTTTTCAAAGAGGATGGAGAAGTGAGCTTTGCTGTACCAATTTGGAGCTATTCGGGAGGTCGATATCACCGTGGAAATCCTGCTCAGTTCTGATGGAGTTAAGTTAATGATGGCAGAGAAAATATTTTATTTAGCCGGAAACACGAAATTTTTTTGCGAAATAAGATGCATTGTGGAATTATTGTGAGCTACTAGAAAGCTCAGGTTGGTGGGAATTCAGCGAATCGACTTATGAAGGTATTTCGTTGTGCGTGACCAGCACTTTCTTCTTGAGTTATTACTTCCGCACACTTGTTAGGTATAAGCGGCTCCGCTGTCGCATTTTTGGAAACCCTTTAATTCGAAAAATGTGTAACGGACATGAATTCGTACAACTTACACGTACATGCATCTGCCTTAAGTTAATAATAATAAAAACCCAACTCAAAATAACATAATTTATAAGAGGCTTATTCCAAACAATAACAGAAAAATGACGGATAAATAAACTTTTTAAATCGTTAAACTTTTGCGTATCTATGTTTCTAAAAATAAAATCTCTTCAATGATATATTTATAGGCTTTTTCAGTAAAAAAAAAAAAACACCTGGACCGCCCAGGTGTTAAGTGTGCATGTCTAAAAACTTAATCCAATCAAAGATCATTTGTCATCATTTCAAACCGGATTTCATCACCCTGAAACTGATCACTATCAATTCACCATTTTAAACGGCGACTCATCTATTTCCAAATTATCATTTATCGAATTAATTGCACTTTCACAACGCCCTGCGATTAGCAAATGCGAAACTATCTCCACCTCTGCTTAAAATGCATTCACTTAACTCTTCCGAATTTGGATATACATAAATCGCAGAACGAAAACTCAACACATATTGCAAAATCTTAAAATTGGGTTTTCTAAAAACATAAATAACAAAATTTTGTTGAAATAATATTGAATCACTTTGAGTAAATCACCCACAATTGCGTAATATAATTAAGCGCTTTTCACAAATTCCACGGGTTCAATGTCACTGACAGAGTAAAAACAAAAAAATGGCGGCACGGTCACCTGATTTTCATAATTCAATTTTCAAATATTGACGCTTCACCAACGGCTGAGTTAATATTTATGTAAGATCAAATCTCCCGGACAGTCGCGGGTACTTGAACCGGGATGCTGTGGTGTGTTGTTTCAGCTAACGAAGAAGCCGACTCGAGCGATCTCCGCTAATTGCATAAACAAAAAATATTTGCAGAATCGCAAGTGAGAATTCGCTACAGGTCATTGGGCCGAACGTGATGAAGGAGGAGGTAATGTGATTTGTGGGAAATGTTTTTTCTTCTGTCAATTTTACTGGAACTTCAAGGAGTCCCTAATTAATTGAGATGTATTTTTTTGATGTATGAAGGGCTCGAAAAGGACGGATGAAGGATGCGAAAAGGTTTTAGTTTATTTCGAATGGTCGAGGCATTTTTCCTCCACCTGAGATGCAATTGAGCTGCAACAGAAAAACATAAATCCTGGATTGTTTTCGTAAGCAGTGTAAAGAGGGTCAAACAGTCAGGAAACAGTTATTGTTAATTGCAGTTTGCAAGATATGTAATTGCAGTTGATCTGAATACATTGTATTTCCGCGGAATGCATTTGAAATGGCGATTCAAAAAAATGGTCCCAGCACTCCATACCGAAGTTCACTTTATAACAAACAAAGTTGATAAATTTGCGGCAATAACTTGGAATTTATGTATAAACAAGCCGAGTGCATTTTAATTAATTGCATCAAGTCCAATGACGGAATACGCTGTCGCGAGTGCACCACTTTTGCGTTGGCCTTCCTCCAATCCAGGAGTTTCGGGGTAAGTGAGCAAACGCATTTCGTTGCAGCAAGAATTCTGGTGGCCTTTTTCAGTTGCATTCAAACTTCACTTTCCTTGTACATTTGAGTTGCTCTACATCCATTGGCCGGTGCAATTGCAGTTAGAGGTTGCATGCAATATTGTCCGACTGTAATTCGATTGAGTAATACGCGATTATACTTGCTGCATTATGCAAATGTGTCGGGAAATTCGCGACCGACTTACTTAGAAAGTCTGGCGATTTTTGGTGTTGTTTCCGAGGTGAACAAACGAATGCGCCAACGGCCAAACACTTGCACCGCAATAAATCTGCACCCACAGAGCAATCGCACGAGGACTGTCTGAATTTCGTTGTTCAAATTCACCTGAATTTCTCACAGATTTCATGTTTTTGGATTTTGATAAGGGAAATTGCTCCAGAGGAATGCGTTCACGGGAGCGCGGAAACACCGGATTTTGAAATCAGTTGTGAATCGTGCGGAGCCAAGTGACAAGGATACGAAGGAGAACTCTTGAATCCAGGAAGAAAACCCGAGTTATCGTGTAATATATACAATACTAAATACATCCCAGTTTCACCCTCTTGTTTTTTCAAAACAAAACACTCACTTGAAATAACATCACCTCTAAAAGAATAAAATAACTTATCCAATTCAATTGCTGTTTGTTTTAAATATTTCAACAATTCCAAATTTATGTGTGTCCGTAATTTTCATTATTTTCCATGTTCTGCAAATTATTTATTTACGTGTTATTTCTAAACAAAAGTTTGGATCATCTGTTTGAATTGCTAATAAAATCCTTTTGCTAAAAATATAACTTGAATACAATAATTTTGCGCAGTAAATTATATTGAACTCTTTTGTTACATTGATATTGTTCATGATGTAAATCTTATTGCGACGTAGAAAATTTAATAAATATAATTAATACATTCGAACTATGAAGGATAAAAAAACGTTATTAGAAGGTTTTATGCCAGCTGTTTGGTTTTTGCTCATTGACTTCCAAATGTGTTGAATTTTTCACATTTCATCCATAGTCATCTTTCATTCAAAATAAATTGAATTTGCCTTTGAAAGTAAATTGTTAAATAAATAAAGGTCCTTTGAACAGGAGTTTAAATTGGGGATTGCGATTCATGAAAACAATACCAAGTAGAAAATTGCCAAATTCAATAGAAAACAATTCTCAAGTACATTTATGGTACTTACTGATGTTTTTTGTAACAGTGAATCATAATATGAAGGAAAATATTTTCACAAAATTACATTTCCGTAAACATTTTTCGTTTTTCTCTTATCAAAAGGTTTTAACCAACAAACATTGGTTTGTACTCGTAATTCAAAAATCTCTCATAAAACGCAAATATGAATGACAGGAAGAGTCTGCAGAACTCTACATCTATCTAGATTCTAGGTCGCTACTTAGGTAATGCAGAAGAAAATAATAGGATTCTTAAGTCGGTTCGGTGTAATGCAAGATCATAACCATGTTCGACTACGGTTTCCCAAGTGGAGTTCAAACGGTTCGACAGACATGTTCGATATCAACTTCTCCGCAGATAAATGGTTGGTACTCGCATTAAGCATCGAATGGTCCTGCCAAGCTAGCGATTGTAATTGAAAAGCATCTCAACTATGATAAACAATCACGGTACAATTAAAATGATATGTGGAACCTGAACATCTTGAATATCCGCAGGAGAAGCAACACGTCTTCAAATGTCAGCTTTCTTGAACTGTGGAATTCTCACGTGCTGTACACTTAGTGGAAGTGGTGTCCATTGTTTTTCACTTTCTTAAAAATTAACTAAGCGTGGCATATGCATAAATTCACACAAGTTCCGTTGACCTTCCCGTTCTGAGGCAATTTACGGTGTTTTAACGAGAGTTATCTCACCGCTTGAGTGGCTCGCCTTCGAACGGAACCGTCAAGCGGTGATTTGTTATCACCGGTCCAGATGCGAGTGGTACTCAAATTATGACAACTTCAACACCGGCGGTAGTAATGTGCTGTCAGCGACTGTGCTTTCTCTGCAATTGTTGTCACCTGAGCAAGATGGATGCCCTCATCACCCGGACAAATGAGGGGAGAGATTATCGCACACCAACCTCACCAACCTCTACCCTTTGGTGACCTGTTGGAGTGTTGACATTTTAGGTGCCGGTTTTTACCCAATATGGCAAAAAAGATATTAAGCGGGGTTTTAATAACTTCCGCAATAATTCGAATCCACGCCTTGCAGTTTGTTGAGTGCTCGCGATTTTTATCCTGTTGGAATTTTATCATTTTCATAACCTTTTTCTGCATTCCACAGATATAACATTAAATTTGTAAATCATTAATCAATCGCTATTGAAATAGGATAATGAAATTGCAAATGGACGCACTATCAAAAATGAATTCCCATTGAAGTTCAATCAACATTGAATATTCTCTTCTAGTTAATTGACAGCCAAAAGTCAAGGGCTTGGTCATCAACAGCAACAATGGATTGCTGATCCCAGAACTTGACATTTAAGGAGGAAGACTATTCCTGTAAAGAGTGCGACAAAGCCACATTGTTCCGACACACCTAAGAAACTTCTTCCTTTTTCCTCCCAATTGACGAAGACCTCGTCTAATTGTTCAAACCTGTCAGACTGTTCAACGTTTTCTTGTATCTATATATTATATTAAAAAGCGTAAATTTCTTCTTTTTTTGCATTTTGCATTAATTTTCGTGTTTCGAGGAAATTCAAATGTTTTTTTTATTTCCTCCAGTTTTTATTGTCGATGGTCGCTGCGGAGCGAAATTCACAAGAATGTCATGCTTCAGTTGTCGAAACACGAAATTTCGAACACGATTAACCAGTTAAAATCAATTTTTCAGTCTTTTGTTTCGTTAATTTGATGCATGCGTTTGGTTATTTTTATATAGTATAAAAGAGGAGATTTCCCATTCGCCGGTTCCCTGGCGGAGTCCCATTCAAATTTCAAGACAAGGCAATTAATTTGAAATGTTCATTATGGAGTGACAAAACTGGAATTTAAAGTTGCGCAATTTTGATGAGTTATTGTCGATGACAGTTCCATCATCAATAGTTTTGCTCATTTGATTTGAATTATATGGACTTATTTGCATCGGAAGATTATAAGGAGCACTCTGAATTGCATGAAACTGACGGAAAATTAAACTGTACGGTCTCGATGTAATGAAAATGAGGCAATTAAACAAGCGAAAGAAACATGTACTTTGACGATAAACATTTCACAGTCGTATAAATGCACTATATTTCATTTTAGGAGTAGTTCAGAATCCTTTGACTCGCTGTTGCACTGTAATGTCGCTGGATTAGGTATTACTATATAGGCAATGAATTATTTAAGCAATACAGTTCATCTAATTGAAACCCAATTTCCATTACATTTAAAGTTATTACATCATTATTTTGAAGCCTGAAGGTGTAATGTTTTGTTTTTATGTGGTCTACTTTGAAGCATCAAATTTGATTTCTTTCAACATTAATAAAGTGTGCGGATTTGTTTCAAAATCAGTTACAAAGCAAAAGTAAAAAACATAATCCTTAATTTGAAATTGCGTACGCAAATAACTGAATAAAAAGTGTTTTCTCTGGGGGAATTGCGGACGGAAAGCACCTGTTGATCTCTTACATAAAACCCAACGTTGTCACTGCTTGTCAATGCATTTCCCTTTCTGTTAAAAACCAGAGCTCATTAAACTGCTTCTAGCGGTTTTATTTTATAAGAGCTGAGTAAACCCACTGATATCTGCCTATCGAACTGGTTTCCCGTCGATTGGATCAAGAATGCTCGACAAGAAATCGTCCTGATCACTTCAAATGGAATCAACCACTTCGCGTCTCATCCCCACTCTGTAACTGCTCGATGACCTTGAAATAGTTCGAATAAGTCGAAAATTTCTCACCCAGATTTTCTCAACAATTCCAGATGAAATAACTCTTTGATGCGGTGCGACGCGAAATGCCTTCAAGGGAACCGCCGCGGTACATGCCGGGACAATGGGCACTCGACACTTTTACTTTCCAGCAAAAGAAGTCTTTCCCACGAATCAATGGCACTTGACGGCCATTAAGAATTCTCCTCATTACCAGCGGCTGTCAATTATACAACGGGAATGCTAATTGAAAAACGCGAACCTTGTCGGATGGTCATAACCGTTTTCCACGAGTCCAGACTCGTACAACGCGATCGGTTTGCAAATTTCTCCTGTTGCTCCAATTTGCATAAAAATGAAAGGAAATCAGTTTTCGTTGTTCTCGGGTGTTTCCGATGTAGAGACTTCGAGCGGCCTTCCGTTGCAGTTCATAAATTTTCAAGAAAAGAAACAAAAATGGAGAAAACCTTAACTTTACAGAAGTTAAGAAGTTCTTAGGTTTCGAACGGCCGCGATGTCGTAACGACTGCAGGCATGCGCACCGCGCTTTACACAACTCCAGCATGTGCGGAAACCGCTCTCATGGACAACGGGTTAATTAGCCATTTTAGCATTTTTATCTTGTAATTAATTGAAAATCGAGCTGTGAACGCCACAGTTTCTGTATTTTTTCCCTCGTACTAGTTTATCGATAAATGGCTTCTAATCGCTTGTTGATTCAAGCAGGGGAATATTTTAGAAATGGTGCACACTGCAATGTCGCAAATGTCGCACTGATTTTTGATTTAGGATTTGCAAAAAGCGCATTACATAAATATTATATTGGTGCTTAAGAGTATTTTCAGTGGACACTTTCGCGTAAATAGTTTTTCTTATCCATTAATGTCTGCCAAGGTAACGCAACAAATTATTTAATTAGTACGATATTAAAACTCAAATCAAAATTGGTTTCAGGAAATTGCAAAAACACTAAAACTGATTGGTAATTATGAATTTTTGTGCTAAGATTACTTTAGTTTCAGGCTTAAGTGTTTATGACATTTATGACAATATTAATTTTATATTTGAATTGATTATATTTAAAAAAATTGGTGGTGAACGGACTGAAATCATTTAATTGAGGTAATCCTATCAAAAAAATGATTTAAATTTTTTTATGTTGTTAAGACATCCTGTTTGGAAAAAACCTATAATAATTATCGATTCAGATAACTTTCAAAATTTGGTAATCAACCTATTTATTCCTAATAGGATGGAATAACTCTATACTTTAAGTTACCACATTTATAAAAAAAATTATAAAAATAAAACAATACCTATAAATAAAAGCTTACGCTCGGTCTTTGTCCCTTCTTTTTTTAAGATTATACACCGACGCTTATGAGCTTATGCCACTCATATTTGCAATTGATTCCTGTTATTATTTTTATACAATTTCGCTTAGTTATGACTGGAATTGAGCCTTTATTATTTGAATTCCATCCATAGTCCATGTTTCCTTTGTCGCGTAACCAGCAAAGTTTCCACAAAATTGCACTTGAATGTGAACAGAAAAGTACATAGAGTACATTATCAACAGCTGAAACCTGGGATTAGTTGGACATAAGGTCAATTTTATCACTTAATGTCTTCATCACATTCCGGTGTACCTCTATGAAGTAACAATGGCGGCAGCGGAATTGCGGGAAGATGTTCTCCGTAACGCAATGGTTATTCGCTATGGGCAGCACGTCCAGCGCATATAACGCGCTCGGTTTGCGCAACTTGACGTGCAGTGTTTACTACTGAGACACGGTTTCTGCAAGTAAACATTAGAGGAATCCCAAATTACAGTGTAATTGACGAACAAACAAATATTTAAGGAAACCATTGAGAAATGCAGAGAAAATAGCTGTTAATAGCTAATTTTTAATGGTCATTTAATATGAATATTTTGGGTAAAAAATTTGCAAGGCAAAATTTTGCAGCAACATTGTGACCTTTTCATGTGCATCCATTCTAATTTCTCAAGGTGTTAATTCGCAAACGATTTCGTTCAGACAATAATGAAACAACAGCAAATCCGTTTCGAGTGTCTCTAGCGAATTTCAGGTAAGAACACTGTGAAATCGTGGGCAGTTAATGGCCACCGATAAAACGGGCAACACAACAAACACTCCGCGAAAAGTAATTTACTCTGGAAAATTTCAATATTTCGCAATTTAATCTAAAATATCACGAAAAAGAATTCTTGAGTGACCACAGCCGTCAGGGGGGTGATGCAACAAATTCCGTAGAATAAGACAGTTTACAGGTGGCGGGAGAGTGTGACGAGGCTCGCGGGCGCGAATCTTGTCCTGCGGCAGAGTGCATGCCGACTCAATGTGGCGATTTCCACACGTAGTCAAGGCATAAAGTTCGTTAACCACAGATCCAGCAAATATTGCGATGGCTCTAATTACACCTGGAGCACATCTAATTGAGATCGCTTTCAGTGAAATCCCATTCTGTCACAATTGGCTGGCGAGCAAAAACAAAACCGAACCTCGGCGGCTTATGCACTCCCCGTGGCGTTGCGCAATCGAGGCTCCGGCCGGGTTCGCGATCGCTGGAAGGTGCCTGTGCTGCGATCGGGTGAACGAAGAAAGTCAGGCGCTAGGTACATTGCAGTCCCGAGCATTAGAACCCTAATGCCGACAAGTAAAATGCAATGGACCCTGCAATGGACGGCTGCGTGTCAGGATCAGAGAAGACCCAGAGGGCTATATAACAGCGGCGATCGATCCTGGATAAGAAACCGTCAGGAACAGGAGCAAATCTTAGACCAGCGAGAGTGCATCGAAGTTGGGCGCATAGCTTGTGTCCGTGGTCCGTGCTAAACTCTTGTACTCTTGAGGCCTTGAGGGTTCATAGTGTGGAGTGTGGCGGCGGTGTCGGGCGATTGGGGAAACTGACTGCGAGGAAAATGGACGAGAAACCCGAGAAAGTTTCCAGACTGCATGTTTGCTCCAGTTTCGATCGCTCGCAATGTGTTTGGAAAAATTGAGAATCGGCAAGGCAAACAGGTGGTTACTGACGGTATTTGCTGCAAATTCGCAGAAAGTAAAAGTCTTTTCTAGTTCGGGCTCCATTAACGGCTGCACTTTATTGGACTTAATTAAGTTTGTAGTCGTAAGACACGAGATGAGTCTGGAGCCTTATTGGTGGTTGATCAATTGCATAGTTTGCGGAGGAAGTTGGGGTGGGATAGATGCTCAGACTGAGAAAGGTTGAGGATGATATTGGGGATGATAATTTGTGAAGCGAATTGGTAGGAAGAAATAGATCCACAGATCTGTGTTGTTATTGGCGCAAGATCAATTTTATCAACGAAAAAAATGTTGCTTGAATGCAGTTGCAATAATCATTGCAAATTGTCGACTTCTATCCGAAATTGATTTTTTAATGAGCTAACAATAAGCGACATAATGTGAAGACAATTCCTTAAAAACAATCATTTCCACGAAAAAATTGGAATCATACTAAGGTGGTTTAATTTGAAAAAAAAATAACCATTTGCAGTAAGAATATTTTTTTCTCAAGAGATTCCTGTGCAGTAATGCAACGAATCCTCAAAAATTGGCGATAAATTAATACTGTTAATTCGAAGTAAGTATTTTGCAGGTAGCAGCAAAGCAATTTCACGAGTGAACAAAAATTATTACAGTTCAGATTCTTGCAACAGCATCAAAGTAACTAAAATTTATCAAATTCAAAAATGTAGTTTTCAAAACAGCACTCCGTTGAATAAGCGTGAAATTGTAAAACGTCTTTCAAACGCCTTAACATCTTTTTATAATTGAAAGCGCAGCTTCAAATACAATTTAGAGAGGTAGAGTTCAGTTTTAATAGTTTAGAGTTCACGGGCACATAAATTTTGTTATTAGAGACGCGCATAATCAAAAAGTGTTTTGTACGTTTCCAAGTCATGTTATGATTCCAATTCATCATCCCCTAATAAATCATAGTGATGTGCATTCCTTGAAATCTTCTCTTCGTGCATCAACGCAGAATTCGATATAATTATTAAGTAATTAGCCACGGTTCTTACAGAGGTGAACTCAGATTGGAATTCCCAGCAAAAAGTTGCGGGAACCGCGATCGGATGTAGGCGCTAATTGAAACCTCGTCGCAAACCCGCATATCAATTATCCTTTGAGCAATTCTCTTGTGGTGTAAGCAAATTAAGTCTGCTGTTTTTATTATAAAATTATCAATGCATTTACTAAATTGCAACTTGTGGTTTGTTGCAAACGCATTCTTCGCAGCAGCTCCTACGTAATTTTATTTAAGTGAATTAAAATTGTGCAACGTCTTGCAATGGAGAAATAGACAGGCGGCATTCGAAGCATTCTTTTGGAAGAAATATTCAACTAAATTAAAAGGAGGCAATTACTTTTAATAAAATATATTGCATTCCCTTTAAATACTGTCACAGATTTTCTTCAATAAATTTTTATAATTTTATTAGCAACATTCTATGGTTACAGTTGATTGCAGAAAGCCACGCACAAATCATTCTCGAATACATGAAAATAGCGATCAACTTGCAGAGAGAGGGTCATGCTTGCTGATGCATTATAAAACTGCAATTAATTTCTTAATTACTAATCCAAATTATTTATCTCAAGTAGAAAACGGATTTACGTAAACTGAGTTTGTACAACTCTATACATATTCGTGGAAAACTCTGGACATACTCCATTTCCGTTTAATTGTTGCAAGGAAACAAGGAGATAATAATTGCAATTAAATCATCGAAGCCAGCAATCGAAATTAATATTCTGTTACAAAATTATATGAATTCGAGTATTCAAAGTGACTGCTTTCAGCAAAGTGGAAAATCGTTACTGCCCCAAACACAACAACATCATAAAATAATATCGTTGAAGCTGGAGTAAATTGTGCCTCAGTGCGATGCAATTTTTCAACGTGTTCAGTTTGATAGGAACTCCGTGCTTGCAGTACAGAATTGCGACTTGTAGCTGAAATTTCATATAACGCAAGAGTGGAAGGCTCAAACCTCGTCCGCCGTGATATTCGGCGCATAAATGCACGTTTTCCTCATTTCCTTATGCACTCGACCACGCTGGACCCGCAATCGGTCTGTAATTGAAATGGGAAAACAAACCCAACAAAGACTGGTAAATGTTTTTGGGTGGAGTCTCTCATGACTGGCCGCGGAGTAAATTGCTCCTATTTCAGACAATTCAATTCGCGAGGTCAGAAAACCGCCGGGGTTGCGGAGCGACACAGCGGTAATAGGAAAATTGCATAATTGCAAATTCGTAAGGTTTGTATGATAACTGGATTTTGGTGCGGGCGTTCGTCGGAGGACGGCACCCGGAGTGACCTCTTCGGCGCCCAGAAGTGCGAAGGGAAAACCTCGAGAAATGCGCACCGTTGCAGTTGGAGACCAAACGAGGCAGTCAGCTTCCGGCCCCTTTTTAGAAATTTCCGAGTACGTAAATGATTCAATTTGAGTTCACTGTAAAGTACCGCGATTTGACCGCGAGCAGACTGGACCGCAGAAGTTCAATGCTGCCACCTCCGCCACGGGGAGACCACATCGTTAACTGAAATTAAATATCAACTGAAGATCAAAAATTTTTTTCGCTTCTCTTCATTTTTTCCTTCCATTTCAATGCTACTTTTACCGCCCAATTCAACAATTAATGTGCTCTACTATTGCGGTTCGCAATTAATCACAATTCCAAATCGTTTAAACGAATTTTCGTTCTTAATGAACGGGGACGCCATTTTCTTAAGTTGCGGTTTGAATGATCCTTGAAATAGCCTCACTTAGTAACTATACATTGCTCAATGGATTATTCTAGATCAGCTTTTCTTTATTCGTTCAACAAGTACATACCCACAAGAATGCATGTGAAATTTTCTGCATATCACTGTAATCTCTGTAAGTGAAAAATTTATTTGATTCACAATTGACTTGCTGCAAACCAATTGAGCAGTGGGTGCAGGGCAGGATTGACTGGTATTGAAAATACATATTCGATGTGATGTGAATTCTTTCGCTGGACAGTGGACATGTCCGACTAGGTTATGGTATTCAATATGCGTCACATTTGTTGCGACTGACAGCATAATCGTTCCTCGGGATTGACTGACATGATTCGCATGGGACCTGCAACAATTTCCAGAGACATTTGTAACATGCCCGAGCGACACATAAAAGGAAACACCTTCAAAACACCGCCGATTGTGCACTTTGCTGAAAAATATTACAGTAATTTTCCCAGAAATTAATTTTTCAACAAAATCGGTTAGCTTAACTGAGTGCGGCTTTTCAATAGTCTTGAAATTTTTAAAGTTCGACAAATTGGTCTCCTCAATTAGCCGAATTACGAGATCAATTCGGGATTCCTGAGCTGACTTAGAAGTCTTTGGTTGGCCTGAACCTGCTGCGAACAATAATAATCAAAGAAAATCGATTTTACCAATTTTTAAAGTTGCTTTCAAACTCTTTTAAAAATACCAAAGATCGCCGTAAAAGGCGCGATCGATGTTGAAACATGTCGAATTCTAATTCCCGACCAAAGTCGAAATTCTGCGATGCCTTTTATAGCAAAAGAAAAATGATTTTTAAAAAGTCTGAAGACATTTTTTCCCCTTGTTGGATCGAACCAGTTACTGCTGCAATTGCTAACAACAACAATTGTTCGGTTGTTATGACTGGATAAAGATAGCGACATCGCGGCACACCCACATTTATTTGGTCGCAGCGAAATGTGTACCAGCGGGAATGCAAGACCGATGCGGGATTAAAGTGCCTAGATTACGTGAGAGGTCACGACGAGGCATTTCGCGTTATCTTGTTGCACTTTTCATGCATAATTGAAATTTAATGGTTGACTAGGTCGATTCACGAGTGCCTCCTTGAGGCTGTTCGCAGCGCAAAACAATTAGAATTAGACACCAATTGTGGCATGCAACTAAAGTGTGAAGACAACGTTCGATCCTAGAAGAGACCCAAGAGGATCAACTAAATCGGCCATGAAATGGAATTTAACCAAGGCAGCATTTGTGCCACCCTTTGGCGGTTCGATGTCATAAATCTGGTCGTAATTTCTGCTTTAAGAACATCAGAGCGAATAAATTACGCACAATTGAAGTGTAAACAGCAACGAGACTTATGCAATTCTCGGGACTTTGTCAGCACTTTGCCACCGGTGCCACATGAGGTGTAAGTTATTAGTCCACAAAGGCAATAAGGGAAGAGTTATGGATAGCCTTGCCGCGTTATTTTCAATTGTTGTCAGAGCAATGAGCACCGATCAACAGTGGACAGAATCACTGTCAGTCGATGAAGGTTTTGTTCGCTGATGAATGACAATAAACTGTAGAACTTTTTGTAGTGCTAGAAAAATTAAACCTACATAGAATGAAATAGAGACTTTCATCCACACGTGGAAATAAAATGTGCATGTTGCATATAAAAGTTAAAAGCCTTTTCTATTGCAAGACAAGTAGGTACTTTCAAATAGTTGCGTAATCAGTTCCATTTCGTTGCAGTGTCACCCGCTGCTGTTGGATGTAATAACGTTAGGCAATCATTTTTAGAGATGTAATCGCGGAAGTGTGGAATCTGTGTATTCCCTTAATATCCGGATCACATTGCATGTGAGGTTTTAAAAACTGCATTCATTGGAATTTAGTTTAGAAGGAGAAAATAACGGATCTAATCTCTTTATGCGTGTTTCAATTTCAATATGACATAATCCGCAACCACGACTTCCTACGCGTTTCTTTACTCTTACGATCTGCACACTCAAATGCATTTTCACCCTTTACTCAATTTCATCATTTGGATTTTCATTTTGCCAACAGCAAATCGGAAGTGCAACAAAAATCTAGATCACCAAACGGTACTTGGCCGCGATATGAAAATCGTTATTTCCTGCAGCGGGCGACCGCTTGCTCCCGCCGCTTTGTAACCGTTATGCAATCCTGGTACCAACAAATAATCACGTCCGACCGCAACAGCCACAACATTTATCTATTTTGCTGATCATGTTCTTGGATAATGGTTATTTTGTTTTTAATTTACTTATTTTTCTTTTAAAAATACTTAAACGTAGCACGGACATTTTTTTTATTTCATGAGCGAAACAACACTCGGAATTTAACTTTTTTAATATCGCGAAAATGAGTACGTGATCGCCTGTTCCTGATCTGCACTTGACATATGTATTTTTTTGAGATATGACTTGAAGATATTTTTGCAAGAAAACACGCTCCACTTCCATCTGGGGACTGCATATCGACCTTGAGTTGACGTACCTGAAAGGAAAGGAAATAATATTATAATAATATTGTGTAAATGCCTTTTGACTATAATAAATATGGTCTAGAGTTGTGCCATTAATTTGCGAAGACAAGAGAGGTCAATTTTGATTCAAGGTATTTAGTTCATTTTCATTTGGAATCGTACAAAAAATTAGCAACAAATTTAACGTAATCTCAGTAGAAAAAGGCATCGTTTTTTTCAAACCAAAAATGTTGAAAATCTGTTTAAAAAAGTATAAAAAAGAAAATGTTTCAAATGCAGACCGAAAAGTTGTGAAGAAAAATTGATCTCAAAAAAATATAACAAAAAAACGTATCCGTTGCGAATTGCTCCCGCAATTCTCACATTAGTAACAATTGTTTTAAACAAAAAGCGCAATATATTGTATTGTTTTGAATTCAGTCACAAAGCTTACGACTTGAAATGAATATTGCGTAACGGTCCACAATTAACTGAAACTGACTCCTATGAACGCGGGAATTTTTGAATCGGTTCCACATCGCGCCTGCACAACTCTTGTAAACTTGTGAACTTTGGACTGGGAAAATGGAAGTCAGCCGCGGCGGTATGGAAGCGTTCTGCGAGGAAAATTGCTGTCCCTTAAAAAAGTGCCAGACAAGTTAGAGCAGTTGAATTTACATTTCATCGCAAGTGAATTGTCATCATCAATCTCGAGATGCGTTCACACATCACTCAGCCGCCGCTGTTGAACAACAGAAGGTGATGCCGTTGGAGTGGCGTCCCTGGATGGATGCTATTCATCCCGAGTTGCGCGACGTCGAGGAAATGGCACAAAAAACTACTGCACGACAGAGTTGTGAAAAAGAACTCTTTTTTCCGATAAAATGTGGAAAAAGCCGATGTGAGGGCTCAAATTTACTTCCGTATATTGCTAAACCCAGAAGATTGTTCAATTGCTAAACATCCAGCGCCAGTGTGTTTGTAAATTTGTACACACTAGAAGAGAAAATTTTGTAAGAATCCGTAATTATGGATTGCCGTTAGCAATTGAAATTTTGAATACTAATTAAGTGTACTAAACGGAAATCTGTGGATGAAACATTTCCGAAGAGGCTCAAAAGTATCATTTGCAAATTCAACTCTTCCCACTTCTGGCACCAAAAGGAAAAGTCACAACAGTTTGTTTCGCAGGTAGTCCATATGTTAATTAATTAAAAACATGCATGCAATAACTGCATTGTCTTCAAAAGTACTTTCATCTTCTTTTTTTTAAATTCCCATTGTACATTTTTCCCAGTCGAGAAGTGAAATACAGAAAAAACCTTGTCTTTAAGTCAAATTAATTAATGGAATTAATGTTCAAATTTCAGCGTTAATTGTTTTCAATAAATGCAAGAATAATGCAATAAAAAATCATTGTTATTTTGAAGGTCACTCCAACTTTATAATAGTTTTTTAATGAAATTTTTAATTAAATTTTGTATAAATGTTGCTATAGTAAGAAAAAAATTGCAATAAATAACATTTAATGGAATTAAAACAAAGCTAAACAGTTTGTGAAACTCCATCCGAAAATTCAAGCTCCGATATTGTAACCATTTTATCAACGCTTACTGGAACAATTTGCAGAACATATAGCATGCATTATAGTATTATACTCTCTCGCATTGTAATTAGCAAAATTTCTTGACATCGACAAACCGGCCGAAGGAAACTTAATTGAGCGTGACTAAGGATGAACCATTTTATCGCGACTGATCGCACCCAGTTTTGAGTCGCGTTTCATAAGCGATTGCAGCAGAAAAGGTGCTCAACATTTTTGGAAGTAATCGCCAACAGTGTTCGATCTAAATTGGTATCCATAAATTTGATCAACCTTTAAACGGGCGACGTCTTGCAGTGGCAACCGACAGGCAGTGTCCTTTATCAAGATGGCTTGGACCTTGCGTCGCCGAACTTCGAAGGGTTTGTACGTCAGGTTCGGTGGCGCACTGTGCGTGTGCAGTGTGCACCCGGATCAACTCCCGCAAAGATATATGGATGCAATTTCTGGCAAAGTCAACCTTCTTGGCAGGCTCGCGATGACGGCAATATGCCGGCGGGGCTAAAAATGGCCGCCTTTAAGTGGTCAGATATCACGCGTCTGGCCACAACAATAAATTCTTGTCCAGTTTTGCAAGACTGGGACTGAGACTAGCCGCGATAACCGATGCCAATTGTCCCAAATGCAACCGAAATGAGGGCTCCGGCATGGCGCAGTTAATTGTCGCTGTCGCTCGCTGACATTCGGATCGACCTTTGTTGTTTTTGCAACGTTTCATGACCAAAATTAATTCGACTCCTGCAATCGGAAAGTTGTTTTCGCGCAATTTGATCTGATTTAAATTTCTCAAACACGAAATGTTAACGGGATCGTTAATTAATTAGTTTGAAGCCCTACAACTGAAGATCGCACGCTGCGATCAAGACTTCCCGCCAGCAAGAGTGAACTATTTGTTAGTCCTGGGAAACAATCGAAATTACCGGAAGCGAATATGGAATATGCTTGACGAAATCTGGCTTAAGATTCGTTACACTTGGACGCCAAGCAAAAACCGCGCCGGCGTGAGCTGAGGTTGCCCATGGCTTAGCACCTTCGGGCCGTTAATTAAGCAAATGAAAACGCTCGGCAGCCATCGCGAATCATTGAAACTTTCTTTTGATTGATGGTAATCGTATTTTTTGTACTTCGTGTTGTGATAAAAAAACCTACTGAGATTTAAATTCATGTTTTCAGTCAAAAAAGCGAAGCTGTTTTTGGTATAATCAGACTTTTTTGCGAGCAATTTCTTCAATTTTGTAATTAAATCTTTGATTTCAAATCATTACGCATTTTCAATTAATACTTTTGATTTTTGTTTAACCGAAAGGAACAAGGTCAGCTGTATAATTCTTGCAAAACTGTTATGTACTTTATTCCAATTTTCTGGTACATTTTTCTTGGAGTTTGTTTTTTGACGCCTACACTGTGACTTTCTTTCTTTCTGTCTTTCTACATCAAAGCATTTCTAGCAATCGAAATGATCCTTGGATTGTTTTTATTTGTGTTCAATTTTTACATGACGCTATTGTTTTTGTTTATTTTATGTAATTAAAATTGCACCAATTCGACTTCATTGCATAATTCTTAATGCAATAGAAATACAAAATATAAGAACTGTTCGAAATGTTTTTATTTATAATCAATTATACTTACAAATATAATTAAGCAATTTAAAATGCTGTAACGAAAAAACTTCATTTACGACTTCTGCAAAGTTTCACATTTGATTTCTTGATTTAATTAATATTGCATTCATTTTTCATACTTATTGCTTACTACAATTGTTTTTTATACTTTCACTGATGATGTAATTAAAACGAATTCGCCATGGCATTTAGAAAAAGAACAAAAGAATGAGTACGAACGGTTTTTCCGGGGACTAGGGTATTTTCTTTTCTTAATCTTTTAAATGCTTTCACTAAATCTTCTAAGTACAAAATCCATAAAATGCAAATTTTTACATTTGATATACAATTACGCATTAATTACGCATTAACTGATTGCTGTCTGGAAATATGCAAGTACATAATTGATTTGTTCATTATTCTTTCCTTAGAAAACCAACAATTACTTCTTATTGAAAGTGCAAATTATTTTATGGATTCTAAATGATTTGGTCTGACAGAACACGAAACATTTTCAGGCAGGTAAAGGACTAATTCCCGAGTTCTCAGGGAAGTTCCGGCTATCGAGCTTCAGCCCACGCTAGCCTCAATTCCAGGAAATGTAGGTGAAGCAACAACAGTTGATGGCAATTATTATCAATGTGACTTATTTATGGTAAGTCCGACCTTGCGGGAGAATGCAACCAAGAATTATATTGATCGCGGTGCCAAGATTTTCTCACAACTAGCCACTGAAAAATTGAAGAGTGGTTTTATCCAAGGTCGAAGCGATTGATATTGCTGCGCCTGCGCGGAGGAGGAGCAGCGGGAGGTTCGCTCGAGAACGTTCTACTTGGTGTTGCATGTAGAATTTCCAGATCGTTTTCCGAACTGGGAAAACAAACTTTCAATGGAGTCGCTTGACTGCTGAACCAAAAACAAAATGATTGTAATCAAATGAAATTTCGGTTCATATTGATCAGCATTAACTTAAATATGGGTCGCGGAAGATTTGACCTTTCGATCTTCTCACGGTAATTGATGGAGAACATCTTGCGACAACCATTTTGCGCGATCATGAAAACAAACAACAGACACTCTCTATTAGTAGGTACTATTATTTAAATTATAGCAATTGCGCTCAAATTTGTGCGATATTGCTCACACCTACGACAACGTCCCGCACGGAGGTTACAACGTTCGCGATCCTCTAACGTGATCGCAGCTGAGTTCGCTTCAAAGTTCCGCAACTCATGACGGACGGACTTCTCCCAGGTGATCCACGCTTTTGCCATTAAAGTCGCGCGTTCATCTGCGGTGGGGCTCCATCATTAAGACAACTGGGATGGTTCGGTTGACGATCCAAGGAAAACTCAATGCCCACGTTGAATTACGCTGGATGCGCAAAGTGGTTACGATCGTTGTTACCATTTACAACTGACTTTCTTGGGTGTACTCTGTTCGAGGCTGGCTACTGATGCCTAATTAAAGCAAATACCACCTGCTACCTGGCGACGAAGTTTTCATCTTGTTATAATTAAATGTTATACTAGAGGTTTCGATCAACCATCAATCAAGCCGCGGAATGCTAGCGATCGACAATGGCGAGAAGCGAAATGTAATTAAAAAGCTGTCGAGGAAGAACTTGCACGGATGTAAATTTAGTGTCGTGTAATCAGCAGTAATAAAGGTATTGACTGAAATGGAATCCATATTCAATAATAGCCACTTTTGATTGATGTGTTTAGACAGAGAAATTCGACCTAGGACCTGCGATGTCTTGTTGCAGACAATTCGTGCGCCAACAAATCATGCGATCTGTTTTTCATTCCTTTTTTTGATGTTTCAATGTTGGGAATACTTAATTTTGGCAGACCAAAGATCTGTGCGGTAAGAAAACAATAACTTTTACTAAAGCCAATTTTCTTTTTTGAAAGTATAAAACATTTATTACTCTTAAGATTAAACCATCATAGATCAATTACAATCTAACGCCTTTAATCATATGAGAAATGGTAAAAAATGATTTTTCATAGCGATGAATTCGCAGAGGTTAAGGAGTGGCGACTGTCGGAAAACAAATCATTATGGATTCTATGATTAATTAGTTGTAATGAATTGTTCGTAAATACTAAGGATACGTTCTGTATTTTGGTTTTGACCCACATTTGTTTTCAGTGCTGATTGTATTGTGGATAGGTTTGCAATAAAGTAAGCAAATACACTTTTAATATTTATGTTCATTGTCGTAATCAGTTCAACCAACTCTCTTTAGATAACTTGAAAATGATTCCCAACTGATCATGGCGATGAAACCTCGTTAATAATTTCTTGCCGCTTTCTTTTGATCAAAACACTTCTCACGGTTTATTTTGAATTTCGAAAATTGGATTTGGTGCCTAACTGAAGATCCTAAATGGAATTCTGCCAAAAACGGTTAATCGTGGCGATCAGCAAAGTTGCTTGCAACTGACACTCGTTAAGATCAACGTTCGATGCTGAGACAGACTCCTTTCGTTTCCATCATGAGCCCGGTAATAACTAAACCAAATCAAATTCGCAACTGGAGCACCTCCTGACCTCCTGTCCCCCGCCTCGGCCTTCCGTGGTCGATCGTCACCAATTTGCCAATTTAACCCAATTTTCCTAGTCGAAGTGCAAAATGGCCACTTTCGGCCGCCTCCTACTGTTCTATTGAGAATATGATTTGGAAACATGTCGAGGCGCCGTTGTAACCCGCGCTCATTTGCAGCACAAAAAGTCCCACAAAACCGCACAATTACAGCCGATCGGGGCTGTCGTGCTTTCCCGAGTTTTCCGCGCTAACGCTAGCTTAATCTGATTAATTATTCGCGTAAATGTTGACAAAATGGCCTTCGGGTGCAGCTATTTCGAGCACTCGAACGGCGGCGTGCACTTCTAGGCTCCCAGACTCCAGTGCTGGACCGATTTCGCTATCGTGAGCTTGGGTGTGGCTCACCTTCTATTCCGTTGGTAGCGAGATACCAGAACTGCTCACTGGGTATGGTACTAGGGTTAAAATGGTGACTTGTGTTTACGGTTCACAAGCTCCTTCTGAGCGAATGTCGAACGTTAAATTCTGCGTCAAGGACAGCCTCAACTGAAACGAAGCGGATTTTAGTGGGATGCTGAGCAACAGTTTTAGTTCAAGTGGTCCAAAAAGGACACCGCATCTCGGCGCTCCGCCAACATGTTTCGCAATCCAAATTAAAACAATTTAGTACCAGTCGTAAATCATACAGCGATCTAGTCGAAGACACCTCGGCATTAGAACTTTCTGAAGAACTACGGTAATATTCCGTTGCGATTTTGCACTCGCATTCGCAAACTTAACCTTTGCAGAAAACTGCAACAAAGACTGACCTTATGCCAGGTACGCGAAGGTATTCCAAATGGCTTTCGCAAGCCCAGCCCGCTCCTCACAGTGCAGCGTGGATTGATTCGAATTGAACCAAACCGCGGCCTATGAACAGAAGATCTTGTCAACACCGATCATCAAGAAGTTCCAATCAATTATCGTTGAGCATTTATTAATTACGTCAGGGGTCAGGCGCAGCAAATAAGTTGATTTCGAAAAATGTCTCTTTTGCATCTACTGACACGAAAGCAACCTAAATCCAGCGATTAGCGAAAGTGATGATCAGCGATCGCGAGTGGTCGCTCGTCACAAGTGTGCCGATCTTTAGCATTTGCACTCGACGCTAGTTCGGCCGCCTCGAGGCGATGATGGCATCGCGAAAACAATGGACCGGCCTTCGAAACACGATCATCTTGAATTGTTTCTGGATAAGGCGGTAGCTCCGAGTTGTTTAGTAATTAACGGATTCAATGGTTGCAGAAGCTGCAAGTTGCCTCAAATGGGGATTAAGAAAGGATTGAAGCAGGTGAATCGCTTGACGTGCCTAATTGGCGTTAGTGATATTTAAACTGGTTATTTATTGCAATTCGATTCACCTACCGCGTCGTTTTCCAACTGAGTAAACATTTTCGATAATTTGTCATTTGTGATTAATCATCACTTTGAAATTTTACACAATGCAGTCAAAGATATCAAGGAGACATGTTTTCACAAACATTTTGGAATTACAGGAAGAAAATGTTTTTATCAGGACAAATTCACGTGGGCTAAATGACAAAAGGTTGCAAATGTCAATGGCTTCAGATCGATTTGTTTATAAACAAAGTAAAATGAAATTGTTCACCTTCACGGTCAAACCCCATTTGGGTTTTATTTTTGTCAAAATGTGATAAAGGAAGAAGAAATCTAGTCGAACAAGTTCTTCTTACTACTTGATTTTGTGATGATAAACAGTTAAAAAGTTTTTCCATTTTAGTCTAGTCAACAAATTTTCCCAATGCGTTGTTGAAAAGTAAAAAAAATGTCCAATAAAGAATTTCACAATGGACTTTTTAATCCCATGGCCATAGGTACTACAAAAAATACTGCAAAACGTAATAGTACCTAATGGAGTTCGTTTGCAATTACCATTATTTTTCTTATCTTAACTCTTGGCAAGAAGAAATAAATTCATCCTACACCATTAACAACTGCACTAAATTAGGGAAGTTAATTCAAAAATGCTTTTAGTGCTGTCAGTAAATGGCGTCTTCGTATTGTTAGTTTTTCTTCGCAGCCACAAAAGGAGAAGCAGTTCGAACGAGATCTTCGACCGCGGAGCTGGACAAGATCATTCTGTTTGATTGAGGAAGTAATGATGTCCATTGCTGAGGACAATTACACGACAGCTACAAAGGATTTTATTGTGATTTACAGCAAACACGTCCTCCCTCCGTCAGGGGACGAAGTCATTGATGGCGGCGACATCGTTAAAATTTTCCAGAAATGGATGCCCATAAAATTGTGAGGAAAATTGCTAGAATTCGTTGTTTACGCAAGCAACGAAATAAATTGCATCCACCCCAGAACGTGGGGAATGCACGAAAATTAGCTTCACAACTCCCACAAGGAGTAGATTTGCTAAGTTTTTGTTTTGTCATCCGAATGTCGTACAATCCGCTGATAAACTTTATTCGCGACGTATTAATGATTCCAGAATTGTAGACCACTTTGCTGTTAAACAAAAGCAAAGAACAAGGACTGGGGACTGGACAGAAATGCGCGAGACTTAAGAAGGCGAGATGTACTTGCAAGGATGCAGGCGATTGCTATCACTGAACCAAAGTTATGCGCCGTTGAACGAGCATTCGCAGCCGCACAAGAACTTTGCACTCGCTCAACATTTACAGAAATAATAAATTCTTGGAAAATGCGTAGGTCTCATGATTATATTATAAATTGCACCGAATGGAGACAGCTGCGGTCGGACACGATGGAACAATATCGAGCGGCACCTCGTCCATTGTTCGTGCGAGGAGCAACAGGAAAAATTACTTACGATAAATCAAGCAAGTGCAAGGGAACTCCCCACTCAGGTAGTCGATGTAGGCATGCGATAACACGGCCACGGATGATGGATGACTCCATCGAAGCCCATATCTTAATCCGCGGTAATAATGGATGCAGTTGTGGATGGCCGAGATTAATTTTCGCTTTCTTCTCCCTTGGGAAATATTTCAATTAATTTCGGTCGTGTGACAGTTTTTTTTAAACAACCTGCTGCTATTACATAAAGAACTGGACGGAACACATCTCATTGTGAAATTGATTGCCAGCAAATGAACTTAAAGAAAACTCCTTGAAAGGGGGTTGTGCGGGTGAATTCGTTAACCACTAGGCAGTAGGTGCATAAATTTTGCACCCCTCATGTAAATTATGGTAAATGTCTGACTGGATGCGGCTCGAATTGATGCATAATTCTAACCTACTGAATTTCTTGGAATCCATTACAAAATCGAAAACGAGTGTGGAGAAATGCAGCAAAGAATCCGCGGATATGTGAGCCGATAACACTCGCATTCGTTTGAACACAGAAGAAACCCCACAAAGAAAAGTGGAAAATTTGCAAGGGGCGGAAAAAGGGGGGGTCTTCTTCCATTTTCAGTCACCAAAACGAATGCACGCGCATCTGCAGAGCAGACACTAGCTGCACGGCATCATTGCCATAAATGAAAAGTGAGAACTCGTCGCGATAGCAGCGATTGACCACTGCTGCCAGTGCTGCACTTGCAGTGCTTTTCTCAAAAAAATTAGTTCGCAATGCACTTTGCTTTCGACGGCAACTTTCCTAAGGCGTTGCGCGGACAGGCCGCTGCTCCACTTGCAGGATTTCCTAACTCGCTCACTTTTGAGGAGTTTCAATTTTTTTCTCTATTCAGTATGTCTCCCCCCACCCCTCTGGAAGTACAAGCTTAACACACGTAAAATATTTATACGCTAAGTATGCACGTTATTAATTTTATTATTAGATTGAATGCCATCATTTCGCGGGGCGCTATACCGCACATGAAACGCACTTTTACTTGCTGCCAGCAGCAACAATTCCAGTTCGTTTTCATCACCTTGTACCTGAAAATGGGGGAGAATTATTCATTTAATTGTGGCAGAAAAATTTACAGATTGTACAGATTGACATGATTTGATTTCAGCGATTGCCCAAAATCGGTCTCGACCCATTTACCTCTTGCGTGAGTAAAAACTCCGAAATTTCCGGAGTCGATTAAATATTGAAAAATTTTATCGATCCGTAAACATTATTGTGCAAAGAAAAAAAACTAATAATAAATAAGAAAAACGTTTAAATGGAGTATCAGTATTATTGATTTGGAAAGGTGATTTTTGCAATAGAAGCATTGTTGTCTTTTTTAAAAACTTATTGACATGTTGGAAAATCTCATTTTCGCAACCACACTTGTTATTAGCATTTGCTAAATTACACAGCACAATGCAATTATTTAGCAATCACTCAAGGCTGATTATACATTTGCAGTCTAACGTTCGTTTTTCAATTGTTCAACTTTCACTTCTAATTCACTTATGTAAAGTTTTATAATTTTTCCAACTGCAGGTGTATTTCGTATAGTATATTGTCAATTAATACGTTTAATAAATAATCGAATGATCCTGTACTGATATAAATAAGGAAACATAATATGTAGGTATTATACAGAAATTGTGTAAGGTTTGAAATTGATTTTAGAAAACAAAAACAAAACTCAAAACGTGATAAATCAATTATTTCACTCCTCGTTGAATTTTATTGATGATCTAAAAAAAACAATTATTTTATATAACACGTTTTTAAAAAGTAGGAAGGCTAAGAGATGTTGGTTTTCACTTTTATACTTGTTATTTATTATGCTTTTGGAAGTATAGTAAAAATTCGCAAAGCGTAAATATCGGTTGATGACAAACAAATAAACTGATAACGAGGTAGAAAGTGAATTTCAAATCTACTGAAGCGCAACAGAAACTCCACAACATATGTTTTTCTAGATAAGAAATCAAAAGTTAACAAAATCATGGTCAGCTGCGAAAAGCAATAACTTTAAATTGTACAATATATTGAATGAAATGGAAACTTAATTCAAATGATATCTAAAAATAAATCTAATCTTAATATTATAGTAAATTTCTAGTTTGGATTCTACTCGAGTCAATCAATTCTACTGACTCGCGACCACAACATGCTCCAGTTTGCAATCATGGAGGCGACGTTGAATGGGTGGTTTTGGTGTGGACTGTTTAATCGCGTCCATAAATCAACACCGAAACTCGCCTAATCAGCTCCGGTGATATCAAAACAAGTCTCACCACTTTCTGCATAGATTGTACCGTCATCAAAGAACTTGTCTCGATTAAACTTTCGATTTTTCGCAATTTTGCTGGATAAAATTTCAAAGTTGTCGTTTTATCCAGCGAAGCACTCATTTCCAAAATGAAAGCGGCTGAATGTAGTCGGTGTACACAGTAACCCACAAGTTCATCGGACAAAAATTTTGCGGACTCCAAACTCACGAGGATTCCCCAGTAACCCAGTTGCAGAACTGGAAATTCAACAAGAAACCACCGAAGGCCTCGGGCCACTGAATTGCTGTTGTTCATCTTCGCAATTGTGCACTCCGTGCAGTCGCAGTCGCGCGTCTAATCAGAAGCATCTTTCGCGGTTGTCGGATAACATGCGCGAAGACTGTTGCCTCATAGAGGTCATGTACCAAATCGCACAGAAGCTCTGAAGGCACCGCCACAAACAATGAAAGGAAGCGCCAACCCTATCAGCATCGGACAAACTGCATCACAAATCCGGCATTGTATTCAAAAATGATCGCGAGTCGGGAATCATCGCTGAAAGAGATTCAAGGAGCTAATTACGGTGTTTTTGAGCCACAGCCATTTTTGCCCGCACGGGGAAACACCGAAATTATGGCCGAGCTTATTTGCAGTATAGGTACTCCGGTGATTGTCCATTCGCAAAAACCAAAAACACAATGAAAGTAATAATTGCAGGTATTAGCATATCGTGTACTTGTGATAAAGGAAATGAAGACTTCATGGCCGGTCTTCTATGAAACACTCGTTTTCATTCATGGTGCACAAATGGCGGCCGGCTGCGTGCACACAAAGGAAACTATTCTAAGCGTAGCTTTCTCCAGCTAGCCACGGGATAGCGGCCATGTGTAAAACGCAGTAAATACCACTTGAACATTTTAATATAGTTTGCTAATATAAACAAACAAAAAAACCCACGAGGTGGAGATGTCATTGCAATTTCACCTTTTTGCGAAAAAATACAATAAGACCTGAGAATTTTTGAAATTTCATAAACGAATGAAAGTTGAACTATAAATTTCTCATGTTGTTGACATGATTTTATTTTTTTTGTTTTTTGGCTAATTAATGTCAGCCGGTTTTTTGTAATATAATTGCTTGCAATACAAATTAAATTATTCAAAATTATTCAATTACACAACATTTTTTGGAACTCCTTGCAATGACTAGAAGTATGCAGATTGCAGATACATATTAAACTTTATAGCGATAAAATAATTTGCAATATAATTTCAAAACGCTTTCAATACGCGTAATTTTTGCAACAAAGACAAATACTCTGTTCCACTTATCTTCGCGTTAAAAGTAAATCGAATTTTTTGAGGAATAAAAGATTTTGTAACTGGTCGCTTAGTGCAATTTAGGCATAGCAAATATGTTATCCTAATGAGCCACGTACTTTCTCCTTGTGTTCAAAGAGCAACTGCTGATGAGAAACATCATTAATAGTACTTAACGTTCAATCCCCAAAAAAGCAGCGAATAACGTTTTTGCAAACGCTGTTACACTTTTCAAAATTATCAGATTACCTCATAAATTACGTTTTATTCATTTACGGTGACGCCAAGTAATTTAATAAACGACAAAGAGCTTAATGCAATTTTGAATGTTGATTAATTACTTCAATCATTCCATTTTATTGTGATTTTCAAGCATTATGTTTTTAATAAAGGAATGAGGGAGTTTGACATTGTCGTCGTCGTTAAACTTTGTTACACAATTTCCCAGACAACCAAATTTCAATTATAACTCGTATTTAATGTTCCTCTTTTTGCATGCTTAACCCTTTTTTGTAATGTTGTAATTGTCGTTTTGATTCCCAATAATAACGTTTTATTGCATTTCTTGATTGCGGCTGTCGATTATTGCGTACTACTGTGAGAATTTAAGAATATCAGGTGAAGGTTCCTTTATTAAAGCTTGGGAACTTCATTACAATGCATGCGGCACGGTTATACTCGTATTTTTCTGGATCGTAATCGCAAATTCGCAAAGTAATAAACTTGTTCCACAATTGTTAATTAATGTATGAGTGTTGTTATTAAGTGCATTAAGTTCATTTCGCATGGAGTTAATCCTTCTTTATTCTACTATCCAAAACTCCAATTAAAAAATCAAAAATTGTGTACACACATAATATGTACAATATCATACTCGTACAATTAAAAAAACTATTTCCCGAAAACTTTCTACCGGAATACACGGAATCCACCGTGAAAATCCTGACCACCACATTCTTGTTAAACAAACTGTAAAATCAAATAATAACGGAAAACAGCGCCATTAATGCTTCGATTCTACTTAAATAATTGATATCACCTTGCTGTGTATTAGCGCAATTCATCGCCGCTAGCGGAAACTTTCGCTTTCGAGCCAGGGAGCCGCAAAAACAATACTATTTTATAATAGACGTCGCAACCAATTATGAGTGTCGAGCACTCCTGGGGACTGAGAGCGCAGGTTCTGAGGTCGCTAATCGTGGACCAAAGTAAACATATTGATCCAATATGCACTGGTCAAACGCAAATAGCCCACTCGACGCCCAGTCGCACTTCATCCGATTGTCTTCTGGCCTATTCACCGTGAAGGTTGATTACCGCGAGTTTCCACTCGACCGATTACACTTTTACTCTGTTCGCATCGTGATCTCGGACAATTTGAATCTGTATCTTATTATCCTTAGGCGAATGGGAAAGCCGTCAATGAATTCCTTTTCAAGATCACTGGAAAAAGCTGAGCACATCTTGAGACGCTGAGACAATGCCGCTGGTGAATGAGCACGTTAATGATTCGAGTTCTACTTAATTAGTACTTCATGCCGACGCCACCGCCGCTACGGCAATTAGCGGAAACCATCCGCCAGCGTTTCTCCTTTTGTATGTTCGATAACCTCTTGAAAATCATCTTCAATAGTTGTGCTGATTGCACCACTTGAGGAATTCCCGAAATGATCGCAGAAATCAACCGGAAGCGACTTATGCCATGGCCGAATTAATATCAAACACTTCAACATGCTCGAACCGTCAATCGCTGCCATTAACAATTTCAAATCTCTTTGCTTTAAGATCAAAACCAATTTTTTTCTGTTCCCATAAAAATGCAAGTGAAATGTATAATCAAAGTAAAATACGAAAAAAAAGAAGTGAAATGCGTGCTTTCTTGGGCAAATTGGAGGCTTGGCGTTCGCGCAAGTGCAAGTGACTTATGTTTGCAATTGTTGCCAAGTGCGCTTGTTTCCACCGAAGTTATTGAGGAGCGTGGAAACCTAACGTTGCCTAATGCCTCCCCAAACAACTCCAGCACGGGGGGAGCATGAGAGCACTTGCCACCACCGATTTTATGTAACGCAACATTCAACGAATTGGGCAACTCCAGCGACTTTGATTGTTTCAAGGCACAATTCCGAGTGATTTGTTTATTACGATCATCACAATGTATTGTACTTTTTTAATCGCTTCAACATAAAACTGGAGCATAATTAGAGGGTTGCGTTTCATGCATTTAATTATCGTTATTAATTATGGAGTTTCCAAATCTGCACGAAAAGATTATGACTGGATGGATGATGATTTTTGGAGCCACAGGAGAAGGTAATGGTCGAGATGTTTTACAGTAATTTAACTATAACCGACCGTGATTGGTGATTTTCATGTAACAACAATTGCAACAACATTCCAGGCTTCGAAATTTTTAAATAACGATCTTTTAAAAACCTGTTTTAAGTACACAAATGACATGTTTTAATTAATTTTAATATGAACTAAAAACTTCAGTTTCCATACTAAACGAGCATAACTGACGCCTCAAGGTAGTTCAACAAGACTATGTAACAATATTATTTACGATAACGGTGATCACATTTAAATTTTTGAAGAAATAAATAATTAAAATATGCACGACTTGGGACGGTATTCGGCACACCTGAAATAACAAGTAACCGAATCATTTTAAAGTTTGATTTATGGTAATTGTTAAATGAATTTTATTAATTTGTATACTAATTATAATTTTAATCCGAATATCTCGATTCCAGTTAAAGGACAACATATTTCAATTACATACGTTTTTAGTTGTGATGCTTTTTTTATTTCTTTCAATGTTTTGTAAATATATATAGTAGAAAGAAATGACAGAGAAAAATGCGACAATAATAAAAAAAGTTCCTTGCTCCGCATCGTAGAGAAAATTAACAATAATTGTGGTAAACAGATAAAAATGTACAACAGAAGTTAAATGCAATTAAACGTTATCCCGACCATTAAACAATAACAAAGCGTGTAGGAAATTGTCGCGGAAAATCATAAACATTTACAAGCTACATAAAAGTTGTGAACAGTTGAACTATCGTAGTGAAGAAAAAACAAAATGGCAATTCGGACATAAATCAAGTAAAAACACTCGAATTCAATAGAAAGGACCATTTTCAAATAGTTTGAAGACGACCTTGTCTTGGCCGCTAATGACGGAGTTTATGTGGTAGTTCCATATATTTGGTTCAATGGTAAACATTTTTTAACTGAGCACTTTTTCACCTGAGCTCCAATTTAATTGCCATGCTCCAACTATCATGGCGCTCAGGCAATTCCACAATTACGAGGCTGAATTACTACATTTTTTTTTTTGGCGCACCAGGCAAAGTTAATAGCAATTGTGCTTGGTTTAATCGCAACGTGTTAATTTTATAGATTTTGAGGCAGGAATGCACATAATTTTAATTTAAAAATGTACAAAGATTAATTTGTTTTATTTCGATTAAATAGCGAAAAATATATAAAAGGTCTGTCGAATCTATTTAACTTAAAACATTTCGATTTACTTGAGCAGCAATATTTGTTACAAAGTTTGTTTACAATAATATCACTGACAATGAGGATCAATAATAAAAAAAATTATTGATATCTTTTTAATGCGTTTTCATTTTCAATTGTTTTCTCTTTCTTGCATGATTTGCAATGTCTGCCACGAAAGAGTTAAAAGAAAATCATTGTGAAAATAGAGCAAAATTATAAACCGAAATCGAACGCATTTTCTTACAATCGAAGGGCGATTGTAAATTGATCTATCTTCAGAAGGCAGTAAAGAATAAACTGGTTCGAAACTGGGTCAAAAAAATACTTCCCTATCATCTTATGCAAATAAAAATCAATTCGATTTTTTTCAGTTAAGCCTCTGCAGAAGGTTGATCTTCATTTGAATTTCAAGTTCAACGCTTCCGAAAGTTTCACTCTCACTCAATGTTGCCACCAATGGGAGGGAACATCTCAAATACGTAGTTGAGGATTTGCAAATTTGCGGCTGTAAAAGTCTCGCTATTTTATTTATGGCAACTGTCTGAAATGATATGTTATATTTTCACTTAATTTATACAATTATACAACGTGCCGTGGCAGAAATGCCCATTGACCCAAAAAAAAGAAGCTACATGTGACTTATTAGAATTAATAAATTTATAAAATTGATTTTTTCTACCTTTTCATTCAAATTATTTATAATATTTTGAAAAACTTTAATGTAATACCTAAAACACCTTGATTTCGAGTGGGGTCAGTCACCGAATTTAGTCTCTGGATATTTCGAATATCAATTGAGTCATTTTCAACGGATGATATCCGCCGCCATAGAACAACTATGGAATGTTATGGAATGCAGAAATACTTCTGTAGAAGCGCTTTAGCGGCCGGATCTGGTCCTCAGTGAGAGTGTTCGAATCGACTTGGAATTTCAAATAATCTTGATGCAATGCTTTTGTCAAATGAATGCATTCAGGCGTTGCTAGGAGCCGTACGACTTTCAGCTACTGAAGGTTTTCCAATTAATTAGCTATGATAATTAAAAAATCAGTGAATTCGAAAGTGTTGAAGAAGTGCATAAAACTGTTCGTGCGGCACGAATTAATCCTTGACGAATTCTCACCCCAAGTTCTGTAATATTGCAGCCTTTTTAATGTATTCCTCGATTTCAAGAACATTTAACAAGCCACAAAATCCATATTTACCGCACATACGTAATTATATTGTCAACACAAAACATTTGTCTGTATAACCATTGACAAAAACAAAATGTCTTCTTGTGCCACAAAAAACATGAACCGCATCCAGAAATAATAGTGACAACGATTATTGAGTTAATAAAATGGTTGAATTCATTTGTTTCGCCACTGTTTCGATCAAATATTCCGATTGTGTTCCCTGACAACTTAACGCTTGTTCAACCTCTCCCGATGAACGTGTTTTTTAAAAAACTACAAGCAATTTGTCTAGCGATGAACTCAGGAGATTGCGTCTGTTTTTGGTGATTAAATCTATGATTAATGACTGCCGAATTTGTGTAAGTTAATGAGAAAAGAAATGACAATAACAATTTTGCTGTAATGCATTTATCTTACATTATTATCGAAATAGAATAATTTTATTTTTATGTTATATAATTTAATTTACTTACTGATATGTACAAATTTAATCAGAATTCGTAAGTATAGCTCAGATTAAAGTTCAATTATAATTACCTGGAAAGAAAGAAACGAGAGTTTGATAAGGTTGTCACAGTTATTAATGAATTGCTTTTACTTAATTAATTACATATATCAATTGTGTAATGAACTATAAATATTATCAAACAAATAATTTTTTTCCTAGGTACTCTTAAATAAAGGGAAGCTTTAATCTTCAAAAGTTCTATATTGCATGCTATAAAGATGGTGTGGTATTATAGAATGAGAAGACATAGCATACAATTTTAAAAATTATGGCAATACAATTTTGAAATTTTAACCAAAGAAGAAGAAGAAGACTACGAAAGTAAGATGGCGGAAGAAGTAAGATACAGGGAGATTAGTAAATGAATAAAAATCTTTAAAATTCATAACATTTAAAAACATTAATCTGCAAATTACTTTCATTCCATTCTCTTCACATTTCCGTTGCAAATTGCTATACATATTTCTACATTATTAAGATTATAATAATATTTTTCCTTTAAGCTGCAGTAATAGTATGAAATTGGCGTGAGTTCCCACGCGTCTCGTTAACCGATTGCGATCGTTTTAAAAAACTTGTGTAGGTTAATTTTATTTAAAATTACTTTGCTTTAAATGGAGGTCATCCTAGTCTGAATTTGTATTGCTTTAATTTGCTCGCAATATGTGTAATAATTAGATAATCAATATTCATTCATACGTAATAATAAAAAATTATCATACAAATTTGTTTAAACTTGTTTCTCACGTGTTCAAAACATATTCATATTATAATATTATGATGCAGTAATTCATATAAAATTCGTTTCGAAAAGATTTTCGAATATATATATCATAGGATTTTGCTAAAATTTCTCGAATCAATTAAAAAACAGCACAAAACTCAATCAAAAATTAAGCAATAAAATGTATTTGGCTTGCACTCCCTTTAGCCTTCCATCAGTTCGCCTTCATTGAAACTGTAGAACATTTGAAATCGCATCAATTGCGAATGGGGAAAAATGGTGACGTCAATTTTAAAACATTAGCTATAAGCCCGAAGCCGTTTTTCACTTTTCGAACGATGAATTTTAGGATTTGGAAAAGGCGCAAATTAATTGCAACAATATGCACAAATTTTTGTGTTCAATTCTAATTGAAACACTTCAACAATTAACTCCAGAACATGTCTGCAAAAAATCTATTTGTTTGGTAAGAAGTTGTGTGCCGGAACGAAATCAATATTAGCGGAGAGCTTCTGACCTTATGTAAAGGATTGGTAACCGAAGTAGTCCAACTCTGGACCCCAGACTGCGGAAGTCCTCGGATAAAGTCATCGAAACGTTTTTCCACGCCACTACCTGAGCAGATCACCGCCAAACACGTTGCACAGTGCGAAAATCCATTCATTTCCAAAGCCGGAAGCACTTTAATAGTGATCTCAAATCATTAACGGCCGACATTGTGTAAAAAAGTGACCAATTTCATACCTGGACAATTGAGCAAAAAAAAAAATCAATTGGCTTTGTACCTGCTCCCGTGGCATTCTACGAGCACAGTTCGCTATCAAAACTACTCGAAATCGCGGCACGAACAGAAAAAGTGAAAACTGAAGACCAAAAATGTCGCAACGAACATTTCGTTTGGCCTATCAGATCGCTGGATAGCGGCCGAAAATCGAAGTCACACTGTCAAGGATGAAAGGGTTGCGGGTGGTCGGGGGAGTACAATCAACCACTGATTTAGATGAATAATAAATAATTGACATGAGACTGAAACTTTCCCGATCAACGACGCAAGAAATACGAACGAGGACGAGTGGACAGTTGGACACTGCCAAAAAACTTGACCATGACCATGCGACACTTTTTCGACCGCCTCGTCTCATGGACGGTTTTCCATGAGGCGAATCCTTTGTTCCTCCGACGTGCTCCGGTCTTGTGTTGTCGCATTATATTCCCAATCGCCACATAATTAATTTCCCTCATTGTTCCACTCAATCCGGGTAGAATTAAAACGGACAGCGGCGCGCGGGCGTATTGTGCTCGAGTGACGCTCGTACTTGGGTTTCAATTAGACTGCGAGTGCGAACGCGACTTCCACATTCAGCGCAGGTTCGCGCTCTTCCGCCAATCAGATAATGAAACGCGTTCACTTTCGTGGTAATAAATGTCTACTTGAGATGCAGATAGACTTGGTTGAGTTGCATACGATTTCGTGCCATTCTCCAAGGATGAATGTCGAATGATCAAAAAATGTTGTGGGAAAGGTTTTTTGGAAAAACCGTCCTTGCCACTTCCGAGAAAAGTTGAGCTTTAAACATAGCAGGACACCACCTGTGGAAATAGTTCCATTGTAAGATTCGTAAAATAATTTTTTTATTGATACAACGCATTCAGTAAAATACATGTTGCACATTTGTTCCGGTTGCATGAACTTTATGAGGAGGTAGTAATGATTTCTTGGTCTCAAAAGATAAATATGACGGAAATGAAATTAATTTATATCATATTTCAATTTTCCAAATTTTTTAGAAATTGCCGACTCCGTAGCCAAATTTTGCCGTAGAAGTTCAATTAGCAAATATTGTTACGGAAGAATTATTTGTTGAGTTGCAACAGTTAAATGTTGGAAATAAATGGATGCGGTTCGTTTCAATTAATTTGGAAATAATTACTGTTGGTAACTAAATTACCAAAAATTAAGCCAAGTTATAAAATGTGATGCAATAATTGTAAAGTTTGTTCAAATAGGAATTAATTTTGTTAAGTAACTTATTAAAATTTCATCGAGAATACATTGAATTGCAATGGTCCATGGATTAAGAGTTTTGCTGGATTTACAAATTCGTGAGTTTAAATTAAATCTAAATTCTATAGTTTTGTTGTGTCCTTTGTGGTCCTGAACAGGCACATTTTGAACCGTAACAAACTATATTATATTTCTATTTATTTAGTTTCTTCTTTAACTAAAAGGTTTCAATATATTTTAAGGCGCATTTAATTGCCCTGGTTTCCCACAAAAAAAAATATTAATTTTAGTATCGTATAAGATCAATCTTTCATCTTTATGGGTGACGTTCATAGAGGAAAATCGAATTTAATATAAAAGAAACCATTTTTCCAAAACTTCTAAATAAATTTTATATTTGCGTTTCTCGATAAATTGAAACTTTCTTTTTTTCTACAAATTTTTAAAACAATTGAATTTTTTTTTTTTTTAACAGTAATAAAAAACTGTCTTGCAGATTGTCTGCACCAATAAGAATTAACCTGTCTCGCATTGGTAGACAGATCATCCTCAACTCATGTCTGCAAGTCTCTAGAGTCCCATTGAATCAAGGTAATCCTGCAAAACAGCTGCAATTGCGTAACTAAAGAATACCAAATCCGAGTCTCACGATCGCTTATCTCGTCGCAGGACGTATCGGACGGAATTGGACCACGGCGAGATTCATTCGCGGAGTAATTCGCATCGTAAACTGATCCAAGCTGACGGGCAAAAAATATTCAAATTCCGTGGTCCCGCAGGTGGGAGTGTGCGGCGAATTGGAGCTGTCTGGTGTTGAATAATTGAATCTAGTCCATGAGACTTTCGGCGGGATCCATTGTTCCCAAATGTCAGGCTTTCATCCCAGCTGCGCCGACAGCAGCCAAGGCTCCATAAGAGCCGGACAGAAACCGCATCACCGCGGTTCGGTTTTTAATTGAGTTTTAATTGCAAAGATCGAAGCCGAAACTTCGATTAATTATATTACTTATCATCGAACCGCACTGCAGTAGAATTTGGTTTAAGGTCGTCATCGCGAGATCAGCGCGATAATGTTGGCGTGCGCGAAACGCGAGGAGGTGTGGGCGTCGTTGTCTAGCGCGAGCACCTGGAATGCGCGGTGGCCTCCTTCAGCCGCGAAGGTGCCACTCGCGCCGTGGGCTCGGATACAAACATCAAGCTCAGATCGAATTTGCACCTCGTTACGAGTACATAACACGCCCAAATTCACGAAATTAAAGTTTTATTCACTGTTATTCACTGATGGAGCACGTGAGACTTACTGCATCACTAAAATGCTTCGAATCCTTTAATTTTATTGCTGTTAATACGAAATAGTTGTAAAACAATTGCGGAAGTTCAATGATCGACACGGATAACCGCTGCAATGTACTTTACTGTGCACGAAAAGGCAAGTTTTTATCGAAGTTGTTGAAATGCAATTCGAATGGTTGAACATTTTAAAATTGTTGATTTCTGTTGTAAAAGTTAATTGGTTAAAATTTTTAGTTAAATGGGGTCATTTAGGGACAGAAGTGCAACATTTCCACAAAACGTTGCGCAATCTCAGCCGTTGCAAAATTAATTACAATATTATGTTGAAGAGAGAGGTGTGCTTACAGCATCCGAGAAATTGGGTGTTGGAAACTGGAAGCTGAATTGCACACATTAAACTCAATGCAATTCAAAATGCAATTTTGGTGATTTTACAAAAAAAATAATATTTGCATCAAACTCGATCAGTCATTTACTCTTTGTTTAAGAAATTAAAAAATTAACAACCGCTCTGAATTATCCTTGAACAGTTTAATGCAAAACTAATTTTCGTTTCAAAAATTCCGAAGGAGTTATCTGCAGCCCTGACGAGCTACAAAAAATTTGCAATAAACCATTATTTTTGCACATCATATTTCAACCGTCGCGGTCGATAATAAATTCATTTTTCAAAGTATTTAAAAAATAATCTTCGTGACCAATGGAACGATATTTTGTTTTTGTTTTTTAAACAGCCTCTAAATCCAAAATAAAAAATCGAGTTTTTATATGAAATTTGTTTTCCTTATACAGAAATCTCATGAAGTTGCATACAATTTTTTGTTCACGATTTATTCGTTGCAGAATTCTGGAATCAAATGCCCGAAGTGCATGCAATTTTCGATGGACTTGCTGTAAAAACGGGATACAAAGCTTATTGGAAACTTAACGTTTTTAGGTCATGTAGTCAGTGAAGCATGACGAGCCGTTCTCCTCAAGAATTTTACTTTCCTACAACAGGAAAATCTGCAATAGAAAAAGTTCATGGCTCTCAGTTAAAGAAACGATGCATGACGATTTCCGATTTGAATCGAATTTTCGGATATTTTCTTCTGTTTAATGTATCATACTTTTTTATTATTATTACACTGAAAAAGTTGCAACGGAATTTTAATTGAGATTTTAATGGAATGGAACTCAAATCGATAAATTGTAAAATTAAATAAGTTATAGCTAGGTATATGTTGAAAAACACCTTGAACGCCATTTTTGTTAATTGCTTAATTTTCAATTGTTGCAAAACAAACTTTCCTTTGTAGTATCTACTTAGGTACTTTCCATTGTTTCTACCGAAATGATCTCTTGAAAATCATTCACGAATCGTAAAAATAAAATTTGACATTAATTTGAGTGAATTTCAAAATATTTAGATATTTCAACTTGACCTTAAATTGCAACACAAAAATTCTGGTGGAGGACGACGGGTTTCCAACTGAAATTTCCCAGGCTAAAATCACGCACCAAACTGACCTTTCCACTTTTCTGGGTTTTTCCTTGGAACGCATCATCAGCGGTGCACGCATAAATCATCTGGTGCATCCGAAATGTCCTCGGGCAATCTCCGCCAGTATCAACGCGCTAATGATCTCGAAATTGTTATCATTCCCAATTCATTTGGTATGCAGCCGGAGGTTGTTGGCCATCACTTAAGTCTGGAGCTCCGCAATGATGCCATCTTCATCTGCAGCACTTGGAACCGGAGGAATTCCGACGGCGATCAGTTTCAAATTGGAAACACTAATCACGTCCGATTTTCACCTGTTGCAATCTCACATCGATAGGAAACCTGCACGAGTGCGGAAAGTGCTATTTTGTGGAGCCACATTACTTCTGCAGAAAGTTCAAGCAGACATACAATTATAATTCATCTATCCTTCTCGACTTTTAATCTGGACAACACTTCCTGCTGGGACATCTGCCCGAGACCCTCAGCGATCTTTTAATGTCCAACTATTTTAGAATTCCAATCTTGCATCTCGCGCGCCATCTGCGACGAACTCTTGCAATAATTTCATTGATGGAATTTCGCTAAGCATTCACCTGACTCCAACAACTAGTCTGTCGTGGCCTTCGTTATAATACGAATAAAATTCGAAAAATATCACTCAATTAGCGATCGTATCGCTTATCGTTTTATGAATCACCATCTGAAATCCAATCGACACCACCAAAAGGCGACAGGTGGACGGGAGTTGCCAAAACGCACAGCCCATTCATGGCGCAATTTGGCCCAAAATTTCGGTCTTGATCACTTGATTAGTGTCCAACTGTTGGGACGCGTAAACATTTCGTCTTTAGAAAGTCCCTCGGCACGTGACTGTGGTGCATTCATTCTTTTGCCATTTTTCATAATAACGATCGCTTATCACGTACGAATGGAGCTGATCTTGTAAGGCTTGATCGATTGGAGTGCACGGAAAGATTTGAATATCGCAACAAGATCACTACAATCTTGAGCCGTGGCCTTTTTGATATTCAAATTATCCTCCTTTTAATGCACAATTTTTCTTACGAATGTATCACTCATTTTGGGAAATTTTCGTTTAAGAAAATGGAAAAGTTGTTGCATCTGAGCGAAAGTTGCATAATATACTTTTCCAACCTAAAGATAATGACAATATCATCAGCACTTTCGAATTTATGACTGTTTACTGTTATAAATCATTAATACAAAAGTTGATTCCGAAAATCTCATTTCAAGGTAATCTCCATTTCCATAGCAAATCACGTTCAATGTTTTGGGGTGTAAATCACTTTCTCAGTATCATTTCCTGAATTAAAATTTAATTTTTTGCTGAAAGAAAATACAATAGCACTTCCGAAAAGATGAATATGAAATAACAGCATTAACATTATGAAAGAAGATTGGACTATAAAAACAATCAATCATTATTAGTCGTAAATCACGAATCAGTAAGTCGGCGTTCCTACTTTTAGCACTGTTTAAGTGTGACCTTTACAAAGATATATTCGCCTTTTATTGATTTCCGTGGTTGTGATAGAAATAAGTGAAAACTAATAGCTTAATTAAAGCTGTGTCGTGGTAACATGAACTCAAAGATTCTTTCGTCTATCTCAAAAAACGGACAAGCAGACTAAAATAATGAAAATTCAATCAAAAGTGACAGTGGACTATTTTCAATTTCAATTTCAATTTCTGATCATTAAATGCTGAAAATTAATCAAAATTAACACGCAAACAAAAAATAGATCACCCAAATCATTTTATCCAATTGAATTTCCGCCTTGACGTTTTCAATTTCTCCTAAAAAAAAATTTCACCAAAGCAAATTGAAATTATTTTTGGACTCTATTAAGCCGCCACCGACCTGAGTGGAAATTCGCCCGCGTACCTTTCTCCCGGGCCGGGCGTGACGATCACATCCAGAATGTGTCCACCCTACGATCAAGTCACGTGGCCGATCGCGGCACGTCCAGAATACGTAATGCGAGAATGATGGAGTGACTATCGCTTTTCGATTGCTTCCTCTACGTGGGCTCACCTCGCTCCGACAGCAGTAATCCAAACACATAGCCAGCGTCAATTAATGCCGCAATTGGATCAATCAATTGCACGATATTCCACTGATCATGCCCAGATAGTTGATTTTCCCACGCCCAGGAATGCGCTGAGAACAAAGCCATTTGCAGTCGCCATCAGAAGTAGATAGATCCACTTTATAAATCTTTAATTACTTGAAGGAAATCGCAGTGCGACAAGATCAATGGGGTGCTTTGGAACGCCATCAGCCAGGGACGTAACAAGAAAACAACAGAACGGGGAGTTCTTCATTGCCGATCAGCGGCACCTGGCGTTGATTTAATTGAATCTGAGCACATAAAACAGAAAGTTACCTGAATTTCCTTCCACCAGAACCGCGAAGTGGTCCGATAAACGATGATGTTTGATCGATCCTCGTGACCGGTTTTTCGGATCATCTTGCAGGAGGCCCAATTGCAGGCAGTCTGTGGGTCAATTGAACGCCAGTGGGACTTGACTTAAAAGCAGTCGTAAAAAATGTGTCTTACTTTCTGCACCGGTTCAGCGAAGAGGAAGAGATGATTTCGGCCGAAGCAATTACGCTGACAATGGAGAGCTTTTTATAACTCTTTTTTTAATGGGAGCACATTAGATATGACTTGGTTTACATCTGGAAAATGGCATAGAGTTCAGGGTCATGCTTTGAGGATTTCTGTACACTATTCACGAGTGCTCTTTAACTTATGCACAAGAATTTGACAGCAAAAATGGCGTAAGAAGGGGAGTACTTTTCATTTCCAAATAAATAGTCTTAAAGTGAAAGGGAAGAAAATCATTGGCTCGAAAAATCGGTGACAGGTGTTCAATTTCAAATGGACAAAATTCAAATTGAAAGAAATTTCCAAGGTTTACTCGGACTAGGCGAGTTGCAGTGCGAGTTTGTGGTCATTCACTCTCCAATGAAGAAATTGCTGGAGGAATAACATTGACGCTTGGACACGCGAGCAGTTAATCGAACAGGTAGAAAATAAATCAAACTTTTTTTCGTCTCATATGGGCTTTAACGAATCAATAGGTAGCGAATGTAATCGAATCGTCACGTGTAATTTGTTCTGCCTTCCAGAATATGCAAAAACCTCAACCCTTTTTCACACTCAAACACGATATGCTTTGCATTTCAAAGAAACTATTAGATTAGAAATCGATACCAAATCAGTCAAAAATATCGCAATGTAATTATTTTAATAAAATTATATAAATTACAAAACTCGAATTGAGTTCGCAAATCACCTTGATTATGCAACATGAAAACCGAAAACATTTTATTGAATTAAGTTTTTCATTAATTTGACGCTCGTGGTGGCATTTTACATAATTTGATCCATTTAATTTAAAAGATGTATAATGTATATAAATGTAAATGAAAAGGAAAAAAACACCCAAATGATTTTGAAAACAAATTAATTGGCGCTGGGATTGATGTCGCATCCAATAAATTAATTGACGATCAGGATTATCCTCATCTTAATTTACGCAAATGTGAAATGGGTTGAAGTCTGTGAATGCGGCGAATGCAAATTAACAGAGGGCAAAACAAAAGTGGGTTTGTTCCCCAAGGCGGTCAAATTTACGATCTCCGGATTGAATTTGGACACCTCAACCCCATCGTTTTCGGTTTCGTCTCCATCGAAGTGAAATTATCTTCACGTTCTCACTTTCACATGTTGCAGAGGCTTGAGCAGAAAGTGATGACTGCGTCAGAACTGGGGCTTGTTCTGCCCGTCAAGAGTTGAATGCTCAATTAATCTGCTCCACAACAGCGCAATCCACTCGAAATTCGATCCCACGGAATTCGCACTGTTCCTCGCGTTGCTCTTTTTCTCGTGTTGTCGTGTCTGCCCAACGCATCGATCTCTCTCCTCGTACGCGATTCTGCGACAACAAATTGGATCATTCACCTCCGTCACAACCTCTGATTAATTCCTCCATAATTAACACCGATAAGTAATAAAAACTAAAGACGGTAACTCGATTGCAACCGGTCGAGCAATGGAGACAACAAGTAGCTGGTTCCTGATCTCTTTATTGTCCTCGATCGATGCACGCTTTTTAATTAAACGCTTCCTGCGTCAGCGCGTTTAATTGTAGTTGAGAGTCACTTTCGTTCTTCCGCCTCTCACCCTTCCAACAAATTCCAATATTTGACAGATTTTTTTCAGTTTTAAGGAAATGCTTCTAATTAGCTGACCATTGGAAAATGACGTTGTCATCAACCCAGAGCCATGAAAAATGCAGTCCATAAAAATAAGCTGATATGCAAAGTAGATAAAATTTGCTGCACCAAAAAAACCGAATATCTTCAATTTTCAGCAGAATTTATATTTATGTATAAATTCTAATATTAAATATCATGACACGAAAAAGTTGTTTTAAAAAAGTGTAAAAAGAATCTAAAAAATCGTTTAAAAAACATCCAAATTCTAAAGTGAGTTCATATTTAATTGCAGAATTTTGCAGTTATTGCGACATATTTTTAAGAACAACTTCAGTTCGGATTACTTAATGTATTCCAAATCAATGGATTTCACGACTTCGTTCTTCCACATGAAAGGTCAAACTTCATTTTTCGAAATCGTAGAAGAAAATATTTGTTGGCATTTTTTAACCTTTTCCTGGCAATATAAAAATGCACGCGTTGACCATGTTTTGATTGCAACAGTTACGCGTTAATGAAGTCGAACACGCTCGAACTCTCCGAGGAACCCCGTCAATCCTTTTCGAGTAGTATCGACCAGATTAATTTTTTTTTAAAGTACCTAGGTATAAAACGACATATTTAATTAAAATTGTTTTGCAAAATATTTTCAAAGTTAATTGATGTTTTGAAATAAATCTTGTTATTCAAACAAAAATCCTTTCTTTTCTTCTGCCGTTCAAATATTCAAAAATATTGAAAATTTATTCAAGAACGTAGATAGAAAATAAAATGTTAACAAAACAAATGATTAATTTTGCAAACATAAAAAGTCTTTCAAAAACTCAATTTTAATTCAAAAGAAAAGTAAAAAATATATTCAATAAATTAATCAGCTTTTTATGCTCAAACAGTATAACGAAAATATCGGAAGATTTTTGTCGTAGGATGTCAATTTTCTGCGGCGAAGGGGGCAGAGTGATTCAAGAAAAAAATTCTAAGCTATGAAAGCATTATATCCCACTGGCGACGAACGCTTTTTTAGCATATTCAGATTCTCTATGCTGCCAACCAGAGAACTCTTCTCTGCAACTGCATGTCCGCATCGGATTAAGTTGCATTGTAGACAGAGAAAAAATAATAAAAAGTTGTTACGTTGTTAATGTTAAGCAGGGAATTACTTTTTATTACCGCCGTCTTGAATATCAAAAACACAATTACACAGTACGTCAACAAGTATTAGGGTTTTATTTTATTTTTAAAGAAATGTAACAGCATCTTCTCTATAGAGCCCCGGAGTGGAAGAAAATAATCCAGACATCATGCAAACGATTGCCTCAATCTGCAGCGACTTCAAAGGAATTAAGAAATTGCGACTTTTCACCAGAAAATCCAGTGAATTGATTAATGGAGCTGGATCGAATTTCACCCGTTGGAACCATTTTGCACGCACGTTGCAGAAACAACGACGTGACATAACGCATACGTGTTATGAAATTTTCAAGTTTCGCGCTTAAGTCTTTTGTTTCGTTCTCGATCATGTCGCAGCAAGGAAGTGTCCTTGATGGATCACACTCACCTGAACATATTGCGAGTAGTATCCCAAGCAGCCAGTGTACTCCTTTCATGTGTCCCATCGTTGTGGTCCAAATAAAAATTCAAAATCCCAATTAATTTCACTCAGAATAGATTTTTCTCTTTCTGTGATTCTGTCACAAAAATTTCCTTTCGCCTTCCAAGCAACAAATAAAATCACTCACACAAATAGAAAAATCACTTTGCTGCTCAATGATTTGTTGGGATTTTTTAAAAATTCAGTAAAAATTAATTAGAGTAACTTTTAATTAATTAGAGATTTATAGTAAAAAGGAAATAATCGCTACATGACATTCAAACTGCGATGCAAAACAGTGACCGTGAGCGACTTCTGCAACTTTTCTGATAATGATATTTTAGGCAAATATATGTATTTTTAAAAAAAACTCCGTTACATTTGGCACGAACTGGACATGAGTCGAAAACAGGCAAATCGTTGAAATTTTTGAAAAATCGCCACACTCCGCACAGTGCTTAACGGGCGAGCACTTTTCTGGAACTGCGGTAACCGTGAACTGAGTGCCAAAGTGGAACTCGAGCTTGCCTATCTGCGGAGATTGTGGAATGGCATGGACTGGCGGTACTCGGCCGCCAAAACTAACAACAATTGCAAGAAATAATACGCGAAGGTGATAAAATATCAGGCCTGATAGGAGAAATTGAGAGAATCTGTCAAATGTAACGAAGCGGGCCAGAGCAGGGCGACTTTGTGGTAAGCGGCTGCAAATTAGTGGGAGCTGGGGTACCCCCACCGAGTCGCTTACCTGGCGCTGGTGGTACCGCTGCGAAAAATGAAATCAAAAGTGGAAGTGTTGTGGCATGGGCGCCGCGGCCCGAAGTGGGTAAATGTCAGCTCCGCACGATCTCGGAACGGTACAATGTAGCATAACTATTCTAGGATCGCTGCAGCTTTTTCGCGACTGCTTGAACCACTTACCAGAAGCGGGCGTCAGCTGAGCGGCTGCTGCAAGAAAAAACACATCGTCAACAACGGCGATCGCAGAAACCGAGCTTTAACTCTATTGCTTGTTATCCTATAAACATTATTTTGCACGGTGGGTCTGAGTTTTCCTCTATTTTCCATATAAATTAGAATTTTTTCTGCTATACTCGATCGTAGCCCAACTTTGCAACTAGGATCGGCCACCACTAGGCGACAGGTATAACGCCGCTGACTTGCAGTTGAGGTTGGGATAGAGAAATTCAAATTGGCCGCCAGATCACCGCAGGGCAATGTAGGAAGTGGGACCCGGCGACAATCACGTTCACTTTTCGCTGAGGGCGGAACTGCGTCGTGATCTAAGTGGCAAGGACGAATGTCTTGGGAGTAATGTATCCGGTTACCTTCGTCGTTGCTTTTTCGACAATTCGCCGTTGTGCACATTCGCGAGTGCTCCAGTTCGGGTGAAGGCGTGAGAGCACTCCACCGCGTCCATGTTGACCACTTTTGCATCCTCCTTTTATGGCACTGCTGCCAGCGTCAGCCGCAACTGGAACGCCACGGGCTTGTCGACGTTTTTGTTCGCACTTTATTTTCTTTTAGTACGAAATACAATAAATTCAGTTTTTGTTTTATTCTAGAAAAAGGCTCATGAAAAATATTTAACCTTCTCTTAAACATGAATATTTAACAACAATACTGTGTGGTGACTCACTGAGTGACATTTTAAATAAAATTCTTTTAATAATAGCAAATACTTTTGCAGGTAATGTTAATAGACAATTCAAATTATCATAGAATTCGTATTAAAGAATGTAAAAATCTCATCCAAAAAGCTATTAAATAAATAAATTCCCATATAACTGTCGGAGACTCTCATTCACTTCAATAATCCGATGATAATCGGTTGCAAATTGTTTATTAATTGGAATCAATAACATATATGTGTATAGAGTCATCGCTAAATTACCATCTCTTAATCGATTTTATAGCCCTATTAAGATGGTAGAGGAAGTGGACTTTTGAGAATAACATAATATTTCAAGCTGATCACTTCCGCTTTTATTTGTTCCACGGTGATGAATGGGGACGTTTCTTTTCATTCTCTTTGAGGGCTTTAGGCTATTCATTCGCAGCTAGTCTCACGGTCTTCCTGCAACTTAAAATTATGCGCGCTAAATTTTATTGACATCTCGTTTTCATCTAGTGACACAAAACCTCAGAAACAGTTCATTGCGAACGCCGGCTAAACTTCCGTTGATCCCATTCACTAACCAATCGAATCGATTCCGAATTATCAATTTAATTATGTCATCATAGACGAACTAAAAGTTCACGTGTACATCGTCACCTTTCGTTGATGCAAATTTAAACAATTCTCTTCGCAATTTATGCATCGTATTTCATTCGCTGTCACGGTTTCCCCAATTCGTGAAATGATGCGCGAAATGCATAAAAAAATTCTGCAAATAAATCAAAATCAACTCCGTGTTTCATCCATGGGAATAATGCACATCTCGGCAACGCCACACGTCGCGACTACACCATTGTCAATCAAAGGCAGAAGAAAAGTTATGAAAGTGTCGTCATCGAGGAGGCATTATCTTGGACTACTTGGGAACCTCTTCAATGCACCTGATGACGACACCTGATGATCGTGTCGCAAACTTCCGTTGTTGAACAGATTTCGGATCGATAAAGGAGAGTGTCAAGGTTCGACGATCACTGGTGATCCTCACCCAGACGGCACTTTTACTATTCAAATTTGTTGCTAAATTCCTGCAAAATTAATCATTTCACTGCACCGGTCTGTTGCTGGTGAATCATTTGCAATTCTCTACAACCATTTCCCTAAATACTCTTTGTCCAATCCACGTTTTATAATAGGTAAATAATGAAAAGGCCATTTGATTGATTTACACGATTTTTTTGTGTCGAATTTTGAAAATATTTTAAAAAATTATACAAAATTTCATGATAGCTGAAACTATGGCAAAGCTTACTGTCATCAAATGAACCACATCAATAAATTGTTTAGACAATTACTCCGCTCTTGTGTTCAGGTTTGCATCATTCTAATTCCTTTGCTTTTTACCTGAATTTTCAAAAGTAAAACATCAAAACTAACTGCAAGCCACACTATTAGCTGAAGCGTAATTAAAGCCCAAAATTAAATTACACAGCAATCTCAGTTGGTTTTCAAATCCGACTCATCTTTAAACGCACTGCTGAAAAAAAAACTATATTGTGCATTTGCTGTGATTAGATCACCCCAAGACATTAACTCACATCGCCGAATAATTTAGCAAGCGTTATCTGATAATTTTGCAACACCAACAGGAATGCAAATCAGGTCTACCTCCCCGTCAAATTCGCCCGGGCAGTGATTAATTCCTGCGCCTTCGCCTTTTGTTTAAGGCGTGCAATTGTCACAAAAAATTTAAGTCCGGAAAAGACATTGTTTGGGGCGAAACTAGGAAGACTGGTTGCTTTCCTCCGTTAAGCGTGATTTCGACGATTTTGCGCAACAATGCACGAAGTTGCAGTACAGCGACCGCGACGTCCGACTGACCGACTTCCCAAGTGCCCTCTCGACCCAGGAGTCGTCTTTCAATTAAACTCGCATAAACTTTAAGTACAACCGTATAAAAGGAAGTTCACACGTTTTTGTGAGAACGGACGCACTTTTTGGCAGTATTACACAAATCGCTGGGAACGTTGCGGTCGTCTGCGTGATGCTGGCTGTTACCAAATTGTAGATCATCTTTTTCACAATTTTTCTTGGTACTTGCGTTATTAGATATCCAAAAATTGACCATCGAACGTAATCTAGGCTGGTCCAAAGCCTCGACCTTCTTAGATTTTCGGAAATTAGTCCTCACTTGCGGCACCAACAATTTTTCAAAACACCACAGAGATCTCGCCCAAAAATTGACCTTGCTTGGAGTTTCGATCAAAAAATAACATTGATTGGTGTTGAGTAATTTTTTTCGCCATTGGTCAGCACAGTGTCGGGAATTTCGATCGGTTTCAAGATCACTGATTAATGGCGGACTGTTCGGACTCCTCTGGGCGAACGCTTATTACTGTCAGGACAACAAAGCGCTGCCGTGATTTCCCAATAACCAGCCGCATAATTTGCACTTGCCGTCCTTAATTGCCGTCGAAATCATATTATGCTCGCTCATATTAAAGTGCGCCCAGAGCCGCAAATGTGCACCTCGCGATTTTATCAAGGGGTAATTAAACCTCTCACCATTTCAGAGCCTTTAAAATGGAAAAGGGTCATTGGGATTTGTGGCCTGGATTTCGCCAGGGTTGGATATTAAAGCGTCTAATTTTAAACAAATGGGATTGTCGCAAATGATTCAGACGCTGACATCTTCGTGTTTGGCAAATTATTGCAGAATCCGATTGTGTTGATAAATTGATAAGTTTTCGGCACGAAACCGATGTCATAATGCAACTAGAGTAATAGTATGCATTACAAAATAATCTTGTCGTTTTTTGTTTTCAAATTGCTTCATTAAGAGTGCAAGAGTCATGACTTCTACAGAAATTTCAGTATTTTTGGATGATATTTCAAAATATGTTAAATTATTTATAATGAAATAATCAACATTCCCTTGCAGCGATTTTATTGGCAATGAACCTTCACGGGCAATTGAAGAGCAACAAGTGCGATCAGTTTAATGCCAGAATTTATTGGCAGCAGTTTCTGTAAATGTTTCGAGTTAATAATTTAACGGTGAGAGTGTCCATAATTTTTCGCATCCCAAGTGGAGCATATTGACTCGTTCTGTGCACTGACCTTGTATAAAAAATCACCATAATTTATTTTTTCGTGAAGGCTCGAAGTCAGACCAATCCTATAACAGAAAACTCAAAATGACAGTTTAAAATGCGTTTTTAATATAAGTGAGTTAATTGACTAAATCGGTATTAATCTTTTAGTGCCGCAAAAGAATTCTGATTCTGCACCGACAATAAAAGGATCCAATTTTCCATCTGACGCAAACAAATAATATAATACAAACATCTGGTCCTTATATGAAAATCTACGCAAGTCACGTAATGTGAACCTTTCATTAAATTTTTCCCGTCGAACCACTCTAATTACGTCGGTCAATAAAACACCGCGAAATAAGTGGTGTCTGCAGAAACCTACACTGACCGACGCACGCAGAGATATACCTCTAGGTCCTCGCACCGAAGGTTCGTGCAGCTTTCAAATTTCATTAAAATCAGCTCAGACCTCAGATGTCATCTATTAATTATGGGGTCTTCATTAGTGATAGAGGTCCACTTATGCGGAGGTGAGTTTTTGGCGCCACAGCCGCAAAATTCATCAGCATCCTGCGTCGAGTAAGCACGATCGCGAAAGCGAAAGCCAATCATGGGCGTGGAGGTGGAGTGGACACTGCCCGCCGAAAAACCGTGTGCGGTAATTTAGCAAAGTAAAGTGTTATGTAACACGCAAAGAGTAATGCAAGAAAAATAAAAGAAGGCAACCAGGAGAGCACCCATACCTGGGTAGGCCAGTTACGGTGACTAGAGACACTGAAGAAATCCGAAACTGTGACCAAGTTATCAGCCACAACCTGCAACCGTCGTCGTCCAGTTGCTGGTACCCGCGACATTTTTCAGAGGCAGCCCAGTGTGAACGTATGATGACATACGCAAGAATGCAGAGCGGTAAACCTCTTAATTATGCACCGTTTAAATATTTCGAGAATTCCTTTGAATTGTCGCGATTTCGAAAACAAACATTCGCGTCATTGGCGGACACAACCGACCGCGGTCATTATTGGTGCAACATCGGAACCTTCTTATCTGGGTATCATTATCGCCGTCGAGTAACGTGCAAACAAGTAGCATATGAACACTTGCACGACTTGTTACTTTTCTATTTATTGTTATTTTTTATTTTTAAATAATAAAATAGTAGTGGAAAATTGCGAAATTATTTAACAGCATCTGCGTGCAACTGGCGAACTGCCATTAAAAAGGAAATGAGTGTCTATTTCAGGAAGTTCTTCGACATTAGCCCAAGCTGACGTGACTTTTGTCTTACACTGCAAGAACCATGTCCAGACTGCAGCTGGGTCTATTGCAGCGCAATGAGATGCAGATGTTATGTACGGATATACCTACTATTCCACTAGACAACATAATCCGTTCAATTAAAATTTAATTATGTAGATTTTAAACAAACAGGAGCGGTTTCAATTTCATGGACGCTGTCAAACAGAAATTTTTGGTAGGCATCTATAAAATTTCAAGATCGTGCAAAAAAGACCGTGTAAAAACTGTTCTGTTCAAATAATTAGGAATTGTAAGATATTTAATGAAAGAAAGTTAATATGTAAATATTCAGTAAAAAAAAATCGACTTTTTGTATAGAAATGATTCAGGATATATGGCAATACTAAGAAGGTGCTGCTCGATTTTACTCATCTTTGAACTTGGCCTTACAATTCTAACGGAGTGCTACACTAACAAGTTTCAATGCTCCAGCTACAAGCGTTCTCAAGTTATCGTGTGGACAGACAGACAGACAGACGGACATCCATCAAACGGTCTCTTTTCGCTTTCCAATCATAGTAGTTCTTTTTTTTTCTGTCACTATTATTTATTGGCGGTGGAAATATTCGCTTAAAACTAGTATACCCTACTTATTTCTAAGGTATAAAAATTTTATATATTGATAGTTTTTTTAATTTAATTTTTTTAACAATTCCACTAATTTTTACTAGTATTTTATGAAAATTTGTTGAATATCTATTGAAAAACAAAATAATGTTTTTCATTCGTCTGCAAATATCATCAAATAAATACTAAAATTGTAAGTTTCACAACGAGGACATAAAAGGATTGCGGAATGAAATGTTAATAATTGTTGAGAACAAATGATCTTGTAACTTGGCGATTACCAGTAAATTTGATTCCCGTCGACAATTGAAAGACGTACGCATGACTTCAACTTCGGTAATGCAAAATCGTGGACAAGTCACGGTGGCCACAAACGACAGTTCTCCCCTAATTGCAATAATTATAACCATTGTTTGACTAACAAAACTCAAACTGCAGGAATTAGAAAGCAATTGAGCGTGAGCTAGCCTAGCACGTTAGCCAATCAGTTGCTATCGGCTGCGGCTGCTGAGGTCCAGTCCTCTGGAGGCTCTTCAGACGTTGAGCCTTTCTTTCAGCGCGATTAGGTCCAGTGATTGCCGGCGAGCGTCGGCCGTATCAACGATCGCGCTGTTTCCTTATTCAAATAAGCGATCGTTTTGTCTTTGGCTGGCTGAAATCTGCCCTGCTGGACACATTGATCGTACCTGCTCGCCAGATCACCTCTCGATAGCTTTGCAGCAATTTTTTTTTTAAATTGCATAAGTCTCGTTGTCATAAGAATTTCTGGTGGTCCAGACATAAATTTACCTTTCTATTGTTATTCGCTATTTTTGGACAATTTGTATCAGTATTGTGTAACAAGGTCCAAAAGCAACGAAAGAATTTCGAAAGTGAATGAATTTGAAAATGTCCAAGGGTGATAAGCTCAGTCATGATTTGGCCGAGGTTTGATGTGCCCAAAATTTATAATATTTGCACGTCACTATTTTATTGAATGCGTTCGCAAATCGCGACAGCCGCCTTGGAAATGAGGAACCAATATTATTATGCCATAAAAAAACATAGTCTTATTTATTATTAGACCGAATCAGATAGTTATATATTAACATTTTTCAATTTACTGTGAATTCAAAACCAAACAGAATTAAGATGCCAAAAAATTCTGAATTGTGTAATATTTCCATCATTACCTACATTATTTATTGAATTAGAAAACAGATCAATTCCGCCAAGCCTTTTCCTTAAAAGTTCACAAGTTCACAAAAACAAAAATGAATTTATTGCGCTCGGTAAGCGACTTTCGCCTCGAATGGGCCCGCCCAACATTCAAATCGGCGCGGCGCGGACGTTTGGCGTTGCGGTAACCTTGCAGGAAATGTTCTAAATGTTGCGAAATTGTGCAGAACTGCAACTGGGCCACAACGTCAATAATAATTTTCCTCGAGAAGTCGTGCATCCATGGATCGGTTTTCGTCACCCGGAGGGGGAGAGGAGCAATAACGGCCGGCTCATATGTTTTCGATTAATGAGATCGTGCTTGATTGTCGATCAATTAGCCTCGCGGGGCGATCGGTTCGGGGAGACCTTCGGCAATTGTTTCATAAGCGTTGAACTAGTTTCGGCCCAGGGAGAAAGAATTTTAAAAGTAAAAACGATACCACTGACCGCGGGCGCAACCTTGAGAGTGTCAACAACGTTACTTGCGGATTCGCGGTGAATTGGTAGTTCAGGAAGGACGACTGTGGTGGTGTCAATTGCAGCAACCAGATCGGCCTGCGTCAATGCTCGATCGCGAGGTGGTCTACCTGTAGAAGATCGCCAGGATTCCCAATGGCACTCCCGCAGTTCAGTTGACCTGATCAAAATCTTTGCACTGCTTTTGGTGTTTTTGTACAAATTGTTGTTTTTTTTGCGGATGCTGACATTCTCGACAATCAACTTTCAGTCGCCCCCACTTCTGGGCAATTGCACGGATTGTGTACGTGCCACGGCGGCAATCGTAATCGACATTTCCACTTTACTTAAATTCAGACCTTGGAACTGAACATACTCCATGTCCGGCTGTTTCTGGGCGTTGCTGCTTTGCTCGCGATAGGGTGCTTCGGGGAGGTCACACGGACTGCCGGTTGGCGGCTAAAACAAGAAATTCCGTTAAGTTCCGCAAATGGGCAACAATCTAGCCCATGGGAATTTGGACTAAACTCCTGATGTCCTGAACTTTAAGAGGCCACCTCTAGATTGATTCGCCGATATGCATTCTCCATTATCTGCAGCACAAAATCTAACCCGAAATGATTTTAATGTTTTCATCTAGGTTGCACGTTCACATTAAACTTACATAAAACAAATCTACATGGGTCACAGTTTTAATGAAGGCATGAACATTAGGCCCTGCTTGGATAACATCTGGAATGGACAACATCGCCGAATGTCCGAATTGCATTGACCACATGTGGTCTTAAAAAGTGTGGCTCCGATTTTTGATCACGTGTCTTAATTTTTTCAACTCAACTTTTCTTAATTATTGTGACCTTTTTAAGAGGACTTACTTGTCTTATGTTACGTATGCAGTGTGGGCGCATAAGCGTTCAGTTTTTATTACAAGTGCTTTTTATTTTAACCGTGCTAATACTGAAGATATTTCGAAATACCTGCCTCCCTATTTTTTTAAAGCACATAAAAATATTTTAAAACCTATTAAAGTAGGAAAATCCATATTAAATATAGGTTGCTATATTGACTCCACAAGATGAGAAACAAGATGGGTTCCATATACAATTCACCAATTTAGAAATGAACAAAAGTTCTTTGGCAATAAACTTAATTGCTTGAAGGAAACGAGAAGCGAAAGAACGTACTTAGAATGTACTGTGCTTGATATTCCAATTGCAGTGGTGAGTGGATGCAAAACGAAAAGAATTAAAACAATTAACTTGAAGAACATTAGAAAAATAATTAAAATGCCATGGATGCATGGTTTTTAAGACAATACGAAGATTTTTGGATGTAGAACATCAAACTGCCGCAATTGAATCGAACAAAGAGCAAAGCTCAACAAAACAAAAGATGTTTCAAAAGCAGGAATTCCTGTCATTTTTGAAATGTACGATCATTCAAACGGACATTGATATGCAATTCGGGCTCATCGCACGTCAAAAGAGCATTCCTATCGAGCCAATCAATTCCTGCCATTGTTTAAAATGTGCGGTCCCAATAATTGCTCAAAGTTCAACTCTTTACCTTCATTGTCTTCACCGATTTCCTTGTTCGCTTGCAAAATCTTTCTTTTCTGGACTATGGCCTTTGTTGCAGAATGCGAAAGGTTGTGCCCGATGTTGAACTTGCGCAACCCCTTCGCTTGAACGATAAAAAACTCCAAACACCGGGGCTTGGTGTCAGTCTTATTCCGGCGCATTGCTCAAATCGTTGGATTTGGACCTGTTTGGAAAAAGGAAACCCCCGTCTGGCAACGGTTCCTTCCGTGGTGCTCGATCGCCTTCAATGAGTAACAACTAGCTTTAGCTGACACCACATAGTTTTGTGAATCCCCGATGTTTGCGAAAATTATATGCACCCAACGCATGAACGAAGGAATCGTGTTATCGCTGGCAGTAATTGCAATCAGCAAGTCTCCTTTCACTACCAATGTTTAAGATAAAAGCAATAAAGAACTCGGTGAAGTAAGGTGTCTTAGGTCTCGTCAGCTTTTGCAGATTGGGCGAGGCTGCGACTGTCCGCCGTTCACACAACATAATCCCAGACGCGAAGTGGGTGCTTTTCGCGAAAATCGACGCCAATCCAGGCTTGCTCTAAATTCGCGCTCGTGACGCTCGCGGTTCTATTCTTTTTGCAGGCTGCCTTTCAGTACCGCTACGAGTACCAATGGAGCCTTTCCATTACACTTCGACCTCCCCAACTTTCCTGCTGATTGGCATACATATCATGCCACAAATTAAGGAAAATGCCAATTCCATTACACCGGCGAAAACGAGCGCAAGGGGTAATTTGGTGGTAACGGAAAAAGCGTGGGAATACCGAATAGTAATAGTGCCGATTTAAGTTGCAACCGACTTTATGTAACCCCTACACTATAATCAGAACCGGGAAGAGCACTGCAAAAATCTAATAATAAAAATTGTTGGAAAATATGATAAGTCCCCCACGTTTTTTTTAAATCTTACAAGTATTTTCATAGTTACGTATTAAAAATTCACAATCACAAAAGTTTAGGTCAATCTTCATGGGGTTGTTAGGAAATGGTAAGGGGCTAGGAGAAATAACTTAGGAGGTACTTTTTAGTCCATTTTAAAAACGTGGTCGGTATATTAAAAAAGATTTTTTTTTTTTGAAATAATTATTTTATGCTTTTTGGTCTTGTGTATGAAATTTTTCAATCGATTTCAAACATCTCGCATGACAGAGACTTGTCAAATAAAACTTGTAAGATTATTTCAGATTCTCTTCACCTTAACATTTGCCTTATGACATAAAAGCGAGATAATATTGTATTGTCATCCATAGCTCAGGTATGTTTAAATTTTCAAATCTCCAGCTCATAGGGAAGTTAGTTTAAAATTGAATACAAAATTTGTACCGAACAGACAGACAACACAAGCAAGTTGATAAAAACGTTTGAATGAAAATAGGAAAAGTCATGCCCAATTTCACAGTAGAAGCTTAAGCTATAGTTAACTTAAGCTAAACCTCTAGCGGATTACACAGTTGATATTTGTGTAAGGCTGGTTTAATTTATAATTTAACAAATTTTCAAGTCTGTCAACTTATTGCCGGCAACGTTTATTCGGATGGTGTTAAGTGATTTTATTTGTTTATGATAAATTTTTTGATCAATTTTTATTAAAAAGGAATTAATTAATTAGTTAACAAATTAAAATGCAATTCAAAATCAAGGATTAATTTCAATTTACATATATTATGATGTTTCGTTTATTACATTTTTTATGAAACTTAAAAAAAAGCGATGAAATTTCGCCCCTAAAGCGTAAAGTTTAAAACTACAACTACCACTTTGAAATCAAGGCATCCTTTAAGCTAAAGTTGAAACCCATTTTTGACCTTAAGTTTGCACTGTGGACCCAGTGGAGTTGAGCATTAATGAAACCAACCACAGATTTTCGCATGAAAGCTAATAAATAAATTTCAATAACTATTGCAACCTTAGTTAATGTCGTTTTATGGGGATAATACAAAAAACTAAATTATTTTTTAGATTATTTTTTTCATTAATGGAAAATATTGTAATATTGGCATATAGGTACTCCGTCTTGCACCGCAAATAGATTTTTGTTAAAACTATTGTTTTGAAATGTTGCAACTTCACCATTTTATTTAAGAAATTTTGAAAATCCTAATGAATTTTCTGGTATTAAATTCGATTTGTATGCGGAACGTATATATATAATATGTATGCGTATGCGTTCAAAAAGATGATTCGTAATTGTTTTCAGGGTAATAATCAAAATTTGTATAAATCGATTACCATAATAATTTATAATTGTGTGCGTGTCCATGGACATATGTTTAGTTTCCCTACATTTGCTTACAGGAAGTTGAGATATGCATAAGGTGACCAATTCATAACATATCGGGTCCAATTTCTACGCCTAGCGATGTATTTCAAATTTTAAGAATTAGTTTTTCATTTATAATACAAAGTTATTTCTGTACAAACACAAAAACATTTCTCCTTATCCAAAAAGAGCGTTTCTTAAATACTTTTTCAAAAGTGCAACGATTGAAAACTCAAAAATTTCCAATATTATCCATAGAGAAAAATTAAAGTCTTATGGCTGTGTGTGGTTAAAACAAAAAGCACCGAATGGAAGCGATACGTGTCTCTACATGTGTGTGTGCTCAAATGATTTCACAATATGTTCTTGGAAAAACGGGAATCAAGAACACATACAACATCTCGTAGGGAATATACTGCGTCAGTATACACCGAAACCTAAATTTAGAAGCATTTATATTTTATAACGTTCAACAATTTTGAAACAGTGTGCAGTTTTGTAACCGAATGTTGTAAAATTGTTCGAATCACATCACACACACGGCACACATCGATAAGACTTACGCTCCACGCATTTACCAACGGCAAAGTTGAATAGGAGGGCATCAGGAAAGAATACACACACACCACGAAGGTGCAGTGTTTCTTCGGTTAATAACGCTAAATGTTTTGTAATTTACGAAGTATGCGTCTAGTGGTCGGGGCCGTGTATGTGTCCGTTTCCATTCTCTATGCAGTTTTTAATGTAATTTTTGACAGAAAAAGAATTTGAAGGAATATTTTTTTGGTGAAAAATTAAATTTAGAGGTGAAATTAATCACCAGCCGCAAACGCTGGTCGATTTGTGTGAGTGTAGTGCTTTTGGATGATCACGATTTTGAATTAAAACGAATGGGCGATGGAATTACTGCGAAATCTGCACTGGATGTGTCGTGTCTGCTCTGTCAACATCAGGAAACGGAGGTCAACAGCGACGGCGATGCAGATTTTTGACTCTCCTCAAATTCTTGAGAAGCTGAGGAAGTATCTGCACATGGACGTAAGTTTTTGGTTGTAAACATTGCGGGTGCGAGATTACTTTTGGGGCAACGTTTAAGGTTATGTGCAGAATTTTACAGTGCGCCCCACTGAGACTCTCTTGACATATCTGGAAGTGCTTCAATGTCCCTCATTCGCTGTCACCGTTTCCGTGGCGAATTATATGAATGGACTCTGTAATATTGCGGATCCTGGATGTTATTTCGTCTGTCCCAGCACGCCATAGGCTGCTAATAAAATTGTTTTTGCGGACGCCTCCTGCTTTTCGAGCTTAGCACGCACACGAGTACGCAATGATCGGCTCAGTTCGTGCCGTGTTTACATTTCACAGTGACGTTTAAGAATTTTTCGATGATAACGCAATTCTAGTCCGTTGTTGTGATCGATACGATAAGAAAAATAGCATATTGAATCTTCTGCCAAATTGGAGTTTCAAGACTTTTTCAATTTGCAAATTGCAGTATTCTCATAAGCACCAGATATTGCATTGATGAAACTGAAGCCTTTTAAAACGATTGCATATATTTAGGTGTTGGTAAATAGGACGAATACCACAGTCGCTTACAAATTTCCCAAAGGAAACAAATGCTATTACACACATAATTATTGAAATATACATAATTTATTAAGATACACTAATATCTTTTTTAATTTAGATTGAATATGGCGACAAACTTCCAAAACACATTTGTGCCAGTTGTTTCAAACGGCTGGAATCAGTGTGCAACTTTGCTAATTTGGCTAAGAAGACCGAAAATTTTCTCAAAGATTTCATTAACATAGCGGAGAATAATCTGAAAGTATGGAAATTATTATTTGATTTGAATTTTTAAGTTTACTAAAACTTTATTTTCAGAATCCAACGACAGCTTCAATCAATACTAGATTTCAGAACGAGTTTGCATCCTTCGCTCTGCTTTCTGGAGTTCCCATTGAACATGACCTGAATATTTCAACGGAAGAAATTGAATCCGCACAAAATGACCTAAAAGCCGAACTACAAAACCAGTCCATTCTGGTTGGGCCATTTTCCTCAGTGGAGGAAGCCCTCAGGGTGAGCACAAAAGCAGATGCGGATCCTCTAAAAGAGCAGATAGTTGTAGCAGCGCAGCCGACTCAGGCACGACGGAATTCAAAAACAGTATCGTCAAGCAAGAGCGTGAAGCCAGTGCCAATAGCACCCAAACCACCGCCCTTGCCACCGACGCAATCTCAAATAATTCAACTGGTAGACCCCAATTACAGTGCAAGCAGTGAACCTGACGTGAGGAATACCCTGGATCAGAAACGGAAAAACTTGAAAATGATTCTGGCACATAACAGCATCCATCAGATACCTGTGGCTCAGAAGCCGACTCCTGTTGCGTTGCAGCAACCCGTGATCCCAGAGCAAGTGGAAGAAATGCCGGGGAACCCGAACAGTGAGCTTGTGTACGATTGCTTGAATCTAGGATGCGTGATAAAGGACATGGATTTGTTGAAATTAATACTCAAAGCACTGAAATGGCCATTCACGCGAGACACCCTCAGCTCACAAATCCAACGGCTGAAAAACACAAGGTTCCGAGACGTAATGGTCGATCCAAAGCTTCTGCAGGACGCAGATTTGATGCAAATACTAAGTTCTTATCTGAGCCCGAACTCCGGTGCGAGTGCAAACATGTGCAATATTCTACCTGCACTGCAAACGTACAAAATTCCTGCAGATACTTCGGTACATTTGGTTAGTGTGCCCCTGGAGTCTCCGGAGAAGAACATGCTTCGAAAGCAGGTGGTGCGAAAGCGGCGGAGGGGGCGCAAGCCAATGAAGCCGCGTGTGATAGAAAACAGTTCGCCTATCGAGATCTTGTCAGACGACGATACTCGGGACGTACAAACATTTGAAGTGAATGTAGACCCCGCGCTTTACTTTCCGGTGGATTCAGAATCCCAGGAAAATAGTTCGGGGTCGATTGCGATTAATTTCGAGGGGGTTAACAATAATTTGAGTACGAACAACATTTTGAAAGCCCGAAGAAAACAGCGCCGAAAAGAAGCCCACATGAAACTCCATTCTGAAAAGTACGTTGAACAGGAAATCATCAATCTGGATGATATGGAATCAGAACATTCTATTATCGATACGGAAAACCTGAAACCCGAGTTAGTAAAGCAAGACGAAGAAATTTTAGTCGATGCAGAAAGTTTAGGGTCCCAGTTTCCTCTGGTCGCCACCATAGAGGAGAATAGCAACCATGAAGTGTGCTGGGAGGAATTTAAGCCGGTAAGATTTAAGTCGTAAGGCTAACGAATTAAATTGATTTCACAGTTTCTTCTTTTGAAGGTTGATGTTGTTGATGATGATCGGTTCAACGATATATGTCGTTTGTCTTTGGATACCGGAGATATTGAACAAATAAATATACCGAGAGATCCATCCCCGCATGACAATGAAATGGAGAAGAGCATTAAACGAGAAGACTTCGAGAGCTTTTTTGATAAAGAAATCAAGGTTGAACCGGAGGAAGTTACTGAAACTTCTGTACCGTATCAAAAGCAGCAACAAGAAACTGCTGCTGGAGAAGTGGAGACATCTGATCCGTGCAGTTTAGAGATCAAAACGGAATCTGAGATTGAAATTAAAACAGAAAAAATAGACGTGGAGGAGACTAAAATTGGAGGCTTATCTGCTGATGAAAATGTGCAAAATGTTCGACAAATTAACCTAAAACGACACTTTGATGAGGAAATGTACTTCATTTGTCGGAATTGTAGATTTTATTAAGTATTTATCTCTTTGTTTTATTACAGAATCAGCAGCGGTAGTGATCAACCGGAGAAGAGAGGACGAGGGAGACCTCCAAATCGTGGTGTTAAAGTACTCCCAAAAAGCAAAGAGTCTGCCGCGATTAAGACAAGATCGTCAATGAGAGTACAAAGTTTAACGAATACAAAAAGGTAATAAATAAACATCAAATTATAATTTTATATTGGACGAAATTTTCAGGATACCACGAATTCCAACGAGATTTTCTTATAGTCCAGTTAAGAAAAAAGACGCAAAATTTCAGAAGAATGCTAAAAGATAAAGATGGGGAACGTGCTGGAAATGATCCCAGCGGCCAGCAGTACTAACTGCAAAACAAGAACCTTGCAAGAATTGTTCGTTGTATTCCTAATGTAAGAATTTATGTTAAGCAAATCATGTTCATAATGTTGTTATTTAAGTTAAGACCCTTAAATAAAGATGCACAAAGAATTGTAAAACTTTTGATGGAACTAATCACAATTAGTTTATTGTGAAAGTATTTTATTTGTGTTTATGCTTTTAATTTCCCAATTTCTGAAAAATTAGAAAATGCTATATTTAATAACTGTATATTTTTGTTTTAATAGAAAGGAATCTGAAATGTGCAATTAATTGCTATTTGAATTTGCTCTAAATTTAAGAAAGGTATTTTTAAAAATTGTTTTAATGCAACTAAATAAAAACACCTACTTTATCACTGTTCGAATTATTTACAACAGCGAAAAACACAATGTACTGTTTACAAAACTGAATTCTCTCCGTTTTTAAAATGCTTCCAAGCGAAAGTAAGAATTTCAATGGAATCAAACAATAGAAATCTAATATGTATTACAAAATTAGTTTTCGGATTTGAACATTCCGAATTGGTTTCTTGAAGCCACCTGCTGAATGTTTACTCTAGTGATTATTTTCAATGCACATACATAAATATTTGACAAAAAATAGAAAATAAAGCAAATTTAGCAAGCCCTGCTCGGGAGCTGCTATTCATAGCAGTTGTCGTCAGTCGTAGAACATTTCCTCCGTAGGAATCCGCTCTCAAAAATCAAGCCACGGAAAAATGGGTAGCTCTGGCTCGGCATTGACAGTGAGTTTTTGAAAATCAGGATCACTTTCTGCTAATAACATAACGCTATATTCTTGGAAGTTACCGTTTGCTTGACCGCAATCGAAATGAATTGCTGTCTTCAGTTTTCAGTTTTCAATCCCACACCCGTGCGTGCAGATGCACTTGCCATCATCGGCAAGTGGGACGACAACCAAAATCGGGTGTGCTAAATCTAAATCAGTGCTATTACTTTGCTAGTGAATGCTAATTACTTCCGCAGTGTGCTTGATTTGATTCAGGTGTTTTGTCTTTAAGCAAACCGTGATTACGCGAAAGGATTTTCAGTTCTGTGAAATCGTTAAAATGCCAGCAATGATGAAGTGCATTCGGGAATCTTATGTGGATAAATATTCAAAAGCAGCAAAGTCTAAAGTAAGTTTTTCACTTTGGAACAATCGATTTGTGTATTCAAAGAACAGTTTTACAATCTGTATTTCACATGATAATGGAAAAAATTAATGAAAAAAATACGTAAATAAAATTGCAAAATAGTTTTGGTCCTGGTATCAGTTGCGAAACTTTTTCTAATGCTATTTCGTGGAGAAATAATTCGCAAAAAATAGCTTCTTTTTCCGATGAAAACTACCTTTCTAGCAACATTCTGCTGTTGCGAACAATTGTTGCGGAAACTTTAGTTGTGTTAGTGTAGATTTCTTTCTAGACGAGAATCTATATTCTATAATAAACTAAACTAGGCTCCGCTCCGAGAGGTTTGTAAAAATTCTTAAAATGTCATACAGAATCCCGCATGCAAATGACATTCGCTGACAATTTCGTATTCAGCATCAGCCGCTGTTTGTTATGGCAGCGCTTGCATATTTGACCCTTTGTGTGGGTCAAGAAATATTTCGTGTCGGACGTGTTTTCTTGAATTCCGGGTTTTCCATAAAAAAGTGCATTGAATACGTTAAAAAGGAAAGACACGAATATTTATTCAATCGTTACTTGCATGAATCTCAAATGGAAATGGGCGAAGATTTCCTTCTGGTCTCAGGACATCAGGACATCGTAGAAGATGGTGCATCCCTACAAGTTCGTCAGGAAAACTCTTCTGAAGCGTATGAATATTTTAAGGATTTTGACGACATTGAAATAGTGGAGGGAGTGGAGTTAGGGAGAAGTGTAAGTCTATCAATATTTATATTGCGTGCGTTTTCATCTCTTGGTTTTGTAACCGTGCGTCGCCGTCCTTCGAAAAGACCGCTAACGAATTGCAAAATCAGCTGATAGCTTGGAAACGAATTGATGAAGTCATGGAAAACAAGTGACAAAAATTCTACCACATATTGCTATAATTAGATGTAATCGCTCCCGGGAAAACGGCAAAATCTTTCACGCGGAAAAAATTGGTATTTTTCCTCCACCTTATCTTTTCATGCAAATAAATTGGCATGTTATGTTTGCACAACGCCACAACTGATAAGTTTCTTCTCTGATTTTCTTGTTCAGCAAGTGTACAAAGAAGACTTCCATAAGATTCAAAACTCTAATTAGATTTACAACACAATTACATCAAAGTGGAGATAGTGCGAAAAATTATCGTTTCATTGGAAAGCTGAGTTTGATCTTTTTATATTCTTCTGGTATTTGCGTTGCAATTTTATTCGGCATTCATTTTATTACAGTTTTAAAAAAAAAATTATGCAAAATTATCTTTACGCTCATTGCTATGCAATTCCAAAAAGTAGTATTTATATTTTATATTCTAAAAACGCCTGTAAATAAGTCACACATCAATTAATGATTAATTTACTGGAAAAGTGAAAACAGCAATATTTACTGAATGATTTGCATCAATTGCAAACGAATTAATTGGATTGGATTTGGTGCCTCGAAAGTCAAACAATTTTACAATGCTCAGAGCTTCCCAAACTGTTCGCATAAGAACAGAAGTTGAGGCTTTGTTTTATTATTTGCGCCTAGATCTACGCTATTTTACATTTCCCATAAATGCCAATTCCGTACATTTTTTGATTTTTTTATTCCAATTGCTATTTATTTATATTATAATTCACAAGCAAATTAATCAATCCGAAGTAAAAAAACGATGACATAAGCGTCTACAAATTTTACGAGATTAAAATTCATAATGCGCGCATTGACATCGTTTTCACTGCAAGAGAATGTGTTTGGCATTGTCTTGTTTTGTGATTTACCAAATTAAATCTGCTATAAATTCGTTTGTGCAAATAAATTTGTTGAAGCACACTTAAATTTGGGTTTATCGCTGTTTTCCAGCATTAATTTACGGAAAGGTGATTAGCCATTGAATGACCTACACATACATCCACACCTCGCAATATTTAATCAGTGTAAATAAACATTTGCATTAAAATTGCATTACAAATTTGAAATTTGTAGAGCAGTCGTGTTCCATCTGCAGCGGTTCATTGGTGCAGCTTTACAAGTGTATTCTCCAGAAAGCTCCAAAGTTGAGGGAGACCTGCGTATTGGCGTACTGCAGCTTTGGCTCGGGTTGACAGATTGCTCAGCCAAAGAATATCTAGAAATTGTTTGCTTCAGGTGGCTTCCTGCAATTGGCTGAAATCTACACAAATTAGGCAATCTTATGGTTAGGTCACTAGTGTTCGATTAGTCACTTGGCTAGCGGGCGTCCCAGCAAATCGCTCCTCGATGGCTTCTCTCGACCTTGTCCTCAAGCAACTCCCCAGCTCAATCACGAATACTCCAAAACCACCGGTCCTGAGTCATTTCTAAACATCTCCGAGTAATGGTGGCGCTGACAGTGTCGCGCCAATACGATTAGCGTAGTCACCTCTCCTCTGCGATTCGTTTCGTGATAACACTGTGATTTAAACCATCGCCATCGCGAACTACAGCTCAAACATTTATAAATGAGTAGAAACATTATTATTACGTAGTGGAGAAGAAGCGCTATACAAAGGGTATTTCTTGTTGCGACACGATTTCGATTTTCAATATTTTTCAACGTACGTGAAAAAAGTGCAATTTATGAAATTTCTGCTGGCCCCCTGATGACGCGATCAGCATTGGGACGAACCTGGTTTATCTTGCTATTTTAGCATGCATACCGAAAAACGCAGTTGGAAGCAGGTGAAACCCCCCACTGGAAACCTAATTCGTGAATCGTGCTAATCATGATGTGTTTGTGCGGGTTTTGGAAGTATTTAATGTGTTGCTCAAAGGAGAAGGAGGACGGGTACAACGAGGTAAGCGAGGAACAACTGAGGTTTTTCAAGAAAAGCATTAAAAACTTTGTTTGCGCTTAATTTGCATCTTCTAGTCACAATTGATGAATGGTTTTTTCTACATTCACTCCCATGATAAATATAATAACAAACTTGCTACGGGGCATTGGGGCAAGGTCGAGGTTGCTACTTCAAGGGGTCAAACTTCTTGCAGTATATACTTCACATCTAAATAATGTTCTGTTCTTCAATTCAAGGCCGATGAATTTTTTTTATACATATTTATGGCAAATTTTACAAAGTGGAGCACTGTTGCTGCAATGGGCACCTTATCACGTCCGATAAGGAATTTTACTGTAAATTTCGGTACCTACAAATATGATCTCATATCATCTCTATTGTCGTGTTTCATTGAATTTTTTATCGGTGAATTGTTTTCCAAATGGGATTACATTGAAAGTTTATCTAGATTGTGAGTATTGTGAAACTTAAATATCACAATAATCACCACTGATTCATGTTCTCAAAGAAATACATAAGGGCGGTTACAAAAAGATGTTAAAACATAAGTTCCAGAAAACAATTTTCTGGCGTGATTTCTTACAAACAATAATAATTCCTCCATTAATGTAGATTTATCGATCATGCAAGTAGTTTTCTGTTTTCTACAGAATAATAATAATAGTAATCGTTAGATAAAGTTTGTACATTCAATTGTTTTTAAATTCATTACAGTTTATGCATTTTTTTCTATTCAACGGAACTTATTTGCTACTTCAACTTTGATATTTTTATTCTAATTACCTAAATGAATTGAATTCAATTTTATTCTAAATTCAAATTGGATACAAAAATGGTTGCTCTCCAAAATTTAGAGAAATTCAATATATTAATGTCAATTTTTAATTCATCAAAGTTTAAATTAATCTCTTCCAGTCAACATTCTACGATGCCATCGATCCAAATTTGGTATATTCCAACAACATCTTGGGAAAGTTGGAAGAAGGAGTCAGCTTTACAATTTCTGGTAACATTCTTTTTCACTGTGAAAGGTACTTTAAATGGCACATGTCTACAATACATATTGTTTAACATTTTGTTTACTTTAGATTTTCCATAAATCTGGTAGTGGAAAATACACATCGAGACATTGCTCTACATATAAATCCTCGCTTGCCGCAAAACTATATCGTTCGCAATTGCAGGGTTAAGAAATTATGGGGTCAAGAGGAGGTAACTTCTGCACTTCCATTCATTTTGCGCCGAGGATCAGTGTTTAGAATACAAATTCTCATTACCAACACGGAATATTTGATCTCGGTGAACGGTAATCACTTTGCAGCTTTCGAACATCGATTGCCTTACACAAATGTAACGTGCCTTGAGGTCAAAGGTGATGTGGATAATGTAACAATGGAACGTACTGAAGTATCCAGTTATCCTCAAAGAACGTCTGAAACAGAACCGAATGTAATTAAACAAGTGGTGCGAACAGAAGAGCCTCTGAGGGTGCGGAAGTCCTCGTTTTTTGAAAGAGATCATTCATCCACTACTGAGGAGCTACCTCTGCCTTTTTACGGATCATTTGATAATTCATTCACAAATGGCAGCACTTTAGTTGTTCACGGTCAAGTAAAACTTTTGCCACATTCATTTTACATCAATCTTCAGAAGGGCAAGGACATCTGGCCTCACCCCCTCATTGCATTCCATTTCAATCCTCGTTTTTCCAACTTTGGTGGAAAGCATGTTATCTGTCGCAATTCGTGGATCAAGGACAAATGGGACAAGGAAGAGCGATCCGAAATGAAAACCGAATTCCTTCCGGGAAACACATTTTCCATGTCCATTAGCTGCACCTACACTGCCTACGAAGTTTACTTAAATAACATATTTATAGCAGAATTCAAATTCAGAACAGATCCGACTATGGTCGACACAGTTTACATTCAGGGAGACATCAAATTGCGGAGTATTACAGTAGACAACCAACATAATAAACAACAAAATGTCGATTGACTGTAGTCAAGAAAATCTGTTGAATAAGGATTTCGTGCTAAGGGTCGAGCGGAAATCTGCGCTCGGAGCATTTAAGTATTTCGTAGACGATGAACAATATGTAGAGGAACCGGAAAGACGAGACAGCAAACTGGGTTGCACACTGGAATTCTGTCTGGAAGACACATCTGCTGGCGGATATACTCGTAATAAGCAACAAGGACCTAAATCTATTCGACTGTGCTTAAAGTTGTAAATAACTTTTTACCAAAAAGACAATAATTATTAATGAATTAAAGTGTGTTTTCAAATGCTAACACTATACCAAATGATATTGTTAACAAAAAATTTGTTCAATGTTTATTAATGCACTTATTTTGAATAAATATTTATTTTTAAAATATTTAATAGTAATTTTCAAATTCAATAAGAAGAAATGTTTAACTCAAAAAGAAAGATGAAACAAAACACTTTATTCATTTTGTTAACAGAACAAATGTGTAACAATTTGGTAAAATTATAAAAAAAAAGAAATTTATTCTATACGCAGTAAACACAATTCCTCAGAAAACCCTGGCGGCAGAGAGCTTAAGTTTCCTTGCTCCTTTGGACCGATATAAGATCAAATTCGAAAAGATGTCGAGACTTCAGACTTGCGAAATTCGAAATTAAGATTAATTTGCAAAAATTGTTTACTCTCAAACCAGGTAAGCATCCGGTTCAAATTGACTTTCCCGTGTCACAGTAATTATAAATAAAAACCCTTTTATGGGACACAGTTTTTATTTCGACAATTAGATGTAATAAATTTTTTCCGTTTCTTTTAAGCGTATATTTAAACAAAATTCAGCACTAGTTTCACCGTGAATACATGATGGTAAATCGCATAGAAGACAATGTTTACTGCAATAATATTCTGACAAAATAAGTTGATGTTGTTGGATTTCTTTTTGGAATTGGTGACCAATTAATTTTGATTCCAGAAAAAAAAGGAAATTTCTAATTCGAATCTGGTTGAAGTAACTTCTGTGAAGTAGCTTCCAAATTTTTAATGCATTTCACTTCTTCAGAGATTTTCTGTAGGTGGTAATCGCGCGTTTGTTTGACGAACGATGAAATAACATCGGCATTAACGAGTTTCATGCACGGACAAACTGATTTATCTTGCGATCCATTAATTTGGCTTTGCTGTGAGCTTCTGCGCATGTCCCTGCCACTTTTGGAGGAAATTTCACATTTTTGGAGACCGTCGTTAATGACCGACATAAGAGAAGATTTTGATCGTTGAAGTTTCAATACATCGCCAAAACGTTTTGATCCAATTTTGCGCACAGAAGTTTTGCTCCGATGGGAGCGTAAAGTAAACTTCTTCGATGGAATCTTTTTAGTGTATATTTTTTCGTCGCTTGTTTCCCTTGATGGACTGACTGCCTCAACTTCGGTATCTTCACGATATGTATCTTCATCTTGCCCCTCCGCAACAGAATCTACATCATCCTGAGTAGTGTTCTGGGCTGTAGAGTTACTATATTGATCGTCAGCAGTATTTTCCTCTTCTTTTTCAGTCTGTTTCTGTTTAGAGTTCTCAAAGGCTTCATACATGAAACTTTGCGGATGTTTTGTGTCTTCATTATCCTTGGGTTGCATTTTCTTGAATACGCTAGCTGTAGATGGTCTGGTCGAACAAGCTTCATTTAATTTTTTTTTAGCTTCCGCCTTCATTAGAATTTCTTTATATCGTGCCTTCAAAATTTCGGCTTTTTCTGTAGAAAATGATTTTGACGTATTCTGGCTCTCATTAATTGGTGTTTGGAATTTCGGACGCATATTGTTGCCAATTGTCCTATTTGCTGGTATTTGAATTCCATTGGCTTGATATTTTGGATTACAACCTTTAGCAAGTCTGATTGATCTATTATTATTGACCACTCTAGCAGCATTAGGCTGTGCCGCATGAATTTGTGGAGTAATATTGTAGTAGCTATTGGGTCCTTGGTCCATTCTAGATTGCTTTAGTGCATTTTTTTTCTGCTCCAAAACAACTTTCCGCAATTGTTGTTCTGTAAACGTCAAGTTTTTTTGATGGCGGCAGTGTGGAACACGACACATTGTACAATCTCCTGTCTGATAATTATATTTCGCCAGTATCTCTCTGTTGTTGTAATCTCCACTCTCGTCTACGTGATATGCTTCAGGATCAGTTCTCAGCGAGTGATTTCTTGCTGCAAAACCCTTCTGCACATAAAAATACGAATCGATTATTTGCAGATTATTCAAATTAAGTTATGGAAATTCACCTCAAATTTATTTTTGTTGCAATCCTTTTGAGTAGGCATTTTGTTCTGCTTGGAACGCATTGAATAACAATTTTCATTCTGGCAATGTGGACATGAACAACCCGCGCACTGTTCCAGGTTTGCCTGATATTCACCGTTATCGGCATCACTTTCATTACAAAAACCATCAGCATACTGTCCGTCTCCATACTGCTCATGGTCCTTATACTGCTGATTGCTCATAATATCAAGTATAATAATTTGTAGTACAATTTCTTCAAATCAGTTTACACTATAAAAGGTTTCAGTCTTTTGTAGAAAATTAAAAATGGCACGAGCACCAAATAATAATGCACAAGCTTTTACAAAAATTGTTTTGAAAAAATAATATAATGAAGTTAAGTTACTCGCTTACTGGTATTTAGTTGTATAAAGCACTGTAGACACCGACACGGAAATCCAAAGTGTTTGTCATTTTATTTGGAAATCTTCAACATACATAATATAATTCCCGTTGTTTGATTAGATATAACGCTGTTCAACGGCACATTATAGTGCAATATTGAATGCGTTATAGAAAGTTTAACGGTAAGACTTAAAAAATGTCTCAATAAGATTTAAAAATGTAAGGTACAAAATTTAAGGTAAAAAATATTGATAGCAATTCGCGATATTGATCAAACAATTATTATAAATAACAGAAATCAGAAGCACGAGGTCAGTTGATTCCGGTGTTAGAATTGTTGAGATAGGTTCGTTGCTATAACCGGCCATGCTGAAAGATCTCTGCTCTGAAGATGGCAACGATTAATCGAAATGCATAAATATTTAATCGATAACTTTATTTCGATTATAAATATTATTCATTCAAAGAGGTGATGATGATTGTTTTTCCCTGCAATCTTTACATGCAATCCCAATCGAAAATGAAGCTGTGGAACGGATGCATAGTTATACAAATACGTGTAATGTGAAATGGATCCTTTTTGTAATAGAAGATCGGTTTTCCCCGCTATCGAACTGATGTCATCGGCAGTTTCCCGGACATTCTTCTCGATAGCCGACACGACACTAAATGAGTATGTAAGTAGTTACCATAAATAAACTTTTAGCAGATAGGTCGCCGAGATGTTTGGCTTGCAGTAAAGAAACAAAATTACATACAGAACGGCGGCTAATCACAGCGGTGTTGTTTTAATTGTTCTTGTAATTTACCACATATCAGGATGACTAGGCTAACAAATTGCCAAAGTAATGCCACATATTGCCGCAAAGCTTCAACACACGTTTGTCTTATTTTTTAGTAGTTTTAGGGTTAATTGTTTATGTTATTGTTATCGTTATGGCTTGTATAAAGCTTTTTAAGGTATATTGGAATTATATACACCACAGTACACGTTACAATATACATTTATTAAGAACCACTGAAGACATGAAAATTAACAACCATAGAAACTTATGAAATTTGGAAAACGATAAGTCTAGAATCTAGATACTAGTACTCATGAAAGACAACTTTTGAGACAGATCTTCCAAATTTCGAAGACGTTTGACTTCTTCACAGATATTCTCAAGATGATGATCGCGGATTTCTTTGACAAGCGTCGAAACTATCTGAGGATTACCGTGGAGCATGGAGCAAACCGATCTGTGCTGCGAAGTATTTACTACATCCGGTTGTGATAATTTTTGCAAGTTTCGACTCTTTGGAGCTGACAACAGTTCGTTCTTGGATTTTGCACACTTTTGAATGCCGTCGTAAATAACCGACAAAATTGTACATTTGGATCTTTCCAATCTGTCTAAGTCTTCGCTGGTTTTTTCGACTGGTTTTTGGGAGCATTCTCCACTGCTCGTTCCATTGAGATCATTATTTTTCTCAACAACTTGGGAGATGGTACTCAAAGAGTTGGGATCGCTTCTAATGTCTTCAAATTCATCAATGAATTTGTATTTCGAAACTTCATCATTACACTTTTCATCAACCATTTTGAAGGCTGTGCTGGTCTTGCGTTGTGGATCATTTACTTTAACACTTGCAGGTCGCAAATTATTAAGTTTTGTAGGAAGTACATCAAATTCATATTTTTTCATCTCGACATCGTCATCAAATTTCTTTGGCAATGAAGAGTCCATTTTATCATACAAATTTTTGGTATTGGGTTTTAAAGATCCATCGCCATATTTGAATTTCGATCCTGGCTTGTAAGTACTTTCATTTAAAACGGGAGTTTTCCATTTTTCTGCCTCTGGATGAATCGGTTGGGCTTGAGAGGGCGATAATGAACTTTCAAAATAACTTTTGCAGTTCCTCCTACCTGCTCCTAATTTCATTGCATTGACTTTATTAAAATTTTGTTCACGGATCAAGGAACGGTTGTAAGAATCCCAATTGTTTTCTTGACAAGTTTTTTGATTAAGATTAACGGTTTTTTGCTTGCAAAAGTTGTTTGTGATTTCCCCTTCTGGTGGATAATAAATGTTTTTCTTTAAATTATGCTGTTTGTAGACTCCTGCCTCTGTTTTGTAGAGCGTTCCAGTTGCCGGTGCTAATTGAATTCGTTTTATCTGTAATACGAGTAATAATTGTTAATTTCTTTGTGTACACAAGAGATGGGGTTGGAAATATATTGTCTGAAGTTTTTCAAGTAAAATAATGAAATAGTACATTTACTTTACTCTTTACTTGGTTCCATAATTGTCTCTGAAGATGACCGTTATATTGATTTTTAAAAGTAGAATTTATTTGCGACTTGGGAACACCGGAATCTTGTACATTTCCAACAGTGTAGTACTTTGCGTACTCATCATAAAATTGCTGCCTAGGAACTCTTCTTATGTATGGAACTTGCACTCCTTCTGTATATTGACTATTAAAACTTTGCCTCTCCATTTTAATTTTAATATCTTCTTGAATTTTAAGCGTCCCACTGATATAATTTATGAATTATGATAGCGTTATACAAATTTAATAATATATTTTTACAACAATTAATTTATCAACACTGATACACGTTTGAAAATTTCGCTGAAAAACAATTGAATTAGTTTTATTTCAAGTCCTACTAGTAAGAAAATAATTTGAAAATGTCATCCTTTGTTTAAGTTTAAAAACAGAGAGTGTAATATGAAAAGGTTAAGTGCACTTCAAAGTTCAAAATTCAAATATTTATTTACCTATTATACATTTTAAGGTGTTTGGATTAATTTATTTAACAATATTCGAATATTACAAATGCCCTTTTTTGTTCACTAAATTCAATTCATAAATTATAAATTTATATTAATTTAAACAAACATGTAGACAAACATTCTCACAAAGATGTGTGCATATCTGATAACTTTTGGGGAAGTACTTCTAAATCGCGCAGTCGAACAACTTCATCCGTAATATTCTGGAGATGATAGTTTCGAATTTCGGTGAACATTTTTAGAACGGAATCCATATGAACGGCTTTCAATGAGGAAGAAGACGACTTTCCCTTAGAATTTACGGTTAGCTTTGATACTCTTTGCAAATCTTTTCCATTGGCATTGGATTGCTTCAGTTCTTGTCTAGATTTCTCGGCGATTTGAAGTTCGGAACATTCAGCTGAATTCCGTAATCTTTCTTCTCCATACTTCCTACTTGATGGTCGCGGAAGAGATCTCCTTCCTTGCTCGCTGTGAGAAGTTGATTTTGGACGAATCCCATCTTTTTTAAGCAACAATGTAGAATCACTGGTTTCCTCTGCCGCGGAGCTCTGAGTGGTTGTGGTGTAATCGGGGTAAGTGGCTTCCTTTTCCTGCTCACTGAGGTACTTATATTCTTGATCACTGCTCTTGAACGTTTCGTTATTGTACTTAACTTTTAGGGTTGGAGCATTCTGTTTCGTAGGATGTCGTACCATGTTTTCCAATTTTGTTGTCGCATTTTTATAGACCTTCTCTACAATGGATCTGGATTTCTGGCTTGATTTTGATAAGACGTCTGATGTTTTTATTTTATTATTTGGAGTGGTACACTTGGTCGGTATACTTAGATGCCTCGATGTTTGAAAATATTGCTCCTTCCAAGACAATGGCGAATATAATTGTTTGTTGTCGACAGATTTTTGGGTAGCCATCGCCTCCAGATTTTCTGTATTCGAATATTCATTGGATTGATCGTCTTCTTCCTGTTTCCTTTCTGAATCTAAATTCTTAGACTTCTTCTCTGTTAATATATTTTTTCTTATAAGTGCATCAGCTTGCTCAAATGAAAAAGGCTCTGTGCTGTCGTATGGATTTGAAGGCTGCTCAAGGTTTTCCTTATCTTTTTTTTTATTTTCATTCGCAAAAGCGTCTCTAGTGTTGTAGTTCTTCCGAGCATAATTACATGAATAGTCCTTACTGGAAAAATTCGTTGTGTTCATCGAATCAGCATGCTCGTTATATGGATATGCGTGGAATAGCGAAGAAGAAAAATTCTTCTAAGAATTTTAATAAAAACCCCATTGAAATTATTAATACCAAAAATTCTAATTGAAATTCAATTACCTTCACTGTAGGTTGCGCAGAAGTGGGCCTTTGCAACCTGATATTGTCCGCTACTTTATCTTTAGGTTGTTCCTGTTCCTGTTCCTGAAAAGCTCCTAACCTCCGATTCCTATATTTTCCATCTCCTATTTGATATCTATCTTCAACATTTTTATTATTGTAACTTGAATCATTTTGAAAACTATTATCGCCAACAACATGCGAATAATAATTGAATTTTCCAGTTTGATTTTCATCAACTTTTACACGTTGTCTTTCCATTTTAATTGTAATAATTTTCTAGGTAATTTCAAAGAACACGATTAATTCAATTCAATTAAACCGCTATTTCAACAAGCAATTTTTCGTAGCAAATACTTCCTGTCTAGTTATGTATGTACAAATAATAGAAATTAATTCGAATCAACGCGTGCTTATTTCATTATATTTGAAAAGTAAAAAAAATAAATTATAGTAGTTTTATATTGCACAGTGTTAAGTGCATTTCCGGTTGAAAATTTTGTCGGTCTATTTTCAAAGATCAAAACAAAACTTTTTAAATTTTGGGAGTTTCGACCATTAAAAAATAGGCCGTCGATATGGTTCAAAATGTAGCTTTTAGTCAGAGAGAGTATGAACCCACCATTCGCGCGTATCCGCATTGTTGCTATTTTTTTACGTTTTACAGTAATGAATTCCTTGCATAATCGTGATTGATATAAACGCTGCAAGTTTGTGTTGAACGATGCAAGCAGTATTTTTTATATATTGCATTTTTATTGCATATTACAACTCCATATAATTATTTACGAAGCTTTATAATATTTTCTTGTATAGTAATGTAACTATAAATACGTATAGAAGTTGTTTTGCGACCTTCAAGCATCAATAAGAATTGCACTCAGTGAACGTTAGGTGATCCAATTAGTTGTACGCGATTAAAGAATTTAATTTTGCGAAGCTCCTTAACAGTTTTCTGAAGAAAAGTGCGTATTTAAAGATGAATAATCCTCTGCTGTATTTAAAAGCAAACAAAATTCAACGACAAGATGTAAGAAATCTTTTGAATGAGTATCGCGATTTTTTTCAATGGCGTCCCGGCGGCAAGGATTCATTGTTGGACATCGGCTGTGCATGTGGTGATGTTACTAGTGATATTATTCTAAAAGTAATGCCGAAGAATTTTTCGCGATTGGTTGGTGTGGATATATCGGAGGACATGATTTGTTATGCCTGCGAAAATTACAAAACTCCGAAAGTCGATTTTCAGGTGATGGATATTGCTGGGGAAGTCAAGAAGGATCCGATGTTCACATTCGATCATATAACATCGTTCTACTGTTTGCATTGGGTACAGAACCAAAAGTGAGAAAAACGTATTTATAATTTGCAGTCTGTTGCTTTAATTTAATTTCTTTAGGCAAGCTGTGCAGAACATCTTCAATTTCCTTAAACCAAAAGGGGATTGTTTGATAGTGTTCTTGATCAACAGTATCGAATTTGATTGGTATAAAAAAATTGCGAGGACGAGGAAATGGAGCAAATACTTGACGGACGTCTATTCACGTATGCCTCCTTTAAAGTACGAGACGGATCCTGTAGGAGAGTTTGACAGAGTGCTGGATTCGGTGGGATTTGCTTATCGGCTGGTAGAAGAGAGAACTAAAATATTCGTTCATGAAACAAGGAAACATTTGAAAGGCAAAATTTACTTATGGCAAGTAATATAACAACAACAATAATATTTTATTCTCAGATTTCATCATTGGAGTTTGTCCATTTAACAATCAAATTCCTACATCAATGCGGGATGACTTTTTTGAAGATTTGGTTGACCTTTCGGTGGAAAATAGCAACAATCAGAATCAATATATCACGGAATACAGCATCATTGTAGCCTATGCCCAAAAAATGTAATGTATGTGCACCAGTTTTAGTGCTTTTTGTCAAAATTGTCTGGGACTATAAAATAAGTGTTTTTGGTTGCAATAAATTCATGAGAAATTTCAAATAAAACCAAAGTTTTTTTCGATTTCAGGAACGAAAACCGACAATTCTGAACCCACCATTTTGAAATTTAGGTAGTTCAGAAAACTCATTATTTGTATGAAAATACAGACTTTTTGAACTCAAATAAAACCAAGTACATGTACAGTGGTGCTACAGCTTTGATGCCCTAATAAGAAATGCGCAGGGGGACAAGTACATACTATCAAAATAAAGCACTTTTTTTTGGCCGGCACTTTCACATTTGGACTAAATGGCTGATATCCCTTAGACTATCAACAGCAGAGCAAGGAAGGGATCAAACCACGTGTATTTCTGCTTGCGCGGGAGATCCAACTTGTGAACTCTATAAACGAACGTTATTTAAGTTATTGGAAGAAAAGAAAACATTAACAATATCAACAACCACCTGGGCGCTCCATTCCTCCGTTCTCTCTGAAATAAAAAATTAGATTAATTCAATATTTGTAAAAACCTTACAATTATTGCAAACCTCAGTATTACAGCCTTTTATTAATTCCGGAGTTGGCATGTAACCATGTTAATTAGAAAAGCATTAAAATTTTTATAAAATTTATTAATAAATTCATTATTACTTGATTCTGGTTCAGTTCTTGAACATTTCGTCATTCTATCATGCTCTGTTAAAGATATTTTAAATGTACCTACATATGATCAAACACTCAAAAATATTCCTAAGTTTAAAATATTTTAAAAGATTCCCTGCGCAACTCAACTCCAAATTCGCCGAGCAGATTAGTGCAAGTTTTTGATAGCATTGCGGTCTGCGGATTTAATCATTTAATGGCGCCGGCGTGGAAGGTTCAGACTTTCAGGTTCTGAGACGGTTTAAGATTGGATGTTATTATGGTACATTTATTATTTATACTTCTAATCATAAACAATATCAATAATGATTAATGCTGACCTTGGATCTCCCACTGGCTTGGGAAACCCAGTTTTACTTTTGAGTTTTCAAACTTTTCTTATCGCGTTTTTGGCCAGTATACTATAGAATATATGCTATGCTATAGAATAGAATAAAATTGTTTATTATTGATTAACTTTACATAAGAAGTTCAGAATTTCATTTTCTATGCCCAACATTTAAGATAGGTTTCGTTGAATGCTTAAAAGAACGGAGGAATTCTCTCATCATCTGTATAGGTTTTTCCAACCCCAAAAGAGTGGTTTATTGTGCACTAAAAATTAAAAGCTCAACAACTGCGTTATTAAGCAGTGTTTTTTTTTTGCTCTTACGAAAGAATTCTCGTTCCTAGTTTCAGCGAGCTTGTGATCCCTCCCAAATTTCAGTCTGTACTGTATCCGCGCCTGATAAGAATTGTAATTGCATGGATTGCATGGCATTCAGTGAACGTTTGGTGAAGCAATTAGTTATACGCGATTTAAGAATTTAATTTTGCGAAACTCCTTAACAGTTTTCTGAAGAAAAGTTAAAGATGAATAATCCTCTGTTGTATTCAAAAGTAAACAAACTTCAACGACAAGATGTAAGACATTTTTTGAATGAGTTTCTCGATTTTTTTCAATGGCGTCCCGACGGCAAGGATTCATTGTTGGACATCGGCTGTGCGTGTGGCGATGTTACTAGTGATATTATTCTAAAAGTAATGCCGAAGAATTTTTCGCGATTGGTTGGTGTGGATATATCGGAGGACATGATTTGTTATGCCTGCGAAAATTACAAAACTCCGAAAGTCGATTTTCAGGTGATGGATATTGCTGGGGAAGTCAAGAAGGATCCGATGTTCACATTCGATCATATAACATCGTTCTACTGTTTGCATTGGGTACAGAACCAAAAGTGAGAAAAACGTATTTATAATTTGCAGTCTGTTGCTTTAATTTAATTTCTTTAGGCAAGCTGTGCAGAACATCTTCAATTTCCTTAAACCAAAAGGTGATTGTTTGATGGTGTTCTTGATCAACAGTATCGAATTTGATTCGTATAATAAAATTGCGAAGACGAAAAAATGGAGCAAATACTTGACCGATGATTATTCACGTATACCTCCTTTAAAGTACGAAACGGATCCTGTAGGAGAATTTGAAAGAGTGCTGGATTCGGTGGGATTTGCTTATCGGCTGGTAGAAGAGAGGACTAAAATATTCGTTCATGAAACAAGAAAACATTTGAAAGGCAAAATTTACTTATGGCAAGTAATATAACAACAACAATAATATTTTATTCTCAGATTTCATCATTGGCGTTTGTCCGTTTAACAATCAAATTCCTACATCAATGCGGGATGACTTTTTTGAAGATTTGGTTGACCTTTCGGTGGTAGGTAGCAACAATCAGAATCGTTATATCACGGAATACAGCATCATTGTTGCCTATGCCCAAAAAATGTAATGCATGTGCACCAGTTTTAGAGCTTTTTTGTCAAAATTGTCTAGGACTATAAAATAAGTGTTTTTGGTTGCAATAAATTCATGAGAAATCTTAATATATAAAAGAGGATGTGGTTTTTTTTGTTCAATATAGACTCCTGAAATGTTCAAGGATAATATAGCATAGCCTCGGGATGATTCGTGTGAAGTTTGGTGGAGATAGATACCCCCAAGGGGGTAATGAAAAGGATGAAAGTTTCTATGAAAAATCGCCATTTGTAGAATTATAAGAATTTTTGGAAATTCGACCCCTAAACGGTTAAAACAGGGGATGAAAGTTTCTATGAAGATTTGCATTTTTGAAGTAAAAAATTCACAAAAATTTGTATTGGGGTTTTTTATTACAAATAAAGACGCGTGTACTGCAGAATTTTTGAAAATTTCACACCTATAAAGGGGGGAAATAGGGTACGAAACGCTATCCCTACTTTTTTTAACCCCTAGAAGATTTTCTAGGAGTAATCATTCTTGCACCTTCAGATAAAGCACAATGAGAACTAGCAACACTATTCTGATTCAACCCCCCAGAACAACCCTTAACTGAAAACAAACTAACCAACTTTTATTGTTACCCGACCTACGTGAAACGGTTCTATCTTATGTATGTAACATACAGCTATACGTCGTGTTTGCACTTTGCAGGTAATTTTTTTTCAGTGCAGGGTGGTGCTCTGCAAACTATACAACAGTGTACCCTTACAAAAGAAAACAGAGAATAATTGCAAACGGCCATTTTTAGATACAACACTAAGTAAAAGTGTAATATAATTTCAAATAGAAAACGTATGAACGTAGGCGCGGAAGGGCGTAGCAACGCACGCCGCTGGGTCTCCCGCTAGTTTCAAATAAAACCAAAGCTTTTTTCGATTTCAAGAACGAAAATCGATAATTCTGAACCCACCGTTTTGAAATTTTGGCAGTTCAGATCAAAATGGAAAAAAAGCATAACACTGCACAAACAACACAACCGAATAGAACAAATATTTCAAATTTAAAATAAGTTGAATGCAGTCGTTTTTTATTGGTTGTGTTGGCTAAATGTGTTTTCTTCTTACAGAATACTTCAACTGATCAGCTGTTCATCGTATTCGTAGTCGCATATTCGAACAGTTGGTATTTCTCTCAGACGTAAATAGGTTTGTTATATTCGCGAGTGGGAAATGAGCTTCGTTTATCAGACCGTAGCTTATCAATAAGAGCGAATTCCATCATTAAATTGAATTGACGTACGGCAGTGTATTTTAGAAATTTGTAATTTTTTTTGGGAGTGTGCTGAATCAACAGAAATACCCAAACTGTTTACTGTGTCAGAGGGCTGCTGTCAGAATAGTTTAACGTTCCGACCTTCACTCAACCTTCAATTCACATGTGTGATCAATACAAATCCATCACCCGTGGGAAAAGTGTAAAAGGCGCTCGTTGTCTGGCCCCACAGATTGGTTGCCATAAGGTATAGTGTTTGGGGCGCCCGAAGTGGGTGCTGATTGCTGGGTGCTCTGTTGCATAGCTGTGTTTATTGCGCCAACAGCATCATTTGCGTGGCTGCGTGAGTGCTCCAAACTGGAGAGCGAATTGACGAATGGGGGCTTATAAAAGTGTTTGATAGCAGCGATGACATTTAGTCTTACTCGCAGATTCATTGCGTCAAGTGTTTTTGGTGGTCGCATCAGGAGTATCGCAACTAAAGTTTCGCTTTAATGCTCTGATTTCAGTTGTGCTCGTGCTCGTCTATCAAAATACTTTGAGAACTGAAACCTGTTACTGGTTATGAATATTGTGTGTTTTTAAAATATATTGTTAAACTCTGTTAATCTGTGGCAATGACGGACCGGGACTTAGCTTGCAACTTCGAAGACCGCCGATATGTTGGCCGGAGCCGCTTCAATCAGAATGGAGTAGTGCAGCCTCTGCTCACAGGTGAGTAATTACTAATTATCGCTCCTGCGTGGGCGGGATGATGGCAGCGGCCCCATATCTGTGGATGCCATGACCATTATGTGTGGCTTTCATTCTTGACTATATCAGACCATTTCCGCTTGTTTGGTTGGGAACCTCCCGACCAAGTAACTCCAAAGTGCATCGCGTCTGAGCAGACCAGTTTCTCTTGACCGGGGCAAGTTATAAATAACCCTGAGAATGGCATCCGAAATGACTTCGAATTGTCCACCGTCCCAACAAAGTGCATTTGAAATTGAGAAGTTATCGAATTGGACGAAGAAGTCGAAGGAATCGTTGGAATGCGTTTTCATTGGCGATTTGTGAAAGAGTTAAAATACAAATGAAGAGGCTCGAGAACTCGGTAGACGACGAATTCCCAATTCAGAAATATTTCCCGCTCTTTTTCTTCACGAAGAAGTTTTGGAAGTTCGGAAATTAAATTTTTGGAACTCGAAGTTTTTTTACTGTACAACTTTTTTACGTATTCTAAACATTTTTGCGAGAACAGAATTATTTGAATATATAATTTATTAGTTACAATCAGGACAAATGCAGTTTTTCTTTTATCAGCTTTTTCATGCAAATTTATTGTTTTCCTTCCTCTGGTGAATTTTTAACAGCTGAACTACTGAGTTCTTTCTTACTTTAAATTACCAAAAAACTAGTAGTGTTTTTTATACTTATAATATAGTACAATACATCTACCCTTTCCTCGCCTGGTTCATCAGGTTCAAGTGGTAATATCTCTAGATCATCACATGAAATCCAAAATAAATACGACGCACTTGCTGAACAATGATAAATCATTGACTCATAAACTGCAAAACACAATTAACAATTAAACAATCACAACATAATGCAGGAGTTTCAAAACAACTAAATCAGTAAGGTCAAATGCTTCTATGAATACGCAGTAACACTCTTAAATTCTGATTATCCCAAGTCGCAAATTGATTTGCAATAACTAGACTTGATCTTGTAAAGCCTCCACCGATTTGTAGCAGACAGAGCACAAATAATTCACGACTCACTCATTTTGCAGGAACAAAAACATAATTATTGAGTAATGAATCAACGTAAAAGAGGAGAGAATCAAATTCAATTACTTCGCCATAATCACATTGTTTTAGGCACTTCGCTTCTGTTAATGAACTCAGATAATTTCTCAATTTTTATTTCTGAATCGTTTATAATAATATCCGGATCTGTCGACGCAACTGTTCCTGCTACGCACTACAGTCATGAGATTTGGAAAAAAAATTGAACTGTACTAAAAATAATTCTTTAGAATTGTAGAACTGTTGAAATATATTCCACTCTTTAGAATTTTCTAATATTAGAAGGAGTAACCCCGCGACCCATCGGCTGTTGGTTGGATCCATCGTGCACCTACAACAAACACAATTCCTGGAGCTCTTCTCCTCCAGTTGCCGTCCATAATTCACTTAAGAACAGTGCCTAAAAAAGACTGCCCAACAAACCATCAAAGTCATCTTGTGGAGATTCGGGCGCGTGGACCTACATTACACCGCGCTGGGTTTTTTTTTACAACTTTCTGGATTGCGAGGTGGTGGGGCAGAATAACCAAAATCCACGTAAATACCAGATCTGAGCCAATTCAAAGACGAAGTTGAACACCCACAGTTGGGAGCTACATAAGTGTTATAAATTATGCTCATACCCACATTCAATTTAAAAAAGTGAACTGCATTTGAGATCATTTCCCGAGCCATTCCTAGTTTGGAATTAATTATTTTCCCGGAAGTTCCGATCTGGCGCAGAATATTGATTGTATTGTCGGTCTGTATTACACGAATTGGGAGAAACGCATTAAGTTAATTTGGTGAATTTGTTGCGCGAATTGGTGATCTTGCCGCCCGCCGAGAATGAACGATGCACCGCTCTATCAGGATGCAAACCAAGTGCAACGCCACGACGCTGCACGGATCCTTGCTGAATTTCGGAACGTTATTCAATGGCGGATCGATGGCGGTGATTCCCTGCTGGATATCGGGTGTGGCAGCGGTGATGTTACAATGGACTTCATATTGCCCGCCATGCCAAGAAGTTTTTCACGATTGGTCGGTGTGGATATTTCGGAGGGCATGATTCGTCACGCTGCCGCCCATTACCAGAGCTCGAAGGTGCACTTCCAAGTGATGGACATTGGTGCAGATCTGAAAGACGATCCTCTGTTCAAATTTGATCACATAACGTCGTTTTATTGCTTGCATTGGGTGCAGAAACAAAAGTAAGAAAAAAAGTGTTTCAGTTTTCTAAATGCCTTCCATTGGTTCAATGAGTTGATCGTTTAAAGATGATTCATTTCTTCGCATAGCAAAAAAATCTAATATGTACCTGCGTTTCATGTTTTTTTTTTGTAAATCTTTGAGTCGCAGAAACTTTGTTACAAATCGTAAAACTCAGTTCATTTGCTTTAATCATAGTAAAAGTTGTGTTGTAGTTCTACATGTTTTATTACTTGCCGGCAGGAGAATTTGATTTTACGATCATTCTACGAAAAACTACTCACGATTTTATTTTTTTTTAAAAAACTACAAATTGCGTTTTTTTTTTAGTTTCGTGTCTCTCTCGAGTTAATTGAAATTAGCAGGTTGTATCATTCTTGTAAAAATAATAAAAGTTTTTTTCGTTCAACTAATGTACTGTTATCTGAATTTATGAGAATTATCAATAGTCTGACGTAATTTTTCAACGGGTTCGAAATGTATTGTTTATTCTAAACACATTGCGAGTGCAAAGAATTTTGCTCTATGATCAAGATTGCGTAAAACTGGATTCATTTGAGTGCAAATCCTCTCAAATTAGAAGATTTTTATACAAAAGGAAAATTTCAGGAAAGCATTGGAAAACATCTTCAATATGCTAAATTCAAACGGGGACTGCTTGTTAGTGTTCCTGGCGAACAATCCCGTTTACGACGCGTACAAACGACTTTCGAGGAATAACAAATGGAGCGATTACATGACGGATGTGAATAAGTACATTGCTCCTCTGCATTACAGTGAAAATCCTGGTGGTGAATTCAGTGAGCTCCTGGAACTGACCGGATTTTCTTATCGCAGTGTGGAAGTTAGAAATGAGATTTTCGTCTATGTGGGAACTGAAAATTTAAAAAGTAATAAAACATTCTTGATTTTGGATGCAAACAAACAATGGTTAATATTTTCAGGAAATGTTAGAGCTGTGAGTCCGTTTATTGGACGAATGCCGATATCGATTCAGGATCACTTTTTGGATGATTATGTGAGAACTGTGACTGAAATGAATCTGAGAGAAAATTTACCAAATTCCAACGATCATCGCTACATTACTCCTTACAAACTTATCGTCGCCTACGCGCGAAAGTGAAATGTTCGAAAGTAAAATTTCTTCATATTTTAGTACAAAATAAATAATTATTGTATAAATATATATTTACTGTTTTATCAAATTTCACATTTTCAGTTACCCACCCTATTTTTAAATCAACATACTACAATATAATATAAAAAACAAAAGATTTACCTTTAATAATGATTTTATTTAAAAGAATTAAAACGAAAAGAACATTTCTCCATAAAATCAAAAAAGATTGTCATTTATACAAACCATAAGAATACACAAATTTTGCTATTATCGACCTTATTTAAATATTGTAAATAATTTAGAAATTGGAATATGTTAATTTTTTCATGAAACAAATATTTATATTTTGGGATTTAACAACGTAGATAAATGATTCATCTGAAGTAATTGCGTAAGCCATTTACATAAATTTAATATTACATTATTTTTTTAGTAAACAAGGAATTTAAAATTTCATATCAACTGTAAACAAAACAAAATGCAGTTTACAAATTAAATATTGAGCAACTTTACTTCGAGCTGCGTGAATGAATTGTTTTTTAAATAAATATTTCTGTTCAAGTTCAACTGCTTTATTAGTTATTCAGTAATCAGTTCCATAACTGCAGACTTCAATTTCTTGCTCCTGGTAACTAAAGATTAAACTGTAAAAAGCAAATTATGTTTAACATCCATAATAACAACGAAATTCATAAAAATCATTGACAATCCTTATCGTATTATTGACAAAAGGCCGATTAAACGTGACTCTGAAGCATTAACATGTGAGATAATTTGCAATATTTTTTAAGCGGTTTTATATTATATATTATTTGTTGGAAATTTACTGGACGAAGTATATACGTCACCCCAATATCTGCAAAGATAGTTCAGCGATGACTGAAAACTGAATGCTTACTGTTACCAGTTTAAATTTATTTGCTTCTTATACTTTTACTAAATGTAAGAGTGTATTAATTTCAAAACATTTTATAAACTCTGCTTCAAACTATGGAAACAGATATTTAAACAGCAATATTTAAGATTACGTGAGAAACAACCTACGATAACGAAGAAAAAGTTTTGTTTAAATTTTAGAATGCAACTTTTTTAATTACAATGTTTGCATCTCTGATGATTTCAAATAAATACTGCGGATTTCAAATAAATACTGAAAATAAAAAAAACCAAATATGTTCTTTTTCCACAAGAAATAAATTAATTCGTTTTATATGTTTGATAATGAAAAGCTCTTTTTAATTGTTGTGAGAACAGGAATGGGTCTATGCGTTTAATGAGTGCAACCGTAGACTTCGACTCAATGAAAGTTAAATGTACCCAAATCAGCCAAAATTGAGATGATTATAAAAATCGACGAACAAAACTCATCCCTTGTCAATAAATGCAGATATTTTTCGCAGCATATTTCCACATTACTCATCCTCAGCTGTTCTGTTTTGCCACTGATAATCGCATTTGTGTAATTGGCAGTGAAAACCAAAAACCAAATTATATAAGAATTACCGATTAGAAATTGTTTTAAATGTGAGCGAGTCAACGACCACGCAATTATGCGCCTCCTGACCTTGACAGTGAACAAGGCAAAATGTCAGCACCACTTTCTACTGGCGCGACAAATGCTGCTCGTGAAACTGTGATGCAAGCTTAAATAAATATCAAAATAATTTGGGGGTACAATGGATTCACAAACTAATCACTTGAACGAAATATTTTCAGAGTGAATAGAGAAATTCACCGAACATTAGAAGAGCTCTTTATTTTTTGTGCATTGTGATCTAAAAATAATTTGAAAAAATTGGGAATCCAGAATAAGTTTTGTTACATCGCTTCTACTTCTCACACGAGACTAAATGCAAATTAAGCAATTGAAAATGCATTTAAATTTTGGAATACATTGTCCGTAATTTTTAATCTATTAACAATTATTTTAGAATTTGCGATCTATAGATAATCTATCAGAAAATGCAAACAAACTCAGTCTTCAACAGACAAATTGGAAAATCTTTGCGTTAAGTGATTATTTTTAAAATAATCTTAAAGGCCATCGAAACACAAAATTGATTACATTAACTTTCAAGGACTTCAAGTCGAACTTATATCTAAGTAAATATAAAAATATTTGCAGATTTTATTGAAAATTTTGTTCTAACCTCTAAACTTTGATTTTTACAGATCTCTATCAAATAACAATGGCATACGCATATTGGAAGTCGGGAAAAATGGAAGACTCAAGCGTGTTTGATCTTTTCTTCAGAAATAACCCTTTTCACGGAGAATTCACAATTTTTGCAGGCTTAGAAGAGTGTTTGAAGTTTTTAGATAATTTTCACTATTCGGACAGCGGTAATCAAATTAATTCTACTTTTTATTGGTTTTAGAGACATTTTTCTATTCTTCTAGACATTGAATATCTAAAACAAACTTTACCGGAAGGAATCGAGAATGAGTTTTTTGAATTTCTCAGGAATCTCACGCCAAAGGAAGTAATACTATATGCTATAGATGAGGGTTCGGTTGCGTTTCCTCGGTACGATTTTGTGGTTTCATTGTTATATTTTTTATAAGCTTATATTTCGGCACATTTTCCAGAGTGCCATTAATCAAAGTGAAAGGACCGCTCATCATTGCTCAATTGCTAGAGACAACACTCCTAACTTTAGTCAACTATGCGAGGTACTATAAATTTATGCTTATTTTTCTGTTTGTTTACTTTCGTAAAACGAAAACATCTACTTGATTTCAAAACAGCTCTAAAAAATACTTTAGAATTTAGTTTCAATCGCATTCCGTGAATGTACATAATTTATTCGTAGAACACAAAAAGACAAGATAAAAATCAAAACGAATCAATTAATAAATCCGGTGTAAATATATTTGCTTAATCATTTGATTATTATCAATTGGAGAGCTATTAAAATGGACAGCCAATTAAATGATAAACAAAACATTGATAAATAATTTACAGTTATGTACAAATTATTCTGTGTATAAGAAGGGCTTGGCCATTTCATTTAAACAATAAATTAAAGAAAACATTTCATAATTTTTATTTGGGATTAATAACATTTTTACATGAAACCGAATTCGTTTTAAAATTTCAACTGTAACATTGCTCATAATTGTTTTTATGTTGCATTTCAGTCTAATGGCAACAAACGCAGCTAGGTATAGAATGGTAGCTGGAAAAAATATAAAACTTTTAGAATTCGGTTTACGTCGTGCACAAGGTCCCGATGGAGGTCTTTCGGCATCCAAGTATTCCTACATAGGTAAGTTTGAAACTATTTTATGGGAAGCATATCCGCAAAGTTCCATAAAAATTCCTCAATACCGTTCTGGGAACTGCAAAGGACTCAGCACATGTTCGCATGTGTCAATTATCCTTTTCGTTAAAACCTCAAATGTAGTTTACTAGTTCAATAACAGAGTGTTCGTGTTTCAACTTTACATAACTCTCAATCAAAATAACAATTCTTTTCTGCATGAAACCTAGTAGTAACTCTTTTACGGCTTCATCACTTCTCATGAGTTTAATGGGTATATGGCGAGGCTTCACCTTTCGTGAATCCCTATGACAGCATTGTATTTAAAAGTTTTGTGAAAGTTAATGAAAAAATGAAGTTTTTAATTATTTAGTTGCTAATTACTGCGAAATATGTCGGAAGTTGTTTTGCGCACGAGAGTTCCATAGAGAATATTGCAATGAAAAATACTTAGGTGCCAGAATCCTGGACATTCCACTATGAACGCCACACAATTAGCTGCTACCCCTAGTCTGGTGGTACCATTCGGTACCATTTATCCATAAAACTCGGATCGTGTGGCGATAACTTATTTACAATGCTGTTTAGGCGAAAAAACCATCCTTACCTGACACGAACTACAGTATAGGGTTCCTTTTTAGGTTCTCTTACCTACATGTAATCGATGCCGATTCTTTAAATTGGGACGAATGATTTCTTTTTATGAAAAACTTGATTTCCGAAAATTCGTACACTTTCCGTTCGTATTTATTGGGATTTTAAATTCTATGTCCATTGTATTTTATGCCGTAGTTTCTTTTTGTTCAATTGCTAAAATTGCTAAGCTCTACACTTTTTCAAGAATATTAGCGAAGGTCAACATAAATTTTTTTGCGTTTACAGATCAAAATAAAAAAATGGAATTTATAAACATATTCCATTTGCAAGCTATTTTGCGTTAGGCAAACACAATTATTTTGTTGCGAAATAAAAGGGTAAACCTTACATCGGAGGTGTGTGCATATCTCTTCATTAGGAATAATTCCTCTTACAAGCACTTTGGAAACACGATTACTTACAACTTACCCCAAATATTTGGGAACGTCCCCATTAAAGTTACAATTGTTCCGAAACATGCAAGCATAGTTCATATGAATCAAGGGCAAATACTTCAATGTGATGTGGGTATCTCTTGAAATATCTGGCAGTGTTGTCCTTGATCCTTCATTCCAAGCTTCGGAATCGCAAAATAGTTGTTATTTTGACTGACGCAAAGGCTTCTATTTCAGTGATTCCAGCTCCAAAATTCCCAATACCCATTCGACACCGGCATATTTCTTTTGTTGCCTGCGGGAAAACCGAACTTAACACTGTTTTATTTGATTCAATAGCCTTCCATGTGCAGAGCATATGTCGATATTTTTAGGAAGTTTAGTGATTTATAAGACGCTTAGCGCCTCAATGTCAGACTTGAATTAGAGCTAGGAACTATTTGGTACGATGAAAAGTGGCCTCAGTATTCGGAATGCATTCCAATTTGCCCTCATATTGTTACATTGTTGTAAAATAATCTTTCAATTCATTATTATCAGGAGGATTCGATGGAACATCGAATGTTTTGGCAGGAAAATTATTTAGTATACCAGTGAAGGGGACCCACGCCCACGCATATATAACATCCTTCACAGGAATATCGGAACTTAAGACCCGAATGTTGAGACACAAGACAACTGGTACGTATAGCGAAATCAATCTTATTGAATTCCTACAGCACTTCAATGAAACGATTTCTACTTTCGTTGTAACGCAGGCATTATGAAGGACTTATTGGAGCACGCAATTATGCACCGTAACTCCCTTTCACATATACTAGAAATTTCAACAGAAGAATCAAGCGAAGGAGAACTGGCTGCAATGGTTTCATTCGCTATTGCGTTTCCTGATGGATTCATGGCTCTTGTCGACACGTACGATGTCAAGAGGTATTTCGCTTTTAGGCAAAATCTCTCGGATAGATGCACAAAAATACTCCCTTGTTTCTAATGGTGCATCTTGGGGTCTATGACTCTAATAGCAGAAAGGTTTACTATTAGTTATTAAAACTTTGTAGATCCAAATATTTTAGTTTGATGCCTTATACTTGTGATCGTAGGAATTTTAGTATAGTTTATATATAATATTTAATACTCGTTATAACATCCTTTATCTAACTGAATAGGAATGCTTTATGCAAACAGAAATTAAATAAAATTTAACTAGTGGAGCAATTCCTAAACGCTCAGTATATCAAGTATTTGAACACTTAGATTCACAGATGTCACAAATAATAACTATTTCTGTATGTTATTTTATTATATTTTATATACATGGAAAAATATGTGATCTTGACAATTCAAACTTTATGGAAATCGATAGAAAACGAACGATTACACGTTTATCCAAATCGCAAATTCTTATACATACTAATTTATGTTGATTTCCGACATTTCTTTTCCCATTAACTTAATAGAATAGATAAAAAAAAACAGTCACAAATCTTTAATAAGATAATTTTTCGCAGCAATATATATGAAGGAGACAATAAAAAAGATATTTTGGTAAATGGCGATTCAAAATTATGCCAAGAAAATGGAATTAAGTTGACTGGCAATCCACTTAGAGATTACAACTATAACAATTGCAGGGAAAATGGTACACTTGACGAATGTAGTGATTGTATTCAAAACGGATTTGAACATTGCCCAGATATTGTAACATCTCATGGTAGATTTGATCTGCTAAGATATGTCGGGAAGTCATTCAGGTAAATCCAAACTTTCAACGTTTTCCTTAAATGCATGATATTTTCCTTTTGTTTTTGTTTTCTTTTGTTAAGAAAAGAAAACCACTAAATCATTTTTATTACTGTGGATAAACCTTATAGCAACTCATTTAAATGGAGTTTTCTGTGCTTTCTCATCTGCTACGTTCATGTTGGAAATTCATACTTTTAAAAACAAAGATGTACATACACTATCAATGTTGGTTAAGGGATGTACCTTAAATTTGGGTATACAAGAATGGAATAAGATTATGACTAAGTTGAAATAATTAGCCTAGTGGCTAGTGCGCATGCTTTGGACGCGAATTTCATCGAGCGAATGTGTTTTTTAAAAGTGGTGATTGTGCTAAAACACTTAAGTATCATAACATCAACGTCGTATTTGTTATTTAAAAGTTTTGGTGTTCTTGGAGACGCAATTTATGTTTTAATATCGTCTAGGTTGCCCTCCAAATGTACTTTGTTTTCATTTCGGCGAAGTTAATTGAACTTTTTCTTTTTTCAGTTGTCAATGTTCAAATAACAATAAAATATTTTTAATTGTATTTATAAAACAAAATTTATTTAAATCTAGTGTATTATAATTCTGATATTTGAAAACAATAATCGGACAATAATCTAAATGTACTTCGCCTTTACTAACTCATTCGAATTATTATTCTTATAATTCTTATAATTATTGTAGTATGTAAATGAATTATCATTTTAATTGTGTGATCATTCTATCCAGAATTACAATAATAACACTCACAAAAGTTTGGAAAAATTCTCAACCAACAAGAAACATCATTGTGTATAATTACTATTAATTGCATTCACTGGCATGATTTAAATTTTTTAATTATGAATTCAGCTCATATTCATGCGTCTCATTCCGTTTTGTTTTCTTTTCTGTATTTTATATACTTTTTTGTTTCTCAGCATCCCAAGTAACATGACTTCCCGGCACTTGGCAGAGGTATGTAACATGAATAAATTGATCAATTTGTTTTATGCGATTCCATCGTATCGAGTGATATATTTCTGCATAAGTTTCATCAAGCTAATGGACTTTTGATTGTCTGTAATGTCCATATCCAAGACTCATAATATGTGTAACACTGTAACTTATCCGAGAGAGCACTGCATGGCTTTTTACAACAATTATAACACCATCGAAAAAATCATGTCAACTCTGTTTAGTAGTCCTAGCCGAGTTGCACTTTTAATATATTTTTCATGTATCCAATGTAGATCAAGAGACCTTAGTAATGCAAAACAAAAAATTCTTTCATTAGTTAGTTAAGTATTCTGGGTATACATTGAGGCTGTATTTTGTCACGAAACTAGAGAATAGCATTTAAAAAGTACAGACAATAGCTGTTGTTTGTTCATTCGATTTAGATCCATATTTCCGATAATTTGCAATGCATACACAAGCAGAAGCAATTTAGAATAGTTATTTTTGTTGTTGTTGTTGTTTATAGTGCACTGTCTTCCTCATTCACTTGTGTTGATTGGAAATTTTCTGATTTTAGGAGTGGATTACTAAACTTTTGTGCTGTTGCATTAGCACTCAATGATCTTGGCTATAAAGCAGTTGGAATTCGAATAGATTCCGGAGATTTGGCCTATTTGTCTTGTTTAGCTCGTGAAACGTTTGAAAAAGTTGCAGAACGTTTTCAAATTCCTTGGTTCAATTCTCTTACAATTGTCGCCTCGAATGATATAAATGAAGACACTATTTTGAGTCTTAATGAACAAGGACACAAAATTGACTGTTTTGGAATTGGAACACATTTAGGTATTTAAATTCACTGAATTCATTTTGCAAGTATATAATAATGATGATTATCTTTTACAGTAACTTGCCAACGTCAACCAGCACTGGGCTGCGTTTATAAACTAGTTGAAATCAATGAGCACGCACGAATTAAGCTAAGCCAGGACGTGGAAAAGGTTACAATGCCAGGAGATAAGAATGCTTTCAGGTATATAAATTCACATATTGTTTATAATAAAATACAATTTGAAGCCAATGAACTATGAATAAAGGTACTTTAATGGTTGTTTTGTATTTACTTCAGGCTTTACAGCGCAGATGGGCATGCTCTAATAGATTTGCTGCAGAAGGTTACCGAACCAGCACCGGGAGTCGGACAAAAAGTTCTATGCAGGCACCCGTTCCAAGAGTCCAAGAGAGCATATGTAATCCCTTCTACAGTTGAGTCACTGTACAAAGTCTATTGGAAGGATGGGAAAATATGTCAGCCTCTTCCTTCGCTGGAACAAGTTCGACATAGAGTGCAGGTCTCACTCAAAACACTTCGAACCGACCACAAGAGAACTTTGAATCCAACACCATATAAGGTAACTTCGTTGTTCCAAAGTCCAGTGTCGTTTACTTAAAGCTTTTCGTTTAGGTGGCTGTGAGCGATAACTTGTATAACTTCATCCACGACTTATGGCTTCAAAATGCCCCAATAGGAGAGTTATCATGATCAATATAAGTGCGTTACCGCCGTATAATTTCGTTGTTTGTAACACACAAAGAACGGTTAACAAAGCTACTTATTTTTCCATTGAAAATCTCATCGATGTCTTCATGTAGAAGATTACCTAGGATTCTTAATATAGTCGAGCCCTAGGAATGGGCAGAGCTGCTTCAACACTTTCTTCACACCTTTTATAGTTGTAGCATAATGCAATATGCACAAATTTCATAGCCCACGTATTTTTAATCAGGTAACAAATCAGGTGCCTTATGTTTTCATGGTCAAGGACGTAGCATGTAGGTCAGCTAGGTATTAAGGTGAAAACTTACACTGGAACTGTTATTGATCTTTGACTTATTCCTCTTTTTTAATATTACTTCTTCATCTAAGAAAATTTTCATAATAGTTGTGGAAGTTTTGAGTACTATCAAAAAAATATAAATCGGAAATATTTGTTATACATATTTGTATTGTTCCAAGAATTAAAATATTAGGTAATTGTTTTAATTCAGTAAAATACGCATGTACTTAGTTGAAATTAGTTAAATAATCCTAAATACTTGTCCTATTCATTTCATCCTACTTAGCATTCCATTTCAGGATGTTTTGAACACTATATTGATTGAGGAATTATTGTTGAAATTTTGTGAGAAAATACTGTCGATGAACTATTGAACTATTTTTAAATAGTAAATCGATGTTTTTCACTTAGAATTACCGCAGCAGTAGTTCTAATAAAAGTTAATATTTATGTACTCTGTGTACGTCGGCCTTTTGTATTTTACACTTGAATTTTGTTAAGTAAAATTAGTAAAGAATAGATTGATTGTTTATATCTTTGTTAATCTGCTTTATTTTAATATTCGCAGTAATTAAAAAAGCAATGATAATATCGATCATTAAAAAACTTAGGTGGTTTTATCTTTTATTTTCATACTCTAAGGGTTTTATTTAAATTTTAAACGAAGCTAACAAAGCCAAATTCCAATAGGGGCGCCGATTCTTGCAATTTACATTCATTTCAGCATGTATTCTAGACTCGCACCGCAGACTATTTATGATGGTCGCCTCGCCTTTAATTGGCAATGTTGACACATTGAAATGTACAGACTAGGCCAAAATATAATTTTTAAATGAAACTCATTATTATTTAACATGTATTATTTTATTTTGTAATTTCAATGCTTTGTGCGTGTTCTTTCGGTAAGAACTGAAGCTTGATGTGCCTAAAATTTTAAAATATACAAAGGTATGTAGCGAAAGATGGTAGTATAAAATGTGCAAATCAATGAATATGAGAAATCAAAACACTTCCCTTTTTAGCTATTAAGCGCAAGAGAAAGAGGGAGAGATATAAAGTGGGAAGAAAACAAAGTTATATACTTATTTAAAACTAAAATCGCAAAAATGTGGCAGCTCTAATTTTGCTTGCTCCACTGAAATTTCCGTTGGGAGTATTCAGCCGTTAATAAATAACTAATAGTACGACAGCCATCCGAAAAATTTAGACAAAAATTTAGAAGCAATTCTGTAATAGAGCGGTTGGCTGTCATACGATGTATGTTTAGACTTGGAAGCTAGTCCATTTGCAATGCAACCAGAATGGTATAAAAACCAAATAAAAACGCTGTCAAATTACGTTTCGGCCGCTCGCTAGAGGCACTTACTGTTTTGTGTTGCGTGTTTTTTACAGCGGTGATCTGTTAATACTTTTTGTATACCCGTAAAATATAGTCGAAAGTGCGTAATCAGTGAGAAACACGGATATTCTCCAAGTGATAAAAAAAGGTGAGTACCTATCAAAATATTTTCTCGAGAAACTAGACAAGCCCTTGCCCGTTTGCTAATTGGAGCGATGGTTTTAATTTGTTTACCTTTACCGGCTTATAATTGCAGCCTTTTAAACATAAAGTTCTTATGAATAAAGATTAATGTGTCATCCAATTGTTTAATAATGCTGATGATATAATTTATTTGGGGACAGTTTCAGTGAGTCACGCCCGCGACTCCATTGGCATTGGGAAATTTTATTTATTTTTAGCTTCCTTCGAGTCAGCAAAAGAACTAGAGGGAAGATAAAGAACTCCAACAAATCCAAGATAGCCATAATGAGTTGATTTATTTCTTGGTATCTTATCTGCTCCCAGCGGGCTTTTTGTTTCCGCGAATGGAAAGTTGCAACCGAAGCTGGTGTTAACAGCCACTTACCTGCCATTCCAGTTATGGTTGCTAAACCAACTGTGACTGCTGCACTTAGAGAAATCTTCCTATCAAGAACACCGGTTTTATGCAGTCATTAATGTACTGTTCGTAATCCTTAGTTAAAGCGCTTCCCGACCGGAGTCTGGATGAGTATAATTGAATTACACTCGCTTATTTTTAGATAAACATAAATATAAATTTCAAAATCCGCTATAATTAGCTCCGAATTAATTTCGACGCAAAGGCAAAATATAAACATTCGCTCAGAGTTGGAGACAGCAAATTATGGAAATCAGAAACCTTGCAGCGGTTGCTGTAAATTCTCTTTACGGAATAGCAAATATGTGCCTATTAAGGAGTGAGTAATCAGCATGAAGCAGATTCACAGAAATGGTTTAAGAAGATCTCATCTGTGAAGAGATAGTGCCCCAGTATTGCTTTCACATGGGGCTTCTCAACGAAACCTTTTAACTGAGCCATGGTCACTGTTCTTCTTTCATTTGGTTCAGTTATGGTCTTGCAGCTTTTGTTCAATTTTAAAAGGCTATTGAAAAAATACGAAATCGCAAAACTTGCTCTGTTATACCAAAGATGCTACAAAAGGAAACTTGTTTTGTTTGTTCTAGAGCTTCGATGAGACAGGTGCGGTCAAACGAAGACCTCTTCGTGCATTTTTTCATTGCACATTTCATTTTCAATACGCACATTTAATTATGGCAAAAACAACTAAATGATCATGCTCCAGTGATTCATATTAATTTTATTAATTCTCAGACATTTATTTACAAAAATCCGTTTACTTGATTTCAATGAAATCTTCCAGTGCTTGAGAATATTTTTTAACAAAAATCGTTGAATAAGTGCTTCAAACAAACCCTTCAAAAAACTGGTGTAAAATTTCACACAGAAAATTTATGAACAGCAAATTGAATTTCAACTTTTGAAAGAGTATTCGATTTCATTCAGAGCCTTCCAGTTGAAAAGAAAGAAAAAACAGAATTCATTGAATCAAAAAAATTTGTTTATTGAAAAAGTTTTGGTTCATAAACATAAAATCCTTTTCAACAATAGAATTAATCCTATTTTGGGTAACTTTTAATTGAGAGTAATTTTCAAAATGTTTTTGATTTTGTATCGTGATATTTCTTTGGTGTATTTTGTAAACACCCTCCACATTTATTTTAGTATTTTTTTACTTTCCCTAAACAATAAATTTTGTATAATCCTTACAAGAGATACTCTTAAATTAATTAATGGAAAACTTTTTGATCATCAGTTTGCAGGAATTAGACAATTTGAGAGAAATTAATTAAAACTCAAAATATGCTTTCGCCATATTTTTAAAAAATATTTAATTCTAAAAATAAGCCGATCGACCTCAATCATGATTATTATATTAGTTCAGTGTAATTGTAAAGAAATCGCAGAAGGATCAATTGGTTCAGCAATTCCTTTTCAGCCCTGCAGCAAAACCACCCCGAGCCGAGTCGTGTACTTTTTAAGATAATCGAGAGAACACAAAATTTTTCGTTTTCTAAACCATTTTGTTGTTAATATTCATCCATCTGGAATCGCTTTGGAGTTTAATTTCGAATTTTTAGCCGCGAGTGTTAGCAAACGGATGTGTTTTCGTGTTTGCGATACATTCCTCATGTAGGTGTGGTCCGCGATTGCGCCAGTTTTTTCCTCCTCGAATCGCAGTCCATTCTTAAATGTTTGCCAAATGTTATTCACACCTCCGTGCTCTAAAGTCAACCCGATTTTACTGCACCCGAAGGATCACTCCCTTGACAAATTATGAAAATCGTCCTGACCGACGAAACGAATTCTGGATGGGTGATGGTGGAATCTACATCCTGCACCCCAGGACTCCTATCAACCCTCATAACCCTGGACGTACCACGTGCTGTGCTTGAATGTGTATACTATAAACACTGAATGGAAATTCAGAAAATAAAATGAAAAAATGTTCGGGCTTGTGTTTCCCCTCTGGTTGTGAGTTGCTAAGTGTGGCGTCCATTACGCATCTTTCCCGATCCATACTTGTTTCCCCGGCAAAAGAAATTTTCCATCTTTTGCGGAGCGCGGAGGACTGAGGAGTCTTCATTTAGAGTTTATCAGGAAAACTCGCTTTAGTTGGCACTCGAGTCCCGCCGCCAAGTAATCATAGCCGCTGACAAAAATAACCATTGTCCAGTTAGTTTATTGCAAAAATGATATGTTTTCTGTGATTTCGGAACGTATATGAAGGTTGTTTGGTGAAAATACGAAAAATAAAAAAATACGTACAATTTTGCGGGTGTTGTTCGAGTGTGACCTACTTTGTGAATTTTGTTTCGACTGTGCCACGAATTTATTGCAGCTTTTCTGGTTTGTTTAAGCAAAGCAATTTAATATAAAATAAAAATTTTCAAGCGATACATATTTCTTCTGGTTGCGAATGTTATGAGAAAATAATTGTTGCTTAATTGCGAGAGCTGCCACAAAATAAACCTTTTGTCCCACTTTATCCCTTTGAAGGAGCAGTTCACTTTTAGATCCTGCCACAGAGGCAACCCCATTCTCCCTCTACGGTTTCTGATGGAGTTGTGTCTGTTGAGCATATACATTTTTAATTCTTGCAAGTACTTTGACCTCCAACTGCGGGTGCTTTGGCCGCAGTTGAAGTCTTAAACCTCAGCCACTCTTCGAGGATGTTCGCTTGCACTTTGAGTATAAATTGAAATATTCAAAAAACAATCAAGCCTCAAGGTCTAAAAAAAAATGGCCTTCATGAGATGAGAGGAAGATACTTTTCCTTAACTCATTTACAACTTTCAATTTTTCCAACGACTTAATAAAAAATGTGTTTTTTCATAATTGTTTAGCTTTTGAAATTACCAAAGATTTATAAATGAAATCTGTGGAAATTTTGTTGAAGCTTTCCGAAATTCTATTTTAATTATGGTTCTCTTTTCTCAAAAATTTGTTTACTCTTTCAGTCTTTCCTATTGTACATGGCGCATTTTTGCAAGTTGTTTATTGGCTTTTCAATTATGAAAAGTTCATTCATTATTTAACAACTTTTCCTTCAAATTTATTTTTGATTATTTCATAAGGTTTGAGTTTAATCTGAAGGTACTTTTGACCGACCTTTATTAAGGTCAAAATCAAAAATAACATTCAATTATAAACTATATAAAAAGATTTCTGGAAATATTTGAAAACGTTGTTTATTAGCTATAATTAGAATTTAATTGGTATTCCTTTTATTTAAATGTTTCCCAACACCCATTTTAAAAACGAATATAACTTTTATTCTCAAAATAGTATGCAAGTCCCTAAAGTGCGTGGATTCTACTGTATATGAATTAATTATATTATTCGCCTTCATTTGCACAAAGTGCTTTTATTACTCATATGTATTTTGGGATTTGTGGCACAATCCCTCCTCGTAACAGCTCCTGCAATTGAATGTATCCTTTTACACAATTAGAGTTTTCGTTTCGTTTTTTGTTTAGGATGTAAATCGGGAATGTTTGCCATTCTCATTTTCAACAAGGACGAAGCCTGCTCCACTTGAAACACCTACCCTTTGTGGAATACACTAAAAGTTGACCCATTTTGAAATTAGTAACACAATTCCTCTTATGAATTATCTTTAGTGCCATTTTAATAAATGTAACTATAACTAACTAACCTAACAGGTGGATGTTCCTTCATGTTTCCTGCCCCAGTCCCCACAGTACTCACCCCTGGGGAAATTTACAAAATTACGATACAATAAAGTTTAATTTTTCATGCCGCTAAAGCATGGGACCTTCGTCAGTAATGGACTCCCCGCGGAATCGTTCAATCAGTCAATGTTTCTGAATTCATGTGCAGTCAAGCGTGACCTGTACCAAAGGTCGAATCGAAACAAATTAAGAAACCATTGAGTTCAAGTCGCAGTGTCCCTCTCACATCTGGAACAGTCCCGAATCCTGTCGTATTCCAGTTCCAGATATAGTGGCAAATTATGTGTGCTGAGCATAAATATTTGCTAATTCATGAACACTTAATTTCCTGGTTAAATATTGGCAACATTAAAAAGTTTTGAGTGTTCCTAAAGCGATGGCTATCCAGAAGTTTTGAAAACGCTGACAGTTCTGCTGATTAGTTCATTAAATGACAATCGTTCTTGCAACATTTCGTAAATTTTGGATTTAATTCCCTCCTCGATGTTTACGCGTTCTATTTTTTATAACAAAATTTCTTCAAAAATTTTAATGTCCTTTGATTTATCCAGAAAGCAGCAATAAGTTCAATCAAACGTGTTCAGTGTTACATTCTATAATTATCTCAAGTGAATTATTACATTCTATTTTCGGACTAGTTAAACAAAATGTTCTCTTGTTGCCGCTGTACAAATCCAAAAAAAGAATTGAAAAATTGGAAAAAAGAAAAATCCCAATTTGAAAATGGCACGGAGACCAATAGCAACGAAAAATCCGAAAGTCCTTGTGATGATAGGAATACTGATGACCGTATAATCCCGCTGCGGGCGCCGACAGCAGATGATGCGAACGAAAGACAATCTCAGGATAACATACAACGAATTTCTGGTGATAAGATTTTGGAAGAGAATGCACTATCGAATGGTGGTGGCATAAATTGTAATGGATTTGGTAATCCCCAAATGACATATTGTTTCTTTGAGTTAATCTTATTAGAATTTATAGACAAAGACTTTGTTTTTTTAATTTGTTCAAAGAAAAAATTGCTTAATTTGAAATCCACATTTTCTTTGATTTTATTTTTAATGTAAATTAAAAAATTTTCCTTCATAATTTTTAAATGGTTTGTCACATTGTTATGTATTGGCCTTTTTCAAAAGTTTTGTAATTTGATTTCAGTCGGATTTCAATTAATTACTTCTTAATTGAATGAAATATGATTTCAACAACCATTCCACAATGTTAACTAGTAACAAAATATAAAATCAAATTAAGCAATTTGAAAAATTTATGCCCTACAAATATTATTTAATTATCCCCTTAATTGGAAATATGAAACAAAGTCGTTTGTTGATGTTACCATTAAAAACCAATTTGCGTTTATAGCATCACCAAGTGAAAAAGAAAGCGAATCACAATCGAAAAGTGATAGTAGCATTTTAATTGACGAGGAGGCCAGTGAAGCTAACAAGTTAAACAAATTAGACAGTGATAACTCTATTAATAACAAAACCGTGCCTAAGGACGAGATGAAGAGCAACGACACGACAACTGCAAATGGAGATTTGCCCAAAAGCTGCATGTCGAGGAGGAGCTCCTCCAAGTCGTCCTACAGGAAAAAAGTGAACATCAACGACAGCACCGAGGTGATACCGTCCTCGGATTTGGCATCTATGGACGACGATGAGGTATTCTCCGATTCGATTCCCCCGAAATTGCCCCGGGGGGATATGTGCGCCCCGTACTCCGCCAAGCCGGGCAGCGTTCCTCTGCCGGAGTGGTTCAACAATGACGACAGGTTTTATTGCACGTATTTACGATTTTTTCATTTACATTTTATGTCAAATATTCAAGACGATTTTGCACTGTATTTTTCGTTATTGTTTTGTTGTTAAATTTCATGTTCTTGTTACTGTAATGACGTTTGTCTAGTTTTAAACAACTGGAAGCGTTTCTGTGGAAAGATTTTTTTAACAACTGCTCCAAAGGAAGACAAGAATTTTCTACAAAACTGAAATGCTTACAAAATCAATTAAGCGTGTGGATTATTTATCATACTGGTACAATATCTACATCAAAATACATGGCAAATGTAAATATCGATAGCATTAGTTTCTGCAATAGTCAAATTATAAACGAAGTAAACTCAAAGGTATAAATTAATCAGAAGAACTATTTTAAATAAATTAAATTTATGGCATTCAATATTTTTTGTAAGTTTCACAATAAAAAAAGTTAAAAAAGCATTTGCCGCAGAATTTCGTTTTTCAAAGAAAAAGTAGAATTTCTTACAAAGGAAAATAAATTCCGAGAAATTTATTACGACTCCTTAATGTATAAATATAATCCGAGGTATCGTGTAGTACATAAATCCGATAAATTCCATCAAATTCTTAAACAACGAAGTCGATCGAATAAAATGAGAAATTCGCCAAATCGTAATTGAATTGCAATTCGCAGGAAAAGGAAGTATATCTAGAAATCAGGAGTAGTAGGATTTCTGAAAGCATTATGAACTTTTTCTTCTATTTTTGAACTCATTTCACAATTTTTGAAAGGTATCCGCACTTGAGCTATGTGAGAACTTTCGACATGCTTCTCAAAATTTAAATGTTTTACAAGCTTCGGTTATTATACTTATTTTAGTAGAAACTTTTTTAAAAAGTTATGAATGTAGCACAACTGCACGAACATTATTCTCGTGACATTTTCATGCAAATTTATTATTTTTATGTTTTTTAATAATGATATTGTGTTGCTGATAACACAGTTATCGCTTGATCTTTCCACAAAAACGCTTCTGTTTCTTTACTGAATGACTACAGAAACTTTTGCGGAGATTGCAAAATTAATGTATTTGAAAAAAAATAGTGAATTCGGTGGAATCCTTGAGCCGCCTGTAACCCCAGTCGGTCGAGATGAACTGGAATTACGGAGACATCGACTGTACTCCGAGCTGTTAATGGCTGCCCAAGCGGCCGTAGAACATCGTGTTCGTTTCGATCCACTTGGTCCGGATATTGCTGCTGCTGAAGGTGAATAAATTCATTGCATGCATGCTTTCTTAACTATTTACACATGGATCAGATGCAGATTGAATTTCTCCAACGAATATACCAGACGCTGGAAACATAATTCTTGGCGTGAAATTCTTAAACCTGCTTTAATTGTCGGCAGTTATTGCAAATGTCTGCAACATTTAGTATGCATATTAAATGTTCCAATTCGTTTACACTTTGTTTTACATATCTTTTCACTCAAATCATCTTTCATTGCATTTAAAAGCGCGATTTATTATTGTAGATAAAAGATTTCAAGAACACGACCTTGGTTATCACTTCTTTCGCTGAAAAAAAAGTAAATCTCTTCAAATTTCCAATAGATAAAGCAAAATTTAGAAAACAATTTACTATAGAAAGGATGACCCTATTGTAGGAATACATTCCTTTGTATAATAATAAAAGAAAGTATCGAAGAAAAGTTTTTCTGGTGAACTTGGTAAAGATGGAGTGCTTTGAAACTTTTAAGTGGTAGGTAATAAATGTAGCAGGAACATTTTGGCGTTTATGCTATAATTCTGAACAAATTGACTACATGTAAAGATATAAATTTCGTGCAATATTAATCCGTCAGACCAGACCAAAAATGGAAAATCTAATAACTTAATTCCTACGAAACTAATTAGTTCAAAGTACAGCTAAGTTCTTGTCACGATTCTTTGAATGTGTGGGGAAGCAAATCGTTATTCGGCTTCATCATCCTCACAAAAGGGAAGCAAGTCATGGGTGTGGTGTATTGGAAGGCTCAGTACCTGTGCCGCAACACACGCAATATTCCATCTGTAAAAGGAATCTAGTAACATTCTAGGCTAATCTTAATCCACCCCTCCTTCCCGTAACCATAGAGGAGTGATATATCGTGTTGTATACACTTGCCCTGTGCTCTATTCTCTAGACGTCACGTCAATGCCAGTAATTAAAGTGTACAAAACATGATTTCCCATTTTACTCGACATTGGGATTTATATTTCCTAACAAACGACTTAAGTGTAAGGACAATTAACTCGCGAAATGTGTTGACATATTTATAAATTTAAAAATCCGAAGCGAAAATTTCGTTTCGTATTTTTAAGTGTAATTTACATGATTATTTTTACATTTTCTTGGAGTATTAAATCTCTTGAAAATATATTAAAATTTCTTCGACATTTTCTGAAGGCATTTTACAAAATTGTCCACACCAGAGCAGAGCTGCAGAGCTAGACTCTTGACACTTATCGGAGTACTTTAATCAGGATAAACAACGAGCTGAATGGGATTATGTTGAGGTTTTGCGCATACACCAGAATACCCATTCATTATTTTAATTTTATGCTTGCAAAAAACATGTTGACATTCACAGATTAAATCGTACTTCCTTCAGGTAAAAGATTTATCAAGTTTTGCTGTAAAATCTTATTCAAAAGGAAGAAAATATCTAAAGAACAGATCTATTTTGAAATTCTCGCATTTTATAGAATTTGAAAGATTCATTTATAAGAAAAATGTAAACTTTAAGGAAATCATGATATGATAAAAAATAATTTTGTATTAACTATTAGAATCTCAAAACAAAATCTATTGGTAAATAAAAATATTTTTGGTTAGCTTGAACCAAAGTGGAGGCAACGAATTGTGTAACGTTGAAATAGATAATAACAGTATTAGTTGATTATAACATAAAAAATAAATTCATTCAAATAATATTGTTAAACATCTTTTACTTTTGAGATATATTCAATGCAACAGTAAATGCAAGACGGTGTTTGATTCGTCGATCTAAAATAAAATTATAATTTTAAAAAATGTTTTTAAATCTCAGAATTAGTAAAAATTTACTCCTAAAGACTCGAAACGTAGGAAAAATTATTTTCGCTCAAAAATTGGATTTTAATGGAAGCCCAGCAGCAAATACCTCTATAAATATTCTTGTAAGAAGAACCGTTCTCTCTTAGAACTGTGCCACTTGGTGTGGCTCTTCAAACGCCTTGAGAGAAGTAGAACGATCCGTGCACATAGAAATTATTTTCGGAATATGTTCCGTGACTTGTGAAAGCGTAGGAGAATTTTTATTCCTTCTGTTTTTAATTTAAACCACAAATATTTTCGAATATTTCAATTGAACTTGATTGTCTTGTATGTTGAAAAAAAGTCGTGACATACACATGAACATAAGTAGTATTCCGTTGCGATAACAAAGGTTTACCTGGAGCTTTAGATAACGATCTCCGCTTAGTCATTCACTTGGCTCAATCATCAGTCATTCAAGCGCTGGAAGCCAAACATAAAAAAGTGTTCAATGTTGCGAGAAGTAACGTAGATATTTTTGTGATTTTCAATTAAACATGTAAATCGTGTAATTTGATGGGCCAGACTCTGAGTCAGTGTTTCGGGCGCACCCTGGTCATAAATGAAATCAAACACTGCAATAATCCAGGTAAACTTCTGTTAGAATAGTCTGACGATTTGATTTCCAAGTGATCATCGCTCAAGTGAACAGGAAATGAGAAGATATCGTATCACATGCTGTGTTTCTTTGTGCCATATCTAGTAATAATATATTTATCAGAAAGAACTGTGGAATTGTGAGATAATTACTGCTGTTTATTTTTATATGAAGTCTTGTTTTTTATTACAGACTGCGATCCTGACCTTAAGCCTTCCGCTGCAGCCGAATTAGAACACTTAATAAATCGTTTAGAAAAACTAGTTGAACGCTTAGAACGGTCAATATCGGCGCGCGAATTGGAAATTGCGAATCGTACATTTGATTCCGTTGTCGAAACAAAACGTCGCAGCTTCGATTTGGAAACAGCCGATCTACCGCCGCTGCCTGAACCGTCTAAGATCGAAACCACTGTATCAGACTGCTTGGACGAGAGAATTGAAAGACTAGAAACTTGCCTAAATCATATTAACGAAAATTTTAAGAAGGACTCTGCTGAAAGTAGTCTTGAAAATATTCCAACTGTTCTAGAAGAGTATCTGGCAGAGGATTCAAAACCAGCAACAATTGTCGACAACATGAGCGTTGCAGGATATCAGGACATTGTCAACGGTCCGCTACAGCAATATTTAAACTTATCAAATAAAATAGGAGGAGATGTAGCGCAGCATGCTCAACTAGTGAAATTAGCCTTTGAGTAAGTTAACAACTTTGCAATAATTGTATCACATACAATATCGTAATTTTGGTGTATAATTTCAGTGCTCAGCAGCAGTATGTGACGCTTGCAACGCAAGTTGCACAACCTCCGCAAGCTAAGCAAATGGAACTCCTAAAACCAACTTCTGATCAAATATCCGCCATTCAGAACTTTAGAGAGAAAAACAGGGGATCACCATATTTTAACCATCTATCAGCGATCAGCGAAAGTATTCCGGCTCTTGGATGGGTTTGCATTGTGAGTAAACAAGTGTTTTGGTTTTATTTATTGCAAAACGTTCGTGGTGTCCGTTATCAATTGTTTGCACGGATAAAGCAATTGATAAACTTTTTAAACGTACATATTTGCATAAAATATCAGAAGTTTTAGAATTAGTCGAAACTACGCTAATAATTCATTTTTGTTTTTGGCTTTTGTCCAGTCACCAACGCCAGGACCACATGTGAAAGAAATGAACGAATCTGGCCAGTTTTACACAAATCGTGTATTGAAGGATTGGAAAGAGAAGGATTCCAAGCATGTTGAATGGGCTCGTGCATGGATTCAAACTCTAACCGAATTACAGCAATATATTAAACAATATCACACTACTGGGCTGGTGTGGTCCGGAAAGGGTGCCGCAGCTGGACCACCACCGCCACCCTCTGCAGCTGGTTGTCCTCCTCCACCACCTCCTCCCGTTATGGCCTTAGGAGATTTGTCTGTGGGAGCGAATGATGATCGCACTGCTCTATTCGCTGAAATTAATCAGGGCGAAGGAATCACTAAAAGTAAGTTGTTGCCTCTATTAATTGCAATTTTATTTATTTCATAATTATCGATTTTCGACACAATGCATTTTTACCGGAACAATATGAAATTTGAAAGAAAAACGTAAATATAAAATATTATTAACGTAATTGCAACGCCACGTAAAATATCACAATGTAGAGCAGTATGAAGTTAAGTGAAGCTATTGTACAAAGCTAGAAAATGGCTTGGTGACTGCGAAAACTAGTTCAAACATTTGAAAACATTTATTTAAATATCTACATGATTGTATTTCTTAGATCTAAAAAGAGTTACTGCTGATATGCAAACCCATAAGAATCCTACTCTGCGCACCGGACCGGCACCATTCAAGACTCCGGAACCTTTGGCTGGTGGAGCGAAGGGTCCTGCACCCCCAGTAGATAAGCCTCCAGTTTTTACGAGAGATGGCAAAAAGTGGATTATTGTAATTTATATTTTTAACTACTGATTTGTGAAGGAATTAATTTTACCAATTTCTTTGTTAGGAATACCAAAAGTCAAATCCGGCACTCTTGGTTGAAAATGCTGAAATGAACAACGTTGTTTACATGTTTAGGTGCCAGGGTTCCACACTTACGGTTAAAGGAAAAGTGAACAGCGTTGTTATGGACTCCTGCAAAAAGTGTTCTATACTCTTTGATTCTGTTGTTTCTTCAGTCGAATTCGTTAACTGTCAAAGCATGCAGATGCAGGTAAGAAATAGTGTTCATATTCAGGGGCGGCGCCTTTTCAAAGTCATTTGGAGGGAGTGGGGCGGGGTTCACGACGTCACGAAACAAAATGTGGAACCCAAATTGTTGGGTGGGTTCGATCTCCGTGAGCCCCCGATAGTCGGCGCCCCTGTTCGTATTAGGAAGATCGCTTAACATAAATCAATATTTATCAGGTCCTTGGAAAAGTTCCAACTATTTCTATTGATAAAACTGATGGCTGTCAAATGTATCTCTCTAAGGATTCATTAGAAGTTGAGATAATAAGCTCTAAATCCTCAGAAATGAATGTTTTATTGCCGAAAGATAACGGGGATTATGTGAGTAGTTGATTTTTCTAATTCTATTAAGGAAATCTATGGTGATTGTAATACCATCATAGGAAATTTTTAATTAAGCAATTTCTATATTATATCATTAATTTCAGGTGGAACAACCGATACCAGAACAATTCAAGACAACCATTAAAGGAAAATCTTTGCAAACAATTTGTGTTGAGAGTGTTGGTTAAACGCAAACGCAATATTAAAACTCATTTTAGAAAAATTCTTAATCCAAGAAAACTGTACTCTATCCCAGACGTTCAGCAGGAGCAGTAATTTACATATGATAACATAAACTTTTTACTAATTTTTTATTTGAGCGTAAATTTTAGATAACCAGGAAGAGTATTTATTTTAACTTTTAAATAAATAGAAGTATTTGTATATTATACAAGGTAATAAAAATTATACCAGTTCTTCAGCTGATTTTAAATGTTCTAAGTTCTGTATTATTTTGTGACTTTTGTTGATAAAGATGTTGAAGGTGTTTTAACTGGAAAAATAGTAATAATTATTTAGTAATTTCAGTGTTTAAACACTGCAAATGTTTATTTCTTAGAAACGAACGGACTCCAATTGGTAAGCGTCAACTTGTCGACTTGCGCTGGTCAACTTGACAATGGCAGCACTAATTCCACGTTCTTGAATTTCATTCGTGTACATTTGTAAACGGGGTGGTAGTGTTTGCGTGTCATAATTTGTTTGGTTAGTTTAAATAGTCGGCAAACCAGCAATTTCGCCGGTAATTACTTGAAAATGAGGCGAGTAGTGGTTACAACAGTTTTATTGTCGATAATTTCCTGGTGCCAATGTGCAATCGACCTGCAAGTGGAAAATAAAAATGTCGAACGAACAATAGACCTTTCATCCCAGCTTGTAGAAATTTCTTACAAAATAACTCTTAACCATGTCGATAAGAAGCCCATCCACGCATACAGTTTTGTGTTGCCCGAAAGTGAAAGGGAACACTTATCTTACATTTCTGCAAAGGATTCTTCAAAAAAGGAACTGAAACTGACAGAAGTCCAGTCCTCCGATGTGACAGAGTTTCAAATGTCGTTCAGTAGTGCTACGCCCAGTCAAGTGGTGTACGTGCAGCTGGTGTTCTCAAAATTATTAGAACCCTACCCGGCGAGCATTACTCAGTCGGAAAGGCAACTAGTTAGATATTTCGGAAGCCTTTACTTCTATTCACCCTACAAAACCGTATCGCAAAAAACCTCCGTACACCTCACTTCGAAAACTATTGAATCCTACACACAAGCTAAACCTTTAGCAGTTCTAGATAACATCATAACCTATGGTCCATACGAAAACATTCCACGTAGGTTAAATGCGTATTTGAATTGCATTAGTTATTCAGAAATTATTTATTTTCAGCATATACAAAAGAGGAGTTGATGGTACACTATGAAAACCACACACCCTTTCTTACAGTTACCCGGCTAGAACGAACAATCGAAGTATCTCATTGGGGAAATATCGCAGTGGAGGAGACTATTGATATAATCCACTCTGGAGCAAAATTAAGTGGACCCTTTTCACGATATGAATTCCAGAAAGACGCGCGAAGTAGCCAGTCATGCGTGAAGTCCTATAAAACAATTCTGCCAGCGTCGGCCACTGGAGTATATTACCGCGACACTAATGGAAATATTTCAACGTCAAACATGAGAGTCTTGAAGGATTCGGTGGAGCTGGAGATTCGTCCGCGATTCCCTCTGTTCGGAGGATGGAAAACTCACTACACCCTAGGCTACAACGTTCCATCGTTTGAGTATCTATTCAATTCCGGTGACAATTATTTACTCAAAATGCGAGTGATTGATCACATTTTCGACGACATGGTCATCGACGAGGCTCTGGTCAAAGTTATTTTACCTGAAGGTAGCACAAATATTAAACTGATTACGCCGTACTCTGTTACACGATTGCCGGACAGTTTGCATTACACCTACCTCGACACGCTGGGCAGGCCGGTGATAGCGTTCTCCAAGAAGAATCTCGTGGATAATCACATCCATGACTTCAATCTCAAATACAATTTCGCGAAAATCACAATGCTACAAGAGCCCATAATGGTGGTCGTGTTCCTGTTCCTTCTTTTTGTTTTACTTATCATTTGCATGCGTTTAGACTTCTCAATATACAAGGAAAAAGAAATTGCCCACCATCACAAGGACTAACATTTAGGTATTAAATTAGTATTTAAATAATAAGAAAATGCACCCGAAATCATTTTCCTCGCTCATTACCAACAGCTTATGGTTTCGAGATTCTAAATCAGAGTTCTGGTGTTCGTCTAGCTTTTGTTCACGAGTTGAAGTCTACCGTAATTTCAGTTTGCAATTTTATTGTTTGTTTAATATGGTCAATAAAACGTAATAATAAATATGTACCTTTTATTTTGGAAGCGATATAAATTTTAGTGGAGAGATTTCACTAAATGCGTAAATTCAAATGTACTGTGGAATGTTGTGTACATTTGCAAAATAAACTGATTTTGTAAAAAGAAAAACGAATATCGATACTACTTAAATGGAATTTTTATTATTTCAGGAAAATAAGATTTCTTAGTTTAGTTTGAAAAAAACTGGTTTCATTTTTGTTGAGGAAGTTTTGTTGCTGCAGTTTAAGTGCATATTTCATACCTAAACTCGTCCAGAAGGTTCATCTCCACTTTACGTTCGTTAGTTTTTTTCATGACCTAGAATAATTGTATAATGTACAGGCATAATTATTGTAGTAGCATTTCAGAGAATCAGAGGTTAGATTTTACTTTTACATTATTTCATTAGACAAGAAAACTTCCTAACTTAATTATTTATGAATCTGCACGTCGCATAAATTATGTCCCATGGCTACTAAAATATTAATTACAAAATAAAATATTTTAAATTTAAAACACTAGTTCCAAAATTTGAAATTTATAAGAAATCTATTACACTTTTCCAAACACAAAACAAAAAACGCACACAAACCCATCGTCGTAACAGAATTGCGCTCAGTCGATGTACAATCAGCAGGAAGTGGTGTGCGAGCCATTCTCGTCAGTGTGGGTTTGTCAAAAATGCTCTGAAGAAATTCACAGAACAAATTCACCGAATTGTATTTTTCTATAAATATTGTATTTTTGTAATAAAAAAGCAATAGCAGTAAGTGAAGACGTGAAGTTAGTGTAGTGTTTAACAAAATTAAAAAAGAACCGCGTGGGTGTTTTTTCATCATTAAGGATTTTTATCGGATTTAATTGTTGCATGGTAAATTGGCCCTCATACAAACTCATAATTCTTAAGAATGTCATTGAAATTAGAAATAATGTTGTTTAGAATAATAGTTTTTTCCCCGTTTTGAAAAGATTTACAATGGATTAGTAAAACGCGCAGATTCAAGGAAAATTAGATAACTCTTCATTAGCATCCCTGTGAAATTAAAATGCATAGCACCAGCTATACCAGGTTCACTGTTCACAAGCGCGCCCCTTTGTTAATATTACTCATAAATACATTTAACGTAGCACTAACACATCACAATTGCTCTAGCGTGCTTATATAGTTCGTTTCCCTCTTGGGTGGTAAAAAAATTTTTAATTTTCTTTATACGGGCATTCTGAGCTGCGAGTGCTTCTTGATGTTTTTTTTTTTTGTTTGTTCGAACAAAATTAAATAAAGGGCCAGCTGCAAGATGATAAATTTATTGCAGCCCCGCTGTCCCCCGACCAGCGCACTCGAGTAAAATCGATAATTTTATTATTAACTCAAACAACAATAAAACAAATTTATTTTATGCTTTTTATTTGGTGTAGACTCGTTAGCTTCGCTTTCTTCTTCCTCTTAGCAATTGGAATGTCGTTGGCTTTTTTTCTTCTCAACGAGAGGCCAATCGATACTTAACTTTTGTTTGCACTGGATTTACTTTTGTTTATTTTGAAGTGCCTTCGCAGTGGTAGAAAATTTTGCGCTATATTCAGTGTTCGGATTTTAGCTGCATCGAGGCCACTGACGAGAGGAGTTGGGTAAATGGTAAGTAGTTGGTCAGAATAATTCTAAGTCGCCGCTGATTGCTTGCGAGATGTGCATACAAAGTGCGCTAGGTGATCTTTTATCCGGCCCACATCTAGAGACCGGCATCTTCGACGTTCGACCTTCCGCACATCTCTGAGATGAGAGGGTCCCAGTGTTTTTTGCAAAGTGGGGAACAAAAAGCACGTGGTGACCAGCACAGTGGGTCGCGAAATTCACGTGCGTTGTCTGATCGCTTGCAAAGAATAAAAAGTCCTCCAATTAATAGTATAATTATAATGGCAGGCAAGATCAAGAAATGTGTATGTATTATGGAATTCTTTGAAGTTACAGAAAAGAAAAAGAAAACCATCCACACGTTATATTTAAACCGGGAAACATTGCAAGGTTTGTTTTGTAATTATAACCGAATCAAATTTTGGTATGCTTGTATTGCGTAATTTTCCGTGCGTTGTGTATTTAGTGCTAGAAAATCAGTTCCGATGACTTATTGATTTTTTTCATAAAAGAATATTCTTGATTTTTTGGCGTTACGTCTGTGAATATGTAAATGCCGTTATGCAAATGAGAAAAAAGAGAATTATGTGTAAAGGAAAATCTGGATAAGAAACGGTTTTTTTAGTATACATTTCATTTGACGTGGATAGAATATATTTTTAAATTATTTTCTTCTTACATGCTTTGTTCAATTTGTGTTAACTTGATTTATCAATCATTTGTGTGAAATATATAAATTATTTAACTTTATTTCAGCGAAAAGAACAGCGTGAAAATGGAAGTGCATGTTCCTCCCTTCAATCGTTCGAATTTGAATCTCCCACTTACAATTACCCCCGTTGTAAAACAGGAGGAACAAATCGAACATCCAAGACCGGATCTTACATTTCACTGTATGTGCTGTGGTGATTTTTTCGAAAGTCCCAATGTATTATATGAACACATGAACCATTGCCACTCGGACATGAAAAACAATCAACATAATTCACCGATGTCTGATGATGACGATGATGATGCATTTGAGTACTCTAGTATTATGGAACCGATATGTGAACTGATACACTTAGATGAGGACGAGAACGATAAAGAGATGTCGGAGCCACCAAATTCACCAAATACACCACCATCACCAATAGAGAATGATGATGAATCGTCATCAGCATCCAGTAATGCTGTTAATTATCAATCAACTAGCAAACGTTCATCACCAAGACCCGTTATTAAACTAGAACGTGATGATGATTTTAATTCGCGATCTTCACGATTTAAGAATGTTAGTGAAAGTCTCGGCGGTAAATGCTTCCAGTGCACACAGTGCGAGGAGTCCTTCCCCAATGCTGGTGATCTAGCAAAACATGTGCGATCCCATACGCTGAACAAACCTTATCAATGTTCCATCTGCGACAAAACATTCACCCACATTGGTAGTCTAAATACACACATTAGAATTCACAGCGGGGAAAAACCATACAAGTGCGAAGTTTGCTCTAAGGCGTTCACCCAGTCCAGCAGCCTGATGGTCCATATGCGTTCCCATGCAATCAGAAAACCACATCAATGCCATCTATGCGAGAGAGGTAAGATGCTCTGTTGGGATTTTTAATGTTAACACCTTAACTGATTTTCGTTGCAGGTTTCGTGAACTCAAGTAGCTTGGTTCTGCACCTGAGAACCCACGCCGAAGGCAATGTGTTCGGCTGTCCAGAATGTGATAAGGTCTTCAAGCATGCGAGCTTGCTGTCCGAGCATATGCGGTTGCACACCTATGACCACGTATATCAGTGTTCGATTTGCAGAAGCGCGTTTAAGCATTCAAGTGAGTTGGTTCAGCATATGAAGTGTCATACCGGCGAAAAGCCCTTCCAATGCTCTATTTGCGAAAAGTCCTTTACCCAACCGGGCAGTCTAAACACTCATATGCGAATTCATACCGGTGAACGACCTTTCCATTGTAAAATTTGTGATAAATCATTTACTCAAGCATCAAGTTTGACGGTTCATATGAAAATACACACCGGCGAAAAACCTTACCGCTGCGACTATTGCGGAAAATCATACAGTCAACAATCGTACCTCAATAAGCATATTCAGTTTCATCTTGAGCATGTTAAAGAAGAAAGCCTGGCATGCATTGTGTGTGGCCAAATATTCAAAGATGCCCTTACCTTAGCTCAACATGTAACTCAAATACACTCCGAATTACTTCAAAATTTAAGAGATTATCAAAATAAAAATTAAATAACTCCCATGACGTATAATTAAAATGTAAGACGTAAAAGTGAAAAGAAATTTTGTTAGGTTTAAATTAAGAGACATGTACAGAAACTCGCGTACTCAAAGTTAAAAATTTTATCCGTTTTTTGGATTTTAGTTTACAAGCTTCAAAGTATTAATTTAGCTAATAGTTTGCCTCTTAAGTTCTAAAGTATAATTAGTGTAAAATCCTCGCAGGGCTCCAATTTGAAATTCACATCTTATTTATTTTATCATAGTAAGTAATAGAAACCATCAAAGATAAATTAAATACCTTTTAGGTAATCATTACAGTCATAATCCTCCCATCAGTTCAAAGAATACATTTCAAAAACGAATGAAAATTATTTCAAGTGATGTTCTTACATTTATAGAAATATTCGCATTAAAAGTTTTGGGTATAACAGCAATAAAAACATACATTTTATATTTTTAAGACGAAATGATACATTTGTTTTTCTAAATTTTTTCTTTATGTTTGTATTTTTTCTTTATTTTTGCATTTTATTAATGAAATGCATGAACTTAAATTCACATTTTATTTTATGTAAATTAAGAGCATTATTCCAAGATTTATATCGAATTCATTCTTGTTAATTTTATCAAAATAAGGAAAATTGTTTTTACAAAATTACTCCTGAATTGGTGCCGTGGTAGACGTTTAATAGTACCTACCTATATTAAAATCGTAGCGCTTAGTAAATAATTTGATCCTGACTGAGTATTTTAGAAACGACGGCGTTATTTCCTAATGGAGTGTCGCGCAAAATAACTCTGCTTCAGAATACTTAAGAATTTATACGAAAGTTGATGTGGAGAGTTATGTTTGTGTGATTAAGACTTTTTTTGTTTTTGATAATAACTAATAAGTATTGTGCCAGTTATCTTTATGCCCTCTTATATACTTTTTACTTTGTAAGTTTCATGAATTGTCAACAGATTTCTTTAATTCGAGACTCAATTGATATAACTTACGTTTCAATAATATGTTTATTATGTCAAAAACTTTATTCGCCAAAATTTCGTACTCTTACTGATAAGTTCAATAATGCATTTAGATGACGTTTTGCTGTTATTTTGCATGCAAGTAGATATTTACGTTCTAAACACTATTGTTATATTTACAAGGTAGTTATGTGAAAATTATGAACAATGAAAATAAAACGTAAAGTATTATATTATTTTTTATGATTTTTCTTTAAATATTTCCTTAATTGTAGTTTCAGTTTTATTTGATGTTACTTTGACTATTCTGATATCATATTAGAAAACAAGCAATGATTTTTTGAGATTAGAAAACATAATCAGAAAAGAGAAATTGTCTGACAAATAAATTAGCTCATAAAATAGTTACGTGCCTATTTACCGATTTTTTTTATTATGCTCCTTTTAAATGCCAAATGGATAATGAATGAATGTGTTTCAAAATTTAAATGGAAATGCACGCGGACGTCATTATTAGATTTTTTCTACCGCCAGAAAGAAAAACGTGTCTTACATGAAACTATGCCATATACTTTTAAATATTATGTAAATACATACCGTAAGCCTATTTACCTGTAAAAAAAAAATATCGAATGCATGAACAAATATGAAGTATTTATTTTGCCAGCAAAACATAAATACAGTTACAGAGGAGAATCATAACAATTACATCAGGGATTTTCAAATATTTACTTCAGTAAATTCTTTTTGTTGCTACAACATATAACTAAAGAATTGTGATTATTTTTTAGGAATATCATTAAAGCATTTGCAACTAAAAACACCATAAAACACTTAAACTAAGTATAATATATAATGATATAATATGTATGAAATGTTACATAGAATAACGTACCAGGTACAACTAGTGCATACATATTATTAATTAAAAATATATATTGTAAAGTATGTAACACTCAGAAGAAAACAATCTCATCCGAAATAAATATATTAAACCATTGAAGTATGTATACAGCAAAAATATATTTACAAAAATACCTATATTCATATGTGTAAAGCAGTTCTAATATCGTAGGAAACATAGATATAAATATGAATATATTTTTTAAATAGCAACTAGTGGATAAAACCTTTTACATTTAATTAAATTTATTTTGATTTGTCTGTGAAATGAATGTATTTTGAGTTTCAGATTATTGTGAAGAACTGAAATATAATTTCAATAGCCCTTTTTGTAAATATACGTATGTATTTGAAGCAATACCGTACTCTCCCGAGTGTGCATTGAGTTTTGTTTCGTATGATGCGACAATTAAGTTCAATTCGACTTCTTAATGCAGCAACAAATACTATTTGTATTAATTTCACAAATACTTTAATTCATCAATAATTTAAAAGTGCATATAAGGAAGTACGCTTACCATTTTGTACACAATGATACATATAAACAATTTTTACTTGATACTTTGTATTTTTAAAGTACTTCCTCTCGTTGGAAAACAGTTCACATCTTTTCTACGTCCTTAGATATACAAAAACTTCCTATTTTTACTTAAGAATGAAATAGTAACAAATAGATTTGAGGTATTGAAATCTACGTTAAATTTGCTTTTATTATTTCAATTAAAGGGGTGTTTATTATAACCAACGAAATACATAAAAATTAATTTTAATTTACTTAAAAATTTTAAGTGATCGAATTTATTTCCAGTAAGATTTTTCAAAAATTAGTTATGTATGGTCAAAGCAGCAATAGACATGCAAATACCAATGATTATCAAGGAAAATTGTATTGTATTTATAGAAACGTGATTTCGAACTATAAGAACCAAGAAGGAAATGCTTTGGAATGCGTAAATTGGCCATTTTTTTTGTAAAAGTTCTATCTAGGACGAAAAATGTTTAGAGATAGACAACGTACATACTTGAAATGCATTTTTTTATTTTTATATAAATTGGAATAAGCTTTAAGTGTACACAGAAATTGTCGCTCGTATTTTGTAGTATTATAAAAAATTAAAAACATTTCAATTTGAAGTTCTTTTTTCAGTTAAGGCAAAGTATTCGAACGCAATTTACTGATATAGTAGTGTCATGAAAGTTTATTTGTAAGTTACTGAAGAAAATTAAGTTGCATTAAAATAGTTATTAAAGTTCGTAGTTTTATTTCTGACAATATGAGGAAAATAGTGCAAGATGAAGATAAAGGAAAAATGCATTATTCCCATTTTAATCTTTATTTCAATCAATTATTTTTACATTTACTAATACTACCTTAACATTTAATGTTACAAAACGTAAGCCGTTATTTTAGTTGTAGAATGGATTGTAAGTAACCCAATGAGCGCGAGATTGCTCCTGTTCGCTTTTGTGAGATGTGAATAGTGACTTATATACATCACTTGCTTTTGGATCTTTCGCAACGCTGTACTCGCCCTTTAATTTTTTTATCTGGGGGTCCACCATATCTTGTGAATGTCCACTCCTCTTAATAGGTACAACGATTTTGTTTTTTGGGAGTTTCCCAACCGCGGGACCGTCTGGGTCAATCTTGATTTGTGTTTCTGGTTTTACATCTTCTGACGAAGTTGACGCGACCGGCTCCTCTTTCACAACCGTAGCAGATTTGTTTTTCTTAGATAACTTTCGTTTAGCAACTCGTACTTCCATCTTTTTCTTCATTTCCTCGGTTTCCTCATCGGTTCCATTCAGGATGACAACATCTTCTTCTGTAAACGGTGTCTGGCACAAAGCGCAATTATTTAATTTAATTGCTCTCAATGCGCGCTCGGAAAAAACACATCCGCATGACCATAAGGCTACAAATCGAAATTTTCCAGACATTTCCAAACCAATCAATTTGCAAATGAATGGTGCACTACGAGCATCGAGAAGCCCTTCAGTCTTGTCATCGTCCTTGTACGAAGGATTAGGAGTAAGATTTAATGTTTTGATGTCCTTCATAGATTTGATATGACTTGCTGATTCTGGCATTTTTTCTTTTTCGAGAAGTTGCTCGATTACATTTTGTTTAGAATAAAGTCTTCCAAGACCGCACATTACAATCGGCTGCTGGAGTCGTTGCTGTGTTAAGGCGCAATGAAGCCAACGAAATTGACGCTCAGAATCCTTATCTTTCTGAAATGTTATATATTTTTATTTGATATTGTATAATTTTATAAGATAATCAATCATTTGATCAGTTTAAGGAAAATTTATGAACTGCGTGTTAGCAGCAACGCAATTTTTACCTGTTCTGGTTTCTTCTTAAGACGAACCAGTTCATCTCTCCGCGGAATGGTTCCACCATCACAACCCATTTTGGAATAAAATTAGTAAATAATGCAGAGTACTAATAAGAAAGTTTCGCTTGTTTGCTCCACACTTGACATAAGATGTTTGACTTTTATGAAAAGACACTTAATTGACAGTTCGAATTTTTATAAAGAATTGCTAAATTTTCGAATAATCGGGTAAAATCCTATTACTACGTTTCCATGCGGGGTTCAACTCGAGTTAAACTCGAGTTAGTGGTCATGTACTACGTTTCCATGCGGGGTTCAACTCGAGTTGAACTCGAGTTAGTGGTCATGGAAACGCAAGTTTCGTTAAATCCAAGTTAAATCCACGAAAAAGGTCGGGTTGAGTTGAGTTCTAACACCAAATGCCCAACTATCAACTCAACTCCTCAAGTACATGGAAACACTTCAGGTTAAGCGGCCGTTTTATTAACTCAACGATAACTTAACTCCAACTCAACCTTGCACATGGAAACGTAGTAATGGAAACGCAAGTTTCGTTAAATCCAAGTTAACTCCACGAAAAAGGTCGGGTTGAGTTGAGTTCTAACACCAAATGCCCAACTATCAACTCAACTCCTCAAGTACATGGAAACACTTCAGGTTAAGCGGCCGTTTTATTAACTCAACGATAACTTAACTCCAACTCAACCTTGCACATGGAAACGTAGTAATGGAAACGCAAGTTTCGTTAAATCCAAGTTAACTCCACGAAAAAGGTCGGGTTGAGTTGAGTTCTAAAGGCCCGTCCAGATAGTTCCGCCTCCTTTCGTTCGTTCGCCTCCGTTCGTTTTTTCAGTTTTTTGGTTCCATATACTGCCCATGGAAGTGTCCACATAGAGGCGGACGGAAACGAACGAAACCGGACGGAGGGGAAAAACTTTGAGAAATTTCGAATTTTAGGCGAAAGGGCGGACGGGCATAACCTCACTTTCTGTCTATCACAATAAATTTGAATTGAAATACGGTGAATCGTACGTAGGCAGTAAATTTAATGTAATAGAGTGAATTTAGTGCAATCCCCGAATAGCTCACTCAATATTTCCATTGCTATTAAATTGTAAACAATGAATGACAAGTGTCAAAAGTCCAAAAGACGAATGAAACGAAACGGTGCTATGTGGACATTACAAAAAACCGGACGAAAACGAAAGAAGAAGAAAAAACGAACGGAGGCGGACGAACGAAAGGAGGCGGAACTATCTGGACGGGCCTTAAAGCGGCCCATAGACGACCAACTTGGTTGTCAACTAGGTTTGCCAACTAGGTTGCGATTGAGCCTACAGACTGAATGATCAAGTTGCCAACTTGGTTGTCAACATCATTTTTTCCAAAATTTTATGCTGACAGCACGTTTTATTATTTTAGCTCTCAACTGAATTGCCGCTGATTTCTGAGTTCTCCCAGTTTGGAAAATGCGGTTTTGAGAAAAACGCGTTGAAAGTTTTCAGTAGTTAAGAATAATTATCAGAAAAAACGCTCACAAATAATCGAGAGCGCAGCACCTGAATTGAAAATGCTAATACTTATAGAGATATTTCCTACGTCACTAATTTTTTGCCAAACCTTTTTGAAAATATCAAGGGGAAAAATGTTTTTCTACTTTTTGAAATTCCTGGAGTTTATTATTTGAGTTATGGGAGTCATAAACGCAATTGCAAGCAAATTTGAAAAATGACCGTCTACCGTCGACGATATTAAAAAGAACAGAAACAAAATATTGCAGACAAAAATGTGTGCTATTACTGAAATGACGTTCTTTTGATTTAACAACTTTATTTTAATGCCTATATTTATTATAGAAATATTTTATACTATATTCCGGGTCCCTCGCCAATCCAGCATACTCTCCAATTCAATCCATCTGCATTATTAATGGTTTACTTCACGAAGTGCATGCACTCTATAAATTCTTCAATCGAAATGATGTTGCTGAAGTAAGTTGTCAACCTTGCCATAGACGTCACAACATTGTCCTCAACATTATGGCCCCTCCCACAAAAATCAAAAATTTTTGATTTTACTCCAACATTGGGTTCAACATGATTTTTCAACCGTCAACCTACCCACAGACGACCAACATTGTCGACAACATGGCATGTTGGCAACTTAGTTGACAATCAAGTTGGACGTCTATGGGCCGCTTAACACCAAATGCCAACTGTCAACTCAACTCCTCAAGTACATGGAAACACTTCAGGTTAAGCGGCCGTTTTATTAACTCAACGATAACTTAACTCCAACTCAACCTTGCACATGGAAACGTAGTAATGGAAACACTTCAGGTTAAGCGGCCGTTTTATTAACTCAACGATAACTTAACTCCAACTCAACCTTGCACATGGAAACGTAGTATATGAGCGGGTTCTGCTAAACCTATCAACAGTAATCCGAGTTGTCATTTCAAGTAAAAGTTCAAGCTTCTTTTTTTTCGCTTATCGACAAGCACGCATTTACATTATTATATAAATTAAATACTTTTGATCAATGGGTGTGTATCGTGTGAAGTTAGCCGCACCCACTTTTAGTCCTATAACTTTGGTTGCATGTGTAAACAAACCTCGGAAAGGGCTAAACCATCATAAACAATAGTGAAATCGAATCCTTTTCGTTTGTTTATGATTGTTTAGCCATTGCCGACGTTTGTTTACATATACAACCAAAGTGTATGGCATACCTTTTTGTTTCTTGTATTAAATACCATGCTTGAAAAGAAGCCGAAATTCGAAAATACAAATCAGCTGTTCGCAGTTTGCTTGACATTGTGAACTGTTTATAAATATGAATATAACAATATAACCAAGAACTACGAAGTGTTAGGTTATAACAGCAATTGGAATTGTATTGCAAGTTTCTGTTTTTAGAAAACTGAAACGAAGAAACTATATTTAACAGAAAATTTCAGACGTCCTTTACAAACTATGACGCAATACAAGAGTTTCGTGTTCCCGAATGTGCCACCAGACATAAAGTAAAAATTCAAAGTGGTGCTAACCCAGGATAACAATGTTTTATTTATTTTAGTGAGGAACTTATAAGAGATGATAAAAAGGTGGTAATCGTTGGAGTAATTGGAAAGTCAGCATTTCCGGACTGTAATAAAATGGCAGGCTTCGACATTTTAGATGTGCCTCCCTCGCTGGTGGACGGCCAGTGTGAAGAAGTATGCAAATTGCGAATGTTCTAAGTATCGCCCTTGTAATTGATTTAAATTTTAGGGTAAAATCACATTTTACTACCACAAATCCGAGCAGTTTTTGTTTGTTCACTTCGAAACAACTTATGATAATTATTGCATGAAAAAATTATTTGAGCAAGCATCGAAAAAAGAAAACTTCCAGTTTTTAGTTTTCAATAGCTCTGTTCGGACTAGATTCGCCAGCATGTTGCTATTTGCAACACAAGTGTGTCACATTATAATTCTTGTTGAAACAAATATTAATTTTGATGCCTCCTACTTATCATTGTTTAAGTCTCTAAAGATTATCAGGTGAATTCACAGTTATTTTGAATGTATTTGTATTAATAGTTCAACTAAATTGTAGAGAGAAACATGTTCTGAAATTTCTGCCGAAATTCGTAAAGAACTCAAACGCTGGGTCATTTCTTGGAAAAGATGCAAGGCTTTGCTCTCCTCGATTTATATTCTTTTTTGAAAATTTGCCTGATGCATTCGGTAGGTAAACTTTTTTTCAATGAGCTGATGTTTATTAGTTTCCTTAGGACCGAATGATGAATTGCTTTCGAAGTTAGAATTTGAGGTGGAAGACAACATATATAAAATGCTTCGCAGTGAATTCATTATAACAAACAATAGGTATTTACGTATTATATTTAAAACTTTCTAATAAAATTTCGCAATATTAATTTCGCCTATATTTTAGTTCCATTTCGTTATTTTCTATACCGGAAAACAAACGTTTTGTTTACTATAATACTGATAAATGTTTGCGAGAAGATCCACTAAATGTGTCTATTGATGTTCTTAATGGAGAATTGGAAAAATTTTCTAAAAAAGAAGCCGCTGATAGTGATTGGGAAAACCTAAGACCGTATAAAGTAAGCATAGTTGCATTTAAGAAAAATAGTTTAGTATAATAATTTTGAAGTATGTATACAGAATATACACTGCACATAATATGTATATTATGAGTGTTTTTAGACGTATTTATTCTATTGGTACTCAAATTAACCATATCTTTTAGGGTTTCGGAAAACAACTGATGGAGTATGATGATCCGGATCTAGACTTGAACTTTCAGGAAAACGAAAGAAACTTCATCAATCTTCTGAAAGACCATGTAAATGAAGCATTACAGACTGGTTTCGACGACAGCATGTCTAAATTTAAGGGCAAAAGTCATTTTGTGGTGAGAATTTTATTTTCCGAAGCGTTGAACAAATTATGTTGATTACAAAATATAGATTCCAAGTGTCAAGGCGTGGTTTGATACATTTAAATTACTTCATAAAATATTTATAGAGAATCCAGGCAATCCCAATTTTGAAGCAAACGATCCTGATTACGTGAGTGGGAATTTATATTTCGATTCCAAAATCGCTGACAATATTTATATTTACAGAAATCTTACCTAGAAAATTTCCACAAATTAATGGATATTGATGAAGAGTAAGCATTTCCCTTTTATTAAACTCGAAACATCTAAAAAACTTAACTTCTATTTGTGATGTTAACAAATTATAATTATGTATATTATGCAATTTACATGTAAATTAACTTAATTTTTCTTCTAGATTTTTCTCAAAATGTTGCGAATACGGTCTCAAACAAGCCATTGCTTTGTACAATAATCCATTGGTGCCTCATTATGGCAAGGAGTACCACAATGGATTGGTGAACATATACAAAAATTGCTTAAAAATTATAATAAAAATAATTTAATGTCAGGTGGAAGAAGCTGTGAAACTGTATATGAAGTATGCCAGAGGTCCCCATTCTAGCATAAACGAAATAAAATTGAGAGAAATGTGCGAACAAACATGGAAATCTGGGAGACAACAATGCGAGTTTTTGAGCCTCCGTCGAAATCCATGTGTGATGGCAAAACATGTTGCAAAGGATGCTTCAGAGCACTCTAGTGGGGTAGTCTTTGTTTCTGCGTGCAATTGTGGTCGAACTCAAGTAAGTCAAATTTGCTTTTACACAAAATGAAACATTCTATTTGATTTTTTCCTAAAGGGTCGCCGAGAAGATCCATACACCATTAAACAAGCCAATTACGAATTTTATCAGATCTTAGCAAATAACTGCATTTCGTGCAATAAACTTGAAAAAATTCGATTTCCTATTTTTGAGCCATCAATAAATGATTTCAAGTAAGTAAGGAGCTTTGAATGTGGAAAAATATTTTATTTACATCTTACAGAGCTGCAGAACTAAAAGCAAAGTTTGACAAGCTTAGCATTAGGGATGAACCAGAGACGGAAGAGTATATTTCCGAGCTATCTCACCCTCTAACAGCCTCAATGGGATCCCCAACGAACCTGAGCTTATTGTCCATGCACAATTTGGACAAAATGATTTCTCAAAGCTCCGAAGAATCTTACAATGAACTTGTGATAACACTCAACGAATCTAGTGACGAACTTGAAAAATCTGCTGTTAACCAGCCATCGACAACGGAATATTTACCAGGCATGGTGCATACGGAGAGTCCTTTGGGATTGCTTCCTCAATTTCCAAGTTGGTCATTGGTTTGTGTAGGCCCAAGTTCTGTTTACAGCCACAGCACTGGACTTCTTGAGCACTTTCAAAGTGGCTTTTTATCGGGTGCGAACTTTCTTCTGCCATGGGATGTTCATGTGAGGTAAGCTCACGGATTTAAGTGAGAATTGGAATCTAGGTAAATTATATTTAAATTTTAAATAGATTGGAACACTCCGCTTCTTGGGCAGCAACTTATGAGAAGGCTCGCTACAGAAAGAAGGGTCAAGTGTTTATTTTGAAAATATTCGTTGGCTGCGAATACGAATGCCCACGAGGACATAGATTTATAATGAGCTCGCCTGATAAAATCCTTCATGGAGGATCGGGTACGGTGGTTCCTTTATTGCTAGAAATTTCCTTTAACAAATATTTTCAGGTATTATCCGGGACAGTGGAAGCAAAGTAGTTTTCAATGAAATGCCATTGTACTTTCCGTGTCCGTGTCGAAATACTAAACCAATGGTGGCTCAATTAATGAGAGTCCATGTAGTTACACCAAAAGCTCCTGTAAATGTTATATTAGACCCAAAGGTAACAAATATTTTTGCAAAATCTTTTTTAAAACAGCATTTTAAAATGTTTGCAGGTAAGAACTGGCGACAGGGACTACATTTTTACAATGGGTCTTTCAGTTCCTCCGAAATTATCTCAAAGTACTTATTGGGTTCTTCGCTTTCCTTACATTTATGAAGCAGATAATGGTCCTATTCCTGCACCACTGGAAGTTTCGCCTACGAATGCCATGTCTCATGGTTGCTTACTGGCAGGAATGTACGGTGTTACTGAAACTGAAGCAGAAAACTAAAGCAGGCATAAAAGTAAAACCACCAACAGTTGCCCTGAAGATTATTTGCTGAAGCTACTTTTCCATATTACGTAATATAAGGAATAATTGCTTGCCAATATGTTCACTGTTCAGGCTTGGTTGGCCGTTGGTCGTCACGGTTGGATCGAGAAATAGTTTCTGGACTGGAAGTGGACCAAATCTTAATAGTAGTATTGTCTGGTATTAAATCATGACTCGTCACGTAACATGACATGTAAGACTCCGCAAATTATGTTTACAAACAAATGTTCGTAGAAGGGTACAAGTTTAATGTTTTATATCTATGCCTAAAAGAAATGTTTACTATTATATTTTAGAAATCTTTTAATGAATACAACAAAATTTGATTTGAATAATATATTTACATAGAAATGGTGTAAAACTTCTTAAATATACATTTCCTTTGGAAATTCTGCAAAAGCTCTAAATTTGTGGAGTGATTTTTTTTTTTTTTTTTTTGTATGCCATAATCGCAAAAACCAAAAAGCCATAATAAAGTCATATTTTTTCCAACTTATTCTTAGATGGTAAAAGAAGACGTTCCTTTCGTGTATAACTCTACTGCGAAGTTTATATTTCTTATGTATAACGTACAACAAAGAATTGAGGTACAATTCGATAGATCATTGTCAATGTTTTAATTAATATTACATTTTTAAAGCTGCCATTTTGTTTTATGTTTCGATTCTTGTATCTTTTTGAATATCGAATGTAAAGTTTGTTCTTTGTGTACAACGGTGTATATTCTTGAATTGATATAGATTTAATTTTTTTTTTTTTGGCTTAATTTGAAATGGTGTAAATATTTGTAATAATCTGAAATGTTAGCTTATGTATATACATTTAATTATTTTATATTTGTTGCATTAAGTATTATTATTATTATATAGGTAAGTCAGCTTAGCATAGCCCATAGCGTCCGAAATGGACAAGTTCTATAAACATTTTAATTCTTTTCAATGCGGATGAGACAGTAAAATATTTTCAGCCAAACCAAGATTTCTTTTTTGCATCCATACACAGATAAAGATGAAACCATTCCTATCAAAAATAAAGTGATTGATGATCTTAAATGATTATTTGATGATTGATTTGCCTTCAACTGAATGTAATGTTTTGAGAATTCGTAAGTTTGTATATACTTTTTTAATTAAAAATATGTTAAGTTGTGAAGTTTTTTATATGCTTCGTTTTATAGTGATAGTAAAAGATTCTCTAATATTTATGTTATTATGGTATGCTTTTAGCAGGACATTAAATCTTTCATACTAAAATAATAATGATTTTAAATAGACTGAGAAATCTGTAACTGTAAAATTTACTTACGTCTGCTTTATATACTTAGATTAGATGGAATTATTACAAGATTCATTCAAAATTTCAAATTCTATACTTTAAAAAAAAAATTATTAATTTGAAAAAGAAAAACAAGATTCAAATTATGATAATTTGCCTTAAAACAATAACATAACAAAAAAATTTAGCACATTTTGCAATTTTTTTTAATGGAAACAGTTGTGAGATCATAAACCTCTACTCTTGAACCTCTACTAATTGCGGTTTCACAGAGTCCTTCTCCGTTTCATTGTTATCTTCTACAGTTTTTTCGGTTCCACATGTTTCATTTGCAACGTCCTTTTGGTGTATTAAACTTTCATCGCCTCCACCGATTAAATGATTTTCGATTCTTTGGACAATTTCTGTTGTTTCCAAAGGTAACGATGATGGCCGCACTTTGAAAGGAAATGCTCCATGACATTCTGCTGGGGGAGAATGAACTGCTATTATATCGGTTTGTGTTCCAGCAGCATCCTTTGGTTCCTTTGAAGTGAAATTTTTCAGAGTTTCTTCTGGTAGGCTACATAACATCGTCATACAATTTAGAATATCTCTCACTGATCCCTGCAGCTGTTGAACCTAGTCAGAAAACATTGATTGAATAGTATGTATAAAATATTCAATAAAAAAATAATAATGAATTTACATAAAATTAAAAAAACACGACAAAAACGATTCTTATGTTTATCAAGACTTACATCAATATTTGAAATTACTACATACTTGATTCGTCAGCACGGTGCATGATTTAGCCAAATCATTGACCACAGTTGCAGAGCTGTTGTCCAAAGTAACAACATTTGAATTTGAAATTTGTGGAGTGTCGCTGATCTCTTGTTTATCTGCCTGGCCAGATGTTGATGTTGCGTTTATTGCCGATACTTTTTTCCAAAGAGCGTTGATAGCTTGCATTTGTAACTGCTGAATTTTTCTTTCATTTTCCAACTGCAGTTTAGTCATTTCCATATCTTTAACGAGCTTCCTACAATTAATATGAAATCTGTGATTGAAAATACAACAGATTTATGTTTTTAATAAAATCGTTGTTCTTTTAATTTTACAACAAAAAGCCAATTGAATTTTGTTAACTTACTGAATATATTCCTGCGTTCTTTTCTTTACAAGCTTTTCAGTCATAACTTGAGTCTTCTTCCTTGTTCGATATCCTCTCCAAATTTTTTGGATCAGAACTGCTGCTGATTCTGTTGAGTTATTAATGCTAACAGTAGATATATCAATGTTTTCCTTTTTTTGTTGTGTTCTATGTGTAATAATAGAAATGTTATTTGGTCAAAATTATAGACAGAAACCTATACCTCTGTGCAGCTTTGTTACGAATAGTTTTTAATTTGTCGACATTTATGTGATCACTATCGTCATCCGAACTAACTGTACACGAACCATCTGGAGGTGTCATATGCACAGAATTGGACGACAGCGGTCGATGTTTAATTTGATTATCAACTAAACATGATTTCAATGCTTGATTAGTATTAATCGTATTGATTTTTCGTGGACTAAGATTTGGTGATCTTTCATTAGTCCTTTTCAATTGTGAACTTCGAATAACTTTTGGAGAACTGCTTTTATTTTCTGAAATATGACTTAAATTAAAAGAATCGAACTACTAAGTTTCAGTTAGTTTACCTTTATTCTTGCTAGCTTTAGCTGATAATGAATTCGTTTGAGCAGCCAACGCCGACACATTAACTCTTTGAACAGCAGAAGGTGGACAATCAGGACTCATAAGAGTTTCCGGTACAGGTACCATTTTTGAAGCAGCTGCCAAAGGCCCCCCTCCTGATGTCGATTGAGGCTGATCTACTCGAGAATAAGTTGAACATTTAATTCTTTGGAAGAGTTACTAATGTAATACCGTTATATTGATTGGGTGTTACAGTTCGAGGAGTAGATTCTTGGGACGAATTTAATGATTTGAGATTACTTATAGCGCCATCAAAACTCTGAGACATGAGTCCCTCATTTTTTATATTTTCAATCAGCGACGTTGTCATTTGCATCAAGTGATTACTATTTGCAACTAAAAAAACAAATATTGCACAGTATATTTTTTTTCAAAATCCGATATATCTTACGAATTTCACTTGAATTGGAAACAAGGGAACTTGAAGTATTTCCATGATAACTACTCGACATTGAGTCAGGCGATCCTTGCCTTCCACTGAGTCTTGAAACTAAAAATTATTTTCATTAATATATGGCCTAATGTGCTAAGTTCATATCATAAGTAATTAAAAATAAATTCTTACATCTAGGTGACTGTATCCTACTCCCTGGTTTTCGTCTTGCAGAAGAAGGAGAGTTGTTCCCTGACGAATTCGTGTTTTCAGATATTTCTTCTTGCAGCTGCCTTTGATGCTGTTGGGCTTTACTTAAGATTAATCGCAGTTTTCTCTCATTTTCATTTTCTAAAGCTTTTCCCAACAAAGGACAAACTGTGCTCAAATATTTAGCCAAAGCATCTTGTTCACCCACACGAAATTGTCGTCCTCGCCCTTGACTGTACAGCCACTCTGCTCTCAAGCTAAAAAAAATTGTTTAAATACTTTCCCAAACCCTTGGAAATTGTTCTCACCATTCTATAGCATCGACGGTGTAACCATCGATTACTTTACAATTCATGCACCAATTCAACACAAACGGTCTATGATCGAAGCCGCTAGAAACAGATATTCGAGTAATTCAAGGATTTAAGCAAAGAACAAACTTACTTTGTTTCGTTAGTCATTTGAACACATGGATTCTCATTAATGGAGATATTATATAAATTCGTAAGATTCACCAGTGTACAAATTTCATTCAAGTCACTAATGTTGTTCTTAGCTAACGTTAGTGTCTTCAGAGACGTTGGAAGATATTTATCGCATTGTCGTAAGTGAGTAAGTCGATTGCCGTGCAGATACAAGTCCTATAAAAGCACAAAGATCAAAATAACATTAAAAAGGTATTTTAAACATTATTTAGTAAATTTTGATTGCTTGGAGAAAACATTTTTTTATCAATTTCCTTATTAAATTATTATAATTTACAGTTTTTTAAAACATTCAATTCGTTTTCAGATTTGCGCAACATTTAGTACTGTTAATATACAATTTAAATTCTTGGAAAGACTAATTTTATAGTTAAAAATCTTTCGAATAAGGAACACAAGTGATGTTCTATAAAAGCAGGGTCAACACATAATGTTCATTTTATTAATTTTTTTATATGAAAACAAGCAAAGTGAATTGCGTAGCCTTCGCTCTAATCAATGGACTATGTATGCGAAGGATCTTAAATTCAGGGAAATTTATAAAAATATCTTCACAATTGCTAAGGAAAGGAAATTTCTAGTTAAGCGGTGGCCACTGTTAAAAAACGCGTTTAAATGCGCTAACACTATTGCAATGGCAAAAATCTTTTTTCTAAATTACTAAAAAGGATTTTGAACTGATATTGCTTTGCACCAACTAATATTGTTTCGAATGAAGCAAATCGGATGAGTGATCTAAATTTTAAGCAGATCGCGATGTATAGTTTGCTTTTATTTATGTTTGACATCAAAGCATAACAAATGAAATTTCACAATTTTGGTACATCGATTGTTGAAGAACATTTTCCAAACTTATCTTTTTAATTATTATAACGTTTATACTCTTCACTGACTTGATTGTAAATTTCATTTGTATTTTCATGCAAAGATCTCTAAACACAAACAAATTTTTAAAAATTTAAACAAAAAATGTGTAATAAGTGCAATCTAAAAAAAATATATTGTTAATAAAGGAATGAACTCTATTCTTACTTTCAGACATTTCAAAAATGATATATCTGAAATGCTTCCAATACTATTTTCGGACAAATTCAGATATTCTAATTTTACGTTAGTATTTAAATGCTCAATCGTTTTAATGTTATTGCCTTCAAGATTCAAATGTGTTAAGTGAACAAGTTCCTTTAGGCCTTCAATATTAAGAATTCCATTGAAAGACAAATTCAGTTCCCGTAAGCAATGCAATCGGCAGACTCCATACATACGCAACAGTTGGTTTTTAATTAGAGAGAGCTGAAAGTGAAAACAAGAATTACCATTTAATTCGTTTAGTAATTCAAAATTTCTTGTTGTACCTTTTCGATTTTCAAGTAAGAATCAATGTTATCTATCTTTTGTAATTCGTTGTCGTCAAGTATCAGCACGCGAATGTTTTGGGCATCGTCTTGTTTAGGAATCTTTTTAAGGCATTTCTTGGATAAGTCCAATACATTTTTTTCAGAATCTTCCTCGGCTAAAACATTGTTAATTTATAGTAGGAAAGTCATTTCAAAAGAGGCATTAGAATTTAATGAAAAGTTTTATATTTATTGTTATTCACTAGTTCTTTGCGGTGATCTCCAGTATGATTTCGCAACTGCGTAATATACTTTTTCATCCACATTTTAATAACGAATGTTAAAATTATAAGAATGTACATAATCAATTACGTTTTTATCTATAATGGCAAGCATTATTAGATGCAGATCTGTAGTTTATATTGCACTTGATGTTATTAGTCGGACAAATACTATATAATATATAATTTATTATTATCATTAAAAATATTTTACGTAAAAGGTGCTTTTTACAAAACTGTTAACACTTTTTTCCAAAGACATACGTTAATGAAAAATAACATGTGGCTGATAAAATTCATACAAGTCTACTCACTCATTTCTTGTGAAAAATCAATTATCCAAATTACGAGAAATTCATTTGAGAAAAACAAATTTATTAAGGGACTGTGAAATTGAATTTTATGTTGACTGTTTCCAAATTCTTTTTAGTTTAAAACTTATTCCGAACAAAAATTTTTTTTAAAATTTGCTTTAAATTGATTTTACTCCAAAATAAACCCGAAAACTGTTTCCTAGATGTCACCAAATATTAAAAATTATCCTGCGCCCTGCGTTTGTTTACGTTCGCGATTTCATTACAGCGGCTCGAAGGAATTTCGTTTCAGTTTCTTTCTGCCAAATCGGACTGTCACTTTCGCAGAAGCACTCAAAAGCGCGCCCTTTTAAGTTGTTACCACACCGGTTCTTTAAAAATTTCATAACATTGTGTGATTTTTGCAATGGCTTTTGAACCTAGGCAGATAATTAATGGAAGTCTTATTCGCCAGTTTATTGGTAAAAATGTTAGCCTATTTGTAAAGCCAGAAGGTGATCTATCGTCGAAGACAATTAGAGGCAAAACTAGTGATAACCAAGATGTGCGTATTCTTCTACTAGAGCCTTTGGAGCCGAGGCCGTCAGGATGGATGGAAGTGTTGGGCTCTCCGGTTTCCGCTGATACAATAAAAGCACGAGAAGTATGTAAAAATACCATAATATTGCTGTAAATTTGTAAAATGGATTTTAGGTTATTGTTTTTGAGGCAGACGATCAAGAGTTCGATATCGAAGGCCACAACATGTTAGTGACCCTACTTAATCACTGCAAAGACTTCTACAAGCAAGGATAAGTTGATGTAAATATATCTTGTTATTTCTGAAAGTGTTAAGTTAATTCGTAAAAATAGGTTACTTAAAATAAATACGCTTTACATTGTATGTACAAGTTTTTAACAATTTATCCTTGGATCCGTTTCTTCGTAATTTAATTTAATTTCGCAGGTTTCAAAGCTCAAAAGTTTAGACAATAGTTTAGTTGACTCAACCATAAGTAGTAGGTACTTACCCTACAAAACATGATTTCATTTAGGAAATGACAATTTTAATACAATATTAATTATATTCACTCCATGCTGGACGACAGACACTTCAACGATACTGAACTTATTGGTAAAAACATTCCTAAAATTCTTATAAAATTTCAATCCAAAGTCAATACTTTACTAATCTGGATTTCCCCAATGTAAACGCAACCCAACAAATGATAATCCCTCGGGCTAATCTTCTAAATAAAAATATCGAGTATGTTTGGGAGAAAGAAAAATCGACAAAAGACTGATAACAGTTAGTCGACGGGTCAGTATCAAACTTGAAACCAAGATCGCAACTTGCTTGGAAAGTAAGTGGCAGTCTGTCGGAATAGATGTTGGTTGATAAACCAATCGAACTGGAGTTCCGTTTTAGATCAAAGGTTGTCTACAAGTGATGCAAGTGCAGGCTGTGAAATGTACGCAAGAGTGATTAAGTAGCCAGAATATCGTGGATGCTATTTACAATGGAGAAGTAAATGCAATTGAATTCGTAAATGAAGAGAACTGGAGGGTAAACACGGTATTTTCATTGTTTTTAGGTTTATACGTCGAATAAGATATTTCGCCAAGACGTTGTTCTTTTTTAATATAGCTCTTTGCCTGATTCCAGTGGCAGTTGTGTCATTCATCAGTAAGTATAAATTAGTTCTATTCGTCGTCAATGAAAACGTCCAGTTGTACTTGTTCCCGGATTGCATTGTCGCGTGAATAATTATCTTGCCGTTATCATTTTTCTACCTTTGAACGAGTTTAAAAGTATTACATACCGTGTTAATCAATTCACTGCCGATAACTCGCGTTTGGACTTTCTGCAATAATTTTCGCGACCCGGTTGAGTGTATTTGACTTCAAAATAGGACAACGTAAAGAGATTAATCAGACAACCTTGGTGTATTTTTGCGTTGTGCATTTATTTGTTTATTTTTAATTCAATATTTGAAGTCTAATAAATACAGTAGCATTCATGAATTAAGGTTCATGATTGATTGTGGAGTGTTTATATACCTATTTAAGATTAATTATTTTCTGATTGAAATGGATTTAGTTCAAGTGTTTAAAATTAAATTAATACCAAATAATTGCTAATTGTATTTTCTTTTTACAGTTATATATATTAAGAATAAGATTTGGGTAAAGTGCTTGAAGTTGAAATACCCCCAGTATGAGATTGCGACTTCCAAGAAAATACGAACTCTAATTGATACTCCTCGTAATGCGGGCATTTTCCATTTTCTTTTGCAACTAAAAGGATCATCAGACTTTAGTGATATTAAAGAAAATTATATTAAGTATGTAGTAGACAGACGAACAAAATCGGGAGAGTTATGTTTCCCAAAACTGCGAAAAAAACTAGTGTCTTGCTGGGGACACTACGCATGGGTTCAGGATGATAGGTGAGAAATACTATCTGAAATTAGATACTTAATCATGAATTTTCTTTCAATCAAAAGTTTGTTCTTTGCAGTGATTTCGACGTTCACAATCATATTGTTTTGAGTCCAAAAAATTATCGAGGAAGAGCAGTAAATGAAAGTAACTTTCAGGAATTTCTAAGCGACTTAGTAGCGAAATACATCCCTGAAAAAATTCCACCATGGCATATCACTGTTATACCTGTGTTGTCCACCACCTCGACCTCAGCATCATCATCTGAAACGGAACAGACCGAAGTAAGAGCACGATAAAGAATTCAAATTGGAAAAAATATTTATTAATTTTAGAATGAAAGTTTCTACATCTTGGTTCGAATACATCACTTGCTTATTGCAGAAGAAAGGAATTTACATGTCAGCGATTTATTGATGCTGAATTCCCAGAACAATTTAGCTGTTTGTGAAGGTCCAGAAAGTCCATTGCTATCTAGTTTTGCAGTAAAACCTGTGCATATTCTCAAATTATGGAATCACATTCAAATGACAGTAATTAACCGTTGGAATGAATTTATATATAAATATGATCCTCTGGAATCACCGGATGGGGATAGAAAACATCACATAACTTGCTTAAGTCAATTGGTTTCTATACTATTCATTACAATCGTCACTGTTCTCTCTGATTTCGTCAAGGGGTACAAGAGAACCAACAGCCGATTGCGGTACAAACTTCGATTCCTCAACAATTTATACAGAAGAGAAACCCTCAAACGTAACATCAACTATCATGTCTTCATTGATTCCACATTGTTTTCTCTAAATCCAATAAACATCGTTAAAAATATCGTGCAATTCAGTTGGTGGCTCACAGTTTCGGCTATACTTTTGTGGCCTTATTATATTTGTTTAGAACTAATTGCCTTTAAAGATGTCCTCTTTACAGGTGAGGTATTCATTCAAAATATTTTTTTTTCCAATATTTCAAGGTACTTTTTTTACTTCTAGGAAGAACTTCTTTTACAAACACTAATGTTGGAATTCTATCGATATACTGTCCATTAACTTTAAACGCTTTGCATGAGCTATTTTTCATATTTAAAGAAATCATTGAAACTCCACGAAATATCTACGAAGAACTTTTTGAATCAAGGTCCAAAGAAGGAAATGTTTTGCAGATAAAATCCTACTCCGGGCGAAAAGTAATTGCCTTTTCAAAATCTGTAGACATGAATGAGATTCGAAAGCGCGTCAATTTAGAAGAAGTTGGGGAAAACGAATTTGTGTTTGCTTGTTTGGCTGGTTCACTTCGGAAATTTCTCGCAAATTTTAAAAAGCATCCCGTTCCAGCCGTTTTGAATGCAACTTGCAGGCCAATCTTGAAAGAATATTTTCTGGAGAAACATAACAAAACAGCATTTATAGGAGGAGTTTTATTCATTCAATTACCACTAAGTTCCCCACGAGTAGAACAAATCAAACAAATCCGGGAAATAATTGAACGCGTTCATCGGAAGCAGATCGCGATATACTTAATATCCCTAGCACAAACCAATTTTGAACTGGTTACCTCGTTAATTCCTGAATTCTGGATGAAAGTGCTTATTAATTACTTCTCCATTGCGTTGCCAGTTACAATTACAGATATTCAAGGGAACTCGTCGGAAATGACGACTGTTTGGGGCCAAAAAGTCAGTGATTTGCTGTTTTTCCGACCGCCACAATCTAAAACTTGTAACATTATTTCTGGAATTTATTACAGTTCTTGTTTTATAATGGTTTTTTGTTTCAATAGGTTTATCATTGAATATTCATCGGTTTGGAAATAAACACAGACTTGCTGTTATGGCTGACACACAACTTGCTCCAGATCATGGACTAATATCAACTTTTTGGGAAAATTACATGGAAAAAGTGATTTTATAAATTTTTTTTATTAGGATTTTATTTATGTAATGTCTATGCCCTTTGGTTGTGTTCTTTTTATATTAATGAAATTAATATTCAAATAAACCGCAAACTAAGCGATGATTTCTATCAATTTATACAATGTATACAATTGAACTCTCTTTGATGTTTAATGTCGACGACAATTGTGTTTAATGGACGTACACTGCTTTTCAAAGGAATAATCAGCAACATTTAGATATGAGCCGCCAAGCAAGGAATAAAGTTCAAAAGCTTGTTATGATAACTTTAAAAAAAAAAATTTTTAATGTTTTTCTTTGAATCAGATTGCTGTTAATGAATCATATACAAAATATCACAATTTGTGCAACAGTCTACGTCTATAAGTCGCTATCATCATCACTACTTGAAGTTGAAACTTCTTCCTCTTCTTCAGTTGGTGAAATGCAGCAATTCAAATTGCGCGGAATGTCATCCAATTGTTCGTTTTCTTTTTGATGCTGACGTTCTTTGGAAAACTTCTTGGGCCACACTCCATGTTTAGTAAATTCTTTTGCATGTTCAGGAGTAAGAATCTTGACAACTTCTCCCTTTACTTTATTACCTTCTGTAATCGGGTCTACAAGCAACACTTGCCCCCTTATCATCCACAGATTTTTGCGAAATTTGCTCGGAATGGAAACAAGAAAATTGTCACCTTCATCGGCCGGTTCTACTTCCAGAAGATTATTTCCTCTGCCTCGAATAATACGAACGATTAGCTGATCTTCCTTTGGTAGGGCAAAATCGTCTTCAAACATTTCCTTTAAGACATGCTTCCGTCTAATTTGCCTCGACATAATTCTAGAGAATGGAAAATTAGAAACAACTTGATGTTAAAATATTTTGCTTGCTTACATTTAATTCCTTACGTATTCTTTTCCAAATATATGACAAATGTTGTGTTTTATTTGTTTTGATACAGTGTTGAAAATGCATTTAAATAGTTTGCTGAAGGTTTCGGCTTCACAACAATTTGCCTTTTCTCAGCGTGATTATTATGACGTTTTGATCTAACCTCACTTAGTATTTCCTTCATCCGGAGACTACATCGATCTACATTATCGACAACTATCCACGAATTGTGGAGATTGGAGAATTTTAATATTTAAACCGAATATGTATTATCATCTTATGATAATAAACTTATTCTAACAACGCAAATTTCTTATTATAGTAGCAGTATCTAATTTCTAACAGGTTCAAGGAAGACGTTTGCAGTATATTTAAAATAATAGTCCTTATTTGAATAAACTTAAAAAGATGTCCCACGTCCACCAAAAATTTAAAAAGCTTCCTCTATTTAGTATTAGTATCGTCAGTAATCTCCTAACACAAATCGCGACCTTCCTGAATTTCATATTGATTTTGTTTATTAAATATTATGTATGCATGTTTATTTGAAGATATAAGGCATGTTACAAGAAGTTGCATTTGAATATGTGCAAAATATGATGCAATCTACTTTACTTGCATTTAGAATAGATTGTATTTCTTATCTAAAGAGTTATTTATATTTTTCTAAAAATTATATTTTATTATTTCTGAAAATTTATATTTTTCTGAATATAAATAACTTCATAATATTCATTGAAAAATCCGTAGTTTTTTTTACAGGAAAGTGATTTATGCAACATTCAAAATAAACGGCTAATATCGCCATTCTCCATTATTTTAATTAAATTCAATATTTTACTTGTCTCAAATATATATATATAGGTACCTATTATACATAAGCAATAAAGATGAACTTGGCTAAGTCACTCGTTTTAGTTGGTGAATTGATTAAAGAAGGTCTTTGAGTGTTACCACTGATAACATCGGTGGCTTTAAAGGCAAGTCCAAGTCTCAAAGGGTCTTTCTTAAAAAGGTATCTTGCGCACAAACGAAGTCTTTTCGTCTTTTCTACAAACAAGGTAATAATAAAGAATAAAGGGTTCCCTTCACTTGTTTATTCATTCAGCCTTTTTGAAAGTCATAATGAACTATAGTTGAACGAATACTTCCGTAAGATCAAAGACCTCCTCAACGTAATTCTGAATATTCTGGATTTATGGAAGTGGGAAAACATCACAGTTGATGTATATAGTATTATAAAACAAATCTTCTTAGAAAAATTCATTCCTTCATGGCTTCATTTTCAGAAGCTAGCAATTAATGCCAGCATAAAGACTGCTAACCCAAATTCAAAATTAAGTTCAGAACATTATGAATTAAATAAAAATGTACAATTCAAAAGAAAAAAAAAATTATAAAAAAACTAAGAAAATAATATAGTAAAAAACGCAATACAGTGGAATGCAGTAATTCTACTTATTCGAGAGTCTGACCTTATATTTCCGAAACCCTAAGTTATGGTGAAAGGACATTATTGCTACACTTTTAATGTAATTATGTATTGTACCTAACTATGATATTTCAAGCAATTATGTTAAACGTAAATCAAAGAAAATTGTATTCTAAATAAATTATATTTATAAAAAGATTAACAAAACAATTTAACGATAATTTATTTTAATGAATAATTAGGCTTAGGCATGTATTTACAACGAAGACTTATAAATAGTGAAGAGAGTCTTTGAATAAACCTAAATTATTTTCTGCTTAGACGCTGTATTCTCTCCTTCAGACTTCCTGGTTTGAGCTTACTGGTTTTCGTTGTGCTGTGCTTGTTCTGTTGCTTCACCTTTTTAAGCCTATAATGAATTGAAATTAATTATGTGCAAACAGAACTCAGGGCAAAATGGGGATACAGCAGCAACGAGATTACTTACAATTCAGTGGACAGAAAGGCGATTTCTTTCTTCCAGATATCTTTGAAATCATTTGTGAATGGAGCCCAGTATTCAAAGAACTGGCCCGGAGTGCATTGTTCGAGGGTCCCTGATTTCGGAATAAAATGATAAAAGCGCATCGTTTTTATAAACGTATTCCTGCAATCGTCTAACTTCTTTAGTTGCTTCTCAATTTTTCTTGTTGCGACTGAGATAAATTCCTCCATTTTATCCTTGAATGGTTGCAGATTTGAATGTTTTGATGATGCAATTACTTTTTCTGTTGTTCCCTTGCAAACTGTTTTAAGAAGAAAAGATTTTTTTTAAAATACAGATATTTATTCTTTTGAGAAATACGGGAGATAAAGAATATGAAATAAAGAAGTCAGAGGGTGAAGACACATTTTACAGAAAATTACTAAAGAATTATTGCTCTGATTTTTTTGTTCAGATAATGAACCCTTTAAAAACATTTTTAAATTTTCTCGAAACAAAATTTACACTTACCTGCAAGTTTCCTCTTCAGGTCTGCTATTTGCTGCATAACTTCTTCAAAGTCCACTGCCACTGCTTTGACGACATCCCCGGGTTCTGGAATGGGTAAATTTAGTTCCGATAGGAGTGTGACATCTTTCATCTGTCGTTTGATGTATGTTTTAACGATGAAGTGGAGCAACGTAGTTTTTGAGTCCTTGGATTTTACATCCTTTAACTTTGGTAAAATTTCCAATCCGAACCCGTCGGCCTGTCCTCTTGTGCGATTGCCTCCATTCATGTAGTTCCCCAGGGTCAGTATGATTGAAAACAACAACTTTAAGTCCTCATTGTCGAGCAAGAATAGCGATAACTGCTTAACTATTTCCAGCTTTCGCGAAACCTGAATGTAGCCTTCCTCGAATTCGGCTTGGAAGACGATGCAAGAAATCCGCTCGGCCGAAGAAGAAATACTCGCAACTTTTAGAAGGAATTGTTCAGGGGCGTCTAGAGTCATATTAGAGGCAGCTGCCTCCTGAATCATACTCAGCTCCTCTGGGGTAGCTTTAATTTCCATGATCTTTTGGAGTGTTTCTAGACTAACCACCGCAGTGTCGCAGTGGTAGATGGCGTGTTCAATCTCGGCGAAGTCGATGTGTAAGCTGCGTGCGAAAATTCCTACGTTTTGTGCTCGCTTTCCGTCCAGCACATTCACAACCTTCAGTTTTTCAGTTTTTACCTTTTCTGGTTTCGGTTTCGGTGCTACTACTTGCCGGGAAAAGAGTTCTGTGAACTCATCTATGTTGTCCAGACTTGTTTCGTCGATTTCCTGCCAAAGCTCTTTTCGGTCTTCCTCGCTTACTTCGTCCGTTTCTACACTAATCTTAGGTGCAACTATTCTGGTCCAGTAGAGAGGTCTCATTGGTTTTGGTGGATTCACAGCGTTCTTTCGCAGGGCTGAAAAGAAGTGGTGTAATCAACAGGATCAAGAGTTTTGCTAAAGTAGACTTACAGTTGGCTTGGAACCAAGCACCACCTGCAGGGGGCATTGGTAATGGAGTGGGAGCAGTAGGAGTTTTCATTGGTGGAATATCTGTGGGGGAGGGAATTGGTGCTTGGGCTTGGGATAAACCCAATGGAGGTGGAGGGGGAGGTGCAGCAAACTCTCCAAGGGGAGGCGGAGGTGGTGCTGGCTTTGAAGAAGGTGATTTTTTACTTGCAGTTCCTGGCATTTGAAGTCCTGAAAGTGGAGGTGGCACAGGAGTTGGTACACCACCCGATATTGGTGGAAGCGGAGGAGGTGGGGGTGGTCCACCGGCTGGTTGTGGGGGCGGTGGTGGAGGTGGACCATTGGAAACTTGGCCTAGAACCGCTGGAGGTGGCGGAGGAGGAGGAGGTGGAATGCAGGTTAATGGTCCAAGGGCTCCAGATGGAGGGGGTGGAGGAGGTGGTGGAGCAATGAACGGTGGCATTGGGGGAGGGGGTGGTGGGCAAGGCGTTGTTGGTTGTGCAGGAGGGGAAAAGGATTTTTTGCAATTTTCGGCAATTTGCGGAGCAGGAGTCGGAATGGAATTTTTAGTTTCAGGTACTGACGAGGAACTTATGTCACCGTGGGAAAAACTTGTCTGCATAATCTTATCAACTTTCGATGAAGTCATCGTCTTTGAATTAGCTTTATTGTCACTTCGGTTTCCCCCACAAGTACAGCATCGCACATTTTCTGAGCTATTTTGACGATCGTCTTTACGTAACTCACTCCCATCAGGTGCAGCCCTTTCTCTTAAATCAGTGGCATTCAATTCAAGATTGATCAGAGTTACTTTGGATTCATCTAAAGTATCTTTAATTGGCGTACTGCGGTTGTGTTTTGTGAGACACTCCGTATCGGATTCGCTATTTTGTGGTAATGCGGCTGTAACCAAATGAAGAATCTCTTGTTCGGTGTTGCAATCTAGCAATTGTCTCTTCAGCTCCAGTAACTTCATGCTAGATTTTCCCAAATTATCATTATGCGTTGGTGTACTTGTTAATGGCATTTTGGGAGAGGTATCGATTTTTGTTTGTGCATCTGTTTCTGTAGGTTTTGGTTTCATATTTAAAGATTCTGTGATGCCGTGTGGCCAAACTTCTACTGCATCCAATTTCCCGGGTGTTGAGAGAGCACTCACTGGAATTTCGTTATGAGTCCATTGATACATCTGAAATGGCTGTAAGTAAACCGTAAAAAATATTTTTCAAAGCAATGCAATGTGCAAACGAGTGAATTTCATTGATAAAACTATGACCTAAGTTAATTATTATGAGTGGGATATTTTTTATTTAAACGAAATTCGATAAATAAACTAGAGGACGCAGTTTATCATACTTTTTGCTCTGCTGTGCCGATAACACACGGAGACAGCAATCGAGGAACACAATATGCGAAAAATCTTAGTGCACTGGTGAATTTTGTGGCAATGGTGGAACTATCGATACCGCGCGCCGGCCGGTGAGATCAGACGTACTGTAGACTGTAGAGTGATGCTGCACCGCAGTGATCCTACTCGAGACTGCGATTCCATCCCGTGCTCATTTGCGAAGTGGATTTTGGGTCGTCTTATCGAAACGATTTTATTTGTACTCACAAATTCGCCTATAATTATTGTGATATCTTCAACAAAAACAAACATGATTACGTGATTTTGATCAGAATTTTATGATGTGATTTTCGATACTTATGCCGGGAAAGTATCCCAAATATTCACTGCGTCGATTATCGCTCACATTGTAATATGTATTTGTTTTGCTTTAAAAAGTTTTCTGCAAGCGTTATGTAATATCGGAGGTGTCTCCGGTCACGTGTCAATTACAGACAATGGTTTTAGTTAGACAATTATTATTTCTGCAACATATCTATTTCTGAATAGAAAACAGTTAAGAAATCGTTATAATATAATAATTTTTCTCCCAGAGCGAAAAAACACTCCGCGGCAAAATAGAGTCACATCATTAAGTAATTCAAAACACATTTCTAATGTAACGCTATTTATTTTCAATCCTTTCTCATTAATTTGCACTAATTTCGTTGGTAAATTTATAAAGAAGGGAACATTTCTCGGAGGATGGATGAGTAATTTCAGTTATATTTCTCCACAATACCATTGTTGTGGGCGTCCATCTACGTTGCTAATTTTGAGAAGAAATGAGCTACTATGGAACTAACGACTGCAGCTTTTGCAGCTTCGGCAGAAGAGTGATTGGCGAGCGAACACTAGGATTGCAAAAGTTAGACAACTGAAGAAAAATGACCCTCGAGAAAAGGAAGAATTTTTTAAAAAGTAAAGCTAAACAAGAAAAAATCGAGTGAAGGATCGATACGAAATTAATGATGTTTTTAATCGGAGCCTGAAACTGTTTCCAGGGGGTTTCAGGATTTCAGTTTTGTTGGCCAACTGTGATAAATGGCTTTAAAGTTTCTTCGATGCTATTAGAAAAATTGGTTCATTTTCTGGCTTAAGTTCAGCGAATTCATGCCATTATATAATTACATCTGATAATTTAAGTACCTATTACACAACTGTATGTGTTTCTTTACTGAATAACGTTATTGCAAAATACAAGTTAATTACCATTTCAATAACATTTCTAAAACACAGATAATGAAAATCAATATAGTAATCGAAAATACAGAAAACTACGACTGAGTTCAGGTCCTAAATACTAATAGCGCACTATCGATAAAATCCTTTTAACAAATATTTTTGGAGGACATATATTAAGTGACTTTTGAAATTGTCCATATACCGGTCCCTATTATATTTGTTCATTGCACGTTTGTAGATGATATTGAAAGGTAGTGCAATAAATTGCGTTTGTACAATAATATTGACCGTATAGAGGTCCCTTTAGGCACCCGTTTGTAGTTGATGATTCCCTCCCCGTGTGATGTACAATCATCCGGTAGTCGGGACAAATGTGCTTTTATATTCGAATTAAAATCAATCGATTCATTTGTCACGATAAATGGATTCTCGATCAAGATAGTGTGGCATAATTTCCAGACTTTGTTCACTTCTGCCTGAATATTTTCACCCGGGGTGTCGGGACAGGATGCTTGAGTGCAGTATATGGCGAGGTTTTCATTATTATAATGCTCCAACAACTCCAGTGGTTCCATTTGCTGGAACAATAAATGCCATATTGCAGATTGCTCGTATGTACAATTCTCAATTCAATCCACTTTCGCTAGGGCTTAATCTAGTCTAGAATTATAATGATGAACTCGGCTATCAAAAGGGGTCACACTGTCACAGTGTCCTACGTGCATTGTATTACACCAAATGATAAATTACACTGCAAAAAAAAAAAAACAAATGAAAATTTCTGTGCATCTAGAATACACACAGTCACAGGCATTCCAAATTAGAGCTTTCAGCGGTTGAGTCGGTTGATTGCAACTTTCACGTCAATTTGTTCTGCACTTTAGATATTGATAAAAAAAAGGAGTTAGTTAGTATCGAAAGAAGTATGTCTACGTGTATGTAGTGCAATAATTTTTACGTATTTCACGCATTAATTATTATTTATTATCGATAAAGTGTTCAGTTTGAAAGTTTCGGGTTAGATTCGCTTAAAATAAAAGTTTACGCTTGCGATAATGTATGGTATAAAGGTATGTAAATTGTAAACTTTATTTGTTAATTATTTTCGTAAATCGATACAAGAGACCTTGATATACCGTTTTCTTGTTGTGTAGCTAAATAAAGACTTTGAAAAATGATCTTCAACTATAACAATCGTGTGAAAAATGCGTGCTTTGCACTACACTAGCAGCACCAGCAAGGAGTCCCCAGTCCCCAAGAAAACTATTGTGAAACAACGACATTGTTCGAATAAAATAAATTCAGGTTCTGCATAGTCCTTCGAGATTTCATAAGTGTGTTTAACGCCCTTTGAGCGGGGAAAGGATTAATTTCATGGGAATTTTTTTTTAACTGGTTCAGATTCCCTCGGGATGGGGTGTTGTTGCACCGAGGAAGAATGGCTCCATTGTTTGACCACCTACATCTAGGTGAAATATGAATTTTGTACTTACGTTGAAGTTTTCAGACTCAGGGGACTTATCGGAAATCTGTTTTATGACCCCCACGTTGAGGAGGTTTGTGCAGCACTGTAGAGAAATCGCGTTCAAGGCCTGCTCACTCAGCGAACAGCTGCCACTCTGCAAGGTCGACATAAACCATTTCATTAGCATCTGACCTGGAAAGAAAAGTGAATAGCATCGTATCTGCGGCAACCAGACTCACATTCACACTGGCGGCACTGGGGTGGCTAGGCACGACAACAACCACTGCATGAGCCTTCGCTCCATGAGCTTTTTTAAATAATTCACTCAGCGCTATCACGTGAAATTTCTTATCGCTTTCGTGCGTTACAAAGACACTATTCGAGCAAATTCTAATGACAAACACGGAACGGAGGAAGTTGCGAACCATCGCGGTCGTCGTCGGTAACTGCAGGAAGTTCATTAGAGACAACGACGCGCGGGGATTTAACCGGGCAATGGGTGGTTCAGCAAAAAGGCTCTTGTTGTGGCAGGAAGATTTCAATTTAAGTCCTGCTGGTACTTTCCAGTGCAGCTTCAAATTGGTTCGGTTCCGCACCACGCCTGAGAGAATTAATTGCTGACCACAGTGGTGCACCTGTTGCAGAGAATTAAGGTCCCGATGACCGGGTTGTTCCCCGAGGAGCAGGATCATGTCGCGCGCTTCCGTAGAACAAGCTTCGTGGGCTTCCGGGTGGTTTACTCGGACAACTGAAGTGGACGACTATGGGCCCACCACTAACTCATAATAACGAGTGTAGCGATATTTTTCTTATCTCCTAGTAATTAGCAAAGTGCTCGTTTTATCTTTCCCCTGTCGCCCGGGCTCTTGTGTTTGTAGGTGCAAAACATTTCTTTTTATCGAGAAGAAAATGTAAATGGAATCGGATTTTTGTGGTTTTAGGCATTTTGAAATACTTCGCAGGACTTGGTGTTCGCCATTGTTTACACGTTTCGACATCTGCTAATCAGTGGAAGATATATATGAAGCAGGCTGCAGAAAATCTCATAATCTGCACTTTGATAAGATCTCTCATTCGTTTTGATCTAGGTCTTGCCATGAACTTTGGTATTTTAGGTGAAATTTATTTTTAGAACAATAGACAAATGACTGGGGTACAAACGAAATTCATGACAAAATAGTTTGTTCAGCTGTAGAAGTAAGAAAATTTGAAAATAAATTATTGAATATACTCTATAATAATCTAAAATAAAGAAAGCAAAAAAAAACTAACCCGTAAAATTAAAAATTTTACTTTAATAAATTCATCTATTGACATTTAAAATTAATTAAAAAATCAAAGATGATTTGATTGTACGATAATTTTTTTATACACTTAATACAGTGCATTAATTGTCCTTTTTTAATTATTTAAAGGTTTCACCCGTTCGTGTATTAACAGGATAATAATTTAATAGAATGTCTTGTCATCGACAACGAGTGTATCTGGAAAGTTTTAGCATGATTGGATGACGGGAAGTGGGTTATAATTAGCTGTCGAATGATTTGCCCTCAACCTCAATCCTCATACATGCAAGTTTTTTCGAATAAATGAATAAATATTATTTTAATTAATTAATGATTAAGATTGTATTTATTGTGCTATTTTTATACATAAAATTTTTATGTTTAATTGTTTGATCATTATTCCTCCAGACATTCGTGAAAAAATTGTTTATATTATGATTAATAAACATATTGTGGGATACATATTTAAAATTTACTTTAAAATTAGCAAAGGTACGTTCGTAAATGTTTCAAAATAAATTCATATACAGGGTGTTTAAAAAAGACACGGCAATATTTAAGGGGGTGTTTTATCACACGTGCAATAAAATGCTTTTGCTTTTTATCTCAAAAACGAAGGAAGATACGTCCAAAATTCAAGGGACAAAAAAGTTGTATTTTTTGCTTGATTTATCTAAAAAAAATATCAAAAATAGAAAAAAGTCAGTGGCGCATACATTTTTTTCGAATAATATTGTTTAAAGTGCCCCCAAGCACGCCACTGGACTTAATAACATTAGTCTAATTAAGGAGAAATTAGCTACTTATTCTACAAGCAATGCTGCAAAATTACAAAAAAAAAACGGTCGCAAGATATTTCAGATATTTTTAAAAAACCGATATTTTAAAAAAAGTTTAACACCCTTTATTTTGGAAACCATGCATTTCCGAACCTATGTTCATTGGACTGAGAAATCACGATCACCCCCTTAAATATTGCCGTGTCCTTTCTACACACCCTGTGTTCTAGTATTTTAACAATGAAGGAATCAACGAAATTTTAGATATTAGTAAAACGAATATATATTAAGTTCAAAAATTTCTACTTGGCTTATCCGTTCTTTTAAAGTTGGATTTAATTGAAGAGAAAACATGTTGCTATTTATATGTTAAGTTTTCCGCAAATTTGAAAACCGATTTGAGAAAATTTCTTATTTCTTATGTAATTTTGGAATAATCTCCCTCAGTTAGGATTATAGAATTAAATAAGGAGTGTTAAGTGGATACAAGAAATACGTTCTTTATACGAGAATCTGGACTCAGCACTAAAAATACACTACAGAAATTATTCTTCGACACAAAAAGTATTGTTCAATAATAAAAGCAGCACTTATAATCACACCCAGCGCACAAAATTTATCCTGTTTCCAATTTCTATTGTACCGAAATCTTTGAATAAATACATTCTTATCTTGGCGACACGAAAGAAATTTTTTCCCAGAATTTACTTCTCTAGATTTGGAAAAATTTCACAAAACATTTAACTAACATTTGCCAACAACGCTTACAGAGAGGCCAGCATTTAAGGTAAATGCTGTCAAGTAAATTCATGAATTATTTATGCTGTAACATAATTTGGGAACAGAGCAAGGACGTAGGAGGCTGTTAGTAGCACAATGGAAGAAAAGTGTGTCCTCGCAACAGTGACACAGAAAACTGGGGTGACAGCGATCTACAAGTACGACGGAACGCAGTACTGCCTCGAGGTGAACTTGGCTTGGGTAGCACACCTTAAATGAAGAGCTCCTGGAGATTGTAAAAATAATTGTTACCGAAAGTACTTATCGCGAAAGGAATCACTTTCAGCCTTTCTGATTGTGAGTCTCCATGCAATAGGGTTCGGAGGAATCTCATCTTATTAGAAAAATATCACAGAAACAAACGCATTCCATCATGAGATGTACTCGTAGGGATTTACGGAAATAACTTTCTCGGTTGGGAAATATTGTTCGGGGAATTGTCTTTATTTTGTTTTTAAATAATAATTTCACGGAGCTTGATATTTTTCCACCTAAGTTCCAACAAAGTACGACACCATCCATGTTGATATTCGACAGAGTCAACAGACCAAGGAATTCATTTAGGTGGGGGTTCCTTGGACTTCGCTTGCAGCGGAATTTACTTTAACATCAAAATGCATGTGAAGGACCTTGCATGATAAACGTGAATTATGGTCTATGGAACACAATTCCAATTATTTAAGCTCTTGAGTGAGCTCAGGATATTGTTCCTCTTCCTATACTGAACAAAAGATTTCTACTTATTAAATGAATGTTTTTCAGATACCACGGTGGTATTATGATTAATAAAAGTTTCTGTTTCAAGAAGTTTGATTCTCAAACGAACACTAAAGGCATCAACAATCGAATTATGTCTTGAAATTCAACTGCTCTAGGACTAGGACGACGCGACGTTAAAAATTGAATTTAAAAAACTCCGCAAATATACAAAAAGTGTTTAACGTTCGGTAAATATGTGGATAATAAAGTATTTTTACTTCAATTGAATTGCGTGTTTGTGCATGAAAGTGTTTAATCATTTTGCATCATCATCCTTCAATGTTCTTTTCGGAGCGTCTAATCTCTCTTCGTCATTAACACAAACCTTGACAGGCGTGACGATTAAAAGCTAAAACAAATAAGAAGAGTTTGCCGTTTAATCCATAATTTCCGTCACATCTTGAATCTGTTCCCTCTACGTGCTGGAAACTCTTCACATTGCTCCCCTTTCTCCGCCCGATTGGGAAAATCTCGCGAACACGTTTATTTACATTTACGGCAGCAGAGACAACTTTTCATCCGAATGCTTCTTTCGTCTTCTATCGAATTTAAATATTTGATTGAGTTACTTTTCATCAGGACCTCGCCAGGATCAGAGCGGACTTCCAGCTGCTGTGTGTCGATAAATTCTTGGACGGATTTGCGTTTCTAAGCCTTACCACTAACTCAGTCGTATTTACACCAGTAAAAATTCAAGTTTGGAATATGAATTCAAAAAGTTTTATTTGGCATTGTTGGATGCTTTCGCGGTACGCCACATTTGCATTTAAGCCACTTTAAATTTAAATTTATCCGAAGGAGGACTTATTTCCTTTGCTGGGCAATCTCTACCTCTAATGTTAATATCCCTGGGTAAAAAAAAGGCTCAGGGAATAGACTTTCCCGTTTTCAGTCTTACACCCCGTCTCGTTTAAGACAGCAACGCTCAAGTGTTCCGCGCTGCAAAGTCAACATCAAGGAAGGCCTTAGTCTGCGAAATTTATAAGTCCTTTTAGAAACTCCTTTCTTTTCCAAGGAAACTTGGGGAAATTTTAAATTCTCATGTATCCTCTGCTGTGAGTCCAGTTTTAATAGAATTTTTAATATGAAATTTAATTTAGGTTTCCGTGGAGACCAAAGTGCTCCTTTCCGTGTCTTATTAAATTTCATTAAGTCTTCAAATGAGGTTGGTACTGGCTCACATGCTCGCCGAGAGCTTTTCAATTTGTTAATCAATCAAAGAAGGACTAACGTACCAGAAATCACCTGCTGCCATAGAAAGTACCTTCGCAATCCGCATAGCATGGGGACGGCTTAATTGGATTTATGACATCGTAATTCTATCCAAAGCAGAAGCTACTCGACGGGGATCTGTACCCAGCAATCATAGATAGCCTTTAGTTGGCACCATGAAACCTCACTGAAAATGAAGGACATCCTGGAACTCTAAACATTGCCACAACCACTTTGGCAAATGCTTCTGGTTGAGCTTGAGGTCACCCAACCCCCACACAACCAAAGCGATCTTAAATAAGTTTTTCGTTTGCCTGACGACAAGTGTTGATGCCGGATAATTGGAAGCGTACAAAGGACGTCACCGAAGCACTGCATTTAATTTGCATAAATTGCTTTGTCTCCTCTGAGAGTTGTATCACCTCTGATTATCTCAAGCATCGCTCATAATTATTCGAACGCGACATAAAGCATTAAAATATGTTGTATATATGGTATTCTATGGGAAGTATTTGCCACAAAATCCTCTTCAGTTTGTTCAACGCTCGAGGAGAATAATTAAAATACGAATGTGGAGCAAAAGCGTACTATAAATGTATGTCCCCGAACACTGCTTTCAATCAGGAGCAGGAGGCGCTCGTTACAATTGAATATATTAAAGTTGTTGTTTAGTTTCCATATTTTGTTTATTTAGCGTACTACCGTCTTAATTGACCCCATATGCAGCATTTTATATTGTGCGCGAAAGTGTCAATTCGCAGAGCATTCTAAAAAAGCTGGAACTTTAGACGTTGTTGTTGTCTATTCGTGTTTGAGGTGTTCTGGAAGCGACGCCAGATGAAATATTTTCAAGGATTTCAATTACGATTGTGACTTTCATTGTTGAACAAAGTCCGCCTTTAACTTCATGCAACACATGTAGAAAAAAATTGGTTAAACTTGAAAACATGCCTGAATATCATTTTACAAATCCAGTGGATTTCAAAACAACAGCAATCAATGGGAAATATTTAATGTTTGAAAATGGGAATTATTGCAGAATTAATATTCTGTTGGTTATAGATCAAGTCTTTAACAATTATTTCTTGGATGGTACTCGTATAAATGTATAATGTACATGACCTCTAGTCAAAGCGTTTCCCTCTTAAGGATTACGTCCGGAATATAACAATTTGATGCTTCACATTTATTCAACTTCCGTGGAAAATCTAAAGGATTTTTGTGAAACATAGAAATAGAGATGAATTGGAAATAACAAGATGGGGTTCAATCAACTTGGTTTCCACCTTTCAATCAGTTCAGCGTTGGAATGAATGTAAACACATTCAACAGTGCGCGAATTTGCAGAAACATCTCAGTAAATATAATTACAGGATTAATTTCCATTCCAGTGCACAGCATCAATTTGGTTGCTTAGCATCTCTCATAACTGCAGAACGAGCTCCCCTTGAGTGTTCTTATAATATCAGCAGGGCTCGTTGGCGATGGCCGTCGCGTCCCAGTGCCACTCTCAATTTCTTATCGCGCATTATCGAATTTAAATGAATTGCTTTGCAGGAACGGCATTAGCCAACAGCACTTACCTTCGAATTTTTCGTAAGCAGCCAAATTCAATTTTTCCGGCACAAAAGATGGGCGCTTTGGTGAGTTGTCACCATTGGACCTGTCAACTGTAAAGGATGCGACTTTTTTCAACACGTTGCTATCCATCGCTACTCCAGGTGATGCTTCCTGGGAATTTGTTGGAGTCCCATTCGCGTCGACTGGGGCTGATGTCTTTGGTGTTCCTGACAAACTTGAAATTAGAACGCATGACTGGTTGTCACCAGGTGAGAAGTTCTTTGCAGATGAATCCACTTGAGCTGGAGAATACAAAAAATTACAATTATTAAAGATGACAAGATTAAGGAGCGAGACGAAGGCAGGTGGAAGAAGACAACAATAAAATTGAGTTAATCGAAAGTAAAAAGCTTAAAACGTGATCACATGAAACAGTTTTGACGGTTTTTTCCATTTACTACATAGATGGAAGTGCGGAAAAACGGATTCGTGCTTATATTTAATAAATACGCAATTCACGTCTTTATTTCTTTAGAATCCTGCAATGATCGTCGGGTAAAATTTCAGGTGTTTTTATCAAAATATATGAAAAGAATTCATTTAACAATCAATAATTAATATTGGGGGAAAATCACAAGTACTTTGTTGTTAGTTGACATAGATTAGTGCATATTTGCAGTCAGGTGACAATAGCATTCCCGAACTCACCTGAAATAGCGCTCTCCGGTATGCGAGAAGATAAATTATGCAGCTCAACCTTCTTCGCCTTAGAAACATTAAAAATAGTCTGCTCACTTCCATTCTTATCGTCGATGTTCCCCATTTGCAACATTTTATTACGTAAGTTGACGCTCATATCGGGATCCTGTTCGAATTCGTTTGCACTCAAATTGAAAAAGATTATCTCGGAAAATGTCAAGTTCGCGAGTTTCTGTTTCGTACTCCTGCCATTTGTTAGACTTTTTCTGGTGTAGTTCCTGGATGCCAGAGCAACTGATGTGATTTCCTTAAGAGTTTCCTCATCAGCGGTGCTGCAAATGTTTTCCTCCGAAATGTAACACTGATTTATTTCAGTGCCGAATCCGATGGATGAGAGGGGATCGGTGAATGAATCAGAACTTGATGAATTCGTCTGTTCGCGCAAAATAACGACATCACAATTCCCCTTTTGCTGATTATCTGGAAAATATTGACATGTTAGTTACATTAGGAATTGCAATGGATAATTTGATTTTATTATTCAGTAAATGAATTCGCAATAAATTCGTCACAATTCAGATTCAGCAATTACGATGCATCGAATAACATTGACCCGGATTGAGGGGGGTGGAGTCCATGTACAGGACCAATTGCTTGTCATGGAGTCAGGACATGCAGTTATCAACAATACCAATGCAGTAAATGCTCCGGTTATGAAGTCACAATCCGCATACGTAAATGTAAATGTTTAGGGAAAATCAGTATGATTTGAATAAATTTTCAATTAAAGGGAAATTTGTGTCATGTAGAAACTAGGAAATGGGACATATGTGTACTTCCTATAATGCTCTTGATTTGATTTGTTGCAAATACACAACAGACAAAAATTTGGGAAATGAACTTAAATAGTTAAATATAGTAATCAATTCAATTCGGCGGCAGGTTAATTTTAAAGTTATTTTTTTTTTTAAAGTACTATAGGAGAATATGTGGTTTGTATGTTTTTTCCCTTGCCCAAAATAAAATATCCTTTTTCACGTGCAAACAAATTTATATGCAGAGTACCACCACAATGTTAGCAACAACAAAACAAAGCTAATTCAACATAATATGTTAAAAAGTGAGGAAAATAATATAATAATTATTATAGTGAGATGTCCGGAGATGACGTTTTGTTCGTGGAATTGTGAAAATCTAGAAACGGTTTACCTAGAAAATGTGGGGCCAGGCCAGGCAAAGTTAAATGGCGGAAAATGAACGTCTTCAAAGTACTGCAGTATGAACTAGAATGCGGCAAACTCGTGTGCACAATCTTGGAAGGCTCTGTGGGCGCCGCATTTATCACTGTACCCCCTTCGAGGATTAACGATGGCAGCAAGGAATCAGTTTGGTATCGCTTATCACTTCAACTGGGACTTGGGAGTTACTTTAAAATTGATGCAGTTTTCAGATAAATTTCATTTGAATTCCAGATTTTCTATCATTCATTGGAGTAGGACCAGTTTAAAATACGACAAATGAAATCGTCATTTCAAATTTGCAGTTGCAAAAAAAAAAAAAAAAAACTGGAAATATGGTTTCAATCTTTGTTTCAACACTCGTAAAAAAGTTTTGTGTAAAATCGCGACATATTCTCACTTTGAAAAACTAAATTGGTATTTTTGGTTGTAAAATACACAAACGACCTGGGCAGTCATCACTGATGGAGGCCGCATTCTGTTACTGGAATTTCGTTTTAATCAGTTAGCCAAACTGTGATTCGCAAGCTGAAAAGATAACACAGACATCGTTGCTCGATAGTAATGATGCAGCTGTGACGACCAGTCGACCACATCCGGAAGAGTTGAAAAATATTTAAATACGCGTTCATGCAATTTTGTTTACATGCTATAAAAGCGTGCTCAAAATGCAGACCATCCAAACACGAGATTTGCATTTTTCTAGCACTAGCCAAGCCAAGCCTCATTGGGGCAGGAGAACGGAATTTTTTTTTGTTTAGATCGGGAATGAATGAATCAACACGGACCGAGTTTTAGAGTTGGAAAAAATTTCTAAAAACAAATTGAACACTGGATGCTAAATGAAAAGCTCTAATTAAAAAATAACGTTGACTGGCAGCTTTGCTGTGATTGCATTGGACGGGTGTGAGTGAAAATTGTCCTGTGAATTGGTTCCCACAGTACGATTTCCCAAGGACAAGGATGCAGTTTAGTGATGGGAAAGTGCATTCCTGGGTCCATTTTGTGGAAACTCAAAATCACTTGAATAATTGTGCTAGACGAACAGAGCCCACCTGGATTGCTTTGGCGACGAACTACGGAACCGACACGACGAGCCGTACTCCAGGAATCTGTCTCCACAATTAGTTGCACATCGGGTTTCGTTTTTCCATTAGCTTTCAAGAAAATATCCTTTGCTACGGGACTTTCCGGAGTGCGAGTGATTGCCGAACAAGTGAATGTCAAATTTTTGGTAAGATTATCGTTCGAACCAGCGGATCGCGTTTTGGTTACTACTTCTGTAACCGGCGAAGTGTTACTAGCTTCGGAGCCGTCACCACCGGTACTTGTTGCTCCATAATAGGCGTCTTGAATGGGTTCCACTCCACTTGCTTGTTTCATTGTTGCATTTGCCGGAATTGTGAGTAGTTTGGTGGTGTTGGAGTCATTGGTACCAACTACGGTAACCCCTTCTTCAGTTCGACCACAATCATCAGTGCATGTACTGGACCGAGGTACGAAGCGAGCATCGCCAGCACTGGCAACCACAGTCCGTTGATTCTCAACGGACTTGTTTTCTGGTGCTGGGAACCCTTCCACATCACCTGGTGACTTCTCGTTTGGGGTCAACGACTGGGGCCCCTGATCTTCAGGTGGGTTTACTGCCATTGTATTGGCATGTTCTGGCTGCTCTCTCAGCGAGGCAGAGATGGAACCAACTCCACTCCGCGCTCCAGCTTGGGTTATGATGTTGCTGTCATTTGTGATCTGGGCTTTCGTCTCAGCCTTTGTTTTTCCACGGGCTTTCTTGCTGTACTTGCCTGTAGTTGTAGACAATGGCAACATTCATTTAATATGATTTTGGGGCATGCTTAAGTATCTAGTGAAAGGGGAGCATGCATTCATCGTGCCACAATGGCCTACAGCCAACATCAACATCATGCAAATTACTCAACCATTCAAACCATACAAAACATGGAAAATGATTACCTCCAGTCGCGCTCTGCTCGATTTGGCATTGTTAATTGTTAATCCTTAAAGCATCCGCGTAAGCTCCTTTTATAATTCGGTTAAATGTCCGGAAGTTTAACTTCATTGCTATTTCAGTATCAAATTGGCCATTGTCTCTGTTTATTATTGCATTGGTATAATATCGTGTTACTGTAATCCTGAGTTTTATTACCTTTCTGATATGCAAACAAAACTTTTTAACTGCGGAAGAAATTTTATGGTAAGCAAACCAATGTTGAATTTGTTTTTCAACTATTTCATGTTTTATTCCGATAAAAAGATCATAATTCTTAATAAATAATTTTTATTGCAGTTTCATGAAAATATGAAACAATATGGAAGATCCTCGGAGGGCTATGAACGTACAGCGGTTCTTATAATGAAATTCTTCTGCAATCAAGTTCATCCAAGTATGTACAGCAACATGTTGTTTCCGGATGGAGAGAGATTTCAGGTAGACAAACAGTTTTATCTAAGTTTCGTCAGGGAGCAAACATTTTGCATTCCTTGCGTTGTTTTCTACAGTTTCGTTCATCCTCATACTAAATAACAAAATTTTTAAATAAATTTGTGCAGCTTAAGACAGAAATGGAGGATTACGAAACAGACGTTACACATAGTTTCAGCAGATCTTTAATCCAGCGCTAACAGCGATCTAATGAAACGAAATCCGTTGAAAATGTTCTAACTTTGTTCGTTTGAATTTCCATCTCGTCCAAGATTTTAACTGCTGCAAATTCATTGCCTTTGACATGGGGCACCATTGTTATGGTCTTGTAAAATTCACGCGCGAAATCTTTCAAAAAAGTTGGCTGAAGCTGCTTTTCTTTTACTTTAGAACTTTACCCAGTCACAAAAACTGAGAATAGAAGAAATTCTGAAGAAAAACAAGAATTAAGTAAAAACTCTGGAAGTTTGTGTGGAAACTCTTGCAGCGGAAAGCATCTGGGAAGACTTCGTCGGACCGATCCTTCAGTCACAATACGGTAGAAGTCGAGGCGATTCAAATATTCACCACAAAGATTAACTCACGTTGGTTTTTTAATTTTTTCCCCTTTTTTTCTATTTTTCATGATGTTGAACTATTGGGGCAAATTAAATTTGACTCGGAAAAAAGTATGAAGTGCAAGTTACGCTGGGTTTGGAAAGGTGAACTTTTTTATAAAAACTTTTTTGATATTTTACAGTTTCATTCAATTTTTGGTTGCCCATTTGGTAGAAGACGTAGAAGTAGAACTATCTGCACTTTGTAGAAATAACATTTTTACAGAAAATACTCAAATCGACTAGCAGAATTTATTTAAATATTCATTTCCCGGGCAATGTCTAGTTGAAATTCATTATCAGCTTCTTTATCAGTCCTGCATTTACCGCATTTGAGTTTGTGCAAAGGAGAGAATTGTCGTAAGTAGAAAAACATTGGTCCAAGCCGGATTGGAATTACAAGTGCTTGAAGGGATGGCAGCGTGCGAAAGTTGGTTGAATGTTAAACAAAATCATAGATGAAATGTTGATTTAACAATATGCAGAGAAAATAATTATAAGAAGGATTTTCTGAATGTTGACTTTGTTTACTGAATATTTATGATACATATACACATTTTCTTGTGAATATTGTTATAAATACATGTTGCGATTAATTATATTTTGATGGAACTTTTTTGCACGGTCTTTTTGCGCGATTTTTTTTACACTTTAAAAATATAGTTTTCCCTATTAGGTACATTTAGGACTAGAGTATTTCATAATATTAGTCGGAACTAATTATACTTTACTTTCTGTTAGTTCTAATTCTTTTAACTATGTATTTAATTGTCAGCAATAATAATTATATGCAAGACATAACATTATATAATACACAATATGTATACATAACAACACAATATGACATACATAATATGTAAACATATTATTAAACTTAATTCATTTTATTGTGAATCATAATTTCATTTTAAGGTTTAAGTATCTAATACTGCTATTTGCTATTGATTAATTTATATAAAACCTTCCACATCTATAAGGAATTTGTGACATTTTCCAAAGCAACTCATGCACACGAAATTTTTTTTTGTACCTAAATAAATAAAAAGCTTTTTACAAGAAATGTTTATCCAATATATTCTTCATTTTCGTTAAACACTTCTGAAAACACGAAGAATATTCTTTTTTAATAAGAGTAAATCAACTGCAATAAATGGACTAAATCAAATCCTGATTTACGCGACTTTCATCACTCACGAAATTTGATCCGCATTGGGAACAGGAGAATTGAATAAATATCGCAGCGACGACGCGCAGCATGGAGCAAACGCTCGCCACCTTAAATCAAGTTACAAATTTGTTTGTACTTCTTTCTGTTCGGAATCAAATACGTATACCGTTCGAAGCTGGTTCCCCACCACATCACCCCTCTGGTGCTGAGAAAACATTTTAAGGACCTATTTTTAACGAACTGTTGTCAGTGGGGACTTATAGCTTGTTATAATATCTAAGGGCGGCAGGGCTGCGTTTATGGCTCTCCGATGCGGCAAATATTTCATAAATTTCGCTTAGTGTTAAAAAGTTACCCTGGAGATACCAGATGGAGTAAATGAACTTTTAACCTACATTATGCCGGGTTAATACTTTAATAGCCTATCGCTGGCATTAAACCATCGCGAAGGCAACTGTGGCCTGTGGATTAGACAGGAGTATAGATATTGGAATAATTCAGAAGATTTATGAATGTGACACTTAGCATTGAACCAATTATATTTATTGGCGATCGAATACTGGATTTTAGTGGTCATAGTCACAGTTTAGAAAATTCAAAAAGTTTTGTTTGGTCCCGAGAAAATTTATGTTTTAAATATTCAGAAAATCGGAGAAATAAACTTATGAATGTTGAAAATTATAAATTTATTTTGGTGGAATGCGTTTATAATAAAGAAATAACTACATTTACATTTAAAAATACTTTTCGTCTTCAACGTATAAATTCTGTACCAACTAAATTTTGTTCTAATAGTATCTATTCATTAAGTTATTCAGAGCAACAAATGTACTTTATAAATGAGTAAAATAAAATAAAATATAACTACTTCTTTACAAAGGCACCAAATCTGAAAATAGAGGTTTGTGGGGCGGAAAAGAGCAAGGAGCTTTCAGCAACATTTTCTATTCATTCAAAGTGAAATTTCACACATCTGAATAAGCATTTTCACTGCATTCAATCCTGCATTAAAGGAAAAGCAGTCTGAAATCCTCATATCCCTTTTGAACTGAAATTTAATTACGATTTAAACAGATTAGTGAAGTGGATAAACACAAGCAACGCAAATCGCTCGCAATTCAAACTGAAATTCTTGCGCTCCCTGTCCCACCGTTTCTTGCCCTGTTCCACTTTCATTGTTCTGCATGGCGCCTTCGTCGATTAATTCAAAATGCCAAATTCAGAACGGCCATATATTTAATAATTGCAGTTTTTAGTTTTATCCAGTTTCCCGGTCGGTTGAGTGCATTTGGAAACATCATCCCTAAAGGTTGGGGCCTTGGCCAGGCTCGCATCGACACTCGACTTAATAGAAAAAGTTGCGCCGCGAAAAAGCGCCCAATAAAACATTAAATTCAATTAAGCGTTGTTGAACTGTGGCGCACCGCAATGTAACGGCCGAGAAGTGGTTTCGGTGATTTATGGAAATGGCGAAGGTACCTTGTCAGCCGCTTAAAGACCCTTTAAACTTCGATTAATTAATGACCTGGAGCCGGTGGGTGATGTGGGATTTGCACACAGAGTGGACAAAAAATTCTCATTAAAAGCGTTTGCTGGGGTCGACGAGACATCGGAGTGGATTAATTGTCGTTTAACGTAACTTTCATTGACAAATAGCCAACAATTGAAATGGAGTGGATCAACAACGGAAGGGCTAATATTTGGGAATATCTGTGCGTTTTTGCGTCCACGGTAATTAAATTATAATGGATTAGATGACGGGACTAATGTGCTTTGTGGGCGGCCGAAGGAACTATCCGTCGAACGCCCATCCGCAAAATCCTAATGGCATCTCACGGTCTCGGAAGCAAATTATGATTTCGCTCACGTAAAAATATAAACTGTTGCTGCCGCCACAAACCAATTACACCAGCGAACTTGAAGCAGAATAAGAGGTAATTACAACTCATTATAGTAATATACGCAGATGCTACAGGTAGTCTTATGGTTCGCGTACAGCATTAGCTACTAATGATATATTTTTTTTTGCCGTGAGCAGGATTGTACAAAACACAACATAAGGACTCTCATTCGCTACAAAAGGTTTAATATCTATTATACTACTTGTTTCGAAAGTCGTCCGAGTGTTAAGTAATCTTCTTTACTAAAGGCGGATGAAGCAACATTTTCTACACCTTTTCATATAACAAATTGCTTTCAGTATTGAGGATTTATGATTCCAAAGTAAGTGGTTCGTATTCCAAATAAATTGTGATAATGAATTACGAAAGAAAATCGTAAGATCATGGCCTCACAAATGAAGGTACAAAAACGGCTCTTTAAGTGAATTCAATTTCATGATCTCTTTTTCCATTTCCATTGTAATAAAAATTTGAATACACTTTCAAACGAAGAAGAAATTGTGAATCAATACTCAAAAGATTCTAAAAATCTTGATGACAATTCAAAATCTAATATGTTCCTTCAATGATGGCGAAATCTATTTATGGTTTTTCATACGTATGTACTTCTTATTAGTAAGGATAAAATGGCTTGTGTCATGCATAAATTATTCAGAAAGAATATTTTACAAATGAAGTACTAGTGTTAAATCTCATGCTCAAAATAATCGAGATCAAAGATAACATATAATTTCAACAGGAAATTTACAATATTAAATAAAATTTCCAATCCAGTAACCAACAAACCTCTACAGGTCTCATCAACTAAAAGGACATCAAATGCACTTTCCGCGCTACCTTCTCTGGCTTCGGGATGTTTGATATCAGCTGATCTGCTATCACCAGGTTCTTTCTCGAAAGGAATTGTGTGGAAGCTTTCGACTTCATCAATGTCATCTGAAGTTTGGAGGACATCCTTCGACTTCCTCTGTCCGAATCGCCCGAACACTCTAACTCTGCTATTTTTCCGATTCTTCCCAACTGAACTGGACTTCTCCTCTGACGTGTTACTGTTCCCCATAGTGTGATAATAATTTCGACTAACCGTGCAAATGTCAACTACTGAACTCAACGATGACACTAGAAGCATTTGCGGTCACCCACGAAACATACTATTGCCACCGCTGGTGATTTGCCACAGGCCGCTAATAAATCATTTTTAATTGACACTAACAATTGAGAATTCGTTGCCATTCCAGAATTATGCGCTCGGCCCGGTTTTTATTCGCGTAAACCTCTCGATAGGGCTGAACAAGAATTATTGCACAATTTTATCGCGACCTGGAGAATGACACTTGCACTATATCGAAATTAACGAATTGCAACTTCTAAATTATCCTACTTCTTAATTTATTTGATTGATAAACTCTGCAAAATACTGCAAAATATTTTGACAGCAGGAAATTCACATGTCCCACTGCGATGGATGTAAACACAGGCACTTCCAACTAAAATCGATTTCGGTGTGTTGTTTGCGCAGTGCAATGGAATGCGCGAATTTCCGAGGGCCTCTGTGAGCTGCCGGTGCGTTTTTGATTGAAATCATAAACGAATCCGACTGCGGATTGGGGACCACAGGGTCAATTTTTAAGTTATTTAATTGCCATCCCCGCCAAATACATATGTCTAAATTAGACATTCTAAACGGTGTTCCCGCGCTCTTATCAACAGCGGATGCCCGATGCTGGCAAATTTGCACGAGATAAGATGAGATTCTCGTGCACTTCTCAGTGGGTCACTGCCGTCGTTGCTCTAAGTGTACCGCTCTCGTGACAAGATCACCCTCAAACTTAAGATCTGGACCGCCAATATTCGTTGTTTTATGAAACAATAATCTTGGGAGGCGGGATGAAAGTATTTCACATATTATTCCTTTATGATGCCGAAATGCCAACTTGAGTCGCTTTAATCTGATTTGTGCTTTTGAATGCAATTTTGCTTCGTTGATTCGGAGTGTGGTTTGGATGTAAAACATTAAATCAAAGAATTCAGAATTCAGAATACATTTCAACGAATGGAATTGATTTCCTTTTCTATAGGCTATTAAACCAGTCGGTATCGGATTTGTACTTGAAAAAATTCGGAACTTAATGATACTTTCAGCCTTCAGGTATTGTTTATGGGTACCTAGTGTACGTACACCTAAGCGTTCCAACAAAAATTTTTGGTGGACAAATAAAATAACCGCTATATTTTGGCACCTTTTTTGGTTTTTCGCCTATATTTTATAAACAAATCATATTTTGTTATTATATGCCTTTAGAAAGTTGTAGAGCATTAAATTTTCTGTAATTTGGCTGGTCAAACGTATATTATGAGCCCATAGGTACCGAGATACATGTCTTTGAAAAAGGAGTAACTTTCTCAAATTAGAAAAAAAGGGCCAAAATGTATGGTTTTGGGTATGGTTCTTCCAATTCACTATACTTAACATGGATTCATTGCTTCTACTCATATCCCCGTTCAATATGGTAACCCTCTCCCCAACATCCCCGTTTTTCAAAGACCTGTATCTCGGTAAGTATGGGCTCTAAACATACGTTTGAACAGTCACATTAAAGGAAATTTAATGCTCTACAAATTTCTAAAGGCGTACAATAACGAAACATGCTTTTCTTTATAAGATATAGTCGAAAAACCGAAAAAAGTGCCAAATATACCTAACCGTTATTTGGCCGCCAAAGATTTTCCACTAAGAATTTTTGTTGGAAAACTTAGGTGTAGGTACACTACACACCCACAAAGAATACCTGAAAGTTTCATTAAGTTCCGAATTTTTTCCGAGTAGGTCCATTTTTCCGACTAAGCCAACTGGACTATTATATCTAAAAGGGTAATTGAGCTTGAATTAAGTCGCAATTTACACGATTTTTTGTTCTGATTATAATCTGATCTTAATTATTATTAAGGTCCTATTCGGAAGACAACCTGAACGTCCTCTTAAAAAAAATTAACTGGATTTTACATTGAGAAGATAAGACTTAATTATTTATTTTTCAATTATGTCTCTCTTGGAGTTTGGACTATCATAATAGTACCACATTTTTGAAAACAAGTTTTGAATTATATTTCTCTCATTTATAATCTACATTATCATTTACTGTTAAAAAAACTGTTTAAAGTTTTGAAACAAATTCATAGGACTGAGGGATTTGTTGAAACCTAAAATTGATAAAAAATGTCAAATCCGACTTCTATCGAAAATGTTTTGCCCTAAGTCACCATTTGGGACTTATACCTTTATGAATATATATGCGTCTAGTCTTAATATTTATGAAATATATCAAACATTTTTGGGTGAAAAGAAATATCCTTTTTCAAAAATGAAAAAACTTCCATCTGGACAATTGCATGAAACGAGCATAAAAATCACTATATTGAATTTTAACTTCCTTTCAATACGGCAAGGACACATTCCTCAAATCCTTAGCAGACGAAACGAACCATTTCAGTCTCTAAATCGTTGTAGAATATACAATTTAGCTACGTAGCTCCGCATTTCGGGACCCTGACCCTGTCTCTAGTACTAAAGAACGGAGGGTGGATCTGAAGGAAATGTCCTCTTTTGGAATTTCAAAGATAGAAGCTGAAGCCTGATATAAGGGAAAAATGGTTGAAATTCCAGGGACATAAATTGGAACAGCAATTTTACATGGCCCCTTGAACAAAGGTTGTATTTGAATATTGTTGCTATTGGTTCTTTCAAATAAACATTATCATTTCTGCCGCAAAAGTTCACGCTCTGTTTCAGTTATGCTATACGGATAAGAATAAATCAAGAATGAATCCCTTCAACTTTGTGTGTGCGGGATGACATCCTCGTAAATAATTCGGAAATTGTGAACTATCATGAATTTTTCGAGAAAGGATAATGAAAAGTGTCACAGCATGAGCAAGATGTGGCAAATAAAGATTCTTTTAATGTGTTCAGATTGAACTAACAAACCCCCAGATATTATATTTATGGGGGTAGCTTTTTTGGCTAGAGTAAAAGTAATTTATTCACTGTACTGGACTTTGTTGAGTGGTCCTGGATGCTGCTTCAAATTTAATGGAGCCCGTGTTAGCTTGACTTTGGCAGACATGCAATCAAAGTGTCCATTCCATTTGTTCAAGTTTTTGTGTGCCTCCAATTAGGCATATGAGTCCAATTGTTAATGTGAAAAATTGTACTTGATGCCAATCAAGTGAGTAACAAATACATAATTTAAATCAATTTTGCATGCAATGGTCGTACTTGCTGTCGATGTCCACCTGGATCAGGTTCATTTAAAATTGATAGAAATATTTTGCAGGCTTGCGTGATATAAAAAGCTACATACCGAACTAATTAAGGACAATTATATATTCGTTAATATTTTCACTTTATTTCAAATGTTCCGTTTATATAAAATGCACTTTGATTCATTTGAATTATTTTCTGCAATTTTGATAATTACTTTAATTTAATTATGAAGTATTATTAAAACAGATAGTAAAAAGATTCGTTTTTCGATTATAATATTTCATCTTTTGTAATTTTTCAATTTTTGTTCAGTGCCATAATGAGTATAATAAAATTAAAAGAGTTTTAATCGAAATTTTTCGAAGAGCTTAATATTTGCTTGGGTAACGCAATACAGCAATATCCGTATACGGCGGGTCCTTGCTTGTCCTGGGTTAAAATGAAAATGATGGCGGATTTCCTCTCGCTTGAACGCCTGCTTATGGCAATGAGTCCATTTTATTTATTGCGAAACCTGATTTATTTATCCGACAATAATCGTTTAGAGTACAGCACGATTACCTGTCGGTCTGGTATCGCCAATTCATATTTTAATTTATTCCGAATAATTTAATTTAATTGCATTTCCCTTAGTCTGCGATTAACAGCCGCTTTTCAGCTAATTAAGCGCCATTAATCAAATGTCGTGTCGCTAGTGTACCGAACCGAGTTGAGCATTGCCTAGAAGTTTGCCATTTCAAAAATGAACGAACTCTAAAGGTGTTTAATAATTGAAGGATCCTTTAATGATTCTATCCGGGTACATTGAAAGGGAAGTCAAACTTTAATTTTCCTCGACTGCTGTAGATGTATTTTTAATGCACCTACAACCCTCGCAAATCGCCATAGACAAGGGGTTTGCTATACCTAATTGACGAAAGTGGGGCAGCTCATATTTCTTCTTGTTCTACCAATTAAGGCGACAATTTCAGACAGATAATTTCCGAATTTATAATGAAGGCGATGGTCCCAAGATGCAGAGATGCTTCTAATGACTACAATCCCGAGTTACGTATTTATGAAGTTGTCGAAGTGAAATTAATGCCGATAAAACTCCTTGAAGTTTCTTCCAAAGCCAGAATGCGCACAAACTGGAAACGAAAATTACTTGTGGGGTTTCCGAAGGATACTGTGCACGAACTGCTGCGAGGTACTTGGATAAAATGCTAATAACTATTATTAATTACCACTTTGGTAGGGAAATTGTTTCTACATGGCGGATGGCCGTTCTTCTGCGATCCCGATTTATCTTCTCGGGTAGATTGCATTTACTTGGAGCTTCAGTTCCTTAATTAATTTTTAAACAATTATTTGAACTGTGTACTTCTGATGGTGAGACATGAATGAAATGTTCCAGAAAGCAACTTTGTTGTAGGCTGCTGTAAAATACAAAGAATATAATAAAAAAAAATGCGGGTTTGACATTTGGGGGTTTCAATAGACTGTCGAAATTGAGATTACTATTTATGGTATCATTTTTATGAATAATAATAATCTAACAGTTTCAAATAAAGGATGAGGCCAGAAATTTCGTAGGATAATGAAACTACATGGAACACATGCAATGCAAACGTACGTGGTCCAACCCTTAATGCGAGGATACACCTTTAATCAGGCTCGCAGTACGTATACGAATATCAGGTCCAAAGTAGGTACGTAAACTGATACCATCGGGAGCAGTATAAACTAAGACCAGGTGTAAGCCGTTAAGCATGAATTACCTCCAACCGGGGATTCCTTTATCAATAGAATTTTGTTGGTAATCCTGTCATAGTTCTTCGTGACCATTTCGGAGCAAGAAATGGTCACCAACTAGAGAGGTTGCTGGTTGAAAGATTTTTGAACAAGTTTCGATTGCGTGTGCAAATTATGACTGGTGCGCTGGCAATTCTCCTTCATCCTGTCATTAAATGGAAAACCAATGGCAATTTACATTAAACTTATTTTCACGAAATTCGATTTCATGTCTGAATTACTCTGAAAAGTCCCGCGTTTCAAATACTACTTCAACTTTCAATTTTGAAATTGGAATGTGACTTCAGATGGGCGAAAGTTTAAAGGGACGCCATTGTTGGAATCCTTAGTGAACAAAGTTTGAAGTGCTCTCTGCATATTACCTTGCAGGCGTTTGGGAGATGTCCTTAAAATATGCGAATTAATTAAATATCATTTCAATCGGATTAAGTACATGCAAGGATATGCATTGTGCAATTCAGGTAAATTATGTAATTTAAGTTAATTAAAGTAAGAAATAGTGCGGAAAATTCTAATTTACCTAAATCAAAACTAAAATGGTTACATTAAATGGGGGAGAAAAAGGACTCCATAAAATGGATTTCGCTGATGCCTTTTCTTAAAATTTTGATAGCTACGGCGATTAATTTAAACAGTTTATCATACACGAATCGAGATATTTGATAAAAAGCTTAAAAAGTGATTTAAATTTGTAAAATAAATATATTTAAATGAGTTTTCCAATATTAAATAAATGTCAAATATACACATTTTGGATATTATCAAATAATTACGATGTCTAAAAATTGAAATGAATGACATCCTTTTTAAAATTCACACAGAAGCTGGTAGAAAAGAAATGTGATCCAGAAAATTATTCGCAGTGTGAGGAAACAAAACCAAGATAGATACAAATAGAACATTTTTTTTTTTTTGGTTGGCGTCCTCTTCTCAGGAGCGTTAAGATTCAATTCTACGAGTTTTGCCGCCTTCCATCATGATATTGTAAAAAGTGATTGAAAAACGGAAGATGGAAGAGCGCGTTCTTTGTAATTTATCAAATTTCGAAAATGGCAGATATTTCTTCGTCGTTCTTCTGTAATCCTGTTGCTGAGGACTGAAAGCGACGCGCTCACTCGGGCGAATAATGTGCAAGGAAGTTTAATGATAACATCATGCAAAGAAATTGAATTTCTGGCCTACGTGCTGAAAAAGACATTCTGCGGTTAACAAATTGCCATTTAAAGTTCTTTCCACGAACTTCCGTTCGGTGGGGTTATTTATGATGGGGGTGAAGGACGCGAACATCAAGTTCGTTCTTCTGAGAACTCTTGTACATTCGTTAATTTATTTACTTTGAATTCTAAATGTTCGCTATGTGCGTAAATGGATAATAAATCAGTGTACCTAATTATTTTTTATCTTGTTGCGTTTGAATTCGTTCTAATTTTGAGATCGTTCAACAAGAAATCGAGTATGATTATGTACCTAGCAAATACAAAAAAACAAAATTGATGTAGGAAGTGTGTGAAAGTATAAAGCAACGGAAGAGTTATTAAGAACAAGAACAGGACTTATATCGCATGGAGCTGCATTCGCTGAGCAGCGCATTACGAGGAAGCGAAAATATTTGAGCTGGTTGCAAAGTATGCTTTTATAAGTTGAGATAATTACCGTAAACCAGGATTAGCTTAAAGATTGCAATATGAAGGGAATTGCTAGCAGTAGCTCGGCTCATGTTAGCGGAATTCTGTGGTTAAGCAACTATACTAATCCTGGGACCTTTTCGCACTGAGCTGCGCCACAGTAATCTTTTGCAAAGGAGCCACATCTGACATCGCTCTTCGGGGCTTTGGGTCGACTGTGGAAGTATTCGGTTAGTTTGCCAAGACTTTTCCCAAAAGCCTGGATTTTGCGAAATTCAAGCTGATTGCACCAGTCAGTTCTGTTAGGTTTATCATTGCTGCTAATAGTCAGATTTCCGATAAGGAATCAATTTCAATTTTCGGTACAATGACCTCGAACAGAGACTGTTATGGAAACCACGGAGTCCCAACTAAGGACGAACGAAGTGGAGCAATTATGTCCCCGGTATATATAGTATACGTACGTATATACGTATATATATGTTTCTGGTCGTCTTCTCTTCTGTTTCAATACTCCATTGAAATTTATTTCTCTGCTCCTGGATCAGGATACCAGTTAAGGTTTAATTACGTTTAGTTCTCCTGTCGCTCATATCCTTGTAGATTATGACATTGAAATTGTAGACTGAAGTGGTCAACAAGCTCAAGATTGAATAAAAAGGGATTATCTGAATTCCCATCCACTGGGAACTGCATCTCAAAGTATTTTACTATTTACCGAGAGTAAGGCTATCGGGTCATTCGCTTCAAACATGGAAATACATCTAGGCAACTATGTCGAGTGCACCACAAGGATAATGAGTAAGCTCTAGGATTTGTTTGGATGTCGAAATTTGAATTGATTTTCATGAATGAAACTTGAACTAAAAGGACTCAACTAACGTTGTTTGTTGGGTTGCAGTTATATCAGGATCATAGATGTACTTTTGTCGATTAGGCATTCATTATTTATCCTCTAGTAAACTTCATTCTGCTTATTGTGAAAGTTTTTCTAGGGATGTAGGATAATTTGAAATAGGTTTATGTATAATGTATATAGTACTATGAGAATTGAGCATTGAACATTTCTTCTAACTATTGATATTTAAAATCTCAATAATAAAATGAAGAAGAAGAAGGTGGACTAGTGAAAGGAAACAAAATCAGAATTAGTGAAATGAATTCAGATAAAATTAAATTATTTATTTGTTCATACGATCTGTACATTTACACATGTATCTTACGAAATAACCACTTTTATGTTGTATTTAGAAATAATCTTTCCATATTATACTTTATTCATTAAATTCAATGTCATAGGTACGTGCTTTACATTATAAATTACTATTTACATTAAAAGTGCGCGCACGAATTTCTTAGCAAAATACAAAAATAGGTAAATTCGAGAAATAAACGTTTTAAAATCATCATATAAATCACATATACAGCCAAAAATTTTCCAATTAACGACGAAAATTTAAAACAGCTATATGTAAATTTACTTGTATTGAATTTTTATTTAAACAAATTTTTCACTTTTGCGAGTGCAAAATTTTTAATCGTCGCGAGTTGCATTAAAATCACACCTAAGTTCTACAGAATAATCCACTTTAAAAGTTCAGTAGTAAATTTTTTATGAACCTATCTACAAAATTAAGTTACTCTAGAATTACAATACAAACTTTATACAAATGTTATTATCTCCTTGCTAGGTTATAAACATTTACTTTACTTTACAGTGCATACGTATTTTTTTACATGAGTGCAGTTCGTCTATAAAAACTTTATTGCAATTATTTTTAAACACATTATTCGCCACTTAAGTGTTGAAAAATTATAATGTACAAAGCGTTTGTGGGCGACAATATTAATTAATTATTAAATGTAGTCTCGATGAACACATGAATGTATCAGTTTTCGGCTTTTTCACACAAACGGGTCCTGTAAAAAAAATGTCCAGGCAAATCATGTGAAATTGAGTTTGAGTTTTTCATGAAAACAATTGTTATAAATCAAGAGTAATGCTTCACTTAGTTAAGTTTATCGCTGATATGAAAATTTTACTTTAGCTTACGAGTAGAAGTTTGAAAAATGTTTTTACATCTATGTATGACAATTTGTGAGACAATCTTGCTCCTAATTTTTACAATAGGGCAGTTCAAGTTTCAAGTTAAGATCGATCGACTTGCACTATTGATCCATCATTTGGTGCTAGAAGAAAATCCTGACAACAGAGTAATTAAGACGAATCAATGAACTTCTCTAGAATATCATTTTATGAAATTCAAAAAAAAAAAAAAAAATTCCTTCATCCGCTTTTGTTATCATTGTTCATGATAAATAAATTCATATTCAGTCATCCTTCACTAAATGAAGTGCATATAATCCACGTCTGTTTGGTGAAGAATTCGTTGATAGCATATAGAACTTGTCAAAAGAGTGTTTTTAAAGTGATATCAGTGTCCTTAAAAAGGGTCGCATGGTTTCATTTTAGAACTCATTCTATCACTTCGTCTAACGTCACGTACACAACTTCGAAAAGAGTTTCCGAATCACGTCCATTTCAAGAGAAATCGCAGATGTTTCATGTCCTTACCATCAACTGAAATATTCCCTTCTTTTGTCGTCCTGACTCCTGGGGTTCGGGAGTCCTTTGAAAGTCAGAAAACGGACATCATGTAACGATGATGTCCCAGAAAAGTTTTACACATTTTAAGCGCCTCACATTCAATAGATATGTACTGGCGGAAAAGTTTTAAGTGCATGTTGAACAATTTCTTCTGGTTATCGTCTTTTTAAAACATATTTTAAATTTTGTTCGTTTTATAAATTTTGACAGTTTTTTTGAAAACTTACTACTTACTACATTAGTTCTTATTACAGTAATGTCTTGGGTTTTTCCAGTTACTTAAAATAACATTCATATCATTTCTGGTTTATAGATCTGAAAGTATTTTTCAAGAATATCTATAATATCATTGTTAAAATAATTACGGCAATAAATTTCATATTGCAATCTGACAGTACATTAAAATTTTATTGTATTAAATATATTTCCATTGATAAAAAAAAGCTGAAGACTTTTGAGTGCTGAAATTGCAGTTTCCAGCAGAAAAGATAAAATAAAATTGTAGGAATGCCAAACAAAAAAAAAAAACTGAAATGAGTCTTCAATTAGGATGAAATCGTGTGGCACTCAAAAATTTTTATCGCAGCAATAAAAAAACGTGAAATGTTAAAATAAAATGTCAAAAAATAAATTGCCATTTAAGAGCATCCAATTGGTTTCAGTGTTTAAATGGCGTTCAGCTGGAGGCGTCATGAATAAAAAGGATATCGCGACCGAAATAAGTAATTCAGCGTTATTGTAGTGATTTTAATTAACCCATACAATTTTGACATTTATTGCTTTTAATAAGTTTTGCACAATTTCATGCTACAAATGGTAAATTTATTAAGCGATTTTTAAATTTTCACACTCCCCGCCCCATGCACTTTAGTCCTCATGAATATGAATTTCCAATTGAATTGTAAATTTATTTAATTCATTCAATTCTAATGCGTTCAGATTTACAAGACCTGGAAGTTTTATGAATTTTATCGGATTTACTGGGTGCCAAATTATTTCCACTAAAATCTGCAACTTCCATTAAGAGGGCTCAGCATTGGTTTAATGCTATTAATTTTGATGCTCGGGCGTAATTGGGATTCTCGAATTGTTCCAGGACTTGAAATGAATTCATCAAGTGCAAATTATTCATGCACACAGATCCTATGATTTCATTGACACAATCATAAAACGAAATTTGAAATTGTCGGATTTTCCTGTAAATGCCGCGAAGAATAGCGTTGCTGTTAAACAAATAAACAATACTATGGGAGCCTTAGTGAATAATTAGTGGTTTCCCTTGCCACAAGAAAACCGTCGACTATTTGAAGTTGTTCATTAGTTTTGACATTATACATCAAATCATTCATCTTCTTCTCATGGTATGATGGTTTGAACTGTTTTTCCTAAAAACGGTTCCTTTAATGAAATTTCTAGGATATTAACTATACCCAAACTCAATATAATGGTTTTCGGAAAGGCATCTGGTTGCCGGGTGCTTTCACCCAGAATCAATTAGCACAAGTTTTTGTTAGTAAGCCACAAGGTTATTTGTGAGTCTCAACCCTTCAAAAAAAAAGAAGAGAAAATAAAAATCGGAATGGTTATTTTTGTAGAAATGAAATGCCTGTTCATAGGCATCTTTTCTTTGAACAACAAAAAAGAAGTGAAAAACAAATTTCTTCTAATAAAAAACAAATTTGTTTTTATGTAAACGGACCTCCGCTAAGTTCTCGTAATTAACATCCGTTTACAGTAAGAGTATCTATAGCTGCTGTTTCCCTTTTTTGGCGACTTTCGAAAAGGCTTAATATTGGTCTTTCAATGCTAATTGCTCAGAGAAAAGTGGGGGTGAGAACTTTGAATCATTACAAACAAATTTGTGAGAAAATGTTTTTATCTAATTTTAACTTCTTAATTTCTGTAGCCTTGAATAATTTAAGTGACAGAATAATATATATAATAAGTGAAATTATATATAAAAACTCTTGAGATGTCGAAGAAAGTTTTTTTGAAATGGATTTGAAAAGAGTTCAAGGAATGACGCTGCGGTAAGAATGTAATAAGTTTTGTTCCTTGTTCCTAAAATTAAAAGTTATTTTGTTCAAAGTGGCGAGAAAATAGATTTAGCTACGATAACAATGATAATTTAAAAGTCTTTCAAATTGTCTTTAAGTTTTCGACATTTCTAGCAAATGCAAATATTTGGTGGCAAAATTTCTACTTGAAGTTTTTCGCTTTCTGCAGCGACTCAGTAAAAGATGCTCCAGAAAATTTATCACTGATGACTGCATATTTTTATAGAAATGAGCACTTTCTTAAAATAACAGTTCGTTAAACGTTCGTCCTTTGCAGATAATCAAGTGCTGCATTTCTCGTCTCTTGCGATGAGTGTGTTAATCAGATGAGGTTGAAAGCGCCGTTATTTCCCTTCGAACACCTCCACACAAATGATGGAGTAAACTTAACAGATAAAACTACTTGATGAGCTAAAAGGACCTGAAGATAGTTTTATGAAAATAAGATGAAGTCGAATGCTGGCTCTTGGCTTCACTTAGCCGAACAACAACTGATTAAAGAATGCCGGAAAAACTTTGTACTGTTAATTATGGAAATTTAATATTTCCAGCGAGAAAACAGGTGCGCATGATGGAGCGGCGTTGGTGCATATTGCATAACCAGCGAAACCTTGTTTTTTGTTTAAAGGGTTTCAACTAGGTCCTTGTCTTTTTAATTTGTTTAACCTCTTGTGAGACTAATTGCAAGAGCTTCAAAAGTAATTCTAGATTCTACATTGAAAAGTGAAGTACTTAAGTAATTTGACCTCATTTCCGTGAATTTCTACCGAACGGAAAATTGCATTCTGGAGTTGAAAGTTTTTCCGAGATTTTCGCTTGTTGCTCCCAATACACAAAACAGCTTTTCCACAAACTTCTCCTGGATCTTTGATGAAAAAAAATTAAACTTATAAAGGATACAGTATCGATAGATTTGAGGGTATGAAAGGACGAATATTCTCCCGCCGAAAAGCAAAAAAATGGTGAAAAACAAATAGCTTTACTCATTCACGTAATATTGCCGTTTGCAAGAGTCGCTCGTCCCGTTTGGCTCATAAATATGGAGAGTGTAAATGCATTTGCATACTAAGTAAATAACAAAAATATTTCCGAATCGTGTCCTTGTTGCATTCTGCTGAGGACAAATACGCTCAACGTGCCTCGTTTTAAATTCACTCAAAATTTTCTGATGAAGGCTGGGATTTGGGAATAAATTGACTTACACTGTAAATCCAATAAGGGGTGGGGGTGCCCGTGGGAGGTGTCCCAACCAAAATTATTAACAGATGCAAATGGATTTACATGAGATCACTACAAATTGATTCATCTCTGCGCCGGAACACGAGCCTGTCCAGGTCTGATTTACAAACTTCAAAGGACATTTTGTGTTGTGGATCGCGATGTTTTCCCGGTGAATTTATTAAACTTTTTGAATTACATCAGTTGGAAGAACAAACACAGTGCACTTGTGCACTTGGTTATTTTTTAAATATCATAATTTTTTTTTTTTTTTTTTTTTTGTAAAGCAAATCATTTTAAGGATTGAGTACGAGATTTTATGGAAGTTTTCAATAAACTTTCAGAATTTGCTTCCTGTTTTCAATATAAGATTTTCTGAAGTTTGGGTGGTAGTAATGCTTTCAATATTTTCGTGATCTGAACATTTGAAACAGAAAGCAATAAATCACTATACGTTTTATAATTTATTATTTTTAATATAATAAAAAGCTAAACATACAAAAACCTATATATGATTCAGATCAACAGTTTTGCAAAATGGTTTTCCAAACCGTGAAATGCAAAGGGCATTAAAGTGAAAGGATTTCAGATTAATTATTTGAGAGTAAAATATAAAAATTTGAAATAAAATAAAACAATTTGAAATGTTATTAAAAATAAAAATCTTATTCTTTATCGACCATTTGTAAAACAAAATATAAAACTTAAGACATACATGCGTCTATATATAATTCTAACATAAACATATAACTTAAAAACAATCTGCACGAAAAATAATGAGAATTTATTGCAAAATCTATTTTGCTCTGGATGAATTCAAATGCAATTGTTGAACATTCACGGAATATAATTTTCACTCGCGTATAAATGGCCCCAACAAAATTTCGAAGTTCTTCGAATAATTAATTTAAAAGAATAAAACTCAAATCGAGTTCAGATCTACAATATTCTAAAATCAATAAACAGAAAACAATTAAACAAATCGTTGTAATAGAACTAACTAAGTAGGTAGTTAAATATAATATGTAAAATAATTACTCTGCCATCTTTTTTTTCTTATTTTACAAGCTAAGGGTGGATTCGTTCAAAGTACAAATTTACAATTCGTTTCCATTTATTTTTTTTTTTTTTATATTTTTGATGTTTTTCTTTTTGTTTTTTAATTTTAATAGCATCCTTAAAGTACGAAAGCAGTCAGAGTGACTTCCCTTTTAACAATAATCTGTATGTATAATACATATAATCTATATCTGCTTTACTTTTCCCTTATATTTTCACATATATTTCACTTCCTTTACACTAAAATTTCTTCTATATTTATTTATTATTTAAAAAGAGAAAAGATAGAGGGGTTTGTGCCAACACAACCCATTTCGCTTAGGCTAAAGTCATCTGCAGGTCTGCCAAAAGAGCAAACTCGATTAAGTACAGGCGTGAAATTTTAAATTTGTGTGAAAGTGACGTACTATTCCTAATTGGGGTGCGCTTCACTTTTATCGAATTTTAATATTTCTACAAGTGATATTTAAAAATTATAATTTTGCAAACGATTTTGATTATTAACATGATTTTGACGGTGGCGCGTTCTTTTTATTTTTTGAGTCTAACTTATAACTAAGCGATGACGATGTCGACGTTCACAATTGATTCAAAGAGTTTACTTTAAAAATATTTCATTTAATATCAAATACTTGCAATTGAAACACAAGTTTCAAAATACATAATTACATTTAAGAGGTTTAACAATTATTTATAAAAACAATATTATAGCAAAATACAATTCATACATATTTTTGGGTGTTAATATTGAAGGAAAAGTGTTGCTTTTATGTTATGCTCGAAATGCTTATCATAAATAATTGTATATTTTTAAATAATTTAATAGAAACTGAAACAATGTTTAACACTTTGTATGCCACATCGGTCACCAATAATGCTCTATTCTGTCAATAGAAATACAACATCCAATTGGTCAGTGAGCGTAATTTTCTTATGATAAAATGTGGCATTCAACTTGTTTTTCCAACATTTTTCTAACTCTCACTTCGTTTATAAAACATTATTATAGTATACAATATGAAACATAGTTTTTATATTTATAATATATTATAATATATTTATAATATATTATAATAGCAGATTTTTTTAAAGCTACAATTAGTATTGCAGTAATGATTATATTCATGCAATATTATTTTAAAATTTTACTGGAAAGTTCTACGGAAGTAATTGGAAAATAAATTCTTGGAATCGATTCAACGCAACGATCTCGTCAGAATGGCAAATGGGGGGGTATCTTACACCAATTTCGTTTGTAATCGTCAATCAGTCTATAAAGTACTTGCATTTGATATAGATAAAACAACCTTACACTTTAGTATTTCACTAAGCCTAAAGTAAAAATATAAGAAGATGTTTGTAACTAAAAACAGATTCGTATCCATTGAGAATATCTTAGCATAAAAAAAACAAAATTTTCTCTTATTTTTTTTTATCTAATCTCAAATTACGGTCACCGTCACGAGCATGTTTCGTTTGCAAGACGCACCCTGGCCAAATCTCAGACTATGATTTCGCGTATAACTCGACGATTCCTCGAGTTTGGTGTGGAGTAGCCACTTTCTAAACTTTCATCATAACTAAGGGACATATGCTGTTGGGGTGGTTTTGTATCCTCCTGTTCCATTTGCTCCATATAAGGGTCCGGGAGGCCACTGACATCGTGATATGGCGAATCTGAAAAGATTTCGAGAAAACATCGTTAATTAAATGCACTTCAACAAGGAAGGCGAATTTGCCGGAGGATAATTTAACGTGCACAAACACAGCTAAACCCTATTAAACAACATTGCAATTTCATTTGCATGCATACGCGGCATTTGTATACTTTTCAAATTTATTTCTTTAAAAGTTTATATTTTATTTCTCATAATTTAGCAGACAGTTTCGGCAATGTTGTGGGGGACTTTGGGGCAAGTTTTGGTAATGAGTTTTTCAGTAAGAAATTTGTGTTTGTGGTTTGAGAATGTTGTGTATGAATTTTACGTTTAAGGGTAAAAGTAAAATTCTATTTGCTGTGGAAAATTTCATAATTAACAAGAGAGGTTTGTCAGTTTTAGGGTGCATTTGTAAACTAAAGTAAATAGTACGTTAGTTCTTTAAGTGCCGCATGTTAATGGACTCTAATGAACACCGTATTTAGATATTAGTACAATAATATTAATATTCTTGTTTATTTTGTTTGATAAAGCCAAAAATTACGATCAAGATTACGTTCATAATATGTATACGAACATGTTTCAAATTTAAATATTTTTGATTCTACGAATCCATTTCACTATTGCCTTGAAATTGATGCAGTTTTGTGTTTATTTACACTTTGCAACTTATAGTGATTAATCTCTTGTTAATTTTGAAACTTCATTTAGCTTTTCATTTGCTTTCATTTTTAAGTTAAACGATGAAGTGTTGAAAGATTTGGACATTCTTTTATAAAAGTAAATCAATGAAGAATTCAATTAAAAACCAAATAAAAGGACTATTTCATAAAAACGACGAATAAATGCATGCATAACTTTAACAACTTACTTTACTGCTTTCGTTAAAGTCTAATATCCTGTACTATATCCGCTTTAGGTAGCAAGAAAATGGAAGAAAACCACATTATATGTCAAACCAATTTTGAATTAAAGTTTAATATAAATTTTAATAAGTATTATAAATTTTGTTAACAATTATTTCTTAATAAAGATTTTACTTTTATTACTTTATTAGATAATTTTTGTTAAGTTTTGTGAAACGCGGCATAAATTTTCATTTCAACGCTCAGAATTATTAATGACAAGTATTTTCAGTCACTGTCATCATTAAACAAGTTCAATAATTCAATATAATTTATGTAGAAACTCCGCCCTTGTCGCTGCACAAATAGATCAATCAACTGCTTCAATACATCAATCAAATTTATCGCAATAAGGAATGTGGAAGTTCAAAAGGACTCACTACAAACTGTGTCTTATTCGGGAAAATGAATTTGCATTCGAAATATGAAAATCAGTCAGAAGTTTTTCATAAAATGGTGGCTGCGGAAATTTCAGAAAATTTCCTACAAACAAACTTTTTGAACGTAATCAAGCTTGTTATTGAGGAAAACTTATTTTCTGAATATGTTTAAATCTATTCATAATCTATTTAAATATTTTCACACAAAATATGGACATAAAATTGTTTGAAAAATTAACTCGATGATTTCGGTAACTTTCCTCGATAATTGAGTCCGAGTTGCTGCTCTTAAAAGAGACCAGAATATTGATGAAGTTCTGTTAACCGAAATATAATCCGTGTCACGTCAAGCCAATTTATTCCACTTACATAAAAGGCTCCGCCATTCTCACAATTTGCCACATCCTTTTAACTTTAATAATACACAAAGACCACTTCCTAAAATATTGAAAATGCAATTACAGTCATATAAGCCGGATTTTACCTGAGCGCAAGTGTTATTCATTGCCATATGAGAATTTCGCTTTATTAACAAGAACGGAAACAGTGTTAGGATAATCATATCCTTTCCGATCCATTTTACTTTTTACATATTGCTGCCAAAGGCCAAACTTCGATGAGAATTTTCACTTCTTTTCAATACACGTAAAATTTTATTTTCCAATAAAAAATGCTAACAAAAAGCATTTCGGATAGGAAGGTTTGGAGAATGTCGGGTGGATTTCATTTTGTGGACTTAGAAATGGAATAGAGAAAAGTATGAAGCCGTGCCATAGGATAGTTGTGTTGAGGGCGCAGGGTGGTGAAAAACCCCACTGACGCACAGAGTACCTACTGCTTTTTTACCCATTTATAGAAGCCTTGGATATAAATGATCTTTCTTTTATGATTGAGGAAAACTCAGTGAATTAAAGAGAAACAGACTGAAGGCTTCTGGAACTCATATCAGATCTGATGAGCGAGTGAACGGATACAAAAAATAACAAAAATAACAACATTTGTACAGTTTAATCCTAATGGCAAACTGCTGCGGTATAAAATTCAGGTCTTTTCAAAATTGATGAAAAATTCGGAAGTGAATATAGAGCTTAAAAATTTTCCATCGTGCTCAAAAACATCGTGAATGATTGAAATTGCAAACATGGGAAACAGCTTCAAACTGCTGCCAACAATGGACCAAATCTGTGAGGATGGTTTCTATGATGAATGCATGGAAGGATTGTGCAGCTCAATTCATTTTTACTAATTTTGTATAGTATGGATTAATTTGCTTGATGCAAAACTCTTGTTTTGGATTCCTGCAATACTCTCCCGGTTTGCATTCTTTTTTCTTACAGGATGTTTTCATTTTTCATGTTGTAGTATTTTTATTTCAAAAAAATTGTTAATTATATTTCACAAAATATGTTCATTAAACGAATTTGTTTAAATTTTGATTGCATCATTTATTCTAACCGACAATCAAACACAGTTTTTGAATAAGTGGACTTTTGCTGACGCATATCTATAGATCAATCTTACTGAATTTCAGCCTTGTTATGGGATTTTCGAGAAGAATTCAATACTGTTGAGAGCATCTATCTAGTAGAGTGACACTATTTGCATTGTATTATCGAAACCACAATTCGAACTGGACACAGAATCCTCTTGTATTCTTGCAGCAGGACCTTCTACTTGGCACAGCTGTAAAACCGAGTGTAAAACGTATTTCTCGTAAGTGGTGTAAAGCAGATGAATTAAATGCTGGCAATATATTAAGCCTTTAAGAAACCGCACATCATTTGTAGGGTGCTGGGATGTTTACAGGCGGGATAACTTGGACACTCAGGACAGCCTCATAAGCAAGTGGACACGGGTGAGTCGCCTCAAGGTGTTCTGTGCCAGGCCAAGAATCACTTATCACCAGTTCCATTCGAGAAGACATCCTAGAAATCTGCTTAGGCCTAAGTAGTGAGTACAAGACTTTCAGAAAATATCTGTGACTGTGTGTGGGTGGAATGAAGGATTCCCATCCTAGTAAAGACGGTTGTAAAAGGCAAGATGACGACAGGAAATTAAGGATGATTGAATAAAATGACATATGAAGTGTCTTGCGCCCCAACTGGAACGAACATCCTGCACGGATAAGTGAATTTGATTAGCAGAATAAGAAATATCAGCCTCCTCTCTTGATCGAGTTTTCATGTTCGTTATTAACGAAAATTGCGAAGCACATGGAGCTTTTTATCAATGGTTTAAAGTACGCAAATTTGAAAATGTTTTTAATGCAAAATTACGTAGCTGTAATTAAAATAAATATGTTGAACTGTTTCAAGTGACCCATTGACCTAAACATTTATTAAAACAGTCACACATAGTTTCAATGATATTTCGAAATTGAAATTACTGCAGTAAATTAACAATTCTTTGCAATGAAAAAGTCTTTGTTTTCAACTCGTTGTTGTGCGTTACAGTATGTTGGAACAATTGACAAAGAATTCCATTTAAATTTATTTCACCAGTAAACTAAATTAGTTTACAAAGGAAAAATTTCATTTCAAGTCCTTCTTCCACTTAATTTGTAATGTATTTTTTTTCGAAAATTTCGAAATTTCAAGAATACTTTAGGAAATGTACAAAGAATGAAGTGCCTTCCAGTTGTGGTCCGTCTGTTACTTCCACAAAAGGCGGATCTTCAAGGATTCTCGAATTGATGTGTTCCTTTCATCATTGTTTTAACAGTAAGCTGATGCTGATACGATACGTGTTCGTTTTCCTTCCTTATTTCTTATATATTTATTTTCCCTGCTCCAAGAACCAAAGTACTCCACTATCGCAAAAGTTAAGATAGTTCTAAGTCCATAAATCCATTTAATCCTATTACCTCGCAGAACTTTGTCGGCACATTTATTTTACATTGAAGTTGACCAAGCACCATTCGGGTGCACCGGCTGCGATGATAGTCGGCAAGACGAAGTCGGCAGCGCGAACCAATAAAGGATACCAAACCATACCCTCTGCTGGTGAGGAATTCATTTGCTCCTTGTTGGCGGAAGGATTCCACCTTTTAGGGACGCAGCTAAATTGAATTGTAGTGATGTTAGTGGATGATGGTCTTAAGATGACGAAATTAGCAGACATCATGATGTTGAGTTCACAGAAATTATTCGAGATAAGTAGAAGACTTGTTAATTAATTTCAGAAGGAGGTTATTGGCGTCGATAATTGCTGTTATTGAGAGAAAAAGACTTGACCCTCCAATAAAATTAAAGTATACCCGACGACTAGTTTGGTTTTCGACATAATTTAATTACAAACAAAACAAAATAGTAAAGAATAAAAATGTTATGAACAAACAAAAACTGTTACGCTTAATTTATCATTTTTTTTGTGTTCGTTTCCAAAGCTTTATTATTAGAAATAATAAACCAAAAAGGAAATGAATAATGGAATTAAGGATCTGAATGAATTTATTTTGTTGCACCGGGTGAAACCCGAGGTGAAACCGGGCTTAAAGCTTAATTATCAAATTTCACATAAAAAAAAAAAACACTTTAAAAAAGAAAAAAAAACATGAGCGTCAAACAAATACACCTCGATCCCGTGAATCTAGCAAAATTAATTTTTCTGGGTTGCTTTGCAATAAATTATGTTTTTCTTCCTTAATTTTCCATACAGAACGGAACAGTATAAAAAAAAAACAATAATCAAGAAAACTTTGTTAGAGTAATAACCTCAGCTTAAATTCAATTTTTATAAATGTTATTCTTTATTTTTCAAATTTATGAAGTACCAAGAATTTATTTAACAGGACAAAAGCGATGGCACTCGAGGCAACTAAAAGATCGCGGGAGGGTGAAAAACAATTCCTCAAAATTGTTATATGTTTTAAGAGAAACTTACTAATGAAAGAAAAGTAATCACAGTTAATAAAATTATTAACTACATTTTGCGATGTTGTTAGTGAAAATATACTGTGACAAAATAACAAAAATGTTGTGAAGTTCGCATGTTTTTTAAAAATATTTTAATTAGTACAATAAAATTTTTATACATGTATAATAAAGTTTTCCTAAATATTTGTAAAAGTGTAAATCAAAAATAGTTAAAATTATGTATGATTGTATGCTACTATAACTATTATAAAACATGTGTTTGTTGGGAATAAAGCAAAAGGACCATTGGAAAATATGTTTGCTATAAATTAAATAACGTTTTATAAATTTTATCAACATGGAACAATAATAGATTATTTAATATACAATTTTGAAAATTACCATATTGAATAATAGTTTACGGAATATTACGATTTATGTTATGTTACAGTGAAATATAAACACATGATTTATGTATGTTTTGTTTTAGATTGACGTAAAAGCACTGCAATAAAATTACTTTGGATTCAACTATTTGAAAACGAGACAATAAATGAATGTTATGCGAATTTGATTAAATGACGCCAAAAGCGAATTCTTTCATGACCCATGGACCCACGATGCTGCCCGTAAAAGCAATTTCATATAAAATAAACGGTTGTAAAATAAAAATGAAATTGCTTAAAGCAACGATAAAACTTCGCTGAGTTATTTTAAGGAAACGGAAAATTGTACATCTAAAACCGATTTTATTATTTTGATTGTATTGAAGACTGAAAATGCAAACATTCGAATGCCCCATTTTCCTATGAACAGGAAGAAACTCTAGTTAATACGACGAATTTTGTTTCAATTCTGGAATACATACCCAAAAATAATACATTTTGAACCATTCAAAATGTATTATATATAAAAAAAGGAAAAATTTATATATAATAATTTTATATTATATATAATAATTTTTATATATTTATATTATAAACTACTCGCCTATTTCTATTTGTAATTCAATCAATGTTTTTGAACAATAATTGCAAAAAGTGATTGTTAATTCAAGAATAATGGTAAAAGACTTTCTTGTGCAACAACAATGCTTAACATTTTTGTAAGGGAATTCATTTCGGTGGTGCTCTTAATTACAATTAAATTAGGTTAAGCTGCAGGTTTAATTTTAGTTATTTAATCAACAGGAGCAAATACTGGCGGGAATTTCGAACAACACTGATATAATAGTTGCGGACTACTCGCATCTCGTCAGAGACCTCCGCCCCCGACCGGAGGAATGTTCTGGTCCAAATTGAATTGAATGGACGTTATCAGGTCGATACGCATATCGTAATATCTGCTTTGTTCCGTGTTTAAATCAATCAGCCAAAGGAACAGTATGTGGAGTGCAATTAATTGGATAAATTGGCTTTGGGACCGTTATTACTGCAACTGTGGTGGTGTAAACTTGCCCCTTATCGCTGCCGCAATACCATCCCCAAAAATTATGACGTAGATGTGCCTACCGTGAAAGGGGTGCAACGTAGAAATTATCGAACATATTTTGTAGGCAATCAAATTTATTTTAATTAATGCACTTCGCCGACCAAAGCCTGTATTGCATTATGGAAGACCGAATAAATAACTAGCGATCTCTGTGCAAAATTTTCCAGTGCTTAATTAAATTTCGGTTAGAAAACATTTTCAAATTGTTGCTTTTAGTTGACCCCGTCGACCTGGAAATAGATTACTAGGACTTAGGAGCACGAATGAGGGAGGGCAAGTGAGCTGTGGGGCCATATGATTTATGTGCATCCCCCTGAATAGGTCGGGCTCTCATTGGATTTTATTCGACCGCTAAATAGAATGTGAATTGCAGCGAACATAATTTTATTTGCCACCTCTTTTCCTACAACAAATTCATCAGCTTCATTAAAAATGGACAGGCACATTTATAAATCATGCAACTGCATGTGGCAGATGCAGAGGGATGAGGAAGAGTGGTGCGGTTCACAAGCTTGATCCAATTTTGCAATAATTTTTGACGGACTATTTTGTTTCTGTCAAATTAACCCATTCATCGATTTGTCGAACAATAGAAAACATTACAAATAGTGTGCTCTAGACTTTTAGATAAATTTTATTATGATAATTTTTTTTAGCAGCAACCCCAGAAGGGGTGAATAACATGTAATATGTTACCAAATTGATCAACAGCGAAATTTGTTTGCTAACTAAAAGCAAAAAAGTTATAGATGGTGTGAAACACGTTCAGAGGAAAACTAACTAAAAAGCACTTTATGGACCAAAAAAACAATCCAGAAAATAATTATTAGAATTAGAATGTTCATGTTCGGAAAGGATAAAACAAAAGTATAATGTTTAATCAAGCAACTACAATAATATTGGACGAAAACTTATTTTATCTGTTTTTATTAAAAGTCCCTGGAAATATTTGATGCGAATTCACTATGGTAGGTATATTGAACTATAATATATTTATCACTACTCAGAGGGGATTTTCTATTTGTAGCTACAGTTGCGCATTTATTGTTAGGAACAACAGGAATTCATCTTATCCTTGCCCAATCGATAATAACACGTGTCCGAATGCTATACAAAACTACTGCAGGCCCAATTGAAATCAGGCAAAAATGGTTAAGTACTAAATCCCCAGGACAAGGTTGCCCTTATCTCATAATGATTTCCAAACAGATTACCCGAAGGACTCTCGACTGGGTTGAGTGGGCGTTATTAGTTTGCGGTCGCCATCCATTAATCTGCACTGTCCTTAGCTGCATTTTAAAAATTGCGCTAAATATTAAAATAACGATATGGTAATCCTTCCGATGCTGGAATGCGGTATCTGAAGGGCTGCCGTATCTGCCGGGAATTGTGTTGTTCGGTTTCATCTTTTTTTTTCGGTTGGGTCGATGGGCACCCCAAAAGGGTAAGTGAAAATAAATTATGGACGCATGTGGTTGCAATTTTGTGTATATGTTCATGATTTATGGAAAAATGCAACAATATCGCTCCTCTTCGTCAGTTCCCATTGACCTGGCATTTTTAAGGGATTTTTTATTATTTTTCGCTCATGTTTTTATGCAGTGTTTGAGATATAAGTACGGTTTTTTATATTTTTTACATAAATGTGGTGGATATAACGGCACTTCAACGGCCAGTTATTTGTGCACTAAAGCATTCAAGCCGTTGGGCTCATGAAGTATTTGGCGTGATAACGTCAATGTTTTCCTATACACATCTACTGAGATAAATGCATTCGGAGTGCAGTTTGTTGTTCAGTGCATTTTTCAAAAATAATCAATTAAATAGGTCATATCAGAAAAGAGTTTTTTTTTGCACATGGAATAAAAGTATATTTATGTTTGAGTTAATGTTTATGAAGTGAACATTTAAAACGTTTTAAAATTATTAAATTGAAAAGCCAAACAAAAGCATTTGCTTTTGTGTGTGGTTTTACAAAAATTGCGATATTAAATGTTCTTATAAAATACTTCTTTCTATTTTAATGCTTTTGGTATGAAAATTTCAGTTTGAACGTTTATTTCCGTTGAAAATTGTTTCCACGGTTTTCATTAAAAAAAATCATTTATTACACTGAAAAAATTTATTGCAAAATATGGTGGGAGCGGTGTTCCTATAACTTTTTGACGTTTTTTAATGGAGAATTATGTTTTCGTTAAGAGAATCATGGTTTTGAGAATGTAATTGTTTAAATATGTATATAACATAATTTAATATATCCTAGAGAATTGTATTTCATTGTGGTGTTAATGTATTTGATTTCGTTATATGCCTTAAGGGAATTTATTATTTGAAGACCCAAAAATGGTGTAAGTTATGATATGTTGCGGTATACAATATTACAGTATGTTTAGTATATCGTTATATAAATTTAAGAGGCTATTAAATGCTTTTATTCTTATAACTGTTCTGAAAACAATAAGAGAAGAAAGGAAAACGAAGATAAATTAAATTACAACTACACTCAAAATTCAGTCCCTAATAAAAGTCAACTCAATTTTACAGACATCACTTGTAATGTTTATAAACTTTGGGGACACATAACCTTTTCGATTAGTTTACATAATTTAACCAATTGCTTGGAACTGTTGAAATGCCAGAATAACGACAAACATCGTTCGAGCAACGATTCTTATTCACGTCCTTAACTAAATTCATAGGACACGCAATAAACCAGAAGACAAACGATTCCCGCTCACGATTGTTTTAATTTGAAAACAGGACGAGTTCAAAGAGACCCCAACTTTGAACGTAGTTCCCTTGTAACAAGTAATTTATAAACGTTTTATCTCCACATTACACGTTCTTAAAATAACAGTACACGCATTTATAGTATAATATTTTTTGTGAAACATCTTTCACCAACCCTTGAATGGCTAACGGTGAACGGTGAACTTTAAAGGGTTTTAAAGGGTGGTGTACTGGTGTATACTCGTTACTTTACATAAGCCAACATTTTGTGTCTCGCATTCGTTATTTTGTTGACGTACAACACCCATATAAATATATGTATATAATATATACATACGTTGGCCTCCCCGAAACTGCTTATAGCTGTAAATCACTTGAAACAATACATGCGAGAATATCCGTTTCGTACTTTGTGAACAAAACCGTTTTAACACGGCATCAGGCTGTCGTGTGGTTTGCCCTGCCGCGGCCATTCTTGTCGAAGGTCCCAATTTTCTATCTCAATTTTCAGTTAATTTTTTGCATGTTACTCTTTGTGTCTATATAAGTTAATTGGGAAAACTCCGCTGCATGGCTTCTAATGGCCCAACATTTTGTACTGATTTACAGCAAAAAGATTTTGTTTGTTATAACCAATTTTGTATGTTTGGCGGTGCTTGTACGTAAAGTTCTTGTTGACAAAGTGAGTGGCAATAGAATAGACAAGATGTAAGAAACCATAAGTCAACTGGAGCAGAGCTGTACAAATAATTAATGAAATTGTTGTTGGTTGTGTTGGTTGGCTGCGTTTGTGTGGAAAAATAATATTGATCAATAGTTAAATTTAAAATTTTAAGACATGCAAACTAAATTAAAAATTGTGATGAACAGTTTTTGGACATGAATCATCGGAAAATTTATACGATTGTGAAAAGCGATTCGTGGAAGAAATGGCATCACGTAGCTGTAATTGCATTTCATCCAAAGGAACTGAGCAATGAGAATGGACGTTTTCATATGCAAATGGGAATTTTCTTTATCACTTTCGTGCATAATTCATGCAATATTGGAAAAGGAGCTCCGAATAGACCAGATGAAAATTTTTCCTACAACCGAAGATTTTCGACCGAATCCTGAACATTCCGGGAACTCTTACCAAAAATCTAGCTCCTGAATATTGGTAACGAATTTTATTTAAACATATTGAGAAAATCCTGATACACTCCGAATGAGGTCAAAGTGCTTTCCTAATGGTGCCAGGCACTGGCACAACAATATTTCTTCGTTTGTGGGCAAACAGCACCTCGAGAAACCCACTGCATCTGCATCTATTTCCATCCCTGAGGAACTTAAGTAGCATAAAAGGAAGACGAGTGCGAAATTTGAATCACTTATGTATGTATGTCAAAATCTGCAATGTCATTTTGCGTCTACATGCTGCTAGCTGTGGTATCTGGGTCGTGTTCACCCCTTCATGACCGGGAACTACCGCACTTTCTCTCTGTGTTGGGGATTCCCCGAATGCGACACTGTGAAAGCACACGATGATTGATTATGCACTTAGTCCGACAGAGAAGGATTTGCGAATTTAAATGTTTTGTGGTAGTTGCAACTTGCAAGTGCATCGGGGATAAGAGATGTTAAAACGACTATGAAAGGGGATAATAACGGTGAGAGGCTGAATTCCAATTATGCTTGCCGCGTTGAGTGTTGTCAACTGAAAATTACTGCCGTCACCGCCGCGCCGCTTCCAGCGACCCCAAGTGAAATAGAGCGCAACTGTCGAAACCGGTGCTGCATCGAACTGCACAGACAACAGAGCCGAAGAATTTTCTTTTGGGAAACTTTCTTTGCAGCTAATTAAAAGTTATTGCCAGTGACAATAACATCTCGCGTAATGCCACACCACCGTCATGACTGCCAATCGCAACTGTCTTTAATGATTGACTCCGAACGTGCGGACAACTTTCCGATCGCAGCGGCAAAACTTTCCAAAAGTGCCAAACAAGTTGAACGAGGAACACTAACAGCATTTTCTTGGGGGTTTTCTCCCTGTGTCTAACTCGTCCGAGCCATTTTAAAGTTTTATTAGTCATTCTAAAATGGATTAGGACACTAGCGAGTCCTGATGGGGATTATAATGGGCCAAAGATTACAGTTCGGTTCGGGCGAGATGAATTAATAACGTCGATGTGGAACACTCTCGGTTCGTTCCGGCAAAAGTTTACTCGGTTTTCATTCATTATCGTCGGGCGAAGTTTGTTATTCAAATTTCCATTAAAAGTACGTCTTGTTATCTTCGGCGGTATTTACAGCGAGTACATGTAACAGGATTGGAGGATGTTTTCGCGAGTACGAGAAAAAATATTTCTGATAATGAACTGAGTAGTGAGTTAAAAAATGTTTTGTTTCACTTTAGAATTTAAAACGAATTAAATACATATATTTATCGAAGTGTATTTAAATACTTTGTTGAAGAATTTTTATGAAAGAATTTTTTCAGATATGTCTGGCTTTATCAGGATTTTTTTTCATATTTCCACGTTCAACTATAAAGAATAACTTTGCACTTTCCACTTGCTAAAAAATATGCATTGTAAGTAGTTAATTAAAAAGTTCAAAATTTTCATTACATTTTCCAAATCGTTTCGGTGAAAAGTTCTAACTTTTCCTGAATGCGATCAAAATGAATTCAACCTCACTGTTCACCGCAATTACCATTTGAGAAATTAAGCTCTGAAGATTAGATCATTCTGCAGCCACAATAGTGACGAGAATTGTTAACTAATATGACAGAGTCAACTTTTGCAAGGTTCTCTTCCTCGTCCGATTTTCATAATCATATACAAAACCTGAACTTTTGATTCTTCCCTCTTCAGTCCTGCAAATTTAGGGTTGGCCGTCACATCATCCACTGCAGTAATCCACAACGCCTATTGGGACGCCAGAACTACTTTGTGGCCTGGTCTTGACGTTCACGTTGGGATTGCTACAATTTCAATGTTACACATTTATATGTGTCACGTAATATAATGTTTTCGAGTTATAAAGTCACTGTGCACCGGGAACACCGCAGGGATTCTAAAATGAAATCTAATTTCCTGCTGGACACTCTATATCTGTCAGTGGAGGACCATATAGACATTCATTTTTGGAAAATTAAATTAAATGAAAATCTCTTTTCGGCATTGGTTCAGTTTCATTAAGAACCGGATATGATTTATACATAGCAATGTGCGAATTATACTGCAGGTGTGTTCACGTTCATGTTTCGTTCGGTAAAAAGCATTCACTTATTGCACCCCTGGTGGTAAAGGCACACCTAATGGATCGTTCTTAACGATAGGGTTAATGGAATACTCACATAAATTACCTTTGAAATTTCAGAGGTTTCGGTGTCCCTGTAGCTGTGGTTTGTCGTCCTTGGATTTATAATTTCATTACTCAAAATCATCTATAAAGGGGGTCGCATATTAAATAGATTGTTTTCAATTGAAACAAATAAACAATAGCTCAAACGTTTAAAAGCATTTAATTTCCTGTAGATATGGAAAATTCGGATCGCTCAAATTTTTCTAGAATTAGGAGAGGGAAATTCGTGTCTTTTCCACATTATCCACGCCTGAGAAACCTGGAATAATCCCATTCCCCCGCTAATTAGCTTAATCTGGCTGAGAATTTAAACCAATTGCTGTTAGCACCTGATGAATATTTTATCAACATTTTCCAACACGCTATACAGGTCTACCAAGGATAAGTAATGCAAAGGTAATTTCTGTTAATGGCAACAAGGCCCAGTCTCGAAAAAGTACATCAAGAAGCAGGTAACTGGAGTGCATAATAATTGGGTGTCTGTTCCATTTAGGTCTTATAGGATGTCTTAAGTAGTTGTTTCCCTCACAGTTTTAATAATGCTGATGTGTGTTCTCCTATTAAGTGGCCGGGCCAATACCAACACGGCAATCAATTTAATTGAGCACTGATATGATATGCCGTGTTTTATGTTGCATAATATAAGGCCCGTGCTATCGATACGCACGTGTTGAGTTCACACTAGGATTAATTACCGGCTTACCGCTGAATTTATATCAAATGGCCTTAATAACTCCAAAGGACAAAGGCCTTTGTACTGCGGAGAGGGAAATTATTTATTGCCCATTCCCCTGACTTCCGTTTGTGTAGGAAATTACAATGTTTAATTGGAGCTGTTACTCGATAAGGACATGATTAAAATGCCGGCTTATGGTATCGTTGACTTTCTTAAGAATATTGAGATTTTCAAGAAGTCGAATCGAAGGATTCCGATCTAAATGGGTCAAGAGAAAATGACACGACTAGTACGGTATTGCCTTTGATTAACCCTTCCTTGAGGCGACCCCCAGTTTCCAGGATTAATGCTAACAATTTCCATCGACTTTAAATAACCCAACAAATGTTGAGTACTTGCAATGTTCTACGCCGACAATGTTACTGCATGACTTCATCAGTAAGTCGCGGTTGAGGACTTGAATTCGAAGGACACTAAGTTTGCTTACATTAATTATGAAGTGAGAAGGATCGTATCCGTTTGTTGTGCAACCAACTGGAGTATGGTTTATTTTTACCACTTACGTACTCAGTTAAAAACTTGACCCTGTTTCATTTCGCTGCAAAAAGTATTACATTTTAAGAGATTAGAGATTTCTTGTGGACGGAGAGATTATTGACTTGATATTTTCTGTTTTATGAAAATCTTCAATTTTCACAAATGAAGATGTAAAGTATTACTTGTGAAATTCTGGTGCAATCTGATTGTTTTAACATTATTCAAGGGTGGAATTCCTTTTAAGAATTTATAATAAACCAATTGCTTATTTTTAAGACTGCAATAGAATCGAATTCAGTTTCTTAAATTAACCTAAGTAAGGTCAATTTGATATTTCAGGACAATAAAGTAAAATTGGGTTCTTAATGTTAATAGTAAGCAAACAGGCAAACTCAACCCCAAAATACTGAAAAATAAATGTCCTTCTTCACTGTCAAATAATAATCACTTAGGCAAAATTATCAAGCGTAAACAGAGCAAATTAAAACCCAAAAGGACAAACTCTACAAAACAGGAAAAAAAAACATTCAATTTGACTAGCAAGAACTCTCTCCAAGGATCCTTACACAACTGGAGTGGGATTAAATTCCTTAAATTAAGTGGAAAATCGAAAATGCCTCCCCATAAAGCACTCACACGATTAGCTAATTACTTCGGAAAAGTTTTTAACTTTCCATTTAATTTCTTTTAACAAGTTTTTGGCAGAAGTTCGTAACAATTTCAAATGCGTCTTACATGCCCATGAGGATTTGAATTGCTCCTGTTCCAAAAATTCACCAATTATGGTGTAAACATCATCAGTAATTAGGCGGCCTGTTCCTTAACACAAGGGGTGTGCGCGTCTTTGCGGAAGACGTCGTTCCATAACTTTCCCACAGAGAAGCCAACTTGGATTAAGTTCCTTTTTCATTGTTTTTCTGCATCACAAAAATTAGTAAAGACTTTCGGGAGAAAATCCTTAATTAGGTTGCGAGTAATCCTCGAATGGTATCCAGCTCTGCTCCTTTTTATGCAAACTGAATGGTGGCTGGAATTTTAGGAAACCAACCCTAATGAGTTGTGTCGCTTTAGTTCTTGATTCAAATCCAGCCAAAAGTTTTTGGTTTCTTTGTGAACAGTAATTTTTGGCAAAGTGATCATCTGCAACGATTTAAGGAGAATGTGAATGGCTGAAGAGTCGCAGCAGTTCTGAGCCTTCAGTAAATTATGATGCATCTGGATGCACGGTATTTGGTCGAATGCGACTTGAATTTGGCCAGTGCATTGCTGCAGGGCACTCCTTTTCACAGGTTGCATCGTGGCATTTAATAAACTTCAGAATAAAGTGGAAGGCATGTCTCAGTTGAAAGGAAATGTGCAGGAAATTGTATATGTGACCCGACTGCGAGTGTTCGTTGCGCTGTGGATTTTCGCATGGGATATTGTAGGATGAGAACTAGCTTGTGGTAGAACCTTAATGTTGCAATTATACCTGCTACCTCCCTCCACAACCTCCTCTCTCTCTCTATGTATGTGTATGTTTGGAATTCCTGCGAGAATTGCGACCCATCCCTCCAAATTCCCGTTTTCTAATTGAACCTTACTCGAGTGCTATCTCGGATGAAATTACTTCGGAGTCCACTCGAGCTGCTACACTCGTTTTGACATCATTTGATCCTCGAGAAGATAGTTTGTAATTAAACAAGTTCTCGAAATTGAATTCATAATTTTAACACTCTAAAGGGAATTATTCTTACAATTAGTGAACACTAATTTACACAAACAAAGGACATTTCTGCTGACGAGTTAAGAGGGGAATACTCCGAAAAGGATGCATTGAAGACTCAATATATATATTGCTAACCTCACCTAGTGCTTGTGTGCGCTGTAAGAGCAGTCCAGACTTACGAGGCAGTGATGATTTCATATACAAAGTTTTATGCTTTCCGTCGCAGGTGGAAGACATTAGGAAGGATTTATGAACCTGGCACTGTATTAAAAATAAACGCGGAAAAGGAATTTTCAAATTACAATTCGGAGATAATAAAAGTGTCAACAATTTCGAAAGCGACATTAAGACAAAAGTGAAATTTGAAATACAAGTGTAATTTTTACTATACTGATTTTAAAATATGACTTTGCCATGTTCTGCTTAAAAATAGAAAAATTACGCCATTTTACTTTCCATATTTTCAATGGAAAATTCGGTCATTTGATATGAATTTTAAAGTTTTACAACTAAAAGGCATTTATGTAAGTTTTGTTTTATAAATTCGACGGATAAAAGGTTATGGAAACAGGAATCACAACACCCGTCCTTCAATCGATGAAGGAAGAAAGTCAAGTTAAATTTATGGATATTGAATCTTTGATCCCATTTCCGGTTACGGCAACAGACCCTGATATTTTAAGAATATTCAGATAAGTAATTGAATTTACTTAGTTTCTGACTATCCTGCATCCGATTCTGTGATTTGGAGATATTCTTTCGCTTTCCTTCTCCAGGGACAATTAATCCAATGTTTTAATACCATTTAACCATTCTATGCAAACATTTATTGGAGACGTTATGCTCTTCCTGACAAGATCTCGGACGAGTCGTGTGTCTTTCAGTCTATAGAAACGTCGAGTAGGGAAACATAAGGAACAGATTAAAAACGAATCAAGTATATAAAATAGGTACAACAACCATAAGGCCGTAAGGGATGGAGCATTCGTGCTAATAGGAAAGTCATCTGGGAGGAATTAACTTGGCTTGTGATAGCTCTTTTAAAAATAATTTTACTTTCGTCTCTATGTGTGTCATGTCATGTGGCATAAAGGATCCAAGGACGTTCTCTTTGGTTGCGTGACACTCTTTTGGGTCAATGTAAACCGTAATTTACAAGCTCAAAATTGCATATGACAATTAACAAGAAGACTACAAACATCGACGACGGCCTGTCAGCGATGTTCGTAAGATTTACGATGGTTAATGTAAATAAATTTCGAAATTTCTGATATAAGGCACGGAACCATTTTGCTCCACTGCGGCACGAACGAAACACCCCTCTCCACCAAACGACAAGAGAAGAATATTTACCTTGTTATTAGCCTTTGAATACCTTCTATAAGAGGCTTTTCCAATATAAGTCGAACCGCAAACATTTCCTATATCGAGTAGACTGTTATTCCCCGTTCTAATGGATTTTACGTCACTCTGCCCCTCTGACGTCGAGAGTTCAACAGTTCGTAGCGGTGATAGATACTTTTTTGTGTTTCTTATATAAAAAGGATTGCCGTTTAACATTTCACCCACTTGTGCGAGGAACGCAAGAGTGGATTTTTTTCATTTTTTCTTAGAAAAAGGTTGCTGCGAGCAGAAGTAAATGTCGTCTTTTCAGAGATTTTAAGGCTCATTGGCTGTATTCGGAAGTATTTGATCCTTTTAAATCGGTTTCTTTGCAAAATTTGAGCATAAAAGGCTCACAACGCCTTTCCATTGCCATTGAATTTGCCACTTCGTACGGATTGTTGTGTTTTAAACAAACATGTTAGTTATAGTCGAATCGTGTGTAAACCTCAAATTTTACTAAAAGTATAGACGCTTGGGTTTAAGGGACGCTGTGTCGACCATTTCGCAAATAGACTATGCTATTTAATGGGTTTGAATAATTTCTGGGTTTCCATCTCAATCGGCAGGAATAATTGGGGATGCTCGGATATTGATTCAACATTTTAAGCAAGGAATGTGATCATTGATTTCGAAGGACTCATGAACACTTAAAAGGTTTCAAAATCGAGGTGAGCCCATTCAGTGGAAATATACAGCCACCAGAATTTAATGATATATCTAATTACAGTGAAGTAAGGGATGCGCGTTGAATTAGAAATAAGTGTAATCAATTCAGATGTAAGAAGTTAAGGGGTAAATCGTTCAACAAATATTTATAGGTGAATATCTTTTATATATTGTAATGGAGTAACTGACATACGAATCGTGAAGTCAAATAATTGAAAATTTTGATGGAATTCCTTCCAGCGAGACCATAATTAAATCTTTAATGAATAATCTGAACTAACGAACAAAGGGCTCCTGTTAAAGTGCAATAAAGTGTCATAATAATGACGTGCCTTAAGGTCCTCTTAACCAGATACACCAAGGGTTGCGATGACAACGCTGCGATAAGCCGATAAACATTAATGCGCTGAGTGAAGCTTCCACTTTTTACCGCGATATTTCCTTGTAATGCGAGCGGAGGGATAAAGGTAGATTGTTCTACCCAGGAGGAGTGACGGCTAGTTTCGTTGAGGTGTTGGAATGTTTTTAAAATACTTGAGGCGATATAAAATCACCGCTAAATAGCGTTTTAAATCACTCGTTTAATAATTTTGGCCTGCAGTTCACGAAATGCCATAAATAGGGTCTCATCCCTCGAAAAGGGAAATGCAATATCATAAAATGCTTGCATACGTGTATAATCATTTTCAATTAAAAGTCGATTTCATTCTACGATGATGAAGCTTCCAGTGGGGGTCAACAAGCCGCGAGCATGATTCACACAGTTCTGACTTTTTAATCGCCCCGATTAAGGGATGAGCCCTTGTAATTGGTCTTTATGGGATTGGTGCCTCGTTTGGTGCGATACTGGCTGCAATAGCGCAAAGTTTTTGAACACTTGAGTTACTCACCTAAATGCTGGTCAACTCGCTTCTTTGGCTTTTGTACAGACGCGTACGGATCGCTGCAGTAGTCTTGTCTGGATGGATTCTGACTGTTTCTCATGTTGTGGTATTCGTCGCCGTGTTGGCTGGGGGTCGTTGTTAAATGAGGGTAGGTGGCGTAGTCATCCACGGCCCCGTAACCACCATGCGTGAGGGGATCGTAGCCGTAGGATGGTTGTCGTTCCACAAAATTGTGCGAGGGAACCAAGTTTGTCTGGTTTCCTGCCGCCGCTGACATCTTCACCTGCCACAAAGAGTCCTGGGAGTTCACACTGCCACCGTTGTTCGAGTTCGAATAGCTGTTCTCTATGTAACCCATATTTACCCCTGAAAGAAAAATATAAGAAAAACAAGACGTTTAAATAATTTATTCACAAAAAAATCGTTCACACTTTTCGTTACCACTAACGGAAAAAAAATTAGACACGTTTAAATACGCTTCAAAAAAAGAAAAACAAGAAAAATTTAAGGCGAACAAACGTGTGAACTCTTTAAATATTCGAAAAAACTGAGTTGATCAATTGAATTCGAAATTGAAAGTGCTCAAAGGATGTGACAACACATTAAAACAAGTGAGAAGGCGACTGGGAATGGTGCAAGGATGAGTGTGGGGACGAAGGGGATGTGATCATCTGCATGCATCTAAGGTGCGGGTACCGCTGCTAAGGTAACAAGCGATTTTATCTCGAGACAGCAAAAAGTTTGCACATCTGCGCGAATAGCGGGGGTGCGGAGATCATAAAGTTAACGAACTTTTCATATCAACGTGCGTCCAGGTTGAAAAGTTGATTTTGAAGTGCTGAGGATGTGATAACATCGCGCCTGAGCAGAGGGCGCCTACTGTTTTTTACTTCGTGTCCCCATAATTCTGATAAAGTGAATTAAAATTCCAGACAAATTTAAATAAAACAATGTTCCCTTGTTGTTATGCGGATTATGTCTATTATGTTTCCTTTACAAATATCATCAGGATCTTTTCTCCGTTGGGGCGGAAAATGACTTAACACACATACCAATGAAGACGAGCATCTTCCAGGATGTCGGCAGGGTCCTGAAAGCATTGTCAAGAAGATGGCTGGTGTATTTTGTTAATGGCTTGCTAACTGCTACTGTATTAATTAATTGTTTCATATTTCGCTGGAATAAGTACCTGTGGCGATATGATGTGCCAAGAATTCCCCCTTTTCGCACAAAGGACCTATCCGGGAATTCGTAATGGATTCGACGATGAAATTCTACAGTGACTTGACTTAGCACAACCCGCTGGGACAAGTGAAAAACGCGACGTGACGAACTGTAAGCCTTTGTGAAACGGAGGATGACAAATGAAATAAATGAAATACAGTTTCCTTTTGTTTATTGTGTGTGAACAATTGTACATGTACAAAAGTGTATTCAATCCATTTATGTCACTGAAAGAACTCCAAAGATTTTCAAAGCTTTGTAAAAACTTTTGGTTGATGTAAAAAATTTGCTCAAAGGCGGTTAATAGAAAAGGAAAAAAATGTACAACTCATTTGAAATAATTCATTGGAGTTTAAGTTTCCTTTTTACGAAAAATAAAATATTTTTACTACTTTCCCAATTCAAATTAGTTTTTTCAAGGATATTAAAAAATCTTTTCCGATCCTTCATCATTGTAAACACTAATAGAATTTTCGAGGAATCGTGAATTTCATTTCGAAAATCGTTCTTATTGAACACTGCTCGATTTCGGATTTTCTATTTATAAAATAAAGGTGAGATGGTGCTTTAAATTAAAAACAATTCCCTTTTTTTGCATAAAATGATGAAACTCATTGCAAATTTGCTTAAAAGTCTCTCAATTTGAAATTTCCTGAACTAAAGACTAAAATGTAATTTCTCTTCCGACTTAAAATTAATACATCCTCAAAACTCGGCCATTGCAAAAAGCAGGAAAATTAGAAACATAGTGCGCTCAAAGCAAGGCGTCTAATGCACTTGAAAAAATCGTAGTTGTGTTCACAGCTGAAAGAGATTACAACATCAAACGAGTTCACAAAGTTACAAACCAAAGTAAGAAGCAAAAGCAAGCACTGCACGGAAAATGCAAAAAATAGTTGGAAGCGAACTCAAGCTTTTAACAACGACTGAAGGAGGGTTTATGACAATTTACCTGGAATGTCAAGTGTAGTGGTAGCTAGTCCTGTTTAAAGCATGACAAAAAATAAAAGAAGACATCAAATTTAATGAATCAGGAGTTGACGAAGGGTTTAGTAAGCGGGAAAGGAACAGGATGAGGTAAAGAAGTACGGCAGATTTTGAAGTGGCATCATTTAAACCGAATTAAATTTTTCATCCCGTTTGGGAATCTGCAAAAACATCTTCCCGTTCTTGCAACCCCCTGCACTTTAGAGGTTGAAAATAATGTTCAAGGATCCGACCAGAAACGGAAATACTTACATTCGTTCCCGGGTATTGTGTGCCCGGGCACTTGTAGTCCTGCATTCGGGTGGTAAGTGTAGCCATTTTGGGTGGCGTAAACGGCACTCTTTTGCTCCTCCATGCTGAGTGCGAGATCCATGGAGTGCTCCAGGGCCTTGTTGTCCAGTCCGCTTGCGGGATAGTAGGGTGGTGGGGCCTGATTCTGTTGGGCAACAATTGACGGGCGCACCGAGTCCATTTCGTAATCCTTTGCAGCTGCACTTTTCTTGGACTGGTTGCGTTTGCAGCGACAGAACATGAGCAGGAGGCCAACGAACAGGGTGAACACTATGCAGGAAACGATTATGGCCACCACAGTCGGTGTGGCGAGAGCTGAAGCCTCGGCGATGTACGACGTTCCAACTGCAAGAATAGATAAGACGTTATAAGAGTGAAGATTAGATATACAGTATACACATTAAATGCACTTCGCGCGCGTTACTGAGACACTCTGGAGCGCAACGTGCAACGAGCTTCTCAGATGCCATTAAGACAAACCTATTCACAAACATCCACTAAAAACTAGAATGTACCAAGCATCAGAAATTACTTCAAGTATCTGCGGAAACGAGCAACGTTAAGCCATGAAAGGTGAATTTTAAGATTAGGTCAGTATATTGATGAAAGTTATAACCCTTTCTGCAAGTCTTTAATAATCCTCTTTGTAGTCTGGACTCAGCCATTGTAGTTAAGATAAAAGAAAACTAAATACAACTCATAAGAACCTTAGCAGATAAGTATAAACAATTTAAATAAATGTATGCATAGCGCAAGTTCCCGGCTAAAGAAAGGGTTATGTTTATTAACAAACGCTGGAAAATGTCGATCACAAATTCATACACTGCAGCAAAATTTTTTAAATTTTTGACAAAATAAAACTAAATTATAATATATGTATTTCCAAAAGGCATTCGGCGATTTAAATTTGTTTACTGTAAATTGTAAATGTTTGTTTATTTAAAATTATTTTAAATAACTTTTAATAGCTTCTCAATTGATTATCGTTGTTATTAAATTAGTGGCCTCTGTTTCTCTCGACGCTTTTGTTCAAAAATGCATTCAAATTAAAATATGTAATATCTCTCATAATTCTTCCATTCAACGTAATTAAAACATCGCTTATCGTTTAATTCTTCGTAAATAAATAATTACCTAGACATAGACATCGTTTTTGTTTACAACAATTTTAATGCATGTTTGCTTTTCATAAATATAAAAGGTAAATCGAAAAGAGTTTTCGAATAAATTTTTGGAACTCGGATAATGATTTATGGTGGCCACACAAAAATTTAAATATTTTCATAAGTTGTTTGAATAAATAAATAAAAAAAAAAACATACTACTGTATGCTGGATACAAAAATATTTCATTTAAATTGAAATTTTTAAACCTTTGAAATACTTGCTATAGTTTTGAGTTTCGTGGGAAATTTATATGGGCTTTGTAATTATACGAAAAATATACGTCTACTTGTTTTTAAAAGAAGGAAGTAATTAATTAATGACAATTTTACGTAAAATAATTAAATTTTATATGATTGTAAGAGTCCTGACCACAAATTTATTGGTTTGGTATAATATAATATGTTTGAAGAATCTTTGTTTTGCCCGCAAACCACAGATAATATGAATACATGAAAATGAAACAATTAAAGGAAGAGTGACGATGATATACATAATTTATGCAACCCGCTTTTGCCTAGTAATTAAATGTACGGACTAAACAAACCGACAATCACTTAGTGTACTTTTTAAAATTTAAAATGAGCGAGGAAAACATTTCTGGAAATTCGATAAATTTTTCAAAAAACAGGTAGAAGGTAAATATTTTCGGCAGACGGGGAGTGGTGGACAGTCAGTGACATGTGCTAACAAAAAACTCTTAAAATTCATTTTACAAGTTAAGAAAATTAAATTTATTTAATAGTGTAGAAAATATATTTATGTAATAAACTTTACCAGGCGGCAGGCTTGTATTAAAAGTCTGATTTTAAAAGCTTAAACTCCTATAAAATGAACGGTTTTTTTTTCCTACTCTTTTCGGTACATAGCAGAATTTAAATATGAATTTGACCGAGAATCTCCAAAATTAGATGGAATTTATTTTTTGTCTTTAAATTTCTAGTTTGGAGCTGTAAATTCTAAAAGTAGTTCTTAACGAAGCGAGCAGCAGTTGTTAAGTTGAGCACGTAAACATTTTATGCAAGTCCATTAGGAATATTTGCATACATGAATATCGAGAATCGGTGATAGCTCCAAAAACGGACTCTTGGAATTGTACTAGAAGAATACGAAATGACTGGCGATAAAAAACTACTAAAGAATCAAACAATTTAAAACCGTTAAATATTTAAATAGCTATGGGCAACAGAGAAGAAGAAAATATACTAAAAAATGAAAAAACTTACTTTCAGCGTCAGTGTAGTCTCCACAGTGTTCATGATTTGATCGCAGGCAGAGTTTGACTCTGACTGTTGGTGAATTTTCGTCCTCGAGCGCCATTGTTAAGTCCTCATCACTTCCGAGAGATCGTCCGCTGCTGCTTCGTCTGGCCATCACGAGATGCTCAATCACGGCTTCCTTGAAAGTAGGTCCGTTTCCGGACACTTGAAGCGGGATGGTCTCAACAATTTGCCAAGCGGCCGTTGGTGTGTCTCCATTAACGAGGGACTCAACAATTGCTATTAGGGATAAACACGTAGCACCAACATTGATCCCCAATGTCTTCGAATTAGGATCGAAGGAGACATGAAGTGGTGGGGGTATTTTGCTAACCTTTGTAGTTGTTAGGATTTCATTCGAGTATTCGGAACGACCCTTTGTATTGAGGGCTTTCACCTTGAACGCGTAGCTCTGGTGCTGGTCCAGAGGAGTCACTTTGCAAGGGATGCTGCGATGGCATTCGAACTCCATCCATTCGGTGTTGCTGGTTGCAAGCGTGGCGCAATCAGGGATCATTTGCTCGTCCCGGGGCATGGCGACACGCCTGTAGCCGACAAAGAACTTCGTGTTGCTCAAACCGCCATCAAAACCAGGATCCCATGTCAGAGTGACGTGATTGGGTCCCACATCCGCCGCCTGTAAATTAGTTGGCTTTTCGGGGGGTCCCTTTTGCTGCAGTCTTATGGGCGCTCGGATGGTGTCCAGTGAATTGGCGACTCTGCAAGTGTACTCCCCGTAATCGGCGTGAGTGAGTCCATTAATTTTTAGTACAGACGTGTAGATGTCGTTGTTATCGGTTGTAGTATTGATTTCATAGTGGCCATCGGATGACATGGACAGCGGTGATGGATTGTTTCCAAATTGCCATTGAAATTCGGGCTTCGGATATGCCTGCACTTTGCAAACAACTTCCGCTGCCTCTCTGATGTCATAGGCGACTTTGTTGTACTGGTGCAGTACGATGGGCTCGTGCTCAATTCTGAGATGCATACTGGAGTTGGCAGTGTTAACTTCGTTTTCATACAGACATGTGTACAGGCCGCGATCGCCCGGAATCAGTTCGTTATAGTGTGGTCGTTCCTTGCCGTAGAACTTTAACATGCTCTGCACAGTTACCATCCCGTTGGGGCCCTCGGCCGGATTCGTTTTCACTTCGTATAAATTCTGTTCTGGAAAAATTTCTCTGCCATCCTTCAGCCACCTTATTGTTGGCTTGGGCTTCCCTTTGGCGCTGCAGGTTACCGCGTAGTCGGCATCTCCCACACGCTTCGTCATGTGTTGTTGCAGTTTTGCCAAAAATTGAGGTGGCTGATGTACTTCAAGTACAATAGTGGCCATCTCCCCGTGACCGAGTTCATTAGCAGCGTGGCAGTGGTATCTTCCCTCGCTGCCCAAATGGGCACGGGGTATCACGTACTGCGGACCCTGTGCCAGGATTGTCTGTGTGGATACCTCTCCTTCGATGTCCCGGAACCATCGATACTGGGGCACTGGCCAGCCAGGTGGATTAGCCGAACAAGTTAATGTGACCCCGTTGCCCACGTGAACAATAGGCTTGTTGGGGGTGATAAATGCCTGGCCGGGTCGGTGCCGCACCAGCAGGGCCACAGTCGAGTTTCCGATTCTTTCGATGCGCTTCCCGTCGTACGGCATCAGGATATTAACAGCGCGACAAATATAGTTGCCAGCGTGCTCTGCCCGGACGCTGCTCAGCGTCAATATATCACCATTGTATCTGAAATCTGTGCTTCCTTCCTTCAGCCACTCCACAGTAATTGGTGGCGGATTTGACGTCACGTTGCATCGTATATTAATCGGTTCGCCCTCTTCCGCCTCCCTCGTCTTTGATTCAATCACCACCACCGGAGGATACAACACATCCAGCAGTATTTCCTGTTCCCCGACCTGACCCAAGCCATTATCAGCTGAACAAGCATATTTTCCGGCATCTTGCAAGGAGACCCGATGAATGGTGTGAATCAGCGAGGAGCTGATGAAGCGGTTGTTGCGTGTCCAACGTACATTAGACACCCGCGGCTTTGCATCCACATTGCACTCCAATTTCGCTGTACGATCACGTTCAACACGTAACGGATTTTCTGGTCCTACTTCCACCCTCGGGTAATCTGCAAATAGAAAAGCGGGAAATTCGTTACAAATCGTTCAACAGTTTTTCTACATCCAATCAACAGTTTCGATTGAGTTTATCAGCTCGACCAATCACCTAATTCAGAAAAATTTGTTACAAGCTCTACAACAAATTGATTTCAATACTGAGCTAATTTTGATGAATTCGTGGCGATATAGTGCAGCTCAGCGAAGGAAGAAAATTAGTTTTGCTTCGCAACTATTTAATTGACTAAAAAAAGCTTGTATTTTTAAATTCACAATTTTCAGATTTACAACGAAAACATGACTGCCTCTGTTCGAGGAATAAAAGCTGTGCAAGGTTCACAGGATACAGGCAGTAATTGGATTTGCTTTGGTTGCTTTAAATTAAGTTATAGCTGTGCTTCCTCCCACACCAGGCAATGGTTAACGTAGTGTAGTGGCGAAATGAAAAAAGATTCCGCATTCGAATTAGTTCCATGGTCTACAAACTCCCAACACTGATATACGGTGTTTGCGGAGCTGTGGGTCGCAGGATTCTTTCAAAGGGATTCTATCAAAGCAACCAAGGTTACTAAGCAGGATTTAATTTATTCTTTTAAAAGTCATAGAATCGTTGAATGAAAGTTATTTTCGGAGATAAGAAGTTCTAAAGTTCATGGCAAATTTGAAAATTTTCTCATTTACTGCTTTTCTAATTGCATATTTTCGGGATTTTATTTTCAGCCAACAGCAAAAGTTTCACCTACTGACCTACACTGGTATATACTGGTACTATAATAAGAACATATTAAATACTCTTTTCTGCAAGGGTACGAATAAAACAATCAACTCGAAATCGAACCTAATCGAATTACCTACAACGAGGAAAATATTGGAAACGCCTAATGCAGTTCAAAATGGGGGAATTCATGTTCATGTTCATATTTTGAAAGTCAGAAATGCCATAGAATGATTTTAAAGATTTTATCTTTTATAAAAATTACCTTCCGTGAAAGCATGAACGTAATTAATGTTGAATACTCCTGAATAGGTTCATTTTTGACAAAACACTAATGCTGAGCTGAGCTGATTCATAATTTTGAAATGAGAGGACGCAGGACTTCCTGTTATGCATTCACCACATCTTCCTCTTTGACTGAACGGAAGGAAATTCTGGAGTTTCCACAGACTATAGAGAAACAAAATTCTCAAAATTCATTTCAAAACGCGCATCTCTTTTTTTCTACTGCTGCATTCTGGCTGCAATTGCATTCATTTTGACGCGCTTCGGCGTGGCGCTTATTACATTTGCGCCTTCAAAACGACGTGAAAAGATTCCATCTCCCTAATGACTTTTAAATGAACAGCACCCTCCTGCCGACCCCATTATTTAGACCCATCTGCCGTAGAGCCTAGAGCAGACTTTCTCTAGCTAAACAAATAAATGTCCGTCCTGAAGGAAAATATGACTTGAACAGCACTGAATGGACATTTCGAATGCTCGTTTTTCTCTGTTCGTATTGACTTTTGTTCGTACCAATAGAAATTTCCGTTTCCACTGAAGCCATTTTTATGGACGAATGATTTCACCTTTTTCTCCTTTCTTCAGCATTTTTGTAAAGTAAGAAGTCATTTCGAAATTCGTCTGTCGTTTACTCCTTGCCAGTGCCCGCAGTGGAGGATGCTCCTGAATTCAGTTAAGGTAGAACATCTCCGCAATGTTGGTTCAATGTCCGAACCGCACTGCAATGTTAGTTGAATGCAGACAGAAGAATGAAATGTTGACAATTACGAAAACAAATGGTGAACTTTCGAATATTCAGATATTTTCATCAACGAACACAATAGACCAGAAATAAAAGATCCTGGATATGAGCCCCGAGTTGAGACTTGAGAGTTCCATAGAATCGGGATGGCCTCCAGGACCATTGGGCCGTAACCAGGAAGGACAACGTTTCGCGGTTTAGAACTCGGTGGACTTAAGTATTTTGTAATGGGTTCGTAATGAGAATTTAGTAATTACGGAAGCATTTGCATGCAGGTATTTGGGGATGAGATGACAATGGACCATTATTTGAGAGAACATCCCGAGGCTGCTCCTTTATTCGGAACTACAAAGGATGCAAGTTTTTGCCTTTCTTCAAGAGAAAGGTCCTTAAATAGTTGAGTGTTTTTAAAAATATAAACAATAAAGGTCAATGTCTTGCTGCAGTAATACAACTGAGTTTTGAGAACGAACCTTAAGAATACAAAAAAATTCTGAACTTTAATATGTCAATGTCATCGGCTGAGCTCGTTGTTTTTTATCTTTTAGTTTATTTATCGTTTTAGTTCCCGTGTAAATAATTGTTGGAAGATAAAAGTTATTTTCATTGTTCTACAGCAATAAAAAATGCCAAAATGCCACAGGAAAAACTAAACTGAAAAGTTTAGTAACATTTTTTCAGTTCTAACTTTGACAACCAGATTTTCATTTCTTTAAGTTAGTTCTTAAATTTCCTTTTTTCAATTTTTACTTTCAACCAGATAAAATACCTTTAAGTAAAAGTGCTATTTACGTTAACAAAAGCATTTGCTTTGTATTTCAAAAGTGTTTTGCTCACTCTTCAGTTTTCACTAATTACAACTATCACCAATTTAAAGACGCTAAATTACCATTTTCCGGAAATTCAATTTGTTTTGTTTCAAAGTCAATTTTAATTACGCTATTGAAGTGAGTACCTGAGTAGCCATTTTTGTTTTCATAACAAAACTATTTATATAATAAATTAAATTGTCTACAGTTCTTAGAAAAACAGTTTATTTCCTTTTAAAATCTTACAACAAAAGGTGGTGGGAAACAAGTAAAGAGAACTGAATAGAATTAATTTGGAGAGGGAAATTTTCCTGGTAGGTGCAAAGACACTAAATGGGATTCTGTCGTCTTTTTCCTGTAGGAGTTCCTAAAACAATAGGATCCCCAGTACAGGTCAAGTTCAGCGAGAAAAATTAGGAATGCAGAATCTGCGAAATTACAGCAAACTGCAGAACGAATTAAGGGCCCCGGAAAATAAGTTTTTGTGTCATAATCACGATGGTGGTTTACTACGGGGGCGCAGCCAGGAACGGCAGATACAGTTACAACAAATATCGTGCTAGTGGAATTTTTGATTACGACGTTATTCGTGCGATAAAACAAATAAGTAATTAAATATGCAGAGATGTCGCCGGGGGCCAAAATGTGCAATTCAATTAACCGGGCATTCAGAACACTATAGAGAGTCCTGGATATGTTCCGGGAGCAGGCGGGACAGTGTACATTCATCTTTAGATTTGAAACCATTGCCCACATGAATTTAATTATTCTCCAATATTGCAAATTAAACTTTTAACAATGAAATTTTGCATAAATACACAAGAGCAGGAAGCGAACTCCTGCAGCCGCAACGTGACTGGTCGACAAGCTGTGCGCTTTTTGGTCCGGGAAAACTTCAGTCGAAAGGATTTGTTTCAGCATACTGTAAAGTGAGATGAATTTCAAAATGTTATTTTTTTGTCAAAGGATGTCAAAATGGAAAAAGTTTGGTCAATTGCATACACATAAAGTGGAAAACTGAAATCAAAGAGAACAACAAATTTGACCTGCTGGCTGAAAGCGATAAAACAGGAAGTCCACAAAAGGACTTCATTACTATCCCTGGCACTCGATTACGTTTTTTTTGTATTTATTTTACATTTTGTATCATTCCAGAGCAAATTAATGAGAATTATTTCCGCAACGTTATGACCAAAGCAGATTCCTGCTGCATCGAGGGTGTTCGGGGGCTTGGAAACGCAAAAATCAAGTGTTAATTAGTTCATAAAGTAAAAAGCATGCCACTGCACCGGGGAAAAAGGAGTGTCGCCGATGGGAAACGGCACTTCTACAGAAGTCGTCGTTTTTGTTCACGCCATCTGCATGTAATGAAAAAGATAAATAATGTCCCTGGTGCATGCAGTTTACAATTGTGATGCCCCAATGTATTTTTAACTTTTTGCTTATTTCGCGTTGTTGTTGTTCATGCCCAGCCCCCAAATACCGCGTTGCTCTCCATTCCGGAGTTGGGGTTGCTAAACCACACACTCATGACGATGGTTGCAAACAATACATTCACACCACATGCGCCTTCTGTAATCGAGAATATACCAAAAGAACGAGGCCAGAGGCCACATGGGATGGTGGGTGGTATAGCGAAATATTTGCTAAATATGTCGTCCCAGAAAATAGCTGTATAAAAAATAGCTTGTATAAAGTTTCAATCAATAAACCTGACCGAACTGATCTTAGTCCGAAAGAGTTATGGGAATTTTGCAAAATGACATCCAAATAAAAGAAGTTATCCACCATTTATTTTTCACTGTAAATGATTTTGCAATTCATATGCTTGCTTTTGGTGCATTTTCATTTTTCTATTATTCATTTTACATTATTGTTTTGAAAAGAAAAATAAACCGCATTTGCAAACCGATACTGTAATTCTTGAAATAGTTTTCAAAAGCAATCTGACTTTTCCATTTCCATTCATTCGATAACTTCTCGGGAAACTTATGCAATTAGCCAAAACATTGCCAAAGTTGAATTCAATTGCTTTTATACAGGGCGTGGTGAATTTTATGTTAAAACAACTTAATAAAACTGCAAGCAGTGTTCCACAGATTGTTCCCAGCTGATTGAACTTTCTCGCAACATGCTTTACCCGTTTCTAGTGTTTTTTTTTCAGCAAAATTTTGGTCACACTTGAATAATTCCAACAGATAAAAAGCAATAATGAAACTTCCAAAGATTTCGCGTTCATTCACTTCGCCCATTTCCGACAACATTTAACAACATTAACAAAAAATTCAGTTAAAGAAATTTCCCTTACAGATTTTCCAAGAATTCGTTTAACTACTTTCTTTAGGACCGGAAAAGTTTCCTGTTGAAGTTTTCCCAAAATCCCATTTAGCTAAATTTTCCTGTTTAGCAAATCCGGCGCCTGGCTGCATGTATTCCATGCCCATATGTAAACTGCTATCGACATCGGATACGGCGGCAATGGATGTTAAGGGTGAAATTAAAGCCGAATCCTTTGACGTGGTAGCCCATTAGGGAATAATGCGGAAGCCAAAATATTTGTCCTATTACAATGTTCGACCGACCCTTTTCGTTTGGTAGCCACAAGCCCAGCGACTGGTGAGGGCAACCAATGACAGGAAAACGACAACCGAAATTCCATTAAACTTTCTTTACGAGGATAACAATTTAAATTGGACAGCAAAGAGATGATCGTTGTCCCTGCGGGAGTTGGGGAGCTTTTGTGGCATTGTGGCACCACGGTAAGAATTTATGATGCTGCCTAAGGATAATGAGCCTAGTCCATGCAAGTCATCTTTCGATATTTGCCCAGATAATACACCTCAGATGTCACATCCCAGAGGATATAATCAAAGTGTATTAGAGTGTCCTTTGAATCAGCGATTGACGGCACAAGAACTTCGTCGAATCTCGTTGATACGTGAACAGAGAAGCGTCCATAAGCTGAAGTAATGGAAGCGACTCCTTTCAAATCTGTCTGGTGCTATAAATCAGGATCTTATGGTCCTATCATTGTGATTTATGTATTACAATATGACTGGCAACTTCTCTGCTCACTTTAATTTGTATCTTCAGCTCCAGTGGACATAAAGCAACTGGAAGTGCCTCCCACTGTTACGTCTTAGATGGATCTTTTGAATGGGCTTTCATCAACCTAACGCGACTGGAATACACGCGCCTCTATTACGAGCCATGTGCACTCGGAATTCAGGATCTCCAACTTCGATAGTTAATTGCTTCCTTTGTGTATCGTTTTCAAGGACTATTGTGAGACAACAAATCTGATGGGAGGATATCGAAATTTATTCCCCATTCTGAATAAGATTTCCTCTTCTGGTTTTTTCTTTTTTGTTGTTGCTGCTGATTTCGTCTATTTGTGGCCAAAATAAACCTTTACAAACGTCGTTAGGAGGAAAAATGCTTTAGCAGCAGAAGCCGGACTTAGTATGGCACATATTGGTCCATGCCTGGATAAACGCATTAAGTCAGAGGAGCTTTTCAATTTGGCCATTCATCATATTTGGGAATGGTAACAGGACGAATTTCATTGCTTCCGCTGCTCGTATATCACGGACAGCAAATCTGCAATGAATCAGTGCGCCTCTCAGTCCAGGGGCGTCCAGCAAAGGTTGCCTCTGGCCCTCTAGCGTCGGTCGAGGGAGCCCATTTGTGATTGTGCACGGGCTTCGGACCACGATGACGTCAATTGATGTGTTTGTAATACGACGAGATTCAAAGAGATAATTTCAGATAAACCTGATTACCGAATCCGGAACATTGTTGGATCAGGCTGACCGCCGACATTTCACAAAAGCAACTTCGACAATTCAGAATTTTAACAGGAGACCATAGTTTTCAGTCTGCAGTTGGTGGCCTCGACAATTCTCCAAAATCACTAAATCATGTCGGAATCCGAAATTATGGAGAGTTCGGAAATTGGGAGATTATCGAACAAAACTGTGGGTAAGGTCATTAATAAGGAAAATGTGGACCTGTTGGAGCGGAACATTCATCACTTTCCGCTCAGATATTTGCGGCAGTTCTTTGTGCTTATGTGCGATATTCCGATGAAATATTTAATGGGGAATTTATGCAGCTTCCTATTTAATGCACTCCACATTGGGGCATTATTACGCGGAAAACCATAGGATAATGTGGATGAGCCATTAAAATGTGGTTTAAATGGACCTCTGCTCTGACCATGAGAATGAAAATTATTATTTTGCCCAGCATTATCAGATGACAATGAAATGGGAACGGGAATGTTCCAAAATTTCTTAGGGATAACATCATATTTTACAAAATAAGATTAAATGCGTCACGACGAAATGGGATGTTGTGAATCGAATTGGGATAAAATGAAATTACAGAATAAAGTAAAATTGCTGCTAATAACAAAAATGTTTATAAACATTAAAATAATTTTTACTAATTTGGAATTTAAATCGCATTTATGTCTTCTTCTGTGATAATTTGGATGCTTGTACAACGGAATTATTAATGTATTATATTTGTAAATACTTGGTCCTTCGAAATGGATTTTTGAGTTATGTGCAGTACTATTAAGTTAGAATCCCAAAGGACCGTTATTTGAACGTAAAGCGATTTCAAGAGGCTTTGAGTCCCTTTAGAACTTCAATATGGTGCTGGTTCATGCAATCACCTTAACAAACCTCTAACAAAGTTTTCCAGGATTGTGTACTTGACAGAGATCGTTATAAATTCATGATAAAATGCATTCGAATAAAACCATTTCGTGAACAACGCAATTACGTCATTGGTGCTGAGCTTGAAGGAGTAAATTGCGAAACGCTCACGACCTTGTACCGTAGTGAAGTCATCTGCGTGATTCTTCGAGCGTCCTTGATTTCACCATTTTATGCAGAATTTATTGCTCTTTGAAAATGCCATGGCATGATTTATTTTAAGTTGTACAATACAACCGTGTGTAATTGATTTTTATTGTCAGCAAAACCCCGCCCCGATTGGAACAATTAAGGTTTGACTTTCATTTTGACCAACTGTTTCCAACTGTACTTAAGAACTTTGTTTTTACCTTTTCAATACTAGTTGTGGTTTTAGCCAATCCAAGGAGAGCATTTTTATTTATATACTTTGAAGGTAATAAGTTAATGTTGCATCGATGTTACAAAGTTGAAATTTTCCTCGAAATTGCAGTGATGGCTTAGTGAAGGTGCACAACTTGAACCGGAGCAATTACTTAAGCCTTCCGACCGTGTCGAAAGTGTAACTCCAGACCGAGCCCAGCTGCAGGGTCGCCATAAATTAGAAAGTTCCATTATTAGAGTTGTATGGAAAAGGTGGCTATTAATTCGCAATAGAAATTCAGGCAATCTCTTGCACTCCCTTACCTTCCCCCAAAGAGGTTCGTTTCAATGGAATTAATTTAACGACCACCTTTGGGGTTTGTATGGAGCAATCATAGCGCCAATTCCGATCGGAGTCAAAGGTTTGCGTCATTAGAAAATCGTTAATCTAGTGTGCACATATTCTGTGTATAATTTCCAGTAAGCGGTCAAAGTAAGTCGAATTTGGTGGACTGTGGACACTGGCCGGAACCTTCCCCTCCCCCAAAGAAACTCAAAGTGAAACGCGGACGTATTTCGAATCAATTAAATCAGGAGAAACAAATCGCGAGCGGCCATTATTCTGCAAACTGCATGACTTCGGGACCGTTTTTGAAGGGAATTCTGGCAATTTTTTAGATACTGAAGGAGCGGTGGCAAGGTACAAGCGGAGTGCTGCACAAGTACGGTCGTGTGAAAGCATCATCATAGTTCTGTTGTCCACCGACGACAGGCAGATCAATCACAGACGGTATCGGTGCTGGCTTCATTAATAACCTTCGACTGGAAGAAAAATGGAGCTGCCGCACAAAGTGTTCGTTACTGACCATTACCGGCATTTTTCCCTTATTATTCGTCTTTACGGTGGACCCGAGGGCAGAGATGCTACTGCCGCAGGCCGCAGCCCGCAGCTGCTCCACAACGTTGTAGACGGGTGGGGTGGTAAGTGCAGGGAATACCGCAACGGATTTTCTCGTATTTCTCGTTTGCACTGCGTGCCAATGACCGTTGTCCATCGTGCATCGTACGTAGCGACCAGTTTCGTTTCGGTTTGACCGACGAGGCAAAATCTTCATGGGCGTAATCCATCGCAGCATCCGCGGATGGACCAAGAAACTGGTTTCGATTTATCAGCGAACCGCGGATTATTTTTGTGGCGACCGCTGCTGGACTTCTGACCGCTCAACGCTGCCCTTTTCCTCTCCCTTCCAATATGCCCCATCGAATGTGATTCCGTCGACGAGTCTAGACCTTCATGTTGTCCCCGCTTAACCAACTCGAGTCACCGTTCTAAGCCAGTAAAAGTGCAATGAACTGAATCTGGCGGTGGTGACTATTTTCTACTGACACAAACACCTGGACATAGGCATGAACTGTTGTTCCATTTAAGAAAATTCTGATTTCATAAGCAGCAAAAACAACAAAACGTGCCATCTACCGGTAAATTAACGGAAAGTATGATTGCGTAATCCTTCCGAACATATTCAGCTGCGGCAGAAACTTTAATGTCTGTCTTAATAAATTAAAAATTAAGTACCGTGCCTTAATGGAGTCGAATTGGAATTGGATTCGTTTTGGTTAAATCAATGTCGAATTGACCGTCGGTCGTCTCCAGTCTTCGGGATATCTTATATGTAATCACGGCCGACATATGTTAGGCCTGCGGTTTGGATCTTGATGGATTTGGGCAATGTTGAATAAAACATGGACTTCAGTTGAATGTGAAATTTAAATCATTAATAACCGAAGCACCAGAGGGCAGGTCTCGTCTTCATCCTGGAGGCGAACACTGAATTCTGATTGGACTACGAAATGATTTTCCATCTGCTGAGGCCAAACTAAATGACTTTGGATTTTTTTTCTTTGTTATTTCCTCAGATATTTAAATTTGCTTGAAGACAACATTAGAGATACGATCTGGAACAAGTCTGTGAGATCTGTGGAGGCTTTGGTTGGGAATCGTTTTATGTGGTTTCTGTTTTTCCGCCATTTAGGAAAAGTTATTGTTTATTAAATTAACATTACATCATATGAACATGGCGAAAGAGAATAGACTACTCGAGATGGAAGCTCATTTTGCCAACCAATGTTGTAATATTTTAGGCAAGTAAATGAATGCATAATTTATTTAATATTTTTCAAACGATGTAAAAGTTTTCTAACGGCAAATTTTACACAACTATTTTAAGCTTATAATAAACAAATTTTCAAATACATCACTGTTTTTCAGAAAGTATTCCGAAACCGTATATGGAAATGAGGAACACATGTTAATATTTCTGCAACAGACCCAGTGGAAAAATTAGCAACAACTTCCATCAGAAAGGATTATATAATAGCATGAAGAGCTGATAATGCTGCTCTCCCAGAATGCAGCAGGTAATGAGTCAAGGAATTTTCATGTTCCTAACGGAGAATAAGGCAGAAAAAACAATGAGTCTGCAGCAATTAGTGGGAAAACGGAGTTTTGCATTCATCCACGCGCAGTAATTGTTCTGTTTAGTTGCTTCATTATAGTGATTTCAATAGTTTTGGACCAACCTTATTATAGTTATAGATATATTAAATGAATTTGCTATTGTGTTCGTTATTTTTTATTAAGGGAAAATATATAAGTTTTCATTATTATAAATTATTTTTTAATTAGAAAACCAACGACCAAAGGATTTTATTTCAACTATTGACATTTAAAATATAGATGAATAAAAATTTTACAGATAATTTTGGGAAAAACTTCAAAGGCAAGATAATATCGCCAATCCTGACTCATTTCTTCTAGAATCGCTCAACCTAATTGCTCATTTACATATGGGATACGAATGCCCTTCTGTAGTTCAACTGCATATATATTTGTACTTCCAAGGAATTGAAAGAAGAAGTACTTCCAAATAAGTGAGAGACGAAGTGCTTACCTTCTGTCCCATTATGGGTTAAAAAGAAGAAAAGAAAGAATCGAGTTGAGAAGGCCTCTTAATGCTACTATCATGCTTAATGCTACATCCTATCATTGCTTCATATTCCTTCTTTTTTCTACTGGGGAATTATGCGCGATAACGATTCATTTTTAGTACTACCTACACGAAATATGTTTTTACCCCATCGATAAAACAACATTTGGAAACAAATCGTAAAATATTTTAATATCAGAATTGAATTCATCAAAGTTGCACGAATCACTTCCGCCTTCATCAGTATCGATCAGTAAATCAAAATTTGTTGAATGTTTTGAGTTTCTTTCAATCAATGAACAAAAAAAATTAATTGCATTGCAGAATCCAATAGCCCTTTGGTCCATTATCTCTCATTCCACGCTGCTAAGATGAATCACTTTACTCCATTAATCAAGAGCACGTGTTTAAACAAATGGGAATAAGAGGCAGACGTTGGACACCGATCGACGACGCCGCGGACAAAGGGAAGTCATCCGGGAACAAGCTCCAGACTAAGAGCAGGAGATGCAGTTTTGTGAAAACAAACGAAAATTATAAAGTGAAAATCTTTGGGTTCATTACATTTCCCAGAGCAATTTTACGTGTGGCGCAGGATTTAATTTTGCAATTTGTTTACTGGAGCTTGACCAACCAGAGCGAATGGTTAGCTTCAACAGGGAAGCAATGGTCTGTCTCGGTGGTCCAGGAATTATTTGCATCTGGCTGGGACGGATCTGGCCTTCATCTTTCCTCGCCGGTGTGGCTTCCATATTTGTGTATCCAAATGGAATTCTTCTCAATAATAAAACTTTAAAGATATATCAGTAGCTGCTGCTGCTGCTGTTGGAACCTCTATTCCCTTCGGTCTGGGTTCGCATTGCTCATCTGTGCTCCAGCTTCATTCGATTCCGACATTGGACCACTTCGATACACGCTGGATTTGTTGTGTCTTGCTGCAGCCGTAAACCTCTGACAACAATTACTACGTTTATATGCAGGGTTGAACCTGGGTTGAACCCAGGTTCGACTCCATGTAAACGCGAGTCGAGTCCAAAACGGGTTGAACTCGACTCGACCCAGCTTTGCTACCTGGGTTGAGTCGAGGAGTCGAGTTAAAATACATGTAAACGCGGGTTGAGTAGTCGAGATGACAGTTCGACAGTTTTTTCATGTTTTCTGACTAATTTTCCAAAACATAAGATTTTATTCGAAATCAAATTCCTTAAAATATCTATAAAATATAAATAAAACTCGAAAAAATTGTTAGTATAATAGATCAAATTAGTGCAATAAGGTGTCACTTCGACTACGTTTGGACTCGATTTCGACTCAATCCCTCAACCCAGAGTGCTCAAAAACGCGGGTTCGAGTTCAAAACCTGTTTTCGACTCGATCTTTCGACTCTGCATGTAAACGTAGTAAATAATAAGAAGACATCAGGCTGGCACATGGCATCTACTCCATAACTTTTGATTCGAATCCCAGAACTCAGCTGGCTGTTTCAGTGCTTCATCGTCCTTCGCCCCCGCCTCCCGTGGAGCGTTTCTTTCCTGAATTCCAGTTCAACTTTTAAACACAAACATTTTATTGCCACCGGAGATATTTATGGGTTTACTTTGTGCGGTGGCTTGGAATTGAAAAAGTTTATTGAAGTAAATTTGGCCAAAGCCAGAAAGAACATTCCGAGGAATGTTCTTGCAGTTGATGAAGTTCCACACGAGATGGGATTACTAGAAGTTTATGTACTCGTGGTTTGTTTGCATACCCGACCATCTTCCAGATCATTCCCCGGCGCCCACATGAACCGATTTGGTACAGATGATGGAATCAGGCCACTGAAGTCGCCTTTGATCTTATAATTGCTCGATAAACTTGATTCTTGGCGAGCGAAAACTTATGCATAACATTTAGGAATATGCATAAAAAAATATAAATAAAAATCAAGTAAAACCAGGACACGATTTATCTGACTGTGATTCCAATTATAAGTGATTGACGATGACTTTTATGGGGATAATTCAAATCCGTAACGTTTATCATAAATGCATGAGACCACTGAAATCATTAATTTTTGTTTGGGGGCATAAAATATTGGAAAATGCCGGAACGAGTGATGTAAATGGGGTCAAAGGAGGATTGGCCATATGGTGTGAAACTGGAACCCATCAATCCCGATATGATTAAAGGATTCAGACGTAAGTTTGATTCACGAGATCGGTTTACATTTCCCATATATATTCACAAATTATATCTTCTCTAGATTTAATATTTATAATTTAACTGTGGCTAATGAGCACAATTTGAATTAATCGATGTTATTGCATCTCGAGATGATATCCGTATTTAAGGTTTTATATTTTTGTTAACAGAAACTCATTAAAACATCCAATTAAAAAATATATTTTTCAGATATCCGAACTGCGGTTACATGTCAGGCGCACACATCAGTGAAAATGTTTCCTGGAAATGAAATATGGACGCAAAGGTTTTGCAAGAGATTGAAAAATTAATTAAAAACGGATAAAGAATAATGCACGGTTTGCTTACACCAATGAATTTATGCCAAGTGCAGATTGTTTTTAATAAAAACAACGGTCAACGAGGAAGAATAAAGAGTTAAAGTTGAATAGACGTTCAACGAAGTTCGAGGTGATATCGTTTATTCTGCAGACTGATTTCATCTTCTTGGAAAACGTCTGCTTAAAGTTGAAAAGCCTCGAGATAAGAAATTCTTTGGAAGTTAAGTTCAGTTCGTAATTTGCAAAATAAGGTTACCTAAAATTTAGAAATATAATAAAAAGAACAAGGGTCCTGATGTTTTTACAATGTTAACCAATCGTAGTAGGTACAACAGAAATGGACATCAATTAATACGAGTATTACATGTGTTTGCCCTTCAACACCTTCACTACCGTTCATGTAGACACTGCATAAAGTTTGCACTGCATTCCTTGAGGTAAAGGACTCTCTTATTAATATCGAAGCATGGTCAAAGCACTTCAAGACTTTTTGGGGTATTTCGATGTCGAACTCAACCCTTTCGTTTGGAATTTATTGGTCAGGCTCTTACCACTTCTTCGCTTGCATCTTGTAAGTTATCTAAAGTGCTTATATAACAATTTATTAAATTACCTTCAAGTTGAAAAGCAAACACAGATCTAAATAACCGAGTTTTGAACAACTTTTCTATTGTTGTTGTGTGGTGTTGTGTAAGGAATTTGTAATAGTTGTTCTGTTTGTAGTTGAGACATTCCAAGTAAAGGCTTTCGCGCATAAAGCTTAAATAAACAAAATTCTTTCCAAACTCTCTAAACGAGTTATCAAACTTTAATTGAAAACTTAAAGTTATCAGTGAATACAAAGTAAAACATCAAATAGTAGGTAATTAATTATTTTACTTGAAAAACTATTCATAAAAATTATCCGAAAATCAACAAATTGAAGTTGAGTGAAGCTTTTTTCGAAACATTAAAAACCACGCAATTACCAGAGCAACATCATTTAACAATCCAGCTACAGAAGTAATATCCGTTCAACATTAATTCCAGCAGTTAACTCAGAAAAGTTTTTTTTTCGAAAAAAAGGACCTCCCTCGAAAACAAAATTTTCTCCTGTGCAAACGGTCGAAGAAAAATTGACTCTAAAATTGTTGGTAATAAAAAGGCTATGACCGAGGAGAATTGTAACTTCCACTTAACACGGTCGTTTAACAGAAGGACCTGAATCCAATGTGCGCAGAACAACGCACCGACTGGCCTGCATTTTAAATAAATAATGAAAAAAATAAACATACACATGAGGAGGAATTCACTGCGGTGGAAATATTCACGCTTCGGTCATGTTTAGAGCTCAACAAATTACCACAATTACTCCTCGTTTATGGAAAAGCCACTAATTTTAAATCCTCGCACTCATTTTTCATCCATGCAATGAAAAGTGCTTTAATGTTGAAAAATTGCATTTCAACTTCTAATCCCCGAGGAGGTCGGGGCACCCTGGGAAGAAGGGTATGAACGGCAGGCGGCGACGACGAGGTGTTCGCTATATCTACAAAAGAATTAATTATTACAGCTGAGGTTTTAATCATGCAGATTTAATCGATTCACTACTGGACCGAGGTCTCTGTTCGTCCTCAATGCCCTACTCGATTTGCTTCTCATATTAAAAAACATTACAGCGGGCAAAGCTTTTGAAAATTTGAGTGGTTTTAGTTATCGCGATTGAGTTGCAGTACTTTAAGAGCAATTGCACTGCACGTACAGCAGAAACGAGTAACAACCTGAGAAGAATACGTAAACTGCTGTTTACTATCGAACAGGAGAAAAAGTCGCTTTCAGATTAGCAGCAATCACAGCTCGTGAATTTCTGAATTTCGTTTAACACGCCAAAGTGCATTCAGTACTGTCCGTTTTCATGTTCGGTGTTGCACCGAGATTTAATCGGTTCACGTAAACGGAACATGTCAAACGGCGAGATTAAATCGCGAAGTGTTAATACGACAAAAAAATAGCATTAATTTCCACAATCCTCACTCATTGTAGTTATCCGATTAAACTAATTTATGGTCCTTATTTGTGTGCACAAAGAAACCACAACAAAATATCGCAAGAAGGCGACATTATAAGCCAGGATGAATTAAAGTTTTTACCATTCACATTTGCCGTCGTAAGTATCCTTATTTGAGGAGAGCAAGGATCACGACATGCTATGCTCATGAATAGATGACCCCTGCTATCGTGGACCACCACAAAAGCCACTGCCACTCAAATAAACACTCTTCCAACAGAACGAAGGAATACGGACCAAGAAAAAGCATGCAACGAATCGAGAAAGCCACAAGAAAATCTGAGCATAAAGTGAAAATGTTTACAACCAATTTTCATTGCAGCAAAAAAAAAAAAAAAAAAGGAACAACAACAACAACAACACAAAACGAAAAGAGTGAAAAATTGTAAAAAGGACAAGAAACGACAGAAAAAAGAACGCCGCTCCACTAAACTCTAAAGTTAAATCAATTTCCATGAGTACGTGCTCAACTTGAAAGTTATTAAGCGTGTGTCCTTCATGCACACTTCTGCTTAGTGTGGGAGGAAAATTTGTAAAAAAAAGGAAACGAAACGACGAACAATTTTCTGCCGAGGAAGTGACAGTCTGGTAATGGTGATTAGAGAAATTGCCAAATTGGTGAAAAAAGTGCAACTTTATTGCAATTAAATTGGGCGTGAAATTAAAGTATTTAGATTAAGGATTTGCGAAGTTTGAAATGAAATTATATCCTGTCTAGACTGCAGCGTTGATAATTTTAACATGAAAGCGCTGCTGGGGGAGGAGCTGGTGATTGAAATGATTCGACGACTTTAAAAAAGGATTAGGGACGTAGAAACCTGTAATTTGAATGTTTCAAAGAAAGATCGAAAATTGAAATTTCGATTACGAAAATGGAAGTAAAAACTATAATTGCGAAAACTATTTCCAGTAAACCAATTTTTCTCTAGACTTAACAAAAATATCTGGAGGATTTATTCCAATTCTACTAAATTGTAAATATCTCGTGGGATAGACGACAGAACGTCAGAACCAGACTCTTTTAAAGGAAATCAATAGCCGTAATCGATTTCATGAAATGACATTTTCTATTCGTCCTTTTCCCAGACAAAACCCACATTACACGAGACCAAACTGACCTCTTTAACTGTACTTCGAAAATCCTACGAGAATGGACAATTTTCTGTTCTTGGCGCAAAATAAATTCCTAGTCAAACTGTCATTTATCCAAAATATGTCCAAATATTGCGGAGGGACAGATCGGTAATAAATCCCTCGCACAGTCGTACTTTAGTAATCTCGCGGTGACACTTTAAACTATTTTCATACTTTTCCACGAGACAATGCTGCTCAGCAGACTGCTGAAAATAGACGAAGCCAAAAAGACGATGGCCGAATCAGATTATTTCCGACGTTTTCTTACTGATTTTCTGAGACTACTTCGAGCAAGAACGACGACCTGCGAAGTGGGAAAAATGTGTTTACCTCACAATAGCAAAAATGGGATTTTCTACAGCATAAATCACCGGGATTCGTGGTTGTTGGGAAAATTTTATTAATTTGAGGTTCTTAAAAGCTAATTAAAGGCCAAACAGAGCACACCAGAGGACGGTGCAACAACTGAGATTCTCACAAGGAGCGACAGACAGAAAAACGGATGGTAAGTAAGCTAAGCAAACGGCTACTGTGCTCGTTACCTTTTAGCTCAGGGTGATGTTCTCGGTCCACCATCCCAGTGTCTTCCACACCTTTTGGCGATGTCTAAGATATTTTCTAAGACCTTCGAGTGGATGTTTTCGTTTGCTGTGGTCGTGTCCTTTTTGGAATATAAGTCACTTCCGTGCAGAGTCGCTCCTCTGGCAGTAAATAAACGCGTGCATCGGGATGACGGTGCATCCCCACAGAAGTTAGACGTTAGTGTATCCTGAAGATGAATGAGTATAAATGCAGCTGCCTTAGTGCATCTCGTCTGACGTTTTTCAAAGTGCTGCGCTTGTAACCGCTGCGAGGAAACATCCTCGTCGAGGACATTTTTTGTCTGGTTCTATGACACAAGTTCGGATTATGTGGCGGACGATTTATTTGTTGCCTTTCTGTCGTTTTCCCGGGGGATGCCATTGTTGCAGCCGCTGCGACAAAGGAAAACTGTGAATTTTCACCCTCTGTGTGGTGCCCAGTGCCACAAGACCATTATCCTGAATGCTCCACTTGCACTTTGCGATTCGCTGACTCCGAACTGCTCAGATTCATACAAATTTGTGTATGTTTGTGTATGTGGTTGGTGGGTGGGGGAATGGATTCAATCTGGATAGGTCGGTTTTCTCAAACGATGATAAATGCCCGATTGCTACCCCTTTCAAATTCATGGTCTTGAGTCACGGTGGGCCCGGAGTTCTCAGGAAGCATCCCCCGGGGCCCGGGTGAACATGGTGGGTGCACAAGATTTTTCCTTGTTTTCCACTTTTCAAATTGTCAACTCCTTGTTCGGTGGTTTGAGTGATCCTTGTCAAGTGCCACGAGTTAATTCAGAGCCCTTCTCAAGGACAATGTTTATTTCGTTATTTTTCACTGTGTCATCCACTTTTGATTCCGACCATGTTTTTGCATGCGTGAGCTTCAGAGTTTTCCCGTTATTGATTTATCTTCCTTTTTGGCCCATCTGATTATGCAACGCACGTTCTGAGCCTTTTTAGAGATTCTTTTTCTTGCTCAAGGAATCATTAATCACAGAGCAGATTGAAGAGTAATGCTGGACTGTAAAGCGTCCTCGCAACGATAAGAAATTTTTTTAAAAAGCAAAGTAAAACGTAGATTGGATTTTAATAAATCATTACGCATTAAAATTTGTTCAACCGCTTTTCGTTTTGAAGAACTTGAAGAAATTTTAATTGAATTTCGTGCGGAGGTTTTTTCATTTTTAATATAATTGTTTGGTCAACAAAAAATTTCTTTAAAAAGTATATTCATGAAAACGAACTTTCTCTTTCGCAAACAATTTTAAAATTGTGATTTATTTATTATGATCACAAGGACATTTTAAATAACTGTTTAAGTTGCATGTTTTAACCACAAGAATTAATGTTATTCCTTCCTGCAACCCCAAACCCCGTCACGGGAGTGCAGACAAAGTGGCACATTCCTAGAGCGACTATGTTCTTATTATATGGAATAATTTATATTGTCTGGCTTAATTAAGTGCTCCTGTCAAAGAAAAACCAGATGATATCTACTGTAATCGAGTAATTTTTTTTAGGAGCAAAATTAATTACAGGAAACTAGAGCGCCAATTTTTGCTGTTCAATCTCATTTTGGCGATTATTTAATTATGAATATTTTGACTTAACATATTCCTTGTCATCCTCTGTTCAGGATATTAGGACAAAAAATACACTGTAAGTGCTGTTGTACATTTGCGCCCACATTTTCCGGCACTTTGCTATAAGTTGAGTTGCTATTGTAGTTTTCCTGATGGTGTTTTATAACAAACCACATCAAGAAAAAGTGATCCTTGATTAGAGAAGTGAGTTCAATGATTGCACAAGATTTCCTTCTTTTTTTTTGTTGTTTTCAATTTTCTTCGTCAGCAAAAACTTCCAACCCAAATCGCGAGAACATTAATGAATTCCTGGAATTCGGCACAGTCTAATAAAAACTGCACTAATTGCCGCCGTGGAGAATGCAAATCAAATATATTATCGTTAATGCAATTGTTACCATCAGACATTTTCACCTGAACAAGTCGAAATCCATTTCCTTTCGACTTGAGCAATTTCCATTTATCCTCCTTTGCAGGTTTCATTAAAACTCCTACAGGAAAGTGCTTTTCTTCCATCCAATTGAAAGTTCTCCATCGAGGCACTGTGGTGATGCGCCTAAATGGATAGACGACTACGACAACTTCAAAGTGCACATCCTTTCCAGGATCGAAAACCAGTAGAGCCAATGCGAATTCCACTCTGCACGGATGCTGAATCTATGCGGCACTCCCCGCGCGCATCTCCATCCCCCCACCACAAAAATTCACATATCTCATCAGACAGTTCGGAATGCATGAAACAAACAAAATTTTGGAGATTTAGTTTTGAAAGCCCCAGAGCCAAGAGCTTACCAAATGCATACTCAAAATGCATTATATTTCTTTTTAGGGTGTTTGGAGTTCCATTCTAATCAAAACTTACCATAAAACTTCAGCCGAGGAGGCAAACAGTGTTCACACTGGGGCCAGGAGGATCCTTATGCTTTCTTGTGAAAATGTTTTGATTCAATAATACAGTTCTGATTGAGGTTTCAAAGGGGATGACGCACGGCAGGGAATTATTTACTTTATAGAGCCAGTTTCGGATTTAAACTTTGGACGCCCGGGCACCGAACTTGTTTCTTTCGGTGGCGAACACGTGTTTATGCACGTCCAACTCTCATGGATAAAGTTTGGAAACCTGTGTCGGAATGCTTAATGTGAATATTTTATGCATTGTGTTGGTGCAACAGAAGTGCATCCGAGAGCGGATAAAGTGCTTGTTTACAAATATTTCGTCGTTACGAAACATGGCCGAATTGAAATTCAAACAGCACACTAGCATCGAATGTTTTTCAAATTATTCCCAGGCTCTGTCAGTATATCATGGCACAGTTGGTGGGGCAAACGGACGCTGGGGGACACGGGGGTATAGCACTGGACATCGACTTCATTTTGTATAAAATAGCAGCTCATGACGCTAATGTTAAATAAACCGAAAAGGACTCGGGAGCTGGTGCGGCTAGTTTGCTAGTCGGGAAGTGGCTGCACAAAGTGAACAGGATTCAAATGCCTACGCCACAATCCTGGCTTGCACTCAGTCACTCAAGTGATTCCGGCTCGCTGCAGTACCGTTCGAATTGACAGAGTCAGGTGAAATTGGTGTATTGGTATTATTGGAGCTGGTTACGTAAACAGCATCCCTACGTGACGAAAATATCCTGCTGATCTCTTTGTTTTGTCGCTTTTAGCCTTTTCCGGAGTAAGTTTACACATCACTGCAGTTTCCAGCTCAAGGCAGCATTTAGAAAAGTGTGTTACCCTTTCTTAAATGCACCCCTAAGGCGGCGTTATGAATTTCTACATCGCAATAATAACAACAGCAGCAGAAGTAAGTAAAAGGTTTGGTAAAATGCATATTACAATCCAAGTTTTCTGTTTTCTTTTGAATTCATTGTTATAAAATGTTCTTTCGTAAAGTTTTGAAGAATATATCTTTCTTGATGAAGCGCATTCGAGAAGTCTATGTAAATCTGCGCCGACATCGCGAAATCCCAGAAGTTAATTTAAGGTAAACTCCGTATTTACGTGGATACTATACCGGCGTGGATAAAGGAATTCTACGTGCACACGTCTAATAAAAGTTTAGTCAGTGGAGATGTGACCAACGAGACTAGTTTTATCATCTCCATAAAATCCTGCTGCACTAAACAAATTCCTTATCCACATAAATATGAATCAACCAGAGTCTAAGCTGTGAGAGGTCCGAATGTGCACAATGCACATCCTTTGAGGGATTTGGGTTCAGCTATGCGAACAACGTCGAGATCAGCTTTTGGTATCTTCTACCCTGGGTTTTGGTTTATTGCAAAAGGATGCACCACACTCATTAAATCTACTTGACTTTGGGACGGATAACTTCTATTTACCATTACCAGGTGGAATTCAGGATGTTCGTGCAAATTACATTATAAAATATTTGCTAAAGTTGCTTTAATTTTGGTTTGTTAATAACATCAAATGGTCTTAAAGGTGTTGAAATCAAAATTTTGAAACAGGAACTTTTAAAAAAATTAAGCGCGGATAATTAACTCAATTTAAAAAAAGAAACACCAAAAGCAGTGTAATGTACATAACGTTAAGTAATGCTATTAAAATTCTTGGATGAATTTACTAATTATTCCGCCGACTAAATCGGACGTGAAGGCGGTGAAATATGTCTGAAGAAGGTAAATGCACCACAAGTTGTAATTACAAAACAATTACACGTTCTCGAGTTGCTCCGAAGTGCCTTCGTCGAATCTGATTAAGATCAGAATCACCACTTCCATGAAATTGGATAATTGTTTATGCCCAATTACGTCGTCAAATGAAGCCAATCCTTATCAGGAAACAATCGATGCAATATTGCACCGTGGAAGATCATTAGCAGCCAGAGGAGCAGAGCGTTGCTCCACCTGACGAACTGCACCAGAAAGTAGCAATTAAGACGAAAGTTAGAGGAGTGCACGAAGGTTAGCATCTCCCTTCAACATGGTTATATTATATAGCGAGGATGATAATCAAGGCTACATAATGCAAGCCATCGAGGGTCCTTGAGAGTTCTACTATGATTTCACCCCGTGCAGATGAGTTGATTCTCGCCTTCCTGTTCGGGCGTTTTTGATTATGAGTAAACAAATTATTTAAGTCTTAGGAAAGATCCTTGAAACTGTTGAAGTGGGGCAGAAACACGACGAAAACCCCATCATATATGGGTTGGCCGACACCTCGTTGGCTTTTAGATAGTCGGTTGAATGGGTGTAATTAATTAGAGTTTAACCAACAACTTCTTGAGGAAGGGGGCGAGATGTGAAGTCGACAGCTTTTGACACGCAACACTTAATTATGTGAAAAGCCGTATCCGTACCGTTCAGACGGAAAAAAGCTAGAAATACAGCAGAATCTTGGCTATATTCTCTGAGATAATCATAATGACGGAACGCTTTCAATATCCAACCAAACAGGACTTGGATTCTCACCCCTGAACGGAAATACTGCCACTCACCACCCATTCCCCCACTCGCCGGAAAGAAGGAGCACTAAAAGCTTTCCTTTGTGCTCTGCATCCCATTCATTTCCGTTCGCACACGAAAATTGTTGATTTAAGGTCGATGTGTGACTTGTGATTGCGAAAAGATTTTTTGATTTACGGGATGTAGTTCCTTGCCCGCACGCGAATATCCTTACTGGTCGGGGACGCAGGATTGATATTCCGGAAGGCGCACTACAGCTACAAGCACAGATTACGGTAGCTTTCATGTCGCTCGAATTGCCACCAAAGGTTGGTGAAGATGATTTCTTGTTTGGCTTCGAGACCCCACCATCGACCGGTTCGATAGATGCTCAGGATTTCCCGCCCCCACGGGAGTTCTGCTTCCGTATAAAACCTTAACTTTTGTTGCTTAATGATTTCCCTTCCACGTTGTCAAGAACGTCGCATTTATGAGAAATTTACAGAGTTGATACTGTACTACGCTGCTTTGTAATGCACAGCTGAGTTGTGAAGACCGACAGTTTTGGGTGTCAACAGCAGATTTCACTGAACCTTACAGGACTTACAGTTTTTAGAAAGTTTGTGAATATTTTAAATACTGTTTTGTACCGATATATTCCTGGCAGTGAATTCGCTTGATACACATCCTAATCCCTTCATCATGCTTCGGAAAGACTTTTTCAAACCTTTTAGTCCTCAACAGTTCAACTGACAATGAGTTCGGATGGAAGAAGTTCTACCCTCATAGCTATTTCCGTTGACAAGCTTTTTACACGTCAGTCGAACTTTAATTGAAATTTGTTGTTTTTCCCAAAATAATGAGAATATCAATTAATAATTATTATACTTTTGTATACTGATTTGACTGATCCTTAATTTTCCATCCAAAAAATAAATTGCTAATTTATGTTTGAGCTAATTTTTTTATTCCGTTTCTAAGAAATTGATTAACATTGGGTGTTTTGGTTAATACCGGTAACGTATCCAAATATATTTTTGGAAAAGGACTAAAAGGGATTGCAAATTGATTGATGTTGAAATTAGTGTTTCTTCGTACTGATTTCCTTTTTAAGTCATATTTTTTACCATATATATAGACGATATTTCACATGAAATATTGCAAATCACTGAAGTCGCTTTTTGGCGCTTAGAGGTGGTTGTTATTTTTCGTGATATGTTTGCTGCATTGCTTGGCTATACAATCCCCTGTGCATCGTTCTTGCTTATCGTGGCAAGTGTGGACCAGAGATCGAACCATTTGCTGCTGCTGCCGAATTCCGAAAATAAATATTTGCCACGTATATGAATTTCTAAAAAAGTCTATACCACATTTGCACAGAAGAAAGCGTTCAGATGCAATATTACGCCAGAAAGTTGTTAACAGTTCCATTAAAGGCATAAAATTCTTCAGTGACATTAGCACAACACTATATTGCTCCTGAACAGCATAGATATACTTTTCCGCACATATCCTTAATGGGCATGGAGATGCACAAAAACCTATTTTAGTATGCGGTCTAGGATGAATACAAAAAAGAACCAAAAGAAAACATGAGGCAGAAGACTGTGGCAGGAAAAATGGTCTCTCCATTTGGGAGGTATTCAATAAAAGTTAAATCTAAGGACATAAATGCACCGAGAACTGTCACGGTAAGTACCCATGTTTGCAGGGATGTGATAACAAATTGAATGGGGCCTCTTAAATGGCCACAGCAGCATCCCCCTTTCTCCCAATCGAATATCCTATCGTCATTAAATAGTGGGAAAAGAGATGCAAATACGGTGAAAAGTTGAAATAACTTGTGTAAAAACTTACAATTTACGCTGAGTGTAACTGTTGTCTCCAACCGTTGACCCTCAGGCATGGCTCGATTCCAAACAACGCATTTATACTTGGCACCGTCATCTTCTCGGCGTGGCACAATGGACAAAGTGGATGTCGTCTGAAAATCCTTCGAGCCACCCTTATTTAGTGGGGCCTGCAATGGTACAGGACTTCCCTCTCGATACCATCTGCAAAGATATAAGTAAAAAAAAAATGAGGGGATAGTTAAAAATCAATTTTTACTGAGCCGAACACAGTGGTCCAGCTGGGAGGTGAGCGACGAGTAAATACGTACGTGATTGTTGGATCCGGTGAACCCCCAATGCTGCTGCACGTCAACTCCAGTTTCTTTTCCTCAGTGGCCACAGCAATGGCACCTGGCGCAACCAGAGGTGGCTGAGGCGGTGTCAGCACCGTCAGATTATAGTGTTCTTGGTGAACATCGGCACCTGTGCCGACAGCCTTAACACGGCACTCAAAGCGTCCATTATCCCTGCTGTACGAGGCGTTCTTGATCTGCAAGTCGTAGATGCCACGGTCGGGACGAAAGTCAAGTCTGCAAAAGGAATAATGAAAGATGGAATAAATCGAAGTGTCACTCTCGGATTAGAATTTTAATAAAATCGCTTAATGGAACTTCGCCACATTGAATCCTTAAAAAGGCAATCCGACGAGAGATCGATGCAGAGACGACGAATATCTCTTGAATAAATCATTTCCGGGAGATAGATGCCACCGTATGTTGTACACACACCATAAAAGAGGAGAGGACGAAGTCAAAGGTTAATGGATCATGGCGACGGTTGATGGCTGAGTGGGGGCCAAATTGATTGGGGCTTTAATGCCTACACCAATTCGACATCTGCTTATGCAGATGGAAGAGGAGTTCACGGACGGGATATGGTGAGCTCGAAAAAAGAGAAGTGGAGCCATTTCTAGGATGTCCAATCAGTGGCGAAATTGACGTTTCATTATGGCTCGAGGCGAGATGTTATTAAAATGAGACATACGAAAATGAATATTGGAAATCCAGGAAATTGAATACCTTTCAAAAATCCATGATCGGACCCTCATTAAGTGATTCGCAAGGAAAATTCAGACTATGAAACTAAATTGCCTTCAGATATGGACCGCGTGCAACCCTGGAAAGGAACTGATTTTGGTTGATTTTCTCGATATTTGATACAATATTGTGCAAATATAGTAGCAATTGAGACGATTCTAGTTAACGATGCATGATTTTACATATCAAAGTCATTAAATAATGACGAAACTTTGATAAAGATTTCAAAGAACACAAAACAAACTGCTTCAATAGAATGACAAAAATAATTTTGCCAATTATGACTATTTCGTATAAATCAGTATACAAAACGCAAAAAGCATTCCACATTCATTAATTTTCATAAATAATAGCATATTGTTGATTATTTCATCATGTGCACTTTGATTAAGGGAATCTCTGAAAATAAATGAAATTCAGATTTTTATCATAATTTAAACAAATTGCTTTGTGTTTAAATAAAAATAAAAATTAACTTTACATATAAATGAGTCACCATAAAAAATAAATTGAATTTAATTTCAGTTTTTTTAAAGTTGTCTTTGCAAAAATAAGCATTTTAATTTTGCTAAAATATTAGTAGGTATTCCTTAGAAAATATAAAAATGTTCTTAGAGAGAAAAATAATTAAAATGTTTATGCTATTTTCTTATTAAAATTATTTTGTGATTCTGAGAAAAAATCCCCACTAACCAGGCTTCAACCGAAGCCTTTTTACAATATTACTGACCTCAACTGCAAATTTTCTACCATTTTAAATTCGACTTTTGTGTTAATTGCTCGCACTGTAAAACATAAAAACTCGGAAAACGTATTTACTATATGCTTATTAATTTCAATTTTTACGGCTGTAAGGTTGAAAGTATGTTTCATAAAGGGAATTCTTGAGAACTCTTGGTGTGTTTTTATGCTTCTCTGCAAGTTCAAGGAAGGTTTTTGGTAGCTTAACACAATAATCAAATTAAAATTTGTATTCTGTGAAAATTGCAAATACAGCGATCTACTCTTTTTGGTTTGTGCTTTTGGAAATTGTTCATGAAAGAAAACTCAAGTTTGTTGCATTATTTTGCTCTAATTAATAATTTTAATGTTTTGTAGTTGATTTCTCATTTAAGGTATTTTACCCTGTCATTGTTAAAATAACTTCATTTTTTTAAAAACAAATATTTTTTCCTTTGGAACACGGAACTAATAATATGTGACATATTAGTACTTCCGAATCTGCACGTATGAGCACTGTTCCTGTAATGGCTAATTTGCAATATGCTTATCGTAAGTCATACAATAGTTTTTGGAAATGATGAATGATTGGGGAAAATCAAAACAGAAGGACACGATACGAGTTCGGGAGTAAAAGGATTGCTTTCCCTAAAATAATATTTTCGGCCAGTGCTACAACTATATCATGCCAGTTCCGTCGAGTTTTATTACTTTGAGAAGGATCGCATGCGGCCGGCTCAAGGTGGACATCCGAAGCAGATAGTGCAGGTCACGGATGGCAATCGTAATTTCGATGGTCCCCGGAAACTGGGACGAAGGCTGGTCCCGCTTCATAAACACTAAAAGAGTACTATACACGAGTGCTTCCTGCTGACAGAATCTCTTAGTTAAAGTTACGTAAAAGGACTTCTCTAATTACAATACGCCCGCTGACGGCTTCAAGCCCTAATTCTAGTCAGATGACGTGTTCGCTGTATAGCATTTCTACTTTTATGTAAAGCAGTTTGCTCCTTTGTGGCACGCCCTTCATGTTCTACCATTGTTCCACTTCCTTCGAGTGGCGCTTAGTTGTCACTATTTGCGGTGCTTTCGCTGATGCTGCTAATGAGAAGAGAACTTTTACGGGTTATTTTTCTTGGCTTTTAGTGGTGGCAATGTTTACAGGCTGTTGGGTCTCCCCAAGAGCAATTTGGAAGCGCTCCTCTGATTGTCGAGCAATTCATTACGTTTGCTGGAGCCATTCACATAAGTCAGCGATCCTCAGTTGCCACTCGCTTAAGATTCCTTGTGCCTTACGTTTTCTGGAATGTCGCAAACAATGCTAAGGAATCTTCCTCATTAAATGGACTACTATGAAGTTAAATTTGCTATTTCTTTTTGCAGTTTCCTTGTGAATTTCTCAATTAAAGTCACCGAAGCAGGAACATTTATTCCGACGTGTTCACTATGTTTTTTTTATTCCTCTATTAATTACAATGTGTCATGTTCGTGGTAGAGTTACCAAAAATTTGATAAATAATATTTTATATCATGTTTTATAAGTAGAACAAAATCCAGTTGAATCTGTGGAGCTTAAAGAACAGTAAAATGATTCCAATATCTAATTAAAAGGAAGCTCTAACCCTTCATTCTGCTCAACATATTTCATTTGTGCACAGAAATGCAACATTTATAATAATGTTGGCAAACTTTTTATCGTAGGTATATATTTTCGAAGCCGTAAAAATGTTTGCAGGAGGTAAAATCAGTACTATAAAAAAAGGAGCAATAAAATTTTTCATTACTTTGCAACGAACAGTAAGAGTCGTTCACAAAAAGCCATCTTCTTCGCCTATCCTTTTTTTTTATTATGTCTGTTCAAAAATAGGTGAACATTTTAACAGAGGTGTTTTTTGTGCAATTCTTAAATGCGAATTTTTAAAAGAAGTTCCGCAAAATAAGTTATGTTTTTTCATTGTCCTTTTTATTGAGCATTATATTCTTTTTTTTAGGATTTTAATAATGCTCGTTCGTCATTAATAATTTTATTGTCACTGGAATATAAAAGAAAATCTTGCTCGAATGTTTTTTAAAGTACATTCTCTCATTATTGATAAAGCTTTTGATATTCGTGTAGGTACTTTTTTCATTCAGAAATAGAAATTCACCTGAAGAATTCATTTAATCAAAATCAACAATAAACCCTTTATTTTATCTGAGAAACTTCCAGAGAACCATATCAATAAAATATTTCACATTTTGAGTGATTTAGAGAATAGCTCATGTCACATTAAGCAATTGAAAAAAGTCTGCTTACAACTACAATCAGGTCCTAAAAATCCAGGATAAAAAGGGATTATTTTAAAAATGCCGATGTGTTACTGCAATAAAGCGAAACTGCGTTATATTTTCCAGAACAAAATGTTTCGATAACCGGCACATCATCCTTCGAATTAATTAAAATCTAAGTCACGTTTTCTTTTCTTTCAATTTTATTACCTGGCACAAGGATCCGGCACAGACATAACCCTTCGGAACTAATCCATTAATCAGCTTATCACTTGCAAAGAATTTTTTCCGAGAAATTTAATTCCATTGCCCGAAAACCCTCGTCAGTAGTCTTAGCGGGTGCTTAACCCATCTTTATTAGCATCTGCACTCAACACGAACGATTCTTCAGTCCTTGACGGGTTCTCATTTCACTTTCGTTCTCATCATCTGTTTTTAATTATTTTTTAGGGGTATCAAAACAACTTTCATCACGCCCTAAAAACTCGACCTTTGCTGATGTCTTTTCCAGGATACTGCAGATCTCCCAGTAGACGTTGGTGTATCTATCGCGAAATTATGTAGGGAAAACTCTTGTTTAACTAGTATTAAAGTTTGCTAGGATCGACTTAAATTACTGCTATTTTCCCATTTTAAGCGCTACATCTGCAGATACCCTTTCATACCTTCCTCATTTTGCTGTGCCTCTCTGTTATATTCTACTACTTTTAACCTTTTCTGGGTTAACTGTGTTTTGGTGAAAGTTTTCATTAATTTCGACTTTATATTCGTTTACTCGTCCTCGATGCCTGCCATAGAGGTACATTAGCGTCTCCCTTTAACATTCACGTGTAATTAACATAAAACTCGTGTAATTTCGGGTATAATTTATGATAGTATCCTAGCCTCTTTAGAGGGCCGCCAACAGCAGACGTCTTCCGTGGAAAATCGATGCAGAATGGAAACACTAGCATTTTTACGTCATCGCTCCTGGGAAGCCTACGGTTTACCAACCCCTCACATGGAGCCGCTGCCGAGCTCCTATGAAAAAGCGAACTGAATTTTAATATTTCTTCGGAAGGTTCTCAGAAAGCACTAAAAACTAAACTTTGCCATATCATCATCCCCAGTCCCACTCTGGCCCCCTCATCCTTAAAAAGTTAAACCGACATTCGGCAGTTGGAGTGATTATGTCGTGTGTGAGCTGACGACGAAATGAGCTCGTGTCACGGTATTGGAGGGAAATTTGATTTAATGTCGACTTTAAGTACAACACACACGACTCAGGCCGATGGAGAACTTTAAATTGGAACCACTTAATGCAGGATTCATTCCACTAACAAGTTGCCCGGGTGTGAAAATTTAAATTCAAATCCGGTGCTGAAGGTGCAAGTTATTTATTGCCGCCTGTGAATTCCATCGAAAATTATGCTATGAAGGACCCCGCTCTGCCCAATGTTGCCCTCGACACCAAAGTCATCTACTAATGGCGACTATTCGCCACGATATATCACGACGATATTGTGTAATGTATGCATCTGGGTCGCATGATTTCTGTTATTTTTGAAACCATTTCGGACTCATTTTGGAGTTTAATAGAATCCGTTTCTAGGAAGTATCCTTTTCGAAAAGCTGTTATTACAAATTTATATTGCTCAAATGTATTCGAATAACTTTGCAGGTTCTCTCAAATTTGCTCCAATAATTTACCCTATTTTATTTTTATTTTTATTATGAATTTCAGGAAATCCTGAAATCCAATTTTAGTGTCAATCATGAAATAAATGGAATTTTATCTGAAGTGAAATCGACAGAAACTCAATTAGTCGAGTGATCCTTACAAAGAAATCGTTTTTGTCGTTCAAATTTAATAAAATCTCAGCTTGTTCGCTTTTGCAATGACTTTTTGTCTCGTTTTCTTTATAAATATCAAAATTAAAAAATATGTAATCAAAGGATGGATTTTGTACTATTTCCATCGAATCACAATATATTTCTTTCTTCGTGTGTATTATGCCAATAACGGCATCCCTTGTCTCCAACCATTTCTCTTTCAATTGAAATTTAATAATATTATTGACAATAGTGCGAAATAATGCTTGAGGATCATTGATATTTTATTTGTCCGTAAAGGCGGCGAAATTAATTTTATTCAGTACCGTTTTCCAAACTTTATAATGCAACTAAATAAACACTGCCGTCCTGTAACTAGCCTAGCATTATATCCTGTTGCCGTATAGTAAAGTATAGTAAATTGCGAATAAAGGACCTTTGAAGGGGACCTCCCGTTACCGCCTTTTCCATACGAATGCTCAAAGCACAGTCAATACCTGTTTCTATGGGAACTCCATTTGAGCTTTTCCATTTTCCTTAATTAAATTTTTATTGGTTCGGCATCAGGGGTACGCGTCAATGATGGGGAACATTCCAAGGAACGACATCGAAATGATTTCCCTGCGCGACAGATCAGTTGTGAGTTTCCTGCATAAATAAATATCTTCTGGATCCTGCTGATGTTCTTTTTCATCAATCTCTATGTAATTGATAAAAAGCACTGAAACGATGTTCGATTTTATCAAATAATTTCGGCTGCGGACAGATCCTGAATGGATCTGTTTCCTCCAAATTCTTCGACAGATTAAGCAAAGCAAATGGGTTTATCTACTTGACTAATGAAGTACTTAAGCTAAGAATACATAAATATAATAAAATCACTTTTCAGAAAAATTCAACGAAAGACGTAATGAGAGATGTTTTCTCTGTCGACTTAATGTCTTCTACCCGAAATGGCTTCGCAGGATTCTAATCCCGAATTAAGTCTTATAAAACCTTAAACTTATTACACTTTAAAATTTTCCCGGAAACGGTAAACAATTACAATCTAATTAATTCTAGAAAAACAATGAATTCACAGGATGCCGTCGGAAGCAGTCTCTTATAGGCGCAAAGAAGATTTCGCACGGCTTTCAAAATTTGTAACAATTTATTTAATGATTTTAGCGCACTCGCGACTGTTATTAAGTTTTTGAATGATGGCAGCTAATTTAGGGGATTTTTGTTAATAGTATTACATAAAGTTTGCTAATTTTGGTAATTAAATTGTTTAGCCGCATATATTTCAAAAGTATATTGTCTTTGTATTTTCAAAAAGCTAAGAATCTGACATTTTTCAAATATATTTGATGCAGACATTTTTTACAATTAATTTTGATAATCAACTTTTGAAATTTTCTGTTTAGACAGTTGACAAATGAAAGTTATATTTCAAAATCACCTTTTTTAATTTCTTATAGTCACATTGAATACGATATGGCTGACAAAATTAATCTTATTTATAATATGTTAATAATTCAAAATCAAAACCGATCTTTCTGTTTTTAATTAAATTAAAATTACCAAAATTTGTATTGCTGCCACACATGAATGAATATCTTCAAATATTTGTCTCTCCTACTTGATAAACAACAACAGTCAAACAATGTCATTTCAATGTTCAATGTCAGGAAAAAACTCATCAAATTTGTACTACATAAAGATGCTAAATACATATTTTAGGGTGGATATTCGTTGCCTAATTTCATCCTTAAAATACGTACCGAAAAGCAAAAAAAAAATCATGAGATTTTATCCTCTAATTCCAAATTGTGTCACAGGAAGTTATTACAACACACACGACATATATCTAAATCCATTATTCCTGCCTTGAGAAAGAGACATATCAAATTTAGAAGAATTAACACATACAGAAACATAATACACCTGTTAGTCCTTGAAAATTTCTCTGGCAAATTTGGACTGTCAGGTAATCTACCACGCCATTTATAAAACCGGCAGAGAAATAATCTTCCAATTTTTTTTTTTTACATTTTGTTAAAATTATATCTTCGTAGCTTTCAACTGCAGATAAATTACAACAATTCGGAGAACGAGTTCATTATACTGCCTCGCGTCCTTTAAAAAAAGTAAGACAACTAGTATCAAGAATCGTTTTCTTCTTTCTTGGGCAGGAAGTAGGATGAACCTTTCGATACTAGACACCCCAAGTAATGAACTCTACTTTTATTACCTCACCAACGGCAAGGATTAGGTTAGATGTGGTTAAGCTGCATTTACTCCATTCCAATCAATTTTTTCAGCTATTTGTTATGATAAAGTAAAAACTGTTTGCCATGATGAGCTGGATGTCCTTCATCAGCTAGCGCACTAAATGGAGATAAACACAATCGAACATTTAAGTTAATCCTGAAAATGGGTCGATATATGCTTTCGAAATATGGTACAAAGTATTCGTTTGACAGTAAATCAATAATAACGTGAAAAAATTGGTTCTCAGCTACTACCGTACATCCTTGCCGATAAAAAACTTGTCAGAAGGACTAAATGTGTGCGAATCTGCTCGTAACACTGTGATCAGTGCCACAGTCCATGGATGGAGCCAATGAAAAAGAAATAAAATAAATCCAATGGAAAATTATATTAGAGACAAGGAGTAAAGGATGACCACACATCCAAGGACATGGAGAAAATGTGACAATTTATGGTGGCCGATAAAAATGAAATTACAATCAAGAAAAGACGAGTGTCCTGGCCATCTTTGGCGAACCGTTCAGCTGTGCTGGACGTGAAAGGACATGATCTTTGTGTGGGGGACAGGCTTCTAATTTATCTCTCATTGGGCCTGATTAACTGGGCTATTGGGACCCCATCCTGAGGACCTCGTGTCAAGCTGTGACCCGATGTTAACCAATTTATGGAGACAACGCAGCATAAATGTGGCATCAAAACGAGTGTGCGTAAATGCCAGTCATTTTCAGTTTTTTTTTTCGATTACGTGAAGCTCCAACCTTCATTTCATCCCTCGCCACTTATTCCCTTTCTAACTAAGGTTAGGAACCCTTCAACATCGTCATTAGATCCATTCATTTTAGTGGAGTAGGAGTGGATTTTGTAAGAGCTCTGGCTCTGGGGACTTCCTCGGGAAATTGGATTACAAAAGTGTCGGAGGTGTGCTGGCGTAAAGGGCGGGAAAATTGAAATTTACCTGTAGTTCGAGTTGAGTTGTATGTCTCCGATGGCAACGTTTTCGAATTTGGGTGGATTCGATGTCCATCGCGCCCAATAATACGAGAACTCTTTGGCTGCATGCTGCTCACTGAATCGGCATTTCAGCGTCACATCCTCGCCTTCTCTTGTGTCCAGGGATTCGTCCGCAAGTGACGATGCACGACAAATTACAAAAACTGAAATTGAAAATTGCAGGAAGATTGTTAGATAAATGAATAACGGATTATGTATTTTGGATCTTCTGGTTGAACAAGAACCATCAGAAATCATGATCGAAATTAATTATACCTACGTTTAATAAATGTTTTAAAAATTCTAATGATTTATAATATATTTTAGCATGAGAGATGAATACATATAAAAACTTGGTTTTGTTAGTTCGTAACTCGTTTTTTGGTTCATACTTTCGAATTTGAGATCTCAACGTTGGAATTTACTACGACCATTTGTCAGGACGACAGTTTTTTATCTCTTCTGCTCGCAAAGCAGTTTTCAGGCTCGTCTCCCGTTTCGAAAGTGCGCACGTTGCCAGGTATTCTTTTAAGCTACTCAACCTCTGAAGGTACCTCTAAAAATGCTCATCAATTAATCATCTCCGAGGAACCACGGTCTTTTTGCCACAATAACTCTCCTTAAAGCCCTTTCAATTTATTGCGCCCTCCTGCGAACCTGGGATGAAAGAGGATGGTTAAGTAAAAGAGCATCGAAACTACTTCTGGGCTCCCATCGTTCTCTATACTCGTCCTGGACGCTAGTTTTTGACTCGATACGACATGGTTGCAATAAAAAAGCGCTTTCGAAGGTTTTTTTGCGCGACACGAAAGTAGTAAACTTTAAAATTGGCAGTAAATACTTAAGGGGTTAATGAAAACTTTGTCGATTCCTTGAGCTGTTTCAACGTTGACAAAACGCTGCCAGAAGCGAGAAGCGACTGCAAAGTGGAATCTCACTTTGAGCTCGAAAAAGTTTTAGATAAACTTTTATAGCTTAATAGTCTAGACAAAATGAACAAATTTATATGTGCCTTTTCAAAAATGAGGAAATAGATACTGGACCGAGCCCGGGGCGAGGGAAAGAGTGCATTATGTTGGTAAAGTTATTTAGAAGACTTCGACAGACGACAATGATAAATTATATCTGAAGATGGAAACTATTAGATATTAACAATGACCCCAGAGGTTTTTTGAATTCTAAGGAATGAAAAAATTGACAGGTGAATCCTTCCTGAACTTTGGAAGAATGATAGTTTTATGAGTTGACAAGATGGGTGATATATATATATACAGTTTTTTTGTGAAAACCTTTTCTCACAATTTCTCATATCTTTTAAAAAGGTTTTTGCAGAAGAAAAATATTTCGTGAAATAACCCTGAAATAGGTTTTCGAGATTTGCCGATGAAATTTCATATTTTTGTAGTATTTGAAAAATGTATCGAAAACACTTCATATTGTGTTACTTGTAAATCAAATTCAAAACTTGTTTTTCGTTATAAAACTTTTCTTTTCTTCCTGCGAAAACCAATGTTCAACACTTCCAAACACTTTTGTATGCATAACTAAAAACTTGCAATGAACTGCAAGAAAGCAAGAAAACTTTTTGAAAAAGTATTTCATCAACAATTTCGATTCGATTCTTTTGAATGAGTTTGGAATGCATGCTGTATGTCTTCATTCTCATTTCACGTATCAAATCACGAATGTATTCAAAACAGGACGAGCTTAAAGTAGCATCATTCCGTAAACATAAATCTTGGCGACTCGTTTCAGAATCTTGGCACAGATTTTCATATCTTTTCAGATTACAGAAATTTAAAACTTTACAGCGCAACGATACAAAAACTTTCACAAGAAAATATTTTGCTTTTATTTTTTTAATAAACTTCTGTCTGGCAGATTGCATCATCGGTCCTTGATAACCAGCACGAGCTGCTGTAATTAACAGCTTAAGCCCGGCGCGGCGTGTCCATTATTCAATCCCCTTCTGTCCAAGGGATGCCCGCAGGCTCTTTCTCACTAAGTCATTACGATTCAAAACTTTTCCTCGAGATAAATTCCTTAATTCCTGCAGTTGCAGCATTCGCGGAAGACGGATCCGACATCTTTCCCTAGCGATTCTTTCCTTCCTGAGTAATTAAGCGATAAGTAATAATGATTGGAATGAAAATGGTTGATATAATGCAGGAGTGGGGGGAGGTGAAAAGGTATTACGGCGCGTTGGGATTGTTATCTCACAGTTCCACCCCGAGGGGACTTTCCCGTGGGATGGAGAATCACCTGATATCCTAGATCGACTCGAAAAAATGTCACTGGTAGTCATTTCGGTCTGCTGCGAACCCATAGGATAAATCCTTAACTGACTTGTGCCGGGCGAAATTTATGTCAGATCGTCTCCGCCTGGCTTAGGTCCACCATTGTTTATATCCAATGTTCTCGTTTTTTGCTGAAATAATTTCCTAAAGCATTCCCACTGCTAGGCACAACGGTGTCCTATATTTGGACCCCAGAAAGCACTCGAATCGGTTCTATTAGACAAGCAAAAGACATCTTCGAACCGTAATGGCATTTTTTGGAACTTTAGTGTGAGCTTAGAACTTTTTTTCTTACATCGTGGTTAAATGCTGGTGGTCCACTGACTTCTACGGGTACTTAATAGTGGAAGTAGTGGGAGGACACTTTCATCCGATCCAAAAAGCCATTCGTCACGACAAATCGGGAGTTCAGTCTTTAAAGGTAATCGGACATCGTTCAGTGGCATCTTCTCAAAAGAGGAGTGGGTGACGGAGAGCGGTGGTCCATAGTCTGTTCATCTACCTTTGCGGCACTTGAATTTCTTAAGTGATACTTTAATGGTCGCCGACGGCGCGGTGGCGAGATGTGGATGGGGGGGTCAACAAGGGTCTGCAATGCTTTCCTACACTTTGAGTTTCTATGAAATTCTACGTTGCAAATTTAATAACTTACAACTAATTGTTTGTTTCCTGAGGGAAAAAAAGTTTGCTCCTTCTTGTATTTTTTGCCTGATGGAATTCTCTAATTGTTGAATTTCAAATGCGAAATTCATGTTTATCTTCCACGAAGCAGCGCAATTTAATCAATTGGTTCAGCCTGTTGGTTTTTTTTATCCTGATTCAGTACATTTTTTTTCGAAAAAGTTAACTATGTCAATCTAATAAAATGAGATTTCATTTTCCTTGCGAGGGACTTTTCCTTCTGTTTCGAAAGACACAGCAAATTCCTTGAGTTCGGGTTTCAATCTTTCGTCGGGAGAAAAACTCATCCAGAACAGAGAAAATTATTCAGGGGCCTATGAATTATTAAAACTAACGATTCCCCATTCCCCATGGAAGATTCCGCAGAGATGAATTCTGCTACCAAAACAAGCTGTTGCTCGTCTTATTATATATCTGGGATTTCTGTTCGCTTGTTGTTTTCAGCAAAAACAAAACAAAGGGAAAGGAACAAAATCACAGACAAGATACACTGACTGTGAAAGTTTCGTTAAACCTCCCCGTGGGAATCTGAAATTTGTTGAGAAAACCTCAAACAATTTTTTGTGTCGTTCTGGGAAGAAAACGTAAATGGCCTTAAATGAGAACATTTCCTAGATAATGCTGAGAGTCGGGGATTTGCATTTTGGGCGTATTTTGATGTCTTGTATCACGCCAAGGTAGCAGCAGAACTAAATCGTCTGCAAATTGTTTCCTGTAGTCTAAAAAAAGGGGCTCTATGAATCAATCAGATAAAAGCAAAAAAAGTCTCTCAAATTTCACAACTCCCCCACGCCACATCGAACAAATAAATAAATTGTAATGAATTTGTGCACGTGTTTCTAGTATTTCATCTTATTACATTTATGTGAGCTGTTTTTCGCCGCATTAGTATCAACAAATAATCCAGTCGTTCACATGTGGCGTCTTATCTCTGTAAAATTACGAACTCTACATCCCGCAATTTGTTATGAAATGGGCTCATTAAGCAGGTCTCCCTTCCATCCAAACACCTTGATCCGTTTTAAGGAACACATGCCGGTTCCCAACTTGCACGATTGCGCCATGGTCGGGGGTCTTGACTTCATTCCCAAAAAGCCTTAGACAATAAGTCAAAAAGAATTAGTAAACTTCGGGTGGAAGTTTTGTTGCGACGAACTCCGGTAATCATGGAGTGATTTTAGACGTGCCTAAGGGATGCTATATAAGCCAGAGATTAAGCGCGGAGAGACCTCACACGGTTTGTGTGTTTTTCGGTATATTCCCGAAAATAAAACATTTGTGAAAGAAGATGTACGTAATTTAAAATTAATGCCACTTAAGGCACATCGTAGCATCCCCTGAGGATGAAGATGGGGAACGCAATCACGAGAGAATAGCGGTAATAATCAAAAACCGCATGCACCAAAATTGATGTCAATGTAACCATGCAACATTGCCATCTTTAGCTTAATTTAAGTCGCTCTTTAATGGTGAACGCAACTCACGTAAGTATTTCGATCCGCCGCGCCACGCTGCTCGTGCCGATAATTTGCAAAACACTCAATTGCTGGGCGCTTTATTGGCTTCCAAAAAAACGGATTGGCAAAAAGCGCCTATTTTGCAATTTGGCAGATTACTAAGTGCCTCAGTGCATGGAGACGTGCGGTTACAAATATTGCAGGACCACAGACACGGGATCCTCTGCAATCTGGCGAAGAATCCATCCGAACCTGCAATCGAGACTGGAAGAACTGACATTAGTCGCTGCGATTTGTCATTGCAAGGACTCAAGCTGCATCCTGGCAACACAAGATGCATCCCAAGCAGTGATGTGGCTCTGGATCCTGTCTCTACCTAATCCGGTTCGTTTCGTGGATTCGTGTAACTTTCTTTTTATCTCAATTTTTCACTCGATTTATCCTCGTGAACGGGAAATTACACAAGTCAATTGTTGGGGATCCAATTCTTGGGTTCCAACCAAAAACGCATCCTGCAGCAGCTCAGCATCGGTGGAAGGATGTGCCAGTGTAATGTCTATCGCATTAAATTCATCAAACTCTATTGATTTCTTGTGGATGAAGTTCTCGTGTATTGTAAATAAATTTGAAGAGGCAACGGATTCACAATGGCTTTTGAACACGCCCTAATGTCTATAGACACGCTGCAGGTAAGGTACGACTCCAGATACGCGCTGGCATCCTGTTCCCAACAACATTACCGCAGCTGTATATATCAGTAATAACATTACTAGTCATCCCGAGGGTATAATAGCTTCGGATATATTACGAGAGCAGTCGAAGCAAAATTCCTCCATACCCACTTCACCGCAGCCGATGGAGTTTCTAATTTGCCGATATCGAGGTATGAGCGGTTCGTCGCGGTATCCTGACTCAAGTGAGATACTTTGTGCAGGTGGCACATCTAATTAAACTATAGGTACTATTTTCACTGGCGCAGTCTCTTCTGCCGTTCATGAATCTCGGATGCTTTGTGTGATTTTTCAGGTCTATTCAATTTGATAACAACAAAAGTGGCCTCCACATCCATTGTGCAATTCCACGGCCTCGTTATCGCACAAATGCTTTCTGTATTCACGTTCGGATAAAAAGTCAATAGTCCGACCGACGTGCTATACATATTTTTCATACCATTTCAACGCTGAGGTATGAATGGCTGAAGCAAGTAGACAAAACCTTTTGTACCGCACTCGAAATCCTTCGGAATTGTGTTTATTAGAAGGATTGGAACAAACAGCCAATCTGCACTCTGTGAAATAGACTGAACTCTGCAGATGTGGCTTGTTGGAGGGAAAAATAAACATAAATAAATAACAAACAATCATATCCCATTAAGTCAACAATAACTCTCGAAAGAAATGGAAGGGTTACACATTTGTGACTGCATTTATGTGTTATTGGATGAAAATTAATGGAAGTTTTTAAAAAATCTGAAGGTGTGTTGAGAGAACTCTGGATTTGGTACAAGTGCGCACTTGTCTGCGAATCCTGTTTCATTCTGTACAAGTGTACAGTAATGTGTAAGAATAAATTAGCGTGATTTTTGTAATTCCAATCAGTCAAAGTAATTGCAGTAATTTCATAAACAGTAAAAAATGAGCTGCTGAATTCAATGTTCAATTTGTGAAATTCAAGTGGCACGTAAATGGAAATTGTCTGACAAATGTATTGTAAATATTTTATAATATTTGTTTTTTATGTATTGTAGCTGTTAAATCAAACTTTGGAAGTTTTGGTTCCAGATTTTGGAGAAAAAAAAATTGTCAAAATTTCTCAAGACTTCTGAAAAAGGATCTTCTGCAATTGGTTCGTCTTGTCCTCATTTCAATTACGTGTTAAGAAGTGGGTTGAAATGAGTTGAAGTGGAAACAAGGGAAACAAATCTTGGGGTACAAAAACATTTCAGCGTAATTTACAGATAGAACTGGATCACTCCTCGGAATTAAGTACTAAATCTACAATGGGAGAGAATTTAATCAACTTGGTCAGCGAAAAAAACGGAAATCCTTGAAAATGCCATGATAAATAACAACACTCGAGTCCCAGTTAATAAACGTTGAAGGGGGAGGGCAGCAACTTCTCGAGTGATGGAGCGCAGCTTGTTTCACTGCTCATTCGGAATGGAAGCAGAAACGGAGTTTGTTCTTTTATATTTTTTTAAATACATTTCTCTGTTTTTTAAAGCCAGATTATGATGAAAGTAGGAAATTCCGGGAATTGTTTGTATTTTCCTTCCATCTCTGATTTGTATAGTTAACATCAATTTTGATATCGGGGACGTTTCCTTACTCGTCTTCTTCCGGCTGGATGGAATCTCCCTTTCGCGAAACCGTGCTGGAAAAAAATACTTTCTCACATTTATCGGATCTTTTCTAACCATCATGTTGTGTTCGGTGGAAACTCACTAAATGCTCCACGTGCTGTGGATTTTTTCTATGAAGGAGTTAACACAGTCGACAGGTGAAAAACTCAAATGGACGAAGTGAAGAACCTCTAGCGACCTGACCAACAATTAGTTCAGAGATATTTTGCGGAATAATCTTTTTCACAATTGTCGTATTGTTTTGGAAGCGCAGTTCTTTGTGCGACCATCCAGTGCGGTAAAAACGAGTTAAATCGAGGTCTGACGGCAAACGGCTGACGACTGCAAATCTTTCTGTCTATGTTGCCGTTGAAAAGTTCTCACGAAACAATTACGTGAGTATTTTATTTAACAATCGCCTTACAACTCTCAAGAGGAGTCATTTCTTCCTTATAGCATATGATAACTTCTTGTTCGCCGACACTTCCATCGAAACCCTTTCGTTTGGCGGTCGGTCGGGGTAACGGAAAAATTGAGTGAAATGAAAAATTCATTTTGTGTTTCGGTTGAGTTTCTCCATTTTGCTCGTCTTCCCAGCCTAGAAAATTTTCTTTTTCTCCTCACTTTTGTATGATCCTCGCTTTATGGAATATTAATTCCGTAGTGTTCCAAGAAGCCGGCCAGGAAGAGTGCACTCGTCGACGAAGTGTTCGGGGCTGTCCCAGTTTAGGAAACCTTCGCACGTTTCAACTTATTGCATGAGAAAGTCGTGGAAGAGGGGCGGAAACGATGGCGCCCAGTTTCAGTAACAAAGAAAAACCCTTGAATTGCATTTGCACTTTTTCAGACGAATGGAAATGAGCTTATGCCAAAGTAGTGGCATGTCGGGGGATCCCCCTCTCTGCCGATGCGATGATCCTTGCATCGGATGGAGTCAAGTGGCTACCAATTCCATTTGAAAACAACCGAATTGCACTTAATCCTTAATCTCCCACGAGTAAAGCTAATGCAGAGAGATAGTCACGTGGAATTTTTTATAGTAACCCGGAAGACTTTTTCCAAGGAAATTCATTCGGCATCAGAAAGTCCTGGGCGATAATAAATGTACATGTATCAAAAACCTCCATCTTACATTCATTCACTATTCTTGGTGCCCATTTGCCCAAGCCTGGATTTTCTGTTGTAGATCCAGGTTCGGTTTCCGAATAGGGATTGCATCCAGTTTAAGAGCAACGTACATCTGTCATCTAGGACAAATTGCTTTCCAGGATATTATGCATTCCCTTGAATTTGATTCCAACACGTAAGTGAAAATGCAATATATTCAATGTTTGTCACCTGTTCATAATTTAAGATCGTTTGCGTTTGGCTGAGGAGAAATTGCGAACGGCGCACAGCAAAAGGACTTTTGACTACTGATGTGAAATAAAAATAATGACGAAGTAGAAAAAAATAAACTAAAATACAAAACAACAAGTTGATTTTATATTCTACTGCGTATAAATTTCCAGGATCTAGGTTATCTGTTGTCATTGGATCGATATCGGATGAATCCTATTTGCAAACATTTATATAAAACGAATTGTGGTAAAACCCCCAGAAACCGTTAGAGAGAGCATCCTTTTTCTTGATATAAAAGGATTTGAAACGAGCTAACAAACAATTTGTCGACAAATAAGTTTGGTTCATGAGCGATAAAATTAAATGTAATCGGGCATTTTGCCAAACTCATACTCATGCAGCAATGCCTGGATTCGAATTACAATTTGGCGAGAATCACAAACCGTGGACGTTTTGAGACTGGAACGTTTTTCTTTAGTGTAAAACGAGTTACCAATTTGGTTTACCGTTTTCTATTTAAAGTCGTTAAGAAGATGAATCAAATTAGAAAATAAATATAAAAGCAAAAATCATTGTGAGGACAAATGCAAATTTGACTTCATTGGAATGTTATTAAAAAGTTTTGTTTAATCATAAATTTTTTTGGTTTTTATCTTTCTTTCATTTTTGGGACAATGTTCTAAAACCAGGACAACAAAAAATGGAATGTATAAGTCAAATTTGTTTTTGAAATTTTTAAAAGGAATTACTTGTAAAGGAATTTTCCACATGGAAATCACAATTTCGAAATATGAAATTTAGGGAAAAGGAAACTACCAAAAACGAACCACGCACATTTTAATGCACAGTTCGAATTCTCGAATTGCTTTCCATTTTTGAGGAAACAAGATTTTGTTTTACGTAACTTTGTCATTTCGACAAATGTTGATTGATCCAGTTTTGGTTCAAAAAGTTCCTTTTCAAAAGTTTAAAAGGTTTTTCGTTTCATCGATCAGCAAACATGAACTAACGAAAATTTTCTTTGCAAAATTCTTTTCAAAAATCCTTGCGATGTAAATCCTTAAGTCGTATTCACACTTGAGATATTACTGAGTAATATAAAAAAATACACCTGCTACAACTTCTAATATATATATATCATTAGAAACAGTTGAATGATTTTTGTGGAATTCGGAAACAAAATGGACGCTATAATGTGCTTAAAATTTCCAGAACTGTAAACTCAGATTGAAGGTGCAAAGCGTAAAACACTCTTTAAAAAAATCACCTGTTTTTTGCGATTTCTTCTCAATTTCATGTACCTCCTTCTTCTTCCTGGTTGCATGTATAAATATCAGGTGACAGTAGCTTAGAGTTTTCACGTTGGGAAAACACCAGAAACCGCCGTCAGAAGGACAATGGTGAAGGAGTGAATTCCTGTTCTGTCCTGTCGGCTTCTATATTTCCAAACTGCACAGAATTTGTCTGCTCCTTTATGCAACCAACATATTATTCCAGTTTTATGACGAAGAAACTGAACCGGGGTTTTTGAGTTTCCATAGAAATTATGGGGACAACTTTTATGCAGTTGGCTGCAGTTCCTGGAGACATGCATCCACCGTCGACGGAGACAAACGTGACACAGACGTTCACATTCAGACAAAAGTTGTCTCCTGATCTTCGCCGGTAGACATTCGATGCGAAAGGATTCGATACCGGCAGACAGCGTCGAGTTGCGACAAGACGTCATGTGACATGTTCCACAATGGTTCCAGAATGGTTTAATGTAGATCTGAAATATCCTGGAAAGGCGACAAAAACAAATCTCAGTTTCCAAGGTGATTTGTAATATCTCGAGAATTTCGGTCGTGTTTTTTTCTGATGCAGCGCAAAAATTGTATTATGATGTTTTACATATGAAGCCGAAATTTTAAAAGCAGGTGGAATCCGACGAGAGTTGCTGTCAGGTGCTTAGGGAAAATTTCTCTCAAGGTAGGTATTGAATGTCCAATCAGTTGGACTCGTTATAAAAGTTTGAATACAAAAGAGGATTCCTTTCAAGCTCATACACAATCCTGTTTATGTGAAGGCGTCAAATTAGATTTGTGGCTGCTGAAAATCTGTCATGTGGTCTGCTTTTGTTGTTCTGGAATTTGTGAGTTCCTTGATTTTCGGATAGAAGGTTGAGCTTGAAGGGGAGGACTAATGCCAGGGCTCTATGATGAAAACAATCGTCCTAGTCTGCCTCTCCCGTTCACTACAATTCTCGATCGATTAAGTAAACTGCTGCAGATACTGCAGAAGAAGTCCTTGCTGAACCCCATCCATAACTTGTGTGAAATTTACGATGATAGTATAAGCTTCAGTTCCTTTCGCACATAATCCCACATATGGGTAATCTCCTTTAGATGCAGCAGCTCCCTTGGATGGTAGCAGATGTCCTTTGGTGTACACTTGTACAGTGTACTTAACCAATTAATGTAAAGAAAAAGCTTGGATAGGTGCGGTAAGCCATAACGGCTATAACCTACGACTTCTTCCTCACCAGCAAATCAAATCTAGTATTTTTTCCCAAATTTTATTGAAAAAAAAAATTTTTTTTAAAACAGTTTTTTCACGAAAATTAGATTCAGTTAAGTCCTGCTGTCAAGGTGACTAAAAGTATTGATATGTATCCCAAAAACACGGGTAAGAATTTGCCTTTTGCAGTTTTCAATTATTAGGTTTTGACCAAAGGATTGTGTGATCTTGTTCTGGTTACTTTATTTACGAGAGACGTTTGTAACCTTTCTTTGCTTCAAAATGTATCAATATTAAAATCCTTTCAGGAGAATCTGCCTAATAAATTTTGAATTTTCTTATCCCAGCATTTCTAAATTTAAATCGCCATAGAAATTGCTTGACGACAAATTCAAAGGACTTAAGGACGAGGAATTGGATTTTTATCTGCACGAAATCAGAACTTTACAGTTTTGGAATTGAATGTGTACAAAAGGGAATAAGAACAAAATAAAAAGAAAAGAAATTTTCAAATTAATAAAAATATTTCTGTTTAAAATTCATCAATTTTGTTCTTTACTTTTCACACAGTGCACCTGAATAACGATTTAATTCAACACATTAACAACAAAAACCAGTAAAATTCAAATTTATCAGTGATGAAAAGCCCATTTCTATCTCAACATCAATTATTTCGTCTAAAAGAAAAATTTGAATACCCGCAAAAACATATTGCTCGGCTGGTATTTGTTCTAGAGCAGGACTCTCTTCTAGCATATTCTCCTTCTGCCTGAAGGAGTTTTTATACAATTCCAAAAATATGCAGACAGAGAAGCAAAACGAAATCAACGGGGGAAACAATAGGATCGCAGCATAGAGACAGGACATGTTTCAGGAATCCCAAAAATATGCAAATGCGGAAAGTTTGTCAAAGGAAATATTAGAAATTTCCCGGGAAATGAGTCCTTTAAAAGTATTTGTGATATATATTCAATCAAACTAATCCGTCAGAGATTGTTTTACGCAATGCAGAATTCATAACTGTTATACTCGGTGAATTTTACCGCGTCGGCAGATGGGCGACTGGAGGGGGTAAAAAAAAAATTGAAATTCAAATACTTCACAAATGTATTCTAATGCATATCATTAAAATCATCGCGTAGCATCCCATCGGAGAAAAATTTTCCTCGATTGTTTCATTATGCAATCGAAAGCAAAACATTTGCGTTTCTGACCTCAATAAAGAGGCAATTTATTTATATATTTCCCTCGTTGTTACCCCTTTGAAAGGGAGTCGCGGGGATTGTATAAATTAAAATCGGTCACGCTAAAGATTTGGGGAAAATTCGCGGGCTTATCGAAACCAATTTGAATAATCGTTTTATGGGTGTAAATACAGGAAAATAAGTTTGGCGATTTGGCGTCTCACCATCTGGGCGTCCATTGATAGATAGATTGATCCAGGCCACAAAAACGCGACCAGGATCTGATTGGGGGTGGGCGATAGCGACGTAAGGGCTTTAATTGAATGTTATTGCTGCACTGTTGGGTGGCGTTATTTGGCCCTCGCCAAGTCGTCAGCGTCGGCCACTGTTCTGGATTAAATTTGATTCTGTAGTTCAATCGCATGATTATGTGATTTTGGGAAATTTTCCCCAAGGGACGAGGGTAAATCACGGCAAGCCGGAGGGTGTGGAAACCAAATTGGAGTTTACCGAAAATAACTGAAGGGCAGATTGTAAAGATGAAATCATCGGCAAGCTTGAAATCACTGTTGCTCTTCGATGCACGCAAGTGCCCTTTAGTAGATTACTAATGGCAATTACCTCCTTAAGGACGTGCCTGTGTCTTCAAGGTAGCCCTGCTAATTGGTTAATTTTGATTTGTTTTATGTGCCTCCAGCGCACTACATAAATTAGACTACTCAAGTAGAGCATCAGCCAAACAGCAATTACAATAACAAATAGCACGCACACACCCTTAGCCTAATAAGTCCTTTTTGTTGACCTTCGAGTGTACTTTTGCCAAACAGGCCAACTGATATGAACCTCGCATTGATACAGTTGCCTTCGTCTAATTAATTAGTTCTCGGACAAGCAAATTTGCTGAGCAAACCAACAAATGGTCAAGGATGACAGGACATACGCAAATAAGCCTGAATATCACCCACTGAAAGGACTGTATATTTTTGTAGTGGCTTTCTCAATGGAAGATACGAAGAACTTGTGGGACGACTGTTTGGTTACTATTCCTTCGGGAAACTGCTGACAAGTGTAATTCTGACACTTGAATTCATGCTTTTGTTTCATGTGTGTTCTTGTTGAATCAAAGTTTGGATTAGATCAATCCTATTGAGTGCCACTGCTGTGAGTAACAATAATACAGTATTGTTGGAAATTTTGGGAAATACGTGTGTTACGATTTGTAGTTTTTGTTGAGTTGTCAACAAACAGGGAATATTATTTCTCCGCTAAGGATGTTTGTTGGCGACAAATAAAGAGTGAGGAATGAACTTTTAGTGTTTTCCCAGGATAATGTCAAGTAAACATTTGAAATGAAGGTATCATCACTTTTCTTTATTCAGCACAATACAAATCGAAATTGAAACCTATTCATTGACTTTATCCTTAGACATTTTACTAGAAATTCACTTAAATATTACTGAAAGCAGGACGAGTAGGTAGAACAGCTGAAGAAATTTCAGCGAACACTCTCCACTCTTTTTACACGAAAAAAATACAAGTCTTCTACTAATAAAAGCGTATCAAACGATCAAATTAAATTAAAAGTACTTCCTGACTGCAGAACTAATCCAGTTCATTCGCACAGAAAAACCAGATCCAACGGAAGGATCTATTTTCTTTTCATTCCTTACTTTTTTGAATAAATATTTCAATAAAACATCACACACGAATCACATCGACTGTGTTCCGGGATTCTCCATTTATTTTTTGTCCTTTATCCTTTTTGTCTTTTAATGCATTCAGTGCCAATATTTGGCTTGATTGAATCGAAACTCATTAGCAAATTTGTTATTCGATTTCTAAAACTCCTCCATTCAATCAAAATATCCTGGAGCCACTCCAGTGCATTTTTCAATTACGGTCTCTACCTTCAAAGAGTCCTTCAATCATTTATTCTGTCCACTTACATTGTATACACATATTTGAAAGTCACTGCCCTATTCTAAGTTAATGTTTTTCTTTCTCAAAAAACAGATAGTTTTTTTTTACAAATACAACTTTTTAGGAGAATTTTAATTATCAAATTACATTTTTTTGTGCTTAGAATTGTGACAAGAATAATTAAAATGTTTATAGACAATTCTTTTGTACATTTGGATGAAAGGTTATAATTTACCAAACATCCTTGAACTGTTGCCAAATAGATATAGGTGGGTTGCAGCAGCAATAACAAAGTGTTTTTATAACATACCTGGAAATAAAGAGAGAACATTGTTTAATATTTTCAATTCTACTTTCATAGTAATTATTTGTGATTTGTTATTTTATTTTAAATTCACTTAATTAAACTTTTTTTTTTAATTTTTCAATGGAATATAAGTATATAAAAAAAATATAATTGTATTTGGATTTTAGTGAATTATACTTCGTATTATTTTTAACTAAAGCCTGCTTGTTTGTTTATTTGTACAGGGCGAATGCGATCTTTTTCCATAATTTAAGCCATTTTAAATACTTAAACCCTACGTTCCTTTCCCGTCTGCCTTAACGCCACCACCCACACTTTGCATGAGAATCACATCTGTACTTTCCTGTTTCGAAAAAAATCTCTTCCGCAGTAATCTCACCGCGATTTAAATTTCTTCCGGAGATCCTTGTTTGTACATACGTGTACGTCCTTGACAGGGCTATTATCGTGGTATCTAATTGCAGTTCATGGTATAACGACGATTTTTTCAGACACCGGGAAAGCAATTGTTCCCCTTTTTCAAATCATAGCAGAGAAGTGAAAATCACTCTACCCACTCAACTATTGTTACTACTCGCTTAAATAACCTCCTTCCAGCATTTCCCGACTCGTAGTGTTGCTCCTTTTAGCGCGTTCAATTTCACCTCCGTTGTTAAGAGTTACGTTTTATTTTTCCAAATACCTTTCATGCTTTAGAGATTTTCACCCTCGAGGCATCTGCGTTGTGTTCCGATTATTATATACACAAGCGAAAATTTTAAAGCATCCATTTTGCTTTAAGTCTGCAAGAATCACTTTTCATCTATTAACCACGTTAACCTTTGTAATCCCTTTCTAATGTGGGTTGATGTAATCATCAAAAACATCTGATACAATGGAGGAAATTCTTATTTTCGCTCAAGAAAGGTGGAATGTGTTATTTTTTTCAATTTTTCTTTTTATTATCCGCAAAAAATTCAAACTGCTTGGCAACATTCTTAACTTTAATTAGGATTTTAATGGAAATTCAGTCCTTTATACATTTTTAATGTATAAAAGGGATTTATTTTTGTTTCGTTTTGAGTAACTATATTTATGTTTTGTTTATGTAGAAAGAGGAATTCGCATTTCGCTTGTGCTGTTCTTTATATAATTCATTTTTTAGGAGCAAGTAACCGCCTTAGAAATTCCTTCCACACAGTTAAGTCGGTAGCTTGCTAACATTTTCTTATATTTAAACAAATTACAGCGATAACTTTATTAAACATTTTCCACATTATTAAAACGTGGGTAAAACGTGTTGTGTGTATTACGTGCGAACATTGCCGCCTTGGATCACGCCAGTAGTCACCCCGAATTAACCTCCTTACTCCATTACCACCAATTAAATACTCTCGAACAACAGTCAAATTATATTATTTGAAATTTTCACTGCTTTAGGTCGCATCCATTAAAGCTGAATTAAAAATTACATAGAGAGAGCTAAATCGAATCAGAACTCGCTGAATTCCGGCGGCTGTATATTTCCCTGGGGAATTACAGCCGCAAAAGTGCACTTCCTGTGATTACAGAAATGGCAAATTATTCGCCGCCATTTCTACGATGATATGCAGTCAGCATTCCTTTGCTCTGCACCCCAAACACCGTCCGGGCGTCAGGCTCCAATCGGATCCAAACTCCATGTTGTCGTTGCCGCAGTGCATGATGGCCGCCGTCGAGTCGTTCTGCTTTCTTGACTTCTTACATGAAAATCTAGTGGGATTAGAGTTCGTGCGAACTCCTTGCACCTGGACATGCCAGATTAGCTGCTGTGCACCATCGGCGCTAATTACCGCGAGTTATTTGCGTTCGATCCACATCTAGAGCGATGGCCGCGGTTTCCAGTTTCACAGTTCCTGATGATGGTTAATAACTCTGCACCTGTAGCCGGATCTCCAACGCTCAATCCCGGTATCTTGGTGCCCGTCTTGATCGCGTTTGTCTCAAGTAACAAATGTCATTTTTTTTTAACTCAAACCAGAAGAAAAGACATCAAATATCAGTGAATTTTCTCGTGGGCGGAAGTGGTGGGCGCATTTCAAAAATTGGGCGCCATTACGATCGGAAAAGAAATTTTCGAGAGAAAATATTCGGAAAAAAATTGATTGACTACAACCGTTACCTTCGATTGAGAAAACGACAGTCAATGTCAAGATGCCAAAGAATGTGGTGTGAAGAAACAAAATTAAGAAAAAAAAACAGCACAGCTACGTGGGATGGACAATTTATTAGGTGGCAGTTCACCACCTCCAGATCGAGTTACGGGGCGGGATTGGAAGCCAGTGAAAATGGTTCGAGTGTTCCCGTTCACTTCGCCCAACTCCATTTTATTGGTTGACGATGGAGTCGAATTTCACAGATCTTCTCTTGACATGGGGCACAAATTGGTGGATGGTGGAAGTTTTAACTTTTTCCTGAATATTCTCTAGTTATTCAATCTGCGTACGCTGTAGGCGGGTAGCAAGGGTTCCACAAGCCAGTACTTCCATCCACTTACAACTTAATTTCTATGCCGACATCAATTTCCACACCTCACATATTGTCTATAGCAAATACGACAAGGAAATCACATCAGTTAACTGATTGTGAGATCGAATGGGGTCCTTTAGATCCTTTCGTAATTTCGATACGTCAATTTAGAGAAGTCTCCTTAGTTCAGTGCTGATAACCACAAGACAAATGTGATATATATAGTAATTCAAATTTACTTAGCTCACATTTAGACCCTTTTGCATTATTAACACAACTTGTTCCTTTTTTTATTCAACGGAAACCAGTTCTTTTCTTTTCAAGGACATTTTATGGACGCTGAAGTCGCTCATTTTGAATTTAAAAAACCAGTAATAAAAGCATTAGTGGAGAACCTCGAGTTAATACAACTCTTATCAAGTAATGAATAACTACCCTAAATTTCTACCAGCAAAAGGTAGCCCCGCTGTTTACTGAGCTTAGTCACGGCATTGTTTTACTGCGTTGCGTTGGTTTAAATAAAACTCAGGTCAATGTTTGCGGAAACCAAAACACCTCCGACTCAATACCTCTTCAGAATTTTTCATATTTACCGAAATAAAAAAAAAATTATCGATTTAAAAAAAAACCTATTTTCCCACTAGAACTTTCAAAGATTTCAAATTTTTAAGGTTTTGAAGGATTTATTTTTAGCAATATTTCATAGAGTGGTACGTGCTGCTTGCATCCATCTACGAAACAGAAATGCACTGATGTCGGGATATCCTCATCGATGGAATCACTTGATTTTCCTCAATTTTTTCAATCTTCTTTTATTTTTACATTTTGTATGTTTTATTAAGCAGATCTGCATCCCTCAGCGGAGTCCTCACTCAATGCACTGTTTCAAGTGAAAATCGCTTACAAAATATCCACTTCTCCGTTCGCCGCACCGCAACCATTACACATCCTTTACAAGGAGTTTTCGAGAAGGGATATCTGTGCTGTGCAGCACCAAAGTGCTCATCGATGCAACACTTTCTTTTGAATGTTGGATGATGATATCTTCGAGCATTCATTCCAAAAACGAGCTACACAAAAAGTTAGAAATGTACTGAATGTCTTTCAAAATCCTTTTTGCGGAAATATCACGTACAATATTAGTGAGCATGGAAATGAAAAATGCGAAAAATAAAACCAAAAATAAAAATATATAAAAGGGATATGTGTCTTATTTTTGGTTAGTGCAGAACTTTGTCTGCTCCAATGGATACTGGATAACGTCATTCGACATCAATGAACAGGAATGAAAATCCAAAAAAGCTTGAAATCCATATCTATTAATTAAAACAAATGCATTGCGAAAATTTTATCCTGTTTTGGAAATTCGTTGTGTTGCTTTACAATGGATGTCAAATTGTCAACTCCTCTTTCCGCTATATGCAAGCAAAGACTATGTTATGAACTCTATTATTTTATATTTTTTGAAATATTTTGGTGCAGCGTTTATATTTTGGAATGCACATTTAAAATAACCAATGATATGATGCATTTTTTCTGTTTAGTTAGAGAGTTTCAATTCTAATTAACAATAAAAATACGTAGAAATAAAATGGAGGCCATAAATTTAAAAACACACTATTTATTCTCTTTTCAGTTATTTTCTAAAAGTAAAATAAATAAAACCACACAAAATTCATGCAAAATTGAGCACAAAAAGACGAGTCCGGTCGGGATAACGAAAGGACACATCCGGTACACATAGACACAATAATATGAGATAAAAATTTACCCCAAACCGGATTTCAAAACAGTAGATTGAATCCTTTCCTCCACTATTTCTAAATTTCCAGATCGATGAAAACTCATAAAAAGCCCGCACGAGAAAAAGTCTCTCTGTGTTGGGGAGCATTATTTAAATCAACCCCCACCCACCCCAAACCGGGAAAGCTTCGAAATTGCCGACAATAGGTGCAGGAAAAACATCTTACGAAGGCATCACTTGTTCCGAACTACCCACACCCCCACCCCCATCGCTGGAGCTTCGCAACAGATTAAATTCGTCAAAGTGAAACCATAGGGGTAACCTCTTCGGGATTGATGTAGTGCCTTCCGGTTTTCGGGGAGCATTGTTCGCATCCAAACAAGAGAAAAAATTATATTCCTTGCTGGTTGCTGTTGTTGTTATTATAGTGTATCCCGATCCAGCGGGGAACAGGGCTGCCGGGACACAAAGCAACACACTATTGATTTTCTCAGTTGTGTTTTTAACAAACTTTATTTTTGTGCTTTTGTTCACAAAGCGTTGTATGGATTGGATTAAGCAGGAAGTGGATGCTAATACGGAAAACTTAGTTTCCACTGGCGTTCGAATGGGGGAGAGTTTTCCAACTGGATACGCAGTAAGGAAAGGGGGTCACTGTAAGTGCTTTATTTAAAAATATTAAATTTAAATAAAAACACGTTGGCAATTTTAAAAAATGAAAGAAAAATTATGAGAACGCTTGATTTTATTTACTGAGGCGAGTCGAACTGGGTCAGTAGGGCGTTGAATTTTCGGGAACAGGAAAAACCCCTTTCAGTTACCTTTTATGGTGGGGATTTTTCACGCATGTGATTTTCTGTGAGGTCTCCCAGGGGAATTATCCTTATGCTGGATAATATTCTCTCAGGGATTAAACGAAATAAGGTAGGATTTGTCACGTACTCGTCTGCATGCCTTAAATCCCTGAACAAATTATTTTGGTTTTTTTTAGCCCAAGAAAAATGAGGAACTGTAATTTCAAGTTACGATCGCATCTTGAATTGTTCTGGTACAGGTGTATGAAAGGATTTGCGGACAATCCTCAATTACAAGGTCAAAACAGGCTTGAGCGAAAAATCTACGAATACATGGAAACGAAAGAATTTCAATGGTTTGAAGATTGTTTCAAGCACAATGTCCTCGAAAACTAATCAATTATGTCATTACCCAAAATTGAGTTCTTTTTTTTAAATTACGACAGATTGAAATTTTATATTAAACTAATTTCGCAAGTTCAGAAAACTTCGACCTTTTTGAAGCACCTGAAGTTGACAGAATCGATTTGATGGTTTTGAAAAATTTAAAGTTCCAAAAAATACAATCTTAAAATATCGTTTCATTGCTGAATGTTGTTAAATTCGTTTTCCAATTTATATTTTCAAGTAAACTAATTAAAACGTAATTAAGTTTTTTTCTCAAGGCATATCAAAAAATTTGTATATTATTCATGATAACGACAACATGAAATTAATCTCTGTTAAATTCACTTTGATGGTAATGAAATACAAGAAAACGTTTGTGTAACTGAAATGTAAGAAATGATTTATTTCGTGGGCAAACATTATTTTAAAGTACCTACGAAATGATATTTATCACTGGACGTAATTAAAACGTAGACCCATAACTTTAAGACGCAATTTACATCTGGACTTGCTGAAGGAAAATTAATGAATGTGCTCAAAACTACAATTAAGAATAAAATAATGTGTTTAGTTCTGTAGAATTACTCTTTAAATTCTTTCTAAATAGGTAATGATTGTGGATTTAAAAAAAAATTTTTCTTTTAATTCAGAGTGTGGTTGGTGGAGGGCGATGGAAAATTGCCAGCAAATATTTCTCTGATGACGTGAAAATGTCCCAAAAAAAATTTCCCACCAAACTTGAAAAGTTGCTTATCAAAATCGATTTCCTGCTTCAAGGATCGCAGATTTGAATTGAGACTCTTCTATGGATGATACTTGTTTAATTTGGGTTTCTATTGGATCTCGATTAGGTACCATTTCAACTTCGTTGTGTAATATAAATAATTGGAATATTTCATATGCATTGTTTCTAGTTGTTTGCATCCTGGAATGGATTTCATTATTTAATTGGCAGCGTGTTGAAATTGGATTTGTAGCTGTTAATTGTACAGTTACAATCACAAGAACTTAAGAACTTTAAGGATCAATTGGATTATGTATTGTGTTGATAGATTGACGTTTTGCATAGATTAGTTACTAAAAGCCAAGTCAATAAATACGACTTAAAAAAGCGAACGTTGGCACAACAATACAGATACAAAGGGATAACTTTTGTTCATTGTGCACTATTCAACATTTTACAGGATCTGCGAACTAAGCTTAAGACTTAAGTATTTCAAGCACTGCACTTTAATAAACTGAAGTTGAACTCACATTTATGGGTCAAATAACGTTAATTTAAACTTTATGTGTTTTTTGAACAATGAACAAGAACATATTTTTCAATATATTGTATTTAAAAACGCAAATGAAGGACATGTACGAAAAGTTGACCTAACAAAAGCGGCAACGAAATATTTCATGCTATTTGCATTGTCCTGTTTTTATCCGCAGACTTCCGTAATTCTTTTCGGATATATGTTTTTTTTTTTATTTTTTACCCCCCATAATCCCCCACAAACCGCACTGTAATCCCTTCACAAAAATTCTGCACATTTTATCGATCTCGTGTGCACAGGAAAAGTTTTCGTTGTTTATTTTAAAGGGAACAAATGCATTGCGAGGCAAATTAATTGCTTCATGCAGCGCTCTCCTTTCATTATTGCCTCTTCTGCATGAGCAGATGTTCCAGTATCTCCATTTGGAGACGTTCCTCTATTTTTATTGTGCACATTTATTCGAATGTTTGCTTTTTTTTTTTACTTTCCGCCGGAGCCATGGATCTGATTTTCGGCTGCAAATTTTTACGAAGCAAATTACAAATGCAGATAACTGTTTAAGTTTCGGTCGTTGAAATGTAATCCTGCTGGAGGAAAACTAATGTTTTAGTTCCTACTTACCTTGAATAATCCTTTCTTTATTATATTTACCTACGCCAGAGTGACATGACGTGCAGAAAAGAAAAATTTTATGAAAATTTGAAATTGTTAAAACTCTGGCTTTGATGGCTGATTGGTAGGAAACTGAAATTTCCAATTAAATTTTATAATTACAATAACAAAGGAATCTCGACTGGCGGAAGCCCCTGATGGAAAGGATTTCAAAAATCCCCGAGATACTTTTGACGTTCTAAAATACAAAATAGCTCCATTCACCTGCACGGAGACAGTTTTCGACCACAAGACGGAATGTAATTACTAGTTATAATCTTAAAAGTCCTTCGGAAACCGCTGTCACAACTTCTTCTCCCCCCCGCTGTCGCAATAAACGTTCCTAAAAGTGATTTCCTTTGCGATAACAGAATGAACGACCTCCATCCAGTGGTTGCAATCATCTCTACTTTAGGATAATATGCAGAACGTAACACAATAATCGATTTCGATTTTGTCCAAGCTGTACTGAACATTTTTGTTGTCCTTAAAACCAGCAGGATTTCGACAGGGAAAGCCAGATGTCGTTTGATCGCAGAAAATCCAAAATTCAATCACTGGCAAATCTCCTTCCTGCAAATTCCATCCGAAATTCGACACCGATCACAAAAACTGAATTTGTCGCGAATAATTAGCGGTTCTGCATTTCACCAATCAAATCGGGACAATCAGCCAAATGGCGGCGGCGGCGGCAGATTCGCCAACAAGTGAACAAAAAGGTCTCCGCGTTCCATTGAAGCTTCCGCCAGTGGATTCCGATTGCTATGGAAGTCTTGAAAGCGAATTTCATGTAAATTAGTCATTACAAAATTTACAAATTTCACCGAAATTGTTTCGTAAAGTGGCAGCGGGAGGGGAGTGACTTAAGATGGCAATAAATTTTCTTGGTAACATCGTGCCAATTAAATGCGTTCAATACATTTGCCAAAAGGATTTATGGGTTGTGTGGGGCTCCCACGGATCAATAAATTATGCTTGCGGTTTCCGCATTGTTGACCTTATTCAATTCTTTAATTACTCAAGAAATTCAGGGGGATGTTGTACTCAAGAAGGATTTTCTACGATACGACAACAAAAAACCAATTATTGAGAATCAAAACTGTTCTCCTCTGGTTGAACCAAAATACTTAAATGCACGTAAATAAATGTTTTATTCGTAAAGAGGTAAATATTTAAATGTATCAAATGCCCAGAAGTAACTCTTTGGTTTTTTCAGTTCATAAAAAAAATGGAAAAACAATGCTTATTTTGAGTGAATTTAGAGCACAGTGTCCTTTTCACAACTCTGACATTGTGTCAGCCGAAAAGTTTCACCAACTTTCATGAACTGTCAACATCCTTCAACAAAATGTTAAAACATTTTGATCTTATTTGATAAATGATGAATGTTTTCAGTTAAAAACTGTCTGAATTTGTTTGATGTAATGTTTTAACTTTTAAGATCTCGCATAATAACAACATAAAACATTTTAACATCGCGTAGTTTTACGAGTTCGAACGTTGAATTTGGATGTTTTTCTAGCAGTTTTGTTGTTTAAGCACCAATAATATTTTCTCAGCGATTTCACAATATCTTTTCAGATAATTTCATATCCGCAGTGCATAAAAAACGAACGTTTTTAAGGAAAATGCTACAAAGTCCTTTCTTCTTGAAAAAAAAACTTGATTACATCCCATTAAAATGCGAAGAATTTCAAAAATTTCGGTTTATTCCAGCAATTGCCACTTTAATGGGTTCACCCATAAAATTCCACGCGATAAAATTAAATGTCGATCCCATTTTCTGTTGTGCCAGGATGAAAATGTGCGCTTAAACACTAGGAATCCTTCTGTTAATCCGAATCGTTTAGTTGTTTAACAGAAAAGACAACATTGTTATCATGTGAATATATTTGAGAAGTTCCTTTTTCAAAAGGATTGCCTTAAACGGAAATAGGACAACGAATAACAAAGAAGATTATGGACATAGACTGAATCATTATTTGATGCTAACCCTTTCAATTGGCAATGACTCTTGGGCTCCAGTGAGTATTGAGTTAGTTATTTTTTAGTGCACAACTTTCAGGAAGTTCGAGAACATTTTGGTCTTTTTGAAAGCCGTTAAACTTCACAAAACGGCCATTTCGTTAAGAGTGCTACTTAAAAGATTGTCTTTTGGCTTATGAACACTTTTCTTGTTCAAGAACGTTTAAAGTTATAAATACTATACATTTGTTTAAATAGAAAACCAGTTCATACAAAAAGTGAATGGAAACTTTCCTATATTTAAATTCGACATAGATAGGTACATAAAAGAACAATTAGATATAAATATATTCGCACATTTTTTGCAGGAAACGGTTGAATGATGTTGAATGGGTGTGGCTGATTTCCGTTAAGCCAGAAGCCTCATCGAGTCGTAGCAATACATTTGTTCTACAACTCTAGAAAAGAAAAGGTCCACCTGATCTAGACCAACATAGATTTATGCTCGGATTTATGGCAGCACTCTCCGGAAGCAATTTCTATTACTTGATAAGGATAACTGGAATAATACTGAAAGTCCCTCAGAACTTCTATTAATGTGCATAAAAACATAAATTTCTGCGGGAAAAAACCCAAACTTTTGCAAAAAGTTTCCAAGTATGATACTGGGCTATAACGACGCCTAACACTCCAAACGGCACCGAGAAGATGGCTATCCTTTCATAAAATCTCTCTGCAAATATTCTTACTCCTAAGTTTCTTATAGTTGATGACTTCTTCAGGATATTCCTGTAAAGTATTTATTACACTTGGGGTTGTAAAGCAGGATAATGCCACTCTACATTGGAATCGATTTGGATTGGGGCTTTTGACATCCTTCTTGCTAAGTGAAAGTGGTGCAGATTGGACATGGATGACGGAGATAACAGATAAGCAAATTATTTATGGGACTATGTGCTTTTAATTCACAAGGAAGAGGACTGAACTAAGCGCATAATGTTTTTTTTACTTTAAAGTTGGAAGGAAATTTATTGTTGTTGAAACAACAGCGATGGAGATTCATAGTATGCAGTTATATATTTTGTGCTTACCACTGCTGATAATATTTTTTTTGGACCAAGAACTTATTCCCAGAGAATTTTCGCATAGTTCAGACAGACTTTATCGTTGTTGAATAAGGAAATCCTTGCAATCAAATGTCCCAAAAATATATTTGTACTTAACCGGCATCTCGACTGATCTGGTTCTGATCCAACAGTAAAGCACGATGTCATATTTGTGTTTGGCCAACACCACTGCAGCAATGTGCTGAACTGCTGACCTAATATCGAAAGCCCATTTCTGTAAGTGATCCAAGACCCGAGTTGGGAGATATATCCTCACTAATTCAATTTCAACTTCCCTGCCCTTCTGTCTAGGTCGGACAACATCAACTCGGGGTTCGAGTATAGTTTCTGCAGGGTAGGCAAATTAATCGACGTAGAAATCTTCAAACAAAACTCAATTAGGGCTGAAACAAGAAGGTCCTTGGTGCGTTTCCGAGTGACTAAGTTTCAGTTTCAATGTTTGCACAGTGTACTTCATTATCCCTCCACTCTCCAGCTCCTGCCATCTCTCGACACTCTACGCAATGTTATTAATTATGCAATTTTCTATTTGGTCGCTGCACAATGCACATATTGTAAGTGTGCACATTCCTTAAAAACCATGTTGTAATGCACCTTCGAAGCAGGACATTGTCGATGGATCTATGTAATTAGTGATGGAAGTGAGTGCCGCCGGCAATCACAACGCACAGGATCACTGCAGAATTCCAGCGAATTTGTGACGCCATTATCATAATTAACTGGAGACATTCTCAGTTCACTGGCTCTAGTTGCTCTAATGAAGCGTTTCGACAGGTGGATCCACAATGCTAAGTAGGCAATTAACAATATGCTCAGACGAGCCGTTTTATCTGCTTTCGGTGTACACTCGAAAATTAGGAGTTGAACATCACTTAATTACCAGGTCAGGGTGTGCTCTCGTGAGCAAGTGTCGACGGCGATAAGGCATGGCTGCAGTGATTTATCAAACCGGAAACGTTGAGGTGTTTAGTCGAGGTGTCATTAATGAAATTGGAGTGATATTGGGTTCAGATGCGGCTAATGTGAGCCGCATTCTGGTGACAGTAAACAAACGAGGAGACTTCAGCAGAGTCCTTTAGCTATTGTGGTACAATCACAAGTATTCTGAAGGTCCAAGGAAATCAGAAACTTAATTCATCACAAGTACTGAATTTTTATTTTTTTTATGTTTTAAGTTGAATATCGAAAACAATTAATGCGGACGAAAAATAAGTGAAACAATCTAAGGATAACAACCGAGTTCAATAAAATTTTACACAACAAGCGTTAAAACTTAATTGAACAGTTTCGTTGTGGTGCCTCGAGGACATAAAATCACTGATAAATATACAACACAAAACAATTGGGTGTGACAGGCTGTAAAAATGTAATCGCAATAAAGTGTGGCATTAATGCATACATTAACTTTCTTCTTTTCGTCCTTTTTTTAAGTTTTATAATATACTTAAACACAAAATAAATAAATTGATCTGGAGGAAAGAGTTGCCGACTAAGTTTTGGGAGATCCTCGTGTCGGTCAATCCCACCGCATTAGCTCGCTTGGACATAATGAAATTTATTTACGATTCACCTATTAACCCGCTAATAGGAAACTTTAGTGTTTTCCGAAATGCGAAAAGTTATAAAGCGGCTTTACTGCTGCTCCCTTTTAGTAATACCCAAAAAAGGGGGGGTATATCATTTGGATGCTGTAAAAAAGTGTAGCGTCATGAGGCAGCTCTTAAAATGTTATAAAAGTGCTGACTGGGCTGCTACCAAACTTTCCCGGACGATTATTCTACATCAATTTGCCAATAAAAACTTTTTTTGAAATGAGACGCTTTGGGGCCTAATCATAAATTTTTCCTTCCGTCGCCGTAGACAGAGATCGATCGAGCGCCGGCAGGAGGTGTGCCGGGCGAAGGATTCACCGTGTATGTCGGAGATTGATTTGTTAATAAGAGGGGCAGGGAAGCATAAAAGTGCAAGGCACCGTCGCGATGATTCGGCAAAAACTTTTACTTCCGGAAATTTTCAAGATTTTCGCTGAGATTGTGCCGGTTTTCTTTGGGGTACCTGAACGTGCAACGACGCGACGCCTGGCGGATTCGAGGGAAAATACGAACAGGTAAGTCATGCTGATCCATCCACTTACGATGGCGCAGGATGGCACGTTTCTATCTTGCGCTAAATAATTAAAAAGATACTCCGTCATACTTACGGCGGTAAATTTTAGATGAGGATTCCGGTAATTTGCAGTTACATTGAAAATTTCGTTAATTTCCGTCTAACCCCCGTTAGATGACCATAAGATCAGGGGGGGGGGGGGGGGGGGGGGGGTCAGAGTCAGTGGAGCTACTTATCATTATAATTGAAGTCAAGGTACATTTTTGCGGATGCTCGAGTAATTTTCTTCATTTGGGGGAAAATTTCTTATTCGCTGGTAATTGGTAAGCCCACCGAATGAACCCCACCCGGCATAATGGCCGGGGTAGAATTATGACCTCCATTAGGCGTAGGCATTTGCCAGCCATTTGCAGCCGTTAAAATAATAATAATAAAGTTGAAAAATTGCAGAGGAAGAAAATGGCCGACGGACGAATGGTGGAAGGAAAATAAAAGTGAGAATACAAAATTTTAAACCTAATTGCATTATGCGCCCACCGAAACTCACCCCACTCGGGTTCCCAGACGAATTGTGATACCATGATGGCATGCAATCAAAAATGAATTAAACTCTGGCTGGAAGATTGTTGCTGTAATTTTGTTGGTGAGGGTCGCCGCCCTTTTTTTCTCAATTGTTTATCTGGTTCTTATCTTCGTCGGCACGAAAGGGTTATAATCGTTCGGTGAAGTTTCTGATTTCAGCTCTTCCCAGGTCGATTTCCTTCATTCTAAGGTAAGTAAAAAAAACAAAAAAAAAAATATAATAATAATTTTCCGAAGTACTTTCGTCATTCCAGGAGTTTTCAATGGACGCACTGTGACGGCATTCAAGGACCAGGACGGAGTCGCCAACATCGGAGGAATGTTTTTAATTTCTCAGAATCATTAAAGTGAAGGTAGAGTAGACCAGGCTTTCAAGAAGCCGTCCATAATTATGTGGGCCAGGCTCTGGAGGCAGCGTTTCTCGGAACCGTACTTCCAGGCGAACCTAGACGAAGGTAAACTAGGCCCACTGTATTAATGGAGCCCTAAATGTTAGTATGGGCTCTTCCAAATGTACTCAGGTCTTCTCTTGCCCACGTTACGTAATTGATATAATTAGGGTAATGATGTGCCGCATTTGTACATTTCGACAACAACCACCCATTCCCTCAGGTAGTAGCAAAATGGCCACAGTAAAAGGATTATCTTTAGTATTGAATAAGAGTTCTGCACATATTTTGCAGGAAGGACAAGACGGAAAATACAGGTACAGCGAATTCAAGTGAAACAGGAAAATTCTGTAAATATGGTGGACTTAAAATGCCACAAAGAGTGCCGGTTAATTGTTTATGTTTATTTTTAATGAAATTCCGTTTCTGGCTTTTTATACACGGAAGTAATAACTTGGAATTAAGGTACTTTTCCTACTTTTATTAGTAATTCAATTTGGTGTGTTAATGCTGACATATTTTTTTCCTCCCCATCCCAACTTTCCAGGGACTGAGCGAACGAATGAATCTTTTGAGGGTAATAACGGTTGAATACATATCGTAAACTCGTATTGGGTAGTAAAAAACAACGTTTGCTTCAACTGACTACTGAGCGCAGTTTAAACGCTTTTTAAAATGCTGGCGGATGGGTTAAAGTTGACAGTGTGGATTTTCCTTTAATGTAGGAAAACGTTGAACATTTACATTTGTTTTAAACTTTTATAGTTAACAAGAACACAAGGTATTATGCAAACAGAAATCATCAATTGCAAGTTTAACAAATAACATTGAAATAATATTGAATTCGAAAAATACAGTAAACTACATTGTGTATTTATTATTTAAGTTAAAATAACGAAAACAGAAATAAACAAAAAACATTCCACAAAAATGAACTACTCCACGTTCTTGTAGCTTCATTAATAATTTATGATAATTTCACCCACAATGTTTACTAATTACTATTAAATCAAGCAAATGGACAAAAAACCTAATTTTGATACACATCAGTACGATAGAAGTCAGTTAATCACTCCTCCTCACTTCCCACTGTTGCGCAACTTTTGATCGGAAAATTTTTCATTATCAATTATCATTAAAGGGAAAGCCACAAAAATATATATATATAATAAAAATTAATTAATAATTATAATTAGGCGAAATATAATAGGCGAAACGAGTTCAATTCACCAGTCCTATTTTCGGTTCCGTCTTTTCAAGTTTTCAAGCAGCATTCGAAGGACATTCATACTTTCCATTTTGTGTCCATTTGAACGGTTGACCACCGCGAATCCAATGGACAATGGTTTCCAAAGTGCACGGACATTAGATCGTGCTGGCGAGAATTATCTTTGAGACTGAATTTTCAGGAAATTGCTTTTTGACGGGGTTGGCGGGGTGATAATCGGTTGTATTGCGGCAGTCCCAGTTTGCATATTAGCGCACTTTCTCCTCTTGGTACGCCTTTCACACCAACAACAACACATTTTCAACGCTGACCAGTGTTCTCCACGGTTGACTGGGCGAATTTCCACATAGAGCGCAATTACTTACCAAAGATAAGTAATTTCCTTGGTACTGAGTACTGACCACTGGGTGACGTATTCTCTTCTTACCTCATGCCACGGGAATAAAGACCGTTAGAAGCGTTTAATTCGACATGCCCTCAATTATGTATAATGCGCACCACATCCACGTGGTGAACGCCAAACATTTACGTATCCCCATTCGGCGGTTTTTGCTGGGTATTGTTTGTTTGGTATGTGTGAGCAACTTAACACTCACCCAATGAATCAACAAGTATACACACCAAACAGTGACCTCCATACCTCGTATTCTTCGTCTTGTTATGCTATTGCTTCCCACCCTCCAAACAAATTTCTTTGGTAATTTGTTTACATTGAAATTCAAGAATCGGTAAAATTTGCAATATTCCCTCGATAAACGCACACATCTTGATTCCCAGCCGTGATTGTTTTCTAAACAAACTCAGCACTCTTCCAGGGAATTTTTAAATTCCCACAGTTTTCGCCATAAGCCGTTGCAGCATTGAGTAGAGAAAAAAACGACGCTCATTAAGTTGAAACAGAAGAATTTCCCGCTAACTCCCCATAACCATTCTGAATATGGGCAATAAAAAAGAGAAGAAGAAAAAATGAATATGCACACACACCCAATCAGCGATGGAGATTTGTTTACCTCTTTATATTCATATGATACTCCACTTACACATCACCCTGTGCAGCTCTGAAACCAGCGTCTTAAGACGTTCTTTTTAGTCAAAGAAACCAGCTTTACGACGGTTACGGCAGCGTTAAACCCAAACCAGTTTCTCAAATCGCTTTAGATGGAAATAAAAAGCACAAGACGACACCCAAGTTGGAGCGACTATAACTGAATAAGCACACGAGAAAAAAATACACAGCAGCACCCATAACAAGAGCACTAACAACAATAATGACGAGGGCAAAACAAGAAAGAAAATTCTGCAAGAAACTGCAAAGGAGAAGCAAAACAAGAAAAAGAGATTCACATGATCCAAAGACCTTTCATTTCTGCTCTGGATTTGAAACCGAATACGAAACTGTTTCTAGGGTGTAGTGTTTGGGGGGGCATGGTAGCAATGAAGTGGATCGAATAGCGATGCTCGCGCCACCGTGATAATTTTGCACAACTTACGACGGAAATTGATTAGGAAAATTTTTCGTGCCAAATTGGGCGCGTTGTGCTATCGCCCCCGCAATCTTCAGGGAGAGTATCCACCACTCCACCAGCAGGGAAGTGCCACAAGAACCGAACCGTTCGATTTTTCTGGATTTTCGAGACCGGAAGACCAGCTCCGGCTTGTTTGAAGAATTTGGAAGGCACAATTAACTTAATTCGCTTCCATTATTGATGCTCCGAAAGGTGTCGGCGGAAAGTTGTTCGTCAAGGAAAACATTTTATCTGTCAATATTTAATTAACACAACTTTCTCAAGCTGTTCCAGCGACCTTTTGGGACTTGGTAATTTGTTTAAAAAAGTTCATCCTTGCCCGTTTCGGATGAGGTTTTATCACGGATTGTCCCGGAAACACTTACTCATCCGTCCAGATTAGGTTAGAAGTTAGTAAACCAGCTTTCGTTTACTTATTTTCCTTATCCCATAAATAATTTTCATAGAATTTCCTCTGGAACAATATTGACGAGATTGTTGTCCTTGTAATCAGGAACGTCCTTTCGTCGAACAAAGTACGTACAACGATTGTGTACATCTTTGAAAAGGCTTACGGTCTCTTGATATGGAAACTTCCTTAACCGAGGATGATCGTGTTTTGAATCACACAGAATTCACCAATTTAATCAATTGCATTCGATCATTTCTGTGTGCTTGAATAAAACGCAATCCCCTGCACTCCTACAGGTCCTTTCTCTACTCGCAACGGGAACAAATTGCTGCGGGCGAAAGGAGTATTTGCAGATAAAAATTGCCCACTATTTTTATCTCTTGGACACAAAAAAAAAAAAATTTGAGATATTATATAAAAAAAAAGAGTTTCTTGTTCCTTGTTCATTGGGACCAAGACAGATTTTGTACTCACGACTATCTTCGTAAGTTCCAGAATGCAGAAGACGCTTACCTGGAAAAATAAGAGAAACACATTTTATTTATCTATTCGATTCATTTTATAAATATATTTTATTAAAAAATTTTGATACTATACTTTCACAATTTTAAAGTTAAATCATAAGTGAAGAATTTTTTTTATTTTCAAGTTGCGATAGATGTAGTTGGAAAGATACATACATAATAATTAGTCTGTTTGTATTAAGCAAGATGTTCAAACACAACATTTAGTTTACGGTGCGATATTGTGATCTTTGCTTAATAAAAGTTTGAGTAGTTCCGTTTCACATCTGGCGGAAAAGTCAAGTGAAAAACAATTGTGCAAACAGGCGTCAAGGGTATGGGAGGATATTTTTAATTACAGCCTCGACTTGGGGCTGGCTGCAGATGAAATTAAAGCAATTATTTCGTAGCAAATAGTATCTCAGGTGAGAAACAAAAAGCAATAAAGAGAAAAAAAATAAGTTCAAATGTTTTTGGGGAACTTTTGTTTCTAGGTTGCTAAAATTTTCAATATTATTCCAATCGTGTCAAAGTCTTCGTCACTGGAAGATGACATTCAGGAAATCGAAAAGCAGAAGAACCGATTAATAAATTCATTATGGACTACAAGAGAAATGTGGGATCGATCGTTCTTCTCTGTTTCTCATGTCATCAAATCGGAGTTCGCGCTGTTGCCTTTTTTTATAGGACGAGAACCGATATAATATAAACCGTTAGTTTTTTGGGCGTCATTTTCTCGAGCAATGTTCTAAATAAATCAAACTCTGAAATATTCAACTCACCCTCGATTGAGAGGATTGAGGAGATATTGACACCAGTTGTAGGAATTTTTGGAAATAGATCATAGATAGACGGAATTTGAACCAGCGACCTTCGAAATACCGCTCCGCCCCTCTACCAACTGTATCTATTGTGGCCCTTTGCTTCTAGAACTCCGACTTGATGAGATGAGAAGAGGGATGAGTCCCTGTCGCACAGGAACATTTACGAAATGCAAAACATTGGAATGGAACTCTTCAATTAAGAAATTGATGTCGATCGAGTTCCAACATCTAATGCTCTCCTTTTTGAGGATGCACGAGGACATGAATAATATATGATGTACCACGACAGAAATCAGTACGTGAGGAATTTCAAGTATTTGACAAACAAGAAGGCGCCATTCACCCTGTCGTAACTTCGGAGGAGTAAATAATACATCACTGCCGGCAATCCCTGACACTATCAAAATGATTTAAATTGCCAATTTAAAATGTTATTTGGACTGAATCCGAAAATTCGGATCCTTTCATTAATATTCTTAAAATGTTCCCCAATTGAGAATGGCCCACACCAGGAATCTCGGTCATTAAATTACCCGTAATATTATGAGCCATCAATTTTCTCCCAAAACAAATCTAATTCCATCAGGAGGGCAGGTCCTGTCAGTCGTTGTCCCGACCGGGGCGGAACGGCCAGAGGAAATAATAAAGCGTAGTGAAGTAAAATGCCGAAAATTTCTCTCGTTTCAAGGACTCGGCACAACTATTTGACGATTAAGCACATTATCGGCCATCAGATAAAATTTATTGATGTGTGCCTTGAATTCCACCCACCTGAATAAATCATGTGGCCAAGAGAGCTGTTGAGTCCTTCGATATAAGCGTGTACACTGTACAGCGGGACCAAGGATAGGGGGAAGACGATTAGGGCGTCAAGGATGAGAGGGGCTTGGCATGAACGACTTCCTTGCTGACTTTTTATGCTGGCGAGCAGCTACTTTACTGAATGTGCGATGGGCTCAAGGGGCACTGACGAGTCTAAAAGTCCTTGCAGGACTTCGCTTGAGCTCAAATGAATAGGCACCAGGAGGCCAGCAATCTGGTGCGAACGGGATTGAGTCAAGTCCTGCGATTCGAATTCGTGCTCGTCCACATAAAGTCCCTGAGATGCATTTAAAATATAAACTCTTAACCCCTCTTATCCCTTAGGCCGGCAAAATAAACTCGATGGCATTCATCAGCGCTTTTTATCCTATCCAAGCGCAAGGAATCCTGGTTCGAGAAGCAGAGGCAGACGTGTGCTATGTGAGCTCCCTGGAGCCTTTGTGCCCATGTTGCTATGGGTTTCATCCCTTCATTTCAACTATAGGTAAACAAATAGCAATAATGGAAAAATGCGTACGTTTCAATAAATACTCGAAAAGGAAACGAGTTTTGTGCGAGCAAAATAGCAAAACGGAGCACAAAAGGAGGCGTACGTCGTCCGAATCCAGACGAAAAATAAAGGAAACAAGCCAAACCCGAAAGCAGTTATAAAAAAATGGAAAAGAAAAAGGGCCAGGGGAGCTCAGGCAACCGTCGACTCTAAATGCTGCTGGTGCTTGCAATAAAAATTACAAGACCCCCAACGATCCATATGAGAGCTCCTCTGGCAGCCGCCATCTTGAGGAGCCGGTTATGGCTGTTTTTATTTTGACTCAAATGACATAACTTCACAAAAAACGTTTTTACTTGTTTTTTTTATCTGAAATTTTCGCAAATTCTTGGAAGCTTTGCATCTGGACCAGTGCTCCCCACTCCTCTCCAGCACTCGAGCACCAGAAACTAAGGAATGTTAATAAATGTGCTTTTTGTCATCAAGTTAGTTCAAACACACATTTTTTATTATTATTATTATCATTATTAGGAGACTTGTTGAGGTCACGTCATTTTTTAATGATTTCAAAGAGATCTCGGGGGCTATTTGCTCAGTATTAACAACGAGATTTGTCTGTCGATTTGGGAGGTAAACGCTTACGTTGGAATTGATGGCCCCAGGGGGTCTAGATTAAATTTAGATACGGGGGATGAATGTGATATTCTTTACCGTGCGTAATTTGTTCCACTCAGCCGCGGGCAAAAGAAACATCGGAGACGTATGCGATTTCCCCGATACGGTGAAATACGCCAGGTGAGCCATCTACATCGGGAATAGAGTATCAAATTCATTTCCGAGTCGAAGGGAATGACATATGTTAAACAGAAATCACAATGAAATTTGACATGGATGTGCGGGAGGGTGTGCAGGAAAACATTCCGACAGCATTAATCGAAATTCATGGCAATTCGCCGAGCTTCAAGGATGAAATTTTGATATCCGTTTTGATTAGAAGCCAGAAGTTTCAGTTGAAGGACTCCGATGGCGGTCGGAAAGTAGACGGAGGTTGCGAAGAGGATAAGGAAATATGATGAAGAGCTCTACAGAAGATGACCGTTGGCTAATTGTAATTCATGACAGCCACAAAACAGATGTGCGTGACTTTTGCGCCGATTTCGGATTTTTTTTTCCAGATTTTAAATGTTATCATTTTTGCTAAATTGTCTTTTTATAAATACTACTTGCTTCACAAACATGAAAAGTTCTTTGACTGGATAATAGATCTTCAAAAGTTCGCAGCCATATTAAATGCGCTGCTGATGGACAGTAACAAAAGACATAGGCGTCGTTCTTGGCATTTTAAAACATTTTATATTACATCTCTACACTATTAAGAGCCAACAAAAACACACACAAAATCTTGAGCGAAATAAATACGACAAAATGTTATTGTACTTCAAAAAAATTTCGCAAATAAATTTTCATAAAAAAAACACAGCATAAAAAATAAGTCAAATTAAAACTTCGGGGAAAATGGACAGAGAAACATAAAAGTTATGAATATTATGCAAAAAGAAGCGGTTACAATAAGGGAATTTTCTTTGGACAATATGCGAAGTTCTGAAGTAGTGTCGGAAGTTGAAAACTGAAGAACAAGAAGAATAGTCGAAGAAGTTTCGAGCCAATGTGGACAAAGATATAAAAATTTTAGTTTATTGCTAACATAAAGAACCAACTTCAAGTTTCTAATGGAGAAAGTAATGCGGCGAATTTGTTCAACAAATTTACAGATGTGCAATTCCAGATAAGGCACGTAACAGCGATTTTGGTTCCACTTTTGGGACGCTTCGAAGGATAAACCGACCAAGGATAACACATTAAATTTCAGGTATTTTTCATTTCACTGTACAACTTCATTATATTAGTGGGAGGATTTATTTTGTTTGCTCATTATTGCAGTCGTATTTCTTTGTAATCCAAAACATAAATGAAGAAGATCCTTTTGAACAAGTTTCTTATATTTTGATAAAAAGCAATGAAGCTTTACAAGATTTTCAAAGGATATTTTGTGATTAAAATAGAAAAAGAATTTATTGGAGGTACATATTATTATACCAGAAACTTTATTGGTAATTTTTAAGGAAAATTTTTTTTTAATTAATTTTCTCCATGAATATTAAACATTCTATAGTGAACAAAATTATTTAATCTCAATTCTTTTTAAAGAATTCATACGTCAAAACAGTTAAGTAATTCAAACGTGAAAAAGCGTTTGAAAGGCGAGTAAACCTAATTAAACATTAATCGTGAATTTAATTTTCTGCTCAAAATTAAAAGTCATGTCGAATTTTTCAGAGTATAATTCCTCCAACAATATCAACTGTGTGGCTTTTGTTGCTAACACAGATTCCAGTATTTCCGCTTAGACACAGTTTCAAAGCTGGAAAACATATTCAAACGAATCCCGGAATTCTGGAATTTTTGAGCAAAAAGTTTATCCACTTTATCAACAAATAAGACTAAGCATTTCAGCTGTGCCCTGCAGAAGGGAAATCAGTCAGCGAGCTAACTTCAAAAACTAGTCGCACACATCATAAAATTCGTCCTTCTTGACTAATTAATTTGTCGAATCAAAAGTTAGATTAAACTTGGTACGTCTGACGTCGAGAGCCTTTTACTCTAATGAGAAGACAGAGTGTGTGGGAAACGGCAAGTAAAAGGACCTGTTTATTAGTGAAGAAATTTCTACAGTTGAATTCCATTTGGACCGAGTGTCGTACTTGTACATAGATGCGTGTATCTGACAACGCCATGTGTAATCATCAAGTCAAAGGACTTCTTTGCCAAACGCGCCAGGATTGCAGCAAGGGAGCACGGCAACTTTTCGCTGAGCATGGAACTGCGGAAGGAGTTCTACCAATTTCCAACACATTGGGAGGAAATTTGAAGTGCTTCAAGAAATTTTGATGTGAAAAGAAGACGAAGAAAAAAATACAACATTTCAAAATTGTTTTCACGTAATTTAAAACTTGTGCTGAGAGATAAATCTCTGTGCATTTTTAAAACAATGTCGAAACTTTTACGAAATTTCTTACAAATATGACATTAGGTCCTTGGAGCAAATTCTACACCTGTTTTCATGAATATGACTCTTCTAATGGATCCGGGAAGAAGAAACCTGACGGTCATCAATCACGTCTATTGAAAACCGACGATGGCTGTTACTCTTTCCGGTCTGGAGAGTCTACTTGTAAAGTTTTGAAAGTTAATGGGATTTCTTTTTAGTTTTCAATGATCGAATCCGGATATTTTAAACGGAAAAACTTTTTCCTAGGTGAACATTGGCCAGCAGGGAGCATTGATTTCGGTGTCAGGATTGACAATAATTTCTTTTAACTTTTATCGAAAGATATCCGAGCTTGTTGTTCGGTAGTTCGGTAGTAAATCTTTTTTTCGAAAGGGCTAAAAAGTCAAATTTATATTCTTAATGCAAAACAACAAAATTGCATCGTATTGAGTTGGCCGATGTTCTGATTTGTATTTCAAATGTTATCCTGCAAAGAAGTTAAATACATCCATTACTAATTCGAAAATGATTTTCCGAAATTCAATACCTACTTTCGAATTCAAATTTCTTGCAAACTTTAAATAGTAAATGATGTTTTAAATAATAAATAAGTACTATTCAAAAGTTTTCCATTTCCATCAATGATTATAAAGAATTAGAAAAAATCAGGTTTCAACCTGACAACTGTGAAAACTTTTCATAAATGGAAAATAGTAAAAAACAACTCAACATCAAGGTAATGTAAAAGCCGCATTTAAATATTTGTGAAAAAATTGCCGTCAATTTCCTTCCGGTGCCAGAAACATCGTGAATGTTTTTAAATCCTGCATCCATTGAGTAAAATGTGTTTTCATTTCCCTAAAGCTCACTATTTCAAAGTGGAAACCGTTTAAGGATCTCATTTCAAGTTTAAATGTGCTCGTGAATGCAAAAAAACAAAAAAACACTCAAAAAAATTCCCTTCCTCTCATGAATTTCCCACAATTTGAAAAAAGGTTACTTTCAACTTTCAATACCACCCACGTCCTACACCCCTTATAATCTGCATCGATATTACAGCTAAACTTTTATTTCCTTTTGTTTTAATGCAAATTAAATTTCAATTTATGAAAATACTTAAGGCACTCAACTCTCATTAAATTACGCATAAAAATGTGTAATGCAAAGTTGTGCCACTTAATGGCTTCGTTATGTACAAAAAGTTTCTAATTTATTCCATAATGGTGTACAATTCCTCCCCGTGGTGTATATTCTTGTTTTATTCTACACCAAATATTTCTATAGATGTAAGGCGCATATAAATAAATACCGGGGGCCCGAGGTCCTGGCAGCAAGGCTCTCCGCTCCACGAAGTGGATGATGTAAAATTTATGGAAAAAGATAAAATCCTCGCAGCATCGTCTTCGAGAGTTAAAATACAAATTTTATCCATATTGCATTGCTGCGGGGTATGCTCCGAGGGGAGGAGGCAGAAATATCGACCAGTATGTTACAAATGAATCCTTTTTTCGGGGTGGATAAGCTTTTGTATATTTATTAGGAGTTTGAACACTTAGCGCTTTTGTTTTTGGAGGTGATGGGGGAGGGGCACGCAGGGACTAATCGGAAATTCGGAAATTTTTGCTTTGACTTGTAAATGAAATCACTGTAATCAAAAGAAGTGTTGTCTTTCCGCCGTTCTCGATGCGCACCCACCCGGAGTTGAGATAACAACGGGTTGGGAATTTGGGATGAATTGGATTTGAGAAATTCGATGAAAAGTAATTTGAGTTTTTATGCAATACTGTTATCTCCTCATTTCCTTGTGCTAAATGGAAAAATCTTCTGTAATACGATATGAAATCTGGGACAATTTTTCTTGTTTATAATTTCCTCCAATTCGGGAATGTTTTGATTCCACATTGCCCTAAGCTTTTATATGTATATGTAATAATAAAATTCTGATGAATGTTTCCTTTAATCACAATGAAAGGCTTCCTCACCACCCCCCATACCCGACCCGTTAAATTCCACCACAGTTAACGGCAGTGCTCTGTAGAGGTCACTGTACCACTCTTAATTACCGCTGGCACGAGGTTATCTTTTAATAAGGCTCCAAATACACCTCATTCAGGCCTGATATCATTTTATCACCAATTTTAATGGGCTTTTTGTGGCTTCGCGATAAATTCAATTACGTCCATTTACTTTGTGCTGTATACGTATTGCGTGTGCCAGAAAATAATATTAAATATTTAATGGCGCCAGGCAGTCTCTGCTGCGGGCGAAAGGATTTCGGTTGTTGTTGTTCTTCAATGTTTACTTGACCTGTTATTTAACATCGTTCAAATATATTAAATACATTTGTATAATATACAGAAAATTTCCGAAACTGATTATTATGAAAATAGAAAAAACGGGTAGATATATTTTATAAAATCTGGAAGGATTGCAAATATTTGCAATGCGGCCAAAAGCGCCATTGTGCAAAAGTTTCCGCTAAAGGTTTTGTTCGAAATTCATAAATAACGAATTCAATAAAACTCAAATTATATTAATAAATCAACTCAATTTCAACATTTTTCAGTTTGCAAATCAAATTGAAAAGCGCTGACTTTTTTAAACAATGTAGGAATTCTTTTAAACTAAAAATTATTTGGAATATTGAACAAATTTCCGATTCGATTTTATCGTTTCAGTATGTATAAGAACTGAAAAAAAAAATCGATTCTATCGATTGCCCATTCCTACATAGAATCGCTTGTCCTAATTTAATCCAAAAAATGTCCTGTAACGTCCTTTCCTCTATGAATATTAAGTGGCTTGGTACGTTTATGCCTCATAAATATTGTAATGAAATAGAAGATTAAGTTATGATTCTGGTGCAGCGGTTAACAAGGTCGACGCGTCCTTTTGCGAGTCCTTAAAACAAAGGAACCTATCCACAGTTTATGCATGCATATACGATATCCACCAACACTAACTAACGATACTCCCTTTTAAACTTTACCCAATGCATGATCTTTCAATGGAATCCACCCCTTCTTCCATTCTGAATTCATCCAGTTCGCACGACTTTAAATAATTTAATCTTTCGGGAATGATTTCTAATTCATTATCTTATCCCGCAGGAGCGTGAGTGTTTATGTGTGTGTGGCACTCGGGTATGTTATGTTGTTTAAAAATTTTCTATGGGATAACTCTATCTTATTGGTAACAAATATTTAGAGAAGGGTTCGAGATCACCGATAGGATTAATGGGTTAAGGATTTCAGTGAAAGGCCCGAAGAATTCCCGCACTTACCTAGACCATAATTTATTTATAGATTCCCATTACTTGGTCGTAAACTATCCTTCCGAAGATAAAAATTTTCCTGTACAGTTACGTTAGTAATCCTGAATGCTCGGGTTTCACCAGAAAATTCCATTTATGTTGGTATTCAATGTTTACCTTCAAATTATGGAATTTATTTAATTGAGTGTTTATAGAACTCTTGGGTGTATTGAATACCAACGGAAAGGAAATGCCATTCTGTTCAATTTGAGTTATGTTAATGGAAATTTATGGGGAAAATCTAACATACATGATTAGAAAATACAAAATGGAAAAGTATACGGAAAACAAATTCATTTCTATAATGAAAAATGAACCAATTTATATCCCAAAATAAAGCATTCCTGCTACCTTCATTACGGCGTATATACTAAATAATTTATAACGAATTCAACAGAATTTGAATACAATTCCAAATCGTGCTTTTGCCCAATTTAAAATGAACCGCTATAATTAATTAATAAATCATGATTTAATGATTACAGTAACGTTATGTGTACATATGTAATTGTGTACTGTGTAGTGTATTGTGTATTGTGTACATATCACACCAATAATTTGCCTCTGGTCCCGTCAATTTGAAATTAAAATTGCTTCAGGATAAACAAATTGGCTGCGGTATAACAAATTCAACATTATCCTAATTACAGTTCTTGATATAATAAAATTTTATGCATTAATATTGAATCAAACATTCAAAATTATCCATCGAAAAAGTTAACATCGGTTGATATTATTAGGAATATTTGCATGTTTTTTTGATTTGAATTTTGACTGTATCAAATAACAATAGAGATTCTTTGGTGTCCTTTTGATACAAAAACTTTGCAAATAAAGTCAAAAACAAAATTTCAAGAGATAGTGACAGAGGGGGAGACGCGGGAGGCCATTATCATCGCCAGTCTTGCAATTAAGATGTTGTTCTTTATTATCGCAATTCCAAATTTCACTGGTTCACCTCAGACTTATCGAAGAAAAAACTAAAATGAACCACGAAACCAACAACAATAGCAGCAGCGAAGGAAGTGCCCTGAGACCGCGAGCATTGTTCTCTTCATTAAATGTGTATTTGAATTTAATGCTAATAGTTTTGAGTCTTTGCACTGCTCCGGCTGGGAATGGCAAACTTTTGCCCCGGGAGAATCTGAAACGCTCATTGTCTAAAGTTGTCGTATTTATAATCAGATTCACGCTTAATGATCTGAACATACAAAATAACAGTGGGGTAGAGAGGGCGGCAGAAACAGCATATGATGAAAAGTAAAAATCATAATAATCACGACAAAAAATAAAAGCAATCTGTGAGAAACAAAACCAAAAAAACACACTAAACTTGAGAAACAAGTGGAAATTTTTATTTCGAGCTTAATCTAAAGTGTGTGGAAACGGGGGAGGACGGACGCAGACAATCGGACAATGGAACTATACAAGGAACAATTGTATTTGTGTTGTTATTAAACGCAGTTGCAATAAATTGTTCTGGTTTACATCTTTTTTTGTACAAATCGTCAACTCGCATTTTCGAATGAATTTTGTTTTAATGGTGAACAAGCTGCCGGGGACAGAAGGACAAGAACTATTAAATGCCATAATAGCTTAAATTCTTTTACTAGATGTACCTCATTTACTTTGTGTTATGTTGCATTTTTTTATGTAATATTTCATGAGGAAAACGAGGGCAAAAACTTAATTTAAGCCTGAGGCCAGTGCAACCATTTAAAATGGTGAACAAAGCTATTCTCCCTAAATGAAGGGTGCCAACATGTAGCCATATGAACAACCATGGAATATTGTAGATTATAGTTCCTCCACATCCAGGGAAAAACTAAAAAACATAGCAAATATACAAAAACAAAAAAACGGGGGTAAAGAATGAAATAAAGCATTGTGACATAAATAAAATTCTTGAAAAGTTAAATTCCTGGTGAACCACTTGTTCCTGTTTCTCCCTAATTGCTCTGGATATGACCGAGTTGCAGTTGCCACAAGAATTCAAGTTGCACATATCCGCTGCAAGACCGTAACAAAGGGCTGCACATTCGCATGGAGAATGCTCTTGGATAAGTTGTTGCCTTTGCAGGAAAAACCATTCAACTAAAACACACCAAGTGCTTATAGTCCTTTATCTTGTTGGGATTAAAAAACAGAGAGAGATAGAGAGAAAATCCCCAAAAAAAGAAAAACAGCAAAAGACTTCAAGGGGCAAACCGCTCAACTGAAGTGCCTCGGCAGATGCACAAGAGAACCGAGTCCTTATCCTTTTTGCCTGAGACGTGCACTACCCAAGGGACGGCATGGGGATAGAGAAGAAATTGTTGATCAACAACAGGACACAATGTAAATGAAAACCAAATATAAAGTAAAAGCAAATGTTCACTCGTAGTCCTTATTTGATTTACTTTCGGGACCCAACGAGAACGGACAACATCCGCCGAGGGCAGCTAAGGTCACGGCTATTTAAAAATGAGGCAAAGGACCTGACAAAACGGCCCTTCAAAACAAAACATTAACCAAACAAATCAAAATATAAAATAAAAATCAAAATAATGCAATCTCTCGACTTTTAGAGAAACGAAATCTCAAATAACGAAGGAAGAGTCCCGTTCTCTCGATTTTAATGTTTTTTTTTCAGGTAGTAGTGTTTTCCATTTGAATTATGAGGAGGACGTGGCCATGTGAAAAAAGACGCATTTCCTGTTTTTTTTCATAGTGTACTGGATCCAGTTAAGGACGAAGGAGCTCACACATGCACAGCATCCACAATCTCCCACACCACGGTTGCGGAATTCCCAACCAACGAGGGACTAGATGACTCTGGTTTGGATTTATTTCAAGTGATTTATGCGGACGAAATCGTACAGAAAGGATCTCTCCATATGAGGTAGTCCTGTTGTTGCTGACTAACATGTTTGGGATAAGTACCTTCTCCTTCTGCAGGTAAACATTCGTTCTTCATAGTCGGCATTTTGCCTCGTATGGACTTTTTAGCTCCTTTGACAAATTAAAAGGCGACAACCGAAAAATTCCTTGCATTGCGGACGGAATAGTAAATTGTTAAGGACGAAATTGCCGAAGGCTGACATCAGCAACTACCAATTGGATTCGAAATTGGTTACTTAACCTAACCACATTTTTATTATTGTTTTAATTTTTTTTGTAGATAGTGAAGGAGTTTCATCCTTTCAGGGTTTCATGCATTTCTGCCATGAATTTACTACAAATATCTTTTTGCAATCAAAATGCAATGAAATCTGCTCAGAATGAATTTCAGTATTTTATCCGTAGTGCTTCTTACTATAAATGTACATTCCGCAAATGGGATCCTTTTGCGAAAACTAAGAAGACAGTATTTTTGGCTTACGGGGTCGGAGCTCTCCATTTTTGAGTTATTGCGGTGAGTTTCATGCTTTCAAATTATTTCAATTATGAGTAGCAATAACTAGAACTTGCCAGAGACTGTGGCAATTTGGAAAACTTCGAGTATGCTTATTTGAAAAGAGTTTTGATATTTTCAGTCTGTAGAGAAATTTCACCAAGAGGTTGTTACAGAAAGAAATTGCTATGGACGTATTTCAAATAAAATTCAATAAGAGCAACTGGAAATGAGAACTGTGGTAATCCACAATAATTTTGTTGTTCTTTCCGGACCGAAAGGAATCTGCACAAAATTTATGCTTTCTACCACTTTCATCTTGAAAACATAATCGTATTATATTCACTATTAAGTACTTCTATTCGTGTAGATAAAATATTTTAAAGTTGTCCCACTCCTGAGAAATTGTGAATTCCATGAAATCATGTTGTTCGACATTTTGAAGGCAAACAATTGGAATGTATGACAGAAGAAGGACCTTAGCATGTCATATCAACTTCACTGCAGTAACACCTTTGATTCTGACACCTCGTTAAAGTGACAATAATAAGAATTCGAATAGAGGATTTCACAGGAAGTCTATTGATTGACGAATCCGTGTCAAATGCTGACTTCCCAAATTATTTTTTTATTTCCATTTTATAGTCTAAAAATACCTACATACTAGAAATCCAGGAAAATTTATTTTAGGTTTGAAAACATTTTGCTGCTTTTAGCAATGATTTAAATACCATCAACTGTATAATACGAAACTCAGTGAAATAACAGTTTTTCATTGGCATTAATTCGGTAAAATCTTTAGAAGGGTTAAAAAGCGTTCAAGTGCACGAAGGCACCTCACTGGCTTCATCAGTTGCAATTGGTGTCAACGGCACTCCGCGGTTGCGATCGTCGATGGCACTCGGCAATCAAGTGAAATGGGATCGGAAAAGTTTCTTTCCGAAGCAAGCACAATCTAAATAATGAGAATAGTACAAGGAGTAAGACATAAATCGGCTTTTAATATTGGCGGGAGTCGATTGATTTTTCAAAACCGCGTGCATACCTTAAACAGAGTTGAACCAAGTTCTGGCATCAGGAAAATCGAGTACACAAAAACCAAGCAGTTTTCCTTTTACCAGAAAAATGTTTTCTTTTCAACTTTCCAACTCGAAGCAAATTTACAAAACAACAGAAATGGAAGCCACTGAAATAAATACATTTGGATCAACCAATACATTTGCACTAGTCGATAGCATATCAATTGCGGTTTCTTACGTGCGCAAATAAGATTCAATCAGCGTATCGCAAATCGTGATTTCGAATTCATAGGCCATGAATGGTGGGGAAGGGGAACGGTGTTTGCAGTTGCATCGAGTGCAATTGCATCTAGTTTTTTATTCTTTTTTTGCAGAAATTGATATCGGATACAACTGAAAACATTTCATTCGAGTTCCAGGTGCTGCGAAAAGTTTACTAGTTTATTGAAAATTATTGATCTGCCGATGGGGGTTCTCCAAAGTTTTTGCTCGAACTTCAAGTGTTTTCAGGAGAACGTTTAAAAGTACACTATTGTTGTTGCGTTTTTCTGAGATAATACAATGTAAGTTCTAATACACCGGAATGCGTTTCCTTGATGCAACAAAGAATCGAAATTTAAACGACCTCGAAATATGGAAAACTGAATTTCGGTTTGAATGCCTTGAACTTAAACAATGCATTGAAATGCTGATAATGTCAAAAGTTAAAAACTTCAAGAACATCTGACATTAAAATAAAATCATACACAAAACCTTGTTTTGAAAGTTTTGGAAATTATTTATTATCCCGTATCTGTGTATCCTTGTTGTAGAACGTTCAAGCATAAATTATTATCTTCATTTTTTCATCTTTATCGCATCCGAAAAAGAAACTGTTTGAAGCATCCTAGCAGGATTTGTGTCAACAGCTTGCATTCCTGCATCACTTGCCGTGATCATGTCCCACTGGAGCTCACCAAAGTGGAACACATTTTCATTAAGCGGCAGCCATCGGATTAAATCTCTAATTAAAAACAAAGCTGCAAGAAAGAAAAAAATCAACACAACATAAACTAGAAATGAGGAGAATTTGAATTTTAGATAATTGCTGAGTGTCTTCAAAAGGATGCCATAACTGTCGTGTCGTTGGCTCTTGTGTCGCAATTTGCTCGTTGAAATTGCTTTCGAGGTCGGCCATCATCAGCCGCAAATGCTGCAGAAATTGTTGAAAAATTACCAAAGTATTGCTGCGGTGATGCCGAAATGTGTCACTGGCAATAATAAGAAAATGTTGGTTGTCAAAAACACATTAAACCGACGCGGATTGCTCCTGAAATTCAAATCCTGGGCGATGCGATAACTTCTCGTGTACTTATGGGAATGAGAGCTGGTTTTAATTTTCTTAAAATTTCAATTAATATTCGAGTCGCAAATCCCCGAATCAACATTCTGCTCAGGATCGCACAAACATGAACTTTCATCGCCGGGTTGTGCAGGACGAATTTGGAAATGAACTAAATAAATAGGACAAAGTCCCCCGTTATGGCAGGAGTAACAAGGTCCTGAATTAAACCGAAGACAAAATGATTCTCCTAAATCTAGTGTTATTCTCTTGCAGGGACGAGAGTGCGATAAAGGACCAATTCAAACGTGTCAGTCGTTCTTTGAAAGTTCTGCTTGATGCAAATCATCCGGCCACCTGAGAACCTCAATGTAAAAGACAAAGTTGCGGTTGTCCTGGATTTCTACTCTGAATTGGTCCTAAAGATTGGGAATTAAGCAGGCAACCACCGACAAGTAACGAGTTCCCATCGGGGGGTACTCCCCGCCAAGCCGCAACATATTTGCCAACACAACCCGAGTAATGCCTTCTGCAAACACTTAAGGGATGTGCTGTTGCGGCGTAATGGAGTGCGTGGGAGTCCCAGCTCGGCCATAACTCCACCGATAACCGAACGATTTTAGAAGTGTTTCGAGTAGATTTTTGTGTACTTCCCCAACTAAAATATTCAAATGATATGCTGAATCGGCTCCGTTTACTTAATACCAAATTGATTTGCATTTATCGACAGTTCTGTACGCAGCGAGTGCGCCACTGCCTTCGGCTGACAATGAGTACAAAGTGGTTTTGTTGTTGCACAGCCACCAAGGATAATGTCGAAAGATGTCGATAAAGAAACCAAAAGAATAAAATCCTTTTCGGCTTTGCCAATATTTTCATCTGAACAATGGCGAGGGGGTTCGCCGAAGGGTCGACATCTGATTAAAATTCATCTTTCGTTTTGGACAAGTTAATTTGTTTTCTCCTTTGATACCTTAACAAGGACATCCCCGACTCCGGCTCACGAACCTGTAGAAATTATATCTCTTTTCTGTCTTTCGATCAGCCTGATTGCAATCTGCTACTTTGATGGCGCAAAGACGTGCGGAAGAAAGTAAATCGCCTCTGAGATGACATCAACACGGCAAATTTATGGGAAAATAAACCTTTTAAGGAAATTGAAGAAAAAGTAAAACAAAGAGGAAAGAACAGATGAAAAGAGTCACCATTAGCTGGCCGGAAGAGGTGGGAGATTTAAAGTGTTCCTGTTAAGATTTTGTCCGTTGGAAAAGTTCGACATTTACGATTCCTTGGCTTATTTTTGTCTCGCAGCTTAACATATCGGGCCGCGGAGAAAGGAACGAAAGTCGATGCCCAGAAAATTAAGCCTCAAAGCAGAAATCCTGTCGAACTTGTCCGCTTGTTTACCGCGGCGCGGCGTGAGGTGCAGCTGAAAAAAGAAAGTCGAAACGTAAAGATTTTACGGTCGTTCTTGTAATTTTCTCCGAGAAAAATTTCCTTAAATGATCAACCAAACGAGTGATTCTGTAAGTTCCCTGGCTCGGAGACCCCGCACACACGTCCTACCAGCCTAAGTAGCGGCGCACTGAGGCTAAGAATTCACCGCGGGCTAAATGGCATTTGTTAAGCATGTAGCGATGATGTTGCACTTACCTGAAAAAGAGAAAACAGTTGTTGTAGTGATTAAATTTATGTTTATGGAAGGATTTTTCTTATAGTTAAATCAAGCTGTTCAAGTACGTAATTACAGTACAAAGTGGGGAGCATTTTTTTGTCAAGTTTCTTTCTTAATTGCACACGAAGACGTGCTGAAATGCATTTGTCACAGTGCAACAGTTAAGTTGGCCAGGAGCAGCGGAACGAGGGGAATTCCCTCATCCGAATTTCAGGGAACGTTTTAAGTCGAGAGCACTATTGGACGACCACAAGGAAGCACACTGAAATTGCAAAAAATATGACTTAGTTTTTGGTTCTGGCAGAAGTCTTCCCCTTACTCGATTGGTCCACATCCCCAATGTGTATAGTGAACACGTTTAGAAAGTGGGTGAATGTGTGCCACTAGGAATCCGGGAAGGGCTCTACCGAATTCGTCTATTTGCAAATGAGCCCCAACATAGCTCTTGTCGGCAATTGACGGAACGGAATTGAAATACCAATGAGTGCGGCTGAGGTGGAGCCCGGCATATTAATTGGAGCTATCAATGGGGTCGATTTCTGCATACTGACGAGCATCTCATTTCAATTGAGCTCAAAATCGACAGCGAAGCTTCTGTAAACAATCGCTGAGTGAACGATGATTGCTCGCTGACAAAGGATTAATGAGATACGCATTCCTGTTGTGTTGACATCGATAGCGTTCGATCGAGTCAGACCTGAGCCCCAAGAAGTGCTACCCCCCAATCGAAAGCGACGAAGCAATGCAAATGACTTGAAGGTGATCCTGCATACATGCACAATGTTCATGATTTATTTAGCAGCGATTCACTAACGGAAATTGACAGTCATGATTTGTTGCTTTTTCATCGCATTATTTAACATCTAAATGTAAAGACTACTGATTTTGTAATTACTATTTGTTGGAGATTTATAGGAAACTAAGTTCAATTACCAATTCTTTTAGAAATATTTAAATTCGGAATAAATCTCCGCAGAATGAAATTCACCACTGGCAATAAAAAAGCACATTTTCTGACCGACGTTTGTTGAAACTTGAAAATTGCAATCGTATAAGCTTCTATTTCTCACCAAAAAAATTATAGTTCTCCGCAAGTTTTTTTCACAAACTTCTTATCAGTGAAACTTATTAGCCAAAATTAGTTCGAAAAACTGTCGAGTATTAAACAGGCGAACACGTTCGAGAAGTTTTTTTCAAGTGCAACGAATTTTTCCCAGCATCATTTTTTTCCGCTGATAAAATCTCTGCAACGACTATTGTATGGTGCAATCTGCGATATTTCCAATGAAACTAACACAAAAAAACAAAAAAATTAAAGAAAAAAATACATTTGCACGCCCACAATTAATTCATTGATGCCGTTGCCAAATGGCGGAATATTTTACAAATTTTGAAATACATTTGTTTAATCAGAGCTGGGCTTAGTCATGATTTCCACATTGATTGGATCTGACGTGCTGGAGCCCGTTCCCCAGTCACAAACTTCGAGTTTGGGACACTCATTTTGAATTCCAGCAACAAAGTTTCACTTTGATTTCAGGTGAATTGATTTACTCGCGCCATTCATCCTTTGACGATGACATTTCAATTTCCTTGCCAGGTTCGATCAGTTTTTTACTAAAACGTATCAAAGTGAAGTGTCACAAAATGGAGCAGGACCGCAAGGATATGCGAAAATAATGTGCCGGTGGAAAGTGTTTTGGGAAAACTGCGTGAAAAAATTCTTCTTTTTTTCGCTAACGAATTCCAGGAGCGTATGCAATTTTAGTAGGAAAACAACAACCACGAGGGCAAAGTTCACTGATGACTATTAGAGTAATCTGGAGGATCCCATTGGCCCTAAGCTGATTTGCATAGTACTCGCAGTGGGATGCTTTTATCAACAGAATCAACTAACAATGGCCGAGAACTGCGTTTCAGGTGACTTAGTGGACGGTTTGGAATCTGTAGGATATTTCCACAGCTTCGAGTTTGCGCAACACCTCATAAATAATAAACAATTGAAGTCTGTTTAGGCACAGAACTAGCCGGCGCCTGTGACGACACATTGGGCTAATGCAACAGCAGGAATATTACCTTCAGCTTGACCAGGACGTTTCTAATCCGATTGCCAAACAAAGCATTTGTGTATTTAGCACCAATGTTAAACTTACGACCTTATTTAAGGAGGCTTGGTGTGGCGGTTTTCCACCATACAAATGTTCGACTTTCCCGTTAGAATTGCTCTCCAGGGTGCAGCCTCCGGACCAGTTATAAGAGTAACTTTCACCCCGAACGAAATACTCCTCACCTCACCCAATCTAGTCTCGCCTTAAAGTGGTTTTCAAAACGTTGAGGTATATCTGAGAAAAGTTCGCTAGGAATTTAACCCTACCCCCCTGCTGTGGGCAACTAAATTCACATGAGCCCCAAATTTCGAATATCATCAGAATTTTGTGCAGGAGAATTTTCAGGAGCTTTTGCTCCAGTCAAAAGACTGCAAGAAAACCCAACAAACAGCTCCAGGCGCTTTAATTGCATGTGCATTCGCTTAAGTTATTCATTTGTGGAAATACACGAGAGAATCCATTTCACACATGGTGATCCTCTCTAGCAAAATTTAATTACCCGCCCCCGATGCAACCCCGGCGCACCAAACAACAAGTGCTAATCTAGGTCCGAAACTGACCACCAACTTATTAAAAGTTGGATATTGCCTATACTTTTACATATTTTCAGCCAATGGCTTACTACCAACGAGTAATTGACACAACTGCAATTATTTTTGAATATTTAATTGGATTGTGATAAATAACAAAGGCTTCAGATTCGGTGTAGGGGATTTTTCAATAATAAACAAAACGCCAGGGAAATCATTTATTGCAGATAATAATTATGAACTCGAAAGTAAATGTATATGTTCCACTTTCCACCACATTTAATAAATAATTTTAGTATTAATGGTTTATTTTCATTCCAGGACTTTCATGTATTTTGCATAGGTAAAAGTAAAGGAAATTTCATGCAAACGAATTTATTGTTTGTATTTCGTTAATAACATCATAATCCCTTCTATTCGTATTCATCTTTCTCAGTCAACGACTTTATTAATGCAATTTACTGTGGTTGTAAAATCACATTCTACATAAAGACAACTTATGAAGATATTAAACAAAAGGATTTCATCTATCCTTGTAATTCTAAACTGAGGAAGATGGAAGAGCTTTCCGGGAATGGAGTTTGCTGAGGACGTCAATTTCCAGGAACTCTTCATTTCATAAACTCACATACCAGTTCTCAATTCAATGATAAATCCCTCCTAAAATTCAGGTCAACTTCACTAACCTCCCCAGATACCTTCTTACACTGACCCAAAATAAGCCCACCAAATTAGTAGGCGATAGAATCAGGTTAACAAATCACTTTGTCACCTTAATTGCGGTCGTCTAATCAGGCGCCCCTCATAAACATGAGTCGATGAAGGAGGCTGCCAACGTTGACAAAAACCGAGAGTCCTCCAAAAAAAGGCATCGAACCTGAAATTCCCGGAATTCGAGTAAACCTCTTTTGCCTATGAAAAGCTAGAAAAAAAAACGGTCAGCAATGACGATTTGGGCCATAAGTTGTCAGATGACACCAGGTCCTTATCAAATTAGACACATGTTGGGGTTGGGGGACATAAAATTTAAAGAGATTGTCGAATTTCTACCCTTCGTAATGCATAGTCGGGAAAAAATGCTCCAACCTTTCCACCCTGAAATTGCTGAAAAAAATACTACACTTTCTCTATACAAACAGGATGAGAAAAGGACATAAACTTTGCAGAGACTTGGCCCCAATGAACTAAATCTTCCGCAAGAAAGTTCCTTATCCAAGCAGAAATCGATTGTGTGGCTCTCCTGTTTTTGGATGGAGTCCTTCATGGACGACTGGTAAAATCCAAGGATAAAGGAAATGGCTCTGCCGTCGGTTTGAATGTAAAACCGAAGTTTGCAATTTTTTGTTGTTGTTGCTGTTGTTTTGTCAAACCTTAATTAAATATAAATAAAAAACGGGGTCCTGCATTGTTACTGGTGTGCGTAATATTCGAAAACATGTTTTTGGATGTGTTTGTAAAGCCATTTTAAGGTATCCGGAATTTTCATTCTAGCTTACGGGTCGGTAGTGTATCAACTGAAGATAAATACTGCTGGAAATGACCTCGTTTTTCTTTTGATGTCCAGCGATTTGAACAATTACACTTGTTTCCAATTATTGTTTTACAAGCCGTAAAATGAACTACCAGTTGATGTTACACGATTCTGTTGAGGATTTTTAGAGTCGAATAATTCCGAAATGAGGAATTTCCTAGGATAAAATTATCTTGTTAGTTGACATTTTATTGCCGCAACTTGAACCATAATAAAAATAAAATAAACGTTTCATGTCAGTGTTAGAAACAACAGTAATTTGAATTTATTTTCAGTCTACGTTTTAAACACTTTATATTCCTTAATGGGAAAATGGAAACAAAAATATTCTCAACAGATTATTGCGAACGTATTTCCAAATAGCGAAATGACAGTAATTTGAAGCTATTTTGAAAAATGTCCTCAAAATATTAAAGTAATTACAAATGATAGACTTGATGGTTAAAGCAAGTTTCAAACAACGAAGTAAAGAGCAACTCAAAGCGAGAAAAGGAGCTCGCAAAACATGAAAAAAAAGAGCAACTCATCCACAATCCATAACAATAGATAAAAATATTCATCTACTTTTTCCTACGAAAAATTCTCCAACGAAGACGTCAGGATAGAATCAGCAGAAAGGATAAAAATTTTCCTCGCAAATTACGTTTACCTCTATTATGTACCATTATGGGATATCCACCCCCTTTCCAGTAAGGACATGTTTACTGATCCATGAAGGTTGCCGCTTTTGCAGTGGGCGCATTCCGCACCACCCTCTCTAAGAGTAATACGTGAAGGCGTCATAGATAAATATCGCAATTACTTTCTTCGTATGTCCTGGCACCAGTTCCTAAATTAGCTTAAGACTCCCGCAGAATTCCGAAGTATTATATTCCAGACGTTCGTAACTTTCGTTTCTTTGCGCTGCACAGTGATTTACTCTCGACAATTCTTCTTCCTTAGACTTCCTGGGCGCTCTCGAGAGTCAGTTACGGTACCCAGGATCATAAATTTGTGTTCTATTTATTAGAGGAGTTTTTATTTTATTCATGGCACGTCTAACTGTCATCTGTATACGGGTACAGATATACATTTACGTCAGGATAACGGAGAATGTGTCCTGCACGCCGATTTACGCATAAGCATAGAAATAGGCAATGACTGTTATGCCTGGGCGCACAAGGACTTAGCTGCAGCACACCAGCATGCGGGAGGCAAATTTTTGTTGAGCAAATTTTACATCCATATAAGTACTACTCGGGCTCAAATAATTTTCTTGTATCCTTGGAGCATCCTATCAAATCCATAAAACGGTAGAACGATTTGAATTTACCTTTCACAGCAACTGTCTGCTGTTATTTCGTTTCCTTCGACGCCATTTCATTTTTTTTCCAGTTGCCTCCGGTGATGTCCTTCCATAGGTCAGTTTATTTCTGTATATGCAAATCTTCGACGTTGGCTTCTAGCAATTCAAGAATGTAATTCTTTCCAGCATTACTCTTGTCCCACATTTCTACTTTAGAGTTCATCCATTGTCCAGCGGAGAAATTGCCCAAAGAAACGAACACGTTAAACTTGGTGCATGTGGAGCAAAATCCTCGAGAAGGGTTGGCCGTTGGGCATTCAACTAAGAGGAATGGTTTCGTCCTAAAGAGGAGTTTCCTCCCTTCACCGAGTCATTCGGATAATTTGTAATCGATTGAAAAGAAAAATTAATTGGTGGATCTGGAAATGACCTGATTGTGGAATTATGGATAATAAATTTTATTTTTGGGCTATTTTTGATTTAGACCTTGCAATCGTTTGTCATTGTTGAAAGTATAAATTTGCTGGAACCTGTGGTTTCGCTTAGTAACAGATGGCAAATAATTTAGGAATGATATGATTTATGGTGCCAAGAACGTGGCTGATGTGTCTGAAGCGTTCCTTTTCGCTTTTCTGATTTAACGAAGGAATCATTCAAAAGGAAAAAAAAAAATATAAACATTTCATAATAAAATGCCAAATATTTTGGGACATTTATGAGTATTGTTTAGAGGCTGTCGTGTCAAAATTCACAAATAAATGGTTCAGTTTATATATATTGGGATAAGCCGATGGCAACAGCAGCGCACTTCAAGGACCCATGTTCCCATATTCCGAGAAGACCCTTAATCAAATTTTTGATATGATATTTTGATTTATTAAACTGAAAATTGGACGCCCTTTAAAACAACCACTTGATAAATTGTGAAGTCCGGGGGTGAAGAGCGGTAAACACTTCTTGAAGAGAAACTTTCCTTCTTCACAAATATCTGCTGAAGGCAACATTTGAAGCACTACGAAACAGTTCAATGTTGAAAGTGCTTTAAACACAGTAATTACAAAATTTGTAACTTTTGCACTTTCATCGGAGTCGTGCAACAGCAGGCCGCTTGCTAAGTGCACCACGCAGACATGTAAAACATATCTATAGTGCTTAAAAGTTGTAAGCATTTTATAAAAAACTTTAGAATCTCAAAACCCTTTTACCAGACTTACAACCAGTTGCTTCAGTGTTTCACGTGCAATTTCTTCAGTTCCAGCTCATAACCGAAAAATTCACTTACGAAACTCGAAACTTAATACTAGAAAACTAATTTGCGTGTGCCACCCCCAAATTACCTTAGCTGGTAAAATGTGCTATCCTTCATAATTGGGTTACCAGCAAAATGGGACAAGCAACAACAATAAACACACACCAAGATGCAGTTGAATTTATTTCGAAAGTTTTCCAATACAACGAAACCACAATTCGTCTATGGCTGCATAACAGGCGAAGGGATCACTCTTGGGGAATAGCGACATCCCCATTCTCCATTGTGCAAACAACACTCCTCAGCGCCAATGTCATTAAAATAGTTTCACAAGATGACTGCCATTAGGTGGGAGATGTGCGGGAAACGGGCGTGATAAAATAAATAATGAATTGTGTGCGCATTTATGGTAATTCGTGTGTATACCTCGAGAAGTGTGGTAAAGAGCTATGCACGAATTATGACATCTGCCAAAGCATCCTATGCATTCACAATTAGCTTCGTCAATCCTGAACGTAAACGTGTCATGTCCTTTCCGCCGACGCAGCATCAAACACGTGTGTGTGTGTTCAAAACAAGCGACAAATCTTAAAGTGCATGATTTGAATTTTGATCGAATTTTTAATTGCCTCATCTCACCTGTGTTAAATGGCCGAACATCGTTGGATCAGGTCCTTTTGTTCGAGTGTGGTGCGGTGCATCGATCATCATCCCCCAGAGTTTTAGTGCAGAATTTATTTATCCCCATTTAATATTGTTAGTCCAGATATCAGCGCGTGTACAAGGATAATGCTTTTCTACCGACGGCGAATGATATAGAAGGACGAGAAACGGAATATATGCTCTGGGGATAATGTGGAAAACTTGTCCCCGGTTCGAGTCGGCAGAGGAGCAGGACAGCGTCCGGTTCGGTGGTTTCCTGTTATACTGTAGAATTAATAAATACACGGGTTACAGATGAGAGTGCAACGGAGCAGGGAAGGAGAGCCCCTGAAAGACATGCCATCAGACCAGAGGCAACCAGGATATTATTTCATTAAAACTCCTAATGTTGAGAAAAAGAGTAACATTAAAAGGTTTCCAGGAGTTCTGTGTCCCTTTCTCCATTCCCTCGCCGTCCCTGAAATTAATCCCGGAAATTTCACATTGTCGGGAAGATGATTCTACATTGGCCTGGACTTCGGCTGTCAAGCAAGCCTTAAATACTGTGCCGAAATTAATAAATGTGAATAGTGGAGACATTACGGTACCCGAAGGACTAGCTATAATGAGTTATCTGTATCAGGTCACATTTTTGGAGCCAGGTAATTACGATGAGTCACTTCGTATTCATTTCTTGGCGACAAGCTCACTTCGACCACGATGCTGCGTCGAGATTAAAACACCTGCACCAAAGCTCTGCGCAAGCGAAATCACACGCAACAGCAATGGAATGTTTTAATTGCCCGGAAAAAAAACGTGATCCATAGAAAGGTGCTAATTGTTATTCAGAATTCAGTTGGAAAACGTTGAGACGTAGTACGATCGAAAGAATTCTGGAAAAACATCAGAAACGATAAACAAAATGAAATTCATCGTTTTGATAACATTGTGTTCTCGATTCTATTCAGTTTTCTCCTAGAATTTAAAAAGGAAAACAAATTGTTGTTGACAATAACATTGGACTTGCAACTGCGGTTATCAACATTGGTATGTTTAAAAAAATGTTATTATCCTCTTAGCAAAGAATGGAATCATAAACAAATCTATTATTATAAAAGAAATTTTTAAACTTGAATAAATTGAGTGGGGAACGTTGCCGGGCATTGAGGTTGTCCTCTCAGATTAATTACAATGCTCGCGGAAACTTAATTTTTATTTTTAAACTTAAAAATAAATTTTATTTACGAAGAATTTTATTGTCCAATCTTCCGCGTCCTCGTGCAGGATTTTACTAGCAAATGAAAAAGTTACAAATCTGTTCAAAAAGAATTGTTTACTAAAACTTAATACAGTCCTATAAAAAAAAATAGAAAAACAATGATTCCAAGCCCTTCGTAAAAAGTGTGCTTGTGTAAATATATAAAAAACACTACGTAAATAATAAACATGCATTTATTTTTCGTCTTATACAAGTCTCAACTCTTGCATTCTGTCATGCAAATATTTTTGCCTTTTGTTTTTCGCGAGTTACTTGCAACGTTTTGATCCTCCTAAATAAACGAAGAGTTTCCCGGTTTCAAATTAAGTTCAGAATTTAATAAAGGATTTTTACAAAAATCTTGTATATGAAGGGAATTGCAAGGATGTAAATACGAGCAAAAAAAAAAAAAGAAAACAACAACGAGGCAACATGATGCTCCTCGCTTTCCTTCGAGCAGGGGAAAGTACGGCAGTTTTCATATTTTACACGAAAAAATCAGGAACTTGGTGGAGTTGTCATGAAGACGCTTTCAACTGAGAAATTTGAATTGAAAGGGTGAAGGGATAACCTTCCACGTCGAACGCATTGCGAGCAATTTGAATCGGCTCTGTTGGATTCGAAAACAAAGAAAGAAGAAAATGGGGGAAAAACGTATTTATTTCATAGATGTAATACTATGACTTATGAGCTTTTGTAATTATTAAAATTCCTTCCAAACTATCATAATAAGGAGAAAAAACAACAAGGATCACAGCACAGAGGCATCTGCAAAAAGAGTGAAATGACAACTACTACGGGATCAAATTCAATTGCAAGTCACGTTTCGCACCCGCCATTACCAGGAACGGTGCACGGAAGATGGATGGATGGGGGGGGGGGGGGGGGGGGGGGGGAGGTTGCTCGTGCACTAGCAGTAAATGATAGCTTATTTTACTTTGAGTCGGGACGGTTCTATACTTGGATGCATCCGGAATTAGTTTAGAAGCCCTGGTGAACTCCGGGGGCAATCGAAACTTTTATTCATATCTAATGTAGTTATGATGAAAGTCCTTGACGTGGGTGCCCATTTTGTTCGGTAATCCTTTAAAAGTACATTTCAGTATGCATGACTGCCGAGAAAACAGGATGCTCTCATGGTGTTTCCCCGAGCGGATATAAAAGTTTAAATAATGGCAACTTATCGGACATTGGATTTGTGCACCATCCGTAAGGACAATTTTAAGGATGAGGCTACAAACCCAGGCTTAATGCAGCCAGTTTCCTTATTGCTAGTGTGCAAATTTTCGAGTAGGGCTTGCTTGTCTTGGCACCGGCAATGACTTGTTAATACTTTATACAACAAGGATAAATGTGCCCTTCTATAGACGCAGTTTTAGTTCCGTAAACCCTCCGCATGCTCTGAGGACGCAACTAAAAACTTCAGCTATAGCTGTAGTTACCGAAATATTTGGGGCTTATCGTCTTGACGTCGTACAGCGCGTGTATGTGTAATTTGCTCTAACCCTCGTCGCCAAGGATGTGTTATTGGAAACCCGACTTCGGTGATTTAACACTGGGACTCGGAACACCGAAGTCCTGGAATCAGCCGAAAGCGTACATTAGATGAAATTTGAATATGGGAAATGTTTGGCAGCGCTATCTCCGATCGCACGTCATGATTCGGCATCCTTCAATTGCTTAAGGGATTAATTAACAGAGTCTTTGCCCGAGTACCTCAGATAGTGCCATCGCAATATATCTTCACTCCAATCCTGATAATTACCATATACATCTAGCGGATAGTGGTACGATAATTTTAAGGCCTCCGTTCCCACTTCTCATTGGCTCAGTAAATTTTGGTTTTCAATATTATACTCGAGCCAGTTTCAACCCCGAAATGTCGATCGATCACATTAAATCTCCTCTCTTTGGTCAGAAGTTAATCATTCCCCCTTCCCATCTCATGGTCCTGTCGCTCAGCAAACTTCTTTCAAGATAAGAACTGTTTTGTGACGGACGTTTCTGTCAGTGATTATCCGGAAATTCGCTATTGTTTTATTCATGAAAAATTATATTCTAATATATTCAGAGGAGCCGGATGGTAGCGAATCGTACACGTTAGGATGCGTCACAGTGGCACAACTTTTTGACCATTTGTTTGCAACAAAATTTATCTGAGCGAAAAGTTTCGTTATTATGGCGTAGACAAGATAAATAATGTTTCTAATTTTCTAGAGGAAATTTCTTTTGTAAATTAAGTCGCAACTCTTGGTAGATTGTTTGGCCTTTTTTTAAGTAGGTTAGACGAAGATAAGTTTGGAGGATTTCGAAGGACATAATGAAGAGGTAATCTGTATTCGACTTTGTACATAATTAACAATTACATAGAAACAGGATTTGCTTATGGAGAGGACCAAGAAAAGTGTTTGGACAAAATGTTTTAACTTTGTTTTGAAACAAAGTTATAGAATGGAAATATTGAAAAGATAAACAAAAACTTTTACATGAATTTTAGTGCATATTCTTAACCATTAATTAAGAATATTAAGATTCTTTCCCAAAATCCAGCGGTAATTTATAATCCCTGTTATGAATATAAATAAGGTCTTTTATTTCCTTCTATGATTATTCAATTATGATCACAGTAAAAACCGCCATTTTAATTAACACTCAAAATGGCGACATCATTGGAAATTTCAAACACGTAGTTTTGAAAATGATAAGCAGAGACCGAAGATATCTCTGAGAACAAACAATACACTTCACTGGTGTCTTCATGCATCCTGCTGCAATGGCAAAATGGTTTTTTTTGTTGGCTGTAATTTCGCTTTATACCTTCTCTTCATTTTACCCAGACACCCTTTGGTCCCTTGTCGAAGAAACTTCCAGAAAAGGATATTCCAAGAAAACGCAAAAGTCATGAGGAGCATCCTGAGATGTAAATTTATTTTCTTCCTTTACAAATTCACAGAAAACTTTTATTAGATTCCTCTCGTATTCAGATCACAACGGTCCTGGCCCCAATTTTCACCGTCCCAAAATCCCCATCCATTCATTCATTGTGGCCCATTCTGGAGCCTCCACCTCCCTTCCTCCCCATCCTAAGCGACTATTTCTTATTATTCGTTCGCGATCCATTCTCCAGTTTGACTTCCAATTACACTTCTACATGCTTCCGTTCCAACGAGGAAAAATGATGTTGCTCATGCATTAAATTTAAGTCCTGGGAATTGCTAAAGTCATCCCCATACCGTTTAACAGTAACAAGAAGGATTAAAGGGTTACGTGAGACGTGCGTGTCGGGACGTGATTTTCTATTTCTCAGGACATCGGTTTTTCGGTACCCATTTCCACATTGGGCACCTCACTTTTCTTTCATTTACCTGAAGCTTAACTCGTATTTTGGGCCCATGTCGCTGAATGCTTACCCCTTTCGCCACTTTTTCATATGTTACCCATTCAGTAACCTACCGTATTATAAAGGCACGCACGTCTGCCAGGACTCTTTGTAAAACCATAAAAGCTTATGTACGAGGACCTTCAATAGGTTATATGAGAAAATAGAAAAAAAAATCCAATACTGATCTCCGCCCCCTCCCCACTCAAGAGCCACTATTCCATAATGTTATGACTTGACATGAAAAGTTTGAAGCGGGCGAGGAGTTCTGGGACAAGTTGGGTAATAAATGAAAGTTTCGCCGTGATTTATGATTTCGATATAGATGTAAATTCTCGTCTTAAATTTCCCGGCATGTTCTGTTCAATTTTAAATCTATTGAGCGGTAAATATAGGCTTTAGAACTTTTTTTAACCAAGAATATGATGATTTTTTTCTTCTAATACATTCGTTACATTCGAGGATGAGTTTTGTTCACGTTACACGCGGGTGAAGGGTGAGCATTTTAAGGGTATTAAATATGTATTATAATATAATGGATAAGATGTGACTAAATTTAGTAAAGTAGACCTTCTGATGCTTGCTGACTTTTCTTCTGTTCGAAGTTTTGTTGATAAAATATTGCAATACTTTCCGCAATGATGTTTTGGCCCAATTTAAGATTATGAGATAGACGATTAAGGCGGAAGGATATTTATGGAGGTAGCAACCACTGGGACTCAGGATACAGATAATGGTGTGAGCCAAAATAAAGAGTAATAAATCAGAGAGTGTTGTCAGAGAGGGATAGGTTTTACGGTCATTTGGGAGGAATCATTCAAAGTTGTGCAAATGGAAATAACTTTCCGAAAACACATTGCTTGAGAAACTCAATGTACGAGGACCAAGTATCCTGAACCTGTTTCGGTTGGAAAAAGTTTGTGGTTCCTGCGAAAGGATTATATGTTGGGACAAATATTGGGGTTAGTTTGTTTTCTGAAACAGGAAACATGAACAACAGGTTTGTGTACCTGAAACCTGAAAATTTCAGCGATTTTCATTGAACAGTTGTTTAGCATCTCCCAAATCTTTTATTAATGTTTCCTTTAACTAACATACTACAATCAAACTACATTTAGGATAATTTGTACTCGAAACTTCCTTAAATCCTGAGATAGTTTTCAAATTTCCCACAAAGCAACAATTTGGCAAAATTTAATACTGTCGTAGAAGCAAACACATTTCACCGAACAGAATGCTGAATTTGAATAATAATACAACTCAAACATTTGTCAAAGAGATGAAAGAAGGATTTCATTTGTGTACATTTTAGAGAAATTTTCCTTTGGAATTTTTATGAGACGAATGAAATTGATTGAATTGAGTGTAAAAAACATGCAAACCATTTCCTGAAATATATTTCTTGTTCAAAACCTATCCAGATGTATTTTCGATTTTTCCCACAAAAATATGAAAATATTCACGTTATGCTAGAATAGTTTCAATTTTTCGTAAATCACTATTAGTGTGTATTTAATCTACAAAAAATTATTGCAACAGATTTATTTTACTTTATTTCCGCAACTTCCGAAATGGTTTTTTGAAAAACTTTTAACTAGATTCAAAAAAAAAAAAAAAAAAAAAAACAACACCCGCACCACATGGAAACTTGTGAATCCTCGGATTCAATTACAGTGTGTGGGTGGAATCCGCACATTACATATACACTCGCACCGCATCAACTGAATAATAAGTTATTATTGCGGCCACAATAGAAGAATTGTATGAGAAATCAAAACAAACTCATCATTTGCACAATAGAAGAAAAACAAAAAGATTTAATCACTAAACCCCTTTTCATTCCGGTTCGACGGGGGATGTTAAGAAAATAAGTAAAACTCGAGGTAAACAGAGCAGAAGGGATGGATCTGGGCAGATGATACAGTGACTCCGATTCGAATGTTTGTTTGAACAATAAATAATTGAAATAGAACAAAAACAGGACAACAGGATGATTTTGAATAAACAGCAGCCGGCATATGTACACTTCTCAAGAGATATATGCAATATTTTTCTTCTCAACCACCGTCAACGTGGGCTGGTTTTAGGGCGCGGCGCCCCTGATTTTAGTGCTCCCCTTTGGCAGGCGTCAGCACACTCAGACAACGCATCTATTGTTTCTCATGGAAAGGAAATGCACACAGCCCGCAGCCAAAGGCAAATCAACAGCAACAACATAGTGATTGAGTGGCTTCGAACTAGTGGTACAAGTCGGGCTCAATGGCGGAGCACCCTGCGGCCGCTAGAAGGGTTTGCGAAATTCTTCAGTTTTGATTGGGGTGATAAAGTTACCGAGGAATTGCTAATGAGCGGTGGTGCCCTGAAAGTCCCTTTGTTTGTTTTGCAAACGCTTGGCTCCAAGCTATAATTATTAGCTCATGTTTCTCAAAGACCGGGTTTGAGTGCAACTGTGATTCCTCGAGGCTCTTCAACACTATTGCCGGAGCAATATCCAGGGGGTGGCGCACTTCAAAGAGGCGCGGGAGTAATTGGAATTGCGAAAATATTTGCAATAAATTGAAGGGCTTTATGAAATGCAGTGTTTTTGGGATTTCAAAAGGATCGCTATTAACTGGAATACGCTCAGGACCTTCATTTCAAAGACTTTATCAAGGATCAAATTAACCTTAAATTGCTTGTGTTAAAAAAAACTCCATTTTGATCATAAAATACGTAATGCTTTCAAGAATATGCTTCTTTCCACCCAAACGACTTCTCACTAATTCATTACATCCCATTTTATTTTCTCTGTAAAAAAACACACAAGACAAGGAGAAGGAGAAATTAATTCCAAAGCAGATTTAATATGTGCATATCCTTACTTCTGTATTAATACATTTACCTGTTACGACAACGGCATGAAGCAACAACAACAATCATTATACTCAAAACGAAAAACATCTTATGAAAATTTCACGTAGAAATCGTGCCTTGTCATCGAAAAATGTCCTTTAAAGTAATTACATATACATATATACAAGACAACATGGAAAGAATGAAACTTGGAACAGGAAGAAAAATTATAGTAACTGCTTGTTGGAATTTTTTGTCCAAGATAATGAAGCAAGGTCGAAACTTTTTTTTCGTTCATACCATACACGCGGTTGAAGCTCTACACAAAATATGACAATTTACGGAACATCCTGTCGTAAATCCTCGAGATGAGGGATACAATCACAACTTGACATCAGGATGTAGTGGAAGGGCAAAAGTTTTGCGAAAAAAGGCGTCCGTCCGAGCACAACCACTCCCAAATAATGTGATACCGACACGCGTCGTAAATTGCATTAAACTGTTTTTGAAAAACAAGCAAAAACAAAATAAAAATAAAGGAAAATATTTGATAAACTTTTACCATTATTTATGTGCTTGTTCTTAAAAGTTTGACTTTTCCCGAGGTGAAAGCATTTTATGTAATTGAAATTCCACCTGTGCGAACCAAAATGGAATTCGCCTCGAATGTTCCTAATTTTGGCGAATCAAAGCTGGAATTCAGGAACCAGCACGGAATACCAAAAAAGTCGAAGCAAAGCTACCTCAAAAGTCTGCCGACGGTCATATGTTAGAAATGTTGCGTAATTAGTCCTTCTAGGGGGGTCCTCGTCCAGCCGAGGCACAACCGCATCTACAACAGCATGAGGGCAATTTAATCAAAATGTAAAATTAAAACTGCTCCACTGTACAAGCGGCAAGGAATTAATTCTCCCGTAACAAAGGATGCGATGCACCAGGATTCCTGATGTAGAAGAGTGAATACTCGACATTTTGCTGGGAAAAATAAATAAAATAAAAACGAGGACGAATCTAATCGTTGGCAATGTGTCCATTAAGCAGCACGTGCTGTTCCCGGACTTGTATCACAGCATCGCAATCTTTCCTCTCCTCAACTGGTTGGCTCCTATAATTTCTGATTACAATGGCACAAAGTAGAGGATTCGTCCAGGTTATCCCGGATATCCTTGGCTTAAATAAAAGAAATAAAAGCACTGAGAGGGGATAATGCGCCATGAAAACTGTCGCAATGTCTCGTATATTTAGTAAAACGGTAGCTACAGTGTGAAACTGTGTCACTAAAGGGATCCTTCTTTGAATCGCGTCTGTGCTTGGTTTACTGGGTCACTGCCAATAGTGTCCTTGCAAATGTTACAATAAGAAGGGTGTGTATTCAAAATTGCAGTAGCTCTAGATTATTTTCTACAAGATACGCGAAATATGTCATTTTTGTTTAATTTTTATTTTGCGACCTCGTTGGAGCATTTTCGAGAATTAAATGAGATAAATTCGACATTTCCAAGGATAACTATTCTTTTTATTTATTTATTTTATGAAAGGATTATTTTTGGGAATGAGATTCAAGCATAAAATTATTCAACATTACTGAAGTTTATTTTCCGGCATTACAATTTCAATTTTAAAAATTTTGCTTATCGCATTCACTCCATAGTAAGCATTTAATATTTACACAAAACTATTGGCCAACAGTTCTCTAAGTGGCAAAATAATAAACTAACCCAACTGCAAATAATCGCAATGAAACGGATACAGTTCAAGTAACAAAATAATTTTATCAAAACCAAAATGAACAGCGTCAACTAAAATTGTGCAGGATCAAATATCAACACTTGTAATCTGAATCCCGTCTAACCTTCACACGATCGTGTTACTAAATTCATTATGGCAGCGCCAGTGTTTCCGGGGAATGATTACCGATTTGTTACTTTGTAATTTGAAACTCCCCCTCCCCCTCGAAAATCACTTTTGAATTATCAAAAAATTGTTATAGGCTCACCAGATTTTTACAATATGATTCAACTAATGGTAAAAAATTCGTGTAAACAGTTGGAAAATCTGAAATTGACGTTGAACACTTGTATAATAAATACATTCAACAAGGAATTGTTACGTCAATCATCAACAGCAGAACTGTGACCCATTTATAAAGAACTCGTCGAATTTGTTTACTTAAGAAAACTCTTGGGGAGCAAACATTATTGTGTCGATCCAGCAACATTCAACATATGTAAATAAAAAAAACAAATCTCGTTCTGTTGTTTTATTTTCTCAATATATTTTTTTTCTATTTTAACTCATCCTCGGCCTCGGGGCTGTAGGAGCTGACGGAAATACTCTACACAAAAATCAAACAGAAATTGTCGTCCAGACCATTTGGTATCAACATAAATCCTGTTTCCCTAAGCTATTGTTTCAGTATCCGAACAAATTTTCATAGCATCTTAAGCGATGCATAATTAAGAAGACTTACACTTAAAGCTTGGGAATTAATTGCAAAAAAACAGAACTGCAGGAATCATTAAAAGCGTCGGTGGCAAGGGGATGCGAGGTCCAAGGAGCATTGTTGCAAAACACCTTGGGAGTTTCACATAAAGTTTACTGTAATCTTCTCTGCCTACCCAAAGATATTCAGAATTCAGATGCATACTGGAAAGTTGCAACCGAAATGGGGGCGGCAGGAGTTCCCAGTGCTTTAACCATGCACCAAGAAGAAGAATAGAGATGAACTGGAGGCCCCTGGTGCCCCGCAGTTCTTAGCCCACTCTCCGTTCGTTCCTCCATCTATTTTTACATCCATAACAACTTTCAGCAGAATGAAAGAAACTGCAAAATCCGTTTGTCGTTCTCTCACTAAATGGAGTTCTCGGATGATACACCTCGAACAATGGGGCTCTAACTTGTAAGGCAAACAAAAAGTATGCAATCACCTTCCCATTTGTGTTTACCTGCCCCACCGTGCCTATTCCCCTTTCCCAATCGGGTACAGTCATTGCCCCATTTTAATCAGCGCCTACATCTCGTGTTCGGTTGCAAAATCATCTGCTTCGGTGTTTCGGGATGAGCTTCTTTTTAATTACAACGAAAGAATTTTCGGGACAAATCCTTCTATACGTTTGGCTTGCTTCGTGTTTTTCGTTCTCTTGTTTTCTTCACTTCGGCTGAGGTAATTTTGCGATTCAGCGAAAATCAAAGCAAAACCAGCGACCTCGTCTCCACCCACTCGCTGTTGTTTATCAGGTGCGGCACAATTGAAGGAAAATAATTGCGAAAGCTTTTCTTTTGCGAGCCGCTCCTCCGGCAATCCACAATCGACAACAACAAGAAATTTAACAGAAAATTCTGTACCAGCAGCAGCAGCAGATCAGCATCCCAGGCACTGGGCGTGATTTGGGCGCGTGGGTGGTACGGCAACACTCTGGGGACCCACAACTCGAGTGACGGCGGCGGCCTTCGGAAAATGTGATTGCTTTCCACTTTACTCTCTGCTTTTGGAAGGATAATTAGAACTCGAGTGCATAAAAGCCACAGATTGAAAAACACTAAAAATGATACTGTACTTGAAAATTCCGAATACATTTTCAATAAGTGGAAATTTTCCTGGTAATTAAAGTGTTATTGGTGAATTGAGGGATTTCATTCGATTCTTACACCGAAAATGATTGTAAGGGATTGTGGTGGTGGGGCCTAGAAGGGTGTTTGGATTGAATTTTATTGGAGTGTCTGGAACGGAACTAGTCACTGCTTGGCGGAAAGTAAATAAGTAGTTTAAGTTCCTCAATTAAATTGCCACAATTCTGTTTCTCATCAGTTATAAAACTTTTACAATTTTATTCACTATTTGATGATTGTTATCACAGATATTTTGATTGCTCGCAATCTCTTTCAAAAACAACAAATTAATGGATAATTGGCGACAGTAGTTTTATTTCAAAAACCGAATACATAAATTTCCCACCTACCTTCCGCACCACATTTTCACAATTTTAATGTAATCAAATTTCAAACAAAATCTAATTTAGGAGCAATTTTAAACGACGTGACACCTGTAAAAGCGTTCTCGTACAATCCAAAGGACAATTTACATTCGGAACAAAGCATTGCAAAGCAAGCATAAAATATCACTGGCCATTTAATCCTATTACATTGGAAATTTAAGCTGTGCTAAAATAAAATAAGGCAATTTTAATTAATTTCAATCCCAAACGCAAACATCGACGTTATGTTTTGGAAAAAGTTTGTTTCTCCTGTCACTATTAATAACATTTAACGAAGCGTTCTTTTGCTAGGATTTCCGTTGTTTTTTATAACATTTTATGGTCATTTAACAGCTGTCAGAATAACATTTTTAAATTATTTATGAAATTTGTTTTAATGTCAACAAAACATTCAGAGCTGTGCTAATTTTTGCAATACCTTCAATTATGCATGCACTGATGAAAATTTAATGAAAATTAAAATTGTTATCTAAAACAAATATGTTTGAAAATTTACATAACATATGCAGGAATTCTTCCTAATAAAAACAACATGTTTATTAATTCAGTAAAATTCATTTATATAGATCGAGAAACTGTGCACAAAATAAATTGAATTCTTTTAGAACAATTAAAATTAAATTAATTAAATTTAAAATATTAACCATAATTTCTCGAACATCACAGAAACTTTTATGGAAACAAAAACGGAAATAAAGGAAAAACTTTTCTCCTTACAATAAATCGATTTTTTTTTTTTTTTTTTTTTTTTTTTTTTGGTTTCTTGTTTTTCAATTAAATGCGACCGAAAGAAATGGAGTCGCATCACTTTTTGCTCCCCACAGCCCACTTAAACGAAATCCACTGTAATCCCAATTGGACGAAACTTCGTCGTCCAGTGCCCTTCAGACATCTCCAATACGGATATGATGTTTGTTTTCGTTCCATCAGTTCGCCCAGTTTCAGAGGTTGAGAGGGAAACCCAAATAACACTCGTAATATTTTTACCTCCGCATGTATTGATAAGACGAGAAGTTTTAATACAAAATTGATTTTTTTTTTTAATCAGTCGAGATATCAGAGGTTAAGTATCCTTGCGGAGAACACGTCCAAATATTATTGGGTCTAGATCAGTCTAGATCTATCTTAACGATTTAATTTTAGGGAAAAATTTTTAAACGCAAAATGAAATATTTAATAACGTGAATCTTTCGTAAGCAATGGTCACGAACCACTTCAAGAAAATGCTCAATATTACGCTAGAAAAAAGGAAACTCTTTCAACGTTTTCTTTTTAATCAATAAAAAAAAAATAAAATGACTAAATGAGACTCAGCAAAAGAACTTAATATAATTCATTGTTCTGATCGGAGTGTGAAATAAATTTTTCGTAATTCTTCATTTGAATGTTTATTTTATGGGGAAATTTATTATTTTCCGGGACACAAGTTACAAAGGAAAAACGAAAAACAACTAATGGCAAAAAATTCAATGCAAGTGCAACGGCGGCGGAAGCAATAAAATAATCCACTTAAACAAGTGTTTCCCGTCGGCAATAATCGGATAATTGTAGCGCCAATCGGACATCGATAATTTTTTTTCGGAGATTGTTGACACACAAAAGAGTCCGACCAGGCTGTGCACACAAACACCAACGCACAACTGCGTGCCAACAGTTTATTTCCTATTACACATAAAAAAAGAGAGTAGTAATTTGTTTATCGGCGACTGTTTAAATAAAACCCGGAGAAACTGAGCTTATTATGTCGGAATTTTTGCGATAACCCCTCAACCTCTTGGTGTTCGATTTCTGGATGGGAATTTCTTTTTCGCGATTGGGAATTGTTTTGATTTTGTTGTTGGGGAACAGCGTCAGCATGATTAGGGTTGGAAACCACTTGCAAGATTTAGGTCGTTTTGTAACTCATTTTTGCACGATATCAGTGTCGGAATTGCATCCGGCATTACTCCATCTTCGGATATCTTCGGTTGTTTGCTCATCGAAATCGAACATCTGCCCTCAGGGTATCTGGCTGTAATTTTTGTTTCCCCGCGCCCCACATGGATTTGGAAACCATCTGCTGGTTCAGTTCTACCATTTTATTATCGCGCTCCTCAGGGGCAGACACAAATGTTTAGTGGAATCTGCAGAAATAGGGATTTCTCCAATTTTTGTGCGAGGACCAGAAATAATTCAAGGAAATTTCAAATTGCATGAAATGAGAAGAAAAGTTGGAGCGATATTCTTGCCAGGATGCGACTTAATGCCTTTTATCTCGAAAATCATATTTCGACCGAGTTTCCAGAACAAATCAAAATAATGAGAAAACTTGTTATTTTTTTAACCCTTTAAGAACCGCACCTAGATTCGTCCTGTGTAAAAGGAAACCAATTAAAATCTTGAGCTTCTGTGAAATTGTTTTCTTAGTTTATATCAAGTTTGAAAGGTATAAATTTGTAATTCAACATTGATCCCAGGACTCTTCTTCCGCCATTGATTTCAATTTAATAAATGCGAACATGGAATTTATGTAAACATCAATAACCGTTAGATTGTTGTGCATAGGGAATCCTTGCATTTGCGGTTCCAGCAGCAGGATTCAAGTTTAGGCAATTTCGTTCTATTCAAAGATAAATGAATCCCGCTACAAGGATATAAGTGCAAAAAAGCACCATATGCTCGGCTGAGGCACTGCAATAACGGCATCGACATCTGGAAGTCATGAGAAAGTCGACGGGGATTTGGACCTCAGCCGCCTCTTTCCCCCCTTTTGCCAACCTAGCATCGGGCTCGACACGCCAACAAACTTCATTCGACATTGCGATTTTGATTGGTGTATCTCAGCAAGGATATTTGGATTGTCTGTAGGGGGTTGCATTTGAATTACACCTGATCGTCGCCATCCCCCGCATCTTGTCCCCGGTCGACGGTCTTTTGTCAATAGTCATGAACATGTTGAAAATCGGTTCATCCCCAAAATCAGGATCTGGGATTGCTGTGTCGTTATTTGAACACCCGTGTTAGCCTAGGCTGGATGTGGAGGCGTGTTTGCTCATCCGACTTCTTTGCGTCTTTTTTGTTAGTCTATTTGGGCCAGTCACCGTCGAAAGGATTGAACCACATCCACTACACCGTGAAGAACTTTCGATGCCTGCTGATGGGATGTGGTGGCTTGTTTAATTTATTTCTCACGTTTGAAGGATGTTCACAGCGATCGCGTTTGTGGCCTAATTGTTCAAAACCCGCAAATGGAACGTTCGGCGAACGTAGAGGGGACTAGGGGAGGAGGATAATTCTCTCGTGTTTATTTACTTTTCCTATTTCAGGTGATGGTGTTTGATTTTGAACGATCCCCCAAGCACAAGAGTTTGTCCTTGAAAATTTCTGTCCCTCAAAGTGGTGAAAATCGCACTGGAATTTTTCCTTAGAGCAAACTTATTATCGGGAATGTCGCAATACCTGTTTGATTTGGAAAAGCACCAGAACGTCATTTCGGAAGAAGAAAAATGAAACAGCACTTACTAGAGACCAATTCCTCCAGAAATTAGTCTGGGGTTGCAACCCCATCCGGAGACGTACGTGTGAAATGATTCCTCAGCACATATTAATTAAAGTGGCGCGTCAAAGGACTACGGCGACGCTTTTGAGATGTAAAATCAACTTCAAAGAGGATCAGGAACCCTTCACCATTTATTGCTTGACGGTGTTTAATCAAAGGATTCTGTCCTGATTTGATTTCATTACATGACTTTTAAGTATTATAAATATTTTTTCTGTGGCATGTCAAAATAGATTTGTGCCTAACGTTTACATAATATTGTAATAATAATGATTTAATTATAATTCCATGGTTGAGGAATTAATGTGGTAATTCCATTGACATATTTTTTGTAAAAAAAATTTTCAATATTTGAATGCGAAATATAAGGGACCGCTATTAATAACGATTAACCCCATCGTTTTGTGTGTCATCTCTTGGTACTCTCTGCACTAATCCGCCTTTTCTATATTGAAGGATTAAACAAAAATACCGTTTTGCTCTACCAGCAAATTCAAAGCCTAAATAATGAATTTTATATTTTGCTGTGCTGTTCATATTTAAATTAAAAGTCCTTCAACGTTATCCTGATACTGTAATTCAACTTGAATGAATAAAAATATTTAACTTGATTTTCAGAAATGCGTGCAAAACTCCCACATTTTTCTATTTTACCAAATGGGGTCAATCCTTTAAGGATTTTAGCTATTCATGTATTTACTTTTTATGCGAAAATTATATGATATAACTGCGGGTAAAACATAAAAATTTAATACACAGTCAGCATGAATTTCAGAAGAATGGCAAAAACTGCAAATTGGAATTTTTTTTTCGGCAAGGAAAAATGAGTAAATTTCGATTTATTTTTACGCAAGCATAATAAAATTGAAAAATATTGTGAAGAATAATTTAACTTACACCAAGAATTGTTATTTTGAAGTTGCATTCAAGCTTACCTGGAATAAAATAAGAAAAAAAAATTAATAAAAGTTCAACAGCAATAAATTGATTATAAAGTTATATTTAAGTATAAAATACGAAAAAAAAAAATTCCTTGAGCTGTGTTTACTTTTTCCATTGGGAGTTGCAAATTAATTAAGTAATTGAAAATTTGAAGTAAACTCAATCCTTCAAAATCAGCTTTCTCAAAAACATTTTGGAATATTAAATAGCAAAATAAATACAAGCTTGATATAAATAAAAATGATAAACGGGCAAATTTTTATTCTAATTAGAATGTCAAACGGTTCTCAAGGATACTATCTGTATTCGTAGGATAAAAAAAATGGAAAGAAGATAGAAGAAAGATGTGAAAATTTCAACAGTGATAATTAAGAAAAACTATTTAGATCTTCGTTCGCCCTTCAAAAGCGTCTACGGTGGGGCAGGGATCGAGGGATGCTGGATGTCGGAATTGTCTTCGGGGAGCATCTGATTACAAATGCAGAAGTGCTCCTTGAACGGTCTTTCGCTCGCTTAATTATTTCATTACACAGGAGCCGAATAGAAATTCTCAGTCGACGAGGACAATTACGTTCACTTAAAATTCCGTTTTCTTTGAAACGATTTTCAAATCTTCCCCGCTGAAATTCTTTTTCTTTTTTCTATCCTATATATATAATTTCCGTTCTGGCCGCGATAAAAGGTCTATTTCCGTTGATGATTTCGTTCTGGCGCAGCGTTTCTGTTAATTTTTCAAGGACATTCCTCGAAAATCGGCCTAGGTATTTCAGTTTTTCGTCTTTTAAGTGGTAATTCGTTTTCCTCGTCTTTTTTTCACTTAAAAGGAAAAAATTGTCTTTTCTGCAGTTGGATTAAGTTTTAAATACGATGATGTGTGCCTGCCATAACTTAATTTTCTTTTTTGTGTTCCTTTTCGAAAACGGAATTTCGAAAAATCCTCCAATGTTGGAGACGAAACAAGTAGCTCGACGACAAGGACTCTAAGATGAAATCTCCGCATTAAATATTAACGGAAAATGTCGGATGTAATGAGATTTAATTGCACGTGTCGAAGGACCTTAACAATATAGTAACGCAGATTTTGGGGTGGATTTTATCATAGGCTTTACCTTGACAACAAGCTAAAGTTTCGGAGTTTCAACAAGCACCTTTTATGAGGCAAAAAAACTCTCCAAGTTTCGCAGAAATTCCACATTAGAACTTGAAATTTAAGATAAGTTTTCCACTTAAAATGTTAATCGTAAAAAATTCACTATTCGGAAAATTGTGCTTTGTCCGTTTCTGCATTAGAACCATTTTTTCCAAAAGAAATTTTATTCAAAAAGATGTTCAAATGTTCAAATTCCAAAAAAAAAAAAAAAAAAAAAATCCTGTTAGTTACAAAATCATATTGAAGTGCAATAATACAAAAAAAAATGTTGTCTTATTTCTGAAGCAGAAAATTTTGCAAAACAGTGAATGCGTTAAAAAGCAAATGCCATCACCGCATTAAATGGAAAAGTTTGTTTGAACAACTGAAAATGCTGACTCAATAAAATGTTGCGGCAAATGAATGTTGCTGACAATGTCTAAAGCAAGTTTTGTTTTCGTCGCCGTTTTCAATTGCGTTTGCGAATTTTACAAAAAAAAAAAAAAACTAATTCACGAGTTTCGATAATCTTTTAATGGGAAATCGCATTTGGTAATAGTTAAGTATTCCATGAATTTATAAATGATAGAATAAAACCGTTACACGTAATAATAATGTAAATAAATTTGTAATGCTACTAATTTAAAGTAATTCACAAAATGTCAAGACAGACAGGACATTTGTGTCCTGCTGCTGTGCCTATAACAAGCATTTAATTATAAGAATTAAATAATTTGAATACATTTGTCTACAAATTGGAATTAATTCTAGACACAATAGCAAGAGGAGTAGTACCACCTAATCCCGAATCTGTTTCCTGTCATTTCATATCCTTTATTAAATTGTTTTCAATTTGCGGTATGTTGAGAGGCAAACGGTGGAGTTATTTATAAATGTATCCGAAGTGGGCAACAATATCCGTCTGGTGATGATGGTTGTGGTTGTCGGCTACATTCCCGTAATAGCTCCAATTTAAGATCCCCCCCCCCCCCCTCCAGCAAATTACTTTCGACCGACAATTACAGGTTGTGCAAGGATCCTCACGTACGTGCACATAAATTCTTATTTCGGATTTCATGGGAAATTATTTGTAATGAGGGTGTGCGGGGGAAAATATGTATATATGTATGTAATTTAAAATGCCTTGACCAAAACAATTTGTGGGTGGGGGATACGGCTCTTGAGTTACTTAAATCAGTGCATTCACAGTCGTTCACCCCTGTACGCCGCCCCCCACTTGTCCTTGAGACTTTATCTGCCCGCGGGCATAGAATTCTGGAAGCAGCTTCTAATTATTTCTGGGATAATTTATTATGCTCCCGAAATTTTCTCGGCCCTGTTAACGAAGAAACCCGATGGATACTTTCGAAATATTTTGCGGGATGCGACCGTATCACATCGGCATTAATTGCTCTGTGTATCCCAAATGCTTAGCATAATTAATTACAAAGCTACGATATTGTATTAAGACGGGATTTTCCGACAATTAAATTTGACAGTTACAAGCTTTGCGATGCAGCAGCAATAAGCTGTCTGCATAATCAGTTAATAACTGTTGCATTCGTGAATGTGCTGCAACAATGTTCCCCTGCGGCTTTCCTTATATATTTGGGTCTGCACTCGGAATTTATGAATATAAAGTGATGTGTTAAAAACACACCTAGTCACGGATTATTTTATGGGAAGGGGGAAAATACCTGCGGAGTGATCAAAATGCATGTGGGTTAAACATGAAGGGAGGAATATGTGCAGCTACTAAAGTCTTGGAACACATTTATGAGCTTTAATGGGAGGTTATAGAATCGATTCAAAATTATTAGAAAGAAATTGTTTGATTTTGTTAAAAACTGATGATAAGAATTGAAACAGAACAAATAACCTTTTTGTCACCATTTTCAAGCCAAAAAACTCTTTTAAAAGCAGCATCGTCGATTGGTTACAAGTTTAATTTATAAACATGTAAAAAACTTTGTAATGTGATATCACCTGAAAATTCATTCTGAAGAGGTAAGTGGCAATTAATCAATGAGTTTCGATTAATTTTGAATAGTTTGAAATGCGCGAAATTCATTTTATCCTCTTATAGCACAGCATATTTCCTGGTAGTTAATTTTGCATAATGAAATTCTTTAATTACTGCAGGTCTGCAACTCAATGGAACATATTACCAATTAAATTAAAATTTATTACAAAATCAATGATGACTATCACTTAATGCTGGAGCTTTCCATCCCCAAACATCCATGGAGTAGATCTTCACATTTTCTGGTATGGAAAATTTTGCTATGGAATGTAAAATGGCGAAAAACTGTGAAAAATAAAGACCAAAACTTTGTTAGTATTTTTCCAAACATTAATTGATTAAATGCGGGAATTTTGCCCTTCATTCCCCTGGAAAATTGAATTGGTCTCGGAATTGGTGTGAATGCAAAACATCCAACTCCGTCAATTACGGAAAATTGCTGTGATCGGGGAAGCGATAAAAACGCCTCGTGGCAGATCACAGTTCGGACGCCTGCACTCCATGCGTGAAAGTGGCAGATTGAGCAGTGGAGGTGGATGGGGGTCAGCAGACCGTGAAATGATCGCAGTCGGAATGCCCTCATCGACATCGATCCAGATTTCCTCGATCAACTCCGGGCAGGTTTGATTGAAGGATCTGCTGTATTCGGAGATGTAAACAGCGACGAGGAAGCCCCATGAACCGCGATCTCTATCGCCCGCATCGAACAATTAGAGGCTAATTTAAGATCGCCTCAAAGGAAATTGCAGACAGACAATTTTAACACTGTCGAACTGAACGTGATTTTAAACAAAACATTGAACTGCATACGGGAATTCAGTTAATTTTGTTTTTCATGTTCGAAACTATTTTGAGAAAATTGAGTGGGAACCAATGAAATTGTTGCAGAACTGTTGAATGACACAGTTAATTACTAATTGCTAACAACAATTGTGACAAACAAAATTGCACAATAACAAATGAAAACTAAGTAATTACCTTTTTCCATTCATTTTTGTTTATTTTCATGCATTTAATTAAAATCCCTAATGTCCATTGTTCGACATCATGGAACTATTTTTAAAATAACACTCCTTTAAGGAAAGTAAAAATATCTCGAAAAACAATTTTGAGGGAAAAATAATTATGCAAAACACTGTTCCTGAATTAAATTACAGCAGAACTTTGAATTCGCCGGCTTCAATTGGAACACAAAAACGAAACCAAGCATTGGAAAGTTCGTCAAAAAAAATTAAATAAATATATTTACAAGCGTTCTCCACTTTACAAACATAAAGTAATATAAATTAAATTTTATTTGAAAACAAAACTTTATATTATTTGAAATAATTCTATTCCACGTTAGCCATTTTTCCGTATAATGTGTAACTTTAAATTCAATGAAAACTAGAATTCAAAAGCATTTTACATTGTATGAAGTGTAATTTTTTTGTTGTGCATTTTATGTTTTCAATGCAAAAGTTTAATTTCACTTTAACGAGTGAAGGACGAGTTTTATATAAAATTCCGAATGCATTTAAGAGTACAAAAACAAAACAAAATATGTTCACCTCGTATAGGAATTGCATCCCTGGAACTCTCCTCTTGACCAGAATGAATTTGAGAACTTCAAGAAGTTTTTGCCTGAGCATCCATAAAACTCTTGTTAATATTTTCGGAAAAATTAGGGCCGAGTGTATTCAGCCTCCACCCCCAACATGGCGTTTACTGCTTATGATTTTCCAGTGGATGCGTGAAAGTGTTGCTAAATGGTCCAAACTGTGCTGGGACATTTTATTTTGCTTTGTTTTCAACCCAACATTAAATTATCATACAATTGCCATTACGGAAAATTAAAATTTTCCATTGATCATGATCACGAATGTTCATAAATGTTGAAGCCGCAATAATGAACTCTTGTTCGGTAGTAACAACAATTTACTGCACCAACTTACTAAAAGTATCAAATTTACGCGAATCAATTTCACCTCTTTCTGGAGAAGGGGAAGTTCCCGCGAAGAGAGCAGTTCGTCGTGGGTCGAATGCGGAAGTCCCGAAATGTCTTCTTTTTTTTAATTCAGGACAATGCTGACAACAGAGAAACAAATTAATTCAGGAACACGAAAGTGTATCCAACTTTAAGTGATGTACTATTTTAGTAGTTTTTGCGCTTTCATTTTAGATTGCTGAGCTGTCGTCAGGTTCTTCCTGAAACTTAGCCCTGTTCGGATGATGTATTGCATAAAGTCCAAGGGTGGGATCATCAAATAATCATTTATTTTTTTCCCTACCAATGCCTAGTCACTCATTTCTGGTAACTGGATACTTTCCTCGTCTCCCTGCACCCTAAAACAGTGGGAACGTGGTCATCTGGACGAAATTAATCTTAAAGACATTTCATGGGGATTCGGGACCAACGTCTTTGTCACTGAATAGCTTAATAAGCATGTGTAGGGTTGCAGGGATCGCAGGGATGAAGGTATGAATAAAAAATTTAGAGCCATGGAGTAACGATAATAATTGTATCTACTAATTACCTACTGTCCTTGGACGGGAGCCCGGAAATTAACTTCATCGTTTGGTAATTTACCAAAATTGGGGAGCTGCTGCGGCAAGAAATTATCCTCGAAACGGGTCATTGGGACCAGATATGTTTTTCATGATCACAAAATACTAAACAATATGATAAGGACACGCATGACAAGGATTCTATTCCTACCGTCAGGCGAGCAGAAAATTAACTGTCACGATTACGTTGAGGTTCTTGCCTAATGATTGTTTCACTTAATTATTTTTGCTTTTCATGTTCAAAGGTGGTAAATGTTTTCGTGGTCTTAAAAAACAGAATCACCTTAAAGTGGTAGAACATATTGCCGAGGTCAGTGAATAGCATTTTGTGTGCGCATTTGTATCAAATTTGGATCAGATCTATGCACAATTTTATCGAAAAACTTCGAAAACTTTTTTGGACAAAGAAAAACAATTTCAACGAATATGAAAACTTTATGATGATTTTAAAAACTAAGTTTCAGCTTATTCCACTAAAATTTCTGAGTAAACAAATGGAATACATTTCCATACAAAACAGACGGAACTATATTTCCTCATTAAAGAGAGCAAGGAAAGAAAAATAAAAAAAAGATGCTTTTAAGCAAAACTAATTTTCAAATTATGTTTATTTAATCAATTAAACAATTACCAATAATGAGTATAAGGACTTTGGTTTGAAATTATTGGCCGAATGCTACTACAGTAATTTGAAATACAAAAAAACCATTGAATCATTTTGTGATAAACAATTAGATATTAATAAAACATGATTTTAGTGAAAATATATTTGCAAAACATTTGTCAAATTATTCCGTGCGTATAAAAATAATACGATTCAAGAGTGAATGACTCAAACACAAAATGATAATAATTTTTATTAAGCGCAAAATTGTATTTGCAAAGCGATAACCAAAATAAAAAGCAAAACAAAAACCAATTGCAGAAGGCGAAGTTAATCAATTCATATTAAAAACAGTGCAAATACAATAAAAAAATTTCAATTGGCTTAATCGTTTGTTGGAAAACAATTCTCCCAAAAACAATTCATCAAGGATTAAAATAATTCGACATTGCTCACATATCCCTGATGATGGCATTCACGTTTCCTACCACAACAGAGTATAATTCTATGAAATTTTAAATCAGATCTGTCACCCCCACTTGTGGCTGCTGATTTTCCGCCCACACATCCCCCACTGTTCCTGTAAAAGTTTTTCATGGAAATCATTAATCTGTATGACTTTTCAACAGTTTGCCATTGCCCCACATTTTTTGAAGTATAAAACCTTTTTGGAGGGATTCAACCCAGTGATACGTTTTTAGGGGTTGAACATAATTACCATAGACAGAGTATTTTGGTTGAAAAAACAAGGTTGCCAAGGCATCTGAAACCGCAGGAGCATAACACCAACATTCCGCAATCAGAACTCTTTAATGTAATAGCCTAATAGCCTGATAATCTTTTGAGAGCAAGGGTTACCATCAATTAGTCAATCTGCGGAAAAAATCTCACCAAAGTACACTTGTAAGAATGCAAAAGTTTCAATAGGGAAATTACTGTTCTCGACAGTTTTGTTCCAAATCTCTTACTCCAGGAAAAACGACGACAGGACGAAATTAATTTTCACCATTTCACAAAGATCCTATTGTTCTTTGTTAAACAACCCAATCTTTTAATTCCAATTTACGTTTAAATTATATCAGTGAAAACTTCCAGAGGATATTTACAGAATTCCTTTTAGTTCAGTTCTGAGCAATTTTTGACATCAAAACGAAATTCAATACATAAAATATGAGCTCTAACCGTATTGTAACAAGAGAAGTTTTCCGAGGTGAAAACGTTCGCCTCCAAGACGAAGTAATTTACTTACAAATAAACCGGAAATTGGCGAATTCTACGCACGTTACAAGAAAACTCCCGAAACTGGGGGCTCCTTGTTTCCGTGCAACACCACCGGAGTTCTAAGTGCTTCTCATTTTTACAGTCAATAAAATGTACATTATCATTGTTCGGTCTTGAATGTTTTTCCTCGGATCACAAACGACCATTGTTGGGTAATTTCGGCAGCCCGCACAGGAGCGCAATTGTACAGAGCGCGATCGAGCGAGTTGAATTTCGACAGAACCGGAAGTTATACTTTCTTTCTTCTAAAGTGTGGAAATTGGATCTTTGAATAAAAGGAAAAGTGTTCACTCCTTCACATCAAACCATCAAGGATAGCATTTCCGGAGCAACATATTATGAACCTAATCTATTACTTTTTATTTCCAGTACTGCAGTAATTAAAGGCGTAAATCCAAACTCTGTTAGTAGCTGGAAATTGTCGCCTTGTACCAATAAACCGAGTGACAAGTAGCAGCAACCGCCCAAAACACCATCACAGATGCTTCATCCTTAGATGAAGGAACTACAGACACCTCTTGCCCGTCGCCCTTCTGGGGGAGGCTTTAATTACGAATCTGCAATCACTCCACATGTGGTGGTCGTAAAGCAGCTGGGGAATCGTTGCTCATCAATCTTTACGAGGTACAAAGGAGTTGTATCCTTAACTTACCCCACTGCTCGGGGACGCATCCTTACACTTTACGACGAGGCCGTTCCCCGGCCGCTCGGGAGCGCTAAATACGTGCATCTCGTAAAGCATGCCAAAACGGCAGTGGGACAGCATCATTCCGGGTCCATATTAAAAAGAATCTGGATCTGCAGGGAGAGGGGTCCGGAACCCGAATGCAGCTGGAATTTGGCCAGGTCGTTACTTCTCCTGAATATTAAAAGCAAAAGAAAAAAACAGTTTCAACCCTGTCCTCGCAGCTGGTGCGAGCCAAAAATTCCCGAACCCCCATTTAAATGCCCGAAGAGGTCCTTTGGCGCCAATCGCTGCCGTGGACATGGGGTGTTTGGCTGGAAGGCTCTCGCTAGCGCACAATGAATGATGCTCATTGCTCGCGGATATCCCTTCCGGGAAGTAAATTCAATCAATCTGAATGGCATTACAGCAAGATCCTCCCTCGAACCCGGTACGACGAGGTCCTTCGACCACACGCAATTCCTATTGGCGATTCCTGAAGTTAGCCATTTGGCAGGATAACCGAGAAGTCGGAACTCCTGTTGCCGCGGCTGTAAGAAAATGCTGCGAGTGTTTGAAGGCCACCTGGGCCCGTGTCGAGAAGACAATTCCAGCCGAAACTACCCAGGCACCGCAACAGAACAGACCAAATTTTCCCAATCATCAATCAAGGATCCGTCAAGAATATCTCACGGATAATAATGAAGTAACGGATGCTGGGGGCGCGGCTGCAAGCGCTGCCATTAGGTGATTAACTGTTTATGGTAATCTAATTGACGTGACAGTCGGACGAGTCCTTACCTATTAACAGAATCCTGAAGGGGGCCATTAGGCGGGGGTGCCTGTTCGCGGATAATCCCATTCCTCGGGGGTTTCCGGTCCGCTCAACAGCTGCTGGATGACGAACTAGCGATCGGTTACTTCTAGTGGCGGTGCTGGACGCTGCGAGGCGAACTATCGAATAATCCTAGAGGATCGCCTCGCTGGCGGACAGTAATCCTGGATGCCCGTAAGTGAGTTAAGTACATTCAGGACGAGCCGAGCGTTTCACTGACATTGGCACTAGCATGTTGGATCGCTGGTGAACGACTCGCGGTCACTGCCACCACTTCCTTAACCCGTTTATGCACTTCTCTTTTGTTTTCCACTCGCTACACACGCACCAAAAATCGTACACACCAGAACCAATTCCTACGGTGGGCCAATCACTGCACTATTTTGGAATTCTAGGGCTGATGGCCACAATCAATCCACATTCTCCACTAACGGACACTCACTGTTAACACTGTGCCAACGAAAGGGGCGAGGGGCGGTTGCAGTCCGCCACAGGTTTTAAAACTAGCCACAGGATGCAGGATCAACTGTACAGCTCCGGAATAACATTCCACTGCAGCAAGCCCCCTGTTAACAATTCCCAACACTTCCGTGCCCGCTCGGGCACTTTCGAATCCACTTTGGCCACTCGAAGGACTCTTTCAAATCACTGTCGCAGAGGATTTCAAATTTCAGCAATAGCTGGATTAATCCACTGTTTTTTTTCTCCTGGTTTTGCTGATGTGAAACTTTCAACAACGTCAAATCGCGGCTCGAAATTTAAACACTCGACACGAAACAACTCCACCTTGACGGACTTCGAATAGAAAACTGAGCTGTGCTGCATTCACCACACTCACAACAACCGCGTCAGACTTGAGCCGTGTTGCGCCACATGTTCTCATGCATTCTTGTCAACAAACAATGAGCAAAGCCTTTTAAAACATAATAAAATTTCTAAAGTTCTCGAACGATTTTTAAATAAAAATCATTGAATTTATTAATTATTTATGAGCATAGAAAGATAACAGATTGATTTGCAACCGGATTGTAGGGGAATTTCCATGTGCAATTCCAGGAATTTCCCTCAACAAATTGTTCCCATTCATTTGTTTCATTACAAATGTTCCAGCGTCAAGTATACACTTTCTCTCGTGATTACTTGAGGAACATTCACGAAACTGTGTACACACACCATCAATGTAAACTTGCTGGTTTTGTAGTGTGCTTGGAGGAATTTACCTACACTACCGCGAATTAAAACCGGTTTAGCTGCAAGCTACTTGTGCACCAACACAATCTCATCATTTATTTCAAGTGATTCAACTGTTCTCCTCTGCCCCCCGTTTGTATCTAGGCATGACTGTATTACTAAAAGAAGTGGGGAAATGTTGTTGGCAAGATGCATCGTCAACATGTATTTCTGACGGGGTAATTCAGCAGTCTAAACCTGTGATGTAGTGGCCCAGCGCCTCTAGCGACCATTTGTTTTAGGAATACAAAAAGCGGCGAATTTGAGGAATTCAGCTATAAACTGCTGTTGCTGCAAATCGAAGCGAATTCGAATGTTCATGTACACCACAAACTTCGCTGTAACTGAAAAGCAACATGTGAGCGAAGTTCCCCAGGCACATGTTCCAAGGCGGCTATGTTAAATTTGAAAATTCAACGAATATTTTGGTGTTTAACCTCATTGGTTAAATGCGAATGGCGCCAAATTCAAACATATTATATTGCATAAGATTTATTTTCAACTGTTATGAAAAATGTTAACCAATTCCTTATATTTATCTTATGTTATTGACTGGAATTTTAAATACAATTCTGTTTTTTGCCAATTGGAGACCTGTTGTAGTACAGATAAAAATAAATAAAGTTGTTTGCACAAATATCTACAGAAAAACGTCCGATTGAAAAATTGAAATTTATAAAATTGAAATTGGACAGTTTTTCAGTTTTAATATTGCCTTGTTTGCAGTATCTGTATCCATAAACAACAAATTGTTTTGCAAGCAACTGCATTTTTATCAGTTCCAAACGCCAAAATCAAAACTCTGTTCCTTAATCCAAACTCGAAATGTAAATTAAATCTCTATTAAATCATTTCATCTGGGCAATATTATGGAATATTTTGTTGCAGACTTCAGCTGAACATCGACCCAGAACGCAGCTTTCCCTTCAAAATTTCAAGGTGTAATCAACTTTAATGGGCAAAAATGATTGCCACCAGATGCAAACCTGATGCGCTTAAGAGCCACTGCGAAACTGGTGGTGCTTCCCCCCGCGACACCGGTAATTTTCTAAGAACCAATCAAAATATTTACTCAGCGCGATTACGTGGAAGCTCCAAGCGCATGCGGGCAGGTACAGCAGGCGGGCGCGATCCACTGCAGCTGTCCGCGCCAGATTTAAATTGGCTGATGAGTGGTTCGAACTGGCAACAGCGCATCTACTTAAGGCCACGATCACGTCCCAATCCCCTGGCTGCGAACGCTACAAGATCGGAACGCTTGGAGGCCAGCGGCACTAACACTGCCAAGGAAATCTTACCTGGACCCTCGCCCTGCACCGCTCTCACAATCCTTCTACCTATGAGTATCGACTACCGCGTTGGTTGACCCGTCATTCGACAAGATTGAGAACCGCTCCCTTCCCCTGGTGAAGGTTCCATATTCCTTGGAACTCCTTGTCGAGTTGGTTTTTTTGCGTGTCGACAAAAGGTCTCAAGTTGAAGAACCCTCACCCAACCTTCAGTCCACAGTTTCCATTTCTTCAATTTTTTTTTTGTGGTTCTTCCTTCTCTTTATCCTGAAGGATCACGCAACATGTGCTCCTTTTCATGTGGGCTATCAAATTTTATGGAAATACAAAATCAGCGGGGGCGGCACGACAAGAAGACGGAACGAATAGGCTCCGGCGATAGATGAGGGTCGTAATTAATACAGCGTTGAAGATAAGTAAAACTGAAGTCCCTCGAACCGCTGATAAAGGATTTCTCTTTGAAATAGTGACTCTTGAGATTGCTATGTGTGAAACTGGAATTTTCAAACCCAATTAAAATTATTTTTAAATGCCATAAATCGTTTTTGGAACTCCTTTCTTTAATTTTACTGCACATTAAATTGTTTTGTTGTTGTTCCTCGAATCCAGCTAAAATACCGATTGACCTTGTAGCCAGAGGCTAATGTCGTTTTGACACATTCCAAATGTAATCTCGAGCACGAGTTCCTCTGGGGACAGGGAAACTTGCGAGTGGTTTTGTCGCATTATCCTCCACCTAATTTTCGCAGTAGTGCGACATTATTCAGCGGATGTCGTTAATCCCCACTCTTACTGTATTCAGCCATCAATCTTCGCACGATAGTGGTCAAGTGGCCATAATTCATTTCCTTTAATTAATGAAGTGTTTTCAGCCAGCAGTCCGTCGACGATGATAACAGAGGAAAGGAGCTGCGAGCAAGGAAAAAGGTATCCTTCCTGACTGCCCGAGCAGAAGGAACACGCCAGTTTTCCATCTTGGAAGGATTAAGGTGCCACATGTACAAAAAGTCCTTCTCAACTCGGGCGATGTATATTGTGTTAATGTGGTAGTCGAAACTTCAGAGGACTCTGGTTGCTACCTGCTCCCTGTTCTTGTTCCGGGCTTATATAAATATAAGGCACCAAAATTAGAGGACCACTTTAGCGGATACGACGCCCGCTCCGTTGGTGTGGGCTGCGGGGCTATTTCAGCACATATAAAATGGCGAACTTTTCTATTTGACCCAAATCCAAAAAGTTTCTTGGGGCAAACCTTTCATCCTTTTCCAACGAATGCCAATTTGCTAATCTGATCCGAAAAATATTCAAAACCATTAAGGACATCTTCTGTCGCACAAGTTTAACTCGAGAGTGACCGAAAATGATTTTTGGATCAGTGCATCTCCACAAGATGCTCTTTACTTTGACTATCGTTAAGGTGCTTTGAAATTAGCCAGATTAAAAGTTTGCACCAGGAAAGCTTAAATGGAACTCATGCTGTGCGTTCGACAGGACGTGGCGCCGCGTTGATGGACGTCGGGCGCAGCGTGGACTGCATGCCTGTCTTGGCCCATCATTAATTAATATTGCAGCAGTCATTACCACCCAAGCACCGCTTTCAGCGCTGAGTGCTTGTTGGACGGTGAAAATTAATTAAACTTCTCGCGTACAATGCGGGCGTAAGAGCGACGAGAGCGATAAAATAAATCAGATTCAGGAGCAGTTTTAATTAAACGCAGCACAAGATGAAAATGTGCCCCGAGATGGCTGGACGGGGGTTGCGTCTTCGGCAGTGGTCCATTGAGGGTCTGTGCACCGTCAGTCGAAATCCTGACGATGAAACAACTGCACGCTAATGGTCCTTAATTAGTTGAATAGCGGCTATTTGTTGCTCACGTGTTAGCAGGAAGTATCCTGCAGGTCTTCAAGATTTAGACTTTCACAATATACGAGCGTCATCCTGACAGAAATTCCTACAGACACTAAAATGCACTTGATTACTTCCGCAAAAAAAAAAAAAAAAACTGCGAACTTTCAACTCTTGCAAACACTTCTTGTTTTACTTATTCAACAGACTTTAACAAAACAGAAATAATAATAAAATTTATTCTGTGAATCAAACCGTGACTAGGAACAAAGTGAATACCACAGAAACGAAATAAAATCGCAAGGAGCAAGGAAGTCATTTGTCAAACTCATCCGGAGTGTGAGGTCGGCGTATTTTCTTTTTGGTTGCATTTTCCCACTATTTCGCGAGTTTTCTGTTTGTCCTGGAAAACCACTTTGCGGATCACATCAAAGTGGGCTGCCATTCGAGATGAAATCACAGGAGTACATTTGTATCGCAAGCCATGAACTTGCATCAGGACTCAAGAGTAAAGTGTAAAGTGAATCCAAAGTGCAACTTGAAAATGGAAAAACTAATTTTCCTTCTGTCAGTTTTCCAACGAATATCCTGGGGCTCAGCAACTCCAGCACAAAAGGACTATTTTATTAAGCTACCCTGTTCTAGTTCTAGACCTCAGTATACAACTTCAGAGTCCTGTATCCAAGTTGGAAAACTAAAGTCAGCAATTTATCCGTCATTGGAGTGCTTAAAAAAGGAGCGACAAGTGCACAAGGGAAAATTTCACAGGTTTATTACTTTTAAAACAGTTCTGGGAAAATCTAAGAGATTCAAACGTCTTGAGTGACTTTGTTCCGGAGCACTTTGCTCAATTGATCAGATTAACGAGTACGACTCAATTTACACTAGAATCTAGATTCTAGATACTCCTCCAGAAATCTTGTGAAGTTGTATTAGACAATCTGAAAGTGCTTTGTATAGCTGCACTGATACCTTATTGGTTTATTGCGATAGATAAATAAATGCACCTACTGCACAATTTTTCACCACCGTTTTTAGAAACAAACACGAAATCAATTTATTGAAGGATTTAACTCAAATAAATGATTAAATGGCATTTGGCTCGAGTTTCGCAAACTATTTCGTAATAAACAATAGGATACGTATTACGTAGTCTCTGGAATTCCAATCTAAAAATGCCATAACTGGCGACTGGAAATCCGAAACAGAATTTATGAAGTCCCCCTCCGCTCCTCAGTTGTCGATGGGCTCTCAACTCCGTAGTGTTGGAGGCAATTAAGCTGAACCCTCTTCGCAATCACTGCATAAGTAACAAATTTATGCTAGAACTTCCGAAATAATTGAAGTCCTTTGGCAATTTGCAGTGCGGCCATAAATAAGGAGCAACGCCACCCCACACCAGATTCAAATCCGAAATTGTGGTTGGGGCTCAAGAGTTTATGTCGACCTGTTGGTGTTTTTGTAAAACACCTCCACCTGCTCGACTTGTCTTCCATTGGTGTTTAGAACAACCCCCAAAGTCTTGTTCCACTAAGTGGATACAAATCAGATTTGGGGAGCAGGAGATTCGCAGCAATATCGCTGGTCCATTAGTGAAATTAAATTGTCCCGTAATGCAGTGATTACAAGCGTGTCCCATAATTACGCCGGAAGCGCTTAAAGTGTCATTGTTGACGCTAATTATAGATAGAAACTTTGCCGTAAACAATTTTGTCCGGGGAACGGGATCGCGACTGTTGAGGCGCGGTCTTTCACACTCGGCTTCGTTTCCTGCCGCGGACCGGTGACCTTGCGGCGTTTCTTAGACGCCGGCGGCACAGACATTAACCCGTTGACTCAAGCATTCGAATTAATCTTCTTTCTAACCTAGACAATGACCCGTTGGGGCTTGTGAACGTGGCCTTAGCCCAGCGAACATCTAAAGTAATGAGCAATTATAGTGTTCACTTACAGTTCCAAATTTCACCAATTTCATGTTACGTAAATGGGGAAGCCCCGAATGCCAGAACTCGGCCGGGAAGATAAACTTTGATTTGCTTGCATTTCGGGCTGTGTGCGGCACTTGCAGGAGTTGCCGAGTCGGGAATAATGGGGTTTACCACCCCAGCACCTGAGAACTTCAGGATATAATCGAATTTGAAAGCTTTGCACCTTTCACAGACTCTAATTTTAAGGGAAATTGTTCAGTTTAACTCGAAAAAGGAAGTTTAAGGATCTGGGGAACGTCTTGTGTTTGCTAACGGAAGTTCGCCAAACAGCCAAAGTTGCAGTTCTTTTGTGCCAATGAAAGCGATTGAGGGAAACTGCTGCGACAAAAGGCCCAGCTTCGACAACAATCCGAACGGGTTGTTTTCCTCTAGACTCTCGCCCGAATACCTTCACTACCTCTGCTGCAGAACTAGGAACTTCTAACAGGACGAGTGCGGTAGCTATCAATCCCGTCAAAACAAACTCCCGCCGTTTGATGTTCGCTAGCACAAATAAGGGCGAATTACGGGCTCTTCCGCCTCGCAATCCCACAAAGGGGTTGAATGGGATTGATGAAAATACGAACACGTCTTATCTTCTGAACGCAGTTATTTAAATTTTCTGGGAATCTCAATGCCTCACACGAGCAAGTTTCAGTGCCGATGAGGCATTTTCAGGGGAACCCCGGGAAAGAAGAGTCTATAAAAAATTTCCTTTTATCATTTATTAATTAAGGAGCTCTTCGAGCGCATTTAAATCACTTCTTCACAGGGATATAGGTATACATACATATGTCAATATTGCCATGACAATATCCTTTTTTAATGTGGATACGAATTGGAAACGAAACTTGAGGAATGTTTTTCTTTCTTTGTGATTGTTCTCAAGAAATCGATTATATCCTCCGAGAGACATAATTCCACGATTCAGACAATACACCTTCGGAAATTTTCCAAGCACAAAACAATAAGGATGCAAAGGTGCCAATCCTTTGTCCTGGCAACTGTATATAGAACAACATGTGCCCATATTTTCCAGGGAGGCGTGTAACAGATGCTTGCGGTCGTTATGAGAAATTTTGCTTTTGATCCTTTTGAGAGTTTCAAGTGAATTATAACATTGTCTTGACCCACCCCCTATGCCATCAACACTTCTGTTGTTTTTCACTGAAAATTATTGTTACCTTGCAGGGCGTTGGGGGTGGCGGGGCAAGCAGTTTCTTGTCTCAATTACTTTTCTTTGTCGGTTCTTCAGCTCGCAATTTTTCGCAAATCATGCAAATTGGGCGTCATTCAATAGCTTTCAGGACCTTAACCGGATAACAGTTACAGGCAACAAACAGCCGTTATATTCCGACCGGTACACGGTCTCTTGCCACCGAAAATCCACGTCAGCCGGGGAAGGGGGGGAGGAGATCCTGGTGCCGGTGCAATAATGTAAAATTTGCACATAAAAGACTGGGTTAGTAGCAAATGAAATGCTCACTTATCTCCCTTGGCACGGGTCCAGAACTTCTATTGCAGAATCATGGAGCTTACGGCTGAGTTGCATCGTCATTGCGGGGGGAATAAAGGGGTTCGGCGGGCATCTTCCAGCAACTGAAAATTTTAAGAATTCCTCCGACAGGATGCACGATTTATGTAAATGTGTATGTGTATGCCGTTCGGCTTATCTACATCCCTGTTTTGATGTTTTGTTCGGCTTTCGATTTCCCTCAATAAAGGATCTAAAGTGGAGCTTGTTATTAAAATGCAAGGTAACTGCCGGCCTAATCTTCCGAGACACTTTTCTCCCGGTTCCATTGTGTTGCCGTCTCCGCACAAATTCCATCATCTCCGGAAAGGGTTTAACCTTTTTAAGTCTTAATGATTGTTTACGGACAATTTGTCGTTGACAGCTTACAAGGAGCAGTCGCCCGAATGACGGACTCTTTTCAGTCAATAATTTATCAAAAGGAGTTGCCTCAAGCTGCCAAAAGTTAAACAAACCATTGCCGGGGGGTTTTGGGCGTGGGGAGCGTGTGCATAATTTGTTGCTCATTGAAATTTTCTAAACGTGCTGCACTTTCGAGCGTAAACAAAACTTCGAACAGTTTCGTTATTTACAGCCCTAGTAAATGGAAATCATTGTGTGGTTGCTATAAAAAATCTCGTTAGTGTTTGGAAACTTTGACATTTGGAAGCAGTCGTTTTGAGTGAGACTTTTTACTGAAGACTTTCAACGAACTCACACAAAATTACAACAACATCAGAACTCGTGTCGGGCACAAAAACTTCCAAGGAAGGGTCACAATTTGCATACATTGCAACTTTCATGAGAACAGCAGAAATAATTTAGATATTCAGTACTTAACTGTAATTACTTTCGTACTTTTCCATAAACTATTAAAGCTTTTTGAAATGAAATTATCTTGCAAATTCTTATAATGTTTTGGCTTGAGTAATTTCACGACGCGTTTCCCAGATGTTTTGCATTCTGTGTAAAATCTCAACAATTTCTCCCAATCCCACTTTTTGTCCGTGTTTTTGTTTTCATTTTCTTTATTTTTTTTTATTCATGTAAAAACCTAATGACTGCAAACTTGGACAGCGCCGTGATTTAAAACTTCATGAGTACATTTAACTCATAACTCCGCAAGACAATTACCTTCTCCACACGCAATCAGCATGTAATTGCCATTGTTCAAAGTGGCACAGACAATTACTTTTGAGTCAAATAGAAACGACGAGAAAAACAAAAACATCATGAAAAAAGTGTCACAAATAATGTTACAGCTGTGCTGTGATTTTGCGGCGTTATTTGAAAGAGATTTCCTCGTCAAGTGGGAAGAGTGTGAAACGGCAAACGTGATTGGCGTCAATCACGGCTCTCCTTCCGGACGAAAGTGTAGCACGCAAGAATGTCACGCAGGGCAGCAGATTGTAATTGCATCGAATCGTGGCTTGCTACTATCACAACTGGCTCCGGCTCGGTGAGGTCAGCGGGGTCAACTGAATGGGTTCAAATCGATCGCATCGCAGCGGCCATGGATCCGGATCGCTTTTCCACTTTTCAATCTTCCAATGTTGCGCCTTTGAGGCTCGTTATTGTGCCGTTTATTAGCCCATTCCCAGTTCGTAGCCATCGGGGCAACAAAAGTCTCAACATGATCGCGATATGGCATGTGATCTTGACGGCACGGCGGCGGCGGCCATTTTTGAAATTGCCGTCGGTGGCAGGTGTTAGTTTTGACTTTTGTGTACCGAAGACGGTTCGGGCTAACCCAAGGAAGCATGGCAACGTCGCACCGATCAAGCGGGCACACAAGAAAAGAGTTGAGATCTGATTGCTGGGCCTTGAACGGATCTGGCCGACAGCACAGGCCCCGTCGATCGCGGGCGCATGTTTACCTGCATACCTCTATATCACTTCGGGAAATTATGACGGTCGCAATGTGCGATCGCACGCATTTAACGCAATCGTGTTCGCCTCATTGGATCCGTTGCTATTTCTATTTTCATGAAAACAACCGTGTACCATTGTTTGGTTGTGTATGCCCAAGAAACCGGTTATTTTTTGTCATATAACTGTTCTCTTACCTGCATCTTAATGATGCTTGCCTTCTTGCGACTTCTCTTGGGATCATTCTCAAAAAGCTCACTTCTGCTAAGTTAAGCAGAAAAACGCTTTAATTGAACTAATTGTGTCTTGGAAAAAACGAGCGCCCATAACAATTGTGAAAATGTCTTAATGTAGTCCACACAACCCCTCCCTTCCCCACCGGACGGTATTAGCACATCGGCGGAATCTTTTTCAAAATGGCAAACATCAACTTCAACGGCAAACAAGTGGAGGAGATTGTTTTTTGCAATGTGGCATTTTATTTGGTTGTTAGAGCGCCGCCGCCGGCTTTCTAAGCAACTAAACCCTCATGGTATCGAATTAATGTGATGTAAATTGGCAACACAAGTGATTGTAAATAGTGAAAATCCATTCTCAATGACGAATAACCAGTCGACTTTTCATTGCGACAATTTTATTTGCTGAATTCAAAAGCCAGGGGAAAAATTCGGAAAGAGACTGGTTTTTAAGGATTACATAATCCTGTTGTAAAATGCATTTGAATTTGATAGCTTAATGATTGGAACTCTCTACTTTGGTAAAATCGAATACGAATTGCAATAAACAATTAATTTTTGTGTATGCTGCAGAATTTTAAAATTTAAGTTACTTTCGCGTTTCAATTGTACAGTTAATAAGATTGATAAACGAAAGCATTTACTAAGAAAAAACAATTAAAAACATGATCTCTTATCTCTTATCAAAATCTTAAAAAAATTAATAAATTTCCTTCACATTGCAGGCATGTTTATTTTTAAACCCTTTGCTTTTGACTTTTGAAGTCAATTGTTGCTCTTTCACATATAAATGTTCGACAGATGAATACCAAGAAGAAGAAATCACATTTCCTGTGGAGTATAAAAGAATTCAATCTTCGAACGCTGTCGGAACCGTTTTACGTCAAATGGGAGAAGAAAAGAGTTATTCAGAGCTGGCCCCGACCGAGGAAATTTAATTGCATTGTTGTTGGCGGACCAAAGGCTTGATGTGGCACAATAAATCCGGAAATGGCCAGTAGAATTGAGAGTTGCAGAAATATAAACATCCATAAAAAGAAGAAGAAGAAGAAGCGGCGTTTTCCGCAGCGATATCCGATTAATCAACAAATCCATGATAACGAGGAGTGATCCGGAACATTCCGAGCGACGATATCAAAATTAATAGAAAATTTTCTGAGAACTCGCTTGTTTATGTGCCGAACACAAGGTCGGGGGTGAAGACTGCCCTAAGTCCGATGCCACAAACTGTAATCCCGACCAGTATCCCGTGGGAACAATATGCTCCCTGTTCCTTACTGGAGATCTGCTCGAGGAGCTTAGTGCTTACTTGAAGTCTAGTTACAGCAAGTGTTTGACTCACCTGCGAGTAATTAAAACCAGCGGAGATTAATGACCGGACAGTAATTGTCGGGGGTCGAGCACCAGAACTGGGGGATGCTGTGCAGTGTGCAGCCACGCCAAGATCCTTACCATTCCTCATTCCTGACAGTCGCTGGTTTGCCACACTTCTGCACCTTGAATTAAGATGTTTTAAAGACTGCAGTGAACCGATTGACCTCTTGGAGCTTTTTTGGATTCGTTAGGCTTTGGGAATTCCAAAAGCCCACAATTTCTGAGTGGAAGCGTTCTGCTCCAATGGAAAGGCACAAGTTTGCATAACAGAACAGTGAAAATGGTGGAGACCTAGTCATTTTTTAAGATGAGTACGTGTCCACCTTGCTTTATCTTTCACGAACACCTGCTCCTCCAAAAGACTCACAAACCCCTTGGGCAGCAGACAATGGGGACGAGGATGATTAATGGCGGGGAAACAATCATTCGACCTCTAATCTTGGGTTTTTTTTTCAAGATTCCGCATATTCGATGGTGCTTTGATGAATCCCACTCACAATACGATCGCATCGTCGTCCCCCAGTCATCCCTCCACGATGATTGTGAATTCGAAGAGACATTGTGGTGTTTTCATTAACCCGCACAAAAGGATCACTCCTAAATGGTGAGCAAACAGTGGCAAATTCAGTTTTGCCACTGGAAAACTCACAGGATGAAATATGGGTCCTAGATCCGTGCTTATGTGACCCGAACTACGAAACTTTTACCGAATCGATTTTGCCTCAATTAAGCTCCTGTCCCACCTCGACTGGATACCATTAAGAGGATTTCCGCCACTAGTTTTGTCCATTTCATCCTAGAGGAACTTTTGATAAATGAATGTGGAAGAACATTTCTGATTATGACAAATTCCTCTGCACATTGGAGCACACCTCCAGGATAAGTGTTAGCACCAATGATAGTAGCTCTCAGAGCTTCGCTTTTTGTGATCTTACAACCGAAAAGTTTTCCAGTTAAATGCTTCAAGGTTGTGGAACCACGGGACGCAGCTTTTGGGAGATTATAAGATAATCGACGTCATGATGAACAGCAAATTATGAATTTGTTTTTGTAGAGTTGATAAATATGTAGTAAAATTTATCGAAACCATGACAGATTTCTTCAGGGGATGCTGTAAATGAATTAAAGCAAAGGACACAGGAGGAGGAGAAACATAAATTTATTTGGAATTGAATCCACAATCGAGTGAAATTGTGTCAAAAAATGGCCAATTTCAAAGTGGCACAAAATGACTGATGAATTTGCACATTGCGATCAGATGAACGTAGTAAACACGCTAATGGGTGAGATAAAGGACGATAAAGTGTTGAAATTTTGCACAAAAGGGAAGTGTGTTCAATAAAGGACACAAAGCCACTGTCAGCAAACTTTTTACATAAAATATTGAAGCCATTGAGTTATTTTCGAGTAACTGACTGGCAATATTGGCCTAGGATAAGTTATTGGGGATTTGTCTGGCAACCAATAAAGGAAGAAATCCCGAATGCCGTTCATCTTGTAATAACTCACACACAGAAGCCTCTTGACTCAGCTCTTGTAACTGCTCCTTGGCGTCACTGGGCAAACACCATAGAATTGTATGGAGCTCGGTGATATCCACAGCAATAAGCCGCTCAACGGGATGCGGGACAGTGGGGGGAATTTATTTTAGCCCCAAGGGTTATGTAAATGCGACAAAACCAATAATAAAAAACAAATCCATGAACGAAGCAGTCCTGCCCGAATAATTGCTCGAGTGTATGCCAACTAAATCACATGTAAATGTTTGTCTCATGTTCACTACACGTGCTTGGAAATTTTTAGAACAGTCCCGGGCTCCATATTTCTGAATAAGCAGAAGAATTTTTCGGAATTATGTAAATCAAAAGGGACTGTGCCGCCTCGAGATGGTCTAGGCCAAGTGAATAATACAGGGAGAGCAAAAAATATATACATATATTTGTTAGGACTGAGCCGTGAATAATGCATGCATCCATCCTGAAGTAACTCCTCCCTGTCGTAGCAATGGGCAAAACGAATTTGTAAGGGTGTTAAATATTGCACCTAAATAATGGACAAATTCTCGCCCGAGGCAGTCGAACCCGGCCGCCAGGACTCAGGAGGTGGTGTGTCCTTATTTATACATGTAATATGCTGGTATAATTTGCAAAAAGACCCGAGGACCTATAGGATTTCCGTGTTGTTATAATACTTGTTTGGGTTTCTAATCCTTTCGACTGTTTTGTGTTCAACAATTCACAAATGAGACATATTTGTGTTTTTTTTTTTTAAAATTCGTCCCTTTGTAAGGATTTCGAGGACTTCAGTTCGCCATCGAAAGTAACGATAAAAACGGCAATATTATATCAGGTAAAACATAATCAGAGGACCAATGCTATAAAGAGAAGGTAATAACAGAAAGTGTCTTTTGAAAGGATTCCGAAAATTAACACTTGAGCCGAATAAAGCTGGAAGCAGGAGCCAAAGGATGGAATTCATTTGCACCCATTGAATTAATTGAACCTGATGATAATGTGAATGAAATCATTACTGCTAATTGCTTACACTTAGTTCGGGTTGGAAGTAATAAGGAAACTTTTTTTATGAATGGAGTTTTGTCGAAGTACTCCCCATTGCCCACATATGAGAGTTTCAGGATCAAGTGATTGTCCTTCGAGGAATCGGAAAGTGAAAAGTACGATTAAGTAAATGGAGTGCAGATGGAAGGAGGAACAGAAACTTATTAGTTTGCTATATAGTAATATACTTTTGTCCTTGTTCACTATCATTGTTATCATTATTATTATTTTTTTTGGTTCCAAAAAATCAGATGATTATGAACTCAGATCATAAAATTTGCACGAAATATCAAAAGCACATTTCCCAGCGATTTTTTAACCAAATTACTCCATAAATTCAGTTCTTCGGTGTTCCTTTGTTTGATAAATATCTGCTAAGTAGATCCTTGAGAATTGCACATTTCTCCGTGAACTAAAATGCAACATTGTAAATATTTGCACATTTTATATGCGGAATCAAAATTCAGATACTGCAACTTTATTAAACTTCACACGGTTGTATGAAGTTCGGCTCGCATAAATGAGTGCAGCGAGTTTTGGTCCTGCATTCAAAGTATCGTAAAATATAGTGAGCACATGTTTCAAGTGGCTGGCAAGAAGGATTCATGTTCGCATCACCAGAAACGGCAAGGATAACCTTCGAACCCGCGACGACCGCACAGTTTTTATTATTGTTTTCGTGTTATCTTTTATCTGCAGCACTTGAATCTGATGAATAATACACCTTTTGCATCCGCAAAGGAGACTCCAGCAATAGAAACTGGTGTCCTGGATGCACCGTAAACAAGGAATAAAGAAATTAGTTTCGCCCTCCCCTTCCCATGAAGTTGGAGCGCTCAAGTAGCACCAGTAGCAGTCAAGACAAAGCGTCGTCGTCTTCAAGTTGCAGCAATGAGGTGCATTGAACCCAGCCACCTGCATAGGTGCACTGTATCCTCCCCTCCACTTCATTCCCCGGATTCGGTACCATCTGCGGATACATCCATTTATGCTTATATGCACTCCGGAGGCACACTGTACACATTTCAGCTTTTATTTGATCCGATTGATGTGCTCCTCCTTTTGCTAGTTCGGTATCTAGGGAAAACTTGTTTTTAAGTGCGGTAAGAGTCTGTGGTCCGCTCTCGCTCGCGCTCCGTATCCAGCATCCCGTCACGGGAACAGGCTTTTATCAGCAAATGGTTATCATGCAATAACATCTCATTATTTTGTCTGGTTATAGAAAAACAAGACGAAAGTTTCAGCTCCAATCTTCCGTTGCAGCGGCTGCCAGGAAGCGGGACGACATGCATCGGGATGCTGCGAGAGACGAGTGCAGGCACTGGTCCTGGTTTCACCTGATTAACTTAAAGTCGCCATTATTTTTGCTTCAGGGCTTGTGGCATCTAATTCTCCGTTCAGGTAACATTTACAGGCAGCTTTTTGTTTTTGTTTTGAATTTTTCCAACTGAACGGAACACTTGATCTGGAAATTAACATTTCAGTTTTATCGTGCAGCATCCAGAAGGAACAATTATCTCTTTCATCCGGTTTAATCTGTGATCACTTGGCACCGCCGGTAATGGCCTCAGCGATGCTACCGCAGGAATTGTTTTTATCAACAGTTAAGGATGATTTCTTCCTGAGCCAATGTACAATATTATAAAAATTGCAAATTAAATTTTTGTATCGTACATAGGATGCTTGCAATTTGTGCTTGAAACATTTTGAAATTGCATTTGAATTGATGTCCTCGTGTGTCCTCAAAACCCGAAATGAATAAACAATGTTTTTCAATTAAAGTGATCCATTTTAAAATAATATTTCGAATTTCAGATATTTTCATTCATCATCAGGTTTCTGTGGTACAATAATGAAAAACAAATGTTATAACCTGAATATAAATTGCCGAGCAGATGATTTCAACACACTCCATGCAAACGGTATGCTGCAATTCAATGTGCTCTGCTCATATTTATAAAACTCACATAAGTTCAAAAGAAAATTAGAAAAATTTATAGATAAAAGCGTATGGAAATTGGAGCAAGTGTAGAGGACTCCGGAGCTCTTTTAAACTAATCCCAGGAGCCTAAACAGACCTATTTCTAGCTTAATATGAAGCTCCTCAATTCCAATCTGCACCAAATTTTTTTTTTTTTTTGTATTTCAATTTCTCGTGCAACGGGCAACAGGAGCCAGGGAGAGTGCAGAGGATTAACATTTTTAACTAGGAATTCTAATGCCAGTTGAAGTGGATCAAAAATAATCCAAATATTGTGTGCAAAAATTGAATGCCGACAGGAGAGCCAGAAATCCCGCTTACGTCTTTCAAATGGCTGCATTTCTGGTTATCCTTATCATGTGCCACGGACGTCAGTACCAGAATGAATCTACATAAAAATAGCATGGACTAACGGTTTTTCAGGGAACCACCAAACCTAACATTAATTCTAACAAGATATTTATAAAGGCGAGTGGATCCCGAAGGCTGAATAACGGGGCGAAGTGGCAAATTCCGCCTCTTTGGCTCCTTCCTCCCATTGAAATCAGCAATGGTACAAAGTTGTCCACAATTTCAGGACATAATCGAATTGGATTGCCGTCGCGTTTTTTGTGATTCCCCTGATTCAACACAAACTTCTGCAATGGTGGCAATGCTTTTAATAAAAGTTTTTGCATGGTGTCTCCAGGGATTGACGATTGTTTTTGTTTTTAATTTGTCGACAAAATCGTTTCAATGGGAAAATGTGCTGAGCCCATTAGCATGCACGGAAAGCAGACAACGCGGGGCGATTAACGGTGTCGCCATTCTACCCCATCCATATGGAAGGGGAATTCCCTGGCCAATTGCGCCCGTATTCGAATGCCACCCCCACAACCACTAGGCCGTGTTTTACATTTTTCACTAATTGAGCTTCGGTCGGCACTATTCGCATTTGCATAATTTGCTACAGCGTGCGCCTGCACTGATGTGCAAGGGGCCTGCAATGAGCACAGGTTGCAGAGCGATGCAATCATTACACGAGCCAATCAACACTTGGTTTCCTGCTGATTACTGATCAAAGTACAATTTAATTTTGGCGGTTTCCTTGATTGTTTTAATCCCGCGCATTGAGCTTTGTGCAATGGCTGCTTTTCAATATATAGCAAAGATAATGCACGATGTGTTGTCTGCTTCTTTGTTGCACGGTTCAGAGTGTGGTGAAGGGCCAGGAAAGGTTTGGTCCTTTCTGACGGCGAATAATTTCAATTAGATTTCACAAATTTGTTAGGATATCCAGTAGTTGCTACCAAAGCTATACAAACTTACTGTTTTAATTAACGTCAATGTTACTTTGAACCATTCATGGAAACAATTCATATACTTTAACAACATTGATATAGGAAAATCGCCGCATGCACATTGCATATGTCCTGCATGAATTTTCAAATCTATTTAATTACCAAAAACTGCCACAAATTCCCAAATTCCAGAAAGTCTCAATGTTGCGATTTCGTTAATGAAAAGATGAGAATGTAAACTGTCAGCAACTCCTCTGTTTATTTGCTTAAAAATTTAACTTTTCCAATTAAGGATTCCTCGCCTCTAGGAGAAACTAAATAAATTTCGAACGAACTGTCTCATAGAATATCCTTCCATATCTTCAGACAGGAGAAGAGTGTTGGTTTTCTATGCTTCAGTTTCGGGTATCTGCTCAAGGAAACTTAAATCCTAGCAAATTTGTTGTTATACTTCCTTTAATGTTTGTGTATCCAGTAAACATGGCATCGATTCTCTTAGATTTAAAATTAATGAAAATTACTTTCAGCACCCTTTTCTATCAAATAAAAATAGAAAGTTTTCATGATGTTTTCCGAAAACTGTTTCCGCGTTTCAAGTTCTCAACATTTTCATAAACTCTTTGAACATTATGAAGAATATTGTGTAAATATACAATATCGAAACCGAAAGGATAATGAAAGTAACTGTTAAAAAGTCACGTATCCGAGGAATTTAATTATTGTAAAATTTAAACATTGATTTTCATAATTGAAGTTAATTGAAAAATTGTTCCAGATTGAGACTGACTCCTTAATCCTTTTATTTGACTCATGCTGGAATTTCCTGTGAGGTTAATGCTTCGCTCCGATAAAATCCAGTTCTTAGACCTGCCAGGATTAATGCAAGGAGCAGAAGTCGATTAAAGGCGCGCCGTTAAAATGATTCCCTACCTCGTCTGCCTTCAGGATGTAGTACCCGAAGTTTTGGACCTCCCCATTAGGATTTGGTTAAAAATTGGTCCTTGCAGAGGCACTGCGGAATGAAAAATCTTCGGCTGTCTTCTGAGTAGCGGGAATAATTAGCAAAAGTCGACTTCCGGTCGGGAACGGTGCAATTATTCCTGAAATAACCTTCAATTTGTGTCACTGCGGAATTTTCCTTTAACCAAACTTTTCCTGCGGAATTCAGTGGTTTTGAGGCTCATTATTCCTCGAATTGTTTTTCGGTGAATATCCGCCATCTTTTGCCATCTGAGTTTATGGAATTGTATTTTGTGGCTGCACGTCTCTGGGGGATGGTCTTATCGCACAGTTTTCGGGCCGAATTCAGTATCTGAAAATTATAGTGCACGAAATGCAGCTTATGCAACCGTCGCAGCCTGCAAATTGTGCATTTGCGCTAATGCCCTAATTGACTTCTGAATTACAAGCCCATCTAATGGCAGCGATATTATGCTGTGCATAAATTTAATCGTCCTCCACATCTGTAATTTACTATCGCTCTCCTTGACACTAATCCCTTTCGATTCAGCTGGCGTTAATTATTCTTAATTAGTGATAATCGCCTTTAACTGGAAATTCCTCAAGAGCTTGAGAAGTATTAGCGAATCTCCTGCAGCAAATATGATAGCGAGATGGAAGTCTTGGCTCTGTTTTGTCAGGATACTGAAATAACTTATTCGCCCCCCGCCCTTGCTCCAGCGTTGTTCGGGTGCATCCGATCCTAGTGGCAGGATAGAGTGCTGGCTATGATAACAGGGGCAAATAATGCCACCCAGCGGAAGCCTTGGGGAGGGATAATTATCCCCTAGATGCACATGCTGGATGATATTACAGAGGCACGTACACTTGCACAAGATGCAGATAAGGATAATTGCTGGATATGTAAATGGACTCACCTGTTTGTGGGTCCCCCTGCCGCCGCCATTTAAAGCTGCAAACCGTTGATGAACATCAGGCCATTAATAACAACTTGTTAGTGGGCAGCTCCGAGAGGGTGTCTACAAGATAAATGATCTGTAATGAAGAATATCCTTTGGCCCGATTGTCTGGCGGCTCATATCTCACCTTGATGGGGTGTACCCGGCCGGATCCTTAGGGAATAGGGGTAACAAAAATTACAAGCTCTTTAACTTTTCAAATTGGGCACTTAAGCCTCTTCTGTGTTTTCACTAAACAAAGGTGCTTGTTTCGAATGTGCCGCGGCCGGTGTTTGGGGTTGATTACAAGCCCTCATGGCTCCATTTTCGTGTAATTGTTGTGGCGATTTCCTGTGCTGAAAAACCGACCAACCTGGAATTAACCGAGTTTGATTAGCATATGATTGCAGGAACCCGATAGATATCATCATAAATCAACTTGTCCTGACCCATAAACACGTGTGGGGTGGAACCAACACCGACCAAGGATTGCCAAATTATAAAAAGGATGATTTATGCCAGACCAGGTTCCAGAGTGTCATATTTATGGTCTGCGTAACTTTTCTGATTTGTAATTGCTTCAGTCTATGTCCAAGAAATCCTTGCTGATTGCAAGAAAATAGATTTATGTTGACTTGGTGGCTTCGAGGGTGCTATACACTAACCAGGAATTATTGGATTACGGGAAATTTTTGTCGGGTCAAGGAATTTTCGTGTCACTGCTAAACAAAATGAAAGAGATGTCCTCAACTAAAAGGAAAACTTATTGTATTCTCTGCCATGATACAGAGATTGTTATCAAGCATTCCTACATCCTGATCATTTTGTTCTCAAAACCATTCCAACACGTGTTTGTAGGCCTCCTTTGTACTTTGTTCTAGTTACACTATAATGTTATAGCAACATATTTCAGGAAACAACAATTTAGCATTCCTGCATTTGCAGGAAAATCCCCTGGAATTACAGTTTAATATAATTATTTAAATTAAGTTTTAATCGATTTCGCACATTTTTATAATATATTTCAATTAAATAAAACCTCAATTTGAAAATATTAAACGAATTTGGAGCATGGAATTTAAGTTTTTGATGCGCGTAATTAAATCACAATGATAGGATCGCACACTGAATCGGGAAAGTATTAAATTTATCGACAAGGACTCTTTATAAATCACACCAACACTTCAATGAAAATCGAGAAGTATTCATAACTAGATAATTGCTCGGATAATTAATTAATGCTGGCAAGCAGCAGGATAATTCCAATTCACATTTATTAATACTTATTGAATTTTAACCGTTATTTTATGAAAATTTCAGACACAAACGCGTAGAGGATGTATCGGGCTGGGGTTTTTAAAGGGTGACCTAATTGAGCAATTCTCGTCAATAATAATACTTCTGGCAGTTATGAGCTCCGCAGGATCTCTTGGCTTACCAAATCAATTGTGACAAGCGGTTTTAGGGGAAACCTTGGATCGGAATGGATTTTTCCTTTATAAAACATTTACGTGGGCGAAAGGTAGAATATCTTACAACACACGCCACAGAAGTATATCGGAGGGTTCCGAATGCACATCACGTGTTGAACGCACCCCTTGCTGGTATCAACAGGTGCTTAATAGGATATATTCCCTGGGACAGGGTCCACAGGGGTACAAGCGGCTGCATGGACAACTGCGAAGGGAGTTCCAATCTGTCTACATTACACTTAGTCCGAGTCCAATGTCCACAGCGCGGAGGGTCACAATTGAAGTGGGCACGGTTCCTCCTAATGTGGGAACTTAACGTCTGCAGTTTGACTTTTTAATGGCCTCAAGAAAGTTACCTGCCAACAAGACAAAGAGCTGCAGGTTTCCCAAGAGGAGGCACCCACCGTGACGAAGAAGAACCTCGGAGGCGGAGGTTCATATATATATATATATTTTTTTGCTTGTAATTCACTAACGCTTTTCCACAAAGTCGCTGAACACTGGGGGAAACGGAAGTTGACTCATGATTACTCAGACCCTTCCTGCACTGACTGCCATTGAACAGACTGAAAACCGTTTCCTCTGGTCAACGGCATAAATCATATGCCGGACAATAATCGCTGCGCGAAACTATCACCCCCGAGAATTGGACGGTGCTGGGTGGGAACCTGTTGCGGGGATTCTGCCCGCTATTGTTTTGTGGACGCTCTTTAGTTCGTGTGCGTAATTATGCTTGATGAAGATCTAAATGTTAATTTCCCAGACTAAAAACTAAAGGCCGATTTGCATAGTCAGACTATCTGGTACTGCTCTTTGTTACGAGAGGCGTAACTATAGTACTCCAGCTGCTGGAATTATCCTTTGAGCTTTTGTTCGCATCCAAAACCGTTGAATAATGGAATCGTTGAAAGTGGTAAACGGACCTTAAGTAAAATTAAGCATCTCCTTAACACAGTTCAATGGAAGTCAAGCATTATCGTCTAATATTTGACGATGAACTAAAGGAGAGATAATTTGGCATAATTCTTTTGTTTTTGGAATATGAGAATTGTGCAGAATAAAGTTGGAATTTGCATGTTCAACAAATATTTGGGACTACTAGAAGTTGAATACTTGACACACTCTTCTTTTATAAAGGATCGTGAAAATATGGCATCCGTACGTTGTTATGAATCCTTACCAAAAATTGTATGCTTTATTCATTGTAATTTTATGTGCTGTAAATTATTGCACAGGTTTTCCACTCCTCCATCAAGATGGACAGGTATTAGGTAATCAAAGTTCGGTCTATTGAGCAATCACCCTACAGAAGGATTCTGTTTCGCACCTCAGTTTACCTTTATGTGTCATGGACATGAAAATTTCATGACATGCCAAAAGCACTTCGGAATCATGTAACCACTAGAACCCCCATCATGACAATCATCCAGGCACTTTCCTGACTGCTCTCAATTAAGGATCTAACAGGTGATGTAATTGCAGCCAATACACAAAATTAAAGCGCTGACAGTTTGTCAGTCTGACACGCGAACCTTTACTTGTCAACGGCCCCGATCTCCGCCCGTGCTGGGGAATCATTTTTTGTAGCTACAGTACTGGTCCCATACAAGAATCCTTGTCGGGGTCTGACCCGGGTGCACTTGAGCGAGGACGACTGCAGTCTATGTGCTACACTCTAACCACCCTCAACCCCTGCGTGCACGTCCTGGCGCATTCGTTCCGACACAGAATGAATTTCCAACATTTCAAAGTAATTTTGCGTACGCTGCATTAAACATGAGTAATGTTGATCTCCCGGGCAGGATGCTTTCCGGCTTTCCTGTTCGGGTTCATTTCACAACATTAGCACATAAGATAATAACTCAGAAGCTGCTCCCGGATACGTAGACCTATGGTTATGCCGGAACAGGTATCGCACACCCTCCATTCGTTTCCAAACTCCGTCAGTTGAACCGAAATACGAAAATGCACAACGCTGAAAAATGGCAGCATCAACTGGAGAGGAAGGTGCATACTGCCTGAATAAGGCCTAGGGTGATTACAGGTGCGACCGTGATAAATTGGGCGCCCCAAAGTTGCTTTTATGACATAACCGAAAGACATCATTTTCGGAATCAGCGCCAAGGTGTTATAACCCTTTTAGTATCGCGCTGGCATGTGACAAAGTGTCTTGTGCAGGGTGCAGCCATTTGCCTGCCACCCGGCGAGTTCTGCCGCGACTCCCCCAACCGGAGCAACTTTGGGGCGATAAAAACAGATTAGAACCAGGAAATTTGTTAATTAGTAATTTCAACAATTTACTTTCCACAATCAGATTTGCCGGTTCGTCGCGAAATGAAATGAGACTCTCATTTAATTCTGCTTGACACATCTTCTAAACGAGAGGAAATTCTTTCCAAATCATCCTGACAATTATTTCGAGGTTTTTATGGATATTAATTCTATTGCGGAAATTAATTTGATTAAGACGAGACAACTGCGGTTCGACCCTTTTTATTGAACGCAATATTAAAAGTGCCTTGCAAATTTGATAAAACTTTCGAACTTAATTGATCAGATGTTGTAACTATCTTCAAAATATTTTCATTGCACCCTTAACAAAACTTAACAAAAGTTTATGGGAGTTTAATCAATTAAAGAACTTTAAGTTTATTACGTTTTCTAAGAAAAAGTTTTACTAATTTAAAATGCATCGTCATTCTGTGTCACCCCCCCCTTTTCGGTCCGCATCCTGGACACGTTGTGAACTTTTGACAAAGTAATTCATTTCATTTTTGATGCTCCATGATCCCCTTTTTGATTTTTAAAGCAGTTCAATTGGGTTTTTGGTTTTTATTTTTCAAGTAAAATTGTTTGCTTTCGTTGAAAATATTTCATCTAAATTCTCTTCTTTTATAAAATTTCGTTTTCGTTTCAATCATACTTTGAAAGGCTTTTCTTGTACTTAATTAGTATTCATAGAATTGATTAAACTGGAAAGTATTTTTATTTTGGTGTAGCAAATTGTTTTGAAAATATCCTGAATGAATTAAAACATAAGCTTTAAAGGAAAAGCATTTAAGATTAACGATTGATTTTCTTCAGTTATTATTAAATCCTTTTCGGGATCAGCCTTCCATTTTATTTTCATCAAGATCTTCTTAGGTGGCCTTTAATGAACAGACGACAAATTAATTGCTAATTATTGTTTTCTTTAAAAAATCCTTTAACACCTCCCCGACCATCTTGAAACCCTCGACGAGGATTGATACTTGTCGTGGAGTTGCCCTATATCTGGAATTTATGTGTTCTCTGTAACTCACCCGAGGACTTTAATTTGCTCTCGGAATTAATGCTCAAATTGCCCATAAATAATTTCAGGTTGCAACCTTTAGGTCCGGAGAAGGATTAAGCCCCTTGCAACTAGCTCCTGCAGATACACTAGCACACAACTTCACCTATTTTCTATTTGGCAACTTTTAAACTATTTCTTGGTGCGGAATAGGAAGCAGCTGGTGGACAGGGGAAATAAATTACTTTTAAATGTACAGTCCTTCCCGGATAGTGCTTTCAAAATGAACAAAGACTGAAGACGGAAGCAGGCAGTGTCTGGATTTCTATTCCTTTGCTTATGCAGCAACCGAATGTGGTCCACTCAGCATTTCTGGAAAACTATTTGCCGCACTGTCGACGAAGAGGTTTTAGTATATTTCTTGAGTCTTATTGTCACGTAAAAGGACGAACGTTTCATCATCTCTTGATGACGGTGACGCTCATTTGGTGCTGGTGGTGGCTCCGTTTCTAATTGAAGTGCGCGATTTCCAATCAATGAAGGACATAATCTCATTGTGCACAGTACAGGGCCCTGGTTGAAAGTACCCAAAATAAATTGCTGGGCCTGGATGATGATACCCATCAGCACTTTATCATCTCAAGGAGGTGCTCCTTAAACTGCAGACTTACGTCAGGGATTTATTTTCACTTGCCTGATTCGGAGCGTGACAGACCACCATGTTCCTGCTGACAATTGACAAATTGGGCCAATAGGGTCCCGTATAAGAAATAAATTTCCCGGAGCCAGGACGAGCCCAAGAAGTTCGCTCAGATTGTAGACATCAATTTGTCACTTGACATTCACGGCGCCGATAAACACCGGAAGGGTGGACGCGACGCAAGGTGGCTGTGTGATGACAGAAATCAAAATTATTGATTCGCGGAGGGGAGGCGTCACGAAATTTATTTCACGTTATTCTCGACTTAATCTAGTCATTTATTTGGCTAATAAGGTTATTTGTAACAGATTTGGGGGAGAAATATTCAATTGATCATATTCTGCCGCCGTCTTGAGTTTGCCTCCTAAATTGATGAATTATTGACCTCGCAACCCCGCCGAACACCTTTAAGTACAATATAAACTCCCAGAAACCTTCTGTGGTTGTTCCTTATTTTGTTTGATTGCACAGGATCTAATCAATTCGGTTTGTTGTTTCGCATTGTTTCTATAATTCGTGTATCAGCTTTTCTCGAAAGGAAATGAAAAAAAATTAAATTACCTATACATATCGTTTTCTTCTGTCACATCCTTGAAGCAAAATGGTGGACAGAATACGAACATATCTTCAACAGTGCGTTCGCGTTGAACTTTAACTTTGTGATTACTTTTGCAGAAGAGAGCCTCAATTATTTAAATGTTTCCAAGAAGTTAACATTCCTATGGAATCGGTTTCTTTAGGATCGCAATTCAAGTGTGCTTCATAACGACGTGAATGCAAATAAAGTTGTGGCTTACGAGTGATATTCGGTGAAGGGATTTCCCGCAAGAAGAGATCCAATCCATCAGTTGTGCAGCATTCTTGCTGAATGGGAATGCTTTCTGCTCAGTTGGTATCATGAATTCATTTTCACTCACTTACGCTGAACACAAAAATATCAATTGAGTGTTTTATATTCGTGCGGAATGGAACTGCGGTAGTGAAACCTGAATGCAGGAGTTTCCGTCGAAGGATTCTGTCAACGGTGATGACTCCATGCGGTTTATATGCAGTCTGGTTCAATCATGCAGAAACTGCTTTTCCTCAGCAGAAAAATCAGCAAAAATTGTTGCATGGACATTTTACTTGTAGTAACTATAGGTACTAAATTAATTAATTAAATAATTATTAATAATACCGCCACATTACCGAACTCCATTAAACAAGATTGAAATGAAATATTCAAACAAATTTTACAAAACTTTTAGAGTGTCGACATTTGATATTTTATATAATAATGAACACTAAAGGAAAAGTTGAAGCAGTAATTAATTTTAGAAATCATAAAAGTGCATGAAGCTAATACGTCAAAAATAGGAGTAATATCAAAATATTCAAAATTATGAAAAGGGTTCACGGAGAATGGTGAAATCAATTTTCAAAACTCTTCACAGAAACAGGAAACAGGAGCGCTTCTGAACGAGGAAAACTCACTCCATATGACGTGCACTATATGATTAGTTAATAACAATGTCGTAATTTTGAGAGTGCTCAAATTTTATTTTAACTCTTTTAATGCAGGAAGTTATTCGTCGTGGTCCGATGTCGACGAAAATTACTTCTAGTTTGCGAATTGCTTTCACCCTTTTAGCGGAGCATAAGTTATGAATAGTTCGATTATACCTGCTGTGTATTCTGTGTAGTGTTGGGATAACATTATCCGATCTTTTATGTCTCTATTCAGTGCGGGTGGAAGGACATATCAATGCACAAATCCAATCTCGACTAAAATTCTGCTTAATATATTCCTTGGGCAAAATTTATACTAACGTAAAACATAAAATGTAACCGAATATCAGGGTATGAAAGGTCCTGAAATTCGTTTCCTCCGCTCGCTGTAGAGTCATGTGGCAATAGAAACCACATCTCGTTACCATCACCTTTAAATTTTATGAATATTTACCATGGGGTGTAATTTCCGGGAATATTCCGTTTACGGGTAGACATCACCGCAAGGGTCCGGCCGTGGCAGCTATAATACACGAGAATGTAATCCTGCACGACAAAAAGGAATCAATGGATCGTTCGGGATAAATTTTTGATGGCGTCTCGGAGCACCGAACACTTGCCCGCGATTAACACCTGGAATTGGCATTTGCTTGGCGCTCGTTAACTTTTTGCCAGGCGCAGGAGGAGTAGGTAAAGTTTCTTCCTGGAATGTGAGTGATTGAGCTAAGCCGTTTTGATGTCCGGCGAGAGATGGCGGCCGGAGGGGGGATGAAGGCCGCTTGGTTTGGACCATAAAACCTGAGAGGCACTCTAACGGTGGTGGCGGTGATCATGTTGTGCTATAGTGCTCCCCGGTGCCGACATTTTCCTGGCACAAATATAATCGACATGAATATTGGAGTTGAGCTCATTCGATGGCGGCCTCAGTTTGCGAATAAATAAAATTGTTTGGCAAAAATCGAGCGCCAGGGAGTTGTCCAGCAATTAAATGAGTTGAAAAGATGTACTGAATTCTCGCTCACCCCCATTGGCTTCTGGCAACACCCACACAAGCAGTAAATCTGTTAAAAAGCTCTGTTCGGAAAACAGCATTTATTATGGATCAGCCAAGCCGAACCCTTCGAATGAGTACCCAAGTAATGACAAGATGGTTCTACAGTCGGGATGCTCTATTAATTCCCTTAATTTGTTCTCCTAGGATATCCGGCACATAATAGGATCAAGTCCGGTCGTACTCTGACCTATAAATTCGGCTTTCCCCGGCACTCGTCTAGAATTTTATGCGAAGGAGCACTTCACAACAGCTAGCCGCTAAAAGGATTAAGAATTTAAATGCTTTTATAAATAAAGGCGGTGGGGATTTGGCCATTGATCGAGCCTCACCAAGTCGCCACTAACCCCATCCCCCAGCGCCCCGACTTTTGTTTCAAGGTGAATGGTATGCTTACAAAATGAGGGGGAACTTAACCACTTTGGAGTTCATGGATCAAGTTTCCCCAGTGAATTTCACTTTTCGCTTTGAACTGACGAAAAGTCTTCGCAACCTTCCACAAATTGAAGAAACTAAGCATAATTGGTATCATTCATATTTTTTTAAATTCTCTTTGTTTATGTCTTTGAAAGTTAGCTGTAGCAGACCTTTCCCGGAACTTGTGAAGCTATCGACCAAAACTTTCCTTAGAGTTTTTGGATTGTAAGGATCTACAGATGAGCAAGATTTTAATGCAATCCCTTAAAGCCAGGGAACGGAAGTCCTTACCGAGCACTTGTACAGCTTTTATTGGTACATTTAAGAGGAAAGCATTTGTTTATTAGCAACACAAAGAGCAAACTCATAAAGACGCTATTTTCCATTTATTTTAGAATACCTAAGTACCTAAGAAATTGCTCATGAAAGCTGCATTTTCATTGAAGCCTTGAAGCACTCACGAGTCAAATTGATGATGGACGATGGTAGTTCCAGTGAAACCTCAAAAGAAGCCCGAATATATACGAAATCGGACAGCATATAGCATATAAATGAGTTATTCAAAAGGCTACGCCCGCAATTTCCGCATCCCTTTTTATCTCTCTGACGTCAAGGTTAATTGAACTTTAATTTAAAACCTTTCGGATTCGAGGAAAGCGGAATTGAAGCGTCAAGCTTGTGTAATGTACAACTGAAAAATTAGTCCTTTTACATCCAATATGGCTTCATTTAAAATCCCTTGGGACTTGTTTTATTATTCACTTGTATAGTTTTTGTTTTTGTTTTTCCAGTTGAGATGGGCGAATCCGTAGGTAATGACTATAAGACTAAACAATTTTTTTTCCACAACTATCTGTGTGTGTGCTCTTTTATTATTGATATTAATTTAATTATAAATCTTTCTATAAACTTCGAAATGTGTTTACTGGATACGGTAATTAAGGAGCTTTCATATTTTCCCATATAAGTATTTTGCAAGCTAATACAAATAAAAGCATGCTTTTAAAAATACCTACTGAATTAATACAAAAAATCCCAAATAATGGCAAATTGGAATTCCGAAAAAATGTGAATTAACAATAATCACATAATTTTTGTACATTTTTGGTAAAAGTGCGAATGCCCCACAGAAATGTGAGGAAATTTTAATTGACTCTCGTTAAACCTCGCCATATCGGGCATGTTATGAATTCAGGATAATCCCCAAAAGTGCTTTCGGCCATGGCACTCATTAATATTCCGCGTGAATTATCCGCATGCGAACGCTTCCATTAATCGACATTTGATTTTGATTGACACTGATGGACACCTCCATGCTTGCCATTTGGATGTGGACGTTGGTTCCTGAAACCCTTCTGTAACCAAGTGTAATTACTGGTGGAAAAATTAACGAGAACCGAGGCATCTACATGAAATTGCTTTTTCAGGACGCGGTTGGGGGAGGCGTGTTGCGCCACAATGAGAAATTTAGCACATTTCAACAGTTTGTCTATCTCGGCTGTCCTTCCTTTCGCTTCGAAGACGAATGTGTGGATGTGGAAGACCTTTTGTCACGCGATTGGACAAGGAAGTTGTGTCAGGTACTTTTTCTGTAGTGAGTAATTACTTCCGGTTTATGCTGTGAGCTTTCTTCCTTTGACCGTATGCAAATCAGGACCAATTGGTAACTCGCACATCGTGGAACCTTTAATTCAGTGAATGCTATACTTTATGCTGCTGCAGGCATAAATCAGAGTTTTTAGAGACTCTTTGGGACACTGCCAGTTTTTTTACCCACTCCATGTAAAAGTGAAAAGTTAACTCTGCACATGGGCGGATCATGAGCGGAGAAGTATGGTGCAAGGGGGGGGGGGGGGGGGGGGCTGCGCATGGCTGGATTTGGTGTATGCAACATCATTCGTGAAAGGGGTGTCCGGCTCCGGGGGTTCTCCCCTGGAAAATTCTTGAATGTTTTGTTTTTTAAAACATAATGATAATTTAAGTAATTTAAGATACAAAATAAGCCATTTTATAATGCCTATAGATCTTTCATACCATATGTAGGTAATATGTGTTTATTAATTTAGACTTGTGGTCTGATTAAGACGGCTGTAATCCATTCTGTGTTTTTGGTAATATTAATTGCTCCATTCAATGAGACGACGATAAAATTAAGAACAAAACCAAAACTTCTAGGAATTTTTGCTTCCAAAACTTGGTTAGCATAGTGTTCATGGTTTGAAAAGCATGTGTAATTGTGTACATACCTCAGCTAATATGATTGCGTCAAGCGAATCTGCGACCCTTTATCCTATTTCACTAATCACTACAGGAAATGAAAGTCTATCATCGCCACAGGTTTTATAAGACGTCAACACAGCAACACTATGCTGCCATCATTATTTTATAAAATATACCATATTATTAATTTAAAATAAAGCATATACTTTTGAAAAACTTTTTTTTAAATATATTATTATATTTCGATTAATATAGCCTGTTCACACTGATATAAAATTTAAAATAACATGAGTTTGATCAAACATATGTGTATACCTACTAAAAGCAACTTGATTTTCCATACATTTAAGTGACTTCAAGATCACCTCAAACGAGCAGATTTTGGCAAAACACAGAAAATTTTAAAGAAATAAGAATTGTTTTAAGAAATGTGCATTCATAATATTAGTAACAATGACGATAAATAAGTGCACAGGTGAAGCAAATTTTCGCTGTCGAGAATCGAGATAATGTTGATAAGTGCTTCTCGCCTTCCGCAGTAATTATATTTTAATTTTTTCTCATATTTATTAGAAAGGTTGCAAGAGAATAACATGCTTGCAATACCTAGAAAGATGCAATATAAAATATCAATGTCATTTATAAGTTATGTGTTACCCCTTTGAATGTTTCTAAAGAAATGTCTGCAAAGCCGCCATTCGAGAGTGCAGTGTTGACGTGTGATTGGTGAAGCAGAAGAAGCAAAAGCTTTTTGTTTTTCAAGTCCTCCATGTCGTACCAATTGCTGCAATAAATCGCGTTGGAGTATTTCTCGTTTTTTGAAATGATGATTTGCCCAAATGTAGAGCAAAGTAAAACGTTGAAAAGGCCAATTATAATTTGCGTCCAAGCTATATAGACTTTATCCTAAATCAAAATAAAGAACTATATTACTTAAATATGAAAATAAAAAATATATTTATTAGGAGCACGTGAGCACCAATCCATTGGCTCCGCACACATATCGTTTTACATTTGCATTCACTCGAGATAGAGACGAGTTTTAATAGCTGCCTCCAGTTCAGGACTAAACCAATTTTCGTGTAGGAATCCTGAACAGGTTAGGAAATTGATCAGGCCTATTCTAATGACTAATGAGCGTCAATAATAATTAATTGATCATACAATCTCAAAAGTTTTTTAATTTATTATTAACTCGTTCTCTACCGTATGTCACATATATGTGACGCACTCACACATCGGCTTGTTATCAAATCTCAAATCTCAACATATGAGTGCCAGTTTAGAATGACTTTTTTATTTTTAAAAAAGTTCTTAATCTAAATACGAGAATGTAAAGTATATTCCATTCCAATTGGTGTGCCATACTACCGACAGAAACTCTCGTGGACGTTTTTCCCAGGTAAGGAACGACTTAACTGTTAAGTAGTTCCTTCATATTCATATTCCAGGCCCAAAACAATGGCATTTTATTACTAAAGTCTGAACTGGATATTTTTTATTCTATTTTATCTAAAACTCGAACAAATGCACCATCGATTGTACTTTTTAATTTCGTCGTGGATGCATTAAAATCGTTAATTAATTATTAATTCTTAAATTCAATTCAATGCCAATGGATATGTACGCAGTACACTTCATTATTGTTATCATCTACCTATATTTTAAATTTAAGATTTCACATCGTTCTCTCAAGCTTAACATATTCTTCATCTAGGATATGAAGGAGTGAATTCTCTTGAACTCACTTTACTTACCAAAGTTAAATGCACAATGCCAAAACATAGCATTACTGAGGACGCCAACATCGCGCATAAAATTGTTAGCTTAAAAGTCTCTCTGAACAAACGCATGAATTCCAAAATTTCTCTTTGGTTGTTGCTGATTTCCTTCAACAGTTGGGTTTGTTTTTCCTCCGTGTCGAATGCACTGTTTCTGTCGCCAATGAAGGAGCACAAACGAATATTGATGTCGAACTTCAGATAAACATAACAACAATTCACAAGAAATATTACATTGTAGCTGGCTACAATTTGCGTTACGACAAATGCTCCAGACAAAATTATAAAGTCTGTCAGTTTGAATGTTTGCTGAAGTGTTAACCTACAATCAAAGCAAAACCTTGAACAATATTGTTTTCCCAGAATAAGCAAGCACCGTACGAGGATTCGCTGGAAACTTCTAAAAGCTGATGGCGATCTGTAGGTAAAAATATTGGTACAACGAAGTATCCAAAGAAGGCCATAAAATACAAGATGTGGGATCCAAGCACCAATTTACTGAAATGTTTGGTAAGATTTCTTTATTTAAAGCAGAGAAAAAAAATTAGACACTGAAATATAAAAACTTCAAACAAAAGATGATGGAATTTCCCAAACGTAATATGAATGTTCAATTGTTTCCTTATATATAATTAATCTCTATCTATATTATCATATTATTTTATTATGAAAAGAAAGTTGTGATCGGATTACTGGCTGAATTATGAACGCAGAGCTGTAATTGCTGAACTCAGAAACGACATTGACAGTAAGAAAGTGGTGAATTATAGATGTCCAAATAACTGAAAAGGATGATCTAACTGAAATAGGTGATCATTTAGAAAAATTTGTAGCAACTGTTGATGAATTTCTTTGCAGACTACATTCATATATAGAAACAATATTCGAAAAAGATCACACGTGGCGGTGGATGTGCGAGAGAGCAACAAAATCGGCCAGAAACGACTCAGTTGACCAAATAAATGAAGGAATTTTGAAAATACTAAAATTCATTCAAATCAGTATAAACGAAGAAGATGCAATTTATCTGCGGAAAGAATGCTTTCTCTATTTAAATCTAAAATGTGGAGATTCGGCAACACGGAAGGATCTCATCTACTCACTGATTTTGTGATGACAGACAGACGGATAACTTAGAGCTATATAACAGCTTCACTCTATAAGAGCGGATTTATTATTCCTAATTGTATCACCATTTATAATAACTAAAAAGTTTTATTCTAAAATATTCACTCACTTCGCCAATTGCCGATATTCCTTCACCAAATCCTGCTCCTTCGATTTATCGTTTTGGTAATTTTCTGTGGTTTTTATGATCATATCCCGCATTGTTTGAAAAATTTTTCTTTTCCATAGAAAAAGAACGAATTTATATAAGGCCTGTTACAACAATATTGTGAGAGTATTGCAAGATTATTTCATTTTATAAATAATATTTAATCACCTGTATGCCAAATAGGGCGGAAATAACAAACTCTGCTTTTATGAAAGGTGTTGTGGAAACATATATTGCCCCTTGCAATGCGAAGAAGGTAAAATAAAAAACAACAAAACAACTGAGGATACACTTTTGTTTCCAATATTTAACTCTGTTTGGATCACCGAAAATAACCCAACCGATAATATTCAACATTTTAGATATCAATCCAAATGTGGATTTCCAACTCGTGGTGTCTTTATCGAAAAACTCACTTCGTAAGAACTCAAGGATCTTCATGTTAACTCTTTTCATTTCAGAATCAAACTGACGGAGATAGAAAAGTTTATTGAGGTTACGGTTATGAAAGATGGAAGTATTAATTTTGTCGTGTTACGCAGCACGAAAACATAGAAATATAAGAAATTGAAAATACTTCCTCGAACCACTTTCCTAATAATTATGAACTCAATTAGAATTGGGTTCCCTAATTGGTTAATTTGTGGTTGGTGTACTTCAAATTAAAACGATTACATCATCACTTGCTGCGTACGTTCGACTTCCAAGAATTGAAAATTTCAAAAATATCAAGGAAAATGTCTACTGTATCGAATTATTTCATAATAAAAACTGTCCTTACAATACAACGATTCTGTCAATACATTGGAATGTAGTGGAATTTGTTTAGGTTTCCTTAATTTCACAAACAGGCGGATTAAATACAGACCCAGCACCAAGAAAAGTGTTGTCTGTTTAACAGACGCTGTTATAATATTATGTACTATTTAATCCAAAAGAAAGTAGATGGTTCCTGAATGGTGGACTGGATTACAATAGAAATGCAAGAAAATTGTCATGCGCTGTCACAAGAGTTCGTCAGCCAGATGCACTGCTGAAACTATATTGAATTTGCGCATTTATTAACATTGCAAGGACCAAATCAATACATGGATGTTTGAGATTTGAGGAATACTGATTCGTACAATTACTAAAAATTATATACAAAACTATTAGTTAATATTGCGCAAGTGGTTGTAATGTGCCCCTTTTTCAATGTTGCGGCCGATATAGCGACTAATTCTTAGCGGATGTTGGTCTTGAGTTCGTTCGTTTGGACTTCAAAAAACCCCATAGGAAGAAGTCCGACATCGAGCGATCTCGGTGGCCACTGAAAATCATCGTCTTTGGAAATTGAATTGGAATTGGCGTTTTCACAATTCTGAAGTTCCTTTGAATTTTAAGCTAAGCGCAGACTGACGCTATTTCGCTGGCGGTGACGGTGTTAAGGCCGTAAATCCACCCGGTGCAGTGGATCGGTGGCGAAATTGCGTCTGTCTGCTCTTAGCTTAAAACCGGAGGTACACGATACGGAAAACGTCGTATTTATAAGCGATACGCCGTATTTCATATCGTGTGACTCGACGATAAGCAATATGGTGTATCGCTTATAAATATCCCAAAAATTTCGGAATATTTTCGGCACATCCAAGCAATTTGCGGGGTACAAATTTCCCGAGTCACACCATACAAAACTTTATGAACACAGTTTTGAGATTACTGCTCTTACGGGCGGCACGGCGTCGCGGTAATCTGTGAATTGCAAAATAGAGGTTGCAAACTCATTTTTGCTTATCGTGTGACTCGATGTGTCAAAAGTGACATCCACAAAGATATTTCCTTATAAATATGACGTTTTCCGTATCGTGTACCTCCGGCTTTAAGCTACACAATAACAGTGCATTTTTGTGGCGTGTACGCTGCATAAAAAAAATCTCCTAAAATTGACGCTTCAAACACGCACTATCATTTATTGGGTATTCTGACATTCCTTGTCAAAGTTACAGCGTTTGAAATGGTCAACCTAATATGGTGAAGTGGCTTATGTTGAAGGTGGAAATACATTTTAAAACTATTTTTGTTAGATATGCAGTCTTATACCGATTCTTTGGTAATTTTCGATATCAATGAAATTAAGTGAACTCCGACATTTTGATAACCTCGAAGTTCGATTGGGATTGAAGGAGTAGAAATCTGGACACACATACTCGTGCATTCAGAGCCAGTTCAAATAAATCTCTAATCCAATTAGTCTTGCTTGAAAAATGCAAATAGCAATCATTAGGAGCGACAATGAGCGAAGCAACAAAAAAACAATTCTTCGATCAGATATAACTGCAACTCTGGCGGCGTATAATCTCGTTACGTAATTGAGCATCGAATTTCTCAAATGAAATGAAAACATAGAAAACAATCGATTCTCCAGAGTAAACAAAACAGAGAAGAATGCCGTCCAGATTTGTTGGAAAGCCTTACAAAGTCGAAGTAATCGGCAGGGCAGCAGAGCAGTTCGGGTTAAAATAAGTCATCAGGCGACTACTAAAAAACAGAAATGCTTATTGCTGGTTTCATGGCGATAATTTAAAAATAATTACTGGGAACGAAAGCCACTGATTACTGGCATCGGACTTTGTTTTCACTGCGATACATGCCCTAACGACGAATTGATACACTAAGGATACTTCGGGGAATTTTTATTTCCAATTGGATTGGTAATTACTTTTGTAATTAATCTCCACTTTAAAGAAGAAATTTCGGTAAAGTGACTCTAGATATCAATCAATAATTCCCTCAGGATATTTTCAGTTTGACTTACGGCAGAAATTGGTAAATAATTTTAATTAGGCGTCGAGTGACTCTTAAGCTTGACGATTATTTTTGAGCGTAATTGAATGTTTTTGTTTACAATTTCATTTTATAAAAACAAAACAAATTTAACAACTTTCACTTTTTAATTTTATAACGACTTTGTAGAAAAATTAATATCATTCAAGGTTGTTTACCTTTCTTCACTGGTTCATCGTCCCTACACATTACCAACCAATATTATAATATCATTTCTAATGTATTCCATGTCCGATACATATAATCCTTAATTTCATGGGTTCATAATGATTACTGCAACATGAAGCGTGTCCAATTTTAGTTGACTTATCAGAACCCCAAAATATATTAAGGATTTTATCGAAAAACAAAACTTAATTTATTGGCAGACTAACTTTCATGATTAAACAAACAAACATGAAGGGTTCTTGGCAAGGGCAGTACTGCAATTAAATTCGCATCCGTTCCACAGCAAACATCATAGGACACGTGCTCATGAAAGGGATCCTGACAGATGAAACGCAAATATGTGCTCTGAAGGGCACCACATGGATATTCGTAAAACCTACCTCCCCCTCCTTGCTGGAATTAGTGCACAATTTCAATGAAAACATTCAAGAATTATTAACTCGTAACTCTTTCAAGGTTTTCCACAATTTTCATTTGAATTAAATGAATCGATTCCACTAGATGCGGATAAATTGGTATTTACGACGCTGAGTCTAAGATAAAACTGAGCTTGATTCTGAAAGAAATTGTTACTAATGCTATGCATATAGGTCAAAACTCACTCGCTTATTTAGCGATATAATCGACTTGGCTGTTTTGTTCGTCCTGGATGTGGAAGAGATGGAGTCCGTGACCTCCTGTGAGGAGTCGATGAAAAACTGTTCCAAGCTCAGTGGAAGATTTCGAGAGTCACTCAAAAATTGTAGCACAACTTGAATAATAAAGCAACTAAGATCCTGTTTTAAGGTGCTTTTATAATTTGTATTCAGGTGGTGTGCAGTAATTTAACCCATTTACTACTGTAGGTGATGCATCCTTTTGCAGAAAAATTATGGGATAGTAAGGATGCTTTGATAATGTCAAACCAAGTTGAAAATGCTGAGGAAAGGAATTGAAAGTTCTCAACAAAATTTACTCATGATTCCCTGTTAACCTTGCCTGAGGTAAATATTACAGAAAAGAAAAGGGATGCACGCAATTTCCATGGCTTCACAAGTTTCTCGTTGTGGTAGAAAAATTTTCATAGAAAAACTAATGGAAAATATTTTGAAGTAAACTTGCGGTTAAAGTCAACAGTTTTTACATTATTTTTGAGCACTTTTTACAAATTGACTTCCATTGAAACAACCCGAAATAATTGTTATTTATTTAAATGTACCTCCGTAAAACAAGCTCTATAATTTATGTATGTTTTCAATACCTATTGTTTCAAATTAATCAAATGAGAATACATAATTCTTAATATTAAACATTTGCTGAAAACCTAAAAGATTTAATTGGTGGAATTTCTAACGAACCCGAAGATTCCTCTTATCTTCCCTTCCGGGAGTTAATTGTGGAACAAGTTAACGTTTCTGGCATTCTCACGATTACCCTTAATTTTGATATAAATGCCACAATTTTCTTGGGAATAATTTTTTAATAGGGACGTTTTAGATGATGATGACGGTCAGCAATTGCCCCGACATTTCTTTGAATCTCTTTCTCTCCATCAACATTTTTTTCTTTTGTTTTTTGATACGAACACCTATAGAAAATGACGCCTACCTGCCTTTAGGGCGGAGGTACTTAAAAAAAGAACAAACCTGGACCCGACGCACGATTAGAAAAAACAAAAGACCAAACATCAGCTTTTTACCTGAAGCATTTTTTGCAAATATCGAAAGTTCCATGAAACAAAATTTCGATGTGCATTACTGACAAACAGAGATGAAGGTTGACATTGTTAAGAATCTTCCCGTATTTTTAAATTTTCTAACAATAAGAGAATTACATAATTATAGTGAGGTTAGTAATTATCTCCTTTGGAACTTCACCAATTCGTGAACAATGACAGTCAACAGAAGTTGTTGTTGACATTTATAATTTCCGTATCTTCATCGGAATATCCTTTTGGAATTGAAAAGAGTAAGTATAATTATCGGGTTTGTTCAGTTTGTATACCTCATTAGAGTTGCAAATGTAATTAGATTATTGCGTGTTATATTTTCTCAGTCGCTTTTAAAGTAGTTTATAATATTAAATTATCCGTCACGACAGCCTGATAAATTCTGTATTGCAATAACGTCAATTTTCTTGTCACGAAAGTCCTTCATTTGGCTAAACTTTGGAAAACGATATGATGAACGTATTTTTAGTTCCCCACAATTAAAAACTAATATCTTAATTAAATTATAATACATGATTTGACAATTCAATTTGAACGTAAATATAGTAAAACAGAAGAATGCAAATTAAAGGAAATCTAATAAACCAGAGCAGGAAAATTTTGTAGTTGGGTTGGAATTGAATTAAGACCACCAATTGTTAATGCAATTACCATCAGAGACCATTTATCGTCACAAGTCCTTGTGTGCCAAGTGTCTGGTTGCACTTGAGTTTAATGAAGAGACCGGAGTACATGCTCCTCCTGCCATCCCGGCCGGGCAAGAAATCCAGCAGATTTGAACTGAAGCTGCAGTCCCCAGGACTCTTACAAGTGCTATCGTTATAAAGACGAATGTATCGGAAGAGCTAGACAAATCACCTTGTCACGATGAAGCGCCGATGGCTCCCATCCAGTCGGAACGAATCTCCCCCAAGCTCCCTATACTTGAGATAGAGATATGCAGTCCAGATTTATGGGTTGACTTACACTTTTTAATATAAACTCCCCCAGTTGGCAGGTTCCTTTTTCAAAAGTGAAAAATTCACCCGGGATCGCTTATACGTGCATCAGAGCTAATATAAATTTCGCTGCCAGGGAAGCTGTGCACGTGCATTTAGAAGGGTGGCATCACGTCTATTGGAAAAATCGGAAAAATCAGAATAAGGAGTCGGGCTGGATTTGTGTATTTGGCCAGAAAAATACAAACAACTTTACCCCGGTCATTTTTTTAGCAGTCACTTTCGAGCGTGCTGCTTTGATAACACGCGAGTAAACCTCCTGCAGGCATTATATCCTGGGCGACGCGACGATAAGGACTGAAGGAGAGGGCAATTTTTCATGCTCTGTTGATTCAATCGATTATCTTCAGTAAATAACCCTTAGTGAAGCGTAGAAAATCCCTGATGCATGTAAAGTCCTGATGTGATTCTCCTTAATGTTTTGAGGAGCACCGGGACAGATAGAACATGTCAAAGGTAGATTCCCTGCGAGAAGTCACAACTTACAGCTCTTTACCATATACACGTGCAGCAGGATCAGCCAGGATTTGCCGAACGAGAGGATTATTGCGGGTTTAGTTCTCGAAATATGGATCTGTGATATACATATATCTCTGATTATGGATTTATTCTAACGGCGCCCTTGGACGCAGAAAGTGCCTTCATTTCTGGAAGAGGAAACCAAAAAGTGATATTGTTGTTTAGAGCATAGGAATCGGAATGGAAGAGATAATGCAAGTAGAGGCCGCAAGATGCAAATCCAAACCGACTTCCCTGAATTACTGAGATAAGCAATTTTAAAATATTGGATGTAAACAAAAGAAATTTTTTTTATAAAATTGATTAAGTACTTAATTGAAATTTGAGAACGTCTGATTTTGTTTTGATATTTCAGTAAATTATTATAATTTGAGTATAACTCTTCGCAAATCAGTGAGGGATACAGTACCGACGCAGTATAAAGTCTTGGCTGTATCGAATGTTATATGTAACTATAATTACCCTCGAGAATATCTGAACAATACAGAGAGGTCGAAGTTTTCGCCGTTTTCAATAATTAATTAATTGATGAAATCCGTTTTAATTAGATTCCACCCACGAATCGGGCATTCCTTCAGTGGTTACTTTGCGGTCGAATTTTACTGCTTCCTTACCAATTCCGCCGAGTTATACACATAAACACACAGCCACACACAATCAGACATCCAGTTACAGTATCGTCCCTGCAAAAGTCAATAAAAACCGATCATCCTCCGCGATTTGCAGAATCCGTTCCCACATACTTTTCATTAAATAATTTCTTTTTTCCGCTTGTGAGTGAATCCTGTTTATTTTTTCCAGTGAACGAGATTCAACTGAGCCTGGTCTTATTTACATTTCCCACAAGGGGATCGTTTGTAATAAACAAAAAATGAATAACATTAATAAAGCAGTGTACCTCCAGGAACTCCCAATGGAATCAGGACCTGTGCGCACATTTAGTTGCGACCCACAATACAGCTTGTTGGAAACAAAATGTTATGATATGCTCAAAGGATCTTTTTCCTTGGTTCTGACTTCTGAGCAATGGAAGCGTGGATAAGTGGGTTCATGAGAGTCTAGCCTCTGTTCGGCGTTTCGCAAGAAATGTTATGTGATTTTCCATGCCGCCGCCATTAATGCCACCCCAAAATTGCGTAATAATTTACAACCAACTGAGTACTGACCTCGAATGGACTCGCACCGCCACTTTGCCCTGAGGTTGTCCGTGTATAATTTCACTTGATATTTTTCTTTTTTTTAGTACAATGAACGTTTTCACTTTCCTGGAGTTGAGCTTTTGTGTCCAATTTTCCGTTCTATGGTGGGTTCAGTGTTAAAATAAGAACAGTGCGTTTAACGTCTCATTGCCCTTCACAGTGGAAAGGTGTCATACAGATTGCCTAATGTACCAAAAGGACGATAATACGGAAATGATAACATGGGGGCTAGAGGACAATGAGTCCCTGCAAAATAACCTTAATTCATACACGGTTCTTGCCCCTGACAATTCTTAAGTCCTTCTATCTCCCCAAATTCCCACGTTACTTCATTAGCATTGTTTTTGGCTGAAGTGGTCTGCAGTCAAGTGGGAATGAATGCCAAGATAACTGGCAGAATTGTGCACCTGCAAATATCCCACTGTTCCCGAAAGTTAAGAATCTTGGAGTCGAGGTCGTGTTATGCTTCGTGTTAAGTCTTCTCCTTTATTAACACCTACTACAGACATCCCCCCGTCGGGCAATAATTACTACCCATGACTACTAAGTGCTGCTTGCATTATTCCATTATATGAACGCACTTGAAACAATTCGGAATAGTTGTTTTTTTTTTTCTGAGCAAAGCAAAGTTGATTCAACGTGAAGGTGACATAAAAAATGGCGGTCGTTCATTCTGACATTTAAGATACCGAGTATAAATGAACGAGCAGCACACAGTTGTTGCTGAAGAAAATTAAGTTAAATGAGAATGCATAAAACAAATGTCAAGGGACATTCTTGTCCTTTTTTAAAACATTATGAAAAGCTTTCTAATCTGTTAAAAAAATATAATGACAAAAAGCAAGACAATGAACATTTAACTTTTATAAAAATGATTACTAAATTATGTTTTAGGAAAGCAATGAAATATTTTAAATTAATGTAGAAAATATGTAGGTACACATAATTTGATATTATTTCGCAATGGCGTATTTACGATTTTATATGGTTTTGCATTGTTTAAATTAGCTTCATGGTTACACTTTTAAAATGGCCTGAGGTAAGTTAATCTGAAAACTGCTGTGGAAATTTTGTGGTTGTTGTCAGAAAGAATTACTGACATACTATACCTAAAGCGAATATAGTGAATTCGTTTTACAATGTCTTTAGAGAACGTATACGTTCGAAATATATATTACAATTCTTCCTCAAATTGCTGTGCATGAAAAAATTAAAATTTTAGTTATTTAAATAAAATATCCCACATTAATTAAATGTCATTTTCAGGTTTAACCTTTTAGTGGAAATTTAAAAGGAAACCCGAACTATCATAATCAGAACAAACCCTCATTCGTGGAAAGCAAACCTTTTTACCAAGTACCTATTTTATTTACAGAGGCTAATTCAAAATTCAATTTAATTGAAAAAAACATTCAAATTATTTTTATTGCTAAGTTAATGTGGTTGAATTTTTCAATTCCGGGTCAAATGTTGGGGAACAAACACACAATGCATTCACATTTTGCAGTGCCTTCCAATCGAATTGCAACCAAAACTGAAATAGTTATTTGTTTTTTTTTTTTTAGTTTCATGTATTTAGAAATTTATGCAAAATTAGTTCGCATTGCTTGTTCACAATTTCCACTGCTCTGGGGAAATTATACACTTCCACAAAATTATCCCCAAACGTACGAGTAACTTTCATCCATTTGGTGTTTTATCTCATTTACTATTTGCGGCGGGGATGCCGAGTTCATTACCAAAACTTTTCCACTGCCAATGACGGAAAAACAGGAAATATCCAATCGATAAAACTCGACGGAGTTGATGATGAAGGACTCACCACGAAAAAAAATCGAACCAAGTATCTCAAAAAAAATCCTGCATGCATGAAGGAAATGCATTTTCGCTTGAGTTACCAGATTAGTACCGAATTCCTCGGGGAGCAGGGTGGCCGGGAGATGCCCGAAATAAATTGCCATTCAACAAAGAAGAAAAACTGTCACTGATAAATTAAATTTCAGTTTCAAATTTCGTCAGTGGAAGATAAAGTGAAGAGAGTAAATGCAATTTCAGCAATAAACGAGACACTTGCGTTCATCCCTTTGTTACATGTGAATGAGCAGTTGTGTTCCTGTTTAGTATTCCCTCTGAGATTCACTGACTCCAGGACCCTTCTATATGGAGCCCCATATTACCCGGCCCAATGAGGTATTTTCACCCTACGGTGCTTTTTCCGTCAGTATTTTTTTCTACCCCATCTAAAATTAAATAATAAAACTCGATATGAAAACCGTAGATAAAGATTCCAATAAAATAAATGTTTGCTTAAGGGGGAGGTGTGCAGAGACGGGCGCAGTCTTACAGCCTTACAGCACTTTGCATTCCACCCTAATTGCTATTTGGTGGCCGTATAAATTACTTTGCTGATTGCATTATTTTCGGCATGAATTATGCGGCTCACAGGACTAAGTCGAAGTGTGCTCACTTGCCGTTCACTCCGAGGGTGCTTCACCCCCCTCCGACTGTTTTTATGTAACTCGGGAATAATAGAAATCTCTGGACCAACGTGAATTATGAATTTTGCAGCCAACCCATGTCTGAAATCTGAAAACTTTGTTTTCTTTTTGGTTTTTTTATTTTTTATTATATGAAATTCATAGAGTTGAGCATGTGTTTGTGTATGTCCTTACTGACTAAAGGAACGATTATGCAAAGTCAAGTTGAATTTTTACATTTTTCAACTTGAGAACGAACTTTCGAGGATGCTCATTCCATCAATTTCGGTGTTGCGAATGAAGAAAAATTAACATTTACAAGGGGTGCGAGAAAAAGTTCAACGAATTTTGGCCACTTTTGACATATAAAGCGTTTGATTCACTTTTAAATTGCATCAACATTTTTAAATTTCAATAGATTCAACTATTTCAGGATGCGAAAAGTTTCGAACTAATTTCAATAATATATAGCTGTACGAAGATATGAAACTCGTTAATTGTTGAAAACTTGTGTAAATATAGTAAGTACCTACAAATATTCACGAATTTGCATTACTTTTCATATACCTAAGTGTAGGTAATTGCTTTTTGAACATCAACAGGAAACAAATAATTAAATTTTAACTGTTAGTTATTGTTAATAAGTTTTTTGAATTGATTAGATGTTTCAAATTAAAATTCACTACTTTCTACATCTCTAGAGTATGTTTGTTTGTTGCTCGAACACACCTAAATGCGTGCTTTGATTTTTTTCAATTTGAAAGGAATGAACGAATTTTATGGTCCAACTTTAGACATTATCTATTTTATATAAACGCCTAAAATCTACGGTTTCAAAATGGCAGACGCAAGATTGCGACCAACAAATTAAAAATCACCGGATTGGCATGAAAATTTGCATCAGGAGGTTTTCCTAGATGCTGATTGCGAATTAATTTCGAAATTTTATAACTCAAAATGGTGGATTCACTATGGCGGGCGATAATTTTCATAATTCTACTAATCCGGGAGAAATTTAAAACTAAAGATAATTTGAAGGCATTGACTACATATCTACTATTTAAATTGGGAAATTCGAAATGGGGGATACAATATGGCGACCGAAATTTTTAAAAATTCGAAGTGGCAGAGAGAATATATTATGGTAAACGATTTTCCTTAAATTCAAAAATTTTTCTGAAATTAGATAATTCGATAACTAATGTCGAGTAGGTATAATATCAAAATTATTAAATTCAAGCTTGTGGTGTCAAATTTTTTTATACTTATGAATATTACTTAAGTAATTGGTATGTTATTTTCATGGCACTGATCCACCGGGCGAAAACGGATAACACACTAACGCAGCTAGTAACTAATATAATATAGGATGCGGCCGCGGGTAATGTATACTTTAATTTAATCTTACCATTGCTGTTTATGGAAAACAGTAACTATATCCTTTTTTTAAAAAACTAAATAATTACGAACCGGAAAGGTTAAGTGTTAAGTTTTCCATGGCGATTGTCAATAAATACTCCTTTTTGTGGTTCTGGTCCGAGTGACTGACACGAAACATAAGTAGTGGAAACCAAGTGCACAATCGGGGTAGTTCAGAAATTATGGTTGAACCGTTACAATTACCGCAGTAGTTGACCACTGAGTTCCACGTAATTTCAGTTATGTCCAGGCCACAGGACTTAGCCTTGACCACAATTCAAGCGATTCAAAAGAAATCCAGCGTATAAATTCATCCATGAGGGAAAGCACATTAGAAATAACCAGGAACGATTGCAGATTTTGATTGTCACCGCGGTGTGGGCAAGGAGCCTCCTCAAGTAGGGTTCACCGGCCCAGGACACGGCGTGCATGCCACGTTGCGTGCATCTGCACTGTAACTTTAAGTGTACTCGCCCGGCAAAACCGGGCTGTCAGCAATAAAATCCGGACGTAATGCGGGGCCGGTGCTGCACTTAAACGTCACCTAGAGGAATTTACTGCACGACCACGGCCCATGAAGCATTTTCACACGCAAAACTGAGGTGTCCTGGAATGGCGGAAAATTGCCTGGCCGCCGCAAGAGTGCAATTTTCGTGCAATCCCCGTCTTGTCAACTTTCTTGTAGGCTCTATCAAACTTTTGATTGGTCTGACAAATTTGAGATGGTTGCGGGAATGGTTCACTAGCACGCCATGTCCTGCGGCACCTTATTGAGTTATCAACGCAACTGTGAAGGAAGCAGTTCTAATTAAAACATGAGCTTCCTTGCGCAGATTGCATATGGCAGTCTGACACATGACTATCAATCTCATCTCCACGGGTGACGGCCGGGTGCATTAATTTCGTTTAGCTGGATCGGATCCCGGCCAAATTGCAATTCAATAACGAAATTAGGTACTCATCATGCAGTTGACGTAAAACAAATTCCTGCCGCCGTTCGGTCGCCCCCAACCGAATGACCAGATTGTCCGCCATCGACCACCGATTATCAAAGTTGTGGATTTACTCGCGGATAATGGAATTTATGAGTATCGCATCCTATTTAAGGGACCTCAACGCAGTTTATCGATTGCCATTGTTCGCATATTTGCATTTAGAAAATTCATTTAATGAAGACTAAATTCATTAACCCAAATTGAAGCTACATTCAAAATTGTAATTGCAATTACATGCATAGAACAATTTTCTGATGCTCGATGCAACTGAACGTTCACGAAATCGAAGCAGAAATCAATAAAGTTGCATCAATGCAGTTGCAATTGTTCACTTTTCGCAACAAAGCCCGAGGGGGCAGCTGGGCGACTAATGAGCTCAAATATGAATACACAAACGTGAATGGACTCAACATTTCCGGATCTTTTTCTCTCGACTGCCAGAACAGTGCTGTTGTTGTCTTTACATTATAAATCTAATTATCCTTCGCTCGTTTCAGTTCGATCCATTCAGGTACTCACCTGGATGGTGGATACTTTACATTGCTACCCCCGGAGATGATGGTTAAAACATTCAATGCTTTGCAGACAGTGTATTACATTCACTGTTCGAGTTTTAATTAGAATATCTCCTTCAAGGGCCGATAAAAAGATGAGCAACTCAAGTGCAGTTTTCGAGTTACAAAACACTCAAGATTGTTTTTGTGCAACTTAGATATCCAACGAAATCGAGATTTCCATGGAATTCAATACCTTATGTTTGTTGTTGTGTACCTGAAGAAGGATATTCATATCACGTTTTAAACTAGTAGGTAATCTATGGTTTATATGAGCAGAATTAATTCACATGAAACATTTCTTTGTGCTGCAATTTGATGAATTATGCAAGCAAATATGTTCCACGAGTCATATGTGTATGTATTCTATTTAATTGTAAATAAATAACCCTTTTTCAAAAATACAAAAATATTTTTTCTCTTTCAACCTGGTATTTGTGAACGATATTTTACAAAAAACTCCGCTTATGAGCGCCATTTAAAAAAGCAAAAAGTTGAGTGAAAAATCTCAACTCAGTGTCTTCTTTCGTTTCTCCTATTTTTACAGTTACCCTTGTTTTTCCAAAGACCCTTGCAAAACATAATAATTAAACTAAATAAATGGCAGACTACTTGCGGTACAAATTCCCCGATTTTTACCGTAACGTAGAAAACTTGAGACATTCACATTCTTCCTTAAAAACATCTCGGAAACCCTTTTTCCCCAGTGGAAGAGTCCTGCAAGCCGTGAAGCATCTCTGGAGGATTGCTTCATATGGATTTTGAATGATTCAAGTGAGACAACTTTAAAATCCTCAAAGAACTTGTGCAGTTTCCTTTCCCGGCTAAAATCGCCTAGCTTAGGGAAGAGTGTCAAGGGAAACGGGGCACGAGTCATGCCAGGTAACAAAGGTGTCGCAACTGGGTCAAGTGACTCCCCTCAAGTGCGGTCTAGGCTAGAGGGTTCTTATTGGCTTACATGCATCAAAATGACACTATGTTTGCCAACGAACAGTAACTAAGTGCATTCTGTAAGGTCTTCGCCCCCTCGCCTCTGTGCCATAGCAAACGATGGCTCATCAATGCGTACTTGAAACATAGAATATATTTTTTACATGAACTCCACCCACACACGCGAAAAGTTTTGTTGTGATTTTGTCACTACTTCAGGAATGAATGCCTTCGCAAAAGAAAAATCACCGACCCGACTGAGCGTGGATCAAACAGGATAAAAAATCCGCACAAAATGTATTCAAACAAGTGCAAACAATTCGACAAGGATAAGAATTGATCATAAACTTCTAGAATACTTTAGAGCCAGGATTTCAAATCGACATTTTCTCGTAAGCAATGTCAATGGATTTATTTTTGTTCGAATTAGCATTTTTATGCCGTGATATTGTGACATGTTTTTCAAAATACTTTTGTATCGACACTACATTTAAAATGCATGGCATAGAATGATTTACACAAACTTTTTCAAACTATAGCACTGTTATAGGTAGTTAATATTGAGCTATTTTCATTCTTCCTGGCTGATTCGAATTGTTTTTTTTTTGGAAATTTTTAATTAATTAAATTTATAACGTAATTTTTCGTGACACTGATATGAAAAACACTTTATTATGGACAACGTGAAATGAAATACACTGAAAAGCTTTCATCATACTGATTTGGAATTTTTGCTGCAAGAAATTTCCGAAAAATTGTAATAATTTAAATGTCATCTCGATTTCAAACTGTGAGAAACTAAATGTTCTATAAAAAATCAAAAGCTCTAAAGAGCAATAATTGTTGAAATTATTATTGGTAATTCAACGTGAGACCTTCTATTGTTAGATCACTTCGATTTACATAATTAATTCAGTTCCTATTTCCACAGCACCTTCTCGGAAAATTTCATTGTTTTCTTAGTCCTTTTTCTACAATGCAATGACTTTTCTGTGCTCAGCGTCTATTAAATAAGTAATGTTTGACTAACTTCGCTAAGGTAATTACCTGCACAAACAGAATCGTAAGTTTATTAAGGAACGTCGTTTAAACTTTTCTCCAGTTCTACAAACATTGTCGCAAACCGACTAGAATCGATGCACATGGACAAATTCCGGCATATCTGATCAGAAGGACACGGCATCATCTGAATTTCGGTTAATTATAGTTTTTAACCTGACAAAGTTTCAAGTAATAACTCGTTGTTACGATATGTGACTTTAATTGGGTTTCCGTTGGATGGGCGCGGTACCAACCGAAACCAACCACGAATTCTTCGGCACCCCTTTTTTGCGGCAGAGGAAAGGGATTGCTGCTGTATTGTGAGTTTTTTCCTCCTCAAAAGTTTAATTAAGCATTTAAGCGATTTTTCCATGACTGAAGGAACAACAGAAATTTACATTTCATTTCGTCTTTCTGACGAGTCACTCAAGTCAACTGGCTAAAAAGCCGAACGAGGGTGCAGAAGCAACCAACAATAAAATCTGAGCGGAGCAGAGAAATTACCAAACCGTAACGACGAGGTACGATAAAAATCCATTCGGGTCTTTAAGAAGAAAACGCTTGGCACTGCCTTCTACATCCTTCTACATCCTTCCACATTGAACAGGAGTAGTTTGGGAAGCACAAATGGCTTTTTGGCTTCAGTTCGCTAGCAGCAGGCTGGGAACGATCTGAAAATCACTTCAGGACTCTTGAATGGAGCTTTAATTATTATGGCAGAATTACACTCCAAAACTAGAAACGGGAAAATGGAAGGAAGAGTATCCTTATCATTTCGCTATTATGGAAATTAAAATTCCTTGTTCTAAGCTGCGTAATGCCAAAATGAAAAAAAGTCTATTCAATGCCAGGAATTCGATGACTCCGTTTTGGCACTGTTGTGAATCGCTTCAGATACGAGCGAATCCTTTGTTTAGGATGTCATTGTTTCACCTGTGTCGGGAGAGGATGAGGTTTTGCAATCTCATCGCATTGTATAATTAGATTAAGTAAAGTGCAAACTCTTGTCAAAGTCTGTTTCCTATTTACCCTTACCCCGATCTCTTTGCTGGGAAACGGATGCAACGAAATATCCTTGCTTGCAAATTTCTTCCGCAAATACATTTGCATATATTCTCAAACAAGCCAATTTCTGTAGAACCTTGCTTCAGGTAAACTAATTTCGCCAAAGACAACTGCATACGACAAATTCGCACTCCTGCAATCATAAGTAGTGTCTCCTGACAGGTCTCGTCAAATGGTTCGCAACCCTCCAGCAAACCCGAATTGAGTTATCCCTCAAAGGACACCCGTCTTTGTTTCACTTATCTCATTTTCCTGTGCTGCTGCTGGTCCTTTGAAAATCCATTCTGAATATCATTTTCACTCTGACCCTTAATTCAATGGCTTACACAATTTGTGATTGAGATCCAAAATTACATATTCACGGAAACACCTATTTCTACAAATGTACAAATTATATTTTCCGTAATTAAAATAATGTGCATCTTACCGAAACTTGGAATAAAAAATAATAACAAATACGATCACAATAATTGTAAAAAATTATATTTATTGATCCAAACACACTAAAGTCCTTGCATAAATTCTTTATTCGTAATCCACCCAACTTGAAGCTGTATGAAAATTTCATGTTGAGTGAAGGTAATTTTTGCGTGCACTGAAGTGGAATAAAGAAAAAAGGAATACTTAAAGGTCATAAGTCAATTTGAATCAATGCACATGCAACAAAAAGCAAAAGAAAAAGCGCAAAGACGGTACTCTAATGGGATTTGAAATTAAAGGCAAATAAGCTTTTATAGTTTTATGTAGTTTTAAATGTTTCCCATCAAAGTGGTTGCAATGAAATTTGTATTTATTATTCTCTGAAGTTCATTGTAATTTCGAAAACAGAATTTATATTAAAAACGTTATTATGAGGAAATAAATTTAAAAATAACATTTTCAAACCGTAATCTCAATTAAAGTTGCATCAGCACTGCTGTTATCAGCTGCAATAAAATTGATGTTCCCACAAAATTGAGGCAGCCACGGTTCGACGAGGCAGCAACAACGTAACCCTTTTATCCCCAGTGCGTTGGACATTTCTTGTGACGCAGGAAATATGGGAGCGACACCATTTCTGCAGTTCTAGCCAGCACGGTCTGAAAAAGGAGATCGGAAAGTTTTAATGATGTTTTGATGATTGACTCAAGATCCCTTGGGATTGCGGTCACGTACGAGGAATACTCTGCAGTTGTTTTTGTTGATCTCATCAACAGACAAAAATAATCTCGCAGTGATAACAGTTCTAGTTCGGAGAAGGTGTAGGGTTTCACGGACGACGAAGTGTCGACACATGAATATGCGCCGCCTCAAGGACTGTGAGTAAACAAGAACACCAAAAGCTGAACTCCTTAATACCGCCTTTTGCTCCAAATTGATTCGAGGAAAAAACGGATTAAGTGATAATGAAGTGGATAAACTGAATTCTGGCCGTTTTTTTTTAACCACCTTACGACATACTGCGGTTGTGTTGGGCTTAATTTGCAGCTTTAGTGAGAAGTTTCTTTTGTTGTGTTTTGTTGATTTTGATAAACTTTTCTGGCTGTATTGATTTTTATGCACACGCGGATTTCACCAAGAATACGAGCTCCTTTTCTGGGGAATGGGATAAGTTTTTGTTTTCAATTAAGACAACTTGGAAGGTTTTTGCAACGAAAACAGTTCTTCGACGGATGAATACAAAGTTTAACTCCACAAAAGTTAAGCAAAAAATGTATTTTGCTTGACATTCAAAAAGAAATTTTTGAATAAATTCACTGTTTCTGTTCATTCCATTTAGTTTTCTACGACACCTAAATTGACAAATTACAATAGAAAGAAATCAAACACAGTCAAGTAATTTCAATCATAAAGGGTGTTCAAATTTGAGGTATAATTTTAAATTTTAGATAAAACGATAAATAAAATAATAAATAAAAAAATAAACAAAATAAAAAAAACATAAATTATTTGAAATGATATAATATTTTTAAAGGAAATTAAAGTACCTACATCAATTGCGGTAAATGATGGAAAATAATGTCCAACCTCAAATAATGTGATCTCTGCTAGCTTGGCAGCTTATCATTCGGTTACCAAAAATTTTCAAAGACAATGAAAATTTTCATTATCTTCTTTTTTTTCTATGGCCCGATTAACAAATTCCCGATGTAATGTATTATCAGTGGGCTTTAATTATTGTGTTAACTGTATTTTCTAATCCTTTAAGTGCATGTTTCTATAAAATATTGAGCAAAGTTGTTGGCTAATGTTTAATTGCTGTGTACGACGGCGAACGGATGTCCCCGATTGTTCAAAAATAGTCGCACTCACAGCAACTCGTCGCTATCGACAATAAATATTTCTTTGTTTTTTGAAATAAATTAGAAAATTTAAAAATAACCATAAAAAAAGAAATTGATAGAAACCAATTAGTTCATAAAATACAACTTACAATCAATAAAACGATATTAAACAATTCATTGACCGACTTATTGGCCTCACTCACTTTTGGAAAAATATCAAACCTCACGCTGCCAAATTTTTAACAAACTTTTAAAGACAGAACAAATTCTAATTTTATGTTGCTGATTTAAATCAATAAAAACAAAACTCAGAATAGCTTTGTCCTAAAAATCGAAAGCAGCCATTTAAAAACTTATTATCTTGACCACAGGACGAAAACATAAGTACGATTGAAACTCTAAATTACCCGGGTCACCGGTTGAAGTTAATCAAAAAAAGTTCGCAAACAGCTGTAACTCTACATCAGGACGAACTCTAAAGGGGTTGTAGTTTATCAAATAAAAAACTGTCTAGAAAACGAAAATAAAAATTCTTAAACAACAAATCAAAAGGGTAAATCGACCACTTCACCTGAAGCATCATAAAGCTGAGAGCCGATAAGAGCTGTTTCTTGAATTCATCGTCCTTTCGCAGATGAGCGCGGGCGTTGAAGCACAGTGTCTTTCGAGAGGCCATTAAAAGGAATTTAGAGGATAAGGACCGCGATAAGAAATATTTCTAGGAATTTTTTTCCCCAACATTTCTACGATGGCTGCTAAAAGAAACAGCGACAGCTTCAGTTATTCTCTGTCAGATTTATACATGTGTACCGTAATAATAAGCTGTTGGTATGGTTTTTTCCCTTTCTGAAAAATTAGAGAAATCAAGGGGACTTCCTCGAATAATATCGGGATTTCAATGGCAATCCTGTGCTAATTAATTCCGTATCCCCGCATCCGAATAATTAAAGGCTCATTTGACAGTCCGAATTTAATTAGCAATAAAGAAAATCCCTCCCTCGCTTATAAAAATTTTATTCCCTATTTCATAGAGAGTGATTTTTATGCAAACTTATAGGCACTCTCAATTTCGATAGTACCTACCTATTTATACAGAAAAAAAAATTGCAATTAATTTTTCGAATATTGATTGGGCTAAATGAATGCCATTCATTTTCTTAAAAAAAAAAATGTCGAATTTTAATATTGCCCTATAATCTGAAATGTCAATAAAAAAAAAAATCTTGAAAATGAAAATATAAGACAGCACCGTTATTTCAAGGAAATGGTAGAATATAGAAAATGTTACAAATCGTCCTTGCATGAATGGCTTCTAATTATCATGAGCTCAATTTTCTTCCCCAATAAGTTAACATCTCCTAAAGTACACAACAGGCTTAAAATGGAGCATTCCCTGAGGAAGAAAGTGGGGTGCACACCCTTTACGAAAGGTGATCCGTTTTTATGGCCCACTGAACGTAAATCTTAGTTCACTTTGACGATTCGGGAACGGTTTTATGACATTAGCCATTGCTGCAGAAAATCATCACAGATGCGTGAGAAGTGCGGGGAAGAAATAAGCCGTCTCACTGACATGCGAGTGAAAAATGATGATGTTTTTCCAAAGGACACGCGAGATGGATAGGTGGATTTTCGTGGAGGTAAATAAACGATACGCAAGAAAGATTACCCGGAAGAAGGTAGATCCGGGGATGCTGATGACATTTTTATTATCCTGTGATAGAAAAACTCACATCGGTAAATCAACCCCCTGAAGCTTGTTTCAGGGGCAAAATTGATAGCTCTCTTTTGGGGATCATTTTATGTCCTTTTACTTCAACTGTTTTCTAATTAATTTTATTTGGGAACACTTTGTGAATTTTGATTGGATCGACGTGGGATGGGAAGATGCCTTTGCGAATTTCAATATCACACCATCCTACTTTGGAGGATCGCATTAAATAATATTTTCATCTGATGCTTCTGAAGTTAGTAATATCCTTAAGGACTAATAAAACACATCACACCAACTTCATTGTTGATCGAACGCATATTTAATTAATTCCACTTTTGGAATTTTCAACCGGCAGATACTGAGATTTCCTATATACGAGTAGGTATGCATTGTAAAAATAATATAATAGACATTATAGCCAAATACAAATTTTATCAGACATACCCTGACCGAAGACGTTTCATAAACAATACCGTTTACATTATTATGATTAAAAATCCTTCTTTTTATTATTCATTATTTATTTCTAAAGAGAAATAAAAAATAGTATATCAGAAAAGGAGACTGACACCTCAAGCGAAATCAGGCTCCTCCCTCAACGTGATTCTTGTCCTGCCGTTTCTCAGCATTTTATTGCTTGGGATTCACTGTAATTTCCAGACAATAGCACAGCCGCAGGCATGATAATTTGTCAGGAAATACCACACCATCGCGCAATAATAGTCTCCTTGTGTTGCTCCTTGAAAACACTTACCCAAGTATCAGATAACTCAGAATTTAAAACGATTGAAAAGCGCCTGTTTCTGTATTTTTATAACAAATGGAAAATTTCATTGAGGGAAAATAATTGAATTCCATTTCGAAATTTCATTGTAGAAAATATTTATTTTGAAATAAGGATTTATTCTCTTTTACATTTGCAGAAATGTAGCAGGGTCAAGGACTTCAATTTTCGATTTTCTATAATACCAGACAGTGGAAAGTCACAAGGTGAGAAACCTTTACGAACTTCAACTAAATCTATTGTTGAACTAAAATCCTTCAATCCAAAAGGCTCCAAAACCAGTTGAAACTGACACTTATGTTCAACAGGATCTCGAAATCAAATTGTTACTCAAACTTGTGCACAAAAGGCAATTGTCATTGCCTAAAACCAAAGGACCTACGAAGTTTGTCAAACGTTGTCCCTCGACCTGTGGCTTTTCGTCCATTCAATAGGTTGGTCCTTGGTGCGAAATGCTGGAAATATTCTCCAGACATGAAGATCTGCTCCTTCAAGCCTCAGTAAGGCTTCGTAAACAACTGTTACGAGCTACAAAATTGGGTTTCACAGTGAAGACGGTTACTTGAGCCTTGAACTTTCAACTTTCCCACTTCAACAATTGTTTACACTCATGAATTGACATACCACAGGAAAACTTTAAAGATGCCTTGGAGAATGGAAAGTCTCTGGTGACATTGCTGGGATATATCTTGAGGGATTTTGATGTTTGATCTTGCCTTGCCTGAAGGTTGTAAACAAAATCCCAGCACTGTTAGCACTTAAAATGTCTGCGCCGAGTGTCCTGGGAGATGAGAAGATACGCCCAAAGAAGATTCCTACGATTCCCACTGCTCGCTCACTTCAAGTAAACAGAAACTAATATGACCGAATATTTTCAAAGTATTTACTCATCCTAAAATATTTAAGATAAATCGGAATTCTGAAAGCGATTGATGGCTGAAGCGTTTTTCGAATTCGTAAATACACCCATGAAACCCAAACAACCTTCATAAATATTCCAAGGACAGTTTTTTATATATGAATGTATTGTATTAAACGAATTTAATTCAGCATTTCTGAAACAACAAAATTTTTTCCCAAATTTCAATTTTCTCCAACCATAGCAAAAATATTTTATGAACAGAGAATTTCTCAGTTTCCTTTACAAAAAGGAGCTTGTGAAAAACTCAGTCTCTGGCAGAAAATTACCATAAATTTGTGCGATTGAATTAATTCAAAAATTTAAAACAACTAATTAACATTTGGGCTAATTTGTAGACATTTCATAATTCATAGAAAACAAACGTGTGAACGGAGGGAATTTGGCAGTGAAGTTGATTAGAACGGTGTCGAAGAGTTCTGGACGCATAAAAGGATATAGCCTCGTGCGTTCCCTCAATGAACGTCAACCTCAGTAACTGCTAACTGCCCTTTTAACTAGTTAAAGGATCCTGAGTGGAAAACCCTGAGCGTGTACATCATGTGTACATATTCAGTTCATGTTCACAGATGAATACTTCTTCGAGGACTTTACCAGGAAAACCACATCATCCTCCGCCGTTTCACCGACCACTACCCATTCAAGAGGGCACAGATTGGTAAACTTTGAAGAGGTTACTAAACGATTTACCATCAAGTGACTCGGCGGCAATAGTCAATTATTTTTAACTCTTGTCATTGTTCTGAGTGTACTTGAAACTCTAATTAGAGCAAACCGCACCGAGCGCAGCTAGGAAAATTCCAAACATTTTGAAAAGTCTTTTTTTCAGCAGAAATTCATCAGTTTGATGACAGACTTTTGAAGGGTTCACGTTTTATATGAGTACGTATTAAAAAATATATAAATTCAGCGAGGGTTGTTGGGGTCAACAGTTACTTTTGAAAGTTATCCTGTACATTTTAAGGACTCAATTAGAGTAGGTTCTGAATGATATTTTATTTTCCTTTAAGAATTTAAGGATGTGCGTGCTCCTTTATTGTTAAATATATTTTTTCTTTTGCAATGAAAAATCGAAAGTTTCGTTTTAGTTTGCTCCGAAAAATGAATCCCTTTAAAAACTAGATATCCATCTGTAAGGACACGCTTATCAAGGAACAGGATTATAAAAAAAGGAGGAATGAATACGTTTTACAATAATAACAGTTTTGCAGCATTGCGCATACTTTGCGTGGAACTTGCTCCTCCAGTCTAGTATTCACATTAGCACGAACTGTTGGCTCTCCTCGACTCCCTTGAAGAATGGGTTATCCTTCGAAAAATGTGGATCATGCAGGCAATAAAAAAATGTGGTAATAATGCACTTCTTTTTCTTAAGTACTTCTATCATTGACCTGGCAGCAGTTTAGGGCATTATTCGAGCCATATTTTTACATAATCGCACATAAACTTCACACCGCTTCCTTCGTGCTGTCGAGCATTTGCAGTCACACGAGGACATAATTTTCGAACGTACCCGAACGTTAAAAGACTTCTTCCCTTTTCAAAGTAATCCTGGTGTAGGCATGCATTGTCTTTTGGGGTGGTGGACATCCCACTGGGTGGACACCTTTCACAAGATTAAAGCAAAGTCACTAACTGGAAATTCCTTACAAACAGAATGTGCACTTCTGAAATCCCCGAGCAACGTCCTGAAATATTTTATAACGAGATATGCATATTATGTACACACATTAGGTGCAATAATTCTTTCTGAAGACTCGTATCCCGGTAATAAATTCTCGTAATTTATAGGTAACGTGTTTTCAGCCTAAATCCCAACTTTGCAAGAAGCCACCCCGGAGTCCTTCACGATTATAATCGGACGGATTTATTTATTCCTTGACAGTCGTAATGTATAGTTAGCGCAAATAACGCGGCACCTTTGCAGTGTTGTCATCAACGAATGTTCCATACCATACGTCCTTTCAAGTGGAACTGACATTCCACATCGGTTTGAGACGATTCCTGGTGACGATAGTCCTTCTGCAACGAACGCACAAAACCAACAATTGGCATGATGCTGAATACGAATGTTTTTTTTAAGCATATTTGTCTTCGCCAGGAGCGATCTTATTCCGAGGAATTCTCAGGGACACAATCGTCCAAGTACGGTCCGCAATGTGCAATGAAACCAAATCACTGCAAAGTGCATACTGCATAAACGCCACCGAAGCACTGGACCGAATTGCAATCAAACGGAGCGATTCGCTTAATCGAAAACCTCGTCGACGACAGTTTAATTCTCGGCTTTTAATCACTCACTACTGTGAAAACTTTTCCAATTTAATCCCCAGAAGCCAGTTGTGAAAGTTTAAGGAGCAAAACATCGCCTACCCTTTTCGCACCCTTTTTCTAATTAAGAGTCCTCGGCAGCTCTAAGGAACACGCCAGAAGATATTGCACAACTCGAAAAGTGAGATTCACCCCCCCCCCCCCCCCCCCCACCCCAGCTCCCCAATTGCCGTATGTGTTTTAGTAGAGCACTGCGGCATCCCGGCTGGAAAGGAAGTGCTCCCCGTAGCAATTAGTCCTTCCAGCCTTAAATTAATCAAAGGCTGCCGAGTCCTTTCCAATATTCTGCATAATGAAAACTTAATTTAATCCGAAATTTTCGGTACTGAACTTTTAAAGTTTCTCTTTTTCTGCTCTCACGTTTTTGGACATTGATAAATATAATGAAAAATGAGCATGTTGTGCAAGGATTCAACGTTGGTATTCGCCCGCTGCCGTACCACTGCTGAACTCGCCTGGAAACCATCACAAAGTTTTTCATGCATGACAAGAAACTTTGCACCACAAAACCTCAAAAAGGTTTACTTCATATTTTTGAACAGCGTTCTTAACGTCAAGATTTAATAATATCCTGTCGTTTTTGTTTCTTATTTTTTTTGAAAACCATTTATTTTTCCGGTTTCGGAGTAACGTATAAAAAGGGGTAAAATTAATATATAGCAGCGCAAAGTACTTCTATGAATGTTCATCCTGACATTTATGAGAAACAGCTTACAATTTGATTTTAGTTGTAGTCGAAACATTCAAGTATCCAGTAAATAGAATTAGTTTCTCTCGACAGCGACAGGAATAAATTTAAAGAAATTAATGCAATGGGAATTACAAAAGGATGCGACCACTAATCACAGTATGCATCAAACAAGCAGAAACCATTACTCAGGACTCAGGGGCCATAGATGGGAGTGTATCATAAATTTTCTAACTATATGTTAAGCCTTAAGTTGGCATAACAAATTCACAGTAATCGCCCTCCCCGAACTCCTCCGCCCTATATGCAGTTCCGGCAGCTAGTACGGTATTAAATTTTCGTGGTCAGATGTTCACTGGATTCCATCATTACGCTCAATGTGCATTCCAATTGTGATCAAGTGTCGGGGAAAATTTATGTAATGTGACATAATCCTGCCATCCAGGACACATGAGTATGCAAATGGAGTACCAGGCACCCTCTTTGTGCCGGATTAAAGTCACAACTTGAGACACGAATCACCCGCTCAAGAGATAACTTGAAATGCACAAGATTGCGACATGTTGGTGCAGCGTCTCCAGCATCCGGAGGCGAACTCAATGTGACACTTACGTATCGAGGCAGATGTAATTTACTGTGGCGGAATTATGTCCATAATGTGGACTTGTTTATTTATTTCGACGTCATTTCTCCACGTGTGCACCAGAGAGTTACCCGCGATTCTGGATCCGACCTAGAACCGGCAGGGCTCAACCTTGATGCCCATCTGAAGAAACCCATCTGCTCCACACTAGGCAAATCGGAGCATCCAGCCATCAGTTTGGATATCCAGAAATACGACACTTAACTGCGACGAGGACCCGACCTTCCCTGATAATGATGGCTGAAAGGATGGAAGTGGCTTTGTCATGTTGGTCACAGTCATCGCGTCTTGAGGTCAGTTCTGAGTTTTTGGATCCTTCCCTGATTAGGAATTTCACTCGGGTCCAGTTGGAGCCGAAATTATTGCTTTCATCATAGCATCCTTACAATCCTAATTGATTGCATCAATTTGTGGCTAAAAACTTATTTACAGCAATTAGGATAAAATATGCGAACATTTATTAACGATTTACGCTAAACTATTCTCCCATAATTTTGAATATTTCAACAACAAACTTTGTCCAGATATTTTGAAAATTTTGAACTAAAGGATACACATTTTGAAACTACGGCAGATTGTTTTCCTGGGAGTCTTCAAGGAAACATATTTTCGGGATATTTGTGGGGATCAAATTGTCTGAAAGGTTTGGCAATTAACTTAGAAACTCTGCGGCTGCTTTCATTGATATTTTGATTTACGTATATTATTTCAACATATGAACAACATCTAAAAACAAAGTAATTATGAAAACTCTATGTACAAAATTTCATACTAACTTTTCCTTATTTTTGACCCTAAAGAATGTAAACAACCTAAAAATTTATAAATTCTCTTCGTCCTGTGAGAACAATTTTATACTGCAAGCATTCTTGTCCACAATACTGAAATAGAAACCAAAAACTGTTTACAACCCAACAACACTTTCGAAAGTTCATCCTGAAATTTGTTATTTTCCTACAAGGCTTGCGGTTCTCCCGTGGCACAAAAACATTCATCAGAATTTTAAAAATTGAGCCCTGATCAATAAGGACAGGCGATTTTGACACACACAAAATTACGAAGGATGGTCACAATTTTTCCTGATCGATTCAATTCCCATTCGAGACATCAGCGTTTGTTTGAATACGAGCAATTGGAACGTTTCACGAGGGGAGGAGGACGCATCCGTCTAACGTCACCGTTGGAAGTTCCCCCTTGGAACTGTGTTTGCCTTGAAAACATGTGGGAAGCTGATAAAATCACAAATTGATATTTGATTGACGTTTAGTTCGCCATTCGCAAATAAGAGTAAGTAGCAGGGCAAGGTTGCGGGGGATCAGATTTTCTGTGTACTTAAGTGAAGAAACTTCGGTTGTGTGACTTACACGTGCCTGGAGGGGGTCAGTGGAGAGCGGTGAATGCTGGCAGGGGGATATGAATGGGCGACTGCAAATGCAGACTTCCAAAGGTAAACAATGACAGATTATTTGAAAAGCAAACTTCGTCCGTAATGAGTAAAAAGAGGCAAGAGAAAGGAGAACACCGCTTTCAAAGACCAATTGGAGCGGAAGTCGAGCGGGAAAAGTACAGTAAAAAGCTTTCAGCCACTTTAAATTCGCTCTTTGTGCCACGGAGTAATGTCCTTTTTATGCGAGTTGAAACATTTTTCTGGGGAAAATGTGATGCCTTAGATTTAATCACGTTGGACACTTTGCGGAATGACTTAAATGTAACTGCTCAAAATATTTGCGAAATCAAAGAAATTAAAATGGGTAAACAGGAGTATTAAAATAATAGTATTTGGCTCCAGCAGTCATTAAGGATCGAGGTGAGTGTTAGTTTTGTGTATCATATAGAGTCATGAGGTGCAAGGGCGGGAAGTTGGTCTGGCAATTCACACCTTTTCCAAACAAATGTGCAAACCAACACGATTTGATTTGATTTTTTGAGGGTGAATGCGTAAATACACCCTGTGAAACCCCCAAACGAATTCCTACAGCAGGTCACAATTTTTGATGGTGGCATGACACGCACACAAACGTGTTAAGTGATACACTTTTTACCGGCAATTCCTTGTTGAACTAAAGAGTTGTAAACACTTGTTTACCATAGAATTAAGAATTAAGAGCTACATTCGGCAAGAAAGCTTAGATATGGAGAGTGCCAGCAACGCATCAAAGGTAGAACAAATCTCACAACATCCTATTACACGTAATAATTAAAGTAAAAGTATTAAAGGATTTTCAAGTGTATTTAGGGAGTTGGTTTATAATGAAAAAGAGGAAAGTTTTTAAGTTTTAATGACAGGATTTTTAACTTCAAAAAACCATTTTTTGCTTGACATAGTATTTATTTCTAAGTGCATTACATTTGTGTCCTTTTTACAGCTCTGGATGTCTCGAACAATCCAAGTGCAATACGAAAAGTATTAGCATTGCATAAACAACGTTCGTTGAAAGCATTAAACATTTCTAAAGTAGGTCAAATTTAATCTTTTTAAAAGTCCCTTACGAGAAGGTAACTTTTCATTACATTTTCCACATATTTGTGAAACAGTTGTTGTGCAACTTCGCCGAGCATAGCTCATTCACAGTGCACAAACAGTCCCGAATGGCATTTTACAGTGCGCCAATCAAAAGGCAGTGCACCTCGGGAAGTTTTTCCGAGGGAAACTTTTAGCGGCGAGGCTCAGTGCAGCAATGAGCAATTTCACAGAGCCGAATCCTGCACTGAATTCCAAAAGTTAACTCTTTTGCAGTGCTGCATGACAATAGAAAAAGGATGGCTGTTAGCTATTTCTATTTGTTGCTCTTGCTCCTGCTTTTCAGGCTAAACATTTTGTGCCTTGCTTTCTAGCAGCGTCAACGGTAAATGTGCTGTTGACACTAATGCGCCCTTCCACATTTCGCTTCCCATTTTAAGCAGGGCATTAAAGGTAAGGTTGTCCTGGACATTTACTGAAAAGAACACAAAAAAGAATAGGGAATTGAGTTGAGCCTTGATCGCTCTAAAATAGTAAACGACCTACACTACGGGGTGTTGTGTGTTATTTAGAATCAGTTCCATCCTAGTTAAGCGCCTATACAACAATATACTGCTGGGAATTAAGGATACCATACTAAATATAAAGTGAACTTGATACCAGAAAATACAAATACAAAAGGAGTGAAAGTTTCTGGTGTTCCGGAGGGTAATGTTTTCTATAGGTATTTTGAGCACGTACTGGAAAACAATTTAAATATACGAATGCAGCAATTGTTCAAATAGAGTAGGCATTAAAATGCTCAAAAATGGCGGAATTAGAATAGCGACACAGAAATCAAATTGAAATTATGTTAATTTTCAATTATAAAAGTAACCATTTTTAATTCATTAACAGTAAGATAGTAAAATTCTGAAATCACTCCGGTTATATAAAATCATTAAAAGTTTTTGCATTACCTGCGTCAAATGGAAAATTTATATTTAATAGCTTTTTGGAAGAAGTGAGGAAACGCTGAAAAACCAAATCGTGAAGTTTTAAAAAGTTCTAAGTGTTGAGTTTTTCTTTTCATTAATATCGCAGGGAGCCAAGTTTAATTTACGCAAACTCCGAAGATGTGCTTTTATAATAAAAAATTTTATAATAATTTATTTTGTGTGGGACGACCTTAAAATTAGTCGTAATTTATTGTCGTCACAGACACACAGTATAGCGGCAATTGACACTTCGCCGTAGTGAAGTCCTTAAAAGGACTCGTTAATGTATATTAAAATAATATATATTACAACTATTAAAAACACTCAAGAGGACTGTTTCGGTCGCATTCATCCATCACAACGGGCTTTTCTAGATGCCTCCGAAAAATTATAAACTCGCTGGCATGGCGGATCTGAAATTAAAATGGCGTCCTCACTAACGCTGAGTGATTTAACGAAAAAAAAAAACAGTCACGCTTGAATGGGAAAAACAAAAAATGCCCACAATTAGCGTGATTTAAAGATTTCACCTGAGGTGTCATCACGGGTGACGGTTCGAATTAAGTTCACCTCTGAAAGCGATTTGGAAAAATATTAAGACACCCTCAGGACACAAAATGAACAGTGTAAATCTTCACACCGTCAGGGTGCCTCTTGAATTAAGGCATTACATGGCAGGTGCCGGAACACTATAATTCTTAAAAGTCGCCTGGGAACAGAAAAGTTTTTCTTCATGTTAATTTTGGTGATTGGCGCCAATTTTAAATAATATCTCATTTTTTGCTAAAAAACGATAATTAACAATCTTCGAAAATAATAAATTCTGTAATTGTACCAGTTTGTTTTAATCCAGATCTAATTTCCAATTTATTTTGATATTTGTTATTCTATAGGTTACAAGACTGAAATGCAATTTGTAAAATAAATTTGAAATAAAATCGCCATTACATAAATAATTTAGTTCGCCAGCAGTTTTCTTCGAACATGTTTTGTTATTGCAATTATTGCAAATTTCATTTGTTACAAATTGAAAATTTCTTATCTCTCTGATGGTGAGATCAGAATATCAAGTTTAATTTTTGTTACGTAAAACAAATCACACAACGTGTTAAATTTCACCCGTCTACCGTTCACGCCATGAACTTAATTAAACTTTACAAAACATGAGGGTAGTTTTACACTTAGCAAAGGACTGCGTTGCAAATCAATATTCGTATAGTAACAATAGTTTTTGAATGATGTAGGTAAATGTATTATACAGAACATTATCATTCATTTTGTTCTACGGATTTCGTACAAAATTGCCAAATATAGTTCAAATTTTACGTCAAAATGTTTTATTCAGATTCGAGAAATTTTATAATGAACCTCTATTATATTTATTATTTAAATTTTTGCTATCAAATAATAACAATAATAAGCTTTTAGTGTATATTTTAATCCGATTTGTGCACTAAGGAAACAAATAGCTTCATAGTCGGTGAACACTTTGCAGGATAATGTTGCAAATTAACTTCACTTAAATTTGCATTTTGTTTATCGCTCTTGTTACACCACTTTGGTATTTTAGTCAATTCAGAGCAGACAGGTGTCTAATTAACTAAAGTGGAAGAGCTCCACCAATCCATTTACTAAAAATAAAACACCCCTTAATCTGCTTCAGCAGAAAGCACACCAAAAACGAAACCCGACATCACGACCACAAAAATCAATTTAAGGGTTGCAGCAAAATAAATTACAATCACTTAGTTTTTGGCATTTTTTAAATTATCCCCTGAAAATCTTCTTCAGATCGCTTGTGCAACACAAGGATTTACACATTTGGTGCTTGCTAAACATATCCTTTTGCGGTTAACAAAGCCCTACAGTTTCGTCTGGCATTTTTCATAAATTCCCTGCGGAGGCGGCACGCGATAGCACTTAATCCATGGAAGGACTTCAATGCAAACAAGCATATCTTACTGTGCAGGACCCCGTAAATTCCATAAGAAAAATGTTGGCGTGAGCAGTTGTGCACAAATGAGATTAAAATGTAATAAATCGTCCTGTCCGTTCTGAATTCTTTAAATAAAAGAAGTGCAAACGAACAGAATTGAAAAATAAATTGAAGTTTAGATAAAGTACGATTACACGAACCACGGATTAAGTAATGCCAAACTGGATGTTGTGAAACGCAACAAATCGCTTTTGGTTATACAATCCTTGATGTCCTTATAAGCTCGACAGATGCACCATCACAAAAGTTTGCAGGTTTTTATCCCCAAACCTTATCTTTCTGCTCAATAAGATCACCTCCATCACAGCAGAATTTCACCAGACAACAACACCAACGAATTCGCTCTGCTCATAATTTCTGAATAAGGACATAAAAATAAAACCAAGGACAGACGAAAAAGAGAGAAGCTTATTAAAATGTGATGACAGTATCGCGATTACTTTTTTGAGGACCGCTACCGAGGACATCTACGAGTGTCTTCTGTAGTTATTGGAAAACGGACAATTTTCGGCAAAAGCACCTGTCTGGAATTAAATTTGTGAAAAAATTGAAGCCCACAGGACAAAAACCGAAAAGAAGTACCTACTGTGGGTTCTCGTAAAATTAGCATACAATTTATGTATGTATATCACGTTTCGCCATTTTGTCAAGAATTTCATTTCAGTTTTGTTAGAGCTCAAAAAATGCACACAAGATGCATATTCGGAAAGTTTGAAAACTGCAGCAGTATTGGCACGTTCGATTTTATATTTGGTTTTTGTGCTCGGTGCATGAATTTGATATGTGAATCCCTCAAGGGTAACACAAAGTAATCCTTATCAAGCATATTTGTCATATTCCTTAGTCCTGGTGTTCAAGGTATCCATCGGTATTTTGGTAATTTGAGTCCCATGTTTCTCAATACGTCCGTAATATGCAGAATCTACTACCTACAAAGTATAATTTTGATTATAAAGTAGTGAAATATTTTCTTTGTTTGCCAACTGCTGAATTCTGATATACAAATTATGTTTTATGATAATTAGGTCTTGCAGCAATAAACTGCGGTTTTCTTCCAAAAACATACTCGTCGAAGTCGTAACGAAGGAAATTTAGTTATTTGCAAATGCATATTTATAGCTCTTAACCCAAAACTATTTTACTAGTGTCCCTGAATTAATAACAGGGAAATTCGTTGAATTCCGCAAATCATAGAGTGTTTGCCAGCACTGAAATGGCCTCAACACTCCACAGCCGACAAGATGGAAGCCATAAACATTTAGTATCGAGTCCATTTGTCTCTGACGGCGCAGAACGCAGTTATGAGGTTAGGGCAAGAATTGAATATGAATAATCGGGTCTGGGGTGCCATTAAAGCATAAATCTTTGCTGGTACCCAGCAAAATAAACTTTGTCCTGTCCTCGTTACAGGTATGCACGCTCATCTCCCTGGAGCATAATATAAATGAGAAAAGATATCCATATCTAGATCCAGTCATGGATATCCCTTCGCGCCTCAATGTTATTAGATAGATGACAGTGCAAGTCTTTGGTACTCTGGCGGAAAACTAATTTTTCCTTTCCGCTAACATCCATGAAGTTCAGAAATTATCCAATGACTGAAATTAAATTCTTCAGGTTGATACGATCGACAACAGAATGAGAGTCCTGAACGGAAAGCGTCCTGTTCGTCGGAATTAACTGAAGGGCGGTGGAAATCCATTCTCATGCAAAGTGGTCATACCAACCTTCAATTACGAGAAGTTAACTCGGCGACGGATTGAACGGTAACTGTGAAGTGAAGGTTCGTTTAATGGTGGAATAAAGCGCCGGATTATACCCACAAAATGCACAGGACGCACCATGATTCTGCCTCTCCGTAGACTGGCAACCCGTAATGAAATAAAGGGTTCCTGTACTACATCTATGTTTTGTGATGTTTGACTTGGGGACCCTTTGTTCGACAGGACTTCATAGCGTCAGTGATGTGGCAAATGTCTGCATAATTACAATATGCCCACTCATACAGACGAGCACATCCTTGAGCAATGCTCATATCGATGATAGAAATGAGCCTCGTTCTAGCCATACACTTATGCAACCCTTTATAAAATTCTGGAGAACTCCCCCAAAGTTTGGTGTTTTAAGCAGCAACCGTTATTGGGGTGACTAGTCCAGATTTCATTATTTACGCTTCTCCGAATGATCGTTAAATATATTGTTGCAATTGCTCCTTGACAGGCTCATCACTGTTGGGGAGTGTTTGCTGGCAGGGCTTTCACGACATCAACCAGGGGGCGGTTGGCTTGGCGTTGAGTGGCACGTGGCACCCGATTCAGTCCTTAATGCCACCCGGATGGGACTCGAATAAAATTTATTAGGAACGCTTCAGAGTGTGACGGGTTGGCATTTGCGTTTCGGCTTGCATTCCCGATTGCGGAGCCATCCTTTCTGAGGGAGGTGTCGGCAACCATCTGCGTTTCAATTAAAAAACGCTTGCAACATAATGAATGTCGTTTTTTCGGGCTGACAGCAGGCTTTCAGGACTCGTGCAAAGGGAAAGCACATGAGACTGATATTTCTAAAAAACGTGTCGAATGTCATTTTGCAGTGATGTTGAAGTCCTTTGGTAGAGTAGAACATTCTGATCTATGATGTCGCGGTCGGTTCAAAATGAAATTCATCTGGATACAATCCCATTAATTCGAAATGTATTCAAGTGGTTTGATTGTTTTAATGAAACAAGGACGTTCAAAATTGTCTCTACGGTTCACTAGTCCAAGTTGTTCCTGTACTTTACTACACCAGAGTAAAATAAATATACTCCGAGGTCCGTGCAACCGCACGACAGAAGTTAGGTCCGGGTTCACACATTACTGGCTCGTTACATGTTCTTCAAGCATTTACAAATCCCCAGCCATTGTCATGTTTCCTTCCCTAACGATATTCTTGTGGCTGTGTCCAAATCCGAATTATGTACTGTGAAAATTTTGGAGTCTCCTGAGTCCTGGGTAAATCATTTACGCCTATCTTGCGGTCGCCTTAACGACTCGCATTCAAATTTATGCATGCGGTCATAAATTTCGTGCTCACAATTTAATCTTGTAACCGGAAGCTTATATTCAAATTATGGGCAAACACAAGAAGCGCATAAACTGTTTCCTCTGTGGTATCCTTCACTCCCCAAGAGCACAAGTCCAGTGAGGCTGGCATACATGCAGGAGCCGATACAGGAGCAATCGGGTCCTGTCACCGCACAGACTAACCTGGCAATACGTTGCCTCTGTCCAAAACACTGGCCAATAAATAATTAGACTCCCTTCCAGGCTGCCACCTCCTCAACAAACTCAACAAGTTCCTGCAAGTGGCAGGATATTGATTTTTAACATAAGTTTATAATGAGAGTTTATTGGGAGAAATTGTTTGATAAACTGAAGTCCTCGGCAGTTGTCGCCCGAAAACGCCAGAAAATGGTTAAGTTTAAGGCACCTGCTGCGGTCATAGGGAAATTGCTTTAGGTCTTGGAACAGAAAGTGGCAGAAGATGGGCGTCAACTCCCAACGTTTACGTCCTGAATTTTTCTCATCCTTAACAGAAAACGTTTTTCAATTTGAAAACGTATATTCGAACACCGCACTCAAAATTTATTGGCGCGTGATGTTTCATGTTCCTTCGGCAGTTGGTTTTCTTTTTCAACTGCATTTATATTATATAATATAAAAAAGATTTCGATCGTAAGTATTTTCTTTTCCACGATAATAGACGTAAATTTTTCTACACATGTTCCACATTGTAACTCTTTTTTGACAAAGTGAAGGAGTTTTTAACTGAATGAAAATTGAAAGATATGTATGTGAATATAGAAAATCATAAAACCATTTTCTTTTCTCTTCGTCTAACAAAAACTAAAAAAAAAAAATATAGATGTTGAAAAAGTGTGAATTGATTCTATACGAACTTTACCATTATCGAAATTTTTTCGCATTTTCCTTTCAAGAAGAAGTGTCATTTTATTTTGGCTTCATTGCCGGGATGCAAATTTCGGAGGATGCACCTTCTGCAGCGGTATCAGTTACACAACCAGGAACCTTGGGTGCAAACTGCACCCGCATAAATAACGTCAGAAGTCGCGAAGAGCGAATACTTGCGACACAAAAACTTTGCGGGAATTTCGAAGTTGACGGTTATTTAGATTGCCGCGGGAGCTATAACTCCTGCTTCGAAACTCCCAGAACTGCACAGGAAATCCTATCACATTGCATTGCATCCACCGCTGAATCAGGTTAACCCCTGCGCTATACGACGGAGGAATTAATAAGACCGCCTTAGTCCCGGGAATTCACTTATTCAGCGAAGGGAATCTCATTTTCAATTTCCTCGCACACACGTTCTGGGAAGCCGCGCTGCAAAGTGTGTTCGGGGTGGTGAGGAGGGAATCCGCATCCACGAAAAAAATAAAAATCGCAATTGCAGCAATCTGCTTTTTCTAAAAGGAGGTGAGTTAATTGCAGCAAAGACGAATGGGGGTTTCATATAGCGGAACCAGAGGGGTTGGTACGTATGTTTGGAAAACTTAACTGGAAATGGTACCTACCTACAGAATCATGAGGCAGGAGAGGAGCAGGGCAACAACGGCTACTGGTCGCGATTTGTTGAGATCGGACAGGACCAAACCCACGTTGGCTTTTAGTTTTAGGACGAGATTCTTGTGCAGATTTACCCACCCCGGATACTTTATCCAATACGGGGTTAATATGAAGCAATTATTTTGCACTAATCGGACTTAACTGTCCTGAGCTGGAATTTAAAATGGCGGATTAAGCCCGCGTCAGATGATTTCGAAAGGCACTTCACTTTCCGCGCAGTATTGCGAGTCATTTTTCACATGTCCTGGATTTGGGTTGAAGTTTATTTATTTGTTCAATTCATCCAAACACGTTGTCGGTCGTCCTTGTGATAAAAACAGGAGTGGTCCACCAACCCCCCCAGCCCTCCGGCTTCCCATCTCGTAATAACATCAATCAATTCACAGCTTGTGACTCAGATTTGTGTGGATGGCTCGCAGTCGCCATGAATACTAAGGAGATGCCGCATTGCCAAGATGTGCCTGGAATAGTCACGCTTGTCCAAATATTAACTAATTGGACTATCTGCCATAAATAATTAGATCCTCGTGTGTTCAGTTATACAATTTCAGACAGAGCCCAACCCCAACCACGTCTCTTGGCAATATACAGTGCACACCATGGTTTTTTAATAGTCTTTTCCTCTTTTTTTACAACAGAATAAAACATTGTCGCAATTCGAAATTAGAACACATCCAATTTAATTAAAACAGGAAAATTTGTTGTTGTGAAATGAGTGTTTCGGTTTTTTAAAGTTAACAACTAATTTTAACTTGCCAAAATTTAATAAAACTCTTTTTAACTGTCTGCCACCAGGTAGCCATTAAGCATTTCCCAAGGAATGTAAATTGCCTTCACGTCTTGTTTTTTGAAAAAACGAACATGGTTAATTCAGCAATTTAGCAATAATAACTGCAATTCATACAATTTCCTTGGCAGCAGTTCCAAACGTTGTTGATTTATATCGCAATATTCAAAGGACCCTTGTATATTTTCGAACTTGTGGAATGTTTGCAATGAAAATAATTTCGATCACGATAAAACGGAAAAAAGGTTAATGGATTGCGGCGCCACCTGTTCTACAAATTAAGTTGTTACAAGCAATCAAATCAGTGAAGGATTTGTGAGCAAAAGCGATGATTTGATGTGGCAATTCGGTAACAGCGTAAACGCAAAGCTCAAATATTTTACCAGCGATTAGATGAAGAGCGAAAGCATTTTGTCCAAGCATTCGGGCGTTCCGGGGCGACAGAATACTGTGCGTTACAGGAGTCAATTAAATGTGTAATCAGTTGTCGCGAAAGGCTACCTCGAGCATGTCCTGATAGGCTTATCCAATTTCAGTCAATAAAATTAATTGTTGATAAAGCCAGGACTGGCAGGACGTGTCGTGTCCGGCACACGCCGAGACATAAGAACATGGCGTGAATCCCCCAAATGGCCGATTAACTGGTATTAGCGCTTCATTTTGCTGTAAATAACCTGGCTGGCAGTGTGATGTCCTTACTGCACGCCAGAGTCCTTCGTCAGCCATCGCCACTTGATTGCCTTGTCGTAGGTCAAATGCAGAAACCTTACATAACAATCTGAACTCTGATGAACAGGAGCTAAAAATTGCCATGTGACACGTAAACTTAAGACGATTGCTGTCCCCATTAGGGGGCCAAGGACTTCGGGCTGCTCATCGGCATTCTCGGTTTTATCCCGGATCGATATTACGCATAATTTCGGTGTTGTACGCCTCTAAATTGCTTTGGTCACGACGGGCTAATGTCGCGGTCGCTGGAGGCTACAGCCACCAACATGACCCGGCAGTGCCGTTACACGCCCAAAACAATTTTCCTTGTTTAAGGACCATAACCTTCCGGGGTAATATTATTCAAATTGTCCTCGTCCAGGATGCAAATAATGTCGGTCCGTTTTCCTTTGAATGATAATCAGAAGGATTTGGGGAAAACTTCGGATTCTCAAGGCATTTTCCCGGATTGCTTGTTGGATTTGTTTGCAGATGAAGAGGGATTTGTCCTTGTAGATCCAGAAACATCCGGTCAACGTTTCTCTGGGACTTTAAATATTTTTAGGACCTCATCGTAGCCGGGGGGAGACTTACGAAAAATTTTGCTGAACTTTCCTACAAGTCCGGTTGCAAGTTTTTTAAAAAAAAAGTATTTGTTTGTTCCCTTAAGTGTGTATAATTTGAAATTTATGGCACATTTTAATACAGTTTCGGATTTATATTGTGAATGTTTTCGAAGAGAATATTTTGTACATAGACAGAGTTTGGAAATGTCCTTGTAATATTTAAATAAAATTTAAATTTTTAAGGATGTTTGGAATTAAGATTCTGGCTCGTACCAAAAAAGTGGCATTGCCTGAAAATTCCCATAAAATCACTGATATATGTATTTATAACAAATGTTTTTGCAAAATCACTTGTTTTTGGGGGTTTTTTGGGGATTGTAATGTGATTTCTCTTATATTTGGTTAAGAATGAAAACAATGTCACTGAAAATAATATTCTTTATAAATATCAATGAATGAAGTTCATTAAATTTTTTTCATTGATTCAATGAACGATTCATCAAAACAATGTACAAATCATTGATATTTTTTTTTGCAGTTTAAGAATGAGTTCATTAAAAGTATGAATTCCCGTTCTTAGATTTCATAAACATTTTTTGTATGAAATAATATATCGATTTTATGAAAATAATCATTAAATATACAAAACAGGAAAACATTGCAAACCACTTTTTCTCTATTTCATTGATATACTAATTCATGAATTTTATGAAAACGTTCATAAAAATAAAGTACAGTAGAAACTTATTAATCACATACTTATAAAATTAATATATTAATTAAGATAAATTTAATTGAGAGATATGAGGAATATGTCCTTTTATGTCGATTGATTTCATTTATAAAACCCTTTTTTGCGCAAATACAAAATGTTGTTAACTAATATAGTCCTTTGTCATAAGCTTTTTGAAAGCAGTTTGTTCTTGAACTGCAAATAATTTCGTTAATCTGAAATATCAAGTTCGTTTTTTTCCATCACCTTGAGACGAATCCATTCAACCGCCAAACTCTCTATAACGGAAATCTTATAGAGCAGAAACATTTTGAGAGAAGAGCTTAAAAGGATTAGCCTTAATATATGTTTTCAAAATCGTAAAAGAGCAAAAGAAAAAATTTTCGGAGGCTGGCATTTAACCACCTCGACTGAACAAAGCCAATTGGCATTTCGACTGGCTCCCTTAACGGCAACTATAACCCCAACGTCGTGTTCTTTGCAAGAAATGGGGAGCGTTTTTGGCAATGCAAAACGCTGCACCCCTATTCCGTGCAGTTCGTGTGGCACAGGAACAAATTAGTATTAGTGTGAAATGTTCTTAATGCCGTTTTCCAGGCCAGCTTCAAAGAATTTAAATTACTCCAGTAGAAATCCCATAGCCGTGCTGAGACCATTAAGTTCTCGAGCTCAAAATTCCATTTCCACAGAACTCCACGCAAGACTCCCCGTTCAATCAAATTAAATTTCAACCCTGGTCGACCTTGGTATGTTTCCACTTAGAGTCTCCTATTGCTGTTAAATTCATCGTGGGCCGACTCTGCAATCACAAGGAAGTGAACCATCGCCACCACCCTCCGCCGAGGCATGGCAGCAACAATAGAGCAAAATTAATTTGGAGTCTTAGAGGCAGAAAAGTCTAAAAAGGTTAAAGGCACCGCGATTCACTAAAAAATAAGAAAATTTAGTTCAGGATAAAATATTCTTCTCCTTTTTTCAGTGAAATGCGCCAAAGCGGGTTGAAAATGTGAAACTATTTTTAACAGGCATTCACCCTCAGATGAACAATGGCTTTTAAGCTCCTCCGACATTGTTCCTTTTTCTTGCGATGTAAAACAATGACTCAACTGGAGAACGAGTGATGAACGCCCCAAACCGCGGGTGCTGTAGTTGAATGTGGAAAAGTTTCAATCCACCCCACCACGAGAATACCCCAGATTTTCAGATGTCGACCAGTTTTCTGAAGCATCAATTTTCGCGAAGTGTCGAGTTCTATAGAGTTCCTATAGAAAAACAAATTTTGATGTAAAACACTTTGGAATGCAAATCGTTTTAGAAAATCGAATTTCTCTAATGTACTCGTACTTCACGAACTTCGATTATGACTTTTGCAAGAACATTATTTATTTTTGAAAATGGAAAACATTTACATTTCTATAAAATGCTCCGTTGTAAAAATAATTGAAGTAAAAGTTTTTGAATTTATTAAAAAAATAAAATTTTTGTTGCAAAAGAAAAAAAACTGAACTGTTCTCCAACACAATTTATCGTCTTCGCTAACTTTAAAGGGCTCCATTAGCACTTGACTTTAATGTAGTTTGCAGCTCACATTCTTTTCAAATATTGTAACTCCTTATTCAACCGTTTCAAATTGAATGGATGAATCCAGCCAAAAACTGCTAATTATCCTGGACATATATCGGACAATTCCGGCACAGTATGCCTCGCGGAAGTGATCCATTCGCAAGTAGGTGTTAATTTCTGGCTGCGACAAGAGGGATATTAATTATGCAAACAATGGGGACCGTGTTCGAACGTGACGTGACCACTGTGAGTGCATTTCTATGTTCGAAAGTTTTTAATTGCATTGACACTTGGCTAATTCGGGGCCCATCGACCACCGGGATGCAGTCCACTGCGCGATGATCCATGGTTCGTGCCCAATTGTAATAATTGCTTCCCTCTTGTAGATTTTCAAATATGTATTTTCCGATAAGGATGCCGATGGGCTTGACCAGAGCAGCATGAGCAGTGCAATTGGGAAGGAGGTGGCATTGTGTGGATGGTATCCGAAGGAGGTGGAAATGAGCTATGGGAAGTAATTAATTGCGTGAAGTGATTTATGCATGAAGTGGTACGTAATCATCCAGAATAAAGCCAATTTTGGGCCTCAATCGAACCATAATGACTGCCCGTCAAGGAGGCGTGGTAATGGAATGTTTCAAGTCATAGAAATAATTTAATTGCTGAAAACATGGCCCCAGCAATCGCAGTCGATTTCGCATTTAAATAAACTTGATTGAATTAATGGAGCCCATCTCAACTGGCTCCACTGAATTGATGAATCCTGTTCGGGCTGGAGAATAAATGTTACAGTTTCAATTACTTAATCCATTTTCCGAACTTGTTACAATTTTTCTTAATTAACTGAGAGGAAGTGATGTCCACGATAAAGTTTTCAGAAGGAGATTTCGAGAAACGTAGATCTTATGTTAATTGGAGTTTACAGATGAACAGCAGTAACCAACGAACTTTTCTATTTTATGGTTGAAAAACTCTTACTCCACGAAAAAGTTGTATCCTTTCGACTGAAATACAAGTGCACAATATCAATGTGTGGATAAATGTTTAAACAGCAAATGAATTCAGTTTTATCACCATATTATTTAATTTTACTTCAACAATTTTCCTAGACTTTTTACTGTAAAGGTACGATTACGATATGTAGGAAGGGAATCCTTTGGGTTTCGAATAGTCTCGAAATTTATTTATAATCAAGGCAGTTTCATTCGCTACATTTTTGTTAAAAAATTTGTTTCGTATTCAAAAATTAAAACGAATTCAATTTTATAAATAAATAAATATTATGAATTTTATTATAAAGTAATATGCACATTGTACAATGTACAATAGTAATAAATAATATAATTTAAGGTTAAAATCTTAATTTAAATAAATAAAATAAATAATAAGAATGAGGATACTCCGAGAAGTTAAGTTAACATAAAAGGTGGCAAGGATTCTTCCTTGGATTCTGGAGTTGGCTTGGATTTCACAATGTTAGAGTTTAGAATATTTGCATCTTCAACGCGAACTATTCCGCAATATTCCATAAACACTACCAATTGTAGGCTCTTGCAAACCCTGACTATATTTTGCAAATAGTTTTTGCCAATGTGTTGGTCTTCTTCCTGTAAAAGATCATCTAAAGTATTTTATTTACCAGTTTTAAAATCAGCATTTACCGTTTTTAGCACCTCCTGTCTCAAAATGTCGTCCTTAAAGAACTCAAACCCCTGGTATTCACTTAACTAACACATTTATAGTAACGAAATATCAACATGACGTTTTAAAATCAAAATAATTATGAACTTACCCCAATGAAATTGTCAAGAAGTATTAAATGGCAAGAAAAAAGATCTGATAACGCAATTTTCACAGCAATCTTCAGTAAACATTTTAAATGTCCTCCGACAGAACGCCAGTGCACTTCATTGGACCCACTTTTAATAATGGTCACGATCTTGTTATAGACTCGGTCGCAGAAATTCTGAAATGAGTTTAAACAATATATAATATAATAAAAATTATAATACGTAGCAACAATATGATTCTTACAGAATGTGTTGCACTTAATAATTCACCGTTGTCCTCGATAAAAAAGTGAACTGAGTAATTTTTTGATGTAAGTTCATTAAAAATAATGTTTATCATATTTGTAAAATTTATAAAGAAGGTCACGCATTGTTCCAGTTCATACACGGCGGCATGTTCCTTTTGGAGCGACAAGGCCCTCATCAATTCCTTTTGGTTTTTTATGGCGTTTTCTCCCATTTTCAATTTGTTTTCATATAAAAAGCTATTCTTTGCATATACCTATAGATCAGGGAACAGTTACTATTTTGGCATTTTTAATGACATATCATATGCAACTCACATTCGCTATTGACGATAATTTATTTAAATTAAAACATTCGAATAATTCACTGCCATCGATAAGGTCATCAAGGTGAAAGTCGGAGAAAGGCAAAAGGACTTTCAGGTTTGTCTGAAACATCTTTTGGAACCGCTCCACTGGCAGCACACCAGGTTGTCCGTCGTATTTGAAATAAATCTTATTAATAGACGAAAAAGCTCGGTGGGCAATCAATTCTTTGACATTCTAATGGTAAGAAACAAATTAATTATAAATTAGCGTTGAGGAATTTTATAATTGGGACCTATGTACCTCATCTACTTTAATGAGAAAATAAATCCGCACGAATGCTCCGAGCTCTGGATCCTCTATTGGCTCCTTGATGAGTTTCTTTGCATTCTCCGAATTAATGTATTCCGAACTCGTGATGAATTTGATGGCCTGAATCAAAACACTTTTGCCAATTTCATTCTTTTTCACCCTAACAAAGGTGAACCATTTTTCTAGTTGAAGGTCAATCGTGTCGAGACACATGAAGTTACTGATTTGTATCTAAGGGAGGATGTCATTTTAATATTCCATATTCTGGGAGAATGAAAAATGCAAAGAAAGGCTTCGAAAAAAGTAGAATTCTTCATAAGATTCAAAAGCATTTCAATTTTCACGTCAGTTAATGGCAGCACGTTTTATTCCACGTGGCATGTTTTGATGCGTAAGTTTTTAGTAAGGTATTCCGAAAATTTCATCACGAAATAATATGTTCCCGGATTTCTTTACAAGGAAATTGAAATTCTGTTATCGTCAGTTCTTAATATTCATATTTTCATGAGAAATTGAAAATATTGAAAAAAAAATTGATTTTCAAAAGATGTTTCGATATTCGTATGCATTGAACTCACATTCAATCAACTATTTTTGCAAAACAAAAAGAACAATCTGCAAAATTATTTTTTCCAATTTTTCCATCTTAGGCCAAGCAAATTAGCTTCAGAAAAGGGTGTGCTTTCGAATAACTAGTGGAGTTCTGGAAACTGCTTTAATCTTTGAAATAGGTCTCAGATATGTACATCCTGAGTTTGCCCCAATTCCCGAATGTAGCTTTAGCTGGTATGGACCAAAATCTTCCAAATTTTCGGACTTTTTTCGGAAAAATCGGTAGAAATTTTTCTAAAGATTGGTATTTTAGAAATTACAAGCGAAAAACCGAAAAAAGTCCGAAAATTTGGAAGATTTTGGTCCATACCAGCTAAAGCTCCATTCGGAAATTGGGGCAAACTCAGGATGTACATATCTGAGACCTATTTCAAAGATTAAAACAGTTTCCAGAACTCCACCTGTTTTTCAAAAGCAAAAGTTTAATTTTCTTGGCCAAACTTTCACTATTCAAAGATTAGCATGCCGTATCTATATTTTTTACAACGTTTTGCGATTAAATTTAGCAACGCTTTGATGTTTAATGATAATTTTTTTGTCAACTCTTCTTGTGTTCAATCTAATAAAAATATCTAATTATGTTATAAACGGCAAAAATAACTATAGATTTTGACTTTATTCTGTTCATCATTTTTCTAAGAGCATAAATTGTCCACATGGGAAAATTATTAATTAAGGAGGTACACGATACGGAAAACGTCATATTTATAAGGAAATATCTTTGTGGGATATTTTTGTGACATCGAGTCACACGATAAGCAAAAATGAGTTTGCAACCTGTATTTGGCAATTCACTGACTACCGCGACGCTCGTAAGAGCAGTAATCTCAAAACTGCAGTGTACATAAAATTTTGTGTGGTGTGACTCGGGAAATTTGAACTCTGCAAATTCCTTTTAAGTGCCGAAAATATTCTGAAATTTTTGGGATATTTATAAGCGATACACCATATTGCTTATCATGGAGTCACACGATATGAAATATGGCATATCGCTTATAAATATGACGTTTTCCGTATCGTGTACCTCCGGCTTTAGTAATATAAAGTTGGAATATTTTTGAAGAATTTGAGAATTTTAACTGCTCATACTTTTTACTAAAGTTCACATTTTGTGGCATACAATTTAACATTTTTCAGTGATTATTAACAAAATGTTATAAAGAGAATAGCACGTGAAAGTTGTGCGAATTAAAACAGATTTTATGGGAACTACGAAAGTATTCAAATTAGTGGTTTGTGCTTTTGGCAGAGGTGAAAAAACTTTTGTTTATAAATTTTGTGGATTACTGAGAGCGAGTTCACTTCAAAAATGTGATTGAAGGAAAATATCCCGAATTCCATAAGTCATGGCCCGCCTTTTTGTTACTTGTAGTACAATAAATGACAGTGTTCTGAGAGCAGCCGTCTAGAAAAACTAGCAAAATACCTTCCACCCACTTATCATTTAAAATTGGGAAAAATAATATTATCATGCTTGCGATCAAAACTAATTACAGCAACAAATATTCGATTGCATAATACTACATATTCTTGAAAAAAAAGTTTTAGTGTTCTGTGACAATTTGTCCAGCAAAATTTATAAGTTTATGATATAAGGAAAAATGTTGTATAGATATACATATAAATCTTAATAATACTTACTCTACTAATAAACATGACTGGAAAGCACAAGAAATCTATTAATTTATGGATGTTTTATTAACAACGAATATGTTATGTTTGCTAATCAACTTCACGCACTGAATAAAGGATGCTAAATGACAGCTGCATGTTTAATTCAAAACAGTCACACCAGGTGGCATAACTTAAGGAGTTCATAAAGTATTTTCCTTTACACTAGAGGGCGCTGGTGCGAACCGCAACATACTTACAGGAGTTTAGCCTAATAATATCTAATCTATCGAATTGTAATTTATTGTTTTTGAAAAGGTAGGTATTCTAAATTTTTTAACAACAAATAAATTTTTTACAAATATATTTCAGTTTTTCCCTACTTTCAGCCGAAACTTAATTTTATCGTGAGGAGTTTACAATTACCATTTTAATTTTGGATTTTGCAAGGATTTTGTCGCACGCCTATGGATATGCTATATGAAATACTTTAAAATTATTACGATTAAGAGGAGGATACACCTAAAATTGCGAAATCGACCGACTTTATCCCCAAATAACTTCTTTATTTCTGAATGGATTTTAATGAAAACTACATCATTTTATAGATTGAAGGTTAGAATAGGATTCGTATGCGGCGATTTTTAAACAAGGTCCTAGATTTTTTTTTATAGCTGTTTAAAAAAAGTAGTTTTGTCAAATTTGGTAGAAGTTATCCCCAAATAACTTCTTCAGTTCTGAAAGGATTCTAATGAAATATACATCATTTAGCAGATTGAAGGTTAGAATAGGATTTGTATGCGGCGATTTTTAAACAAGGTCCTAGATTTTCCGTAAAGGACTTTTTTCTAAGAGTAGTTTCTTGAATTTGTTATATGCTTTTTTCCCCTATTTCTGGATCGATTTTTTTAGATTTTCTTGCGTTCATACACAGAAAAGTGTCATTTCTTTTATATTTGTAACTTTTTTCAATAAAAGAGTGCATAATATTAGCAATATTTTAATGTAAAATTCAGAGAATTTACACTAAAACGCCTCAGGATAGGCAAATTTCGCACTTTTTGACCAACAATTTCTTGACAACACACTCAAGCACTTTGTGTATCATATGAGCGTGCCGCCGTTCATGTACACGATTCCTCTGAGAGAAATTTCAGCGACGTAGCGAGTGACGTAAAAGAACATGCAAAAAACAAGCACTGCGAGGCTGCGCTGCGGCGGTGTAAGATTTCAGGATGGCTAGTGGGATGCAATGTAGAGAAAAGTGGATTTTTGCTTCTGTGCATTTTTCTTGTTCGGGCATTTTAGCCACTTGACACATTTGGGAACGGGGAGGGTAGATAAAGGGGCAAAACGATTTCTCATTGGCATTTGTATTTTCAATGAATTGTAAGTTTACGTTTTTTATGACGGGGAGGGTGACGTACAAGCGAATACGATATTTCGTTAGAAAAGTTTCATTCATGACTTTAGAATTTCGTATATTCGAGAAAAGGAGTTTGGCTTGCTTTTATGAATTTCTACTTTCTAGTACCAATTTAATATGCAACTTGTCTGTAAAAATGCAAGTTGTATACAATATTATAATTATTTGGATAATTTTGTACGTAGGTAGATAAGACTGAAAAACAACTAAAGAAAAAAAGTACTTTAATGTAAACATACGTAGTAAATATAAAATAATTAGATACATGTATCTATGTACTAATCCGTATTCAGTTTTCATGCTATATTATAATATGCAACTTCATGATACTTTGGAGAAGGAAGTAGAGGACGGGGCAGATCTTTCGTTGCTAGTTTTCGCCTTTTCGGTAAAATTCATTCTTGTATAAATTTTACGATTTTGATTTTTGTATGCCTGAAAAGAAATTTTGTTTTCATGGGTTTGTTTCTTTTAGTTTGAATTTTTTTTATACTCTAGTTGTAGGGTATATAGGGTGTATTATTTTTGAGCAAATGTATCCAATGCCAAGAAATAATAAAGACAAAAAAAAAGAATTATATGTTCATGAATTTAGGGTCAATAGGCAAATCAATAAAATATTGAAATGCCAAGTGAGTAGGTTATGTAACGATTTCTTTATTTTTTACCTCCGAATCAGCACGTATGTCAATTAATAGCGCCACCTCTCTCAGTCTCTCTAATTCTATTCCACTAAGTTGATAAAATAACTCTTAATTAATAATCTTTAAAAAATCATACTTTTATTTGGTCAATTGTATATATTAATTAAATCACAATGTTTCACAAGTAGAAGCACAGAATGCAGCTAAAATGCAAAAATATGTCCCTCTTAGATTGAGAAAAGGATGATTTTATCAATAATTAATATATAAAAATTCCGTAATATATTACTTCAAAATGAAACTATTTTTTATAATAATCTAAACTATAAAATGTCTAGAAAAGTCAAACTAAAAGAAAACAAATTCATCCAACAAAATTTCTTATCGGGCATTTACAAATCACAATCGTAAAATTCACTCAAGAATGAAATGTACCCAAAACTATAAACGAAAGACCTGCCCCGTTCCCTACTTCGGCCTTCTCGGAGAATCATTTTTTTCCGCAAGCGCCAAGTACTGGCCGAGATGCGCAAGAAATAAAAACCAAGTAGTAAAGAAACAGCAGAAGCCACCTGCAAGGCGAAGCCCATCGCAAAATCGATATTTTTTGCGTGCCCGTGAACTGCAGAGAGCAGAGAACAAAAATGCCGTCGCTACACACACAAGCAAAAGGGACCTGCGATTGTGTGGTTTGACTTGTTTGTAGTAGTTTTCAACTCGGAAAAATTTTTAGGTGTATCCTCCTCTTAAATTTAATTGTTTTTTTCAGTTGATTATTTATGTTTATTTTCGCCGTTAATCTTCAGTTAGCGAACACCGACACACATTCAATTTGAAAGTCGTGAACAATAAAACTACCTCCACCCTCGTCATTAATTTCGGCGGTTATTGCAAAGTGATCTTATCATCGCGTCTTTGTCTCCGGCAGAACGAACAAAGCATTCCATTTGCACTATTAAATCGGCTGAAATAATTTCGTGAAACAGTTTTGGCTTAGGCCGTTAAATCAAATTAATCTTCTCAGATGGCAGTTAATCGCTGAAAGGTGCGGCAGATAAATCAACGTTATTGCCGCGATATATCTAAACTTTGTAAAGTATTCGCAGTTTATCTACGTAAATGCACGAAAATTGTTTCAATTTTAATTTGCATGACGCGATGAAATAACTTTAGTCTATTGTTTTATCACAAGCCCATCAGAGATTTCCACAGCAAAATCGCGGCAATATTACTTATTCAATTAATTTTGATTGCTCTAATAAGTTTTGAGTACGAAATGCGTTGTATCCTGTGTACATGAATTTTGTTAACTCTGATAAACATCTTTTAGAACGCAAATGGCCAACACCGAGAATAATTCAACAATTTTAAAGGATGCCCGTTTGTGATGATTTTGGGTTTACATTCAGTGAGAGAAACATAATATTCATCACATTTAATGGGTCTATAAAATACACAAAATGGAAAAGATATTTATAAAATTCAATGAAAGAGTTGCAGTTGTTATAGTTGGATACCGGATCAACTTTTTATTATTACAGTCGAAAATTTTGCACACAAAACTGGATTACCATAAAAAAATACATTTCATTCAAAATATTTGTTATAGAACCACAATGTCACGAATTCAAAGTTGAAAGTATAACAGTAAAGCCATTAACAAATACTTACTACACCAAAATAATTTACTCAAACGTACGTATTGCACTAATTAATTATAAACATAATATTTATAAAAATTGTTGTTTACTTATTACTGTCCTATGATGTCTTGTATTCCGTATCATTCCATATCCATATAATTATTTCGGTTTTTATATATTACCATTTCCTGTTTAAATATTATCATAACTCCAGTTTTTGTAAAATGTCGCTATCGAAATTGTAACCAATAATTCAGTTTGATAAATGTTGCTCAATGAATAATCAACTAAATAAACTTAAAGTTAATTTTAAAACAAATATATTCCCTGATGGAATCCCGAAATGTATTCATCAATGTATATATATTAAAACGTTTAACATTTCCAAAATAGTGTACATAAAATTAATCAATCCCCTTTATTAATGATACACTCGAAAATGGGTGGCAGGTGCCCAGGTGGAAAGCATCCCTAAATTTCATGACCACAAAATATATCATCATTACTCTCGCCATTTTGCATTTATTTTCTATAAATACTTTATAACAAAATATCCATTTACTTTCGTTCTCAAAATCATTCGCCCATTTAATGATCCAACGTTGATCATTATTATTCCACAGGGGAGAAAATACTTTAAATGTGTTTCCAGTTTCAATTGCTCTACTTCCAAAATAAACTAACGAAACTTTTGGAAATTACTGAATTTGCCACCATATGTGTATTTTTGATATTTGAAATTGTTCGATTTTATTTCATTTATTAATTAAGCAATTTGCATCAATTTCGCATAGCTAATTAATTACGCCACCGAATAAATCATCATTAATCAGGATCCAGTTCAGTACATTAATTATCATTAAAGCAGATGCACCCGGGAATCCAAATCCTGATCCAATCATTGAGGACCTCTCCAATTAAAGTCAGATAATATTGTCCATTGTAGAAAAATCAACAATTTCGCAGAAATTTTCATTTTAACTATATTATTTCAATTAGCAAATAATTGCTCAGATTAGCCAGGAAATGACAACCAATGCAGGTGGTTAATAATTATTTTCGGAAAATTATCGAATTTCGATTCTGGTACCTGTGAAATTGCGTTTTAGTTCTGCAGGATTCGAAATTATCGAATCCAACAATCTGCAATGTCGCGCCGGACAACGACTTTTATCTGCTATCAGCAATAACGGTAAATTGGAACTCATCGGCGTGTATTCCCGTATCAAGTGGTGAAGACATTCACAATATTCTGCATGTCCATTGTCCAGGCAGGATATAATGGCTCTAATAAATCTGAACAGCAGTTCATGTGTGATGTTTTATCTGCGGACTTAGCCGGATTACCGCTGTTGGCGAAACATCTTCCAACTTTTCCCCACCCCACCGATCATTTATAAGTTTATAGGCTTGATCCTGATTGTCGGCCCCATCGTCCATAACTGCCCAGATAATCCCTGTTGCTCGAGGGGGAGTAAATGCGTGTTGTCGGGAGAAAATATCTGTCAAAGAAGATCTTAACGGATCCGGGAACACGACAACGTCATTGGAAAATTGGGTCGACTCATAAAATTCTGGCAGGAAAATTTCGGATGCTACTGCACAAAAAACCAAATTCTCTGCACTCACCGGGAATAAAAGGGATGCCAAGCGAGGCAGGATACTCTCTGAAATTAAAGAGCTTTAATCCGTACGACATACATGCAATAGCTTAAAGTTGTCTTTTCGAGTGAAATAGACAACTCCTCCAAAAACCGCCTCCACTTTTTTCCTATAAAAGGATTAAGTGTCATCCCCAGCTAATGATTTTCCGGAAAAAGGACATGCCATGGAAATGCTGACAATCACAAGAGATAGATAATCCCAGTAACTCTGGATGCACCCATATACGCAGGGGGGAAATTGTCGCCACTTAAATATTCATGATTTCAACTATTAAAGCTTAAGCCTTTTCCAGGACGAGGACTTTCAAGAAGTATCAGCAAAAGGTTTCTATGGTAAATTCCCGTTATATATGGTAATAGAAATAAAACTGCGCAGTGGAATCGCTGGCCCAGGCCGAAGGAACAAACTGCGTTTTTTTAAAAAAAATTGTATTTCGATGTTTTTCCAGGACCTCAGGCCAGTGTTAAAATTCTCATATTGACTGGCAATATTGGCCGGCTTAGTACGGTTTGCCTTCACAGTTCACATCCAGGACGATGGTGTTTCCCTAAAAATATTTTGGATTGACGTAAAAAACTTCACACCGCGATTCTTTTCAAATCTCGTTTGATATTTTTAGGCAACAAAAAAATTGACAGTTTGTTTGCAAACCTGAATTTATACAATTTTCGCAAAATTCTTCAGCAAAATTTAAACAATATTTAAACACAAAACTGCCTTCCATAAATTGGCATGTCTACTGATCGAATCGATACCTGTTGTGAGTTGATTGTTTATTGGAAACTTGATCTCTTCATATTGGCAGGATGTCAAGTAATTTTCACAAAATCTTACCAAGCAATTATGGTTTTTCTTCCTTGTCTCCTGCAACAAAATGCATCCACTTCCAGAGTTGTCCCACTTAAAATGACGTCGAACAACCTTTCTCCCGTAATGAAACTCTTCTAGTGTGGTCTCTGTATAACTTGCTTTTGACATATTTTCATTTTTTCAATATTTATGAGTCCCGGAAGTGCCCTGGATAGTTCTCCCGGTAAGTTTATCCGGTGGATTTAATATAAATAATTCAGGTGAATAGTTCCCTCTTGAAGTTGTACTTTCGACAGCAGCATAAAAACAAGACTTTTGAACTTTCTACAGTTTTGACGTCACTTTCTTTGGCTCGGCGGCTCAGATTCATAATCTCAAAATTGTGTGAAGTTTGAAAGTAACTTTTCAATTTTCCGAAGGAAAACTTTCAATTTACAATGAACGCTTCAAAACCCCTTTAAAGCAGCACAACCAATTTATCTGGAAGAGATTCTTCCAACTTTTTTCATAAACCTGTGCAAAATGGAATTAAGGCGATTAAACTTTCTGCATTTTCCAATTTGGTCCAAGGTCGCTGCAAGGAACAGATATGGATCGGTGTCTGGGGATGCAACGTCACACAAGATTTCCATTAACTTCCTTCATTGGTAAATTCTTTTAAACTTAATTCAGTTCTTGCGGGAAATTTAGTTGGAAACTTTTGATACTTCCTGTTTATAAATACGTCTCTTCCTGTTTCAAAAACCATCTTAATTTTTTCAACTTGTAGACTTTGAGATAATATACCATTCACTAGGTTGAAATGTTATATTAAGGAGGCAAATTTAATTTTTCTACTAGTAGGTATTATTATTAATAAAAATAAAATGAATATTCAAATATGAAACGAAATATTCAAAGACTTTGTGCCACTCTGTTACATCTGCCCAGAACGCATTCATTACGCAATTATCTTTAGCAATGTACTCGCATCCACTTCTGAATTATCTGTTCGATTAATGAAGCGAATTATGCATTTTTAATATGTCATAAAAAAAAGTCACTCTAAATGCGACTAACTTCAAACACATTCCACAGTATTTTGAGATTAAATTTCAAAGCCACGGTCGTTGCTAATCAGTAATCACTTCCCTTACTTAGTACAGTTGTAGCGTTCGAACAATCCAGGAAATGGCCAAAGAGCTTTCTTTTTATACTAATTTTTTTCTTCTATGTTTCATTGCGTGTTTTACCAGTGAATTTTTTTGGAACCACGAACTTGAGCTGATTATGCTGCCGCGAAGCAATTTAATCAGCAGCACATCGCAAATTTCCCTTTCCCGAATGTAACACTAATTATATCAGCTGCAGTATTATCAGTGCTCTGCCAGAAGGAAGATCGGAAATTCGTATAGTACCTGGATTAATGATACAATGAAATCAGGAAGGGATAGATTAGTGTTCGCGATACTCTTGTGCTTTGTTCAGGTGAATTTGCTTGTGTGCACAAATCCGAGCCAAGGCAATACAGGTGAATGATTTTCGGGTATATGTTCGGAAAATTTAGACATGATTTACGTATAACAACAGCTCCGGGATATAAGTATGCCTTTGCGAATGCATATGCTTGGAAGTTTCGATATCCGGCAAACTATTTCACAGGAGCCTCTGAGCATGTTTTTCCTTCTGTCCTTCAGGATCCGTCAACAGCACCTGTACAGGTAACTATGCACAATTTGTTTCCCATACTTGAATCATTCCAACTGCACTTACGATTTTACATTTATTCTAACACCCGAATTTTGGCTGTGAATGATTTAAATTAGGTACTATAAGAAATCAATACAACTGCACGAATGACGAAACGAATAACGTGAAAATCAGTGTTGGAGATTTATCAAATGCTGCGAAAAAGCTTGAATAGAAGCAGCGTCATCAGGAGAAAGGGGAGAGAAGGAGGAAGGCCAATTCTGAATATACTGATGGGTTCATTTTAATATGGAAGTTTTCGTAAAGAAACTTGTATTGATATGATTTTATTCGTCAGGACCCCCCTTCCTCTTTTTCTCCCACTGGCTTTCAATTTGTATTCAATTATAAGAGCACATTTTTGAAAGCTCAAATTAAAAAAAAACATCCTTACATTAATAGCTTCAAGGTCAGCAGGTACATCAACCAATTAGTCAACAACTAATTCCAAGTAGTCAAGGACATTTTGGAACTTCTCAACAATTCTCTTCAGAACCAGGACAATTTTCTCAACAAATATTTCCAAGCAGTCAAATTTCCATTCCATCAACACAACACCAACAACAAGTAGTAACAACCCAACAAACAACAAGACCAGATTCACAAGTTTACCCACCGATAGCCCAAGGACATCAACAACACTTAGTTACTTCTCAGCAACCATATTTGGAAAGAAGGCAAATTGCTCAACCTACATTCACAACTGGCCAAACGTACACTCCTAGCCAACAGCAAATTCAACAACACTTAGCACAACGGTATACATTGCTACACCAACAACTACAACGAATCAAATCTCTTGACAATGGGAATTCAAATGCTTCCCCGTTGCTAAATGAACATGGGGAACAAATAGGATGGCAATATTATCCTGTCGCAGGACAACATACGCAACCTATGCAACAAATTAAAAATTCCATGATTCAACAACATGGTGGAACCCAGCAACAAGGTGAGTACTTTAAGGAAAGCAGTTGCATCAGATTATTATCTATCATAAAATTTTAAAATAAACTAGGAAATATACCTGATCAAAATATGTGCCCTTATAGTCAACATTGTTCAGTGGAGTTCACCCAGCGTCCAGCCAGTGCGAGTGGGGGCACTTATGCCATTGAACAGCAAGAACAGGACTACAACCAGATACTGAAAATGCAACAAAACTTGCTGCAAAACCTTTGGTCCCAACTGCAAGGAACTCAAAGTATGAATGCAGTTGGGGGAGCTCATCTTTCCGGAAGTATTATATATGCAACAATTTATTTGATAAAAATTATTAATTTTGCATTTTTTGTACTCTAGATTCCAATGGTCCAGTAGCGTACGCAATTGCAACGATGTCTGATAGACACAATGGTCAACCACATTTTAATACTTTCACTTATACAAACGCATAAAGCCATTTTGTGAGGCTAATAAATTTTTTATAAGTAGGAGAGATTGGGATATGAAAAACAGATCAGGATATTATCGATACTTAGTACATATTTTACATATTGTAGAAAATTTTCAAACATTGTGAAATAAATTTTCCTTTAGTTATTCAATCACTTTATTATTAGCAAGAATTTATCCTTAGGGCAATCGAAATGTATTCATTACTTAGAATCAATCAAATATTAAGTCCTTACCTGATCAATAATGCAGACTTAGGAACTCTTCCATAAGGACATCCTTTGGTCGATTCCTTTCTTCCTAATTAAGGAGCTCTTTGGAAAGTGAAAATTATCCCTTTATCTATGATGAATTAGCTTCCAACTTCAGGATTACGAAAATTGATTTCTGTTTAACGGTTCTAACTACATAATTAAAATGGTTTGAATTCATTACATTATCCTAGTTAGCTTTTGAATAGCCAAGTTTCAATTATTCGATACTGTATCAGATTTCGTCCTTCTTCCTGCTCTCCTTAAAAACCTAGAATGTGATCTCATTATTGCAAAGATTCCCTCTTGTTTTTAAAAATAAAACCCATTTCAGTTTCGGATGACTCAATTATGGCTGAGTATCAGTTTCAGCAAACAAAATGCTAACGAAGGGTTGTCCAATGTCCAATGCGGAGCTTCGTCCACAAACTTCGATAGGTCCGGGCAAAGTTGAGTTTAATTTCAATTAACCCGAATCTCGTTATCTCCTCATATGCATTTAATCACCAGTTCAGTATTCATCAGCTCTCCATCAGGACGACGGAACATGAGTCCACTTCATTTGCGGTAATCAGTTTAAAACTATTTTCAGATTGTTTGCAGTTTTTGCCGAAATTGGTAAACTTTCCAAGAATGTTGCATTGCAAATGTTGGTTAAACAAAAAACTTTCTTATAGAATATTTTTTAAATTTTGGTTTTTGTTTCTTTTAAATAACCTCCATTAAAAGATCCTTTCCATTTGCCTTAAAACTACAAATCCATAAAAGTGAATCTAATGTCGTTACCTACGAGTGTACAATATTGCTAACTAATTTACTCAGCCAACACAAGTGGAAATTAAACGAGAAACATTTTCCATTCACACCCCCACATCTCCTCAACTGGGATGAAAAATATAAGCGAATGTATATAACGACAGATTTTAGTTTTCCTAACTGCTAGAAAACAAGGAATGAACAGTGAAACATGTAAACCGGAAGAAGTGGAAATGGCAGTGTCCTTCTCTAGGATGAACTTGTTGGACTGTCTGTATGTTGTCTAACACAAATTGATAGCTGAACCATTTGCTTATCCGTTTCCTCTCATCCTGCAGTTGATTGCTGTGTAAATTGTTGATGCTGGTCTCACCGACGGAGATTGCTTGGATACACAAATTCAAGCAATTAATTTATAGAACGTATTTGCAAGAACATGAGGTTTAATGTTAAAAAAGTCTATTGATAGAAGAAACTGGGACACTTTCCCATAATCTCATGAATATTTTGGAATAAGATAACAATTATTAAAACATATTTTTCAAAATTTGATCTCAAATGATAATAAAAAACATAGAAAACTTGGTACGTACTGTTTACAGTAAAACACATAGAAAAGTTATCCTATTCACAAACAAACTCAAAATATATTATATAGGTACTATTTTTTTGCGTTCTTTTCGAAATATGCGGAAAAGTACTTTTCATCGTACCGAAATGGACACCGTATAAATTGGATGCAAAGGATTCACTTTGAGCGGCCAAATTAGGTTGATAAGCAAATTGGTTTACCATTAAACAAAAATTCAGATTTATGATCACAGTATTTCGGGATAGCAGCAACGAAATATGATACCTTTTAAGCGCCATTTTCCTATTTTCTGATTATTGCATCAAAAATGGCGAATTTAATTAGTTGTGAAATGCCCCGAGTTTCATGAAAGATTTTAACGAAATTGGAATATATATATACATTAATATATTTAGTGAACGTTTTTCGGACTTTGTCGCAGTCCAAAGGATAATATCGATCGGCGCCAGTCTCAACAGGAAACAGAAACTGTTTCGATAACGGAAAAAAAAAATTTTATTTTTATTTTTTATATCAATATGTATTAATTTATTTATCATCTCCTTCCATTACCAGTTCCATGTTCATATCAGCAAATGTTTTATTAATTTAAAATAAAATCAAAATAAAAAACAACTTTTATTTATATGTACCCAAGTCCATATTGAAAAATCACAGATTCTTATAAAAACTCAAGAATTTTTCATGGGAAACCAAAAGCAGGAAACGATGTCGATGAATATACCCAAAACAATTCATGTGTAGATTTCGAAAACATGAATTCCATTTCGCTTATTCGACGTTTTAGCACATTCCGCAGCCGTTCACATACGCGAATTCCTCAAAATTTGCACCCTATCATGTTTCCCCACTTAAAAGGACTAAGACAATCTGAAATTCGAAAATTTGGAAACAAAAATAAAGACACAAGCACCTTAGGCATACGACTATACGAGTTATGCGAGGGAAGGAAAATATGTTTATTCCCCTAAACGACACAACAGACCCACCATTTTCCATTTGTCCTAAACAAATTGAGTATTCCCCAAAAATCAACTTCGGCAAACGAACCCATGACTCTTTCGACTGCATCACTTTTACTCTTCGAAATCCCAAAGGAAACGCCGCCGTTTTTGAAACCTAGAGAGAGAGGCAAACGTCTTAGATTGATTGAACCCGGCTGGGAGGGGTCCAGTTTATTTGTGACCCCAGTTTTGGTTAAATTAAGGGTTGTGTGCCGGAATTCAAGCAAAGTTCAATCATTCTAGTTTTGAGGAATATTGGGAATTTCGAGAGGAATGGAAAACGGTATCCATAAGCAGAGAATGGGCTCTCGGCAAGAACATAGTCATAATATTTGTTTGAGAAATGAAGGTATGATTTGTCTTCTTTTATGCTTTCAATAAGGGTTATTAAAAAAAAAGTATTGATCATCTTTATAATATTTAAATAATGACTGCCAGGAAGCACCAAATTTTATTCTAAAGGACGTTGCTAAAGCTTCTTAGACAGTATAAACAATTAAAATTCCGCTGTGTACGTTGATTTAACGTTGATTACGTACAAAATCGAGTTGGGAAACTGTTTCGCGTAAACAAGCTCAAACAACAACTTAGTTTTGCATTAATTTAACGGAAGCCGCCTCGCGGCTGTAATCAATTCGCACAACTCGTCCTTCACCCATCACGACCCACTACCGGTGTCGTGTCGGTTCTATTCTCGTTAGTAATCTGGCTTAGCTACAAACTCGAGAACAAACTGCATCTTATGGCGATAAAGTTTAATGGTCGCAATTACTTCACCAATAATGCAAATCATTGAATGCGTGGCGATTCTTGATGACCATGTTGTTGAATCTGAAGTTGTTGTCGCCCTGTTGCGTCTGCAAACCGCTCACAACTGCTTTCTTGGGTGAAACACTTTTCTTAATGCGGACAGTGAGACTTCCGTCGTCGGACGACAATTTATCCGCGGCCGTCCTGCACTTCCGGGAAGATTCATCTCTGCGAGCAACCATTGCTGCGAGTGTGGAACGTGTTCCGGGGAAACTTCAAGGCACGTGCTGGATAAAGAGTAACACCAAAAGCTCCAACTGATTGCCGGAATTTGCCCTACGGGATCCTTTGATGCAGTCCAGGTGCTTTGTACAACTGTGAACATTTTACTTTTAATAGAAATCGATTATGTATTTTTTTGTTACTTTCGTACTTCCAAGGAGAAGCTGCGTTTGCTTGTGGCTTTAAGCGGTACACCATTGACACGGGAGCAAGAATGGAGCACTTGGACGTGGTCACCCAGAATAAACGATTCTACTGAATCCACGGTTTGCAGCGGCCGACAAAAGACTAGAGGGATTGAGTTACTGAGTGCGATTCTTAAATATTAAGTGGCCTCAGGAAGGGGTTAAGATGAGGTACGTGAGCATTTTGCGTTCTAAGAAGTGGCATTGAATACGATGTCGTTTCAAAGTACAAACATCAATTGCTTCCAAGCCTCCGATTTCATTGCAAAAGAATGCAAGCATATCGGAGCTTGTATGGTTTCCGTAGTTGTGTTATTCTACACATTTTACTTTTTACAGCTCAATAAACATCTGCAATCCGCTTTTATTTAATAGTCATTCCAATAATTTATTAATTAATTAAAAAAGCTTTTAATACTGAATCTATAATGAAAACCAGTAGCATAGAACTTTCTTTGAATTCGCCTCTACTTTTAATTCAATTTTTAATGCGGTTTGTTATCAAAATCTTAAATTACAGCAAACCTTAATACTAACTTCAAATTTTGAAGAATTGCTTGAACCCTCATTTTCCTACAAAGGAAAAACTATAGTTACAAAGATAGAGAGGCTCTTCCATCTGCACAAAGTCCTCTCCTTGAAATCAGAACTTCAGTCTAGGCGGAGGACAAGCGATTAAATTTGAAAAAATTCATCCAATTCACAGTTACAATCGAAAAGCACAATTTTGCATCCTCCGCTTTTCATTTATTAAATACTTTTACAAAACTAAATGGAATTTCTTGCAATTTTTCTTAAGTGCTCTCGCTATTCCGGCTTGAAGAAAATTTTATTACTCCGGTCTCCGAGCCCCGAGGAACTTTGTTTTCACTCCTCCTTGCTGTTTCTTTCGGCATCGAGATTTCAAGGTGGAAAATAGTTTTATTACATATTGATAGTCATCTATATTTAATGGCATACTATCTATTGGACTATAAAACGATAACATGTCTGGAAGTGACTCAGTTTCTATCGAAGCGCTTTTTTACGGGCACGAGTAAAAGTTTCGAGGATAAAAACGAACGTGAAATAAACGGAAAAATCTACACTGAGATTAAATCACAAACTTGAGAGTTTTTACAACGCCGCATAGTTTCCAGGATATTCTACTTAAGGACCTACTTAAGGATAGTGTTGGACATTGCTTCTGTTATGAGTACAGATAGCGGAAGTTTTAGTTATGTCCTACTCAGTTTTATTAGGAACACGGATTATAACTTTAACCAGCAATAAGTAATTAAAGGATTTTTATAATTTATGGAATTTCAACGTCCAGTTTGATGTGTATAAAAGTATAACGCCTTATTAGAATATTTAAATAATTTCCTGGAATAAAAAAAATTCATCTAAATTTCATTTTAGTTTTGCAAGTTAACTAAAAAATGATTTTTAAAGTCAATTTCTAACCACTACAGAAGTACATTCTCACACTTTCCACCAACAATTTTAGTATGCAATATTTTTATATTCGACTCCAGTAAAAGTTAATATCACAACTCTAGGCCCAGCACCCTCATTCCCCTTTCTGAAAGCAAAAAGGCATTTAGTCGAAACCTCAAGCGCTTTTCATTTTCTTTGATTGCACTTTTATGCGAGGGGGCGGGGGAGCATAAGGTGGCCAAACGGAAACGAAAACATTTCATACCATTCCTCCACACCTCAGTAAAACGTAAATAAATTTTTATTGTAAGCGCTTACGTCGCCACTTTATTCTTCGAATTTCTCTAAATTTCAACATAAGAAGTGGAGCGTTTTTGAAATTCCCATCAAGGGTTGCAGGCTCACCCGCTCGCATTCACCGGGGACTGTGACAATATTACACACGTAAAAGATGCTTCCTCCAGAGTACTTTACGTGCTATGAATAAAATATTTTACGAGTCAAGTGATAAATAACAAAAAAAAATTTATGAGCATGCTTTGAAAAAAGCAACTCCTTAAAGGGATAGAGGTTATGAAAGTACTTAAACCTGGTTGAGGTGCGCCGTATTTCAGGTGACGAAAGTCCTACTCCTTCGGCTGGCAGCATTGCAAGAAGAATCGAGTCATATTTTAAGCGACACTTTTTGCGGCTAACACTTCTAAAGAGGATGACTCTCCAACGACCTCGTTTGAGGTGTCTTCTGCTGAGTAAAATTATATTTTCGAATTTTCTAATATTTCAGTTTTAGCAATTTAAAAGTCCATCCAGATTTAATCGGTTTCGAGGACGAAAGGCAGTGTTCTGAAATTGGTAACTGCTGATGGAAATCCGCGCAATTGCTTCATTACAAACAGAGCCAAATGATTATACGGCCGTCTTCAAGCTGATAAGATTCATGGTCAAATAGGAGCAAACTGAGTAACTGGAAAATCACCAACACAGTTATTTCGCGTTCGACTCGTTCTCGCCTTGCTAACACCTCTGAGTCAACATTGGCCCAAAACGGCTCTTTCGCCTTCTAATTGGCGGTTATACGCCCCTTTGGCGTTTCCCAAGAAGCCAACTAGATAAAATCCAATTACGCAGTAATTTATTGGAAAATGTCTTTTCCATTTCTGATAGGAAGTTTTAATTGTCGGCTTCTTTTCCTTAATGGCCGTCACGATAACATCCACTTTGAATTTGTTTCAGTGAATTTCAGTGAAATTTTTGCCTTGTAAACTTTTCTAATTTCTTATCACTGTTGTTATGTCCAAATCCTGAATGCTGTTCACGCTTCATTGTCCGATTAATGCAGGTCCTTTTTAGTACAAAAGTTTTGATGTCTAGAGTCTAGACAGACACAATTAAAAGAAAAATGCTTGATTTTGCAGTACTTGGCGTCGGAGTGTTTTATGCGCAATTTCATTACTTCATTCCATTTGTTAATATCGCATTTCACATAAAAATCATATGATTCAATAAAAATAGTGCATTTAATATATTTTTCATTTATGGCGTGAATTTCTTCTGTTCTCAATGGAAATATTATTTCCGAAGCTAACAAAAAATCGTTTCCGTAATTTTAGCAAAATGAAATATTTTAAGGACGTAATATTTTTCAACTTCATGAATATTTACTAGTTTCAATTGAAGCTGTAAAGAGTTTGTTTTTTTTTAAAATGTAAGTATGCAAAATCGAAAACAGAAAACTGCTTAATCTCGTTTTAATGCGATTTAATTAATTAAAAATATTAATTTGTTGGGAGTGGTTCATGAGCGTGCATATGTGCTTTCATACTTTGCGGGATTAATTCAATATGCAAAAAGGCTTAAAATTACTTTTTACAGAAAGCAATTGCTCCATCCGAAATATTAACATAGTTGAAGCCTTTCAACATTTTTCAGCAAATTAACGACAGGGAAGCCCCACCCAGGACTTGTCTGCACCCAATTATTAAAATTATACTATTGCAAACGAGTAATCCTTAATCAAAATCACTTTTCAATGAACTTGTTAATTCGTTTTTAAATACGAGTATATGAATTTTCCCGCCTTTATTCTGTAGTATATTCGAGGATATTTGGAGCAAAACCAATCGGAGTTTATTTAACATCTTTGTTACCTTTTGTTGCCGAAATTTCGCACAATATATTTGTTTCCTATTTGTATAAGCACAATGTAAAATAATAAACTGTTAAAGTGTGAGTGCACTAGAAAATGTAAATCCTGCTCTCATCCTGGATAATTGCAAAGATTAAGTGCGGATTTCATCGCGATTGCTTTACGGAAAAAGCAAGTCGTACGTACGTGCTTAAAAAATATTTGTCGAAAATTTAAACACAGCAAAAATTGTTGTTGATGCTTCATTTTAAAATATATTTTGGCGATTATGGGTCACAAATTGCACTTACGTGTATTTATTTTTCTATATGACATCAGGACACGCTTAATAAAGCACTGCAAGTCCTGGTAAATTTTATATGAAAGCTTCACGAAGAATGAAATTATTATAGGCATTTTTAATTAAAAGGAAACTTGTCCCCAGGACAGAGCAACCTCACTGAATTTTAATAACGACATCAATAATGGGTGCCTTTAACCAGTTCACACAGCAGGGATAATTCGATCCCCACCATCTCGGTTTATTGCCGCAAATTTTTATTTTATCCTTTAAGGCAAAACTTTCCACGAACTGACACAAGCTGTGGCTTTTAATGTCGGAAGCAATTACGGCTAAATGAAGTGCTTCACTCTGGCGGAACGAAACTGGAACAGCCATAATACATGCATCGTGAAAAGTAGTTTATGAGGCGGGGCGGATTTTAATTCAATCAGTACGTTTCGAATGTCAAACAAATTCAGCCTCAGCTTCGTGCAAAACTTGTGAATTTCACAAGGGATGGAGGAGGTCAGGATCATTATGCTTTTACTTTTAAAGGTTGCTATTTCTGAGTGGTGAGGAGGTTGAGCTACTGCAGTTACAGTACCATAGCCTGGCACACTGAACGCAAAGGGCCTTGTTCTTATGTGGAGCAGAAACTGATTTCATTTCTAACAAACTACGCCAAACATTACTAAGAAACCATGTTTATGAAGTTGGAGGAAATTGTATAATATGACAAATATGTCTGGGTAAGCAAAAATAATTAAAACACTAAAATTGAAACTTACGTGTTTGTATAACGATATTTAAAAAATTAGTGGAGAAGCAATTAAACAAATATTGATACAAAAAAAAGTTCCAAATATTTTATTTGAAATCGATTTCATCCAAAGAACTTAGACATTTTGGAGTAGGAACACAGAGACATAAAATCATAAAACAAAACAAAACGAACTCCGCACTTATAAACACAGCATTTTGAATAGTTTCCCTTCTTAGGAGTTCTTCACATGATTTAAAGTATTTATTCGATTTGGTTTTCAAGGACATTTTACTGTGAGATCGACGAGAAGGTTCAACGATTTCCCCATTGAAAAAATAGTTGATTCGAACACTTTTAAACGATTGGTCAATACTTAATTGTGATGCTGTGTCGTAATCCTTCGATTGTTCTAGTTCGACCAGGAGCGATGTTTCATTAACTCCAATCGCCTTGTCACAAAAAGTTCTTTCCAGTTCATGGTTCTGGTCTTCTTTATTTTGCAAACGTTCAAAAGACGAGTAAAAAGTATGCTTGAATAATTCTGATTCTCCTCCACAATTTGGATTCCACAAGGCTTTTGAGTCATCAACTTTCTCTAGAAAAGTTACGAATGGATCATCAATAACTGGGAATACATTTTTAACATAATTCGCCAGCTCCTCAGGATTTGATTGCAGTTGTTGAAAATTTGTTTTTATCAGACTATTCGCATTGCCTGGAATGTAAAAATCCTTAGTTGTCTTTAATTGCTCCAAGGTAAGAAATTTTAATTTGAAACTTGTCTCTTCCCGAAGACAATTCGGCAATACGTTCGCAACAGGTTTGTTTTGGACAAGGGACAAATCATCACATTTGGCTTGCAATAATTCTGAACTTCTAATTTTAGAGACGTCCTTTTCGCAATTTTTCTTATTTATGTGATCTGAGAAATCACTTTCAGCTTCTTTAATTTGATCACACGCTTCCTGAATTACCGGACTCATGGCAGTGGACTTTATGTCCTGAATTGATGACTTGTCTCCGGGATCAATTTTCGTTGACGTTGCCTCCAAATCGGTGTCCATGTTTATTTGCACTAAATTAGCGCAGGAAAGGGTTTCATGAAGCTCCTTTTCGATGCGATCACTAACCGCTTCCAATGCTTGAATATCCTTTTCCAAAGACGAAACGTTTTTTAATGCATTTCTTACAGCATTGTTTCTACTCACCAATTGTTCGACGCAGTGTTCTCGTATGGGACATGAAGCTTCGAGATCACTTTCTGCAGCATCATTAAGGGTCATCGATGTTATAGTTTCCACACATTGATTTAATTGATCCTGACAAAAATAGCTAGGATCTTCTTTTTCAATGCTGAGAAAGTCAAGGCTGAAGAGATCAGTTTCAGATGACAATTTGATTTTTTTCAAAGCTTCTTCGGAATATTCCTCAGCGAAATTTTCATCCTCATTTAGTAATCCATTTGTTTCCCCACCTAAAAAGGAACCGAGCATTTCGGATAACGAACACAAAACAATGGGATTCTCCTCCGAATGCTGGACTTCTTCCGAAATAATATCATTACGAAACGGTGATCCTTTCTCAACGAAATCAGTTCTTTGGAAATTTGCATCCCCAGATCTGTCAGAGGGTTGTAAAAGTGAGTTGCTTACGGACGTTCCAACATCTTCGAAACCAATTTCCTTCCGCAGCTTCGTCAGGGCCTCTCCTACAACTCTTCGCTGCCGTTGAATATAATTTACCTGAGCTTTTAACACTTCCTCCAGAAGCTCTTTATCCTGTCGTTTTAAGTATTGATACTTCTCATCCGCCTTCATTAGGTAATTCAGGAAATCGATCTCGTCGTTGTTCAAAATGGATTTCTGTATAAGGTCCGGACTTTGTTCCAAAATGTGCTGATTCAGAAGTTCCTTGAAATGCGTCAACATTGTAGCACTAGAAGTTTTTTTGACGTCAATTCTTGCATTCTGAGGATCGTCCTCAAGGCATGTCAAGTAATTGCTGTCGTCGTAGTCATCCCTCGAATCAGAAAAAAAATGTATTTTACAGGACTCGGGGGAAGGATGCTTGGAATGTTTGCAAACTGGCACCATCTGATGGCAAACGCATGTCCTTGATTTGTATATATTATAGTCCTCATTGTTAATCACTGGATATATATTTTTCCTCATTTCTTTCGCGTTCTCAAAAGCACTTTGAATTTCTTTTTGCTTACGTTGTTTTGAAAAAAAAGTTTTATTTCTCTCCTTCCTATTATTCTTAAAAACGTCATGTTGCTTCTTAACTTCCTTTTTGGACGCCAACCCAGGATATTGCAAAAAGTCCTTTTGAAAATGTTGAGCCGTATTGTGCATTTTAATAATTTGTTCACCTTTTTTGAAGATGATCCCTTTTACAGATATCGCGCCCTCCGAACATTTATTAAAGTTATTTTTTGTCGGCTGATAAACACTATTTTTATTAGATTTAGGTGTTCTCAGTTTTTCCTGTGTTTGCGAAACATTTATGGTTTTCTGATTTTTTTGAAAAGTGCCGTTATAATTTGGCAATGCCTTTTTATTTCGTACAATTTTTGGTTTTTTCTCGATCGTATTGTCATCCAAATTATTGAAGGCTAATCCTTTCAAATATTGAGGCATTGTATAAATAAGTATATACGCTTGTGGATTTTGAAAAACTAAAAAAAATGGTATTATTTTTTTACTATCTAGTGGGAATAGGACAAACTCGAACTTCAAAAAAAAAAATAGATTAATTGACAATATTGTTTGGAAAAATTACTGGCTTACTGTATAAATCCATAGAAAGGGTCAACAGAATTTTTAAAACTCAGTGTTTTTCAAGATATCAGTAATTCAGAGAAGTATTGTACTTATATTATTAAAACGTTCTGATGGTGAAATGAAATATCCTGAATTATTTTATCTTGTATAAATAGTCGAAATGAACTTAAGTCTCCTTGTGTTCGAAAATTATATTTGAAGATCTCAGAAATCGGTTGTATTGAAGCAGTCGTTTCCATCAACAATAACTTTTTGAAAGAAATTGTGTTCTCATATATTAAATTTCAGAATACGAAAATATGCAAAAGTTGATGTCCTGACACACACATACACACATTGTTTACCATGGATGTTCCTGAAAGAGATAAAAATTGTAAAATATGTCAAAAGGATAGAAAAACGTGCCTATCCTGGACGTAAACTCTTCGCTTTATCAGGAGCAGAAGGATTGTGCTGTTCGCGCATCATTTCGAGGCATCGCCGTAACTTGTGCAATATGCGAGCAGTAGGAATATCCTTTCCATCAATTATGCAAATCAGACAACTCCTCTGATATTACGACTGTTCTATTTGCAGGGGAAAAGTTGAATATCTGATGATGTGGACGTAAATATTTCAGTAGGGTTGGGGCTGAAGTGAGGTCGCAAAAGGATCGTGCCGGTCCGTTCGATCTTCCGTCGTGGCATAATATTGAGAGATGCTTCCCGAATTGAATTTGCACCAAATTGAAGTCACTAAAATGTTTACGTAAATTTTATGGGACTACCTCAAAGGGGAATTTAAGTGTGAAGGAAAGTGCGGAGACGTTATAGGTACGGTATAAAATGTTCTTAGAGACATCTCGGAGGATTGCCCGGGGTTTGCCGTCTTCAACATCTAAGGGAAAGTTAAGAGCTGCATGTTTTCATATTCGCAACGATAAGTGCATTCCTGGCAGTTGAATAATGCAATGTTAAAACACTTTATGTCGTTACCAACTTTTATTAATCCGAAAATAATTTTATTTGGTCCTCTAAAACTTTAATGAGGGCTTTGAGAAGGTCCCTTCAAATGATAATCCGTCAATGTTTAGATGTTTGTCGCGTCAGGAGGATTGTTTAATGATGAATAATCCTTAAAACTGTATACTTACACTTAAAGTCACATCAAACGGAGCATTTGACGCATTTGGCAAGAGCTGTTTCTTGAAAGTTTTATAAAGTAATTCGTTATTGAAAAGCAACTTCAATTAATCTAAATAAATAAAAGCTGCAAATTTACTGAAAATATATTGTAATATTATTATTTTTAGAAGCTTTCTCAAAAATCGACAAACAAATTAAATCATCCCCAAAAGATTTTAAAATACAAAACAAAAAACGGAAAAGCATGAAAACAATAGATCAAAATACATTTTTAGATGTTATATAAAATACCTACAAGGCATTTATCCGCCATTTTAAATCTCAACGAGCAACTTTCTGCACTGCATTATGCGTTTGGCAAAAAGTTTAAATCGACCATAAAGCATGAGCACAGAACGGACTCAGATCTATGCTTAAATTCGAATAGATTACATCTAGAACGTTGCTAGACAAACTGGAATACAATTGTTTGGGATTATTCTAATTAGGTTTTCCCTTGGCTTGGTCAATGCAAAATTTACAAAAGTTTATTTGAATTTGAAACGAAACAGAACAACGCAAATTCAGTGCAATTCCATCCAACGATGAAATTCTAAACTGTTTCGAAACTTTTAATGCGCTCCCTTCAACTTGCTCACTGAAAGACAATTACTTCAAGTGTTGCAGATTTTGGGACAATTGTTTTATTTCCACTTTTCACCCAGTTGACACAAATAATTCGTTTGGAATACATAATTGAAAATGTTGTGTTACTAATATTTCTGATTTTATATTTTATACATTTTTTACTGTTTTACAAAGAATTTAAAAGACTTGCAAATTTAGCAGATGATCACATGATATTTATCTTTGATGATATGAAAATTAATAAAAGGCACTTTTAACTTTTCCTTGAAGCATTTGTGTTTATTCAACTACATTATAAACAAAAGTAGCTAGGCAGATTGCCTATGAAAAACATTCGTTAATAAGCAGCAGATTGGATTTGGGTACTAATAAAAAGGTTTCTAAACTGGAAGAGGTTGCTAATTTCAATTTGCAAATCAACGCCCGTTTATTTACATTTGCTTGTGAAAATTTTGGTCTTTGGCAATTCCGGAAGCTTTTATGAATTCTCGCAATCAGGCTGCTTTAATTAAAAGACTACTCATCCTTGCTGCCGCGAATTCAATAGTGGTCCTCGAAATGGGCCTCGGATGGGCCGCGTATGGCCACCAATTTCAAATTCAACAAGTGTTCGAGGGTAGTCCAGAGCAATTTATTGATTCCCAGTGAACCGAACAGTTTCCCATAAATACGGATAGAGGGAAAATTTTGCTCCAATTCGTGCCGAAATTTCGTGTAAACATGCACCAAACAACGTCCTAAACTTTATGATTGCCAGTCTAAGATTTATAGCTCATTTCATGAACTCGTCCTTTCATATTTAGTGCCTGGAACTTCGCCATGAATTTTCCCTGAAATTCCAAGTAGAAAAGCGTTAAAAACGCTGGAGAATAAATGAACAATACAATTTGGTACATTGCGGTATTTGGAGCATCGGCAACAACGAAAGTGTGCTCTCGAACATAATTTTTATGGGAATAGTTTATGTCTAAGTGTGCGCAAATATATTCCTCATGTAATTTCGAAAAATATGCAGAAATTTATCCCGGGAATTTATGTGCAATTTCTAAAACCGCTTTTCATTCAGGAAAAAACAATACATCAGTTTAATTTGTAAAATTTATCAAAAAAAAAAACTTATTAGGTACCATCTGTCTCAGAGATTTTCTTTTGTTAACACACATAATTTTATGTAGATTCAATGGCATTTCAAATTTGAGAGAAGTTTTGCCAAAGTTTCAAATGTTTTCCAACTTCTTTAAGAGAATGCTTTTTTATCTAAACTCTAGCATAACACAAAAAACATTATCATGCAATCAGCCAGCAAATTACTCCGTCTTGAACTTGAATTTTCTCTTTGATATTTACTTTCGTCCGGTAATAAAGACGGAATATTCGCATACTAATGAAAAATTAATTGGCCAGGGAATTCCAAGGCCCAGGATATTCCCAAATTTTATTCACAACCTTGAGTTAAGTTATATAAATAGTCTGGAACTTCAGACAGTTTCTTCTTGTTATTGCAAAAATGTGGTAAGGATAACAGAACACAGAAGATTTATTATGAACACATGTATGTATTAAACTTACACAAATTGCCAAAATTTTAATTTTTTATGAACAGTATTTGACCACTACATTGACAAGAAAATATTTAGTTTGAGGGCAGAAAATATGTATTGTAAATACATATGATAAAATGAAACTTAAGAGCATTTTAATCGATATTTTTATTGTGTACATTGAATTGATCCTTCTCTACAAGAAGCTAACGATCAAACTCAATAACAATTCTTATTCTTGACGATTTTTAATTTATTTAAAATACAATTCCAAATTATTTATTCCACAGAGTACAAAACGGCTGCAGAATATCTGAAACCAAAAGCACAACTGCGATCAATCATAACACGATCCTTTTGAACGATTGTCATGTTTATTAAAACGATCGACAGGATTTGAAATCGCGATTACCGAACAAACCGAAAGTGCCAGAAATCTCGACGTGAGAATTACTCTTACAATTGTAAAGGTCTGGTCACTTGAACATTAAAATAATTGAACCAATTGAACAACTAGGGTAATTTAAGTAACAGGGTTGTACACCGCACCGTAAAATAGTGGCAGTTTAGTGGAGTCGTGTCGTATAAAAAACAGAAAAGGCTTGTTTACATCAAATGTGTATTCCGAATCGGATCGTGGAAAAAGCATGGTGGTCGTAGCTCCGCCTTCGGTGCCTGCTTCGTTGATTGTTAAGTCTGCTTTATGAAGGATATCATTGACGAATATGTCCTGATTTGGTTCCCCAACATTGCTTTGCCTTCGGTGATTGCTGCGATGTTGTCTAAGAGATGATTTCACTCGGATGTAGAAGTCCTTGTTGCGCCACAAATTACCACTGTTATCAACTTGGGGAAATAGAACTGGAGCCTCGTATCCATGCGGCAGCTTGAATTCCAATGTATCAAGATTAGGATCCTCCTTGTCCTGCTCCATAAACTCCTGCGATCGTACAGTGATCCGAGAGAGATCACTTTTGGATTTACTAAAAAGCGAATGAACTCCCATTGACTCAAGAATGTTCTTCAAATCTAAGGAACTTTCAAAATGCATTTTTGGCAAATGAAGACTTGCTGTCGTCATCGCCATCTTGGAAATGATCTCGTTTATTTTTTCTGGCGTTAAAAAAAACTGAAGTAACCGTAACTTTTGTTTAGTCGAGTCTTCAGGCAGGACGATATACATAGTTGTTTGATTTCCTTTGTACGGAAGGCCAATAATTTTGCATCCTAATTTTAGAAAAAAATGTTAGTTTCGGTGTACTTTTTAAAGTGCAATAAAATTTCCACTCACCATATTCTTTGGCATCATAAAACGGAAAACTTCCAACCGTGTACATGGTGTCCACTGCCACTGGACTCTCGTCGTATCCATTAGGATAGAAAGGCCTTTTAGTAGTAGTTTGTGTAAAAAAAGGATTCTCCCAAAGTGCTTTAAAGTACAAAGCGTTCGCTAAAATCATATTCGTTTTGGCTGGGATCCCTCCTGCCAAAATCTTGTGAATCCTTCCATTCGTCTTTGTTTTGGCCCAATCATTGATCAGCTGCCGGGCGAAATCGCTATTTTCCTTGAAGTCAACTGTCTGTATTTCTCCTCTATAAACGCGTTCAACTGTCGATCTATACTCCTTCCTAAGAATTACGTCCTTTTGCACAAACACACCATTGGCTATTTCAATTTTGTGTTGGTTTTCATTTCTATTTATTAATCTATAAAAGAAAAAAAGCGACAATTATTTTATTGATCTGGAAATTCCATAAGCAGTAACTCACCGTCTCGCTCTGATTATTGCTTCCTTGAACTTCCACTTGTCCACCGGTCGAATCCTTTCAGGATGTGGAATATTGCGCAACAAGTCATCAATCATAAGGCCGAACTGATCATGGATTTCACTTGGCTCAGCACGGAATATCGTATTTTTATCGAAACCGAATAAAGTCATCAGTTCAGCATTGGTTTGTCCTTCGGATCCCAGCATGAGGAGGGACAGCGCCGTTGCTATGCTCAAGGGAGAGAACACCACGAAATTGTCACTAGTATCACCCATCACATGTGCTCCGATTTTATATGCCAACTCCAGTATACTCCTGGAAACACTGTTTGATAATCCTAAATTGAATTTAGGTTTGTTGAAATGTTGGTTTTCCGTTTGAATTGAGTTTTGGGAATTTTGGATATCCTTATGGTCCATTCGCAAGAACCTGAAACAATCAAGTATTTATTAAACGTTCAAATAAAAATATTAAAAACTTATTATTGAGGTAATTTGTGAATTTCGTAAATAACAACTCACTCTAAGTGACGTGGAAATCCATTCACCCTCGCTTCGATCAGAATTAGGATAAAAACATAAAACACACTTGAAATTTTCATTGTCTTGATTGCCTTAACTCAATGTTCCCTCTTCAACGTCTGAACTTGGTATGTTCTCGTTTAGGGTTGGACATATATTTTTATACGTTTGTCATGGGAATTCCGCAGCCCTCTGGTCCTCAGTCTTGAATCATGTGTTTGCAATCATAGTGAGGGTATTTTAAGGATATGAAAATGCTTTCCGTGAGGAATCCCATGTCTATCAGGTAACGATAACTTATGGCGCGGACATGTTTCGTTGATTAACCCTAATGACCCTTTTTTTATATAATGTGTTTACCAGGATTTTGTCTACTCAAGAAGATGTTTCCGGCATTATTTCTCATATGGCGTTTCCTCGTGCTCAGGGAATTTATTTGGAATTTCCCCGCATTTTACAAGGCAAGCATTCTCACAGATAATGCAACACTCGAGGTTCATTGTTTTCTCAAGTGGTTGCCACCTTAAAGTCATTCCTCAAGCTGTTTTATTGTACAATTACCCACACGTGGTATCGGCGGACTGTTGCAGATATAATCATTGGAAGTGTTCGACAGGAGAGCACTCCAGGACGACGATTGTGGATGGGAATTTGCATCATGTGGCGCCAAGGGATGCAGAGCATGTGGAAAATGTATGTGAGATCTGGGATGTGGAAGTGGATATGAGTGTATCGTCGGCGATTTAGATTATTCAAGGGAAAATGGATTATTTGGTTCTATCAATTGAGTTAGAGTGCTTCCCGATATTTGCTGTATTCTTGACTTTTTTTCTGGAAGCAGGTCAAGAGATTGGAGTTTTTAGGTTACTACAGATGACACTGGATCGTAAAGAACTTAATGAATAATAAATAGAACATTGTCACACTATTATTATAGTTTTGAGACCACATTCCATTAAACAAAATCAATACCTAATTAAAATTTTGAAGTGAAACTAAAATACCTACGAATATTCAATAAATTACGAATGTGTGAAAAATGAAAGTGGAAAGCTAAACAACAAATCAACGCAAAATCTTTTGAAAATAATTTGATTTATCTTCAATTATTCATTCCCCTTAAAAGGACTCAAAAACGAATGTGAAGTGTCGGGAATTTGTTTGAAAAGATTTCTTTCGGCAAAGATATTCATCCCGAATGAATAAGGACATGTTTTCGATAGGCGCCACCTTTATTTACATTCTCCTTTCTCATTGAGCATTTCCTGTTGGTTTTCCCAAGTATGCCGAAAACGTCCAAGAAAATTAACACAATTATAAACTGTTGAATGTTTTGTATGTGGCGGCAGTTTTCCAGACGCCGACGAACCACGATTGCACCTAGGTCCTAGGAATATAGTTGAAAATATACCGCGATAAGACATTTATAAACAATGGCGTTGACAATAGCTATTGTAAAGGGAAAAAACTAGCTCTGAATACACGAGGAAGGACTTATTTGTCCTTCTGTCTCACTCGGACTATAAAATCAGTTTAATTGCTACTTGTTTAATGTTTTGCACATGTATGTGTAGTTTTCAATTACAAATAATATAATGAGGTCATCTTCACTGTCGCAAGGACCCAAAACGTGTGCACCACTCAATGCATACCCGATTAAAAGCATTTGCGGATAGCAAACAATCCACCACTAAAACTTACCATTGGCATTAGTTCTACTATTAGTTTTGGGTTGTTTTCTCACTGCAGCAACGCTTGTGAAATATATAATACCCTTAAGCTAATGATGTACTGAAAATAATTTTGTGTTTTGAATCTAATTCAGGAAAACTTGCATTTACGAGTAGCAAAAGGTGTTTTATGTTAGCAAATAACCAGAAGACAACCAACAAAATAATAATTTCCGCAGTAAGAAGGAAAATTCAAACACGAATTTCGAAAGCGTTACAAGTCGAACTTCGTGAATTTAACTTGAAACTAATTCAGACCTCGTTTGCGAGGTGTTCATTGGGCCACGAAAGTCGTAATTAGTACGTTGTGCAGGAATGTGCAACAATTCGTGGTTGCAACTTTTGAGCAGATGCATTCGACAATAGCCGAGCACTTCCTGCGGAGTATGGAAAGAAAGGGATGCGGTTTTGGTATATGGTCATTAGTCATGTCATATTCGGGATATTGAATGAAGTTTGCGAATACGAAAAATATGCATAAAATTAAAAGACGTGAAATTTGAAAACGTGGCCCTTTTAAATTCTCAGACAAATATGCTGCTTGCAGAAGTACCTCAGAAGATTTTTCCGTGTTCACATCAATCTTAATTTTTGATGGTTTTTCATACCCTCAGCTTCTTTGTGTAGTGATGTCATTTACGACTACAATCGATTTGGGACTTCAGAGTAATTCATAAAACCTTTGCGTGGTAGAAGAAATTCAAATATATATCCCGACAGTTGTCACAGAAGACTTAGAATTCATTTAACTCAAAGCCATAAGCTCCCACCCCCACTTATTTGTATTTTTCTCGTGGATATTTTCTCCGTCCTCTGACTGCAGTTGGGGAGTCCTCTTTACGTAGTTCTTACACCAGTTACAGCCACCCAAAGGGCTGTCTCAGGTCTGTCATGGCTTGGTACGTGATGTGGATGCTGCACGTTCCGCTAAACGTTGTCACTGACTTACAAAAACATTTCAGGAAATTAAATCTAACAAGTACCTACCATTTGTACGAATGCGGTGATGTGGAGTTTGCCGAACAGGGACCAGGCAGCATCGAAAGCTTTAAAGGGATGTAAGCAGGAAGAAACCAACGACATCGCTTTTCTTTTGTGGCTTGATTCTGCCGACAGTGTGATCAATATAACAATAGCCATTAGGGGTTGTGAGATAATGTTTAGTCCTTGATAAATTGCTTTTAGACATACTGACTAGTTTTGCGGCTTCTTTCAACGCTTTCTCTCGTGAATTGTGAATGAACAGTTCCGCATTTTAAATTTGAATCACAACAAACCCTTTATCGAACAAACGCAAGTAAAACGAAGATTTCCAAAACCTTAAATGTAAATGTAAGACTCCAATTCGATTTCAGAAGAGAAATGTTTTAAAATAGTTTCAACAGAATTTAGTCCTCTTCTATTTACAGTCTTACATATTTACAGCAGTCATATTAAAATTGAACAGGACTATAAACTTTACAAAAAACAAACAGAGTATCCCATAAAACATAACTCATCAAAACGCGCCGTGTTCACTGCCACATTGAGAACACGTAAACGACTAGAATCAATCCATGAATATTTCATCCGTCGGTCGCCACTGACAGCTTTCTCTTGAATCGTTCCTTATGGAATGTCCTTCAAATCATTTTAATGTTATCATCCGGAGCGAATATCCCTCATCCCCTCCCAGAAATCGTTGTAAGCAAAAGCAATGCATTAGCATGACGAACAGACGCCATATTCCTGGAAGGAGGCTTTTTTACCATTTTTCGTATGCAAATCAAGACGGAACCAAATAAATTTTTCATGACATGAGTGTAAGTGGGAAAAACGCTTTTCTCCGTCATTAATCACAAGGCACTTGTTGATGCTGTTCAATGTACACAAATTTGCTAGTAGCAAAAGGAATAACGGAAGAAAACACCACGGGCCAGGGTGGTTTTGTCATTCTAAATAATTTTTCTGCTTATCTGAAAATATTGTGAATCAAAAATACATTGACTCCTGCCTCCTCGTAACTGTGGGGACAACCCCGGGCCAGGGGGGTCCATTCAACTTTTGTCAGACCTTATTCAGGAGGTATTTTGCACACAACAATTGATCGCCCGATTATGTGAGGGGAAATCAGAAATGTTCCTATCTGATATCAGTTTGATGATGATTGATGAGGGAACTCGCGTTGAGTTCGATTTAATTATCCTCATTTAAATAACCGCCCTCCAGCGTGACAGAATTTTTCTAGGATGTGTGATTGAAGTGGGCAGAAAGTGGTAGAGCTGCATTTTATTGCTTGCATTCGGAATTGAGGAGAGAAACTTTTATTTACAGCCCTATTTGAACAAATAAAGCACAGAAAGCACATGCTCACTTCAACTTTAAACCAAAAACTAACATTTATCAGGAACATTGCCATTGTTTCTTAGAGTTCCGCCCAATTCCACTTTATTTAAGTTTAGTGGTTACCATTTCGCTTTTATTCGACAATAAAATAAAATCCCAAGAAACAATGTGCCATTGAACATCAGTGTCATCACATTTTAAGTTTGTATACCCATAAAGAATAGATACGATTATTTGGACAACCATCAGCAATAATGGAATGAATGTAAGTCCTGAGTAGAGTAGCATCCTTCAAATATTTTAGAGTTGAAATCAAAAGTCCCACAAATACAACAACGGAACAAATTATTTAAATAGCAATATAAATACCATAATATTAATCGGTTGTGACAAGCGGTAAAATTAGTAATAATTATTTTTATTTAATCCTGGTAATTCTACGTACAAAAGTATAAAATTCGTTGTAGTAATAAGAAATATTGACAAGTATTTGCATTCTAAGAACAATAAAACGCTATCTCTGGGCTATTCACATTTCAGATGGATAATTTTATAAATGTTATTACACTGAGAAGTTGAAAAATAATTAAGTGGGTATTTGAGACTTAAGACTGAATAAAATCACTGGGCTGTGATTGTGAAGAACGGCAGGACTCTTTAGAAAATTTTCGTCATTTATGATTCCTTCCATCCGCTTTTTGAACTGCGAAAAAAAAGTAAAGTCTACCTACTCTGAACACCGAAAATGATTTCCTTCAGTTAAAGTATGAAAATTATTTTGTACCATATGTGTTGTAGACCACTATATTCATGTGTTATTAACTCTTTGCACTCCAGAGTCCGGAAGTCCCGCTTATTCGATGCGTACAATGGACAAAGTACAATAAGGCGTTAATTTTTTCGACTGGAGGAAGTCTGGAACTCGTTGAGAAGAATTATTAAATATGCTTTAAGCGTTATATTATCTTAACATATTATATTAAATGCTTTAAATAAATAATTTAATAAAATTTGAATCGCAAAAATATGAAAATTTAATTCAAACTGAAATTCTATGTAAATGAATCGCAAATATTCATCCTACATTAAGTCGACAAAAAGCTTATTCATTCGGTTGATGTCTCCGCTTTATGAAGAAACACAGGGTGATACAGCAAAAAAATGCAAAAATTTATGAAATTGATATTTCAGTCGATAAATCAATGCTTGCCATTTCTTTAAAGATTATTTTATTTAGCAATTGATCACGACAAGTTTTTAAATGATCCATACAAGAAGTTCAATTTTGAACCAATTTTTCGAGCATGTCGGCTGGTATTTGGTAATGTTTTTATCCAAAGCTGCAATTGATGCTGGTTTATCAGCATAAAGAGTGTTGTTGAAAGTGGCATTTTGGACAAAAAAATTTCGAAATCATCGAACGATAACGGGCGCCACTGACGGTTATTTGATGCTCGAAAAAGTGGTTCTAAATAGGACTTTTCGCATGGATCACTTAAAACGACCAATATTTAAATGAATTAATTTTTAAAACATAAATTAATGGCTAGAAATGATTTATCGATTCATAAAATTGTGCAATTTTTCAGTGTTTTTAATTTAAATTAAAATCCAAAAGCTTGAAAAATCACCCATTACATGTAACTGAGTTTTTTTTTACAAGTTTTATTTCATGCACTAAATATATTTACATATAAATTTGTTAACGCTAATGATTTTCAAGCAAAACAAAATCTAAGTACATATAAAATAATAACTGTAATTCCACTGAAGTATGCGTATAATAATGTTTTTGTTCGTTTGATCTTGTTGGGGAAGTTTTCACAGTTCGCACTGATTGAATAATATTATGAGATCAATAAAATAAAAAGTTGAATTTCTTCATAAAAAGTCAAACATGTTTTTTGTAATGTAATAATTGCATTTGGTGCATAAATCAATTTGTTCTGCATCACTTGCACATTACTATTAGTTACCGTGACTTACACTTTCCATTCTGGGATATGCAGCTCCAACATATCGAAGCATATTATGTTGGAAAAGGCAAACTGGTTTCAGGTTAAGTTTGCACCCAAGAGAACTTTTGTTGGCAATACATGTGTGCGGTTAATAAATACCTAAGTGCATTTTACAACTTACATCAAATGGGAAGGAGTAACCAATTGTAATTCATGTTTGTTGACGGCCTGCCAAAAACAATTTTTTACTGCAACAGATTGGTGGTGGTTGGTGATAGCAGAACTACACGTTTGTAAATATTTGCACAGTCTGTCGTCAGGGGATGGTGGGCGTTTTACCCTTGTAACGCAACATAAATTTATTTTTACAACTGAAATTAGTTGATAACTAATACTATACAATTACAATCGGACTCCAGACGAGGAATTGAAAGTGGTGGAAATTTTATGCAAAGCTTTTTCTCGAATCACAGCAAAAGTTGTAAACAGGAAAAATTTTATATTCAATAAGACGTTTGTTATATTTTCCTGTTTGGCATACTTACACGGAAAAAAACATGATTTTTTGCACAACTTCCTTCAACGTGATTCCCTATGGCCGATCTGTGGTGGAGTCATCGTCCACCGAGTGTTCTTGAGGGGCAAATAAAAGTGGAAGGTCACCGAGACTGGTTTAGGAACGTAGAAATGGGCGATTGCGAATTCTCTACAGTGGCGCTTAAGGAATAAATTAATTTGATAGATATTTTGAGTGGTGATCATAGTGGCAACCACTATACAGCATCCGAAACCGTAGCCAATCTATTGTGTCCGAGTTGAAGATCGGTGAAAGCGCTCTTCCGTTTTCCCACGTACCGCGGGTCCACGTCTCCGAGCTCATCTGACGTTGTTGTTTGAATAAAACGGCGCGGCGCGGCGATTGCCTTCAACTTCGTCGTCGGTCTTTATTTTTACTACTCGTAGTAGGAGAGAGATTTAAAAAAAAAAAAACAAAAGCTTTTAAGTTTGCAAATATCTTGTCTGTTGACTGGTAGTCGAGAATCTGTCGCTAGGATATATCAACGTGAGATTTCGTTCATCTTGATGAGTTTTGTGAGTCAACAAATCTTACGCAAAATAAAATTTAATAATCCGCTCCAGCTGGACCGACAGTTTTGATAAAGCGAAATTTATGAACTTTAGTGACGTTTATTCCGTTGAAATCGATGTGTGCTTTTGGCTAAATAAGATGTTTCATCTCACGAAATTTCAAATATTGGTCGGCAGATCGCTAAGAGAGAAGCTTTGAGCTTCGGAAAATTGATAAAATATATATATATATATTATTTTCTGTGATAGCATTTAGTATAAAAAGTATAAAATGGTGCATATTAAGTGTTTGGATTCTATGAGTGGAGAGTACAGAAGACAGATTTTTGCTGCAATTGCTGGTAAATTTGAAAAATATGTTCACATTAATTTCCGTGATAAAATTAAGAAGGAACAAAAAATAATACAATACGTTTTATGTGAATGACCTTTGTGCAGAAAAGTTATTTTTATTTTGTTGTAAATATCTTCAAAAAATGTTACTATAGTGAAATTATATAAACAACATATGAATTGCGTTTTGTAAATCGTTATTTTTTTTTATAGACTTGCTTGAATTTGAATTCGCAAATCAATGGAAAGTAGAACAAGTTGAATAGTGATTTTAAAGTTTTATCGTAAAAAATCAAATGCAAGAAACACATTTTCCAACATTGCAATGAGCAGTGACTGTACCAACCAGTTGGTGGCATTTGCAGTGCCAAAAGATGCATTGTTCAAACAGGTTCTTCTACCTGATCACGATAGTTATCGGTGTAGGCTTTTTAGAGTGGATACTCAATCACAAGTGCATTTAGTATAAACTGGGGCAAAAATAAAATAAAATTGCCAAACAGATTTTCTGGAGAATTTCATTAATTGATTGAAAATTAGGTTAAATCCATCTCAATATCATGTCTTGCCACGATTCAAAATACTGTAATTTGCATATCAAGGTCTTCTATCGAATCCACAAAAATACAAAATTCAAAACGAGCTTTAAAGTAAACTGTAAATACGATGGAAGAAAGAAAACGAAGAACTCAGTTTAAAGAGTTCTCGTCAAAAATTGGTAAATATTTTGTTGGCACGTTTATCAGTTACACAATTGTGAAAGTAATGGTTTCATTTTACAGTTTCGAGTAAACATGGAACAACAAAATAGAAATAAAAACTTTCGGAGTCGTATTTTACAGACCGAAGTGCAACAGATATAGTACAAAGTACAAAAAATCTTATTGACTTCTTAAATAATTGCATTCCAATTGTTCCTTCCTTATCGTATTCCAATAGCGAATTGAGTTTTTGCATTTTGAAATAGAACACCCTATAGGCCATTTTCCTTCTCTGATAAGCACTCAATATAGAAAACCGGTTCGTTTTCGGTCAGTGATTATTGCTTTCAAGATCCTCGTGTAGCTTACCCAGAAATTTACATAACACCAACTTAGAGTCCACGTTAAGTCGGCGTGGAAATGACTCATGGAGCAAAATTTGGTCCTCCGTCAGGACACAGTCGCTGTTGGCACCTAGAATCCAATTTAAATAATGTTTGTTGTTTTTGTTCAACGAAGTACCTACAATAAACAATTTTCCATTATAACAAAACGAATGTATATTTAGCCGCCTGTTTCCTCAGAACACGTCACGACCAGAAAAACTTCGTGGATAACTTAATTTACAAAACGTCGCATGATCTGAATTTCACTAATTGCACGTTTGAAATCGTGAATCATTGCTTAGCCAAATTCAAATACGCAAATATATCGTCAAACTAATAAAAACGGACAGAAAACAACTATAATTTAAAAGTAGGAGCTAAAAACATGGAAAAAAAATGATCGAATCTTAGTTTGTTATTTCTTCTTTCGATAAGACATAAAATATGTTGATGCTTTATTGGTTTCTGTACTCCCAATGGAATTTAGTACAAAAAAATCCTTTAATATGCTTATGCAGAAACCTGTTCTTTGTTGTTTTAATTTGCTCAACAAAAAGAATAATAAAATCAATATCAGTCATTACTATTTAGAGCATTTTAATTTCTTCATTGAATATTCCTCTTATTTTTTTTTTAATTCATACGAAATTTTATTTGTATCCTATGAAATTTACTTTCAAATTAGCAATAAACAAATTCTCATCTGCTTAACATCATGAGTCACATCTTCATCACTTTGAAATATTTTAGTTTAAAACAGGACTTTGTTACGTAAAAAATATAACGACAATAAAATATGCAATTTTTCAGTCGCCATTGACAAACAAACAAGAGTGTTTCATCGCAGAATTCATATTCACGTTTGCATCGAATATTTTTTCCCTTCTCCGATAGTTTATTGCTAAAAATACTCTTTTACCTTTTATTTTGCGCATAAATTCAATAAAACTCTCGGAATTCATGGATTTTACATTATTGTTTTACTTTTTTATTGCAAATAAATCTCGATTCACGATTTTGTAATTAATTTTGCAGCAAACCTTATTTCATTGGCTCATGGAGCTGCACTTGGCTGGCTATCGCCGATGCTCCTGATCCTGCAGTCCAGCGAGTCGCCATTAGACTCTGGCCAGATTACCGTTAGCGAGGCATCATGGCTGGGTTCGATCTTCAGTGTTGGCGGCATCTGTGGGAACTTGGCTCTGGGAGTTATAGCAAACACCTTCGGGAGGAAGAGAGCCCTCTGCTTCCTGACATTTCCTCAAATGGTAATTTTTTTTTTTTTTTTTTGGCAATAAGAATTGTTTCAAACAATATGTTTCAGGCTTTTTGGCTGTTTGTCATCTTTGGTTACCACATTAACTTTTTGTACGCGGCAAGGATATGCGCTGGTTTCGCCGGGGGAGGCACATTCGTTGGGATTCCCCTCTTTATATCGGAAATCGCTGACAAAAAGTAAGTTATATTGTTGTCAGATAAAAAAAACGAAAAACAAATGAGAATGGATGAGATAATGGAATATTTTTCAGAATTCGAGGCAGCTTGGGTTCAATGCTGTTCCTTTCTGTGAACATCGGTACCCTCTTGGGTTTCATAATCGGAGCCTATCTTCCTTATCATATTGTGCCAAGAATATTCATCGCCTTGCCAATTACGTTTTTCATAACAGTGCTTTTCTTGCCAGAAACCCCACAATTTTTGTTAACAAGCGGAAAAGATGAAGATGCAAAAAAGTCATTAGCATATTATCGAAATTTGCGTCCGGAGCAGAAGGAGAGTCAACTGAAGCTCACTGCAATTTTCAAAGAAGCCAATGATAACATTAATAATTCATCAGCAAAAACAAAGCTGTCCTTTGCTGATTTCAGTAAGTATTTCGTGTAACTGTTTATTTTTAAAATTATTTTTCAATATTTTTCAACCAAACTCTCAATCAAAATTTGTAAATTATCTCAATTTTTTATAAACTT